>JAWDJD010000002.1:251295140-252562640 GCA_035047305.1 Bradypodion pumilum
CAGGTCCATATGATAAACTTCAGGCTGCTATACAAATAAAGATCCCAAGATGCAGAGTTCCGTCCTCAAAAGGTTTCACTTTTATTTTACTGCTTGCCCCTCCCTCCTCAAACTTTGCTCTTTGTGCTATTCCATTCCAAACAACCTTCTATTCATTGAACTTCTTGAAATGTAGCAGCACTTAAGAGGTAAGGGGGTTGATTCTGTGTACATAGATTTGCAGAGGAACAATGGGATTAAGGTCTTTTTCTCAATTCTGATGTTTATTTTATAACATTTTTGCTATGAAGGAGGCATGTTATCATTGCAGATCCAAATGCACAGTTTTGAAAACAGCAAAATCAAGCATTTGATTTGATAATATCTTCTAGATAGAAAAATTGCCCCAAATAATCAGAAACCTCTGGGAGAGCATGACATTTTGAATGGATTAATTCAGCCTTATGCCACATAATTAAAAACTAATTTCATGATGAATAACCTTTGGACTTGTTAGGATACATGGGCTATGTAATCCCCACTGTGTATTGTATTGGATCACAGTCTGTTCCTTTAAGAGCCTCTTTGCGCTCTGGCCCAGCTGAACCGAATCAGAGAGTGGCTCAGCAGTTTTGCTACTATAAAGGAAATGCACTCTGAACATTCTCTTGGGAATATTATCCAGGGGAATATTCTTCAAGGGCTACAGTCTCTTCTGGGCTATACTGCTATGCTGCTATACTGCTGGAAGCTCTGGTAAGCTTTGGAACCATGAGCTATGAGGCTGGATACTGAAATTACTGCAATGATACTGCTAAAGGCTTCTAAGGACTGAACTATGTTTGCCTAATGCTTGCAACTGAATAACTAAGACTGCTTATTGCAACTAGAAGGAAACTGCTCTCTGCATCTGCCCAGAGGTAATCTCTGTAAATACTGTGTACTTGGACATTTGCTATCTCTTATGGACTGCTGCCACCTGTACTGAGAGCTGCTTATCTCAGGCATGTGTTTTGCTTTTCCTGTGTTTTTTTCGCTGAAAAGTAAAGCTGTTTTCTTTTCCTTATACAACCTGCTTGCCTGTGTGGAAATTTCTCCCAGCTGTCGCTGCATACACAGCTAGCCGCTTTGCTCTGCTAAACACACCCAAGCCTCATTGGGGTACCCCCAGCACCCCAACATCCTATCAGGACTATAATGTATCTTAACTAGAACGTGATCTTTAGAGAGATTTTCTCTCAAAAAGCATTTAAATAAAAAAAAAATCCGAATAAAATTTAAAAAAATCAGATTTTTTTGATTTTTTTAAAAAAAATCATTGATTTTTTCCACCCTGATCCAGAATCAGATCTTGGAGAAGGGGTGTCCAGAGATGTTTCTAGAGGGAAATCCAGAAGGAGATTGAGAAAATTATGAAGAGGCAGACCCAGGGATAATTCTAGAAACTCTAGGAAACCTTCTAGATTTTGCCAGAACAACTGGATCACATTTAGATCCCTTCTGGATCCTTCCTGATATCAATATCTAGAACTGTTCCATAGAGAGCTAGAGGTGGACCTAGATAGATCTAAAAATAAACAACGCCATATATTTAAATATATGCAATATGGAAATATACAGACATAAGAATAAAAGACAGGCAGACAAACAGCTGAGGACAGGGGCCATTTCCCAATACCTGTACCAGAAAACTGAATGTGCCAATTTAAGCTTAGTGATATGCTGTGTATTATAAAGGAGATTGATATGGCCAATTCAAAGAGTGAAACTTGCGCAGAAACAGCCAAGGGTGTATCATACAATTGGCACTACTTAAGTGTTTTAATCAAAGATATTTCACAAGAGATCTGGCGTCATCATGTGAAAATCATCTTAGTAGGAATTAATCCACAGCTTTTGATCATTATGTCAGCAGCAGCTTTCAATTTTAAGATTACAATGTTCATCCAAGTCAGAGCACATTCTCACTGTGGGTTGATGTCAACTACACAAAGGGCAGTTATGAAACTTGAATACACTAAGGAAGTAAAACAAATATACCTCTATTGGCGTAATTTATTCTGATGGGGAAGGATAAAGTACCACTGTACAGAAGCAAAGCATCCATGTCTCCAAAAATCCCCAGTCTCCAAGATTCCAGGATATCATGAAATTAGTTTTTAATTATGTGACATAAGGCTGTATTAATCCATTCCAAGATTCTTGTTATTCTCACACTTAGCAATGGTATAATGACCATATACAGTATAATTATTTCTTAGTACATAGCTGTCAAGTATCTCGTATTGCCCAGGAAAACCCCATAATTTAGCTCCTCTTCCTGCCGTCACGTATTTTTTTAATAATCGCCTGTATTTTAAAAAAATCCAGGGGGGGGTGTAAATCGCCGGTATATTATTGTATTATTATTATATCTTTATTTATAAGGTATGTTCCTCATACTAGAGCCAGAGAGAAGGAGTATTGGGCTCTCTCAGGTGGAGGAGGAAGCACCCCCTAGGCACACCCCTTAGCACGACTGCTTCCCGTCACGGAAAACAAGGAAGCAGGCCAGCCTTACTGTAATAATTCTATTTTAAATCTCTTTCCACATTCTCTGCTGCAACAGCATTTCATATTATGGTGATTTTTCATGGAACTGTTTTTTACACTTTAATCACTTAATTGTCTACTGTCTTAGCCTTGTGTACCTTAATTTCATTTTAAAAAACCCTGTTTAAAGCAGGACCACGGAAATATCCTCTTTATGTTGTATGCAAATATACTTGAAGCCGATTGGCTCATTGTCTCTTCTCTCTCCTGGGAAAGAGGGTGTTAAAGGGAAGAGACAATGAGCCAATCGGCTTCAAGTATATTTGCATACAACATAAAGAGGATATTTCGATGGTCCTGCCTTAAACACAAGAGTTTTTAAAATGAAATTGAGGTACACAAGACTAAAACAGTAGACAATTAAGTGATTAAAGTGTAAAAAATAGTTACATAAAAAATCACCATAATATGAAATGATGTCGTAGCAGAGAATGTGGAAAGAGATTTAAAATAGAATTATTACAGTAAGGCTGGCCTGTAGGGGCTGGCCTGTAGCCTTATTCCCCGTGAGGGGCAGCAGTGGTGCTAAGGGGAGTGGGGGAGTGCCTAGGGGGTGGTTCTTCCTCCATTTGGGGTGGGGGAAGAAGCCCAACACTTCTCCCTGGCTCTGGTGGCTCCTCCTCTTCTAGGCTCTTGGATGTGCCTGGATTTTGGGGAGGGGGTGTGGCCTGGTGGGTGGAGGTGTGGCCTGGTGGGGAGAGGGGCATGGCCCAAAATTTCCCTTATTTTCATGTCCAAAACTTGACAGGTATGTCTTAGTCTCTTCATTAGAATATAACCAGGAAAACTGTACGCAGTATTGGGGGGGGGGGGAATCGGAAGAAACAGCTTCTTAGGCTGAAGTATTGCTAATACCAGTATATGTGTCCTACTATCACATGGCACAATGGCTGCTGTGGGCAAATGAAAACACCTCTGAGGACTTCAGTTTCTCGCTAACAGCTCTGAGAATTCTGCTTTTTTGGGGGGCGGGGAGTCCTGGTGAATTCTAAGGGTTATAATGCAAAAAAACCTCCCATGAAAATCCCATTCTTAGGTTTCACCATATGTTACCTGTTTAATTGAAAATAATAATAATTACCCAGCAATCCTCCATAACCACAGCCAACATCAGCAAACTCAACTTGAGCTGTAGGCTTAATCTTCTCCTCTGCATCCTTTGGGTCATCGTGTGGATCGTCTTTTGTTAAAGGGGAAAAAAATTCTGGGTACAACTCAGACCAGTCCATTTCTTCAGGCTTGGGTGGGCTGAGACAGGAAAAAACACACAAGAGGGCTCCATGAGGGGGGGAAAACACTGCTAAAGATTAGCCCAGGGATGCCCCAACTTTTCAGGCCATGTGCCAGTCATGTGGTCCCTCCCACTGGAAATAAAATGGATATGCGCAGAACGCTGCCATAAATGACCTGTGGTTGTCGTAAATGCATTTACCACAGCCGTGGGTCATTTATGGCAGCGTTCTGCACATGCACTAGCACATTATGTGCCCACACACATGTGTTCTACTTCCACTTCCAGGAGTGGCATGGGCGGCTCAGGCCAGATAAATTGGCATCGGGGGTCAGATCCAGCCCATGGGCTAGTTTGGGCACCCCTGGATTAGCCATTCACAAATCAAATGGAACACAAACAGGCAAGGCAGTTGTGTTGACTAAAAAAAAAAAAATCCTTATTAGGGTAATTTTTTAAAAGGCCAACTAAAAAGTCACAAAATGTTCTGCAAGTTTTTGACTTCTCTAGAACTGTCCATCACATAAGATGTTATAGCAAAAATGGACAGATGACAGACAAAGTGAGTAAGGCATGGAGTCTCTTTTTGATATTCGTCTTTAACATAAAAGGTAAAGGAAGGTGCAATTATTCCAGGTTAACCACAACTTGAAATGGTTTAGACTTGTTTTTCCAAATAGCCCCAATGCTTTTGCCTTCTGAACAAATTCCATCAGGAAGTTTATTCCTAGTTTCAAAGATTACTCAAAAACCATACTAGGAAACACTCATAGCTGATAATCTTAAATGCAGAAATATTCCAATGATTCATATCTTCAGACACATTCCACAGACGTGCATTACTTGCAAACAAAAAGTAATACATCCCTCTCTGTTAGTAAACTAAGATCCAGACAAAAGAATCCAAGGATGACATCTTAATCTTAACCACAATTATCTGGAAATAAATTCCAATGCTGTCAATGTATTTTATGGTCAGTGGAAATGACTTCCTAAACTAGTTATATTTAGCACTATTTCAAAAGTTGCAATCCAATGCACATTTAATCAGTCTCACAAACTCAGTCTCACAACTTGGAATATTATTTTAAGGTGCCACCTTTGCTAGCTTTTATAATTAATGTGTTGCTAACAAAAGAAATGATTACCATATTGGCACAAAATGAAAGCCATATTCCAAATGTTATTTTATAATCCTTTCAAAAAGTGTGTAGTAAAATAAATTTAAACTCTATACCATTGGTACCTTCATAGGCCAAGCAAAAAGACATTAAAATGTGCACAGGCACACTTTATCTACAGGTGAAACTTGGAAAATTAGAATATCGTGCAAATGTTCCTTCAGTTCAGTAATGCAACTTAAAAGGTGAAACAAATATATGAGATAGACTCATTGCATGCAAAGCGAGAAAGTTCAAGCCTTACTTTGTTATAATATTGATGCTTATGGCTTACAGTTTATGAAAAACCCAAACCCCCCCATCTCATGTACCCCATAATCATCACATAATCTCATGAACACCATGATTATCACATAATCTCATGAACACCATGATTATCACAATTATAATGAATTAAGGCATGACATCTCTCACTTTGCATGTAGTGAGTCTATCTCATATTTGTTTCACCTTTTAAGTGAAATGAATGAACATTGAACATGATATTCTAATTTTCTGAGTTTCACCTGTATGTGTATGCACACTTTGCATCTTTTTGGTTAGTTTATAAAAGAATCACTTGAGTATAGAATCCAGAATTACCAAAATGTTATACTCAATGACAATGGTGATGTTCATGGTGCTGAAACATCCAATAATATACTCAAAGCCCATCCCCTAAAAAATAGTGTTTTGGAAATTTCAATGGCTGAAATCCTGGTACTTATTGTTGTCAAACTAGTGTAGACCCTCTGAATCAGTTGAGATTGGGCGAATAAGCACCTCTATAAATCCCACTGATTCCAATAGGCCTGCTCAAGTTCCAATGTACTTTAGTAGAGTAAGTTACAACCAAAGTAGTCTTATTTTTTAAAAATGGAACTTACAGTGGAGCCTCACTGGTTCAGTGGGTCTACTCTAGTGTGCTATGCTATACTAAGCAACAGGATTTCAGCCACTATTGCATGACCCCTCTAACAAAAGCCAAATTAATGTCATAAAGACCAGTATTAATCCCTCATTACCCACAAAGTCAACAGTTTCAAATTAATTTTTTTGCTGGTAGCATGTTACTTCCATCCTCTGGTAAATCATAACAAATCAAGTGGGGCTTATATGTAAGAGAAGGGTCATAACAGTCACACAAATGCGTTGCAATGTACTCCTTGGGTTTAAGCATATAGTCATGGAAATTAGCTCAATTAGACTTATTTCCAAGGAAGATCACAAAGGTTCAAGTCTTAGAAACACTCCAAAGACAAGTCCTGGTGACATTAATAGAACATATTTCTATGCATATTTAGATCACACCATTATGGCTAAACTTGGTGGCACTTTCTTCTGTCTAAACATGTAAAGGGACTGCATTGTGACTTGTTCACAGTCACCCATAAAAAGAGTTGTGTCATAACAATCTATTGCTAGGGAATAAAGAATCCAATGAATAGAGAATACAGAATTTCCAATTACAGTAAAACCTTGCACAAAGAGTGCCTCGCTTAGAGACTTAACTCGCTTAAAGAGCAGAATTTGCTCTGAATGGTCACCTTGCTTAACAACTAAAATCAACCAAAAACTCACTTAACAACTAAATTGGGGTTCACAATCCCCCCCCGCCAGAAGTCACAATTGGTCACTTACAATGGTGTTTCGCTTAAAGAGCAATCCCGTGGAATGCATTATGCTCTTTAAGTGAGGTACCACTGTACTTACACTGCCATTCCCAATTTTAACCAAACCTATCACTGCCCACTTTAGACTAGTGGGAACTGTAAAATAATTGGAGGGTTATATTTTGTCTGTGTTTCATATACACAGTGGGACGAAAAGGTCGGTAAAGACAGCAGGCCATATGCTGGTCAAGTACATACTCTGCACCTTAAGGATGGTGGTTCCACAGCATTGTGACGCAATTTTTGCAAGCAACCTATCATCCCATTCCCCTATGTGGCCTTCCTGTAGCCCTTCAAACCACAGAAACCTGACTCACTATAAGCAGGCCAGTAGGGAAAACAATGAGTAATGTGGGCTGAATTGGAACTACCAGGGTGCTGGTGGTGGAGAGTAACCTTCTGATTACAGACCAATCTTGATTCTCTCCAGATGGCTGGCCCAGAGCTGGCAGCACCGGTCTGACCTGCCATGCATGGAATCAGGGGATCTAAACCACAACTTGATGCCATCCCACTCACCCCCACTGTTCATTGGCACTCACTGGGCACTGGGTATGCTGGGATACCAGGGTGAGATTAAAGCTCACCTAGGGCAGTGATGGTGAACCTATAGCACACATGCCAGAGGTGGCACTTGGAGCCCTCTCTGTGGGGGCACTGTGTAGTCACCCCAGCACAGAATTTGCCTCGCCCCTCCGCCCAGCTCAATGGGAGTGCTTCCTCCCTCCCCCCAGCACAGAGTTCACCCCATCCCTCTACCCAACAGCCCAATGGGAGCGTTTCTTTTCTCCCCTGTTGCTGTGTTGGCACTTTGCGATAAATAAGTGGGTTTTGGATTGCAGTTTGGGCACTCGTTCTCTAAAAGGTTCACCATCACTGACCTAGGGAACCTCCATCTGCCTTGGGCTACATCTTCTATGTTTGTTTATGTTTATGTTTATTCAATTTTATATCCCGCCCTACTCAACACATGGTCGACTCAAGGCGGCTAACAACATATAAATGACCCTGGGACACCTCACAGGGTTTACATAAAGATACAATATTCAAATTATAGTAATAAATACAATGTTATAAGTAAATACAGTATAAGGCAGGACGGTCAACAATAATACAAATAATACAAATATCAGCACCACATCAAAATAATATATCAATAATTACAATAGAATCACAAAGGATCATATGTGACCCCTGGGTCTGGTGATGGGAGCTGATCAGTGGTTATCAAAACATCTGAAGATCACATGTTTTCTTTTCCACAGGATTGTTTCCAGTGGTGTATCCAAAATTACTGTCCCGGTGCCTTGATTAACATCTTGGGAAGAACTACTTTGGCTCCAAGGGGAACCAATGAGATAAAGGCACAAGATTAGTTTTTGTGCAAGGGTGGTGACCACCCAAATTACAGCTGCTTCTTCCACCTCCGACCCTGGGACTGGCTTTCCCCCCACTTTTAAGAGCTACAGAAGACCTCTGTGTTTGTCTGGTCTACATCTTCCAAATGTAAAGGTAGAGATCGCCCTTGCTCAAAAGCCAGGCATATCCGACTATAGGGTCCAGTGCTCATCTCTGTTTATAGCCAAAGAGCCAGCGCTTTGGCTATAAACAGTGGTGGCTTAGTGGTTAAGACACTGAGTTTGACAACGAGAAGGTCGGCAGGTCAGCAGTTTGAGACCCGAATGCTGAGCAATGGAGTGCGCTCCCGTCATCTGTCCCACCTGCTGCCAACCTAGCGGTTCGAAAGGAAGAAACTGGAAGCAGATAAATAGGTACCGCTTCGGCGGGAAAAGTCACATCGTCCCATGCCTGCCACATGACCACAGAAACACCTGCAGATGCAGACAGCGCTGGCTTTTTGGCTGTAGACGGAGGTGATCACCGCCCCCTAGAGTCGGACACGACTGGTTTTCGAGCAAGGGAGACTTTTACCTATGGAAAGAGGGGCTGTGTTTCTGCACTAGCAGGGAGGCATCCATACCAGTGGCCCTGCCCTGGGAGACGCACCCCTCGACAGAACGGCCAGCGGGCTTGACCTCAGCCGGAGCTGCTCCCCCCCCCCTCGTCAGCCCTTCCTCCCGGTGAGCCGCGGGGACCGGCGCCGGAGCCCAGTCTAACGGCACTCACTAGCGCAGCGTGTGATCCGCCAGCGGGTTGGAGTGCGCGCGCTGCCGGTAGAAGCGCTTCTGCGGCGGGGGGACGGCGCTCTCCATCGCCTTCGGGCTCGCTTGGGGACGAAACCCACGTGCGGCCCTAAGGAGTCGCGGGAGATAGACGTCATCCGAACGGCGCAGCTTTTCGGCCAGCCTCCGCCTCCTCTTAAAGGGCCCGCGTGTGCGTGTCACTGACACCGAGACGGTGTCCCCGGGGAGTGGCGGGGAAGCGTTCGCGCTTCCTTACTCGTTCATCCGGGTTGCAGGCGGCTCGTTTCCTTTTATTCTCACCTCACCTTCTTCTAATTTCTCCCGCATAAGCTGCTGCTGCTGCTGCTGCTGCTGCTGCTGCTGCTGCTGCTGCTGCTGCTGCTGCTGCTATTATTATTATTATTATTATTATTATTATTATTATTATTATTATTATTATTATTATTATTATTATTATTATTATTATTATTATTATTATTATTATTATTATTATTATTATTATTATTATTATTATTATTATTATTATATAGAGAGATAGAGAGATAGATAAATCTTTATTGTTACTGTCCTGCACAGAACAACGAGATTGGGGGGAAAAACACCTATCAACCCAACAAAACCTAAACAAAATACAACTATACAAAATTATCAACATAATCCCACCCCACATATACACATTCAACCCCTAAAAAGCTCTAAAACTCTAAGGCTCTAAAAACTCTAAAAACTCTATACAGAAGCTCCCTCATAGACTGCATTGCACTGCATTCAAAGCCAGATTTATTGGATTTGTATGCCACCCCACTCGCAAAGCGACTCTGGGTGGCTAACAAAGATAAAAAATATACAGTTACAATTACAAGGTACAGTGCCACATTATCATAATACAAAAACATTTCAAAGAAATATCCCAGTTACAATGACAAAATGTCGAATTATCATGATACAAAAAACACTTTAAAAAAACAATACACGGAAAAACATCATAAACTCAATCATAAACATCATAAACTTTTGTGTCTTTTATAGTAATAGCTGGGAAGGCAGCTGTTCAACAGATAAAGCATCGTCCTTTACATCAGGAGTTCTCAACCTTTTTAAAGCCGGGGGCCAGGTCACGCTCCCTCAGACAGCTTTGGGGCTGGACGGCCATTTTGCCCTTCTTCCACTACATGGCACTTCCCGGTGTGGTGGAAGCGGTGGGGGGCCACATTAAATGGTGCTGTGGGCTACATCCAACCCGTGGGCCGCAGGTTGAGAACCCCTGCTTTACACTGCGGAGGCTCAAGTGGTTAAGACACTGAACTCGCTGCATGGAAGGTCACCAGTTCAATTCCCAGGTACTGCATGACAGACTGAGCTCCCGTCTCTGTCCCAGTGCCTGCCAACCTAGCAGTTCGAAAGCAAGAAATTGCAAGCAGATAAATAGGGACCACTTCGGTGGGAAGGTAAACAGTGTTCCGTGTGTTCCAGTATTGAGGCATGCCTGTCACAGGTCCATGGAAACATCTGCAAACGCAGACAGCACTGGCTCTTTGGCTATAAACAGAGATAAGCACTGAACCTTATAGTCAGATATGCCTGGCTTTTGAGCAAGGGCGATCTTTACTTTTACATTTGGAAGATCTAGACCAGACAAACACGGAGTTCTTCTGTAGCTCCTAAAAGTGGGGGGAAAGCCAGGCCCGGGATCGGAGATGGAAGAAGTAGCTGTAATTTGGGTGGTTGCCGGTAAAGGAGAAACAACCACCCCGCGCTCCCGGCGACGAGGTCTCTTTCAAATCCAGACCAATGCTCTGAACAGGAGAAATAAAATACAGTATATACATATGCTGGACTCCCAGCTATTTTAATATTAGTCAAGGGTTTTTTGAAACATCAGATTTGATCAGGCCATCTCACAGAGCCAGGAAGAGCTGTATGGCAGGAGCAAACATTCTTGAGACTGGAGGCTGACCAGGTGCTTTCCTCACTTGCTTTTGACTGACAATGCCGCCCTGAGTCGGGTTCTGCCTGAGTGGGCGGCATATATAAATACGACTAAATAAATAAATAAATAAATAAATGAGGGCTAAACTAGATAGCACCTGAAGCTTAACTTTCTTTTCTTTTTTTACTCTCAAGAAAGTGTATGATAACTCAGTCGGGGGTGGCACTATTGTGGGTGGGGAGGGGAGGTTTATAGCTATCCTCCCCCCCCAAAAAAAACAACAACAAAAAACTTCCTCCCATACAAAGGTCATAAAAAGAAGGCAGGATTGTTTAGTTTAGTGGTAGAAGTTATGAAATACTCTGGAATGCAAATTCTGCAGTCCATAATAAAGAAGCAACAGGTAAATCATGCCCTGTGTTATCTCTGGAGCTACCATCTCTGGTCCTGGATGGGGCAAATTTGCCCTAAACAGACCCGGTGCGTAATCTGGGGGTCCTGGTGGACTCGTGACTCCTGTTCGATGAGCAGGTGGCAGTTGTGGCCAGGAGGGCTTTTGCACAACTTCGTGTCATACGCCAGTTATGCCCGTTCCTGGATCAGGATTCCTTGCTCATGGTCACACATGCTCTGGTCACCTCTAGACTGGACTATTGTAATGCGCTCTACATGGGGCTGCCCTTGATGACCATTCAGAGGATGCAACTGGTCCAGAATGCAGCTGCTCGAATGGTGATGGGGTGCGGGTGGTATGCCCGTGCCTAGCCACTGTTTCGGGAGCTGCACTGGTTGCCAGTGTGTCTCATGGTGAAATTCAAGGTGCTGGTAATTACCTTTAAAGCCCTACATGGTAGTAGGCCAGGATACTTAAGAGACCACGTCACCCTGAAAACATCTGCCCGTCCCACCAGAGCAGACCGGAGACACTCTGTAATTGTTCCATCTGCTAGAGAAGTGTGTCTCTCTAGCACTAGAAAGAGGGCCTTCTCAGTTTCTGCTCCGGCCCTATGGAACCTCCTGCCAGTTGAGTTGTGTCTCCAGATGGAGTTGCTGCCCTTTAGGAAGGGCCTGAAAACCTGGCTGGCACAGCAGGTATGGGGCACCAATGATGGGATGACCCCTGCCTGCTGACTAATTTAGGAGGAACGCTCTCTCCCTTTTAATTAGTATGGGTTGGGCTAATTGTTTGGTAAGAGTTTTGAATGTTTTTTTAAAAAGAGATTTTATTGTTTTAAAATTGTGTTCGGTTTTGTTTGTGTGTCACCTAGAGTCTTCTGAGTTGGGTGGCAATATAAATCAAATAATTAATAAATAAATGCTGGGGGAGGGATCCTTTTTTATCTGCCAACATGTGTCTTTAGAGCTGTAGGGATCTGTACCAGAGTTTGGAAATAATTTTGTTGTTCAGTCGTGTAGTTGAGTCTGACCAACCCTTTGTGACCCCATGGACCACTGCACGCCAGGCACCCCTATCCTCCACCATCCTCTGCAGCCCGCTCAGCTCTATGCCCATTGGAAATAACTACTTCCTTACACCCATTGGAAACAACTACAGCACAGTACTTAAAAAAAATGGTTATTTGTAATCCATTCCTTTGTAGAGTAACAAAGATATAGCCAGGCTATATTACAGTTGTGACTTACAGATGATAGTGTGGTTCTTTTTACAGGGTAACTATAATTTTTAGTTATTTTTATAGTAATTAGGTGGTAGCCTCACCAAATGTTGATGAAGGAATGTCCTGCAGTCCCAGAGATGCCTTGTACTTGTGGTCTGAGGGAGTGTAACCCGGTCCCAACTTATAAAGGTTGTTGACCCCTGAACTAGGGCAACACTCAACCTCTAACAAGTGAAGCAAGCATTTCAGAATGATTAAATCTACTACCAGATCATTTGCATATCAAAGAGGACATTGAGAAAGATACAATGTGTTGTGTTTGAATACAATTTATGCTGTAACATTTGTGAACTATTTAGGGTCATTACGATCCTCCATTTTGTCTCCTTCTTCTTGGTCTTGTAAATATCGTGGGACTGTGTTCCTGCCTAAACTATGTAGTTTGTACAGTTTTTACTCCGGTCCGATAACCTCCAAGTTACCCCTCTCCCTTCCTGCCTCCTCCCGCCCAAATGTATCCATTTTTAAAATATTTTTTTTATTTATATTCAAATTTATATGCCGCCCAATCAGGTAAACCCAACTCTGGGCGGCTCACAACAAGTTAAAACACATAAAACATTAAAACCAATTAAAACCCAACATACCCACCCACCCACCCCATTCCTCTTAAAACTCACATAAACCCACATTAAAAAAAAAGACAATTAAAAGAAATGGGGGCTTAATTTATAAGCCAACAGGCGGGGGCCACTCTTCCATCTGTGCCCCACACCTGCCCTGCCAACCAGGTTTTTAGGTCTTTTCTGAAAGGTAGCAGCTCCATCTGCTCCCGCAACTCTACAGGGAGGAGGTTCCACAAGGCCGGTGCGGACACGGAAAAGGCCCTCCTTCGTGTACCAGAGAGAAAGGCCCCTCTGGCAGATGGAACAATCAGGGAGCCCCTCCGATCTGCTCTGGTTGGACGGGCGGACACTCTTGGGACGATGCGGTCTCTAAGGTATTTCTGAGTGTATATAATGAGCAGTGCTGCGCCACTGTTCTCCATGTTCTCACTACCCAATAAACGGTTTAGGCTAGCCCTGTTCATAGCTGTCAAGTTTTGGATTTGAAAATAAAGGAAATTTCCCGGACAAAATAGGGGACTTGACAGCTATGCTTATCCTGTGCCAGCCCTCCAGTGGCAGCATTAGGGCATTGCAGTCTGACTGATACGGGACACCGCCGGGAAAGAGGGTAAAATATGGGAGGTTCCCGGCCAATACAGGACACTTGACAGCTATGGCCCTGTTATGCCGGCTGCTTTGTGTTTCTACCAAACAATGGCAAAAACTTTTTTGAGAGTTCTCAGGAACAGCAAGAAGCTGTGAAAACAAAATGACAAGATCCCCGTGCCATGTTAGACAAGCAATGTGGTGATCTCACCTCTTTGGGTGGGACAAGACAAAGAAAATTAGAGAAAACCATAACAGAAGAGTGTCTCCAGACAATTTCCCTGAACTTCCTCAGGCTCTTCTTTTTGATTACTCTTTCATTGGCATACTCAGGGCCCTTCTTACTGGAAGAGCAGCCATATGGGGGAAATTATAATATGAAATTGATTATGACTCATGCAGTCATATGCAGGATGTCAACTGCTTCTAATTTATGAAGGAATCGGCCTGCTGGTGGGGAATTTTTTTCCCCACGGACTCGACAGAAAGGCAAGAACCTTAGCAACCCCCCCTTTTTTTTAGATAGGGAAGAAGGCTAACAGGACAGTGCTAATTCAGAAAGGATCCTAACTGTACTGGATTTAAAAAAGCATAAATATTATAGAATAAGTATTCTATCACCACCTTTGATGATGGCTAGAATAGGAGAATGACTTGGATGGTTGATACAGCTGTCATTGAGCATCTATTCTGTTGACGGAACAAGATGGGTTTTAATTTTCCCAGCAAGCTTAGGGCCATGAAACAACAAGGACTACGACTACAGCAGAGATGTAGGAAAGCAAGGGTTGGCTTTTTACTAAACATGCTATTAAGGCATATTATGTGTTGAGGTGTGTATGAGAACCAAGACAATAGAACAGCCGAAAGGTTGGCTTAACACATCTTTATTGCATGATGGTCCGGGGGAACATGTGGTAATGGCGGATGAACAGCTCAATATATACTGTGGCTATACATTTGAATGTGGCTCCTCGATAGCCTATTGGCTACTGTCTGCGTGACGTCATTCCCCATCACGCCCTTCTTGTCCAGGTGAGGTGATGGCGGGAATCTTCCCGCGCTGTAGGTATTTGGGGAATTGGAACCATGTGAGCTGGGCGCTCGCTATTGCCCCTAGTGGTCACTAGCTCGCGTCCTGATACAGAAGGTTACAGTGTTACAGCTGGTGATTATTATATCCACTCATCCAAGTGTTACATTCTTAAAGGCACAATGTTCCAAACACAACAAGGTGAGAAACAAAGAATTCTTATTCACTCACCAGAGAACTGATGGTTTTATTAGAGTTGATATGTTTCAGTTTGTGTAGCCTAAATATTTGAACAAGGTCTGTGGAAAAGTGAGATCAACCATTTGAATATGTGATTCTTGTCCTTTCTAGCAAGTTGCAACAGCTGGAAGACGTTTGACTAAGTGAAAAGAAAACGTGGCAAACCACCAGTAAGAAGTCATTCAGGGTGGGCAGCTTTTAGGGAGAAACATGCATTTCACTTCCAAGAAAGCTTCTGCCTTATTTTCAAGCACAATCACTTCCTGCGGACTTTTCAAGATACGCCTATGCTTGAAAATAAGGCTTGCCATCTCCTTGCACCTTTTAGTTCAGCAAGTGAGCCTAGGGAGGAGCAAAATAAGCTGAGCAGTTTAAAGGTTGAAGCCAAACAAGGCAGGAAAGTTCCTAGGAAGGGGGGAAAATGCAATCACATGCAGAATCTGAGCTCTAGGATAAGTATTTAGCCTGTTTTGGACATGATGGCAGTAGAACTATACAGACTTTTCAGTGGCTCTGAGAACTAATAAAATCTGTCTTAATTGCTTGTTGATTTATTATTAGCCTTGAGCTTTGCCTTTATTGATGGCTAATATGTTACTGCCATAAAATGGCAATGCAATTCCAATTAAGTTATAAATTATTGTCTAAGAAAATCCAGTGTGAAGACTGATGTATCATCCAAGATGTCTATTGATATGGACAAGGACAGGTACACAGTCCAGGTACCCAAGAGATGAACAACTAATGTGTCAGATCTTTTTTACAACCTTGCACACTGCCTGTAGTTGAAATGACTAGGAGGGACTTTTCTGAGCACTAATTTGGTGTCTTGAAAGGAAGACAACAGAAGGAGCCGCAATAGGAGCTAAACACAACTTTATTGCATGATGGTCAGGGTGAACATGTGGTAATGGCAAAGATACAGCACTATTTATACGGTCACTATACAGTTGAATGTGGTTACACAGTAGCTCATTGGCTACTGTCCGCGTGACGTCATTGTTCATCACACTCATCTTGTCCAGGTGTTGTGTGGCGGCTGCAGGTATCTGGTGAATTCATACCATGTGAGCTTGGATGCTCCCTACTGCCACCTGTGGCCACTAGCTCGCGTCCTCATACAGTTAGTTACAGTGATTCCTCAATGAGGTACATATGGATACATTCATTCATTCAGCTGGTTACATTCCTTAAAGGTATATTACAAAGTTGCATCGACATTGCTTTCAATACATAACAACTAACAAATCATTCCTTCCAGTCTCAGAATTTGAAGAGAACTCTGCCACTCTTTACTCTGAGTTCGTCCTTCTCTTTCTTGATTGGTGTAAGTTGTTTGTTTGTTGTTGATCTGTTTGTTGGTTGCTAGCATGAGTAAAGTAAAGAAAGCATGCACATGTCTGTAATGCAAAGTAATTGCAAGTAAAGAAACATTACTTCTACAAATATCTCAGCATGAGTTATTGAGATTTGAGTACCAGTTGATGAGAAAAAGGTCAACTGCCCTTCTACTGTGCAGTTAGAGAATTTTATCAGAAATTCAAAACTCTTCAACATAATGTTGTGTCAATAATTTTGCAAGTCACATAAGCCCAGAAAACACAACTTATTACCAAGGGTGACATTGATGTTTATGGATGATTTCTACTGATACAATTATTCTAAATCCACAGAGACTGAATCAAAAAAAGCAAAACAATGGCCCATAGACTGTCAATGTTCAATATATATTCCAATTCCCTAGAACAGAGATGCCAAAGAGTGAAGTAACTGTAGGACCACTGCTTTAATTTCTTATGCAAGCAAGGTGATTCTCAAAATGCTGCAACAAAGATATGCCTTAGATCTGAAGACGGAATTGCTGCCCTTCAGGAAAGGGCTCAAAACCTGGCTGGCAGGGCAAGCATAGGGCACGGACAGGGGTGGCGGCTCCTACCCGTTGACTTTTTAAAGATATATCATCCCTATTCATTGATGGGTGGGCATTGATTTTAAATGGGTTTTAAATGTTTTAAGGATGTCATGTTTTTTACATTGTTGTGAGCTACCCGGAGTCGCCCTAGGGCGAGGGGGCAGCAAACAAGTTTGAACAAACAAACAAACAAATAAATAAAATAATAAATTCCCAACCTGCATCCTGTGGTCCGAATACGGACTATGGCACCATTTCATGTGGCCCACCACCACCTCCACCACATCAAGAAGTGCCATGTGGTGGAGGAAGGGCAAAATGGCCATCCGGCCCCCAAAGCTGTCTGAGGGAGCGTGACCCGGCCCCCGGTTTTAAAACATTGTGAATTCCTGTCTTAGATGGGATGAGAAATTCCTGGTGTTCAAAAAGGATCCTGAAAAGGAAGAGTTCTTCAAGATCATATTGTAAATATCTGTTGGATACTGGGGCACACTAAAGAATTTCAGAAGAATATCAGCCTGTGCTTTATGGACTATAGCAAAGCCTTTTGTGTAAATCAGGGGTTGGCAACCTATGGCTTGTGGGTTGAATCTGTCCTGCAGTGCCAAATAATCCGCCCCCCACCCTTGCTCCAACTGCCGCTGCTGCTGCTGGAAGCAGCTGCGGTCGTGTTTACAGCAGCGTTTACACTGGGGGGGGGAACCAGTCCAGCCCCCTCAACTGTCTGAGGGAGTGTGACCCGGCCCCTGACTTTAAAAGGTTGCTGACCCCTGGTGGGTTGTTCTGGAAGAAATGGGGGAGCCTCAATCTCTGATTTTCTTGATGCTTAACCTATATTGTGAACAAGAAACTGCGGTTAGTATAGAATATGGAAAGACAGAATGCCTTCCTATAGGCAAAAGTGTTGGGCAAGGAAGCATTTTATCCCCTTATCTGTTCAATCTATATGTAGAACACATAATACAGAAGACTAGAATAGATTCAGATTAGAAAATGAGTGAAAAATGGTGGGAGAAACACCAGTAATTTAAAATATGCAGATGACACAATCTGACTGGTAGAAAACAGCAATGAGTTGAAATAACTTTTAACATTAGTGAAAGAAAAAAGTACCAAAACAAGATTGCAGCTGAACATTAAGAAAACAAAAAATTTCTACCAAAGAATGACAACATTTAAAAATTGACAATGAAAAATTGAGATAGTGAAACATTTTGTATACCGTATTTATTCGTGTATAACGCGCACTCGTGTATAACGCGCACCCCTAATTTTCCATGAAACCTCGGTATAAAATTTTGTTTCACACCACGCATTGTAATTGTACCAGTTACCGGTATATCGGTGAAAAAGCTTGTTCATAAGAGCACGCCTTAAAACATTGAGGGAGGGGGGGGATAATCAGACCCACCTGTTGCAGGGTAAAGAAAATGCAATCCGAAACGAGCACTTCCGACCCCCAGGAGCCTCGCTCGAACTGCGAGCTACCTCCGGGCCACGCCTTGTCTCCCGCGCCACCCAATCAGATCCCGTCAATTTCTTCAAAGCCACACCCCCGCCTCCCCTTCAATAGACAGCCGACCCAATTCTAAAAAGGAAGTAAAAGAGGCTCGCGACGGGGGTGGGACACCAGTCCTCGTTTATAACGCGCACCCCAACTTTGATTTCTTTTTTTGGTATAAAATTTTGCGCGTTATACACGAATAAATACGGTACCTAGACTCAATTATCAATAAAAATTGAGACTGCAGTTAAGAAATCAGAAGAAGACTGAGATTTAGAAAGGAATTAGAAAAGATCTTCAAGTGCAAGGATGTATCACTAGAAACAAAACCCAAGATCATTTGCATTATTGTATTCCCAATCACTATGTACCCTGTATGGATGCAAAAGCTGGACAATAAAGAAAACTGACTGGGGGGGGGGGAATGATTCATTTGCAATCTGGTTCTGTAAGAGAGCCTTGATGATACTCTGTACTGCCAGGAAGATGAACAAGTGTGTCCTACAGCAAAACAAGCCTCAAATATCTCTGGAGACAAAAATGATGAGACTGAGGCTGTCCTATTTTGGTTACATCATCAGAAAGCAAGATTCTCTGAAAAAGACAATGATGATGGGAAAGGCTGAAGGCAGCATAAAAAGAGGAAGACCATCTACAAGGTTGATTGACTCAGACTTGATTCTACAGACCTGAGCAGTGTTGTTGAGGACAAGACAATTTGGAGATATCATCATCATCATCATCATCATTGGTGTTGTGTTCTGTAAAGCTGTGCCTTTAACAATGTACCTTAGCCATGTGTTAACAATGTAACCTTTCTGTGTGCAACATTATAACCTTCAGCTGTATCAATGTAAACCTGATAAGGGGATGCGAGCTAGTGACCACTAGATGGCAATAGCGAGCGTCCAGCTCTCATGGCTCAGATTCACCTGGATCAGCAGCGCGGGAAGATTCCCCGCCACCTCTTCACCTGGTCAAGAAGGGCGTGACCTTCTACGACGTCACGCAGGCAGCAACCAATAGTCTGTCGACGAGCCACATTCAAATGTATAGCCAGCTGTATATATTGAGCTACCCATCCGCCATTACCACATGTTCCTCCGGATCATCATGCAATAAACCTGTGTTAAGCCAACCCTTCGGCTGTTTCGTTGTCTTTGGTCCCTTACACTAAATTGGCGATGAAGGTGGGATGATGGCAGCCCACGGGACCAAGACATGCGCCGGTTTCGAAATCAGGAAACCGGGCGACTGGGAGATCTTCGAAATGGACTTCCAGGCAGCACTGATTGAGTCCGAAGTCACGGAAGAGGCAAAGAAAAGGGCCATCTTCACCAGAATGCTCGGACAAGAAACCAAAAGGACCTTGGTGGACCTGATCGCACCGAGGAGGGTGAGCGAATTCAAGGCCAAGGAACTCATGCAGATGCTGCGTGAGCACGTCCGGCCCGCCACGGCGATGTTTCCCGCTCGGAGTGCGTTCTGGAGGCGAGTCCAAGCGCCCGGGGAGACGGTCGCCGCATTCGTGGCGGCCCTGCGGCTGGCGGCCGGCCCGTGCAAATGGGAGAATGCCGAAATCACCCTCCGGGACTGTGTGCTGTGCGGCCTGAACGACGCCGAAACCCAGCGCACATTAATGAACCAAGAGCCACCTCCCACGTTGCAGGAGGTCGTCAGAGCGGCACAGGCCGCGGAAGCTACAAAGGCTGGGGTCCAAGAACTCCAGGACTGGCGGCCGAAGTCGAGCAAGGCAGAGACTCTGGTGCAGGCGGCCCGGCGAGCTTCGAGGTCGTCCGCAGAGAGCAGCGATGACGAGGACGTCCGGAGGGTCCGGAAAGAGAGCCGGCGGTGCGACAGCTGTGGAGCGGCCCACGACCGCGTAAAGTGCCCGTTTCGGAAGGCCGAGTGCCACAACTGCGGCCGCCGCGGGCACATCGCCAAGGTGTGCAGGAAGAGGCGCGAGACCCGGAGAAGCTCAGCAGACCGTTCCGCGGGACAAGACCGCTCAACGAGACCCAAGGACGGCGCTCAGGCCACGCGGAAGCAGGACGGCGTGGGCCGCATCTCCGATGGCAGCGAGGACGACGCCCCAGTATTCAGCGTGTCCGTAGGACACCCCCGCTACTTTGTTGAGGTACTAGTCCAAGGGGTTCCCATTAGAATGGAAATTGACTCGGGGTCCTCATATTCAATCATTTCCCAGAGGGAGTTTTTGAGAATTGCCCCCCACAGGCGACCCAAGCTCAAAGCGTTGAGGTCCACACTACGGGACGTGCAAGGGAACAGCATTCCAGTGTTGGGGGTTGGAGAATTTCAGGTTAAATTCAAGAAGCACGCCGCGTCTCTCCCCCTAGTCGTGCTAAAAGGGGGAGATTGCAGCCTCCTCGGAACTCAATGGTTCCAGCCCCTGGGTTTGTTTATTGGGGGGGTGCACGCCGTTGGGATGCACGCCGTTGGGACTGATCCAATTCAGGAGGTGTGCGAGGCGCACCCCGAAGTTTTCAAAAAAGGACTGGGAAAATTCAAGGGGCCCCCAGTGACATTCGACCTGGACCCGGAGGTCCGCCCAATTCGTCTTAAACCACGCCGGGTGCCGTTTGCACTTAAGGACAAGATAGAGGCGGAACTGGACAAATTGGTGGGCCAGGGAATCCTTGTGCCTGTTGATTCTGCGGAGTGGGAAACTCCAATTGTAACCGCACTAAAGGCCAATGGGGAGGTCCGCATATGCGCCGACTACAAGTGCACCATCAACAAGGCGATCCGCCCGAATGCATATCCGGTGCCGGTAGTCAGCCATCTGCTGGCCAGGTTACATGGGGGAAAGTGTTTCGCTAAGCTCGACTTAGCACAGGCCTACCAGCAGCTTATGGTGTCCCCTGCCGCAGCTGCTGCGCAGACCATAGTCACCCATAAGGGGGCGTTCCAGGTGACGCGCCTCCAGTTCGGCGTAAATTCGGCGCCTGGAATTTTCCAGTCACTCGTGGAACGCCTCCTGAAGGGGCTGGAGGGGGTGTTGCCTTATTTTGACGACGTGTTAATAACGGGGGGGAGTCGGGTCGAATTGGCCAAGAGGTTGGGGAAGGTCCTGACAATATTCGAAAAAGCGGGGTTGAGACTGCGAAAGGACAAATGCGTCTTCTTCGCAACCGAGGTTGAGTTCCTAGGGTTTTGTGTGACTCCTGAGGGGATAAAACCATCCAAATCCAAGGTGGCCGCCATTAAGAAAGCCCCCCCGCCCCACCTCCAAGCCCGAGCTGCAGTTGTTCCTAGGGCTGCTCAACTTTTACCACTCCTTCCTCCCCCGGAAGGCAGCGGTGGCTGAACCGCTACACAAACTGCTAAAAAAAGACCAGGCATGGAAGTGGGGCGATGACCAAGAAAGGGCATTTAGTGAGCTAAAAAGCCTCCTAGCGTCCGATGCCATACTGACCCATTTCAACCCCAAACGCCCGGTAGTTCTGACCTGTGATGCATCCCCGGTGGGGGTGGGGGCAGTGCTGTGCCACGTGCTGGAAGACGGAAGGGAGGCCCCGATAGTATTTTACTCCAGGTCCCTGTCCCAAGCGGAGAGAAACTACGCACAGACAGACAGGGAGGCACTAGCAATAGTTGCGGGGACGAAAAAATTTCACAATTTTCTGTATGGCCGCCCCTTCACCATTGTAATGGACCACAAGCCCCTGCTAGGCATTTTTACCGCAGATAAGCCCACCCCACAGATCCTGTCCCCGAGGATGCTCAGGTGGGCCATTTTTCTCAACGCGTACCAGCACGCGTTAGTCTACCGGCCCGGGAAAGAGATCAGCCATGCGGACGCTCTATCAAGGTCTCCCCTCCCCCTGACGCCCAGCCAGGTGAGCAAGGGGGAGCGGGACCATCAGGTTCTTATGATAGAGGTGCTGGATTCGCCCCCCGTAATGCCCGCCGACATTGCCAAAGCGACAGAGAAGGACAAGACGTTAGCGGCAGTTAGCTCCTGGGTGCAGAAAGGGTGGCCGGCGTCCTCCCCAGCGGAGGAGTTCGCCCCATTTTTCAGGAAAAAGTTAGAGCTGTCCCTAGAGAAGGGGTGCCTCTTGTGGGGGCAGCGGGTGGTGATTCCCACTTCCCTTCGGCCGCGGGTGCTCAAACTGCTGCACGTCAGCCACCCCGGCATCGTACAATCCAAGGCGCTGGCCCGGAGTTACTTCTGGAGGCCCCAGCTGGACGCCGACATCGAGCACATGGTCGGCACTTGTGAAAGTTGCCAATGCTCCAGACCAGAGGAGGCCCGCCTTCCCCACAGGGAATGGGACTCGGCCAAGGGGCCGTGGTCCCGGGTGCACGTTGATTTCGCGGGCCCGTTCAGAGGCACCCTATTTCTTCTTGTCGTGGACGCCTTCTCCAAGTGGTTGGAGGTTATCCCAGTCACGAGCCACTAACGAGTCTCCCTCTCCCATTTCAGGACCAGGGACCAGGGAACAAAGAAGCAGTAGCGCCCCCGGGGGGGGGGTCAGCCCTCATCACGGCCCAAACGCACATGCAACAAGCCATCTTGGCTGAGAGACTTCGTCTCATCCTAGGGGGGAGGGATGTTGTGTTCTGTAAAGCTGTGCCTTTAACAATGTACCTTAGCTATGTGTTAACAATGTAACCTTTCTGTGTGCAACATTATAACCTTCAGCTGTATCAATGTAAACCTGATAAGGGGACGTGAGCTAGTGACCACTAGATGGCAATAGCGAGCGTCCAGCTCTCATGGCTCAGATTCACCTGGATCAGCAGCGCGGGAAGATTCCCCGCCACCTCTTCACCTGGTCAAGAAGGGCGTGACCTTCTACGACGTCACGCAGGCAGCAACCAATAGTCTGTCGACGAGCCACATTCAAATGTATAGCCAGCTGTATATATTGAGCTACCCATCCGCCATTACCACATGTTCCTCCGGATCATCATGCAATAAACCTGTGTTAAGCCAACCCTTCGGCTGTTTCGTTGTCTTTGGTCCCTTACACTAAAATTGGTTTATTTGTACCCCACTTCCCTCAGCCCAAAGGTGACTCAAAGCGGCAAAACAACAATAATAAAACAATACAATAAGTCACAATATCAGCAATTACAAAAAAGGGAGAAAATTACAATAAATCAATAAATAGCAAAAAGCACAGTAGGTAAAGGTAAGGTCTCCCTTGCTCGAAAGCCAGTCGTATCCGACTCTAGGGTTCAGTGCTCATCTCTGTTTCAAAGCCGGAGAGCTAGCGCTGTCTGCTTCTGCAGACATGCCGTCCCACGGAAGGTCCAGCAAGAGTCCCCATTTCCCTCAAGGCCGGGGCTGGCCGAGGGAGAAAGTCCTGTGTGGGCAGCGGGAAGAGGCAGCGAAGTCCTCTCAGTCATAGAGTCTCCATAGGTTAGAGATGTCTTGATGGCACACAACAACAAACAGGAACAACAGTGTCCCCTGCAACCCATCTGAAATAAAGAGCTATGGGCGATACAAAGTTATACAATCTTGTTAAAGTTCTTGCTGTAAGAATTGGTGACACAAAAATATGATTATGATCAAAAAGTGGGTTTTTCCTCTTCTACTTTATGTATTACTGTACAGTGATTATATGTGAACACAAAAAAGATAGTTTTTCCCCCCCAAAAAAGAAAGTTGGGAAACCAAGCAAAACTATGATATATTTTTAGCTGCATGTTGAACTAAAACATTTATTTAAAATACTAGGTCAGGTGAAAGGAACTATGGTTCCAAAGATGGCTTCATTCTGTTTAATGTCTGTCCTTGACACAGAAGAAGAAGAATTTAAAATGAGTCCTCATCTTTGCCAGGAACCAATTCTATTGACCTTGTCTGAAAATAGCCATCATATACTAAATCATGGAGATTTAAAAGATGTACAAAAGAAACATCACCAATTGACCAGAACTCTGCTGACTACTACAGCAATCACTTTAGGTAAGCCTCTGAAATCAATCTTCTTCTTTTGTGTCCTGATCAAACCCTGAACTGCCAAAATGAAGCCACTTTCTTGGCTTTGTCATTGGCCAAACTTAAGTACTCATCGGTGCATGTTTCTCGCAGTAAGTGGCAGAACAGTAAATGAGCCGGATTCTGTATCTCTCAACATTTACACAGCATGTTCTTGTCTGCCAGCAGTCCCCTCTTCAACATGTTGGTCTTACATTTACATTTAGGCACTCCAACCCTTAGCCTATTCAGAGTCCTCCAAGTGATGAAGGGGAGGTTGAGTTTCTCAGTTATATCTTCCTTTAATGTTATTCCTTGTCCAGTGTTCAGTAAGCTCCTTCCTCCATTTTCTAATTTGGTTTTACTCTTGCATCCTCAAGAATGTTTGTTCTTGCCATTAAGCTCTTCCTGGATCTGAGCCGGACGACTTGAAGCTCATATCCTTTCAGAGGATGTTGAGTGACATTTTTGTGCCTTTCGTGCTTAGTTCTGCTACTTTTCTTCTTATCTTAGGTGGAGTGATACCAACAAAAGGGTATATTTTCTCAACTGGTGTAGGTTCAAGACATCCTATCAATATACAAATGGTTTCATTAACAGCAATGTCAACTTGTTTTGCGTGTGTTGATGTGCTCCATACTGGAGCAGCATACTCTGCTGTGGAGACATCAGGGCTAAAGCTGATGTGCACAATGTGGATGGTTGAGTTCCCCATTTATAGTTTGTGAGGTTCCTGATGAAGTCATTCCGTTGAAATAAATGGCTGTTAATTTCTTTTATTTAAAGAGAAGGAAGGAAAGAAAATAAAATATTGGAGTCCTGATAAAACATTTTGCAAGGTTCCTCCAGCCTTATCCTACTTCAAACAAGTCTGGAATGATAGTTGCTGGCAACATGCTAAATTATTGTATTTTTGTGTTTGGTCTTCCCAAACAATTATAGCATAATCAAAACAGCATATTTGAAAACCATCTCTTCAAAAGATTACAGTCTGATGGCAATATTGACTCTGTATATGGTACTCAATGCCATTTTCAACAGATAACCAAATAAAGAAAATCAATTAGATCCCATTAACTGCAACCAAAGGGGTGCCATATAATATTTCAACTGTCAGCACCACAAGTGTGTTTTATATATACCTCTATTCTGCACAAAAGAAAAAGGGATAGAAACCTGTCACTCTATTCCATCATCCATAGGTTTACAGGCAAGCTGGCAGAAGCTGACATCCATGTAACATTGCAGAGGAGCAAAAGTCTAATTGTAATAAAAATTTCCTAACAAAGTGGTTCATGCCTGCTGTTGTACAAAGCATGAGGCTGTACGCCTTTCTCCTTTTTAATTCATTCTTTTGGAGTACAGTATGCTTGCCAGGAGATACTGTATTTGGCCTTTGATCCGACACAATATCTGCTAGGTACATGTTAAGACTATTTGTTGGAAATGACAGAGGCAAGAAGCTTTTTAGCTGACATCACAGTACGGTATTCTGAAACATCTGCTTTATGGGGAAGCACTGTTACAAGAATTTATAGTATAGCCTTTTGCCCCCTGGTTATAACCAGGACATAAGTCTGGAACCTATCAGAAGAAAAAGGCTGGAGGAGGAGGAAGGAGAAAATGCAAGCACATGAGACCATCCAGAATTTGGGACGGGAGGGGGGGGGAGGAGGGAATGCTACAAGAGTGGTCCAGGTTGTCATTCTTGTGAACATGACTCTGATCTGGACACTTGAGTGAGAAAAAAGATGGCTCATCTATCCAAGTACAAGAGCACTTGTGGACAGGACACTTGGGTCCTCCACTGGGTGGACAGAACTCATTTCCTGTTGAATGCCTCAACTGGCCCACCTAAACTCATGCAACTCAGTTGATAAGTCTGTTTGATTCAGATAGCAAAGGAAATGGACCTCTCTATGGACCCAAATACAGGGAGGCAGCCAAGCCTCATACTTCTGAAGACCCTCAAAAGGTGACCTGTTGACGTATGACTAGGGTTGCCATATGACCCAGAAAACCAGGATTATCCTGGATTTGGGGTCAAAAAAAGTGTCCCGGCCGGGTAAATTAAAAAAAATGTTAAAGTCCTGGATTTTAAAACCTTACTGATTGTGTATTATAACACCCAGAGCTGTGCTGCAGGCGCCACAATGCACCACACACATGGAGGGAGGGAGAGAGGGCAAAATGTTCCTCTCTCTTAGTCCCTCTCTGTCTTGAGCTCTCGCTCACTTGGCCACGGCTCTGTGGATTGGGTGGGGAAAACAGCACCTGAGGAGGAAAAGAAGGGAAAGAAACATGCTGGCCACCAACCCGGAGAGAGCCGCCTGCGCCTCGGTCTTGCCTGTGCCTTGCTTCCCATGGGCAGCGAAAAATGGCCAAACGGAGAAAAGGATACAACACAATGTACCATTTGTGTTTGCCTAAAAATGATGAAGATAATGATAAATGAATCTTCTTATAAGGTCTTTGTATTCTTAATGTTATTTTTATTTTTTATTTTGGAAACTCTGATAATAAACTGATGTATATTAACTTGTAATGTCATCAAACAGAAACCAAACTCAGATACTTCTCTGCACATAAAGTCTTCAAGTTCCTTTTGTAATCTTCACAATAGTAACCAAATTCAAATATGTTCTCTTCAACTTCTTCACGATGTCCTTTGTAACAATATGAAACAATGATTCATTCCTCTATTACACATTCTATCTCTCGTCCAAAACAGCTCATAAACTCGTATTCAGTTGGGAAGTCAAACTCCCATATAAATTGGCCCCAAACTCCCGACGTCTATCCGGTTAATTAGACATTTCATTCAATAAATTTCATCAGGGGAGTTTTTGCAATATCTGAAAGGTTACAAAACACATGTCTGTTACAATATTATATGTTCAAACCAGCTGCAAGCCCCCATGCTCATTATCCAGTCCAAGCTTACCACTCTTGTGTTTCGCATCCTCTCTGTCTCTTCTGTAATTTCTCTATGGTTGCTAAGGACGTTGCATACCATTAGAGTCCTATCTCTTAAATACAACTTGCTGCCTGCTCCTGACTGAATCTGCAAGCTCACATTGCCACATACTTGAGACCACGGATAGACGTCGGGAGTTTGGGGCCAATTTATATGGGAGTTTGACTTCCCAACTGAATACGAGTTTATGAGCTGTTTTGGATGAGAGATAGAAAGTGTAATAGAGGAATGAATCATTGTTTCATATTGTTACAAAGGACATCGTGAAGAAGTTGAAGAGAACATATTTGAATTTGGTTACTATTGTGAAGATTACAAAAGGAATTTGAAGACTTTATGTGCAGAGAAGTATCTGAGTTTGGTTTCTGTTTGATGACATTACAAGTTAATATACATCAGTTTATTATCAGAGTTTGCAAAACAAAAAAATTAAAATAACATTAAGAATACAAAGACCTTATAAGAAGATTCGTTTATCATTATCTTCATCATTTTTGGGCATACACAAACGATACATTGTGTTTGCTTCCCATGGGAGCATGCCTGGAGATGTGTGTGTCGACAAGGCTTGATCCCGGAGATTTGACTGAGCTTGGCTCTCACCAGTGACGCAGCAGTGGCTGGGCGAAGGCTATTTTGTAGATAACCAGCCTATTTTTAAATTTATTTATTTCACTTGTAACCCACCCATCTGGGAAATCTTCCCTACTCTGGGCAGCCAACAAACAACAAATTTTTAAAAGTGCCGGGACACTTTTTTTGACCCCGAATCTAGAATAATCCTGGTTTTCTGGGACATATGGCAACCCTAGTCACCTTTTGAGGGTCTTCAGAAGTGTGAGGCTTGGCTGCCTCCCTGTATTTGGGTCCACAGAGAGGTCCATTTTCTTTGCAATCTGAATCAAACAGACTCATCAACTGAGTTGCATGAGTTTAGGTGGACCAGTTGAGGCATTCAAGTATACTTCTGTCTCCAATGTGTGGGAGAGAATTATGGCAACTCTACGTATGACATGTCCAAGACCAAGACACCCTCATCCCACTGCCTTCTTTCAAACCATACTGTGAAGAGGCCAAACGGTAAAACGATGCACAATGGGAAGATCAACCGTTTGAGACAGAAAACGTGAATTACAACATATTATTTAATATTCAGTGATAGTGAAAACGTAATAAAGTCTCTTGGTCAATGTGTTGTCTCTTTAATCTCTTAACCAATGTATTGTCTCTTTTGTCAAAACTACAACATAAATCAGACGTCTTCTCTTGATCCAAATACTGTCTCTATTATCAAAACTCCAAATTTCTCTTCAAGTCCAAATCAACATGAATGTATAACAGCTGCAATCTCTACAAGCTTATAATAGCCACAGAAATAAAGATCGTGATACTGTAGTCTTAAAGCGGTGCGGTGATCAACCTAAATTATAATTGTAATGATGAATTCTCATGAAATGCTATAGTCACGTAATTCAGTAAGAAATTGACAATGCTCGGCAACTTCGGCGTGAACACCACCCACTATAATCCATTCATTTCAAATGAAATTAGCTCTGTCTCGAAGCCCACCCGGTTTGGAGGCTTTTCACATTTAGTTTCTTCAGGAGAATAATTATAAAGTTTTTTATCTGTGGAATTAACAAAAAGAGGTGTACATCTTGGCCCATGGGGACCCCAGTGAAGCGGTCAAAGTCCTGTCCGAATGCCTGGAGGCCATTGGGGTCTGGATGGGGGGCAACGGGCTTTAGCTGAACCCTAGCAAGACTGAGTGGCTATGGGTTGGGGGTCCGGGGTTATCCAGAGAGTTACCATCTCTGGTCTTGGATGGGGCAGTTCTGCCCCAGACAGACCCGGTGCACAACTTGGGGATCCTCTTGGACTCACGGCTGCTGCTGGAAGAGCAGGTGGCGGCTGTGGCCAGGAGGGCTTTTGCTCAACTTAGAGTAATTCGCCAGTTGCGCCTTCTCCTGGACCAAGACTCCTTGCTCATGGTCACTCATGCTTTGGTCACCTCCAGAATAGATTACTGCAATGCACTCTACATGGGGCTGCCCTTGATGACCATTCGGAGGCTACAGCTGGTGCAGAATGCGGCTGCCCGGGTGGTGATGGGGTGTGGGTGTTATGTTTATGTTATGTTTATGTTTATTCAATTTATATCCCGTCCTACTCAACACATGGCCAACTCAGGGTGGCTAACAACATATAAATGACCCCAGGGCAACCCAAGGGGTTTACATATAAGATACAAGATACAATGTTCAAAATACAATAATAAATACAATGTTTCAAGTAAATACAATAACACAGATCACAATAATGCCCGAGCCTCCCCACTACTCCAGGAGCTGCACTGGTTGCCAGTTTGCCTCCGGGTGCAATTCAAGGTGCTGGTTTTGACCTTTAAAGCCCTATATGGCAGTGGGTCAGGTTACCTGAGACACCGCATCGTCCCAAGAGTGTCTGTCCGTCCAACCAGAGCGGACCGGAGGGACTCCCTAGTTGTGCCTTCAGCTAGAGGGGCTCGCCTCTCTGGCACACGGAGGAGGGCCTTCTCCGTGTCCGCTCCAGCCCTTTGGAACCTCCTGCTGATAGAATTGAGGCTACAGACAGAATTGCTGCCTTTCAGGAAAGGTTTGAAGACCTGGCTGGCGAGGCAGGTGTGGGGCCCTAATGGGAATGCGGCCCCAGCCTGCTGGCTCATCCCCAACTAGTCCAGTTGTGCCCTCCTTCTGTGTCTTTGCATTTCCCCCCATCCCTCTTAGCTTTTAGTTTAGTTTTAAATGGGGTGGGAGTAATGAGAGTGGATGAATGGGAGGATGGTTTTAACATGTTTTTATATGTTTTTAACTGTTGTACGCCGCCCTGAGTCGGGTTTTTACCTGAGTGGGTGGCATAAAAATTGAAATAAATAAATAAATAAATAAGAGTTTTCAATACATTCTCCATAAAAAATATATCAAACAACTAAGTGATACTTCAGAGAAATCCCACGCAGATTCACGTTTACCTTATATTCACGTCCCTCAAGCCTCCTCCTGTGTATTCTTTTCAGTGCTCATGGACGTTACCCGACTCTATTCACAAATCTAATTTAAAGAGTATGCTCCAACCCATCCGGGGATAATTACTCTAATTAGAAAATCACCCAGGGAACATGCCCACCTGCATAATCAATGGCACCATGTAGGTTTTCACAGAAAACATGACAAGTCCATTTCCTGATTGAGTCCGTACGGGTGCATTGTATTGAGACGATGAATAAAAAAGGCCTCTCTCTGTAACAAGCGTTTGTCAATGTCCATCGAACACAACTTCGTCAGTTTTACTTTCTCAAGGACAACAAATCTGAACTGTGTATCAAGGTGTTTCTTTTCCATATAATGACCTGTCAATGGTGCTTGTATGATCTGGCCCCTAATTCTGGAGTGATGCTCTGCTAGCCTAACTTTGAGCTTTCTAGAAGATTTACTCACATATTTATAAGCTTGTAGAGATTGCAGCTGTTAGACATTCATGTTGATTTGGACTTGAAGAGAAATTTGGAGTTTTGATAATAGAGACAGTATTTGGATTGAGAGAAGACATCTGAAGTAATTATGTGGAGTAGTTTTTGTATTTTGATATTATGCTTATCTGGATTGTTTTCTGTTTTGAATTTATTGTATCTCTGTATCATTATTTTGTTGTTATTTTGTTTGATTATGTTGTTAGCCACCTTGAGTTGGCCTCGGCTGAGGAAGGTGGGATATAAATTAAACTGATTGATTGATGTTGTAGTTTTGACAAGAGACAATACATTGATTAAGAGATTAAAGAGACAACACATTGACCAAAATACTTTATTATGTTTTCACTATAGCTGAATATTAAATAATACATTGTATTTTATGCTTTCTGCCTCATACGGTTGTTCTTCCCTATGGTTTCCCCATGCCCATCTGGCATGGAAACGGCCCTTGCAGAGGTCGCTTCGGGAGGACGCTCCTTGAGCCGTGGGCTCTGCAGGCAGCTAAATTAAGGGGGGTGGATAAATTATAGGGTTTGATTCACCCAATTCCTTTGACCTGACCAACGGATCTGCTGAAAGAGCGAATATCTAACCCGGTTACCCATTAGAGTAAATCACTCACCTCCAGGTCTCAGTGTAATCTCTGGTGCAAATAGAAGCCATGTTTGTCCCTGCCTAATCCCCAAGACAATGAGGCTCCTAAGTCCATGTTTACCCCAGTTAATTAACTTCCCCAAAGAGGTTCCCAATTAACTTGAGTGCTCAGGTGATGTCATTCCTGCCAGCTGACAGTCTTGCCAGCGTTGCGCTTTTTCCTTCTATATATGTTGCAGCCTTCTCTCAATAAACTACTGGTCTTCACTCCATCTTGCCTCGTGTCGCTCCTTTGACCAGTCTCCTCTGGGATCCTAAGGGCCTCCTCACGGCCCAATTCCTACATCTGGTGACCCCGAGACGTGATTCTATTCGTGAGTAAGAGACCCCGGAGAGGTCTACTCGTGAGTAACGAGCCACGCGGTCCGGTTCTGCACTAGAACCGCGACCCATCATCCTGGAGGACAGCACAGCACTCCGGCCGGCAGCCAGCCGATCGGAGGAGTGGCCTGTGGCGAGGCATTCCAGAGAGACATTCCTACAGCTTGCTCCCAGCTTTCGAGGAGGTTTGCCATAGAGGGAAACGCGTTCCGCTCAGGGCAAGCTGTGAGCCCCTGACATCGCAGAGGCCGTTCGAAGGGCCCGTGGCAGAAGGTCCACGCTCCGAGGTCTACCCCAGACACCCGACGCCCGAACCTGTTGCCTGCAAAGACGCGTCGATTTTCGTCCCGAGGAGGAAACTTCAGAGGACCATCGCAGGTAATATGGGGACTTGTTCTCATAGGCCAAGTCCGTCCGCTAGCCAAAGAACCCATGAGGAGGGGTTCATCATCCTGGCCAGGGTATTTAATTTGCGTTTTCACAGCGGGGAGCTAGCGAGACTTTTGGCGTACCTCAGGGAACACTGCCTACTTTACCCAGAAGTAGGTACGTTAACCCTGAAGCTCTGGGATCAGATAGGAGACTGCATTCAGCAACCCCCGAAAGCTCCAGAGGGCATAATTCGCACATGGAGCAAATGTAGGAAACTCTCAGCAGAGGTAGACCCAGTCCGGATAGAGACCCAGAAAACCCCAGCGCAGTCAGAACCATCAGCCCCAAGAAGTCTCTATTCGTCATTTCAGCTTCAGCAGGGCAGTATAGGGAGCATTCCCTCAGTGGCAGCTGCAGACGTCACTGAAGGAATTCATGACACGAGAGGCCTTGGCGCTTCTCTGACAGTGAAAAGTTCCCTGCAAAGAAAGAACTCCATTCAGCGCATGGGTGAGGAAGATTCATTCACGGGGAAATTGCCAGTGGCACAATTAGCTAGCGCCCAGCTGCTGTGCTCAGCCCATCTGAAGGCAGACACACGTTCAGGCAGGGATGCTCAGCGCCCACTGCTCACGGAAATCTGCATGGCCCCTGGCCACACAGGGCTCCAGAGCAGACCCATCACCACACTCAGGCGCAGAGCAGTGCCAAAACCCCAAGGCGCCTGCTTCCAGTGTGGAAAAATGAGACACCTTAGAAGAGAAAGCCAATCTAGACCAGGCAGATCTTCAAAAGATTGTCTTCATGCCAAATGGCCACCCTGGCATGCGTTTGGCCCAGGCTAGAAAGGAGGCAGCCATCGCCCTGGCTATGCCAGAAGAACCATCCCAGCAATAGTACCCCGAGTTCCCCCAGGGCACAGGCAGAACCTACTTGTCTCACCTTGGGAGTAGCCCAGAGAAACTTGCCCCTAAGTAAAAGCACCCAGATGGCTGTAAATAGCCAGCTGTGTAATAGCCATCTCCTCATGTGTAGCATTGAACGCTGCAGATCAGGGGAGGAATGTGCGAATGCGTAAATAGATGTGTGTATGTGTGGTGCACCACTGAATGTATGACTGCAAGAACTGTGTGTGATTGCAAAAGCCTTGTCTCTATGACCACAGTATGACTGAAAAAGTGTTCCTTGTGTGTAACTGCGTGGTAATGTCACTGTGAAATATGTGTTAAAACAGTTTGCACTCTGTTCATGGGCAGGAGCTATTTAAACTTTGAGGAAGCATGATGAGCGAAACCCTTTGCCTTGCCTGCTTAGCAGTTTGGGCAGGAGAGGGGGGGGGGAATCCTAACCTACAATAGGCCTTCTTCCCTTGAGACTTTTTCCTTGTCAAAGGATTAAGCCTCTCTTGGAAACCGGTTTTGCAATCAGGAAAACAGATTTTTCTTTTCAGAAGCGCGATCTGAAAACAAAAAATCACTTCTATGAGTTCTCCTCACTGTATCATAAGCTGTGGGGCCCCTCCCTACGTCTGCGTTCCTCAAACCCCATCTCTGTGTTTTAAGGTTTTTTGAATGTCTCTTAGCGTCTTGGAATCTCACTAGGAGTGAGAGAATTGCCTTGTCTTCATGTGTGTACCGTGTTATCATCTTGTAACCTCGGTTCTCAACCTTTCAAGTCAGGGGCCAAATTCCGGGGCCTCAGGCAGCTCTGGGGGTCCGGACAGTCATCCTGCCCTTCCTTCACCACACAGCCCTTCTTGGCTTGGCGGGGGGAGTGGCAGAGCAACATGGGCCACATCTGGCCCACTCGCCCACATCTGGCCGCAGGTTGAGAACCGTTCTAAACTCTCCTTCATTCTCTGGTATTTTGACTGTAATCAGTAACTCACTCATTGTACCCCTTTCACAGGAAAAAGCACGCAAACATTTTTGCGCTCTGTATCTTCAGAAAATGCTTACCTTTTTACAGGAATAAAACTCCTCTCCAGGCCTGAATTGTAACCAATTCATTTCTTCCTACAGCCTTAACTTGCTTCCTTTCACAGGCTCCAGGATTAATTAACAGGAGGATCCCAGCCAGTTGCCATGGTTACCTGACCTTATCTGATTTCGTTATGATAAGAGTTGTTGCATTCTCATTGTGCTAACTTCTGACTTGTCTTTCCTCCTTCCCTCCTTTCGCCAGTGGAACTCCCTGCTGGAAATGGAAATGCTTAACTTGTGTGTCTTTTCATTTCTTGTGTATTATTTCCTTACAGCTGGCACGTCATAGTTGGTTTGTCTTTAATAAGTCTTAGGTCATTTTAAGCATGGCACCTGGCCCACAGCACCCTCTCTGGTGTGCAGACACATTTCGCAAACTCCAGAGCACAGAGGAAGGATTAGTCCCTGAGCTCCTGAGAATGTGCAGAGTGCCACTCATTAGTCAGGACAGCCTAGGACCATTTTAAGAGTGCAGTCAGGTCACACCTCCAATCGGATACAGGCATTTTTAGGCCACCCCTTCCCTTTTTGCTGCTAGTCTAAGCACAGGCAGAAGGCTAAGCCAGCATCTGGCACCCTTCTCACAGTAGCACCAAAATCGCTCCAGTGAAAGTGTGCACGCACACCATGAATGGAGGTGCGCAGGGGGGCCTTCATGAGAAATTTACCCACGGGAAGCCTAGCGCTTCATGCGCCAAGGTTTGCCATAAGACCCCAGACTCGTCTCGCTTCAAACGCAGACAGTCACCTTGTGTGAATTCATGTCACTGGTTCCTCTTCAGGGGGCTAGGACAGCTTTCACTTATGGGGGTCGCACATATTAGGTTCTTACTTGGCAAGAGGACCAAGCTTGGCGCACGCTCCTGACTCTTCCGCAAGCGGGCAGAGTTGGCAGCCGTGAGCCTCGCCTTGCGCACCTTTGCCAAAGAACGCTCCAACATAATTGCTGACAGCCAGTTTCCTAGGAATTTGCCTCACAGTCTACCGGGAGCACACATCACTCCCGCGTTAGACAAAAATTTGCTAAGTTTGTTCCTCACAACTCCAATTCAGAGTCATGCACTCCAATTCAGAATGCCAAGGCGCTCGCCAGACAGTTCAATCTGCCACTTTCTCAAGCCCAAGGCATAGTTCGCTCTTGCCAGCGTCGTGCAGGGGCACCGGAGGGGCCCCCGTGGGGGGTCAACCCACAAGGGACAGAGGCCATTCAGGTGTGGCAAATGGACGTCACACATCCCCACATTTTGGCAGATGGCAGCACATGGACGTTTGCATTAAAACCTTCCCACAGTTTGTTTGGGTAACAGCACAGAAGGGAGTAACGGCTCCCCATGTGGAGCAGCATCTCCTTTCCCACAGCCAAGGGCGAACGTCGGCACACGACGTCCGTTGACGCCCCAGCTTATAGCTCCAGGCAGCTGGCCACCTTCAGGGCCACCTGGGATATTAAGCTCACTTTTGGCGTTCCTCAAGCGATTGTGGAGGAACGGGCCTATCGGGCCTTGAGTCCTGCATTGACAAACAAACAGAAAGGGGGGGAACAACGTCCCATAGTTGCACAGCAATTGCTATCCTATAAGTGCAAAAACTAACTAACTCTTTCAGAATTTTTATCTCCCAAACAAGCCTCTTCCCCATGCAGGTCCCAGAGGCCAGAATCAGACCCGGATGATTGCCAAGAGCAGCACCAGTCACTGTCCTGGAATGTCATCAGCTGTCCGTCTTCCTTTATGACTTACATCTCCAAAGACATTTTTCTATGAACATTTTGCACACTCAGTGCCACTTCTAAGGACTTTTCCAAACTCAAGTTGCACATGAAGCCCCACCAAGAAGGGAAGCCTCAAGAAGCAGCTGAATGTCTTTTCTTGCTATTGTTATCTGTAGTTGCTATTATTTATTCATGCCTTGTACAATGCTCCAGTTGGGATTTGCAAGGGACACTTGAATTTCTGTATGTTGTTAATGGCGGCCAGCTTCCACCAAAGGAAGCCAGACCGGCCCATGTTTTGCACCGGCCCATTGCTTGGAAAGATTGAGTACCCGGTAGCTGGTACTCCCCAGTTAGTTTCACACCTCCCCATAGGTGTTAGAAAAGACATTTGCACAACGCCAGAAGCTGCAGAGATAGCTTAGAATCTCCCCAGGTCACAGTAAGAGATCAATGACACATCTCGTTATCTTGCCTTGCTACAGAAAGCAGTCTGAATTCAGACCCACAGCGCTGAAAAACCAGGCTGTAGTCAGTATATTCAGCGTGTCAGGCTTAGCCATAGGCAACGCTTGGAGAATTGGCTTGCGGATTAGCAAAAGCCATTGACCATACCTCCTCAGCAATAGCGCTGCTCAGCCAGGAGCAGACAGAGCTTCGCCATGCCATACTGGATAATCAAGCAGCTATCGATTATCCCCTGTGGTCACATCATTTGGGCTGCAAGTCTGTCCATGGCATGTGTTGCTTTAACCTCACAGATAATACCCACAAGATACAGAGCCAGCTCACGGACCTCCACACCCCAGTTAGGGACATCAAGGAGGATTATTCATGGGGGTGGCAGGACTCCTTGTGGTCGTGGTTCCCATGGGGATGGATTCAGACGACACTCAAAGTGATTGTGGGGGTGGTAATACTGGGCACAACAGTGTGTTGCTTCATGCAATGTATTCCCTCACTGCTATCGAGATGTCCCCCATGGAGGGAACCCCGAAGCGTCATTCCCGCTCATCAGCTGACGCCCCTCCTATGCAGAGTCGTCGGTCAGGTCCTTAAATAAAACAGAAAGGGGAATTATGGTTTCCCCATGCCCATCTGGCATGGAAACGGCCCTTGCAGAGGTCGCTTCGGGAGGACGCTCCTTGAGCCGTGGGCTCTGCAGGCAGCTAAATTAAGGGGGGTGGATAAATTATAGGGTTTGATTCACCCAATTCCTTTGACCTGACCAACGGATCTGCTGAAAGAGCGAATATCTAACCCGGTTACCCATTAGAGTAAATCACTCACCTCCAGGTCTCAGTGTAATCTCTGGTGCAAATAGAAGCCATGTTTGTCCCTGCCTAATCCCCAAGACAATGAGGCTCCTAAGTCCATGTTTACCCCAGTTAATTAACTTCCCCAAAGAGGTTCCCAATTAACTTGAGTGCTCAGGTGATGTCATTCCTGCCAGCTGACAGTCTTGCCAGCGTAGCGCTTTTTCCTTCTATATATGTTGCAGCCTTCTCTCAATAAACTACTGGTCTTCACTCCATCTTGCCTCGTGTCGCTCCTTTGACCAGTCTCCTCCGGGATCCTAAGGGCCTCCTCACGGCCCAATTCCTACACTTCCCTTTGTGCTTCTTTCAAACCATGGCACAAGGAAACAGAGTTGCTTGAGGTTGCTGGCATCTTGATACCCAGTTTCAGTATTTTAGTCTACATGGTGCAGGAATGGGATGGGACGAAATTGGTGAGCAGCCATGAAGAGCTAGTATGAATCTTTTTTATTTCACAGTTTTACTTCAGCTTTGTCATTACTCATGGTTAATAGAGTACTTTCGGTAAAAAAGAAAAAGTAGAATGGACATTAGAAAGATGACAGAGAAGGAGGGATAGGTAAGCTTCAGTGCAGCTGAGATTTGGGTGCTGTTGTCCTCTGTATTTCAATTTCTGTGAACTGTTCAAGTAGTCAGAGTAGACTGTCTTCTTGACTGAACTCACCAATGCACCTGGGGAAATGATGGCTTGATCCTTGAGAACAGTTTTTAACATAGTAGCCTAAAAGCCAGTGGTGGGCATCAGCAGGTTCACACCAGATCGCCAGAACCGGTAGCAGAAATTCTGGCTGCCCCCGTGCCCATCCAAATTTTGAAATAAAGTACTGTAGTCCTAATTCAAGTGCAACACAGGGCTTTCCCCCTGGACATGCCCACATACCACACCCACAGTGTGGTAGTAAACATTTTTTGGAGCCCACTACTGCTAAAAGCCAAACCTTGATTGCCAAAATGGAAACCCAGTAGCAATTTGCTAAAAGGGCTATTAGCAGCATCCCTCCAGTTCTGGGTCACTAGTTTGATTTGTTTGATCTGTGCATCTCCCTGGACTGGAGTGTAACAGCTGGAGTACTGCACCCTAAGGTCTCATTGATTTCCCTCAATTGACTAAACCCTTCCCATTTTGGCAAGTTATTATATGCCCCCTCTTATAATATAGAAGCCCTTCATTTTACAGTGTTTTTATCTGCAGTGCCTAGTTCCTAATCTACTGTTTTATTTCTTGTACATCATTTATAACAGTTCTCAACCTTTTAAAACCGGGTGCCGGGTCAGGCTCCCTCAGATAGCTTCAGGGGCCAAACGGTCATTTTGCCCTTCCTCCACCACATGGCACTTCCTGGTGTGGTGGAGGCAGTGGGGGGCCCACATGAAATGGTGCTGTGGGCTGCATCCGGACCACAGGTCGCAGGTTGAGAATTCCTGATTTATAGGTTTTTTTGGGAGGAGGAACAAGTGCCTCATCACTCAATTAGGAATTAACATTATGCCAGTTTTAAATTATTTAGGCCAAGGATTCTCAACCTCCGGCCCACTGGCCGAATGCAGCCTGCGATGCCATTTTAATGTGGCTGCCCAATGCCTCCATCACACCAGGAAGTGCCATTTGGTGGAGGAAGGGCAAAATGGCCATCCAGCCCCCGAAGCTGTCTGAGGGAGCGTGACTCGGCTGGCCCTCGGCTTTAAAAAGTTGAGAACTCCTAATTTAAGCTCAAGGTTCACCCCCAGAATTAAGGTACTGTACTTCAAATGGTTTCCATGGAATTACCTGAAGTAGCACTCTACTGTGTAGAAACCTGTTACTATTGGCCTTTGGCCAATAGGGTGGAATTTAAGCCCAACATGTATGTTGGGTAACAGACTATATTCTTAGAGTTTTTGACTTTTACATTGTACAACTTCTCAAAGAATCCTGAAATAAATTTCTTGACTATGTGTTAATGTAAATCACTCATTTTCTTGTTTAGCATTTGGGGAACATCTTTACAATGCAAGTCAAAGGGGGGTGGGTGTATCATACCTGCTTATAATACAGGTGAGCAAAGCACGGTGATGAGCAATACTTTTTCCAGAGTAATCTCACACTTAACTTTTTATAATACTTTTCACTTTTCTTTCACTTTTCTCATGTTGTCTCTTATCTTGATATTTCAGATATGTACTACGATAGTATTAGATCCAGAGTTTTGAAAACACATAGTAGCTGAAACCCTATTGCATACCTTAATGCCAAGTAATGTTGATGATGCATCAGTTGTGGCATTGATTGATTACATTGATATAACACCTTTCTGGAGAACAAAGCTCCCCATTCTGGGCAGTTTATAGTACTGTATTAGAATACAAGAAAACATAAATAATAACATCCCAACAATCATGAGTGTAATAAATAAACAAACATTTCAGGTCCAACCCCCCAAACAAATTAAGTATCCAGGGACAGATATCCTTAAATACTTCCCTAGATAGACTAGTTTTCAAACTTCTTTTGGTGATATCTAGAGTGGGAGCTTTCTGCAGCTATTCCAAAGAATAGGTGTTTCCATTGAGAAGGCTCTCTTCCTACTTGCGGTCTTCCTTGCCATTCTCAGTGTTGGCATCTGGAGCTATTTATTGTGAGAAGAGCAGGTGATATGGACGGGAGATCTTTGGAAGAGGTGCTCTGTCCCGTAACAAGGTCCTCCACCATTTATAAGCTAAAGTTAATACTGTATTTTCTGGCGTATAAGACTACTTTTTAACCCCAAAAAATCTGTGCCAAAGTCGGGGGTCGTCTTATAGGACAGGTACTTAACTGCAGCTTGTTTCCCCTTGCTTCATATGTCCGGCGCATATGGTGGGGGGTGCCGCGGCCGAGTCCCTGCTCTGTGCGGGGAGTATGAAGCAAGGGGAAGCAAGCTGCACACATCTTCCTGTACCTCGAGGAGGAGAACGTGAGCGTGGATTGGCTCTCCACCAGAACCTGCCCATTCGACTCAGAGGGCTGCGCGTCTTTGGGTTGAGTGTGGGTTAAGTTTTATTTGGTGTGCATTGGAAGAGAGGTAGTCTTATATGGCAAGTATATTCCAAACTCTATATTTTAACTGGAAAATTTGGGGGTCGTCTTATACACCCAGTCGTCTTATAAGCCGGAAAATACGGTACCTTGTGTTTGATACAAAAACAGCTGTAATCCACTGTAGCCCAGCAGGGTTGGGATGGTTTTATCAAGTTTTTTTACACCTAAAATCAACCGAGTTGCATCATTCTGGACCTTTTGCAATCTCCATGTTACAAACAAGGGCAACCCCAAGTAGAGAGCATTACGGTAATCAATTCTTGAGACTAGGAATGCATGGACCAGTGTTTACAGAGACACACACACACACCGTCCAAGTATAGGCATTATGTTAATTATTGACATTAACACTAGAAATGGAATCGATAGGGAAAACAAAGGATGGAAAAGTGAAGTAGGCAAGGAGTAGGTAGATAAGTTTGGCAAAAGGGCAATCTGGGTTGGCAGTGAGACATCAGGGAGCAATTCTGGATTAGTGTGTGGAGAGCTAGTAACAGGATGACCCAGTACATCCCAGTATTTATTTATTATTCAAATTTCTATGCCGTCGAATCAGGCGAACCTGACTCAGGGCGGCTTACAACAGGTTAACACACACACACACACACACACACACACACACACACACACACACACACACACACACACACACACACACACACACACACACACACACACACACACACACACACACACACACACACACACACACACACACACACGTAAAACCCTTAAAATACCCCCACCCCCCGGTTCATATTAAAAACTAACCACATTAAAACTACCCACATTAAAAGGTGGGGAGGCTTTATTTTAAAAGCCAACAGGCAGGGGCCACTCTTCCATCCGGACCCCACACCTGCCCCGCCAACCAGGTTTTTAGATCTTTCCTGAAAGGCAGCATCTCCATCTGCACCCACAACTCTACTGGCAGGAGGTTCCACAAGGCCGGTGTGGGCACGGAAAAGGCCCTCCTTCGTGTGCCAGAGAAACGAGCTCCTCTGGCAGATGGAACAATTAGAGAGCCCCTCCGGTCTGCTCTGGTTGGGACACTCTTGGGACAATGCGGTCTCTTAGGTATCCTGGCCCACTAGCATGAAGGGCTTTAAAGGTCAAAACCAGCACCTTGAATTGCACCCGGAGGCAAACTGGTAACCAGTGCAGCTCCCGAAGCAATGGTGAGGTGTGAGCATAACGCCCGCACCCCATCACCACCCGGACTGCTGCATTCTGGACCAGCTGCAGCCTCCAAATGGTCGTCAAGGGCAGACCCATGTAGTAACTTTAGCGTCAACTATCCTCCAGATGTGAAGACACAATCAGTAGGGTGATCTTTTGAAATTTGTTGCAAACCAAACACCAGAATAGACCCAGAATGACTAGACAAAGCATGACTACAGGGATGAGCCCTTTGTTATGCCCATGTTACAAAAACAAACAAAAAAGTGCATTATTTCAATATGTTACTTCTAACGCTGGAAAAGTGCAATTAGGTCCAGATGTGACCACTGTCCATAGTAAGCCACAACATCTGGTTGTCAAAAATACAGTATGTTGCAATATTTGAGAGGTGGTGGGTTAGCTCAACAAGAGCCTGTGTATGAGAGAAGTGCAACTTTGAAGTTGCAGGAGGAGGTAGGGATGCTGGGAATGTCATTTGAGGAAAATGTATCATTGGAACTCTTTGTCAGAGGAGAGAACATATGAAGCTGCTTTCTACTAAGCCAGATGACTGGCTCATCAAAGTCAGCAAATCCTGACAAAGCCGGCTGTCCCATCATATCTAGTTGTAACCATAGTCTCCATTTTCTGTTTTATATTAAGTTTTATTGGCTGGGGATTCCAGTGCCTGTGGTTCTCCACCCTCCCCTTTGATTAACTGTGCCTTCTTGTGAGACATCCAATCCAAGCATCTTTAAATTCACCATCTCTATTTGGATGCCATGGTTTTGGTTGGCAGTCTACCAACCTCCATTAATGAAATTTCCGAGGCCCATAGCTTTCTCTATTCACAGGAAATAGTACACAGTACAGGTTACATAGTAGACTGGGTAAAAACAAGGAGAAAGGTTTACAGGTGGAAAAGCTCCCTCTGCAATCCATGGTGCAATTAAATGAAAACAAAGGAAGTAACATTTTGAGAGGAGGAATTGTGGAGCAGCTGAGGAGACTAGAAGTAGGAATGATAATCCAGCTGGAGAGTACACCCATCACTGGAGTGAGGATCACATACATTCTGACCCCATTGAGCATACACCACAAGGAAAAGACCACACTCGCACATGCCATGTAACATTCTGAGGATGGAAATCCGAACACAACAAAAAAGGAAACAAATATTCTCCTCTGATTTCTCTTGCTATGTCTTGTTGGTTTACTTGCAATATGGGGAAAACAACGGTTCATACTAACCTCTCTTGGAAATGATAGTGAAATTAGGTGAGTGTCTTTCGGTTACTGAAGGAATCTGAAGTGTGATGATTTAATGCCTCATGTGGATTCTCTCAGCATTGTCCACCTGTTATGTACTGAATAAAATGTGACTAGTACCTTTAACTATTTGTATCCAGCCATTGTATCCAACAATTGTATCCATTGTTAGCAATCAATGACTCATTGTAACAAGCTGTTAAGAACAATACTGCTCGCGCCAGAAGCAGTATCACCACCTTTGCAGATGCTCGCACCAGTAGCAATATCACGTACCTGTTCGCCAATAGCAGTATCATCTACAGTGTGTTCCATGTTCACCTTGATTACAATGCAATAAAGTCAGTTTTAGCCCTTACTGCGGCTCCTGCTTGTCTTCTGTGCAAGACACCAAATTGGTGACGAAGGTGGGATGGCGTCCCGACAAGTGAACATCGCGCCCTTCGACATCACGAAGCCAGAGAAATGGGAACTCTACGAGCAGCAGTTCCTCTACACTATGGACCTCGAAGGCATCGAGAGGAAGCCCAGTGCTGGGCATTCTTACTGGCCCAGCGCAGCTTAGAGACTTTGGAACTGGCCACCAACCTCCTGATGCCGAGACCGCTCAGGGCCGTGCCCCTGGAGGAGATCCTCACTGAGTTGAGGAAGCACTTTCGCCCGAAAGTGTCCGTGTTCCCTGCAAGGTTGGCGTTCCAGCAATGGTGCCAGCGGGCCGGTGAGTCCGTGGCAGACTTCGTGGCAGCCCCGAGGGTGGCTGCCGTGCCTTGCCGGTGGGGAGCTTCCCTGAGCGAGGCGCTAAGAGACAGGCTCCTGCTGGGCCTGCGAGATGAGGGAGCCAGGAAAAAACTACTGGCCAAAGACGAGAGCATCTCGTTCGAGCATGTCCTGCGCATCGCCCAAGCCACCAAGTCAGTGCAACAAGGCAAACGGGTGTGCCGGGCCAGGACCACCGTGGTTGGGGGCCCCCCACCGGCAGTCCCAGTCCACAGCTGTTACTCCCACAGAGAGCAAGGGGCCTCCGAGTCCACCACATCCACCTCCGACTTCAGCGAGGACGAGGACGTGCAACGGGTGCAGAGGAGGCCAGAGAGGCGAGACCGCGTGTCAGAGAGGACTGCCGCTGCGACGGATGCGGGGCATCCCACGACCGGAGCCGATGCCCATTCCGGAAGGTGGAGTGCCACAACTGCGGGCAGCGTGGGCACATCGCAAGGGTCTGCAGGCGGCGTCGAGACAACGGCAAGGGCCAGGCGGAACGGCCCCAACACAAGGCAGACGGGGGCGGGCACATCTTCAACGACGAGCCCCAGGAGCACCGTGCAGCTCGACGGATTCCCGAAGACCGCGACCAGGCGGTCCACAGCGTGCAGTTGCGGTGGCCCCGGTTTTTTGTTGAGGTACTGGTACAGGGGGTCCCAGTAAAGATGGAGATCGACTCGGGGTCATCGTACTCCATCGTTTCCCACAGGGAATTTCTGCGTATTCACCCAAAGTCACGCCCCAAACTGAAGGCCCTTAAGACTAATTTGCAGGACATTCAGGGCAAAAGTATACCAGTGTTGGGGGTGGGAGAGTTCAAGGTTCAGTTTAAAAGGCACTCTGCCCTGTTGTCCCTAGTAGTTCTAAAGGAAGGGTCCTGCTGTCTCCTGGGTACACAGTGGTTCGGGCCCCTAGGAGTTTTCATTGGAGGCATACACGCCGTGCAGGCTGACCCCATCACGGAGGTGTGTAATGCACACCCTGCCGTTTTTGAGAAGGGGCTAGGGAAGTTCAAAGGGCCCCCAGTTTCTTTCGAATTGGACCCCGACATTCGACCCATTAGGATGAAGCCAAGAAGAGTGCCTTTTGCACTAAAGGACAAAATAGAGACTCAACTGGACAAATTGGTGGGTCAGGGGATTCTGGTGCTGGTGGACTCCGCCGAGTGGGAAACCCCCATTGTCACAGCATTGAAGGCTAACGGGGAGGTCAGAATCTGTGCTGACTACAAGTGCACGATTAACAAGGCAATTCGCCCAAATGCGTATCCGGTACTGGTGGTAAGCCACCTGCTTGCAACCCTGCATGGGGGGAGGTGTTTCGCCAAACTAGACTTGGCCCAGGCATACCAACAATTGTCGGTAACCCCAGCTACAGCCGCCGCTCAGACAATTGTTACCCACAAGGGAGCCTTTAAAGTGACGCACCTCCAATTCGGCGTAAATTCGGCTCCAGGGATCTTTCAGTCCCTCGTAGAAAGGTTGTTAAAATGGCTCCCAGGTGTTTTCCCTTACTTTGACGACATTCTGATAACAGCGGGAGGGGAGCAGGAATTGGCCAAGAGGTTAGACCAGGTACTAACAGTGTTCGAAAAAGCGGGGCTCAGGCTGAGAAAGGATAAATGCGTATTTTTGTGGAAGAGGTAGAGTTTCTGGGTTTTCGAATAACCCCTGAGGGCATTAAACCAGCTGAGTCCAAGGTAGCGGCAGTGAAAGATGCTCCTCGCCCCACCACCAAGCCCGAATTGCAGTCCTTCCTAGGACTCCTAAATTTCTATCACTCTTTCCTCCTGGGAAAGGCATCCATTGTGGAACCGTTACATAGATTACTCAAAAAGGATGCGGCTTGGCGGTGGGGGGACAATCAGCAACGGGCATTCCGGGGGCTCAAACAGCTTCTATCTTCCGAGGCTGTGTTGACCCACTTCGATCCAAAGAAACCCGTTGTGCTGGTCTGCGATGCCTCACCGGTGGGGGTGGGGGCAGTCCTCTGCCACGTGCTAGAGAGCGGGCGAGAAGCCCCAGTGGCATACTACTTGAGATCCCTGTCCAAGGCAGAGCGCAACTACGCGCAAACTGACAGGGAGGCCCTAGCGATCGTTGCAGGAACCAAGAAGTTCCACGACTTTCTCTATGGCAGGCCATTCAAAGTCGTGACCGACCACAAGCCCCTCTTATGAATCTTCACTACAGATAAGCCAACCCCGCAGCTCTTGTCCCCAAGGATGCTGCGATGGGCGATCTTCCTCAACGCGTACCAGTACGCGCTGACCTACCGCCCCGGCAAGGAGATTAGTCATGCCGATGCCCTTTCCAGGTCACCCCTCCCACAGGCAGGGGATTCCGAGTGCGAGGTAGAACAGGACCACCAAGTGCTCCTGATTGAGGCCCTAGAGTCACCCCCAATCATGCCAGCTGAGATCGCCAAGGCTACGGTGAAAGACAAGTCATTGACCCTAGTCAGTTCATTGGTACAGAAAGGCTGGCCGGCAAGCTCCCCTACGGAGGAATTCAGGATTTATGGTAGGTGGAGAGACGAGCTCTCCCTAGAAAGGGGCTGCGGGTAGTAATCCCCGAAATTCTGAGGTCCCGGGTGCTCAAGATGCTGCATATCAGCCACCCGGGAATCGTGCACACCAAGGTGCTAGCTAGGAGTTACGTCTGGTGGCCCAAACTGGACACAGATATAGAACACATGGTAGGCACTTGGAGAGCTGCCAGAGCACCCGCCCGAGGAGTCCCGACTTCTGCACAGAGAATGGGACACGGCCCGGGGTCCGTGGTCACGCTTACACGTGGATTTTGCGGGTCCATTCAGAAGTACCCTTTTCCTCATAATAGTGGAATCCTACTCCAAGTGGTTGGAGGTAATTCCAATGGCCAGTACATCGTCAGCTGCAACGATTAAGCAATTATGCAAGGTATTCAGTTGTTTCGGTTTACCTGACATACTTGTGAGCGATAACGCCACAACTTTCACGTCAGCGGAGTTCCAGGGTTTCATAGAGATTAATAAAATTCGCCACATTACTGCGGCCCCGTTTCACCCCACTACAAATGGTCAAGCGGAATGCCTGGTGCGAACAACAAAGGACGCACTGCGTAGGATGGGCCCCGGGGAATTGAACCTGCAGCTCTGCCAATTCCTGTTAAGGTACCGAGTAACCCCCTTAGCGTCAGGGCTCTCGCCCGCCGAGCTCCTCATGTGGAGGAAACCCACCACGATTCTCTGAAGGTTAGACCCAACCAGGGTGGAGGACATGGGTAGAAATATAGAAACGGGGGACACCAAGAGTTTTGAGATCGGCCAGCCAGTACATTGCCAAAACTATGCGGCTGGCGGCCCGATTTGGGTACCGGGAATAGTGGTCGGACAGACGGGGCCAGTCTCCTACAATGTCGAGACAGGCACAGGGCTCCTCTGGAGGAGGCACGCCGACCAACTCAGAGGCAGAGTAGTGGGAAGGCAAGACGTGAGTGACCAAAGGGAGCAGTCAGCATTAGGGTTCTCCCCCACCCGCTTATCCCAAGGGGGAGACACAGACCACAGGGGGGAGGGAAATGATACAAACCCGCACCCTTTTGACCCACCGGGTAACAGGAACAGTTTAGAAGAGAGGGATTTCGAGGAATTGTTAGATTTTGAGTTAGGAGACAGGGGGGATTTGTCGGAGTGGTCCCCCACCCATCCAAGCGAGGAGCAGGGTTTTTCTTTAGTCCCTGGAGCCCCCAGTCTCACATCCCTGGAGTTTACTCCCACACCTAGACCTCCCCAATCCCCGGCTCATGACTCGCAGCCAAGCACTAACGAGTCATGTTCCTCCAATGCAGGAACTCTGGCCTGGAGTGCAGCCACCCCTCGCCCCAAGCGAACGTGCGGAAAGCCTCAATGGCTAAAGGACTTATTTATTTATTTTATTTTATTTATAGTCAAATTTGTATATGCCGCCCGCTCAGGCAGAACCCGACTCAGGGCGGCATCACAACAATTCACAAAAGACATAAAAACAATTATAAAAAATAATTATAAAAAAAACCCCCAACCCACCCCCTTTAAAAACCCCTATGTCCCACCCACCCACTATACAAAGGAGGAGGAGAAAGTTCTTATACAAGCCAGCAGGCGGGCACCATAGTCCCATTCGGGCCCCACACCTGCCCTGCCAGCCAGGTCTTCACTCCTTTCCTGAAGGGCAGCAGTTCACTTTGGAGTCTTAGGTCTATTGGCAGGAGGTTCCAGAGAGTTGGTGCGGACACGGAGAAGGCCCTCCTTCGGGTGCTAGACAAATGTGCATCCCTAGCCGGTGGCACCACTAGGGAACCCCTCCTGTCCGCTCTGGTTGGACGGGCAGACACTCTTGGGACGATGCGGTCTCTAAGGTATCCCGGCCCCCTGCCATGTAGGGCTTTAAAGGTCAAAACCAGCACCTTAAATTGCACCCGGAGACAAACTGGTAACCAGTGCAGCTCCCGAAGTAGGGGAGAGGCATGGGCATATCGCCCACACCCCATCACCACCCGGGCCGCCGCATTCTGGACCAGCTGCAGCCTCCGAATGGTCGTCAAGGGCAGCCCCATGTAGAGCGCATTACAATAGTCTAGTCGGGAAGTAACCAGAGCATGGGTGACCATAAGCAAGGAGCCCCGGTCCAGGAGTGTGCGCAATTGGCGAATCACCCGAAGTTGGGCAAAAGCCCTCCTGGCCACAGCCGCCACTTGTTCTTCCAGCAGCAGCCGCGAGTCCAGAAGAACCCCCAAGTTGCGCACTGGGTCTGTCTGGGGCAGAACGGCCCCATCCAGTACCAAAGATGGTAACTCCCTGGATAACGCGGGGCCCCTTATCCACAGCCACTCTGTCTTGCTGGGATTCAGCCGAAGCCCATTGGCCCCCATCCAGACCCCAATGGCCTCTAGGCATCCGGATAGGATTTCAACAGCATCACTGGGGTCCCCACGGGCCGAGATGTACAACTGTGTATCATCCGCGTACTGATGGTACCGCACCCCGTGGGAACGAATGATCTCACCCAGCGGCTTCATGTAGATGTTAAATAAGAGAGGAGAGAGCACAGAGCCCTGAGGCACCCCATATTTGAGGGGCCTAGGGCTGGACCTCTCACTCTCTAACCATACCGACTGGGTACGGCCCTTCAGAAATGAGGAAAACCAGGACAACACAGTGCCCTGGATCCCCAGTCCTTCGAGCCGTTCCAGAAGGATACCGTGGTCGACGGTATCAAAAGCCGCTGAGAGGTCAAGAAGAGCAAGGATGGATGGACAACCCCCGTCCCGCTCCCGCCAGAGATCATCCATCAGTGCGACCAATGCCGTCTCCGTTCCATATCCGGGCCTGAACCCTGATTGAAAAGGGTCTAGATAATCCGCTTCCTCCAGGACACTCTGCAGCTGACGCGCCACCACCTTTTCCAAAACCTTACCCAAAAAGGGCAGGTTGGAAACTGGCCTGTAGTTGTTAAGGACAGCTGGGTCGAGGGACAATTTCTTCAGGAGGGGGCGCACCAAAGCATGTTTTAGCTGTGCAGGAAATACCCTCTCCCGTAAAGAGGCATTTATTATCCCCCCTATCCAGCCACCTGTTACCTCCTTGGAGGCTTTCACCAACCAAGTAGGACAGGGATCCAAAGGACATGTAGTGACACGAACAGCTGCAAGGAGCCTGTCCACTTCATCAGGGACAACAGGATCGAACTGATCCCAGATCGTACAGCAAAACAATGCTCCGGCACCTCCCCGACCCTCCCCATCCACGCCAGGATTCAATCCTGAACGAATCCGATCGATTTTCTCCACCAGATGGTCAGCAAAGTCCTCAGCCGAACCCTGCCAACCGGGCACCGATCCCCCTCTACCAAGGAGGGACCTGGTTACCCGGAACAGGGCGGCTGGGCGATTATCAGCGGAGGCAATAAGGGTGGTGAAGTATTGCCGCCTCACCACCCCTATCGCCACTAGATAGGCCCTAATAGCAGCTCTAGCTAGTGTCCAATCGGAGTCATCCTGGGTCTTCACCCAGCGGCGCTCTAGGCGTCTCTTTGCCCGTTTGAGTTCACGCAGTTCATCTGTGAACCACGGAGATGACCTAGTCCCCCGGGCGTGGAGAGGCCGCAGTGGCGCGATTTCATCCAAGGCTACTGTTGCCGACCTATTCCACAGGTCGACGAGTGCCTCGGGTGAATCGTGTAGCCGATCCAGAGGAACATCCCCCAGTTCCCTCTGGAATCCATCTGGATCCATTAGTCGCCGAGGGCGGGCCATTTTAATCGGCCCAGCCTCCCTACGATGAAGTGTCGCCCCCAGGAAGTCAAGAGTCACCAGATAGTGATCAGACCATGGCACAGGTGAGATGACTAAATCCTGTAATCTTAGATCACTCTGCCACTGCTCCGACAAGAAGACTAGGTCTGGCATGTGACCACTGCCCCTGGTCGGACCCCGGACTACCTGAGTCAGGCCCATGGCTGCCATGGAAGCCATGAACTCCCTTGCCACCTCAGAGGCCATCCCCAGCGATGGCAAATTGAAGTCCCCCAGAACCATAAGTCTCGGGAACTCCAACGCCAGCATCGAGGCGGCCTCGAGGAGCTCAGGCAGGGCATCCCTTACCCTGCAAGGGGGCGGGTACAGGAGCAAGATCCCCAACTGACCCTTGGGGCCCAGCCATAGAAGCAGGGCCTCGCAACCAGACACTTGTGGAGCAGTGGCCCTAGCAACTCCCAAAGACTCCCTGGCAACAATGGCGACACCACCGCCCCTCCCCTCACCTCTAGGCTGGTGCCAAATACCGAACCCAGCTGGACATATGTCCGAGAGAGGTACTCCATCTTCAGGAGTCAACCAGGTTTCGGTGATGCATGCCAGGTCGGCCAGCCCTTCCTGGATGACATCTTGAATCAGGGGGGCCTTATTGCAAACCGACCTGGCATTCACCAGCAGCAGCCTAAGGGCGGGGTCACTCCGGATCTGCTGCTCAGGACCCAGAGATGTACCTGCAGGGCTGGAATGAGGGACCGCAGTTAAACATCGGACCCGCATTCCCCGAGTGCGGCCCGCCCCACGGTACCCGCCATACCGCCCCATGCCCGTCACAACACCTATATGGTTCTCCGGAGCCTCCCTAGATAGAATGCTGCCCCTCCCTAGCTGGCAGGACCAACATTCCCTCTTCCGCCCCCACCCACCATCCCCACCCAATTCTGACAGCAAACCTAACAAGTCCTGTCGTCGAAAGCTCCCTATCACCTCCCTGCCGATGGAAGGGGCGGGGGGAGCGCGGCAACACTGGTGGCGTCGTCTTCTGAGCCTTCTGGGCCACGGAAGGCTCCTTTTCATCTCCCCGCCGATGGAAGGGCGGGGAGAGCGCGGCAACGCTGGTGGCGTCGTCTTCTGAGCCTTCTGGACCACGGAAGGCTCCTTTTCATCTCCCCGCCGATGGAAGGGGCGGGGAGAGCGCGGCAATGCTGGCGGCGGCGTCTTCTGAGCCTTCTGGACCACGGAAGGCTCCTTTTCATCTCCCCGCCGATGGAAGGGGCGGGGAGAGCGCGGCAACGCTGGCGGCGGCGTTTTCTGAGCCTTCCGGACCACAGAAGGCTCCTTTTCATCTCCCCGCCGATGGAAGGGGCGGGGAGAGTGCGGCAACGCTGGCGGCGGCGTCTTCTGAGCCTTCTGGACCACGGAAGGCTCCTTTTCATCTCCCCGCCGATGGAAGGGGCGGGGAGAGCGCGGCAACGCTGGCGGCGGCGGCTTCTGAGCCTTCCGGACCACGGAAGGCTCCTTTTCATCTCCCCGCCGATGGAAGGGGCGGGGAGAGCGCGGCAACGCTGGCGGCGGCGTCTTCTGAGCCTTCCGGACCACGGAAGGCTCCTTTTCATCTCCCCGCCGATGGAAGGGGCGGGGAGAGCGCGGCAACGCTGGTGGCGGCGTCTTCTGAGCCTTCCGGACCACGGAAGGCTCCTTTTCATCTCCCCGCCGATGGAAGGGGCGGGGAGAGCGCGGCAACGCTGGCGGCGGCGTCTTCTGAGCCTTCCGGACCACGGAAGGCTCCTTTTCATCTCCCCGCCGATGGAAGGGGCGGGGAGAGCGCGGCAACGCTGGCGGCGGCGTCTTCTGAGCCTTCTGGACCACGGAAGGCTCCTTTTCATCTCCCCGCCGATGGAAGGGGCGGGGAGAGCGCGGCAACGCTGGCGGCGGCGTCTAAATTATTGTTATTATTACATCATGACGTGCAAAAGGACTTACTTGCTCGGTTGGGAAAAGGGTGTTGATGTATTCCACGGCATTGAAGTCTGCTCGGTCCAGCGGGTCTTGACTCGGGAATACCTGCTCGATGGCCAGTTGCACTTCGGGGGCCAGTTGCAAGGCGGCCTCCAGCTCGTCGGCCAGATCCAGCTCGTCCTCCTCCATCGTCCTCACCTAGGGGGGAGGGATGTTATGTTATGTACTGAATAAAATGTGACTAGTACCTTTAACTGTTTGTATCCAGCCATTGTATCCAACAATTTTATCCATTGTTAGCAATCAATGACTCATTGTAACAAGCTGTTAAGAACAATACTGCTCGCGCCAGAAGCAGTATCACCACCTTTGCAGATGCTCGCACCAGTAGCAGTATCACGTACCTGTTCACCAATAGCAGTATCATCTACAGTGTGCTATAAATAGTGCTGTTTGGTCCACTTGTGTTCCATGTTCACCTTGACTACAATGCAATAAAGTCGGTTTTAGCCCTTACTGCGGCTCCTGCTTGTCTTCTGTGCAAGACACCAAACCAGCCTAACAAGCAGCAGCATTCCAGAGTTTCAAAAGGAGAGCCTTCTGAACCCTCCCTGGAGATGCCCAGGAATTGAATCCGGGGTTGGCTGTGTGTAAAGTAAGTGCCCTTACCTAAGCAGTTGTTGGAATAGGGCTCCCAGTTTGTGAACACCTACTATGGCCTCAGAGAATTGCTGTGTTTCTGCAGGACTCCAAGTGGGGAGACAAATATCAAGGTGAGCCATCCTGCCTGAGGATAATGTTTAATTTTAGTGTATAAGAGGGTCTTCTTCACCTGTTTGCAATTGGTCACATAGCTCAGTGGTTGTTATGTATGTTAACTGTGTTTTTTGACAGGAGCGGTTCTACAAAAATAGGTTTGGATGGTGTTGTGCTTGCATAAAAACAGCACACTAAAAAGCCAAGAGCTACAGTATTCAAATGGGCTGAGGAAAGACAGCTTTCTACTCTTTGCTAGGTTTTAGCCCTAAAAGTCAGAAAACAAAATTTGAGCTTCTATGTCTATCTGTATTTAAACATGCATGTACAGTATGTACTGTATGTATGCATGTGCATGTATCTCTTTCTTTCTTTTGAAAATAACAACTAGATTTTTAATTGCTAATACAACTGTAATACTATAAACAAGCTTGGTCTATAGAACTAAAGAGCCTTGGAATTTTGGAAGAGATTTGATTTGGCCCTACGCCGATACATATGTTGTACTTTTCTGATTGATGTGGGTATGACATTCTTTTTGCACAGATGGACAATGGTCTATAGGGTCGCAAAGGGTCGGAATCGACTGTGCTGACTGAACAACAAAATGTTGTTTATCTGGGTCTTTCTTGCTGAATATATGTGCTAAACTTCTCAGTGAGGTGAAGGGCTTTAAAGGTCAAAACCAGCACCTTGAATTGCACCCAGAGGCACACTGGCAGCCAGTGCAGCTCCCGGAGCAGTGGTGACGCATGAGCATAACGCCCACGCCCCGTCACCACCTGGGCAGCCGCGTTCTGGACCATCTGAAGCCTCCGAATGGTCGTCAAGGGCACCCCATGTAGAGCACATTACAGTAATCCAATCTGGAGGTGACCAGAGCAAGAGTGACCATGAGCAAGGAATCCCGGTACAGGAGCGGGCGTAATTGGTAGATGATCCGAAGCTGTGCAAAGGCCCTCCTAGCCATGGCTACCACCTGCTCATTGAGCAGTAGCTGGGAGTCCACGAGGACCCCCAAGTTATGCACCGGGTCTGTTTGCAGCAAAGATGCCCCATCCAGAACCAAAGATGGTAACTCCCGGGATATCACGGGGCCCCGCACCCACAGCCACTCAGTCTTGCCAGGATTCAGCTGAAGCCCGTTGTCCCCCATCCAGACCCGCACAGCCTCCAGACACCTGCTTAGGACTTTGACTGCATCACCTGGGTCCCCAGGGGCCGAGATGTACAGTTGGTATCATCTGCATACTGATGATACCTCACCCAATGGGAACAAATGATCTCACCCAGTGGTTTCATGTAGATGTTAAACAGCAGAGGCAAGAGTACCGTTCCCTGAGGTATCCTACATAGGAGTGGTCTAGAGCTGGACAACTCGCTCTCTAAAGACACCGACTGGGACTGGTCCCCCAGAAATTAGGAAACCCAGGACAACACCGTACCCTGGGCCCCCAAACCTCTGAGCCAACCCAGAAGGATACCGTGGTCGATATCATACTTTAATGTTTAATACTTTAAAGTATGTTTAATTAATCATACTTTAATGTTCATCTCCACTCCTTCTTTTTCCATAAACCATTCCAAAGCAGGACTTAATCATATTTTAAGTGTTACAGGATGTTTCTGTGGAAACAAGAAATAGGAATACATCCAAAGGATTCCAGTGTATGTCTGTGTATTTCTGTTACGCAGCATTCCCACAACTAATTTATTATAAAAAAATCTCCTCTGTACTTCATTATGCAAAAAAAGTCATGTAGATGGCAGCGAATGTTATCAGGGGGGGAAAAGCCCCCCCTCCCCGTCTTTAAAACAAAACTGTGTACTGCCACAACGGCCAAAACCAAACCACGTATACTTGGTTTCCTTAAGTAAGCAGAGTAATTGTTGTACTTCTTTTAGGAATTTGCGGAGGCTGCCTTTTTACCAGAGGTTGAAATCCAACATTATAGCTTGCATCACATACGCCTAATGATCAGAAATGTTCAGTTTGGGAGAATCACCATCTGTGATGTCATCAGCCTTAAGCAGCATCAAGTTGCGCAAAAGGATTGAAGCCCGTATTTGTGGGTGTGGGTGGAGAGGAGGTGGACATGCTTTTAACTTGATGCTGTCTGCATCGTCATTCACAGATGTTTATCATCATCACTATTTGTAATCTTATGCAGTACACCTCCCCGCCAATGCCACCTACACAGACACACAAACAAAGAACTGGAGTAGCTATACAATACTTTAAACTTGGTGATGTTAGGAACTAGAAAATTCTGAGATGAAGTACCTTTCATCACTACAGCCAAAAGACTGTAGTCTTATGGCCATAACTAGAAGTCCTTTGTTTAGAACAGGGGTTGCCAACCTTTTTCAGTCAGGGGGCGGGTCACACTCCCTCAGACAGTTCAGGGGGCTGGATTTGTGGCCCCCCTGCCATTTATGGCTGTCGTAAATGTGTATGTGTGCTGACCTACCCCAGCGGGCATGGTTGCTGCACAGCGGTGCTACACAGAGAGTCTATTCAAGAAGAGTCCAAATAGCAAAGTCCAAAGAGCAAGCCGAGGTCTGGTTACCAGTAGTTCAAGCGAGTGTCTAGTCCAGGGGCATCGTTAGGGTTGGCAGAGAAGTCAGGGTTACAGCAGGAAGGTCAGGGTCTAGGCAGGCAATCTCAAGAGATATCCAAAGTCAAGCAGGGTGTTTGTCTTTACACTGAAGAATTGTACCGACGCTGCTGCAACAAGCTTACTTAAGAGCCTCCCAGCTAATCACTATCAGCTGGGTGCCTTCTCTGGTACTTAGTTCTAGCTTGCTTGCATCTCAGATGTAGCTGCTTTCTGCACCTTTCCCTGGCTGAGGGCTGATCACTGTCAGAGTCAGGCTTTTGATCTGACAGGTCATCTGCCTGGGGAAATAGTGCTGCCTGAGTTGGGGATGGGGGACAACGGGCTGTCTCGCCCTGGTTTCTTGCACCTGCAACTGTCATACCTGTACTTCCCCCTGCTAGGGAAATACTGGTGATAACTCCAGTACTTTCACGTCTGCGGAATTCAAGGTGTTCATCGAGAGGAATGCCATTCGGCATATTACCTCTGCCCCGTTCCACCCCGCCACAAATGGTCAGGTAGAGCGCCAAGTGCAAACTACTAAAGACGCACTGCGGCTCCAGCTATGTCAATTTCTCATTTGCTATAGGGCAACCCCCCTGGCTTCAGGACTTTTGCCGGCTGAGCTCCTCATGCGGAGGAAGCCGGTAACGCTTTTTGATCGGTTGGATCCGACCAGAGTGGAGGATGAGGGAAGAAATATAGAGATAGAGAGCTCCAAAAGTTTTGCGGTAGGGAACCCGGTGCATTGTAGGAATTACGCAACCTCAGGACCAACGTGGGTTCCTGGGGTGGTTATTGAACAAATGGGCCCAGTGTCATACAGGGTTGAAACCAGTACAGGTCTGCTGTGGAGAAGGCACGCTGACCAACTCAGACAGAGAGTTACCAGTGATAAAGAGTCAACGTCAGGGTTCTCCCCCAACTGTTTAGCCCAAGGGGGAGACACGGGGATCCTCCCAAATACAAATGCATATCCTAGATTCTCACACTGGGAGGAGGATACTTTGGAAGAGAGGAATGAGGAGTCATCTGATGAGTTTGATTTTATGTTGCCATACCAGGGGGGTGTTGCGGAGTGGTCCCCCACCTGTCCGAGCGAGAAGAGGGGTTTTAGTTCAGCCCCTGGTATTTCTAGTCCTCCCAGTCCTTTTGTTCTAGAGTTCACCCCATCACCAAGACCCCCGACTCAGGCAGCAGGGGGAAGTACAGGTACGCCAGTTGCAGGCACAAGAAACCAGGGCAAGACAGCAAGGGTCTCCTCATCGGTTCCTACATTTATGCTGGGGGGGTCGCCAGGTGCCACGAGCGACAGGCGGGAATTCACATCCCGGTTATATCTCTCGTTTCCCTCCCCAAACGCAAGGTTGCCACAAAGTCCCTGCCAGGCGACTAATGAGTCCCCCCTTTCTGTTGCAGGACGAGAGTCTGCGGAACTCAGAAACCCTAGTTCCCTTGAGCTCAGCCAAGCAGCTGTACGCCCCAAGCGCATATGCGGAAAGCCACAATGGTTGAGGGACTTTGTCCCATCCTAGGGGGGAGGAGTGTTGTGTATGAAACAGTATCACTTTAAGAATGAATGTAGCCACTGCAATGTCCGAATGTAACCTAACAATGAACACAATGTATCTCAGCTGTAATGGAATGCAAGCTAGCTACCCATAGAGGGCAGTTGCGAGTGTTCAGCTCACATGGTACAAATTCCCCAATTACCGTCAGCCGCGGGAACCTTCCCGCCAAGGAACATCTGGAGAAGAAGGGCGTGACTCCTGATGATGTCACGCAGGTAGCAGCCAATACGCTACCGTGTAACCCTGTTCAAATGTATTGTTGCAATATAAAAGGAGCTGTACCTCCACCATTACCTCATGTTCAGTCTACCGGTGTGTCAATAAAGATGTGTTAAGCCAGACTTCGGCTGCTTCTATTGTCTTGGTTCCAGTTCACCAAAGCATAGGAAGTGCTTCCTGATCCAGGTCATCTTCAGAGTCTGATGAGGACTGGATCACAACAGTATGCAACAGCCACAGACTCATTTACTGCTTTTGCAAACATGTTTACGACAGCCATAAATGAATCCCCAGCCGATTCTGGTGGCTGTGGCTGGAGCGAGGGTGGGGGTGGATTATTTGGCACCATAGGCCAAATCCAGCCCATGGGCCATAGGTTGCCTACCCCTGGTTTAGAAGTATCTCAAACAAGACAGCTGATCCATCTAATCTGAAAATGGTCTATTTTAAGTTACAGATGCAATCTAGGGTTTCAGGCAAATGTGGTGGGTGATGGGGAAATCTAGAGATGTTCATAGATAATCTCCTCAGAGCATATCTATATATTGACTCATAGCTATTAAATAAAATGGAACATTAAGTACAGTTTCACCCTTTCCCATCTGTAACATACAGATCTTCATGACTGGGAATTTTAACTTTTTTTAAAAAATTAAACAACTTTTGGAAATAGCAAGATTTTGTTACTGCCTATGTAGTGCAAAGAAAATTCCTGGTATCCAATTTACAAAATCCACCCCCCCCCCCACCCTCGCTCCAGCCGCAGCCACCAGAATTGGCTGGGGACTCATTTATGGCTGTCGTAAACGTGTTTGCAACAGCAGTAAATGAGTAAATTGGATACTTGTACTTGCCAATAATTTAATCCCATTACAGCAAAAAGAAGTTAAAGAATGTATTTTTCATAACACAATCCCTAATGATGGGCATAGAATATAAGCACAAATAAAGGCCATGATTTCATGAGAAAACTATAAGTAAGCAAACAGAACATGTACACATGTGTCATCAGCTGTCTATAGCCACCCCCTGCCTAATTTTATGGAGCCTTCAGCGTAATTGAAAAGCTCCCCGAAAGCAGACATCTTAAACTAGTGGTAGGTAACTTTGCTGGCAGAGCTTGGAAATAAAGTGTTAATTAACATGTCAAATCTAAAAAGCTATATTCACATGAATAAGGAAGACAAGGCAACTGATGCTTCTAGAGATCTAACACTTTGGAACTAATGCTTTTAATACTACCACATACCTTTTTAAATGTTATCTCCTCAAGACCAGCTGCATCCCTCCTTCCCTCCCCTGCCATCTTGTTGATAGAACTTCAACTTCTATAAGGTATGGGTTGGTTTGGTTTGTTGCTAAACCAGAAGTGTAACCACTGACTTATTAAAAGCAACTGTTTTATCCATGGTGTCTTACTTGTCTCAGTACAGTATTGTAGTTTTGTTTCCTAAAACTGGAGGGGGTTGTGATTCATAATATGGAAGGAAAGATATGAGTAATCTTTCAGATTTAGGCAACTGCTGAAAAAGTATCTTTGCAACTTGTTTGTGCATTCCATATAATTGGTTGATATTCTCTCAGGGCATCCAACTAGGATATAATAGATCAGTGGTGGTGAACCTTAGCACTCCAGGTGTTCTTGAACTTCAATTACCAGAAGCCCACATTAGTACACCTGCTGATCAGGGCTTCTGGGAATTGAAGTTCAAGAACACCTGGAGTGCTAAGGTTGGCCACTGTGGTAATAGATTGTTTCTTTAGCTTCAAGAAAGCCTCTACATGTGTCTCTTATACCTTGTTTCATAATTTTCTAACATAAATTAATGGAAATAAGTTGGTGTGATAGAACTTATCATTGCCCTCCTACTCTACCTCCTCCTGTGAAGATATTGTAGTTTATGCTGCTCCAGCAACTTGTTGGGTAGAGGGGTAGTGGTGGTTGTGGATGGTGCAGAGAGAGAAAGAGATGAAATTTACAGTTCGTGTTTGTGAAAAGGCAGTTTTATGCCTGGAAAAGACCAGGGACTTCAAAATAACGTTTATTCTAGACAGCAAACTTTGTTTTAAAGAGACATCTTAATAACATAAGCAGGAGCAACATTAATAAAAATAACTGCTACCTGAAGGAAAGGCTCACAAATGCATAGAGCAGAAAGGGAAAGGAAGTAGCTTCCGTTCTATTTACCCGTATATACTGAAGTATAAACTGACCGGAATATAAGCCGAGGTACCTAATTTTGACCTGAAAACACAGGAAGAGAGATTGACCCAAGTATAAGCCGAGGGTGGGAAATGCAGCAGCTGCTAGTGAGGTTCAATAATCAAAATACATGAAAATATGGTAAAACTAATTAAATTGTTGGCACATCTCAATCTAGCATGGTCTTGGGACCCTCGTGGTCATTGACCTGAGTATAAGCCGAGTCCCATTTTTGGTGCTCATTTTTGGGGCTAAAAAACTCAGATTATACACGAGTATATACGGTATCAGGGAAATGGTGCCTATTCAGTCTGTTATATTCTGCCCTACTGGGCTTTTTTGCTGCCCAAATAAGGAAATCCTAAAACAAATTCATTGAAACCTCTTTTCTTCATTAGAAAGCAGAATTCTGGATTACTTAGAAAGTGATTTCCCTTAGGCTGGAGGCCCTGCTGGTAAGGACCAGACACCACCCTGAAATTGCAAAACAGCTATAGAGCAATATACCTCATTGTTCTTATATGTGTGGCCAGCCACTGACATTACTCAACCTACAAGGCAACAGTGGCAGAGGGGAGTCAATATTTCGGATTAATCAGCACAGATTTCAGCAGAAAGAAAAGATGCATGGTAGCCACAAGCTGTAGAGAGAGAGAAATTTGAAATAACAGATTTGGACCGTGAGCTGGTGGATCACAGACATGAAATACTACTGGCAGCTGCCCATGCTCTTGCAGAATAGAAATTTCTGCAAAATCAAGCTTCTCTAGTAAAGGTAAAGGTTTCCCTTGCTCGAAAGCCAGTCATACCCAATTGTAGGGTTCAGTGCTCATCTCTGTTTCAAAGCCGAAGTGCCAGTATTGCCTGCTTCTGCAGACGTTTCCATGGTCATGTGGCTGGCATTACTAGACACCAGAGCACACGGAACACTGTTCCCTTCCCACCAAAGTGGTCCCTATTTATCTACTTGAAATGTCTTGCTTTTGAACTGCTAAGGTTGGCATGAGCTGGGACAGACGGAAGCTCACTCCGTCATGCAGCACTCGGAGTCTCGAACCCTGACCTTCCAGTCTTCAGGCTCAACGTCTTAACCACTAAGCCATTGCAGTCCCTGAGGTTCCTAATTCATAAGTAAAGGTAAAGATTTCCCTTGCTTGAAAGCCAGTCATATCTGACTCTAGGGTTCAGTGCTCATCTCTGTTTCAAAGCCGAAGAGCCAGCATTGTCTGCTTCTGCAGACATTTCCGTGGTCATGGGCATGACTAGACACAGGAGTGCATGGAACACTGTTCCCTTCCCACAGAAGTAGTCCCTACTTCTGTTCCCTTCCCACAGAAGTAGTCCCTATTTATCTACTTGCAATTTTTTGCTTTCAAACTGCTAGGCTGGCAGGAGCTGGTACCAAGACGGAAGCTCATTCCATCCTGCTTCCCTAGAAACCAAGAAATGGGTTAGAAATTGCACAATTGTCCTTTTTTATATCTTGCTTTGTCTCCCCGGAGGCTTTTTGTATATCTTATCCATTTTTTCAGTCTTTGCTGGGAAGGAGAATGATCTAGAAATGTAAAATGCAAATTGGGTATCTTAGAATTTTATTTTTAAAATCTTGCAGTACAACTATATACGCACTTGCTCAGATCAGAAATGAGCCCAAATTGGCTTATTTGCAATTAAATGTATTTAAGCACATTTCTCTGACAGCTGCCTCGTTATTTTTCTTCTTTTTGTATGAGTTGCTCCGACATTCCATCTTTGCTGCAGGGGCTTTAAAGTGGTGTACAGTCCATTCTCTCCCCATGCTTTATTCTCCCAACAAGGCTGTAAGGTAAGCCAGCCTCAGAGAGTGTGGCTAACACAAGGTAACCCAGTGACTTTTACGAGCAACTAGGGACCTGAACGCAGGCATCTCAAAATACAACACTATAATCCCTACTTGGCAACCATAGTAGGTCTTCCTTCTGTATAAAAATGCCCCCAATCCAATTGTGCTGTTAGGCATCCAGGAGCACCTTGAACCACATGACATTTTCTGTTTAAGTCTGCAAACTTACATCTATGGTTTCCCCATGCCCGGTGGGCATGGAACGGCCCTGGCAGAGGCCACTACGGTAGAGAAAACTCCTGGCTCGTGGTTTCTGCGGGCAGAGAAATTAAGGGGGGTGGATAAATGATAGGGTTTGATTCGCCCAATTCCTTGACCTGACCAGCGGATCTGCTGAGAGAGCGAATATCTAACTCTGTTACCCATTAGAGTAATCCCTCATCTCCGAGTCTCCGTCTTATCCCAGATGCAAACAGAGGCCATGTTTGCCCCAGTATTATCCCTAAACAATGGTGTTTTCCCATGTCTGTGTTTGCCCCAGTTAATTAACTTCCCCAAGAAAGATTCCCAATTAACCCGAGTAAACAGGTGATGTGATTTCTGTCAGATGACGGTTTTGCCACCGTTGCGCTTTTCTCCTATATATGTTGAAGCTTTCCCTCAATAAACTACTGATCTGATCATGCTCCATATTGCCTCGTATCGTTTCTTGATCAGTCTCCTCCAGGACCTCCGGCCCTCTGCGGCCCCGATTCCTACATACATCCTCTTAACTAGAATGAACCCTTTGCACTTGGTGGCATTAACTTCTAAATACTGTACAGTAAAACCTCTGAAAGTTGACCACCTAATGGACTGAAGGAAAGTGGTCAAACATATGGAGGTGGTCAACATATGGAACAACTGTACAGGTACTGATTTGTACACGTGCCCCATTCTATTTTACAGCTTTTATTAGAGAATGTCATACAGAAGCACACATAGTGAAAACACAGGAAAATCATTCATACTGTACTGTATCATACAAAATCAATACATCTACATATGTATTTTTCTCATAGTTTGATCCTTCTTTCTTTTAAAATGTCTATTTTAGTCTGTAATTTTTTAAACTGTGTTTTATTTATTTCACAATGGTTAGATCCATTGTTAATCGCATGACTCGCATGTGACTGTCTTATGTATTTCTTCCATTTTACCATTGGCTATTTTTTATCAACCCTGAAACAAGGAAAAGGGGGGGGGGGGGAGGAAGTCAAAACAATTTAAGTCTTTGTGCAATTTGCATTATGATATGAATCCATAATTATCATTATTTAACTACTGATTCAAAGACAAAAGTAAAAAAAAATTGTATTCTTTGATATTTTTCTGGAAAGAAATTCATTGCTACCAGTTCTGCATTTCACTTTTCTGGCCCTTGGTGCAGACTGGACTCAAGTGATCACGTTATATAGAATAAATTATTACTGTGTGTCCAGGTCCTGATGGTCAAGCTACAACATACAGAGGAAGTCAGTATAGAGAGGTTGGCTTTCTAATGTGTACATATGGTGTTTGTCTGGTCTATGAAGGAGGTGGTCAATGTAGGGAGGTGGTCAACTATGGAAGTTTTACTGTAAATGGATTTAGAACTGCATTTCAAGGTAGGAACAATCAGTTACTGGAAACAACAATGCCTGTACGTGTCCATGATCTCAGTGTGATAGGGAACCAAAACAAAATACCCCACCGACGTTTTTTCTCGTTATTCATAGAAATCTGCAAGTCAAAAGTGAAAGCAGCCTAAACCCATTCCCGCATGAGATGTGACACTGACTTAGAGCTGGATGATATTGACAAATAATGTGGGAAATGCTTCTCTGGGGCTACAGGTTCCCATTGTTTTCTATGGATGACATGATTCACAAATTAACATGAACCAGTTGGGAGTCCCCCTACCACCATCTGTAGTTTTTTCTTCTATCGCTGAGGCTTCTACTTTTTTGGAATCAAAAGCATTCACATTGGTTCAGGGAGTGTGATCGTTTGACCTGATATGGAGGAGATCATAGCTATTCTATTTGAAGTCATCTAGGCCAGCTACAGGAACATTGAGAGAGGAAGGTCATCTGGGAAGCTGGCTCCTGTTTGAATCCTCTCCTCCCCCATACCTGGGGCAGGTCTACTTTCCTCTTCCCTTCTTGTTTCATCTTTTCTCTTAAAGGCTTACTTTGGTAGGACTAGGGCAGGGAGTGGGAGAGCTAGAGAGAAGGATGATATTGATCAACCTTGTTTCCAGCCTGTTAAGGTAGCTCTGCTCTAACAGTGCCTCCTGCAAATCTGAAGGGCCAGTAGAGATCTACCTTAACAAGTTGCAAACAGGGTTTATGAGTGTCAGTTTCCTCCCTTTTCTCTGTTGACTTTTCTGTGGTTGCCTGAAGCAAATTAATTTGATAAAACCCAACATCCCAGGTGTGACTTCATAGCAGATTCATTCAAATTTGTCCTGCTGTTGAGTTACACCATAAGTGATGTGTATAAGGACTATGAAGATAGGCGATGCCAATGTGGAAGTATTAAAAGTTACTGCATGCACATACATCGGGAATATCCTATAATTCATTAGTTCCCAAACTTGGGTCCCCAGATGTTCTTGGATTACAGCTCCCAGAAATCTTGTCATCATAGCCAGTGGTGCAGGCTCCTAGGCTCTGAAGACAAAGTAAATATTTGCATCTGTTCCTATATTATATAAACCTCTGGCAACTTGGTCATAACGATCAGGGATGGACTTACTTCAAGGGTCCCTAGATTCATATCAGCTGCATTCAATTGGGGGTGGGGGAACTTTTTCATGTTTTGTTCTAAATTAGATGTGACAGTTTTATATACATATGCAGAAGGTTAGGACGAATGGCAGAGGAGTGATGAAATGTTGAATACAGGGCTAAATGCTGATCAGAAGTTGTGTTTGGAATGTGACATGAAGTGGCCATGAGGAACATTAGAGAGTTCAGTCTGTTTTGAGTACTGAGTGATAGTTGGTCAAGAAGTGTCTTCTTTCCTAAAAGTTCGCTTTAACCCTGAGATTGTGGATAAGTGCAGACATTGTTGTTTCCAGTGACTGATGGTTCCTACCTTTCATTCTTAAAAGAAGAAAGGGGTCTATGAAAGACCGAGTTGTGTGGTAGCCTGCAGAAACAGTTATCCTTAAGATGTGACTATAGGAGAATCCTTTATGTAGAAGTGCAGATGAACACTGTATTAATTAATTAATTAATTAATTAGATAGACAGACAGACAGATAGATTCAGTGTTTCACCTTCCAGTTTAACTACCTTTCTTCCTTATATAATTTTGTTTTCCTAATACAGTATTTTTATTTTACATGATCCTAGGGGAAATCCTCATTATTTAAGGATAAATGATTTTTAGCAGTAAAAAACCCCAGTATAACACTATGCAGAAGAAGAAGAAGAAGACATTTAACCTAGAAGCACTAAAAAGAGGCAGTTAGGTTTTATGATGGAGGTTTGTGACTACCTAGAGATTACATAGCTTACTAGAGAGTGGTATTTATGAGAAATAGTTTCTCCTGAAGACATCATTACCAGTGCTTTCCTTTTACAGCAAAAGTGTCATTTCCCCTCTCCAGTGTTGGGCAGAAGGAAATAACCAGAATCTAGGAATCACAGGTGAAAATAACTTTGGAGGACACATAGCATATGAATCTACAATACAATACATGAAACCTATCCCTGACATAGATGAAAACATAGATCCTGCACTTAAAGAAATGGTTTTGAATTTATTGATTGTTGCCAGAGGAATGTGACAATGATGAAGTCAAAAGAAAAATGCCCTTTAAGTAGTTAGCAGATTTTTAAAAAATGACAATTTCCCTAACATTTGATTCCATTTACACAACAAAGCGAGCGCCCATCTCTGTCCCAGCTCCTGCCATCCTAGCAGTTCGAAAGCAAGAAATTGCAAGTAGATAAATAGGTGCCACTTCGGTGGGAAGGTAAACAGCATTCCGTGAGGCATGCCTGCCACGTGTGGACGGAAACATCTGCAGGTGCAGACAGCGCTGGCTCTTTGGCTGTAAACAGAGATGAGCACTAAACCCTAGAGTCGGATACGACTGGCTTTCGAGCAAGGGCCACCTTTGATGTAATAGAGCAGGGGTCAGCAACCTTTTAAAGTCAGGGGCCCCTCCCTCAGAAGTTGAGAGGGCCAGACTGGTGTTCTTCCCCCCTCCCCATAAATATTGCTGTAAATGCATCCGCAGTTGTCAGAAACACGTCCCTTCCCTGCTTGTTTTGGGTTAATGGCTAGGTTTCCATTTTTGCAACCTGGTGAAGTGGACAGGACCTTTGAAAAGGTGAAGACTACCACACATCTGTTGAACCCTTGCCCTACCTGGCTGATAAAAGGTGCCAGAGAGAGACTGTTCAAGTGGGTAGGAGAAGTGGTTACAGGAATCACTTGTGACTCCCTTGTTTTTAGCTTTCATATTACCTTTTAAAATGATATAAGCCACAGGGATCCTTTATAGAAGAAAAGTGGGCCAAAACTATTTTCAATAATATTATTATTATCCCAGTGTTGTGCATGTACAATGCTGCTTCATATGAATGTACAATGTTGCTTTAAGAAATGTATGAATGTAACCCAGCCACAATCACAATGTAACCCAGCTGTTAAAGGAACGCGAGCAAGCTGCCTATAGAGGGCAGCTGCGAGTGTTCAACTCACATGGTCATCATTCCTCAAATCGCCTGCAGCCGCGGGAACTTCCCGCAGCAAACAACTACCCCTGATCCACCACCGAAGACGGGCGTGACCAGGATGACGTCACGCCGGTAGTGGCCAATGAGCTACCATGCAGCCAAGTTCAAATGTGTTGTACCACTGTATATAATGTGAGATACCTCCGCCATTACCACATGTTCGTTCTGATCATCAACCAATAAACCTGTGTTAGTCCATACTGCGACTCCTTCTATGTCTCCTGGAACAGACACTAAACTGGCGACGAGGATGGGATCGATGGCGAATCCCAAGGTCAAGGCGTACCAGTTCGATGTGAGCGAGCCCGAACAATGGGAGCTCTACAAGTGCCAGTTTCGGCACGCGATGGAAGCCGCGGGCGTCGACGATGACGCGAAGATGCGCTCCCACTTCCTGGCCGAAGTGGGGCCAGCCACGCTGCGGATCCTGATGACCCTGGTGGCCCCCCGGAAGGTAGACGAGGTCCCCATCGACCGTATCCTGGAGAGGCTGGGTGAGCATTTCCAGCCGCCCGTCTCGATCTTCCCAGCACGGGTCGCGTTCCACCGGCGAGACCAGCGACCGGGTGAAACCGTGTCCGCCTACGCGGCGGCCCTCAGGCTTGCAGCGGTCCACTGCCAGTGGGACGACCTGGACCAGGCCCTCCGTGACCGCATGTTGTGTGGTCTGAGGGACGAGGAGCTGCAGAGGAGGCTGATGACCCGCGACCAACGCCTCACGTTCAACGAGGTGCTGCGGGAGGCCCAAGCAGCCGAAGAGGCCAGGAGCGGGGTGAGGCTGTTCAAGTCCCGAGGGGCCGCGTCCGAGCGGGCCAAGTCACCAGTACAGGCGGCCCGGCGGACACCAGCGAAGACGGCCTGGCGGGCCCCCAAGCCGCCCGCCGGCACACCAACGTCGTCCGAGGAGTCGTCCACAACAGCGGACCCCTACTCCAGCGAGGACGACGACGTCCAGAGGATCAAGAAGCGTGGTGAGAAGCGGCAGTCCCGAGAACGGCAGGGCCGCCGTTGCGACGGTTGTGGGGCGTCCCATGACCGCACGAGGTGCCCGTTTCGAAAGGCCGAGTGCCACAACTGCGGCCGAAAGGGGCACATCACCCGAGTATGCAGGCGCAGGCGAGTCGAGGACAAGAGGAGTTCCAGCCATCCCCAGACGCACCAGCGGAAGGCGACCGGCACCAGGAAGGTCGCAGCCAGCTACGATGAGGAAGGCGTGAACCGCGTGGGCCTGGAGCACCGGCGGTTTTTCGTAGAGGTACTGTTGCAAGGGGTCCCAGTGAGGATGGAGATAGACTCGGGGTCATCTTATTCCATCCTGTCCCAAAAAGAGTTCATGCGTATTCCCCCAGACAAGCGGCCCAAACTGCGGGCCATGAGGTCACACCTTCGGGACGTGCAGGGAAACGGGATCCCAGTGCTGGGGGTGGGGAATTTCAAGGTGAAGTTCAAGGGCTACTCTGAGAAACTGCCCTTAGTGGTCCTCAAAGGGGGGAGGTGCTGCCTTTTGGGAACGCAGTGGTTTGCTCCCCTGGGAATCGAACTGTCCGGCATTAACGCCATCGAGTCTGACCCAATGCGGGACGTGTGCAACGCGCACCCGGACGTTTTCAAGAAGGGGCTCGGGAAATACAAGGGGCCCCCGGTTTCCTTCGAGCTGGACCCAGAAATCCGGCCCATCCGCCTCAAACCAAGGAGGGTGCCTTTCGCCCTAAAGGACAAGATCGAGGCAGAACTGGACAAATTGGTGGGGCAGGGGATTTTGGTTCCAGTTGACTCGGCGGAGTGGGAAACGCCGATTGTTACAGCCCTTAAGTTGAACGGGGAAGTCAGGATTTGTGCAGACTATAAATGTACCATTAACAAGGCCATTCGGCCAAACGCATATCCAGTGCCCGTGGTCAGCCACTTGCTGGCCACATTACATGGGGGGAAGTGCTTTGCCAAGTTAGATCTGGCTCAGGCGTATCAGCAGCTCTCTGTAACCCCGGCTGCTGCCGCCGCGCAAACGATAGTGACGCACAAGGGGGCGTTTAAGGTAACGCGCCTTCAGTTTGGCGTGAATTCGGCCCCCGGAATTTTCCAATCCCTCGTGGAACGCCTTTTAAAGGGGCTCCCAGGCGTGCTCCCATACTTCGATGACGTGTTGATAACAGCGGGGAGCGAATTAGAGTTGGCAAGGAGGCTAGATGGGGTCCTTTCAGTGTTCGAGAGGGCGGGCCTTCGACTGAGCAGGGACAAATGCGTATTCTTTGCGAGGGAGGTTGAGTTTCTAGGCTTTAAGGTAACCCCGGACGGGATCAAACCCTCGGAGTCAAAGGTTGCAGCTGTGAAGAACGCCCCTCGCCCCACCGCAAAACCGGAGCTACAGTCATTTCTAGGGCTCCTAAATTTTTATCATACCTTCCTGCCTCGGAAGGCATCGGTCGCGGAGCCACTGCACGCCCTGCTAAAAAAGGACGCGGCTTAGCGGTGGGGGGACAGGCAGGAGAGAGCATTCAAGGAGCTTAAGTCACTCCTGTCTTCGGACGCTGTCCTGACCCATTTCGACCCGAAAAAAACCAGTGGTTTTAGTCTGTGATGCGTCCCCAGTGGGGGTGGGGGCGGTCCTGTGCCACGTGTTGGAAAGCGGGAGGGAAGCCCCGGTAGCGTACTACTCTAGGTCCCTCTCAAAGGCCGAGCGCAATTACGCGCAAACTGATAGGGAGGCCCTAGCCATCATCGCCGGAACAAAAAAGTTCCATGACTTTTTATATGGCCGCGAGTTTACGGTAGTGACCAATCACAAACCACTCTTGGGGATCTTCACTACCGGCAAACCCACACCGCAAATACTATCCCCCAGAATGCTGCGTTGGGCCATTTTCCTCAACGCCTACCAGTATGAGCTGGTCTATCGCCCAGGGAAGGAGATCTCCCATGCGGACGCACTCTCCCGATCTCCCCTCCCAAGTGTAGGGGACCCCACATGCGAGGTAGAGCAGGATCACCAAGTCCTACTGATCGAGTCTCTCGACTCACCCCCCATTGTCCCGGCCGACCTCGCCAAAGCCACGGCGGCCGACAAGATGCTGGCCCAAGTTAGTTCCTGGGTTAGGAAGGGCTGGCCCACGACTCCCCCCGATGAAGAGTTCAGACCATTTTTTAGGCGCAGAGTAGAGCTGTCGCTGGAAAGGGGCTGCCTACTCTGGGGCCAGCGAGTAGTTATCCCAGAGAAGCTGAGGGCCAAGGTACTGAGACTATTGCACACCAGTCACCCCGGGATCGTGCGCTCCAAGGCTCTGGCCAGGAGTTTCTTTTGGTGGCCCCAGATAGACGGGGACATAGAGTGTTTAGTGGGCACGTGCGAGAGCTGCCAGGGCTCTCGGCCCGAGGAGTCCCGGTTGCCCCATAGGGAATGGGATACGGCCCGCGGGCCATGGTCCCGGATCCATGTCGACTTCACTGGCCCTTTTCGCGGATCCATGTTTCTATTGGTAGTCGACTCCTATTCCAAGTGGTTGGAGGTAATCCCTATGAACAGCACCTCCTCCGCCGCAACCATCAAGCAGTTGCGCAAGCTTTTTGCCTGTTTCGGCCTGCCAGACGTCCTTGTTAGCGATAACGCTAGTACCTTCACGTCTGCAGAGTTCAAGACGTTTATTGAGCGGAACGCCATCAGGCACATCACCGCTGCCCCGTTTCACCCTGCCACAAACGGTCAGGTAGAGCGCCAAGTGCGCACTACGAAAGACGCACTGCGGCGCATGGGTCCCGGTGAGTTGAACCTGCATTTGTGCCAGTTCCTCATCTGCTACAGGACAACCCCCTTGGCTTCAGGATTTTCCCCAGCCGAACTCCTCATGAGGAGGCGTCCGGTAACACTTTTTGACCGGATGGATCCGTCTAGGGTGGAGGATGAAGGGAGAAACATAAATATAGGGGGAGGGAGCTCCAAAAGTTTTTCGGCAGGGGACCCGGTTCACTGCAGGAACTACGCGGCGTCAGGGCCGGCGTGGGTCCCAGGGACAATCATTGAGCAGACGGGACCAGTGTCCTACAGGGTTGAGACTAGCTCGGGTCTACTCTGGAGGAGGCACGCCGACCAACTCAGAAGGCGGGTCACTAGTGACGGGGATTCAGCGTTAGGGTCCTCCCCCACCCGCATTACCCAGGGGAGACACGGTGGAAACCGGGGATACAAATGCATATCCTCGGTTCTCAGCCACAGAGGAGGATACTTTGAAAGAGAGGGATCAGTTTGACGATTATGAGTTACGGTACCAGGGGGATGTAGCGGAGTGGTCCCCCACCCGTCCTAGCGAGAAGAGGGGTTTCAGTTCAGCCCCTGGTACCTCCAGTCCCCCCAGTCCTTTTGTGTTAGAATACACCATAGCTCCAGCTCCCCGGAGGCCAACACCCCCAAGACAGGCATCGGGGGGAAGTCCAACCACCACAGTCCCCGGCACTCCCAGGCAGGGTACGGGGGGTGGCAAGACCACGAGGGCCTTTTCGTCAGTCCCGAGATTCGTGCTGGGGGGTCCCCTAGCTCCTCAAGCGGTAGGCAGGAGTTCACTTCCCAACTGTTCATTCCATTCCCTTCCCCGAATGCAAGGTCACCACAGAGCCCACACCGAGCCACTAACGAGTCCCCCCTTTCCATTGCAGGACAGGACTCCGCAGAGCCAGGCTCCCCTGTATTAAGCCAAGCGGCCGCTCGCCCCAGGCGCACGTGCGGCAAGCCACAATGGTTGAGGGACTTTGTCCCATCCTAGGGGGGAGGGATGTTGTGTATGTACAATGCTGCTTCATATGAATGTACAATGTTGCTTTAAGAAATGTATGAATGTAACCCAGCCACAATCACAATGTAACCCAGCTGTTAAAGGAACGCGAGCAAGCTGCCTATAGAGGGCAGCTGCGAGTGTTCAACTCACATGGTCATCATTCCTCAAATCGCCGGCAGCCGCGGGAACTTCCCGCAGCAAACAACTACCCCTGATCCACCACCGAAGACGGGCGTGACCGGGATGACGTCACGCCGGTAGCGGCCAATGAGCTACCATGCAGCCAAGTTCAAATGTGTTGTACCACTGTATATAATGTGAGATACCTCCGCCATTACCACATGTTCGTTCTGATCATCAACCAATAAACCTGTGTTAGTCCATACTGCGACTCCTTCTATGTCTCCTGGAACAGACACTAAACCCAGCCAGTACTGTAGTTCTCACAACGATATGAGTCAAATAGCAGAATCTCTGTTCTACTTGGAACCTCAAGAAATAGAACTACATCAGAAAAATTTGAAATCTGGAGAAACCCAATTATTTTCAGATTTCATTTTTGACAAACTCCAAGATTCACCTGTGGTGTTGTGCAAAGCTACTGTATGCTAAATGAATTTATCATCCACTCTATTATATAAAGTTCAATAGTGAACTTTATTGATCCCTCTCCAGGCTCCACAGTATCATACATTAGCCCTAAGAAATCATCCTGGGTGGGTTAATTGCCAAAGATTGCTAGTGTGCAAGATCTGGTTCAGTAAATTCTGGTGACCTGTGGCTCTGACGCACATTGACAAAGAAGGATGAAGGATCAGGTTGCTCCTGCAGGAAGCTGAGAGGACAGAAGTTAAAGTGTAATTGTCTCTCTGCATTTGATGGCTTCTTGCTCCTTGAAAAGATGTGGATGGATGAACAGAGAGACCTTGCTCTACAGACATTGAAACAGTAGGGTTTTGGGGCCCCACTGCAAGTGAGTGAAAACATCTGCTTTGGGATGATGATTGCTATTACAGGTCTTCACTCATCCACACACTATTTACCTAGAGTGCAATTATACAAAGGACCTTACAAAGACACCACCAAACAGTTGTTCTCAAAACGAGAACCTCATCAGGCTAGGTTGTAGCTCTGGTCTACTGGAACTTCAGTGGAAACCTTCCTGCCCACAGCTTATGCCTCTGATTATCTCCCTTTTCATTGTCCCATCATTACTGATAAAATACAGTATCAGTAACCCATAATTCATTCCTTTCTCCTGCATCTGGTGAGACAGGTAACCTATCGATCTCTTGGCATAAGCTATTATCTTTTCTTTCTTCTGCTGTGAAGTAGTACTATTTGATGTACTAGTTGTACTATTTGGGCTACCGAAGTGGTACCTATTTATCTACTTGCAATTTCTTGCTTATGAACTGCTAGGTCGGCAGGAGCTGGGACAGATGATGGGAGTTCACTCTGTTATGCAGCACTCGGGTCTCGACCTGCCGACCTCCCGGTCTTCAAGCTCAGTATTTTAACCACTAAGCCAACACGGGCCCTGAATAGTAGTACTACTTCATACCTAATGTAGATGTGACAGATTAAGACTCAAACCTGAGTTTAAATCCCCACTCAAATATGGAAATTCTCTGCTGGGGATCTTCTTCTTTGCTTCCTCTCTTACTCTATTGGGTGTTGAGGGACTGTTGCGAATGGAACTGGTAAAACCTCTTCTTAAATGCCTTACTTATCTTGAAAGCCTTATCTGGGTACCTATAAACTGACTCCAACTTGATGGCAGATTATACACAATACTATTTACTTTATTGAAAGTGACCTGGTGTATAACCACCACACTGTTTTTCTGCTAAAGAACATGGACATGTTATTAAGACTTAAAACCTTCTCTCTTCTACCTGGAAATAGATTGCTTAAACACAAGAAGATTTACTAAAAATCTAACCCTTGCCTGTAGGGAACAACTAACTAATTTGCTGTTGTTACATGCTTTCAAGTGACCTCCAACTTATGGCAACCCTATGAAAGAGAGCTCTCCAATATGTTCTCTCAGCAGCAGCTTTGCTCAGTTCTTGCTTCACAAGGATTGTATTTTGTGTAGCGTACAGCTTCATAGGTCGTACAAATGAAGTTGAGCCTAAGAAAATAAAATATCTTTTTAATAAAGTGTGTGTGTTGTGGGGAAGAGATTGCCTCTCTGTGTGTGATTTTTTTTCCTTCTCCAAATAACTCAAAATCACCTTTGGGATAAATAAAAAACCCAAAACCAATCCAGATGAAAACAACTTGTTTTTTTTGCCAAATAACAGAGGACATGCATTTATAAACAGCGGTAAAAACAAAATCTCCTTTATCCACAAAGAAAACAGATTAAACAAGACTCATTTAAGCCTCAGTTTTTAACTTTTAATTCTACATTGGCTTCCGTTAAGTGCCCTAACTAGATCACCCAAACAAACAGCACACGCTCTGCGTGGAAGTTGTGCCAAGTTAACATTTAACCATATTGTGCGTCAAGGGATGGCCTCATTCTTCAAAGCTCAGCAGACAATAACAGATGACTTTCTACTCTTTCATGGAATGTGGGAATAACTTCCTTTCTTTGCGCTTACAGCCCCAGTCTGATGAAGTCAGTGAAGATGGGTCAGTGTAGAAAGGGTGCCCTTCAGGTTGTTTAGAGAAGTGGGCCACAGATCAGCATGCAGTGGTGTAATATTTCACTAACCAAGCAGAAGGATTGATGATAGAGTTGAGAGTGAAGGAGTGAAGGTTGCAAGACCTTCGAGCAGGTCTGTGGCCAGAAATTCTGTATGGACGGGATGGTGTTGGAACTAATGGAATATGCCTATCTATGCAAAACATAGTGCTCAGTATGTTTAAAGGAGCGATTCTCAACCTTGTATTCCCAGATGTTCATGGAGTAAAACTCCCAGAAGCCTTTACCCTTGGCTGTATTGGTCAAGATTTCTGGGAACTGTAGTTCAAGGATTTTCAACCTGCGGCCTGTGGGCCAGATGCAGCCTGAAGCACCATTTCATGTGATCCCCCACTGTCTCCACCACACCAAGGTGCCATGTGGTGGAGGAAGGGCAAAATTGCAGTCTGGTCCTTTAGTGTAAGGGACCAAAGACAATGAAACAGCCGAAGGGTTGGCTTAACACAGGTTTATTGCATGATGATCCGGAGGAACATGTGGTAATGGCGGATGAGTAGCTCAATATATACAGCTGGCTATACATTTGAATGTGGCTCGTCGACAGACTATTGGTTGCTGCCTGCGTGACGTCGTAGAAGGTCACGCCCTTCTTGACCAGGTGAAGAGGTGGCGGGGAATCTTCCCGCGCTGCTGAACCAGGTGAATCTGAGCCATGAGAGCTGGACGCTCGCTATTGCCATCTAGTGGTCACTAGCTCGCGTCCCCTTATCAGGCTTACATTGATACAGCTGATGGTTATAATGTTGCACACAGAAAGGTTACATTGTTAACACATGGCAAAGGTACATTGTTAAAGGCACAGCTTTACAGAACACAACATCCCTCCCCCCTAGGATGAGACGAAGTCTCTCAGCCAAGATGGCTTGTTGCATGTGCGTTTGGGCCGTGAAGAGGGCTGACCCCCCCCCCGGGGGCGCTACTGCTTCTTTGTTCCCTGGTCCCTTGTCCTGAAATAGGAGAGGGAGACTTGTTAGTGGCTTGCCGCTGTCTGGCGGCCTTAGGGGAAGGGAAAAACTCCATTGTGGGCAGACCGGGGGCAGTCGGGGCTAACGAAAAACCCCTCTTCTCGCTTGGACGGGTGGGGGACCACTCCGAAAACCCCCCCCGGTTCTGAAAATCAAAATCTAACTTAGTAGGGGTATCCGCATTTGTGGGGACATTCCGCGAGATATGTATGGGGTCGGGTTCCTCCTCCTCCTCAGAAAGATCCCCTAGGATATCTACGAGAATATCCCCCTCCCCCCTTGGTGGGGACCCGCGGACCCCTTTGTAGGAATGCATCTGGATTCTGTCTTGCCTGTCTTCTGACACATATTGTAAACAAGGCCTCTTTGCCTGAGAGACAACGCTGTACTTTAGGCATGCGTAGAAAAGTGAGAGAAATTCTTTCTCCTTATTTGGGTTCTGACATTCTGATTTATTATGTAGGTTAAGTTTCGTTTCTGGTATACAATGCTTGCTAGTTTCGTTTCTCTCTCTCTCTCTGCCTAAAATAAAAAAAAGGCTTCAGTAGCGTTTGACCAGCCAAAGAGAGCAGTCGTGTCTGCTTTTGTCTGTCTCTGTTTCTCCCTACAAAAAGCCTAATGAAGCTGGACTCATAGGTACCTCAAAAGATCTGAGAATATAAACTGCTGCTAATGAGGCTGGCTGATTGAGAAGATATCTTTACATGAATCAAATCCCAACAAGTGGTGCTCCGTGATGAGGCGATTGAATGAACTTCAAAGGACTCTCTGTGAAAGCTGCTTCAGCATTTAGCATCTAATTAACACCCCATAATTGGCGACTGGGGACAAGGTCTCATTTACCCCCGACCGGGAAGGTCATAAATCGAGCTCGAAAATTCATCCAAAGTCAACTTTGGGTCCCATATATAGGGTAAGTGGAAAGAGAAAAATATATTTTTTTATCATGGGGTGTTTGCTTTCTTCAGAAATGCAGGAACTTTGTAAAGATATCTCAGATCTTTTGCATGAGAATGGGCGAAAGGTAGATGATAAAGAGATACAGCAGCTGGTTAAGGTTATAGCAAAAATCTGTCCTTGGTTTAAATATGAAGGCCTGGACTTAAAACAGTGGAAACAGATTGGGAGAGAAATGCAGAAGCATAATGGAATTTCTGTGTCAATATTATTTACATGGGAGGAAATTGAAGGCTGCCTTCAGAGACTTACTCCAAAAAATATTTTATTGTCTCAAAGACTTGATGGCCATCCCCTCCCACAGCCTTTGCCTTCAGAGAAAGGGGGGGCCATGGCGACTGCTCTTCCATCATATGAGAAACAACAGCCCCCTGATGGGGATGGAGGTAGAAAAGGAGATGGGCAATTATGTCCTGACTTGCAACAATCAAGTGCTTTTAGCCCTACAAAAGACCTGTTCTCTGCTGCATTAACTACAGCTGTGCTGGATATGGAACTTGTTGATGTATATCCAGTGAACAGAGAGCCGCTTGCAAATGAGACTGTTGCAATACTAGTGCCAGCTGATGGGGAACAAATGATGGGAAACTCATCACAGATTGAAGTTGTTGATGCATGCAGAGTGGCAGAAAGCAAGGACTGTGTTTCAAAGAGCAGCTTAGGGGATCTCAGCCCCCCCGTGAAGCAACCCTCATCACAAAAGCAGGAGAAGCTGAGTAGTAAACTTGATACCTCACGTTTGGGCAGGAAGATCCTACAGAAGTGGAAGGATGGCCCAAAGGAGGAATGCAAAAAAACCAAGCCCAGAAAGGGGTGCAAGTACAAACTAACAGATGCAGTTTGTCATAAAGTTGAGATTCAGAAGCTGCAGATGAAAGAAATGCAGAGGAAAAGGGGCGTGGATCCGTCCTGTATGGACAGCAGGCTGTTGCAAAAATACAAGGAGGGAGAAGACATACAGTTTTTGGCTGATTTTGAACTGCCCAACCCTCAAACAAAGAGATCCAGAGTGAGCTGTCTCAAGTTTCAGCATCAGGATTGCAGGGAAAGCAACTTGGAATTCCCTGTGATTTTCTTCTGTGTGAAATTACTTGCAACTTCTGGAGAAGTCTTTGTGCCTTCACACCTCTTCGCCTGCCTTAATGCAGATGGGTGTGGCTGGAGCATGAAGGAATGTGTGTTTGCCTGAAAAGCTGAAAAGGGGGGTTGTGTGGGATTGTCTTGTGAATTCAGTGAGACTTAATTTATGGCTTAATTTCAACCTTTGCCATGCCAAGAACTGTGCTGGAGAGAAGAGGGTGTTTAAGGAAGCTTCAATCAAGATTTGGACTTTTAATTTGGACATTTTAATTGGACTAAAAAGAAAAAAAGTTTGTGTGGACTTTAAAGAAGAATTGGCTTTGTTTGCATTATAAAACCTGACAGCCTTTTTTGAGAAATTGTCTACCTGCTCAGGCTATGAGTGTGAAATGCTCTAATGAGATTTGTACTGTATTTGAGTTACCATGCTATGCTGATTTTAAGTTATTGAATGCTTCTTTCATTTACACCAGTGGGAGAAGAAAAAATTTAATGCCTTACTCATGTACTTGGGGAGTAAGAAATGCTTTCTAAAATGCAACCAGACCTCCTTCATGTAAGGAAGAAGAGAACTGTTCATGTTTTGTTCATGCTTAAATGTTTGCTTATGCTCTTGCAGGAGAAAGACCTGTCTTTGCTTATGTTATGTTTTGCATACTGCATATCTCAAGGTACCTTCAGAAGTACATGGCAGAGTTTTCAGTACCCTACACATGTAAATGGGTTTGTGATATTGCATTTGTGTTATATGTCACTCATGTTTCATGTTTAGTTACATGGTACTAGTAATAACAGGGCATGCTCCTGTTTCTTAGGGGAGTGTCTCCCTAAGCCATTGGTCATTTATTGGCAACAAGGGGATTCTGGGTGGAAGGATTCCTGCTCGAGCGATCCGCCCATGGAGAGAGAAGAAGGTTACTCAGCTCCAGGATGGTGGTTCACCAGTAAACTAAATGTGCTGACATTTGTTTTCTTTCTTACTGTGCTTCCAGCTGTAAGAACAATACCTCATGGGGGCAACCCCAACTTTTGGATTCGTCATGCTAACTATATGTTTGAGGTTCATGGTAAGAATGCAACGTTATACTATGAGCATCCACTGGCAGTGTCTCAAATGGCTTTTCTTCCGGCATTGTTCAACACACCAGAGTTGGTTATTGGACATTTGCAACATCTTGATAGGTCTACACTCTTCTCTAATCCTCCAGAACAATTTAACAACACCCGTTGGCGAAGCATGACATTCAAGAAATACACTAAAGGACTTTGTTTCTGCTGTCATAGTTCTGGAGTCTGGAATAGTAAATGGAAGTACTGGACTCAAGCACAAAGGGTTTTGTGGAATGTAGGCAATTATACGGGTTGTGATGATTATTTTTGGTTATGGGGTAGTTATAACAGTTCTTATAAGCTTAATTATACCTTGTTTAACACTACTATTGAAGATATATATGATGTATTTCCTATGTTTACTCCTGATTATTCTGCTATAGATAGTGGTTCAATTTGCAATGGATGGCAAATCAAGGATCCTAACATGTGGTTCTTTTTTAATGGAGTTGCCACGAATTTCCATTCAAGACAATATCAATGTGCAGCATTGGGTTATTTTACCTTACCCGTACAAGTGCAAATGCCGCTTCGGGCAGATGCACGGCGCCGGAGAGCTACTGCCGGCCCGATGGGTTCTGGTTGCAATGATGAAGTGATAATCGATGTTCAGCTTTCTGATGGTAGCTCCTGGGGAAGAGCTATAGGGGGTGCTATCACTGGAGCACTCACCTTGGGATCATACCCAGGTGTCATTTCCCAGGAGAATAGAAGGTCCATTTTGGGACTCACCTGTAGGCTGGAGAAATCAATCAATGCCACAGGGAGGGTCATACGGGATCTTCAAATGGAAATCACTGAGCTTCATCAAGACCAAATGCAGGACAGACTGGCCATAGATTACCTGTTAGCAAAATCCGGAGGATTTTGTAAACTGGTCGGGAACCAGGGATGTCGGATAAAATTCCAGGATTTGAATAATACTATTGAGAAAGAACTTCAGAATTTACAGGAGAGTATTACTAACAATGTACGCACTGATGTTAATCTCTTTGATTGGGTGACTTCTTGGTTGCCTGATTTATCTGTCCTTAGACAAGTTTTCTTTTATGGGTTTATTATTATTATCTGCTTTATACCTTTGTATTTTTGCATTACTTGTATTCCTAATCTTATTTCTATGTGTAACACATGTCCACTGCGTAGAAGGGAGACATCGAGTTTTGCACGACGGCAATTGTACTCAATGAGGTATCATCCTTCGGAACAAAGTACCATGAGTCAGGAGGGGTACGATGTCCAGGAGGACAGTGATGATGTATATGGAGGAGTAGTTATGGAGTATGATGACATGCAGGGGTATGATTAGCCGTCCCTCTCTCAAATTTAAATGAAAAAGGAGGACATGTAGGAATGCATCTGGATTCTGTCTTGCCTGTCTTCTGACACATATTGTAAACAAGGCCTCTTTGCCTGAGAGACAACGCTGTACTTTAGGCATGCGTAGAAAAGTGAGAGAAATTCTTTCTCCTTATTTGGGTTCTGACATTCTGATTTATTATGTAGGTTAAGTTTCGTTTCTGGTATACAATGCTTGCTAGTTTCGTTTCTCTCTCTCTCTCTGCCTAAAATAAAAAAAAGGCTTCAGTAGCGTTTGACCAGCCAAAGAGAGCAGTCGTGTCTGCTTTTGTCTGTCTCTGTTTCTCCCTACAAAAAGCCTAATGAAGCTGGACTCATAGGTACCTCAAAAGATCTGAGAATATAAACTGCTGCTAATGAGGCTGGCTGATTGAGAAGATATCTTTACATGAATCAAATCCCAACACCCCTTTCCCTCCCCCTTGGGCTGAACGGGTGGGGGAGAACCCTAACGCTGATTTTTCCTCTATTTGGTCTGTGCCCTGCTCATCGGAGACCCTGCGTCGGAGCTGGTCCGCGTGCCGCCTCCACAGGAGCCCTGTGCTGGTTTCCACGCGGTACGACACGGGGCCGGTTTGCTCCACAACTACGCCCGGTACCCAGGCTGGGCCCGTGCTGGCGTAGTTCCTGCAATGCACGGGGGCGCCTACACTGAAACTCTTTGTAGCCTCTAGCCCGATGTTCCTTCCTTTGTCCTCTACTCTCGTGGGGTCTAGCCTAGTAAGGATGGTGGTCAGTTTCCTACGCATTAAGAGTTCTGCAGGGGAGTATCCAGACGCCAACGGGGTCACCCTCTACCCTAGCAGAAACTGGCACACTTGCAGGTTCAGATCCCCGGGGCCCATGCGCCGCAACGCGTCCTTCGTGGTGCGGACGAGGCGCTCTACTTGGCCATTGGTGGCCGGGTGAAAAGGGGCGGAGGTGATGTGCCGAACGGCGTTGATCTCCATGAAAGCCCTAAACTCGGAGGACGTGAAGCAACTAGCGTTGTCGCTAATTAATGTGTCGGGTATGCCGAACGTGGAAAAGAGCCTCCGCAAATGCCTAATGGTCTGGGCCGAGGAGGTGCTCGTGACTGGGATAACCTCCAACCACTTGGAGAAGGCGTCCACTACAAGAAGGAACAGGGTGCCTCTGAACGGGCCCGCGAAATCAACGTGCACCCGGGACCACGGCCCCTTAGCCGCGTCCCATTCCCTGTGGGGAAGGCGGGCCTCCTCTGGTCTGGAGCATTGGCAACTTTCACAAGTGCCGACCATGTGCTCGATGTCGGCGTCCAGCTGGGGCCACCAGAAGTAACTTCGGGCCAGCGCCTTGGATCGCACGATGCCGGGGTGGCTGATGTGCAGCAGTTTGAGCACCCGCGGCCGAAGGGAAGTGGGAATCACCACCCGCTGCCCCCACAAGAGGCACCCCCTCTCTAGGGACAGTTCTAGCTTTTTTCTGAAAAATGGAGCGAACTCCTCCGCTGGGGAGGACGCCGGCCACCCTTTCTGCACCCAGGAGCTAACTGCCGCTAACGTCTTGTCCTTCTCTGTCGCTTTGGCAATGTCGGCGGGCACTACGGGGGGCGAATCCAGCATCTCTATCATGAGAACCTGATGGTCCCGCTCCCCCTTGCTCACCTGGCTGGGCGTTAGGGGAAGGGGAGACCTAGATAGAGCGTCCGCATGGCTGATCTCTTTCCCGGGCCGGTAGACCAACGCGTGCTGATACGCGTTGAGAAAAATGGCCCACCTGAGCATCCTCAGGGACAGGATCTGTGGGGTGGGCTTATCTGCGGTAAAGATGCCTAGCAGGGGCTTGTGGTCCGTTACAATGGTGAAGGGGCGGCCGTACAGAAAATCGTGAAATTTTTTCGTCCCGTGACTATTGCTAGTGCCTCCCTGTCTGTCTGTGCGTAGTTTCTCTCCGCTTGGGACAGGGACCTGGAGTAAAATGCTATCGGGGCCTCCCTTCCGTTTTCCAACACGTGGCACAGCACCGCCCCCACCCCCACTGGAGATGCATCACAGGTCAGAACTACTGGGCGTTTGGGGTTGAAGTGGGTCAGTATGGCATAGGACGCTAGGAGGCTTTTTAGCTCACTAAATGCCCTTTCTTGGTCATCGCCCCACTTCCATGCCTGGTCTTTCTTTAGCAGTTTGTGTAGCGGTTCAGCCACCGCTGCCTTCCGGGGGAGGAAAGAGTGGTAAAAGTTGAGCAGCCCTAGGAACGACTGCAGCTCGGGCTTGGAGGTGGGGCGGGGGGCTTTCTTAATGGCTGCCACCTTGGACTTGGATGGTTTTATTCCCTCAGGAGTCACACAAAACCCTAGGAACTCAACCTCGGTTGCGAAGAAGACGCATTTGTCCTTTCGCAGTCTCAGCCCCGCTTTTTCGAATATTGTCAGGACCTTCCCCAACCTCTTGGCCAATTCAACCCGACTCCCCCCCGTTATTAACACATCATCAAAATAAGGCAACACCCCCTCCAGTCTCTTCAGGAGGCGTTCCACGAGTGACTGGAAAATTCCAGGCGCCGAATTCACACCGAACTGGAGGCGCGTCACCTGGAACGCCCCCTTATGGGTGACTATGGTCTGCGCAGCAGCTGCGGCAGGGGACACCGTAAGCTGCTGGTAGGCCTGTGCTAAGTCGAGCTTAGCGAAACACTTTCCCCCGTGTAACCTGGCCAGCAGATGGCTGACTACCGGCACCGGATATGCATTCGGGCGGATCGCCTTGTTGATGGTGCACTTGTAGTCGGCGCATATGCGGACCTCCCCATTGGCCTTTAGTGCGGTTACAATTGGAGTTTCCCACTCCGCGGAATCAACAGGCACAAGGATTCCCTGGCCCACCAATTTGTCCAGTTCCGCCTCTATCTTGTTCTTAAGTGCGAACGGCACCCGGCGTGGTTTAAGACGAATTGGGCGGACCTCCGGGTCCAGGTCGAATGTCACTGGGGGCCCCTTGAATTTCCCCAGTCCTTTTTTGAAAACTTCGGAGTGCGCCTCGCACACCTCCAGAATTGGATCAGTCCCAACGGCGTGCATCCCAACGGCGTGCACCCCCCAATAAACAAACCCAGGGGCTGGAACCATTGAGTCCCGAGGAGGCTGCAATCTCCCCCTTTGAGCACGACTAGGGGAAGGGACGCGGCGTGCTTCTTGAATTTAACCTGAAATTCTGCAACCCCCAACACTGGAATGCTGTTCCCTTGCACGTCCCGTAGTGTGGACCTCAATGCTTTGAGCTTGGGTCGCTTGTGGGGGGCAATTCCCAAAAACTCCCTCTGGGAAATGATTGAATATGAGGACCCTGAGTCAATTTCCATCCTAATGGGAACCCCTTGGACTAGTACCTCAACAAAATAGCGGGGGTGTCCTGCAGACACGCTGAACACTGGGGCGTCGTCCTCGCTGCCGTCGGAGATGCGGCCCACGCCGTCCTGCTTCCGCGTGGCCTGGGCGCCGTCCTTGGGTCTCGATGAGCGGTCTTGTCCCGCGGAACGGTCTGCGGAGCTCCTCCGGGTCTCGCGCTTCTTCCTGCACACCTTGGCGATGTGCCCGCGGCGGCCGCAGTTGTGGCACTCGGCCTTCCGGAACGGGCACTTTACGCGGTCGTGGGCCGCTCCACAGCCGTCGCATCGCCGGCTCTCCTTCCGGACCCTCCGGACGTCCTCGTCGTCGCTGCTCTCTGTGGACGACCTCGAAGTTCGCCGGGCCGCCTGTACCGGAGCCTCTGCCTTGCTCGACTTCGGCCGCCAGTCCTGGAGTTCTTGGACCCCGGCCTTCGTAGCTTCTGCGGCCTGGGCCGCTCTGACGACCTCCTGCAACGTGGGAGGCGGCTCTTGGTTCATTAATGTGCGCTGGGTCTCGGCGTCGTTCAGGCCGCACAGCACACAGTCCCGGAGGGTGATTTCGGCATTCTCCCATTTGCACGGGCCGGCCGCCAGCCGCAGGGCCGCCACGAATGCGGCGACCGTCTCCCCGGGCGCTTGGACTCGCCTCCAGAACGCACTCTGAGCGGGAAACATCGCCGTGGCGGGCCGGACGTGCTCACGCAGCATCTGCATGAGTTCCTTGGCCTTGAATTCGCTCACCCTCCTCGGTGCAATCAGGTCCACCAAGGTCCTTTTGGTTTCTTGTCCGAGCATCCTGGTGAAGATGGCCCTTTTCTTTGCCTCTTCCGTGACTTCGGACTCGATCAGTGCTGCCTGGAAGTCCATCTCGAAGATCTCCCAGTCACCCGGTTTCCTGATTTCGAAACCGGCGCATGTCTTGGTCCCGTGGGCTGCCATATCCCACCTTCGTCGCCAATTTAGTGTAAGGGACCAAAGACAATGAAACAGCCGAAGGGTTGGCTTAACACAGGTTTATTGCATGATGATCCGGAGGAACATGTGGTAATGGCGGATGAGTAGCTCAATATATACAGCTGGCTATACATTTGAATGTGGCTCGTCGACAGACTATTGGTTGCTGCCTGCGTGACGTCGTAGAAGGTCACGCCCTTCTTGACCAGGTGAAGAGGTGGCGGGGAATCTTCCCGCGCTGCTGAACCAGGTGAATCTGAGCCATGAGAGCTGGACGCTCGCTATTGCCATCTAGTGGTCACTAGCTCGCGTCCCCTTATCAGGTTTACATTGATACAGCTGATGGTTATAATGTTGCACACAGAAAGGTTACATTGTTAACACATGGCAAAGGTACATTGTTAAAGGCACAGCTTTACAGAACACAACAGGTCCCGAAGCTGTCTGAGGGGGTGTGACCTGGCCTCTGGTTTTAAAAGGTTGAGAACTCTTGTTGTAGTTCAAGAACATCTGAGGCACCAATATTAGGAACAACTGCTGTAAAGGTTGGCTCCTAGGTTTAAAGTAGGACAGTGGGCCTGCTACGTTTGCACAAATGTGAAAACAGTCACTACACAAGGAAGAAAAACACTTACTTTGAGATGATGTATGCAAATGTTACGGCAGATAAGTATTGTGTTAAAAATGAGAGGCATTCCCTTTTGTGAGACTGCAATATTACATGCACTTACCAAGAAAATGTTCCCCTGAATTAAAAAGGCTCCATTTGAGCAAAAGGCTATAGTTCTGTAGGGTATATAAACTGCAAGCAAAGGTTTCCAACTATCTTCTGGTATTACTGGGAAAGAACCTGCCTTGCATTTAGTGACCAAAGGAAAGTTAATGTAGATAAACAATATTATGTAGATTTTACGGTGCAAGGCAGCTTCCTTTCCAACCTCTGTGAGACTTCTGAATAAGCTTGCATACACTTGTACTGTTCTTACGGCTTTACCGTTCTTATTATGTTTAAAATGTTTTCTTATATTTCAAATGCAATATAAAATATTTTGTAAACAAATCAGTAATAATACATTGTTGATGTAGGGCATTGAAAGAAGTCAAAGTGGTACCTTCAGCTACTGAACACTGCTGCTGGTCACTATTACATGTGCCAGGCCCATCAACAAAAAAGAGGGTCCCTTACAGCAGTATCTAAGCAGGGTCTCGTATAAGGAACCACGCCATTCCAACAGTGGTTTGACTTCCTGACTGCAATGGATCTATGCAACTCTTATTTCTTTCTTTCGACTTATTTAACCGCCCCCTCGCCAAGGCGACTCTTACCAGCAGATGACAGCTGCACGTAGTTTAGCACTTTTGAAAGATACGTGAGCTGAATACATTTCCCGAATAAATTTCTTCAAGTTCAAGAGTAAGTAAATTTTGAGTCTTATCTCATTCCATTGATTTCAAAGCAATTTAGAGGTAAGTTTGGCTTTAATATTACATTTGTGTTCAGGGTAACAGGAAAATAATAATTGCATGTCAAGTCAATTCTGAATTGGAGGGACAAATACTGAAGCTGAAGCTCAAGTACTTTGGCCATCAAATGAGAAAAGAGGACTCGCTTGAGAAGGCCTTGATGCAAGGAAATATTGAAGGCTAAAGAGAGAAGGGGGCGGCAGAAGATGAGATAGCTAGATGGCATAGTTGATGTGATGGGCATAGACCTGTGTGGGTTGCAGAGAATGGCAGAGGACAGGGTAGCTTGGCGTGCAGTGGTCCATGGGGTTGCAAAGGGTTGGATTTGACTGTGGGACTGAACAAAAACAAAAAAATTCAGAGGTGGTTTCCCATGCCCTTCCTGGAGCTCTTGGGACTGTGCAGCTTGCCTGAGGCTACTCAGGTTGGCTCTTTTCCTGGAGAAGTTATACCCAATGAAGTTATAAAATCTGAAGTACAGGATGGGGAATCAAACTCCCAGCTCACTGAGCTATCCAAACAACCATAGAAAAACAGCCCTAGTGTTGCAGTGCAGTGGTTAAACTGCTGTAGTGCAGTCAAAATGTGGTGATGGGACACCAGGTTGACCCATCTTTCCATCCTTCTGAGGTCGGTAAAATGAGTACTTAGCCTGTTGGTGGCAAAATGCTAACCGCCAGAGAGTGCACTAAGTGCTATATGGGGTGGCAGAGAAATGTCATTGCTATTGCTGCAGTGGCTCAAATGGCTAAGACGCTGACTGGGAGAGGTGGAAGGTCAGCAGTTCGATTCCCGAGTGCTGCAGGACGGAATGAGCTCCTGTCTTTGTCCCAGCTCCTGCCAAACTAGCACATAACTGTCAAGTTTCAGGAAATTTCTGTCAAACCCCCGTATTTTACACTCTTTCCCGCCATCATCCTGTATTAGTTAGACTGCAATTAGACTGGAGTTAGACTGGAGGCCAGGACAGGATAAGCATTGCTGTCCAGTTTCCCATTTTAGATGGGAAATTTCCCTTATTTGACAGAAATTTCCAAAAACCTGACAGGTATGAACTAGCAGTTCAAAAGCAAGAAATTGCAAGTAGATAAATAGGGACTACTTTGGTGGGAAGGTAACAGCGTCCATGTGCTCTGGTGTCTGCCTGCCACATGATCACGGAAACGTCTGCAGAATGCCTGAAGCAGACAGCGCTGGCTCTTAGGCTTTAAAACACAGATGAGCACTGAACCCTAGAGTCAGATACGACTGGCTTTCGAGCAAGGGAAACCTTTACTATTACTAAAACACGCTGATGTTTTTTACTTGTTGAGTTAGGAGTTACTGAGTATCCACACAACTAACCCTTAGTAAAGGGGCCAGGTTTCGACAATGTCGAGACACTGACTGACATGACACGACGCAGACCCGTGGGGTTATTATACAGAACGAGCCACGTGAAGAGCCCAGGTCTCGGGCTGACCAATGGGCACACTCTGGGCTCTGGAGGCCGGCCAATCCGAAGGAGAGAAGGAGTCCTCGGTCAAGCCGGCCCCGCCCCCTCCCGCGAAATGTGCCTTCGCGGCAAGATGGCGGCGCCCACACGGGCGGGCGACGCGGAAGTGGGGCTGGAGTCAGTCTTTCCGCGAGAGATCGGTCTGTTCGGCGACGCTTTCCCCGAGGAGACCCGCTACCGGCTCTGTGGACACGAGCTGAGCATTGCCCAGTATCACGGGGCGCGGCTGGGGGTAGCCGCCCCGGTCTGGGAGGCGGTGAGCGCGGGTGGCATTGGGTCCATCATCTAGGCAGGAGAGTTTGCTCCATCTGGGATCATCATTCAGGCTGTGTAGGGCAGGTGGAGGGAAGATGATTGCAACTCGTCCTCATTTTGACCCACCCCACCCCACCCCACCTCAGGTGTTAAAAGCAAGAAAGTTTCGTGTCGCCTTAAAGACTAACAAGAGTTAGGAATCATGGCTAGAGCTTTGCTTTAATAATAATAATAATAATAATAATAATAATAATAATAATAATAATAATAATAATAATAATAATAATAATAATAATAATAATAATAATAATAATAAATTATTCCATGCCACAAATTATTCTGGGTTGCAAGGATTTTTGTGGAAGAAACTCCGGTCAGGGAACGCCCAAATGAGCCTCCTTTCATATCCCCAAGAGCTGGGACAGAGACGGGCGCTCAATCTGTCATGCAGTACCTGGGTCTTGAACTGCCGACTTGCCTGCCTTCCAGCTAACAAGGCGAGCTTCTTAACCACTGAACTACCGCAGCCCCCTTTGCTTTAATGAGATCTCTGAAATGCTACTCTGACCTGGAAAAGTTTATAAACCGTGAGGTCAGAGAGAACTGCAATGCAAAAACAAACGTTAAAGATTAAATTTGTGCAGTGAAGTTATTGTGTCCATTGGGGGGGTCTTTAAATTTTCACAGCAGTAAATTTGTTTTTTTTTAACATCATATTGTATATGGTCAACACAAAGAAAGATCTTTACATGAGCTATTTAGGGCATACACACACCCAGCCTTAAATCCAAATTGAGACTACAGTAAAGAAGTCAGAAGAAGAAGGCTGAGAATTGGCAGAGCAACAATAAAGAATTAGAAAATATAATCAAGAGCGTCACTGGACCAAGACCAGCCACACTATTATAGTCCTGATCACTATGTATGGGTATGAAATCCGCACAGTAAAGAAGGCTGATAGGAAAATTAAATCTTTTTAAATATAATCTGGACTGCTTGAAATTTGAACAACTGGAGCATAGAGCAAATCAAGCCTAAACTATTTCTGGGGACAGAAATTACAAAACTAAGGCATGTCAGCAGGAGGCAGCTTTCTCTGAAAAAGACAATAATGCTAGGAAAAGTTGCAGAACTAGAGGAAAAGAGGAAGACCAAATATGAGGATGAAGCAACTCCCTAAAAGCATTACAGATAGGCATGACTTTACAAAAGCGAAGCAGGGCTGCTGAGGATAGGACATTTGTGAAGTTCATTATTTTATAGGATCACCATAAGTGAAAGGTGACTTAATGGAACATAACAATAACAAGAATAACTTCAGTACTGTCTATTTCATATTCCTCTTTTACGTGCTTGCATCAACATTGTCAAGGGAGGTTATACTTAGTGTCTTAACAAAAACTCATGAAAGTTTATACCAAATAAAATATGTTCATTTTCGAGCCTGTTTGTTCTCTTCACTTTTAATAGTCTAGATGTGAGCTGTAATGAAATTACTCATATTTCATCTAAATGTTTGTGATGAACTATGCTTAGAAATTTGAAGATTAGCAAATATGTGATATAGAAGTGGATTGAGAAACATGAAATACATGAAGTCCTCTTCAGTCAATTAAAATTACTTATATAGGACACCAGGAAATTATATCTGTTTTCTACTTTGACTGGTAACAGCTCCCCCAGGACCACAGACAGAGAATCTTTCCCATCAGTTTGACCAATTTGTTCATCATTCAGGGGGGAAAGGAAGAGAGGAATCTAAAAAACAACAACACATGCACAGTTTATGGCTGATAGAAACTCTGAGGAGTGGAGTGGAGAAAACCTAAGTGACAGGAAAGCTTGCAAAGTATATCCATAACGGTCTTTAGATACTGTCTCTTTGGCAACACATAGAGCTTATAAAGAAGAAAGATGTACATTATCTAAGTCTGGAAGATGTATTAACGTAGGAAAAATTAGGGTTTGGAGAAAGATGTTTAAAAGATATGTTGGAGGCAATAAATGTTAGGAAAGGAAGCTACTTGCAAATGAGTATTTCTTTCTCATATATAAAAGAAAAGTGTTACTTAATTCCTCTAAAAAAAGTGGCTGCTTTCTAGTGTCCTCTATAGAGACTGGCAGAGAAAGAGGGAGGAAATGTATGTCTGTGGAGGCCCTTTGGTCTTGGACAGAGCTGTTTCTTTCTTTACTATGGCATTTTGAATCTACATTATGAAAACAGCAGGTACTGTGTTTCAGAAGCATTTATACGATTGCTTATTGCCCCGTTGGTGTGCATACGTTCATCCCAGGCCATTGCAAAATAGCCTGTTGTTAAAAGTGATCTTATACTATAAAAGGAAGGGAGTGTTCTTGCACATATTTGTTAACATACTAACTATATCATTTAGATTTTTCACTTTATAATGTATTTCTCTCTCTTCACTTTCTAAGGCTTTAACTCTTTGTGAATACTTTGAGACACAGAAGCTGAACTTTTGGGGCAAAAAAGTTATAGAACTGGGTGCTGGGACCGGCGTGGTAGGCATCACCGTATCTCTCCTTGGTACGTAGAACCACTTATGTGTGGAAGGCCAGGAACAATCACTTGTGTAATCTCTGTAACTGGAGCCTGCCTTTAGCTTTCATCTACATCTATTTTTGCTTCCAAGAAAAAGCAGTGCATGCTGAAAAGAGCCTTTAACGCTGACTGCTGCAGAGCCGGTGAAATACAAGGCTCTAATAAAGCCATCCTATTGCCACATTTTTACTTGTTAAGAAAGTTCTCAGTTGTGCAAAAACTTGTTGTTTGTTTCCAACAGAAGCTTGGAATGTTATCTGTCAGAGCATCTCTCCCTCAGAACAATTCCCCGCATCACCGTCACAGTCTATGCAGCTCCAGGTGCCGACCCCAAGGATGGTTAGAAAGTCCCTAGAAACAGAGCCTTCTCAGTGGTGGCACCAATGCTGTGGAACACACTACCGATAGAGCTGCACAAGGTTCCATCCCTGGCTATCTTCAAAAAACAATTAAAAACTTCCCTATTCAAGGAAGATTTTCAGAATGGTAGCCTCTTAGCAATAAATTAACCAGTCAGTTGACCCCTGTGCCCACTGGCACCAGTTATTTTATTTTAGGATGTATTTATTTGGTTGGTTAATTTTTAATTTGTTGTGTGTTTTATTATGTATTTTGATATTTGTATGTACACTGCCCAGAGTGGGAAATTTCCCAAATGGGCGGTATAAAAATGAAATAAATAAATAAATGTTAATATAAATGCCACTTGCAGTCTTTGGGATTAAAAGGTTGTGCACCCATGCTTCATATAAATATTCATGCATCTTGCACCTTGGGAGAAAGGGACTGAGAGAAAGCTTCAGGGCACAAATAATGTAGAGAATTCCAGCCCTCCAGTTACTGGACTCTAAATTGATTAATTTCCAGAGATGGGAGCAATAGTTGAGTGCCATGAATTTTCCATCTCTTGGATAAATATTTAGCTATAATCTCAGTGTGCCATTGTCCTACTGTTAAAAAGCAGATGTGTTACAAAAGAGCTAATTTAAAATACTGTGGCTATAGTCAGATGCCCAGAATATCTGGACCAAGGTGGCTGTTCATGAATAATGCCTACAGAGTGACTTGAACAGTCATGTAACCTTTTCTGTCTTTTTATTCCAGGAGGTGATGTGACCATCACAGATCTTCCTATGGCCGTGAAACAAATAGAGGAGAATGTCCATCGGAACTTGCCTGTGAAGTGCATGGCTCGAACCAGAGTCTGTGCTCTATCGTGGGGTCTGGACCACGAGGCATTTCCCCCAAATTATGACTTCATCTTGGGTGCAGACATTGTCTATCTCAAGGATACCTACCCCTTGCTCATCAGGACTCTCCAGCATTTATGTGGTGCTCAGTCTGTTATCTATCTGTCCTCCAAAATGAGACAGGAGCACCATACTCCATTGTTTTTTGAGACTCTGCTCCCAATGCACTTCACCTCAAAACTGGCATTTAGAAATGAGGCTGAGAATATTAACATCTACAAAGTGACCAGGAAAAGTAGTGACGAGCAACGAGTTTCATTATACACCCCAGACCAGGTGCCTTTGCCTTCTTTTTAAACCCAGAGTTACTAATCAAAAAGGCTTCATGGGAGAGCCACTAGTTCATGCTAGCTGCTGTGCAGTGCCTAAAAGTAGGTGACCGTGACTAAAATCCTGTTGCTTTACATCAGGGATTCTCAACCTGTGGGCCGGATGCAGCTTGCGACACCATTTCATGTGCCCCCCACTGCCTCCACCACACTAGGAAGTGCCATGGAGTGGATGAAGGGCAAAATGGCTGTCCAGCCCCTGAAGTCTGAGGGAGTGTGACCCGGCCCCTGGCTTTAAAAGGTTGAGAACTCCTGCTTTATACAGTAAAGCATACTAGAGTAGGCCCACTGAATCAGTGGCGATTGAGTGGGTCACCTTTTTATATTCCCATTAACTGAAATGGGCCTACTTTAGTTGTGACATACTATTCTAATTTCCTTGCTGCTTTAATGGTATTTATAAAAGCAAACATCCAAAGTATTTTCAATGTATTGCACATTTTGTCCTCCCTGTTGAGATGGCTTAATTAGAATTGATTCTCAGCAACCACACAATGTACAGATAGTCGTCAACCAGCCTGACCCTCTCCTGTGCTACCTGCACCTTTTTGTATCACTAGGAGGGGATACTGTATTTTTAGCATGTCTGTTTTGTTTTCTGACGTGTCATCATTGGTACTGAACCAAAATGGTGGATGTTTCTTAGGAGTGATATTGACACAGTCAGCGCATTACAGTATGCAGTGGAATGACTAATCATCATCTGATCCTCCCCCCTCCTTTTTCTGTAGAATCCATTGCTTTGCCACTTGAATTATAGCAAAGCTGATTGAACCAGGATAGGTTGACTGTCCAGTCGCACCCACATTTACCTCTAATGCTGGTTTTTGCTAAAATAAATAAGTTCTAGTGATATAAAAGACAATGAAAACAAGGATTACCAAAGTGCCTTTAACCATAATGCTTTTTCTCATTTTGAGAGATGCTTTTTATAAGAGCCGTCATAGCGCAGTGGTTAAATTGCTGTACTGCAGCCAAAATGTTCATGATTTGAGTTTGACCCTTCAATCCTTCCCAGGTCAGTAAAAGGAGGACCCAGCATGTTGGAGGCAAAATGCTAATTACCTTATGAACCACCCAGAGAGTGCATTAAGTGCTCTGGGGCAGTGTATGTTATTGCTATTGCTATTTTTATATGTGCTTTGTCTCTTTATATAAATATGAATATAATTTTCTGCAAGAATACAATTTAAAAAGAAGCATTAAATTGTGTGTGCCTGTGTAATGTATGTTTCATAATAATGAACTGTCTTATTCTTAACTTCTAGGGACCTAACTTTCAGTACAGCTTCAGTACACACAAATACTCTAGGTGAAATTTTATTCAACAAATTAATTCGAGAAGCTGTTAGAAGCAATATTCTTTCTTATGGCTCCTTTTCCTCAAGATCTCCTGTGATTCTGAGAGAATATTAGGATCATGTTTCTCAGGTAGATGGTTGGATTTGAGAAAGTCTTGATGTACTACTTCATTGATTCCTTATGTGACTGTATCATCAATGGTTAGTTTGATTATGAATTAATTACAGTATCCTTTTTAAATTGTCAAACACGTCCTCGTTTTTTATGTCATTAGTCATTAAAGTCACCTTGGTGGTAAGGAGGGAGCATAGTGTGCCTAGGGCTGCCTTTACTGAAGTTCTTATTTCTTCTAATGCAAAAAGAAATAGACATCCCTGGAGTATGAACTGTCATCACATTTTTAAGCACAGCTTCCCTAATATAGTACCCTCCATATGCTTTGGGACATAATTGCTATTGTTCAGGAAGGACGGGATCTGTAATGAAACAAAGCTATGAGGCAGCACATTGGATAAGACTGCTCACTCAGCACATTGGATAAGACTGCTCTACCAAGTGAATCTTTGTAACCCCAGTGTTTTAGTTTTATACCGACAACTCACTAAATAATAAACTATTACTACATTTGCATGCTAGCCATGTCTTTCCATTGCATAAGCCTGTTGGTGGTGAACATTGGCACTCCAGATGTTTTTGGACTTCAACTCCCAGAAGCCCAAGCACCCTGTAAATCCACACGAATGGGTTTACTGCGATTCATCTGGACCACGCCGCCCTCGCCGCTCCGGGAAGCGGAAGTCAAACGCGCCTGTACGGAGGAAGTGTTAAGCCGGAAGAGCCTTAACCGTACGGGCGTGTTTGACTTTCGCTTCCAGGAGCAACGAGGGCGGCGCGGGCCAGATGAATCACAGTAAACCCATTCGTGCGGATTCACAGGGGCTTGGCCTTCTGGGAATTGAAGTCCAAGGACAACTGGAGTGCCAAGGTTCGCCATCACGGCCCTAGGGCACTGAATGAGTTCATGGGTAACATGAGGCTGATTTAGGAACTTTCCTGGGCCATATTCTTTGGCACTTCTTATGCTGATTCTGAATATTGGTGATCAGCATCGCAAAGTGACACCCCATAGTACCCCCTGATCCAGTTCCGTGAGTCACTTCCTGGCCCAGAGCCCTTTTGACACACTCATCAGCCACTATTGACAAGCAGAGCCGCCTTCCTTCCGCAGACTTGGGGAGAGCACTGGAAGAACCATAGAGTCCTCAGTACAGAGGGACCGACCGACGACGGCGGCACCTCTAGACGAGCTTTTCTCTGGTTCTTTTGTCCGCTCACCGCTGCTCCCTCCTAGTACTACAGCCAATGGAAAGCCTTTGTAGGCGGGGCCATGTCCGCGGCTTCCGCCAATGGGACGGGGCGAGTGATGTCCTTCATAGGCACCCGTAGATAGTCGTGACGTTTAATGTAAGCGCCTTCCAAGATGCAGCGGATGGCGGCTGTGGCGCGAGGAGGGCTCGCCTCCCGCAGGGGAGGCTCCTCGGGGCTGCAGGTGAGGAGGAGGAGGAGGAGGAGGAGGAGCCTTTTTATCGCGCGGAGATTCCCGGCTTTCTGCCGGTAATGATCATTCTGCTAATCGCAGTGTCAGCAGCCACTACCATGTGAACTGTTACTCCTACACGTGTATGGTAAAGGTTTCCCCTGCTCGAAAGCCAGTCGTATCCGACTCTAGGGTGCAGTGCTCATCTCTGTTTCAAAGCCGAAGAGCAGCGCTGTCTGCTTCTGCAGACGTTTCCGTGGTCATGTGGCAGGCATGACTAGACACCGGAGCGCTGTTTACCTTCCCACCGAAGTGGCCCCTATTTATCTACTTGCAATTGCTTGCTTTCGACTTGCTAGGTTGGCAGGAGCTGGGATAAAGACGGGAGTTCATTCTGTCCTGCAGTACTCGGGAATCGAACTGCTGACCTCCCGCCTCCCAGTCAGCGTCTTAGCCACTTGAGTAAATGCAGTGTAAAGTGAAGTGGGTGTATTGATAACGGACTGAATGGAAGGGACGGAGGGACTTTTGCTTTCACAGGCCGATCGAGGCCGGTTAGTGAGGTTGGGGGAAGGAAGGAATCCATTATACCAGTGATGGCAAAACTTAGCACTCCAGGTGTTCTTGGACTTCAGTTCCCAGAAGCCCTGATCAACGGGAGTGATGTCTTGGGCTTCTGGTAATTGGAGTCCAAGAACTCCTGGTGTGTGTGTGCGTGCAAGGTTCACCATTAGTGTGCTATACAGACAGTGGCCATTCAAAGCTGGCAAATAAATATGGTGGTAATAATAATAATTTCGTGTCAGAAATTATTCTGGGTTGAAAGGATTTTTGCTGGAGAAACTCCACTCAGGGGACGCCCGGATGAGGCTCCTTTCATGTCCCCAAGGTCTTTCCCCACCCTGTTTATCTACTTACAGTTTCTTGCTTTCGAACTGCTAGGTTGACAGAAGCTGGGACAGAGATGGGTGCTCAAACTGTCATACAGTACCTGGCTCTTGAACTGCTGACATGCTGGCCTTCCACCTAACAAGGCGAGCTTCTTAACCACTGAGCCACCGCAGCGATGGTGGCTCCCGTCAACTCTCCAGACTCAGTCAGTTGAGCCGAGAGTCCTTTCTGGCAGCAAGAGAGGCAGCTGGATAGAGTCGCTCTGCTGCCCACCCTAATGTTCTGGTAAGATCCAGAAGCTTTAAGACTTACTTCTAGGGACTTGGAGTTCTTGGAAAGGTTGTTGAGCTAAATTAGCTTGTAATTATTGAAAGGGCAAGTTTATCCTGAAATATTGCTTGCCTAGTCTCAGAAGCCTCCTTTGACATTGTTTTGAGTGGATCTGGCCAGGTTATTCTGCTATGGTAATAGAGTAGACCGTATTGCCAGCGACTCAATGCCAAGTGTCAGGTGGCGGTTAACTAACCTGACAAGCTTGGGCACTAATGGCTTGGGTGCTGAAGTCCACAGGGCAGAGTGATGGTCCCCAAGTGGATTAAATCCCACTTGAACCTATTTTAATGGAGGGCAGCAGTTTCATCAATACTGGCCTGGGGCTGAGGAAAACTTTATGTGCCAAAAGGGCTCAGGACCAGAAAATGACTCCCAAAACTGCATCAGTGGTATGGGTGTCATGCTGCAATGCGGAAAGCAGATGAAAGGCCACTGCATTACATTCTCAGAACAGTCTTCATGGCTAATCACCATGAGGATCGCCAATATTCAGATTCGGATGCTGCAGAAGAAGAAGTCTTAGAAGCCTCCTTAACACTGTTTTGGGTAGATCCTAGGAGACATCATTTATACATGTGGAATGATATGATAAGGCACCCAGAAACCCATGTCACCTTGAATGTTGCTCTGAACCATCTCCCATAATCTGCAGGGTTGGGGTTATCTTTTGAGGTAAAGTTGTTTTTGGGATTGAATTAAGGGTTGGATTCATTTTGTTGTTGTCTTTTGGTTGTTGTTGTTGATGATGTTAAGTCTTTTACACCCTTTCACTCTGTTTTTCCCACCTCATCTTCCTTGCAGTTGTTTGGCTGGCATTTAGCTCATTTTCTTCATACTGGTTCTCCGGTACTAGTAGCAAAAGAGCTCCTCATGAAGCTTAGGAGAAAAACTGGCTACTCGTTTGTGAACTGTAAGAAAGCTTTGGAGAAATTTAATGATGACTTCAAAGAGGTGAGAGCAAACATTTGTTCATTCTTATATTGCCTTTTTTGGCCAGGCATTTAACATGTTCACTACCCTAATGGCAGAAAGCGAAGGAGATCTAAAGAGCCTCTTGATGATGGTGAAAGAGGAGAGTGGAAAAGCTGGCTTGAAACTCAACATCAAAACAACCAAGATCATGACATCTGGCCCCATCGGTCCCTGGCAAATAGAAGAGAAAGAAATGGATGCAGTGACAGACTACCTTCTTGGGATCTAAGATCACCGCAGATGGGAGACAAGCTCTGGCAAACCTAGGCAAAAGTCAGCATAGTTAAAGCAATGGTCTTCCCAGTAGTAACGTATGGCTGTAAGAGCTGAACCATAAGGAAGGCTGAGTGCAGAAGAATAGAGATATTTGAACTGTGGTGCTGAAGAAGACTTTTTAAAGTCCCCTGGACTGCAAGGAGGTCAAATCCTTGTCCTGATAATGCGTTATAATGTGTTGTTTTTATAGATTGAATTTTGTAAATTGTATTATTGTGTATTTACTTTGAATACTGTTGATTTATATTGCGATTTTTGTGAGCCGCCCTGAGTTGGTGTATGCTGAGTGGGTGACATATAAATCGAATAAGTCAAATCAAATCAATCAAATCGGCCAATCCTGAAGGAAATCAATTCTGACTGCTCCTTGGAAGGACAAATATTAAAGATGAAGTACTTTGGCTACCAAATTGATTGATTGATTGATTGATTGATTGATTGATTGATTGATTGATTGATGGGCCACCAAATGAGAAGAGAGGACTCACTGGAGAAGGCTATGATGCTCAGAAAGATCAAAAGCATATGGAAAAGGGTGCGGCAGTGGATGAGATGGCTAGATAGCATTGTTGACACAGTGGGCGTAGATCTGGGCAGACTCCAGAGGATGGTGGATGACAGAGGAGCCTGGCATGCAGAGGTCAATGGGGTCACTGTGCGACTGAACAACAAAAATTTAACACGTTGAAAGGGGCTTAAGGCTTTTAAAAGCAAAAATGTCATTTAATGCCACAAATTGAATATTTTGACAAGGGAGGTGGTCCTATTGAACACAGCAGCATTTCTTTCCTGAGTAAGCATCACTTACGTTTTCCAGATAGTGTGTCTAGAGAGTAGGTTAGTCTGTCCTCGGCAATACATGTTTACAGTGTGATAAAGGGCAGTGGCAAGAAAGGGCTTCTTTTTCTTGCTGCTCTGCTTTTCTCTTTAAAGTAGGAGATGTTCCAGTATCAAATTAATCAATTGAAAGTAGAAAGAGAAGTCAGTGGAGGTAAAAATCTACCCATTAGGGTTAACTAATTTTTAAAGATATTATTGTTATTATTGTTGTTATTATTATTGTTGTTGCTCAGATGTTGCAGTATGCTTTTGGCAGAGGTTCCCACTTAATAGTTTTTAAAATGCCATTTGATGGAGGATTAATGCTGCAAGAAGCAGGCAGGCCAGATGTTTTTAAAAAGCATTTAACTCTGCCATCCATTGAACAAAATATCCTCACATGTGGAAAATCAGCATGCTGCTAGGGTTTTGTCTCTCTTGAAGGATTCCTTTGATATTGTCCCCCAGTACAGTCTATGGTGGCAGAACACATGTACTCTTGGCAGATGTTTAAATCATCCTTTGTGTTGTCCTTGACCATTGTGTCTCAGTTCTGAGATGTGGATTTGTCTTTCAAGGCTGAAGTCTGGCTTAATGAACAAGCCCGAAAGGAGGGATGGACCAAGGCTTCTAAATTACAAGGACGGAAGGCAAAGGAAGGGCTTATAGGACTTCTTAAGAAGGAAAACTCAGCAGTGATGGTGGAGGTGAGCATTGCTCTTTTTTTTCTACACAGAGAGAAGTTCCTCATTAGGACCAGATGGGTTTCTTGCATGGAGAAGATGTACCTCTGTCTTAAGAATTATGTCTGGATTTCTTGTTGTTTCCAAAAGAGGAAGGACACTCAAGGATATGGCACCAAAAGTTTGCCTTGCTTGAAGATTGCTCTTAAAAGGAATACTTATTTCCCTTATGGTAGTAAAGAGCCTTGGTGGTTCAGTGGTTAAACTGCCGTACTGCAGCCCAAACTGCTGGCATTATGAGTTCAATCCTAATAGGATTCAAGGTTGACTCAGCCTTCCATCCTTCTGAAGTCAGTAAAATGAGTACCCAGCTTGTTGTGGCCAAATGCTAATTACATTGTGAACTTCCTAGAGAGTGCACGTTATATAAGTGTAATTGCTATTGCTAGTGAAGACAGAGTTGCTTCATGAAGCAGGAAGCAATCTGAGCTAAGACTTGTGCTGTAATGCTGAATCAATCCATCTTGGTGGGTTTGGATTGGGGGGGGGGGAAGATGAGAGATGTGTTGAGCTTGAATGGGCATCTTGGTTGAATTTTGGATGTCTTTGGGAAACAAAGCAATCTTTGATCTTGTTCCTTGCTCTTAAACAGTGTAGTAGCAGATAACTAGGCAATTCAAAAGTAGCTTTGCTTCTCCGCCAGGTGAACTGTGAGACTGATTTTGTGGCCCGAAATGTCCAGTTTCAACGTCTGGTTGAACAAGTAGCGATTGGAACGATGCTGCATTATCAAGGGACCAGAGACCAGTTAAGTGCATATACCAAGGTGAGAGTTTCATAAAGATTTGAAGCCTTACTTTGTTATGATATTGATGCTTATGGCTTACAGTTTATGAAAACCCCAACCCCCCAATCTCATGTACCCATAATTATCACATAATCTCATGTATGCAGTACGCCATGATCATCACAATTATAACGAATTAAGGCATGACATATCTCACTTTGCATGTAGTGAGTCTATCTCAGATATTTGTTTTACCTTTTAAGTGAAATGAATGTAAATTTGCATGATATTCTAATTTTCCGAGTTTCACCTGTACATAATAGGGAGGTGAGGTTGAGTTGATGTTCCACACTGAGTATATACCAGGGGCAAGCCGATTCTTACTACAATATATATAACTGTATGTTGCATGGTTCTTTTATGTAACTATTCATGCTGAAACAGATTACAGTAATACCTCATACAAAGTTCCCTTAGTACAACATCGAATTCATACAACATCGCCTAATTCCTTGAAAAAAGTTGCCTCCTACAAAGTCGCTGTGACTTTGTATGAGGCATTAGGGTTTTCCCCCCAGGTTGCATTGTGCCTGGGCAGTATAAAAGGCAGGACGCATGCGTGCATTGCTCTTGTGGGATTTGCATGAGGCGAAGAGTGTTTAGGAGTGGTTTTGAGCACGATTTTGGATGTTTTTGAATTTTTTCATCAGAATTTTTGGAAGCATTCCTGGGATTTTTGCAGCATTCTTCAGGTTCTTGGACCATTCTTTGGCACAGTGGATGATGAGACATGTTGGAATCCATTTTGTCCTTGCTTCCATCCAGTAATTGTTTACAGTAGCCTGTACAAAATGGATGATCGGCCGCATGGCTGCAGATTAACACTGTGCTGCATGGTGGGACATGTTAAATTTTAAACCTGCACTTCATAAATTTTTCAAAAGTTCAAAACTTGTTGTATAGTCTGTTCCCTAAAATCAGGGTTCATTGACAAGTTTTTGTAATGTATTTAGCCTTTAGACAATGATTTCATAAAGTCCTGTCAGTTTCCTGTCTGTTTCCTTGACTTTGCCCTGAAGTCTGTGCTGTTACAGTACAATGTATCTCTGTAGAAACGACGTTGTACAAGGCATTGCGGCAAGGATTTAGACATTGTATGAGGCATCACGGCTAGGATTTTGCATGCCTCATACAAAGTCCAAATCCGTATAAAGTCCAAACTTGTGGAACCAAGTTTGGACGTATGAGGTATCACTGTATCAAAATAAGCATCCTTGCTCTGTCAGGATGATGCTGATTTTTAAAACCTGGATCTTGCATATCCTATGGCATCTTTATGACATGGGTGGTGGTACCTTATAAATTCTCCTTTTCTGGTCTGGATACAAATATATGCGGATGCCAGACCTTCAATTTCTACTTTTCCTTGCTGTGGTTTTGTTAATTATCCAGATAGATTTCTAAATGCCAAAGGTACTAAAAAAATCTACTAGTGCATATAAAAAGAACTGATGCCTACAGTTGCTTTTTAAAAATGAGTACCCAGCTTGTTGGGGATGAAAACGCTAAATACCTCATGAACCTTCTTGCAGTGATGGCTAACCCTTGGCACTCGAGGTGTTCTTGGACTTCAATTACCAGAAGCCCAAGTCAGCACTTCTGCTGATTAGGGCTTCTGGGAATTGAAGTTCAAGAACATTTGGGGTGCCAATTTTTGCCATTATAGGAGAGTGCTCAAGTGCTATTTATGGGACGGTATGTAAGTGTAACTGCTGTTGCTAAAAGCACATTGTCTTTCTCTGGCCTGTTTTTGCAGTGCTTCTTAAAAACAGATGAACTTACTCAGCTTAGGATGGGGCCTGAGGGATCACTGCTGAGTGACCAACTGGCTTTGGCCATTGGTGAGTATTCTGGAGGCAGGTACGGCCAGAATATGATGAGCAGGTTTCTGTTTTCTTGTTTCTGTCAACACTCTGTCCCTGTCTCTAATTTTATGGGAATTGAGGAGAGGTAGATTCTGTTTCTCAAAATATGAATTTTTGGATACACTTCTCCTAACTCTTCCAAGATGAGCTGCTTCCAATGAGAAGCCCAGTAATGTGTAGTTCTGCTGTTACTCCTCATCCGTACTACTTGTAGTCAATGCTCTGTTCCCTCTCTTTGTTTTTCCTTTCAAGGAAAGATGGGTGAAAATATGGTTTTGAAAAGAGCAGCATGGGTATCCGTGCCAGAGAACTCCTTCATTGGCTCTTACGTACATGGGTCACTCCTCCAAGGAAATCCTTTGCTTTCTAACATGATGTTTGGCAAATACGGGGCCTTGGTGATCTGCAGACCTTCCGAGGAAGGCCAGAAATCAGAATTTGCAGAGCTAGGCTGGCGCCTGGGCCAGCATGTGGTGGGCATGGCCCCACTTTCGGTCGGCTCTCCAGAAGACGAACTTGGGGATGATTCGGAAACCAAGATGCTCGCTCAGCCCTTCCTTCTTGACCCCACTATTTCTTTGGGACAGTATCTAAACCCCACAGGGATCTCTGTGATGGATTTTGTGCGGTTTGAATGTGGGGAGGATGCAGACTTGTCAGAGGGTGAAGAAACAGTTTCTGAGTTGCAAATGTGAAAGGTTCCCAGTTCCTCTTCAACAACAGTGTAGTTACAAGGTGCGGCTGGTAACAAATCATATTTGGCTACTAATAAATGCAAATGTCTTCAAGGAGTTTCAGAATGGTTCTATAAGATGGGATTTCCCCAAATGGGCAAAACAGATGCTGATGTGACCAATACGACTGTCTGAGTTCATTCTGCAAATAAGTGTTGCAAACAAGATGGAAACTGTGGCTATTGATTCAAGCTGATTGGTTTTTTTTAAATTGCTTTGTCTTTCTAAGACAGTTCCCAGAAATCGTAACTTCTAGTAAGTGAGGAGAGCAGATGTCTTGAAAAGTCACATACATAAATTCCACATCTTCAAAATGCTGAACTACAACAACTAATGTACATCCTATATTAAGCAGTCTCTAACTGCCTTATGGGACTGCAGCAACTTAGTTGATAAGATGATACAGGAAGATCAGCAGTTTGATACCCGAGTGCTGCACGATGGAGCAAGCGCCTATCTTTGTCCTAGCTCCTGTCTACCTAGCAGTTTGAAAGCAAGAAATTGCAAGTAAATAGGCACTGCTTTGGTAGGAAAGGTAACAGCACTCCATGCATCTAGTCATGCCTACCACATGATCATGAAAACGTCTGCAGACACAGACGTGTCTTTGGTTGTGAACAGAGATGAGCACCGTATCCTAAAGTCAGACATGGAAGAATACAGGGCTAATTGGCAGAGATTGTTCTGTTCTGTCAAGAGAAATGGTGTACGCAGGTGTTCCTAATCTACAGTCCTTGGCCTGGAGCCGGCCCGCTGCACCATTTCACGTGGCCCACCACCACACCCAGAAATGGAAGTGGGTGCCTTTATGTCAGCCGTATAACGCACCCGTGCGTGCGTACATGCAGTTACGTCAGCCGTAAATGCACTGGTGGCAGTCGTAAAAGCGTAAGTGGGCGCATTTGCTCCCGTTTCTGGGGGGCGTGGTCTGGCCCACTCAGCTGTCTGTGGACCATGGTCAACCCCACGGTGTAAAAAGGTTGGAAACCCCTGATGTACTGGAACAACCCTTTCGTTGTTAGAAGGCACTCGTCTGGCCATGAAAGGGTCCAAACCATATGAAACTCCGATGTCTAGCAGTTATATCCATGCAGTCCAAAGTGAATAGCGAAAAGGGCAATTCAAGATGTTCAGAAGGTTATGATGTCTGGACTAGTCTTGAAGCAGGTGCTTGCAAGAGGTCTGGCTTAGTAGATCCTTCTTTGTTGTGCCTCACGGTGGTCTGCATTGCTTAGCAGCTGATGTGCTGCCCACATAAATACAGATATAATGATTTGAGTATGGAGCAGGATTCATGTGTTTTTCAACGCATACTGTAAGCAAGCAAGGAGACCTTGGGAGTGTGGGTGTGCAGTGAGATGGAAGACAGTCCGCCTTGTCTGAGAATCACCAGGTAGGCCTGGCCTTATAATCTGCAGCCTGAAGCAAAGAGCTTTGTGCTGCTGCTTCATTTCTTCCCCATTCTAAAGCAGACTGTTTTGGGAGTTGAGTCTAACTTTGAGATGGGCAAGAGGAGAGCCTCTTCCAGTGCTTGTGAGAGCAGTGGGCTAGCTTAATGGGTGAGGGTGCATGGCATGCACTGTTCTGTCCCAATGCTTTCCCACCGCCTTTGTATCCTACTCTTGTTTCCATATCTGAGGGGCTGCTTCACACTGCTTAGTAGTTGGGCTGTCCCGGACTTGCTTTCATGGCCATTCCTGTTTTCTGTAGCTAACAGCAAATGGTGAAGACAGTATTAGCATGCTCGCTTTAAGGCAGCGTTCCCTTTGGATGCACCGCAAGAACACCAGGTTTGCTGGCAAGTGGAGTAATGTTGGTGTCAGGGATTAAAAGGTTCCTGGCCACGGAAAGTGAAAGGCGGCAAGAGAAGAGAATGGGTTGTCTCGGTCAAGGAAGTCACAAACATGAACTTTCAAGATCTGAGCAGAGGTCACAAACTCATAGGATCACCATCATTAGGAAGTGGTTTGATGACATATTTCTTCTTTCAAACTGCTAGATTGGCAGAAGCTGGGACACACGATGCGAGCTCGCTCCGTCGTGCAGCACTTGAGTCTTGAACTGCTGACCTGCCCACCTTCTGGTCTTCAAGTTCAGTGACTTAACCCTAAAGCCACTGCAGCCCTAGAATTACTACTAAATACTACTAATTTACCACTAATTAACTATTAGGTTGCAAATAGCTTACTACAGGATTATTATTGGTTTACTACCAGTCTACCATTGGTTTGCTCTTAGGTTACTAATAGTTTGCTATTAGGTTACTAATAGTTTACTACTAGGCTGTTATCACCTTACTACTTGGTTATTATCACTATCAATTCCTATTAGTTGGGGTTGCTACTGTCTTTAGGGTTATTATTCTGGAGCTACTCTAGGAACTAGTTCACATAATGTGTAATTTCTGTCTGATGACATTTTGATGAGTTATGGTGAGGGTTAGTGTTACTATTAGCTTTAGGGTTAGAGAACTTTTGCTTGATTATTTTCTAGCTACTCTGAAAACTACAGATAATATTTTATAATTTCTGTATACAGGAATGCTTTGCGGTCTGGTTAGGGTTAGAGTTAGAGTCACAGGTTTTTCTTGATTCTTCTAGAGATACTCTAAAAACTAGTTCACATAATGTTCTGTACTGGAATGCTTTGTGATCTGGTTAGGGTTAGGGCTAGGATCACGGAAGGTTTTTCTGGATTATTCTGGAGCTACTTTAAAAACTAGTTCACATAATATTGCGCAATTTTTCTCTACTGGAATGCTTTGTTAGGGTTAGTTAGGGTAGGTTTGTCTGGTCTTAGTCATGATTAAAGAATGGAAGGGAGGGTGGAAATGACACTTTCATGCCTGTGTCTGAAATTTTTGTCCAGTTCAGCAATAGGGACCATGGGGTCCTGAGCTACTTTTGGATTGTAACTCTCATTTATTCATAGTTGTGAACAATGGATGGGAGGTGCAGTTAAAAGCACCTAAAAGTTCCCAATCTTGAACTGTGCACCTTCCATCAACTTTCTGATCATTTAGTTTGTTTCCTTCCGGAGCTGACAGTGATGGTTGCGATATGCACGACACCATTATAGAGGTGGATTCTTTGCCAAAGACTGTCCTGGCGAGCCGTGGGGAAAAACAGTCCATAGAGATGTGAAGTATTCTCATCAGTGCCTACTTTCCTTTGAATAAAAAGTGTTCTTTCTCAACAGAGAAGCCTAGGAAGGAATTTCCAAGCTCAGCACATGTTGTTGCTGGGGAAATAAACTTTTTGAGTGTATTTGCACAATCAAGCAGAACTGCTTTTCCTTCCCTGAAGCTGAGCACACAGACAGAGCAGGCACCGAAGGACAGGCTGGCAGTCTAGCAGGGAGGGAGGGAAAAATAAAATTGGCACCATCTCTGGCAGGAGAGGATGAACCGGGTCAGAATGTACACCCCAAACATGTCACTGCAGAACAGGGGTTCCCAACTTATGGCCTGCAGGCCAGATCCAGCCCGTGGCACCATTTCCTGTGGCCCCCCACCCCTCCAAGGGAATTTGAGAAACAAAAATGGCGACCCCTTTGAAGCTGTTGGGACAAAATGGCCACCCCCATTGTGTAGGCAGGGGAAAATGGCCATCCGGCCCTTAAAGCTGCCTGAGAGAGCATGACCCGGCCCCTGGCTTGAAAAGGTTGGCAATCCCTGCTGAAGAGGCTCTGATTGAATAGCGTTGAGCTATTCCATGCATTTGCCACTAGAGGGCAGCACAAACCCAACATTTCTCTAAAGGCAGATACAGTCCATCCCTAGCTGAAGTTCCTCTCTATAGGAATAGTTGTATTCTGAGTCCAGATAGAATTGAATGGGTTGTTGTCTAAAGAGCGCATCTTTCATACTTCCAAGATAACTGCCGCTTCAGCTTCAGTGATATGAACACCACCACTACCAGTGCAAGTACATTTACAGATAATGCGGGAAATTCACTGGGACAGTCTGATTTACATTATTTTCTATTGATTGCATCATGTGAAAGTCAACGTGAATCAGCCCCAAAGTTCTCCCCACCCCCCTCTCTAGGTTTCCCCTCTGTTTTCCTTTTTTCTCTCCAAAGAATTGGTGAATTCGCATCAGTTCAGGCAGTATGATCACTTGAACCTATGAATTGGGTGGCACGTTAAAATTATTAATCCTATTCTTCCCATTTAGAATGGTTACATTTTCCTGAAATACAGTTCTCCGGGCCCCAGCCCAATGTAGCCAGAGTCCACGCTGGCTAGGAGATTATGGGAGTTCTAGTACTCAATTTACATTCCTCAGCTCTACAGATGGTTCGCTAAAGATGTTTTGATGTTGCAGCAAAATCAGTCTTCTTCTTCCGTGTCTAGGTTAGAGATGAAACTGCGAAATGAAGCTACTTTTTTGGTGGATCCGTTCCACAGTTCCTTTCGCCTGACCTAGCATGAGGAAGATTAGTTGGCACAAGGGGGCCATTGCCCGGGTTATGCCTGATTATGGTTAAAAAAAAGCCACAATATTCTAGGAGGCTCTTTGTGTGTACCTCAGCAAATGCAGTAAAAGAAGATTGAAGAAAAGGAACTTTTTCACCTAACCAAATCCTTGCTAGCCCTAAGTCTTAGTCACTCTGAGTTGTTTGCAGTTGTCCAGCAAAACTTGTTTCATGAGGCAGTGAAATAAAAATTGTATTAATTAATCCACCCCGTTGTGTCTTGTTCCTTGAGCTTCATGGAATACAGGTAGGGTGAAAAGGTAAATACGAAGTCTTCATCCTTATACATCACTAGCTACATCACTTGCTGGGCAGGTATTGATTTTTTTGGTGTTGGGGTGGTTTTGGGGGGGGTGGCAAAGGAAGAAGGGGATGGCCAAAGACATGGCAAGGGCGAGAGGCAGGGATCCTCCAGGGAAGGCACCCCCCCCCATGGATTCCTGCCTCTCACCCTTGCCATTCTCCCTCCGCCGTTTGGAAGACAGCCCTTGAAACCGGAGTAGAAATGGCAAGAGTGAGAGGCAGGAATCCGTCAGGGGAGGTGCCTACCGTCCCCCGTGGTAGGTGCTCGCTTCCCTCCGGGAGGTGAAGGTGGAACGGAGCATCGTTCTCTGCTTTCGCCTCCTGGGGAAGTGGCTCGCTTCCCTTGGTTGGCGAGGGCCGAAGGCAGTCGTGCTTTCGCCCCCCGCCCCCCGTGGTAGGCGCTCGCTTCCCTCCGGGAGGCGAAGGCGGAGTGGAGCACCGTTCTCTGCCTTCGCCTTCTGGGGAAGTGGCTTGCTCCCCTTGGTAGCTGGGGGCTAAGGCAGCCGTGCTTTCGGCCTCCGGGGTAGGCGCTCGTTTCTCTCCGTGAGGCGATGGTGGAACGGAACACCATTCTCTGCCCTTGCCTTCCGGGGGAAGCGGCTCAATTCCCTCGGTAGGCGGGGGCCGAAGGTAGGCGTGCTTTTGGCCCCCACCCCCATGATAGGCGCTTGCATTTTTCCCCCGCGTGTGCCAGCTGTCCCGTCTCCTCCACGCTCGTGTCCTCATGCCTGATTGGCTGAGGCGTGTGGCGGCGCGGATGCCGCTGGGAAGATTTTTTTGTTTTTGTGTGTTTGTGGGGTGTTGGCCCCACTCTCGGCTTCCGGACCCATGCGGCGATGGTGTCAAGGACAAAAGGTAAGTGTGGCCGGCCCATTACGGGATGGGCTGGATGGGTGCAGACACGCATTCCGGACACGCACGGCCCAACCCATTCTTATAGGTACTGATTTTAAACTTGCAGGTGGGTTTTTAAAAACTAGACCTAGAAAGGATTCCAGTCTACATGGAAGTTCTTTTCTTCTGCAGACGAAGGTGGATCTTACACCTTCCCCAAACATGACACCCTCCAGATGTTAGATTACACTTTCCATCCCCACAATGCATGGACCATGATGTCTGATAAGGTTTATAGTCCAGCACATCTGGAGAGCAGCAGGTGGGAAAGCAAAGGATTACAGGAAAACCAACATTCACCCAGAGAACATCTTATCTCCAAGAGGGGTGGGCTGGGCCAGAACCTAGCTCTTCCAAGTCTCACTCCACGATACAGTTCAGCTTCCAAAGCGTGGCAGCTGAAATCCAAAACATCAAGAGGGGCTGGCAGTGCCATCTGAGGAAAACCGCCTTATAGCAAGGATGCTGAGGGCAAGAGTTGTTTCTAAGCCTGGATCACATTGCAAAAGTAATCACTACGTTATCTGCACATGAGCATAGATTTGATGAGCTCACATTCCCCCTTGATTTTGGGAATGGGGCGAAGGCAAGCAAGGTGACGCTGAGACCTCCCTGTTTACTGCCTCTTCCTCCCCACTTCCTCCCTTTGCCCTGAGTCACGGCCGCCCCATTTTACTAAGCCAGTGTGCAGAATTATATTATTTCTCTCTCCGACCCAGAGTGGCTTTTGCATACACTACATCCCCGTGCTTCTCTCCCCCGCCGCGCTCAGCCAGTCTGCCACATCTTTAATCTTTCTGCGATCAGGAGCCTAATTAAATTAGCCAGCTTTGTTATACCTTCTTGTAATCTGATTGCTGGCAAATTGCAGCCTTCACAGAATCATGGAGCAGTCCCCCAGGGGCTGGTTTGCTGTAGCCCACTGCTGATTGTGTGGCTCAGATAAAGTGCCATCCTGTCCCCCCACCTTTCTCTCACACTCAGTCTCTCAGGGTGGCCTTTGGGGAGGAGGCAAGAAGTGATGCTGTGCCATAAGCCTAGATTTACTAAGCTCAAGAAATGGCTGCTTTGAGGGGGAAAATACACACAAATATTTGTGTATCCATGCTCACATCAAGAGACTCTGGTAGCTTAGTGGTTAAGATGCTGAACAAGATGACTGGAAGATTGACAGGGCAGCAGTTTGAGACCCGAGTGCTGCGTGATGGAGTGAGTTCTCACCTCTGTCCTGGCTCCTGCTAACCTAGCAGTTTGCAAGCAAGAAATTGCAAGTAGATAAATAGGTACCAGGGACTGCGGTGGTCCTCAGCAAAATTAGCAGCACTGGTTGCTTACTCTGAAAACATCTGTTCAAAGAAAGGGAGAGAATAGGATACCTTATTAGAAGCAGTCACACCTTTGGCTGACCAAAACCCTACATTTTGTCATCAAAACGAGTGTTCTACATGCATTCATTTGTGCTGGGGCAAGTCTCAAGGCACATTCTCACAAGCAGAAGGCTGTGGGTTTAGTCCCTGGCTAAAAATAGGGGGGGGGAGGGGAAACTGCGATGGCTCAAGAGGTTAAGATGCTGAACTCGCTGACTGGAAGGTTGGAGTTCGATTCCCAGGTACTGCATGATGGAGTGAGCTCCCGTCTCTGTCCCAGCTCCTGCCAAGCTAGTAGATTTGAAAGCAAGAAATAGGGACCACTTCTGTGGGAAGGTAAATGGCGTTCTGTGCACTCTGGTGTCGAGGACATGCCTGCCACATGTCCACAGAAATGTCTGCAAACACAGTCAGCACTGGCTCTTTGGCTATAAACAAGTGAGCACTGAACCCTAGAGTCGGACAGGACAGCCTTTTGATCAAGGGTGACCTTTACCTTTACCTTGTTCACATCAAGAAAATGCCAGTCACTGTTGTGGCAGGCCAGATGCACACAGGGAAAGAGTGAGCAAGGACCCAGGCAGGAAAAGTACGGCGCAACCTCTGCCATGTGATGATGTAATGATAACACAGAGTTTGCACCCATCCTCTTTCAATCCCTTTGTCCTTAAAGACAATTATTCCCTTTTCCCAATTGTGGCGGATGGCAGGGGTTTGGCTGCATGGGGGTAAAGAGAGGGGCTCCATTCAGGCTGGCTCTAATATTAAAACGAGTGAAGTGAGAGCCTTGAGACAACTGAGGTTGTGGAGGTAGAACAGGGGTCCCCTCCACCCATTGTTCCAGAGTCCCATCACCACCACCACACACCTTCTGTTAGGGGAACTGTATGTGGTTTGTGGCTTCTTCCCTAAATGAGCTGTTGCCTCAGGTATGGGTGAAAAATGCCCTCCTGCTGCCATTGTTGAGGGAGGATTTCACCTGCCAGTTTGGGTTACCTTCCGTCCAGTGGTGGGCATCAGTGGGTTCGCACCAGTTCGCCAGAACCGGTAGCAGAAATTTTGGCTGGCCGCGCCCATCCAAGTTTTGAAATAAAGTAGTCCTAATTCGGGTGCAATGCTATTATTGTTATTGTATTATTGATATTTTGTATTTCTTGCTTTTTCTATTGAATTTTTGTGATTGTATTGTATTTTTCATTTTGTTGTATAGCGGCCCTGAGTCGGCCTGTGCTTGAGAAGGGCGGGATATAAATTAAATTTTATTATTATTATTATTATTATTATTATTATTATTATTATTATTATTATTATTATTATTATTATTATTATTATTATTATTATTATTATTAATAATAATAATAATAATAATAATAATAATAATAATAATAATAATAATAATAATAATAATAATAATAATAATAATAATAATAATAATAATAATAATAATAATAATAATAATAATAATAATATTGCAGGGCTTTCTCCCTGGCCACGCCCACCATACCACACCCACAGAGTAGGTAGTAAAAAAATTGAATCCCACCACTGGGCAGGCATGACTAGATCACCCACCCAGTCACATGGCCATGTCCACAGAGTACTCCATGCCCACAAAGTAGGCCACACCCACAAAGTAGGCCATGCCCACAGTGTGGTAGTAAATTTTTTTGGAGCCCACCACTGCTTCTGGAACGCAGGTCACCTCTGGTAGCAAAATGCCTTGGGCTAACTTGCAAGGAAAAGGACAGAGAAGGAAGAAGGGATTAAAGAAAGAAGTAAAGATTGGAGGAAAGTTTAAGACGGACGGTTTTGGCGAGTTTGGGCGGGAGGGGGAGGGGGAGGAAGAAAGGAGGCTGCATTTAGATTTTTTCTTTTTTCTTTTTGTTACTTGTCGGAGTTAGTTGGGCTTTTTAAATAATAAGACGGACTGACGGACATATAAATTGGATGAAGTTTTGAGATTGGGGTTTTTTCCTCTCTTTCTTCAACGTGTTTTTTTTTTGCTCTGATCCCTCCTCTCTCTCCTGATATATACAGAAGACAGATGATGAAGATTCCCTCCTCCTCCTTCTTCTCTCGAAATTTTTTTATATATAAAGAGGCAATTCCTTTTTTTCTTTTTTGGATATTTTTAAAGATTGGAATACAAAAATTGCAAAGGATTATTTTTTTTTCTTTTCTCTTCTGTCTCCATTCTTTTTATTCGGATGGTTTTGGACTAATCGTGACTACAGAACCTGGATGATTTTTTTCTTCTCTTTATTGGATTACAGTTAAAATATTTGGATTACAATAATAATAAGAAGAATTTGACTATAATTGGACTACAATAACAAAATAACAGTTCTGGATTGGTCTTGATAAAGCTGATATATTAATAACATCATTGAGATTTTGGATATATAGTTGCTGGGACTATTCAACTGAGTTTAGGATATTTTGAAGCAATATCACAATTGGATCAGCTAAATTTTTGTTTCGGATCTTGTAGAATTAATAGAAGTCATAACTTTATAAGTTTACTATATTTAATTGAATCTGGAATTTGATCAGGAAGACGGACTTGGAGGAATTAAAGGGGTTGCTGCATTGAGATTATTATTTGAAGTTACAATGGAAAAACTTGGAAAAGGAAAGGGAAAGGATGAAGAGGTGGTGAAGCCTAAGAGGATGGATGTGAAGAAGGATGAGAAGAAGGATAAATTAGCAACTGAAGAAGCACCCCCATCAACAGCAGCACCAATGGACCAAATGCAAATTATGGTTGAGTTGGGTAAATTGTTTAAGAAATATGAGAGGATGGAGGAGGCAAATGTGAAGGGTTTTTGTGAAATTAAGGAAACAAGGGTAAAAGACAAAGACGAGATTATGGAAAAACAGGATAAGCTAGTTGCAATGTTCACTGATTTTTCTAAGAAGGTTGATTTTAATTTTCAGAGGATGGATATAAGTGTTAAGTCGATGCAAAAAGATATGAAATTGATGCAGGATTATATGAAAGGGTTACATGAGGAAGAAAAGGAGACTAAAATGAAAGTAGAAGTGCAGGAGAAAAGGATAGACATGATGGAAGAGATGATGAGAAAAAGAACATAGTAATTCATAATCTTGTGGAAAAAATGCCAGACCAGCTGAAGGAAAGAATAGTTAATTGGTTAAATGGTTTGAAAATGGAGAAAGATTTTGAGAATGAAGATATTGAAAATGTTTATAGATTGGGAGCAAGGAAAGGGAAATGTATTCAAATAAATGTTTTGGTTAAGTTTGAAAATTGGGGGGATAACTTGAAGGTGATGGCTTTTATAAAACAAGCTGGGTCTGGCGTTTTAAAAATTGATGGGAGTGATGTGGAGGTATACAACGATATATCAGTGGAATAACGTGGTTGGCGTTATAAGAAGAAACCAGCAACAACATTTTTGATGGAACATGGGATAAAATACAATTGATGATTTCCACAACAATTGAGGTTTTTTTTTACAACAACAAAATGCATACAATTGCAGGGATGGATGCTTTGGAATATTTGTGCTTAATTGGTCTGGTTAAGGTGGCTTCACAATAATGGCTTGGATTAAGGAAAGCTTTAATAGAATCGGGGGGAATAAAAAGAGACTATGGAAATGCTGAAGAGAGGGGTGCTACAGGAGGAACAGATGTGGATTTTAAAGCATTAGTGGTGGCTGATGAAGGGTGAATCAGGATTTAGGGGATGGAGAAGAAAATGGGGTGATGTAGGGGAAAAGAAATAATCTTTATAAATGTTTGTGTGTTTTTAAAACTAAGATTGGGCGCTGGAGCATTAGATAGTAGGCACATCTTGCACGTTCCCCCCTCCTCTCTTTGATAGTCAAGGGCTACTTTTTGTAGAAAGAAGTGGGGAGGGTAGGTATGAATGTTTATTGTTATAGTTGTTATTGTTTATGTGTGGTAGAGGGAATCATGTCCATAGGAGGAAGCGAAGGTCATAGAAGATGGTTTTTAAAATTAAGGTATGAGAAATATTAAAGTGTTATCTTGGAATGTGAAAGGTACTGGTTCTCAAGTGAAGAGGAGAAGAATAGAATCAGCCCTGAGGAAAGATAAACCGGATGTAGTCTTTTTGCAGGAAACTCATAAAAAAATCGGGGGATACAAATAAATTTTTTTTTAGGATGTATGCAAATTTATGAAAAGTCCTATGGTACATCAAAAGCAAGAGGGGTTGCAGTTCTGATCTTGAGTAGATTAGGTTTTGAGATGATAAATAGTGTTTCTGACCCGGAAGGTAGATACTTAATAATAAAAGGGAAGATTAACAATGAGGAAATAATCTTAGTGAACATATATGCACCAAATGATCATCAAGGGTAGTTTCTAGACAAAATATATGGTATATTGGAGAAAGAAAAAGCAACAAAAATGATTGTAGCTGGAGATTTCAATTTAATAAGGTCAAATTTAGATTGTACAAATATAGCAACAAGTGGAAGAGGATCTAAAACACAGATTCTTGATAAATGGATGAAATCTCTAGGCTTGAAAGATACATGGAGGGAGTTTAAAGGGTCAAAAAGGGTTTATACATATTTTCACATATGCATAATACATACTCCAGAATAGATTAGATATTTGTAACAGAGAGTATGATTAGGAATATAGATGAGGTGGAACTGGGAATCTTTAAAGAATCAGATCATGCAAAAGTGTTGATGGAATTATGGATAGAGGGAGTAAAGAAAATTAGAAGGAATTGGAGATATGATGCTAAAGTTTTTAAAGACCATAAATGTAAAGAGAAAATAATTGAAAAATGGAAGGAAAGTTGGTATTGGAATGATATGGATGAGGTGAGTTATAATATGGTATGGGATGCCATGAAGTCGGTTTTTAGAGGGGAGAGTATTAAGTTGGCTAGTATTAGGAAATTTAAGGAAACACAAGACAAAGTTGAAAAAGAGATAAAGCGGTTACAAGAAGAGCATGTTAGGACAAATGATAAGAAGATTTTTGACAAGATGCAAAGATTAAAGACGGAATTGGTAGGAAAGGACATTGAAAAGGTAAAAAGAGATTTGGTGTATTTAAAAAGGGAATATTTTGAATACAGTAATAAGAATTCAAAATTATTAGCAAGAGCTGCTAAGGAAAAGAGAAATAAAAGGGAAATTGGAATTTTGATTAATAGAGAGGAAATAAGATGTAATAGGATTAGAGATAAATGTAAGATTGTTAAAGATTTTTATCAGGATTTATATGCTAAAAAGAATATAGATTTGGAGAAGTTAAAGGATCAATTGGGGAAACAAATAGAAGATAAGCTAAAACAGGAACATAGAAATAGAATGGAAGAGCGAATAATGGAGAAATAAATAAAAGATGTAATAGCCAACTTGAAATCAGATAAAGCCCCAGGGGAAGATGGGTTATCAGCTGAATTTTATAAGGAATTTAAAGACATTGTGGTTCCAAAATTGATAAAATTATATAATTATATCTTGGAAGGAGGGCAAATTCCAACTTCATGGTATAGAACTATAATTGTTTTATTACCAAAACCTGGAAAAGATTTAGAAAAAGTGGAATCATATAGGCCTATTTCTCTGATAAATCAAGATGCTAAATTTTTTACAGCAATATTGGCAAACAGACTGGACTGTTTTATGGGTAATTATATAAATGAAGATCAAACGTTTTTTTTTTTGAAAGGAAGACATATGGCGGATTTGACAAGGAGAGTTTTAGATTTAATAGATATTGTAGGAATTGAGTCTTGTTTCCCCTGCTGATCAGCTCTGTGGGCCTGGATACCCAAGAGACCGCATCGCCCCAAGAATGTCTGTCCGTCCAACCATAGTGTACTGGAGGGGCTCTCTGCTTGTACCATCTGCTAGAGGGGCTCATCTCTCTAGCACAAGAAGGAGGGCCTTCTCTGTGTCTGCTCCGGCACTTTGGAACCTCCTGCCAGTGGAACTAAGGCTGCAAACGGAATTGCTGCCCTTCAGGAAAGATCTGAAAATATGGCTGGTGGGGCAGGTGTGGGGTCCTGAAGATGTCGTGACCCCCACCTGCTGGTTGGTTTAATATCAAAGTAATCTTCTACTTTTTAATGTGTGGGGGTTTTAGCGGGGTAATTTGTTTTAATGGGGTTGTTCTTGTTTTAAGGGTTTTAAGATTGTATGCCGCCCAGAGTCTTTGTGAGTTGGGCGGCTATATAAATATGAATATAAAATAAAATAAAATAAACAAATAAATCCCATTCTATATTGCATTCCTTTCTCATGCTCAAATGCGATGGAAAGTTCTGTAGAAATGTTGGCGTTTGAAGGCCGGATTCCTATTGCAACATACTGTTTTGTGGAAGAGAAATTGCACATTTTACTTACCGTTCTTTCTGCCTGTCTTGTGCCTGAATACACAACTGTGTTTGAGGGAGATTTGTGCCTGAGTGTGTGACATTCCAGAAAGAATACAACACCTGTTATACGGTGGCTCAAGTGGTTAAGATGCTGAATTTGTTGACTAGGAAGTTGGAGTTCGATTCCCGGGTACCTGGGTGAACTCCTGTCTCTCTGTCCCAGCTCCTGCCAACCTAGCAGTTCGAAAGCAAGAAATTGCAAATAGATAAACAGGGACCACTTCGGTTGGGAAAGTAAACAGCATTCTGTGCACTCTGGTGTTGAGGCATGCCTGCCACATGTACATGGAAACGTCTGCAGACACAAACAGCACTGGCTCTATGGCTGTAAACAAAGATAAGCACTGAACCCTAGAGTTGGATATGACTGGCTTTCGAGCAAGGGCGACCTTTACCTATGTAATTTTGGGTTATGCTGCACAAACCCAATAAGATTCTGCCCAATGTCATTATTGTCATGACAATTGTGGTGCAGCCACCCTCCATGGGAGAAATGAGTACCTCAGTTCGCTGTAGCCTCTCTCCCTGACCCTCCCCTGCAAAACATTTTCTACCTTATGATGGTGCTTTTAAAGCATCCAGGTGGGAATGGTGGCATTGCAACCAGACCCCATGATTAGGTTTTGGGAGCCATGGAGATCTTTGTTTATGCCAGGGATTCTCAACCTGCAGGCACTGGGCTGGATGCGGCTCACAGCACCATTTCATGTGGCCCCCCCTCCACTGCCTCCACCACACCCGGAAGTGCCATGTGGTGTAGCAAGAGCAAAATGGTCATCCGGCCCCTGAAACTGTCTGAGGGAGCATGACCCGGCCCCCAGCTTTAAAAGGTTGAGAATTCCTTATTTAGGCCTTCAGAGAGGTACGCTGGAAAGGAATCTCTCCTCCAACTCAATGTGCATGTACTGAAATATCAGCTGGAATTCAGCTGGCTGTGGCCAGCAGGAGGTAGCACGGAGACAGCATTGGACTTTGGGGACCTGGCTGGGTCTATCATTCTCCCACGCAGGTTTTTCTCACCTAAGTCTCATTGTCCCTTAACAAAGGGTTCCTTCCCTCACTTTCTGGCTTTCAACCCATTAAGGGCCCTGCCAACATCCTCCTGGAGCTCGTTAGCACCGGGTGCTTTTGAACTCTGGAGCTGTCTCCCTTTTCTAGCTTTCTCTTCCTCTTCGCTTTTCCACCATCAATGTTCTCTAATGAAAGGAAAAGGCTGAACGGAAGAAAAATTCTGAAGGGCTGATAAAACCATTGCTAAGTTCAAGTAATAATGGCGATTTTGCGGCACCCGAACACCCTGTTGAAGATAGAGAAAGGCAGACAGGCAGAGGAAAGTTGAAAAATGAAAGAGCCTGCCTTTGTATTTCAAATTAGAGAAAGCAAAATGCGCCAACCCATTAGCTCATTATCTAAGATGCAGCATTTCTGCCACAGGTGCACTTCTGCCACACCTGCACAGCTCTGACACATCAGGAAGATGTCCAGAAGCAAAAACGTACACAGAGATTGGTCCTGTGTAACTCTTCAAAGGTACCCATTGCCCTTTGAATTTGTATAATTTAAGATAAGGCAATCTTAATTGTTTAAATAATACAAATGCAAAGGGTAATCTTAATTGGTGGGACTGCAGTGGCTCAAGTGGCTAAGATGCTGACTGGGAGGCAGAAGGTCAGCAGTTCGAAAGCAAGAAATTGCAAGTAGATAAATAGGGATCACTTTGGTGGGAAGGTAACAGTGTTCTGTGCGCTCCAGTGTCTAGTCACGCCTGCCACATGACCATGGAAACATCTGCAGAAGCAGACAGTGCTGTCTCTTTGGCTTTGAAACAGAGATGAGCACTGAACCCTAGAGTCAGATACGATTGGCTTTCGAGCAAGGGAAACCATTAATCTTAATTGGTAATTAGGGGGCTGCAGTGGCTCAGTGGTTAAGAATCTTGCCTTGTTAGTTGGAAGGCTGGCAAGTTGGCAGTTCGAGACCCGGGTACTGCATGACAGAGTGAGCGCCCGTCTCTGTCCTACACCTATCCCCTTGAATTCTTGCCATGTCTTCAAAAATGAGCTGTTTATTGCCGCTTACATTTTTGTTCATAGATTTCTTTTTTAGAAGCCAGAGATTTCAGCGCAAAACTTCAATCCTGTGATCTTCATTAATTTTATTCTTAGGTATAAAATCTAACATGAGCATAGCTTTTCAAACAATACTTCTAAATATTAATGACTGGCCATCCTGTAAGTGTAAGATGTTATGCCGTGGCAACCCTACAAGTGGCTGGATCTGTATAGTGGTTGCACATGTAAATGTCCACAGATTGTATATGGCACAAACAAGCTTCATCTATTGGGAGATAATTTTAAAGGATTAAAGTAAACTAGGTATTAGCCATTTCATATCATATTATGTCCCATGGTGTCGCATAATCACACAAATCACCTTTCTGGATTAATTTTACATTCATGAGCAGAAGGCAATTGACACAAGTAAAAACCATTAGCAATTACTCATGTACACTAAGAACACACATTCCAGATGTACTACATCTTTAAACTCAAGCACAATTCAGAAGTTCAGGGTCATTGTCCCTAATTAATCCCACCAATAAAAACTCCTGGTAAGGGTGAGGGGGGTGGGTGATATGGGTCTAAGACCCATTGCCTTTAACCCCCTAACACATCATCTCTGTCTGCCTTCAGCAGCCTGCACCCCTTGGTGAAGCCCACACCCCACTGGTATGGCTTCTGGGTACCCACGGCCCTGCTTTAGGCTAGAATGACTGTGATAGATATAACCCACTGGCTGTTTGAGCTTGAAAACTAGCCAGCACAGGTAGGACAGCCAGTCCAAAGTAAAGTATCTTATCATAACTTTGCCAAGACACCATGTTGGATCGGGGCCGCGGGGCGGCCGTTGGGTCCCGGAGGAGACTGGTCAAGCAATGAGACACGAGGCAAGATGGAGCGAAGACCAGAAGACCAGTGATTTATTCAGGGAAAATCATAGCATATATAGAAAGCGAAGGCTGTGTGTGATGGAATCGTCATCTGACAAGAATCACATCTCATGTTTACACGGGTTAATTGGGAACCTCTCCCAGGGAAGTTAATTAACTAAATTAAACACTGACAGGGGAACTCCATTGTTCCATGCTTATCCAGGGGTAAACATGGCCGATGTTGGCTTAAGGGTTTGGGGTAATCCGCGGGTGCGATATTACCTATTACCTAACTGATTAGTTAGACATTCAATCTCCTCTTGCTCGGACCGCTTGTCAGGTCAGATATGGGTGAATCAAACTATGGCTATTAATCTGCTCCCCAATTTCTGTCCCCTCGGAACCAAGGGCTCGAGGGAGCATTCTCCCAAGTTATGGGTCTGTCAGGGACAGTATACCAATTGTGCGCGCGGAACCCGCAACAACAGATTCCCTCTCCAACCAGCTTAGCTCTCTACAGGAACCAGAGACAACAGCTATGGGGTCAAATCATTGCTTATTATTGAAACAGATATTAAGTTTCAAAAGATTAAAGCAGAGGAACATAATAGCAAAATACCAACCCCAAATATGAAAACAATAAAGCCTTTCTAGCTGGCTTGGCCTAGGCTGGCTTATTTACTTAGAAATGACATTTTGCTAGCTTTTACTCGTAAGCTTCTCCAAACCATGATTGCAATCCAAAGTTTCCCAAAGAGTGGTGAATTCTCTCCTCTCCTTCTCCCCCTTCATCCCATATCAAAACACTTAGCCCTCCTTCTGAAGGGTTTTAACCAATTACAAAATAGAATACAATGCCTAGGAAACTTAGTTCCGTTCTCACAGAATGCAGACTGTTTTGACTACACATCCAATAATGCGCCTCCCCCCCCCCCCAAGCAGCTGCTTTGAAGGCCACATTCTTTCTCTACCACTGGGAACAAGAAATTAGAAATCTACTTTACTGTTAAAAAGCAAGTACCCCCTTCTATTCCTTTACACTCCTAAGTTCAAAAATTTCCTAGGGAGAGTCCCAGTATTTCAACCTGGCCACAGATCACCTGTAGACAAAATTCTGGTGTTCCTGGAAACCGGAAGATACTATTTTTTGATTAAAGGTCTCCCCACCTTGAAGCAAATAAGGACTGAGATGGCTTAATGGTTAAGATGCTGAACTTGATGACTGGAAGGTAGGCAGGTCAGCAGTTTGAGACCCAAGAACTGCACAACAGAGTGAGCTCCCCTCATCTGTCCCAGCTCCTGCCAACCTAGCAGTTCAAAAGCAAGAAATTGCAATGAGATAAAGAGGTACCACTTCAGTAGGAAGGTAAACAGCGTTCCGTGCACTCTGGTGTCTAGTCATGCCTGCCACATGTCCACGGAAACGTTTGCAAATGCAGACAGCACTAGTTCTTTGGCTATAAACAGAGATGAGCACTGAACCCTAGAGCTGGATACGACTGGTTTTCGAGCAAGGGCGACCTCTACCTTTACCCTATCTTGAAGCAAACTCTGACTGTATAGTAATATAATAACTAAATCTATTACATTTGACAATATATTTGGCAATAAACAGAGTTACATATAAGTATAAACTATATTTTGAGTGCTTGGCAGAAACGTCCAGCATTCTATAGCCTTCTTTGCAAATGAGATTCAGAAACTTTTATGATCAGGTCAGTCAGAGACCAAGCAAGTCAAGGGGTTACATAGGTCCTTAAAATGAAAATGTATATGTGTGTGTGTGTGTGTGTGTGTGTGTGTGTTTGAGTTTCTGTGAGAGAGGAAGAGAGAGTGTGTTTGAATATCTCATCATCAACAACAAAAGTATCAAAGCAGTCCCTAAAGGGCTCCAGTGTACTCCTACGGAGATGGCTGCATAGAGACATGTAAAATTACTTTTTGGACTATAACTCTGAGAATTGCTTAGCCATTGTATCAGAGAGTGTGACAGCTCTATTCCCAAAACAGGCGTTTCCTACCTCTGACATAGACATGTTCGCATACAGGCGTAGATCCACTCTCTTTCTCACACACTAGAGCCATCCTCTGATGGCTATAATAAGAGGCGGGTGTGTGTGTGTGGGGGATGTGTTTGCCAGTGCACATACGGGATGCTCATGCATGCGTAGGAAAAAATGCACAGATCCATGAAGGTTTCTGCCTTGGGTCTACACACCCACAGCTCAGCACACCTAGGAGCAATTCTGATCTCTGCATGGTTTACAGTACTGTCTCAGGGCACAGACGTGGGCTGTGACTAGGCAGTGGCTTTAGGGCATCTGCAGAAATGATGAGGCTGCCTGAGGATTTGTGCCTCACATGTGCTGTGTTTCCACCAGGGTAGCATCAAAAAATGCATAGAGTCTTAAGGCCTGATCCATGAACAGGGATACCAGCTGTGAAGGCAGAATGGAGGCAATGTGTCTGGCTGTTTAAAGAAACGTACACATGCACCTATGAAAATCCACATTCTGATGTTTTGTGTGCATGTGGTATGTTCTGTGGGCCTGAATATGAGAACAAAGATAGATGAAGGATTATAAAGCATGCTGTAGGGCTTTGAATTTTGGAACTTCATGTTTCAGTTATTATGGTGGTGCTGGGAAATGTTGTATTTCTAACTTTTATCATGCCTTCTCTTAGCTAAGAGGTGAGTTGTGTGTTTTTATGTCATTATAGGGTGGCTCTGAGTAGAAATAACGAGGCTGCATGAGATTTTACATATTATCTGTGTCCCAATCTTTAAAGCAGTGACAGATCAGGTTACACTGATAACCCAAATCAGATTTTCTGTGGACAGAAAACCCTGGGGTTTACCTTTTGGGTGCTTGCATTTGTTTACATAGGTGTAAACATTGGCCATAAGTGCTTTTAACAGGTTATGCCTTTCACACCAGATATATAGGAATGGCAAAAATCCAGTGCCCAAAGTGGCCTCTAGAACCTAACTCTCTGTCTGTTCTTACTCTACCTTCTTTAAAAATGCAGTTGATTTGATCTGATTTGATTTATCAGTTGCTTCACCCACACCCATCTCAACCCAACTAAAGCCGAGAAAGAAAGCCAGCAGCCTGGAGTGTTAAGATTGTTCACTTGGAACTTGTGAGATTCACATTCAAGTGAAAACTGAGCAATGGATTTCATTGGGTGACCTTGGCCCAGTGTCAGTGATGTAAAGGTAAAGGTTTCCCTTGCTCGACAGCCATTTGTATCCAACTATAGGGTTCAGTGCTCATCTCTGTTTCATAGCCGAAGAGCCAGTGCTGTTTGCTGCTGCAGACATTTCCGTGGTCATGTGGCAGGCATGACTAAACACTGGAGTGTACGGAACACTGCTTACTTTCCCACCGAAATGGTCCCTTTTTATCTACTTGCAATTTCTTGCTTTCGAACTGCTGGGACAAAGACGGGAGCTCATTCCGTCCTGCACTACTCGGGAATCGAACTGCTGACCTCCCACCTTCCAGTCAACGTCTTAGCCACTTGAGCCACTGCACCTCCAATATTTGCAGGATGGGCTCCCAGGAGGTAGCTTGAGGCTTGCAGATTTTGAACCCCAGCTTGGAGTGCAGTTCTAGTGCTTGCAGCTGCCAGGCCCCAACTGAGAGCCTTGGAGAAAGTTCTGGACCATGATGGGCTCCACCTGGACTCTAAAAGAACTGGTTCTTCCTCCCAGATGTTGCCTTGGCAATGAAGGTTACTGGACTAGCTTCTGGTTGAATCTCTTGCCTTTGAGGACCTCTTGCCTTGTTTCTGCTTTTGAAGATGTTCTGCCCTGTTCCTGTGGGCTGTTGTTGTACTTTGCCTGGATCCTCACTCCATAAATCCCTACCTTGCCCTGCTCCAGCCCCTGAAGGTATTTTGCCTAAATTCTCTCTTGGTCACTGACTTCCGGCTTGCTTGGTCTAAGCCAGGGATAGTGGATCTTGGCACTCCAGGTGCTCTTGAACTTCAATTCCCAGAAGCCCTGATCAGCAGAAGTGCTGACTTGGGCTTTTGGTAATTGAAGTCCAAGAACACCTGGAGTGCCAAGATTCACCATCCCAGGTCTATGCCTTGTCCTCTGGACTAAAACTGTATTCCTGTCTACATCAGACTTGATCTTGGGACTGAGATACCATTAATGGTTGGCCTGCTACTTGGCTGGCTGGCTGGCTGCCTTCTGGTGCTTGTGTTCCTTTGCCAGCCACCCATGGCCTGGGCTCTAACACCCAGACACCATTTTTCTTGTCCTCCTTTTTGTGTTGTGTGGTGTTGTGAGGGGAAATTGGGCAGACCAGAGAGGCTCCGTGGTGATCCCGTCAGCCAAGGAAGTACATCTAACTGGGACCAGGAGGAGAGCCTTCTCGGTGTCTGCCTGGGCCCTTTGGAACCTCCTACCACCTGAACTACATCTCCAGACAGAGCTGCTCCCCTTTAGAAAAGCATTAAAACATGGCTATTCCAGCGGGTATGGGGCACGATTGGCTCCACTTCCCAACCCCACTGGCTTGTTTAGCCCGCTTGGGGAGTTAACTTGGCCTGGCTGTCCTTTTTAAGAAGGGTGGGGAGGGTTAGTGTAATTTTATTAGATAGTTTTTAATGTGCTGTAATTGGTTTTAGATAGGGGTTTTCTGATGTTTTTAGTTGATGTTTTTACCTGACTTATAAACCTCTTTGGGCCACCCTAGGGTAAGGAAGGCAGTATATAAATATTGTAACTAACTAACTAACTAACTAACTAACTAACTAACTAACTAAATAAAAGAGGCAGATATCCTCTTGAGATCATTCAAAGAAAGGTGGGATATAAATCTAACAAGTAAGTAATAATAGACAGCAAAGTATGGAAGCAGAGAGGAGCCCTTTTGTTCAGAGTCATGTAGATAACTAAGAAAGGAGAGGGGACATGTGACAAACAACCAATCACATAGGTCAGTGATGGCGAACCTTTCAGAGACCGAGTGCCCAAACTGCAACCCAAACCCACTTATTTATCGCAAAGTGCCAACACAGAAACAGGGGAGGAAGGAAACGCTCCCTTTGTGCTCTTGGGCATAGGGGTGGAGTGAACTCTGTGCTGGGGGGGAGGGAGGAAGTGCTCCTATTGGGCTGCTGGGCAGAGAGATGGGCAGGGTGAACTCTGTGCTGGGGTGACTGCATAGGTGCCCACAGAGATGGCTCTGAGTGCCACCTCTGGCACGTGTGCCATAGGTTTGCCACCACTGACATAGGCAAATGGGGAGGGGAAGTAATGGATAACATAGGTAAGTGGATTTATGAACAAATGCCTCCAATTTTTTTTTAAGCAGTTGTCTAGAAATGTATCTGTTTCTTTCCAGATAAGGAGAAACTTTTGTACCACTTTGCTTGGCTTAACTGAAAGTGTGTAACAGGATAAGGTAAGCACCCAAAAGGTGAGGGAAGGCACTTCACCTGGTGTGTGTCTGCTTTGCAGCTTCATTATCCATAAATGAGTGTTTCTGAAATTTTCAATTGGGTGCTCTCATCTGCAGAAGGTGCTGTAAAACTTTGCTGGGACTAGAACAGATTTTGATGGCTAGAGCCTACCGGTAATTGGTTCTCTGACAATGGTTGTAAAGCAAGTTGAACCCTAGTTTCCCATTAAGATCAATGTTAAAATAAGGGTTTAGTTCCTGGAGCACTTGTACGGCTCATGGCGCGGTGGGTAAGCTGTAGTACTGTAGCTAGAATGTTGTTAGTTTAGTCCTGATGGGGATCAAGGCTGACACAGCTGTCCATCCTGCCAAGGTTGGTAAAACGAGTATGAAGCATGTTGGGGGCAAAAATGCTAATAACCTTGTGAACCATCCAGAGAGTGCTCTAAGCCAGTGATGGCGAACCTATGGCATGCATGCCAGAGGCAGTACTCAGAGCCTTTTCTGTGGGCATGCGCACCTTTACCCCAGCACAGAATTTGCCCCGCTCCTCTTCCCATCAGCCCAATGCGAGTGCTCTCTCCCTCCCCCCCAGCACAGAGTTTGTCCCGCGGCATGGATGGCAGCCTGTTGAGTTTGGGCACTCGGTCACTAAAAGGTTCACCATCACTTCTCTAAGAGCTATGGGGCAGTATATACCATATTTTTGGACCATAAGTTGCACTTCCCCCAAAAAGTGGAGGGAAAATGAGGGTGCATCTTATAGTCCAAATGCTGTCCAGCAAGGCTGTTGTAAAATGATATTTTACAACAGCTGCGGCTGGCTGAAGAGCTCCTCCTCCGCCGCCGCCTCAGCTGTTCCGGTGCAGTTTGGCTTCAGGAGAGGGGAAAGAAAAACATGTTTTCGGTGAGCCATTACCACAGGTGGCCACAAGAGAGCACAAATCACAATTTCCCATTTAAATGCATTGGAAATCAATTTCTTGAATTCTAAAGCTTTTCTGTTTATATGTTTCCAGTGCATTTAAGTGGGAAACCAAACCTGTGCATAAAAAGAAAGGGTTTCATTTACCTTTCTTGTTCCTGCTCCATGTGTCCCTGCTCCTTTCCCCCTGCTCTATGTCATCAAAATGGAGGGAGAAGCCATGCTTCCTTGTTGCAGGGAGAGCAAGAAGCTAGGCTAGAGCATCACTTCCTGCCTCAATGTAATTGGCCTGCCCACCCATTTCCCCTGTAGCACCACCACTGGTTGGTGGTGCAAATATATACAGTACTATTTGTTTCAGAATTTTTTTCTTGTTTTTCTGCTCTAAAAACCTGGTGCGTCTTATGGTCCGAAAAATATGGTAAGTGTAATTGCTAAATTTGCAAATGGCTAAATGAAACCTTCACTCTCTTCTCACCTCTCACTCATGTCTCCTGTCTCTGGTTTGCTTGCTGGGTGCTCCCTTTTGACTTGCCATCTCCCTTGCCCATCTGCTCTCTTGCTGTCACATTTGATGATATAAACACACCAGTTTACAGTACTGATCCCTATGGTTGTACAAGTGGTATTACCCAGTGGGTATTAGTTATTGGTTAATGTTAGGATGGTTGCAATTGCAGAAGGGGGAGAGTGTTGGAAAGCAAGCTGAAGGAAGCAACACTTTAAGGCTCTATCCAGGAAGACCTCTTGTAGCTTACAGTAACAGAAAACCCTGTCACATAAATCTTTGGTGGAGAATCTTAAACTTGGAAGGATCTTGAGAGGTAATTCAAATATAATCTATAGCAGTATCATGTGTAGGCTGGAGCAATGGTTTTTGCAGGGCAGTCATGCTGGGCAGGGATGCTGAGTTCTGATGAAAGAGTAGGATTTTAAAGACTCACCCGTGGAAATCAAGGCTTCAAAATTTATGGTTTTTGCACTACACTTCCAGATCTGTGCTTTTTGTCGTTATGGACATGAACTAGAGTAAGCGGGTAGGCCTTGGCTATCAGCATTCAAAATATTACCCGTGCCAGTCTTCCTTCCTACATGGAAACAGTGACATAAACCAGATTGCTTTCACACAGGCGTCTCTGCATCCAGAGACATTTCTTTCCATTCCTTTCAGCAGCACCTGGTTGAGATGCATACATTATCCTCGGGACCCCAGAAACATTTCCTCTGAGATTACACCAATAGTACCTGTGCAGTTAGCCTAAAGGGAGTGATTTTCAGTGAAGCAGACATGTGGCCAGCCGGCCTAGGGTTGAATAATATAGTGGAGGTTGTAATGAATTTGGATGTATGAGAGTAGTTCTGCTCCCTAGAGGCCGTGCAGGAGTAAAGAACCTCATTTGATCTCCATGCAATCAGCCAAAATTTATGAGGGTTCTATAGGAAGACTTTTAATCTGATGTCTTGGCAGAAGCCTGCCAGAGATCAAGACTCATTTCCCTCTTAGGACTTTATAGATTATTCTTTTATTTTCCTCTCTTTTCCATTAAAAAAAAGAAGTCAGAACAAGCACTCGCTGGAGATGGAATATTAATATTGAATGGACTACCTTGTGCTAAACCGTGATTATTTTCCTCTAGATTTGTGAGCAGCATCTGATCCCATTACTAGTTATTTCTAGTGCTGAGTATGTGTTAGGAGCTGTGCAGGACAGAGAAATCCATCATCATCATCATCATCATCATCATCATCATCATCATCATCATCATCATCATCATCATCATCATCATCATCATCATCGTGGGGAGGTCATGGGAAGAATTCTGGCAGTTGAGAAAGGGACCTGATTATATCCTGTAGCAAATGATGATTTGTCTTCCCAGTTGAGCTGGAAGATTGGGGGACCCTCATGGGCTCTCTCTCTCACTGCCCTCTGGTTCCTCCTGTAATGCTTAGCTTGAAATCACTTTGTGGAGTAGAAAACAGGAATTCAGGTCAAGGCTAAAGCAATGACAAATTAGGGAAACAAGAGCTGCAGATGTAATTTATTTAATCTACAGGTATATTCCCTTCTTCACAGTATTTACCCAAAGTAGTTTATTATGCAATTTTTGGGGCCGCAGTCACTCAATGGTTAAGAAGCTCACCTTGTGTTGTGTATTCAGGCACATTTACAAGTAGTGCGGGCAGCGCCTTTGCAAGAGAAAAATGGCGGTTTCCCGCCATCCAAATTAGGAACAGAAAGTGGTGCGAAAACTCCTGCACAGGGCGCGCTCATTATGCTAATCAAAGTCCTGTGATTGGCTACAATTTTGGATCCTGTTCTCCATTGGTTAAATACATATATTCCCTGTTATGATTGGTTAGTTACGGTTGTCTGGCGGGTCACTACTTTGTATCAATAAGCAACCGCCGCGGAGACACTATATAAACCCCACTGGTAAACAAGGGTGGGGCCGGACCGGATCTATACTTCCATCTCCGTACAGGTAGCCAGCAATGTGCTAGCCTGGGTCTCCTCCATTATGCTACAATCCTAAAGTAGCTAGGTATTGCCTCGTTCCTTGGCACAATCTGGAGGGACTGATTGCATGGGACATCTCCGTGTCTGGAACGCCTTGTAAACTGTTAAATAAAGACTTGTTGCTGTTTTGTTCATCGTTGTCTGGACTATTGCTTGCAAGGGCCAGACATAACACTTTGTCAGCTGGAAGGCCAGCAAGTCGGCAGCTTGAGACCAGGGTACTGCATGACGGATTGAGTGCCTGTCTCTGTCCTAGCTCTTGGGGACATGAAAGGAGCCTCATTTGGGCATTCCCTGAGTGGAGTTTCTCCCACAAAAATCCTTTCAACCCAGAATAATTTCTGACACAAAATTATTATTATGCAATTTTTTATAAAAAGAAAAATAGTCAATGGCAGTAGGAAACTATCAAAGCACTGGAAGGAAAATATTTCTTCCTGTAAGATGAAAATACTGCTTCCTTCCGCTAGATACAATATGGCTCATTAACATGCCAGAGAGAATGAACATGTCTTAATGACATGCCTACATGAGCACCAAACATCTAATGGCCATCAGGGTTTGAGAAAGGAATTGTAATTGGGGCATCACATAATAAAATACTTCCCTTAGTTGCCAAACACTTGACCTTTGAGCACTTTGAAAATTGTCTCAGTGGAAAGCCTCAGTGTTCAAACAGTTCATTTGGGTGGGGTGGGGGGAGTGGAGAACATCTGAAGGTGCCTGGGTCGTGGAAGGCTTTAAATGCCCAAGCCTACGTCACAAGCAAATCAATGGGTTTTTGGTTTTTAATATTGTAACATTGTGTATTTATTGGGGATATTGTTGATGCTTGTTTTTGAATTCTTGCTGTACTGATTGTGTGTATTATTAATATGTTGTAGCCGCCCTGAGTCAGCGCAAGCTTATATAAATAAAAATCGAAATGGCCAGCAATGAACATGGAGGAGGTTTGTTCCCAATCAGATTTTGGCCACTGTATTTTGAGTGGCAGTCTCAAGTGTATCATCGTCACTATCATCATTGCATGCCATCAAGTAAATTCTGAGTTATGACGACCCTTTTCCAGGGTTTTCTAGATGGAGCATACATTGAAGTGAAGATGCCCTGGGACTGCACAGGTTGGCTCTTCTTCTGCGAGATATAGTAGAAGACAAATATCTAATTTACAGAGTATTGCATTAACACATTACATTATAACATGACACATTACTACAGGCAAAGATGTTTCCAGACAGTAAATCACCATTGCCAGACTATCAATATCAAAGGGACATCAGGATTGGCATACCTACAAGCCCTGAAATCAGTGTTGGGCTCCAAAAAAGTTACTACTACACTGTGGGAGTGGTATGGTGGGTGTGACCAGGGGGAAAGCCCTGCATTGCACCTGAATTAGGATTACTTTATTTCAAAACTTGGATGGGCGGGGCCAGTCAGAATTTCTGCTACCGGTCCTGGCGAACTGGTGCAAACCTGCTGATACCCACCACTGCCTGAAATGGATGATTATTTGGCACATCCTTAGAAAAGCCACACACATGCACAACCCTACTGGTAGCAAGAGTGTAGAATCATATGCAATTCCCATGTGCCAGATAGAAGCCCACCCTGTTTACCCCACCTTTGTCCTTCGTTCTGATAAACGCTACACACATTTTTAAATTTAATTTAATTTAATTTAATTTAATAGTCATATTTATATATGCCGCCCACTCAGGTATAACCCGATTCAGGGTGGCATTACAACAAGTTCTAAAAACACATAAAAATACTTTAAAAGTCCATATCCCACCTGCTTCAAAAAACCCATATCCCACCCACCCATCCCACCCACTATAAAAATGAAAAAGAAGAGAGGGTTCTTAATTGTTTACATAAGCCAGCAGGCGGGGACCGTGTTCCCGTTAGGGCCCCACACCTGCCCTCTTCCCCCTTTCCTGTATCATGCTTGGCATGGCCTTGTCTCCTTTAACTGAGTTTCATTTTGAGGAATTGATCTGTACATTCTTCAGCTTGATCAAAGGTTGACACGTGGGTATATGCTTAGCGCTGCCCTGTCACTGCCTGTTCTTTGCTGCTTCAATAATTCATCACAAGAGCTTGGAGGAACAGTGGCAGGCAAAGGAGCGGGTGAAGTGAGGGCTCTTGTCTGTTGGAGTCCAGTGTGGAGGAGAGATGACACGATTATAGCTTGCCTGTCAATTCATTAAGAAGCACCCACTTTAATTGGGTTTACAGGCTATGCTGCTTCTCCAACAGAGTCTCCACCACCCTCATTGCTTAAAAATAGTAGATAGAAACATCTCTAACCTACAATCTTTCGATATTGCATAAAAATGCCCATTCTTGAAATACTGGAGCTGTTTTAAGGTTTAGAGTAGACTTGAGCAACTTTCAGAGTCTGGGAAGCACACATGACAACATGCACACAGAGAACCTGGAACAGTACCTGCTCCTGTGCCCTGCCTGCTTGCCTAATTTGTTTTTAAAGGTTTTTTAAAGCATGAAGAAGACCCCCTTATGCCCTCTATGGTCAATGTTTTTTAAACATAAATTTGCATTTGAGTTTGTATGGAGGGTAAACGTGATCCTGCCCCCCAGCACATGGCAAAATTATGCCCCATGCTCCCCAGAAGCCTTTTTTGAGCAATTTTTAAAAATTAATTGAGTGGGGACTGGAGGGCTGGAAGACAAAAGGATACTGAGAGAAGCAACATGTGGCCCTTGAGCTATACTTTGCTCAGCTCTGGTTTAGGAAAAAAGACAGGATTATAGCTTGTTCATTGTGGTGTGGAACAAGGACGGCCTTGTAAAATTTCTTTTCTGACCCCCCCTGATAATGTTGAGCTGCTTGAAATTGTCCTTTGTTGGTGACTTCACCAGTTGTTTGTAATGTGTTGTCAGGGCCAGCCCTATCATTCGGCAAAATAAAGCATCTACCCCAGAGAGTATATCTGAGCCATTACAATAGGGTGGCATTTATTATTGTATCTCTACTTTCTAGGATGCGGAATCTTTGCCTCTCTCCTTCATTATGAGATGCTAACAGACTATTTCCCACATCTTTGTCCAATACAAAAACTCTTAGCCGATAGCTTTTTCATAGTCTTCTTTATAACACACAACATATGACTCTTGCCTTTGTATGACAGGGCACAGTCTAAATGATGTTTATTGTCTTTCCTGCTCTTTCCTTTGACTGTTAGGCTGAGTCTGCTGTTGAGCAGGGAGTCCTGAAAAGCAGCAGAGCTGGGTTCTGGAGGTGACAGAGGTTGTGTAGCTGTCACAGATTGGATGCTGTTTCCTTTGGTCTCTGAGACAATTTGGTAGCTGACTCAAGAACAGCTCCTCACTTGCAGGGTTGTAGGTTCCTAGGAGACCTCAGTGGTAGCTTCCCAAATTAGGCTTTACAGCTATTTGCTATTTTTTGTTTGGTAGGTAGCTAAATTGGCTTTTTAACTGGAAACATCCTACTGCTCACCAATACATTTTTGTCCGCAATCGGGGTCATGGAATAATTCAGTTAGCACAAATGCACAATTGAACATATTTGTTCCAGATTAATTCAGTTTGAATAGCTATAACTCCGACTCCCTTATTTTCAAGCACAAATCTCACTCTGCACATAATATTTATATATTTATGCACTGTCTGTCTTGCTCTTCAGCTGAAAAAGATGTGTTGCCAGATGAGCCCACTTCACTATGTTAACAAACAAAACACTTTCCTTATTCCTCTGCAGAGAGGCAGGGAAATCTTTTTAATTCTCCCATTTGATTACCAATTGAATCCACATCTTCGATTGTCAATTAAAGGGGAAATTACATGCCCTTTGCCCTTCTGCATAGGATCAGGGAAAGGGTAAAATGAAAACATCTTATATGCTGACAGTGTTCATTAGCCCTATCAGCATACCAGACGTTGACAGAGAAAACCACCTTTGATGGCTGCTGCCTCTCTTAAACTGCATCACAAGCATCCTGATGGGGTTCTAAAAGAAGCACACATCAGGGAGGTTGGGGTGCTCTAGTGTCTGCAAATGCTAGATGAATTGCACCAAACCATCCCCCAAGAGCTGGAAAGAGTGTGCTAAGTGTTTGTCTGTAGACCTACTTTTACTGAGCTATCTAGCCAGTACCAAAGGCACCTTACGTACTATAAAATCAAACTTTCTACATCTCCAGCACTGCCTGCCCTGAGATTGTATTCCCTGCCTGGAGAACCTGGGAAGCATAGCAATTTTCTTGATACTCCCATCAGCATCCTGCAACCTGGCTACACTTTAATACCTGTAGAAAACAAAACAGACATTGTCCTCCAGCTAACATTCTTAACACAAAAGGGAAATGGATTAGAAGTGGGAAGAAGGGAGATGGGGAGTAAACTCAAGCACTGATTCTTACTCTTTTAGCGGCATGAATGTCTTCTGCTTTTGGGGGTAAAAGCAATGCCATGCCTTGTTAATGCCTAATGTTCCCTTGATTAAATAAGTCATGTGTTGATTAAATGCATGGAACATTCCATCAGGGGTACATTAACCTTCAACAACAAGGGGTGACAATATTTTGCCCCCAAGAATCACCATGCTTCATTAGAGTCTCTACATTTTAATGTATATATACAGTGGAACCCTACTTTATGGATGCCTCACCTTATGGAAAACTCACTATACGGAAGGAAATCCTAAGAAAATGATGCCTCAGCTTATGTATTTTTTTCACCATACAATAAGATTTTTTGGACTTTCAGAAAGTGCTCGGCTCCACCGTGTGATTGCCAGGGTGGTGTGAGACTTCCTGATTCTGGAGGGAGTTTCTTGGAATTTTTTGCCACTTTTAAGCCACATTTTGGCAACTTAAAAGCAGCAATTGGGCACTTCTGGGTTGGGGGGGGAGCAAACAGCTGATCAGTGGGCAAATTATCAAAGCTAGCCACTAGAGGTCACTGTTGGAAGTGCTTAAAATGCATTGAAATGCATTGAAAACCAATAAATCCCTCTGGAGATCAGAAAACAACAACCAAAAAAAGTCTTTTATTTGTGGCTTCCCCTTCCCCCCATTGGTTTTCAATGTATTCCTATAGGAAACCGCACTTCACGACAAGGAAAAATTGTGATAAGGAAAAACCTGCAGAATGGACTAATTGTGTAAAGTGGGGTTTCACTAGAGAAGTCTAGTGTTGCTTTACCTGCTCTGCACCCATCCTACTGGAATCCTCAGATTTGAAGTTTGTTGAAGGACAAAATTCTCTCTCCAAGATCACTAATACTATAACCTGAACTACAGCACTGCTCCAGCAGATTATCACAGTGCATTGACAAACTATAAAGCCTTTGAATCCATTTTCTAGAGGCAGCGAAATTCAGATATAGAATTGTTCTTATTGCACAGGATAGATACACGTCCAGAATAATCTGATGAAGACATAAGTAATTTATATGAGATGATCCTCAGTCTGCAATCTTCCTTAGAATAGTGTTATGGTGAATTTTACATGCCAAGGGCTACCTAATCCAACATTCTTTACAAGCAATTATAAGATGCTAAAGATTCTTGGGTGTTCTCCAAAAACTGGCTAATAGTCCATCACCTTTTACTCAGTCTTTCATTAAATTATTTGTTAACTACCAAAGAGAGAAAGGAAATGGGCAATTTCCCCCCAAACAACATTTTCCCCATTCATATCAAAATCACTCTATTAGTTCCCATTTGATACCATTTCTTTATATTGAAACTTCTGATTATATGTTTTTCGGCTGTTCCATGACAATTAGATTGTACTGAATTGTAAGTAAAATTTTTTTTTGCATATTTAGGAACTTGGCAAAAGCAGGCTTGCATGTGAATGAATTTCAAAATTGTACTGCAAAAAGTACATGTTGAGTAGATCCTGGACAAAATCCTGGTTTGTTTTTGTGCTGACATAGTGTGAATTGTCATAAGTTAAGAAGTCTCTGTAGTGCATCAGTTTGTGTGATGTGACCAAAATAGCCAGTGTCTATGATAACTGCTTAAATTGTGATAATTTTACATCAAGATTTAGGCCAATTACACTAGCAGGTGTAATTAACAGGATTTTGGCTACTACTTTCAGAACATCAGAAGTAGTGGCCAAAGGAGTCTTCAGGAACTTGGATCTCAAAGAGACATACAATGGCACCTCGCTTAAAGAGCATAATGCGTTCCACAGGAGCGAAACACCACTGTAAACGAAACACCATTGTAAGTGACCAATTGTGACTACTGGTGGGGGATTGCGAACCCCGATTTAGTTGTTAAGCAAGTTTTTGGGTTGTTTTAGTTGTTAAGCTAGAGAAAATTCTGCTCTTTAAGCGAGGCGCACTTTATGCAAGATTTCACTGTATGGTCTTGTAATTCACTAGCTGCAAGTCAAAAACCAGAACATTATTTTACGCAGTTAGCTTTATCCAATTTACTGGCTGTTATGTCCAAGCGTTATTTATTAAAATTGCCATTAGCGCCGTAAAGTCTATGGCAGAATAGCGTGCCTTTTGCAAAGGCGCCATTTTCAAACTACTGTCAGTAAAAGCTGATTCATCAGTAGAAATGTTCCTGCTTCCCCGGAAGCCCGTCAAAATGTATTAACCTGTGTAACTGCCATTCTCACTGTATATAAGCTGGCCACCTTGTACACATTCCCCAGTCCGGTAACTCAGAGCTGAATAATAAATCACTTGCGTTTGACCCAAACCTGCTGGTCAGAATACTTCTTAAGCGCCGGACTCAACACTGGCCTTGGCTCTTTTGAGAAACAGCTTCTTGCTCACAGTCCTGCCAGGATGCCGAGTGAGGTGGCTGCCTCAAGCAGCAGGTTTTAGGTGTCATGAAAAGGCAGCAAATTAGGTGGTATTGGGTATTTTTGTTGTTATTGTATTTTACTGTGGGGAGATGCTGTGGTGCCAGATGCCAGGATTTGGAGACTAAATATATTGTTTTGGATGAGAGAATATGTATCCAGAGAGGGCAAAAGTTACATCTGGCCACATCTTTGTGGGTTTTCCCCATAAAATTAATATTGGTATCTTGCGGATGGCATCTTGCGGTGGGCAGGCCTAATTAGTTTCCTTTCCCAATTATCTTCAAAACTCTGAGATTGGCTTCCAAGCATGTGCAGAACCTGACAGTGCGGATTCACAGATGAAAAAGAACCATCATTCACCACTGTATATTGGTTCTTAACCAATAATACATGTACCATGGATGGGAACAGAAGTAACTTAGGTCAGTGGTGGTGAACCTTGGCACTCCAGCTGTTCTTGAACTTCAATTCCCAAAAGCCCTGATCAGCAGGAGTGCTGACTTGGGCTTCTGGGAATTGAAGTCCAAGAACACCTGGAGTGCCAAGGTTCGCCACCACTGACCTAGGTGGAAGTCATGATATTCATAATAATTATTAAGGTTTCATTCTCCCTCAATCCCCATGTCCTCCTGCAAGGGTCATATGCCATCTTCTCCTGAACCTCTATGCTGTAGGATTATCCATCTGCGACTTTTCAACATGTTTGATATACTGTATAACATGCACATTGAATATTGTTGGGATAACAGATACCTAGCATGCAATAACACTGAGTATCAGTGGGAGGAAGCTTTATCTATACCTATAAATCTGAGCGTTAACCATTGTGATTTGACAAAGGATCCTTAGCCAGGCTCTACTAGCCTGTACCGAGCATTCGTGCACTTGCCCGAACTGGGTACGGAGGTAACTGGGGGGTTGAGAAATGCGCCAGTGGGGCAGGAGACCCACGAATGCAAACAAAAGAAAAAGAATTCACTTCCCAATGTTCCTTGCGCCGCGCCACAACCAATCAGGTTGAGCAGCGTGAGAAAAAGGAACGTTCAGAAACGCGCCGTGGCCAATCAAAAACAAGCCGCAGAAAAAAACGCTGCACAAACGGTAAACACAAACCGAAAACTACAAGCCCCAGACTCCTGTGCGCCATGAGCACCCAGAACACTGAGAAGGCCACCGCGCAAAAAATAAAAAACAAACAAGCGGCCTAAAGCACTGCTGGGGTTCCCGTGGCCTGGCCAGCAAGGCCAGGCCACGGGAAGGGAAGCCAACCCCCCAATGCCACCTGAAGCAGTGCTGGGGTTCCCGTGGCCCAGCCAGCGAGGCCAGGCCGCGGGAAGGAAACCCACCCCCCAATGCTGCCTGAAGCAGCGCTGGGGTTCCCGTGGCCTGGCCAGCGAGGCCAGGCTGCGGGAAGGGAAGCCCACCCCCCAACACCGCCTGAAGCGGCACTGGGGTTCCCGCGGCCTGGCAACCAAGCCCAGGCTGTGGAAAGGGAAGCCCACCCCACCCCACACACAAGTCCCCCCAAAAACCAACAAAATTAAAAGTAACCAGTAAAAAAAAAGGAAAAATAACAAAAAAAACACAAACACAAACACCAACTAACAAACAAAACCACTAACAAAACACCCTAAATAAATAAAACCAGCCAACTCACCTGCACACGTCCTCACTCCACGACGTCCGGAACAGAAATGAACAAACAAAGACGACTTACCGGAAGAAGCACCACCAAGAGGCCAGAAGAGGAAAAAAAACTAAAATGAAACTAAAACCCCTAGCAGCCCCACCTGCAGGACACAATCATAAAAACAACTCAAAAAGACTCAACAGCCCCACCCAGAGGCCACAAGAGTAAAAACAAGTCAAAAACATAACATAATATCACAATTTCACACAAATCACAAAAAACTAACCAAAATAAAAACATTCCTAAAATCCAGTGTTGAGTTTTAATTCAAATAAAGACCCAAAACATCTAAACACAGTTTAAAAACATTGAATGTAAAAATATGTATTTTCACATTTTTAAAATTATTACCTACATTAAAAATATTAAAATAAAATACACATAATAAAACATTATTTGGTTAAATAAAAAAAATATAGCATCCTTTGTTCTTTTTAAAATCCACAAAAAAACCCCAAAAAACCTGATCACAGTTTATAACAGTCCGTGTGTATAAATAAACATTTTAAAAATGACAATTACAGACGAACCTCTTTTTTACAAACATTAACTAAAAAAAAACCTTCTAAAACAATTTAAAACAGCCGAGCACCGCCGGGCAATCTCTGCTAGTAGCCTAATATAATTGCCCTTTGCCACTAACTCTATTGGTAAAGTTCTCTTCCATCCTGCCTCTGGCATCTGAAGCAAATGCCCCCCAACCTGTGTTCCTATTTTGTTGTCAAGCTTCCATTGTTTTGTTGATAGTCCTTCTTCCTCTGCCCTCCAACCAAGCAGCAAGCATGGGAGTTCACCCCAAGTGCGGAGACCCCATTTCCCTTTTATCATTCTCACTGTAACTCCAAAAGATAGTAACTATTTTCTACTTTAAATGCTTTTAGACTGAATTTATCATACAAGATACTAGTTCGTGTGGGGAAATCAAAGAAAGTGGGTACTGAGATTAAGCTGATCTCTCCACATTTTTGTGCTGTTGTTGTGGTTTTTTTTGTATTCTGCATCATACTTTGCTAGCTAAATGGAATGACCAAATTTGCCCAATAAGTATTTCAACACATCCCAATTCTTTATCTTGCCTATCAACGCACTATCAACAGAAGAACAGAATGCTTAGAAACATATAAGTGTCCTTCTTGAAAAAAATTGAACATTTTGTCTCTGTCAGGATGGGTCTTGGATTCTTTGACTGAATGGTAGGCATAATATATGGAAAATTCAGAATTTGGGGATGGAATACCAGATAGTAGCTGGCAGACACAGGTTTTCATCCTAGTATGTAGATTAGTAAGTACATTTAGTGAGCTATGATCTCTCAGTAACCTTCGTAAAAAACGCTGGGAGAATATTGAAGAGAGTGATTTCCTTAGAGAAACACAGCAGAATGAAAATGAAGTGAGGAAGTATTAATTGATTGCTTTGATCCATCCATTCATCCCATCAACTGCACACATCTTTGGCTGATAAATGCAAGTCAATTGTAAACTGATTTATCTGACTGATAAATACAAGTAAATTGTGAACCCCATATAATAATAATTTTGTGTCAGAGATTACTCTGAGTTTTAGGGGATGCCTGAATGAGTCTCCTTTCATGTCCCCAAGTGCAGCTCTCTGGTATCAAAACCCGAACTTCAAGTCTCCAGCTCAGCGCCTTAACCAGTAAGCCACTGGGGGGAGCAGCTGTGAACCCTGTGACCACTCAATGCTGTGGGCCGTAAATAAGTGGAAGCAGCAGCAACTACAACAACCACCAAATTGCTGAACTGGGTTGGTTATTCAAAATGAATTGTTACACAGTTTTTTTGGGTATTAGTCTAAAGTTCTAGTCAAGATTATCTTCCATCTGTTCATGCTCTCGTAGTATGTTTCAAATTCAACACATGGTCACCAGTTTTGCAAGGGTAAGAAGATGGTGACTTAGATGGTTACAAGAAGACCATCTATGTCTCTGCAGTGGCAGTCAGGCAGGTTCAACCTTGTGTGCCCTGATTCAAGAATGATGATGTCTTTGGATGTCTCTTGTGATAAAGCCAAAGGCTAGTGGCGATCAGCATGCATTGCTGTGTGCATAGAAATTCTACTTGCCAAAAGTCTACACTTTACAGATAACTGTTTGTGTTTTCAGTAGATGCCTTTCAGTATTCTGGTGTTTTGCTGCTGGTTTTATCCCACATACATTGTTTCCTGTCTTATTATTGCATTGTTACGGTTCTGTATTTTATGTTTTTCATTTCGCTGCACACTGCCCAAAGAACTTTGGTAATTGGAGGGTCCAGAAGTGTAATAACTCCAAATAAAATAATATTTTTCCTAAAGTATTATTTTGGGCAATGAAAAGCAGCCTTATGCCTTTGCGTCACATTCCGATCAAGCTTAGGTTGGATCTGTGTGTTACATCTGTAAAACACTTCAACAGGAAGGGATGCCTTAAGCAAAATTAGCAGCACTGGTTGCTTAGTCTGAAAACATCTGTTCAAAGAAAGGGAGAGAATAGGATACCTTATTAGAAACAGTCGCAATTCTTTTGTTAGAGAGTCAGGGATGGAAGTGAGGTCTTTGGGTAAGCAAGGGTCCTTTAATAGGGTTAGGTGAGGTCAGAGGAATAGGGGTCAGAGGAGTAGGGTTACATAGGCAAAGCATTGTGGTATATGTAGTTCAGGGCAGTATGATATGACATCTGACATCTTTGGCTGACCAAAACCCTACATTTTATCATCAAAATGAGTGTTCTACATGCATTCATTTGTGCTGGAGCCAAAATTATTTATTTATTTATTCTATTTATAGGCCACTTTCCTTGCCTCGGTTACACGTATTTACAAGGAGAAGGCTGTGGGTTTAATCCCTGGCTAAAGATAGGGGGGACTGTGGTGGCTCAAGAGATTAAGACACTGAACTCACTGACTGGAAGGTCAGAGTTCAATTCCTGGGTACTGCATGACGGAGTGAGTTCCCATCTCTGTCCTAGCTCCTGCCAACCTAGCAGTTTGAAAGCAAGAAATTACAAGTAGATAAATAGAGACTACTTTGGTGGGAAGGTAAACAGTGTTCCGTGCACTCTGGTGTTGAGGCATCAGGGCCGCCATCAGAGGGGTGGGACCATTAGGACTCCCGTCCCGGGCCCGGAAATGATGGGGGCCCGGCACTGCCGGGAAACCACTGATGTGCGCATGCACAAACAAACAATGCAAGCACAAAAAACCAAAGGGGCATGGCAGCGCCGGGAAACCACTGCTGTGCACATGCACAAACAAACGATGCATGTGCAGGAAATCAGAAGGGCGTGGCCAAAATGTGTGTGTGTGGGGCATGTACCGGGCCCGAAAATTTCTGATGCCAGCCCTGTGAGGCATGCCTGCCACATGTCCATGGAAACGTCTACAGATGCAGACAGCGCTGGCTCCTTGGCTATAAACAGAGATGAGCACTGAATCCTAGAGTTGGATACAACTGGATTTTGAACAAGGGCGACCTTTACCTTTACTAAAGATAGGGGAGAATCCAGCCTGAAACCCCAAACAATCTCTGCCAGTCAGCGTGGATACCGGGGTGAGTTCAGTGGCATGCAGCTAGCTATGTTCCTGCTTCTGTCACTTGTCTTGGCAAAAGGCGGATACTGTACACAGTTTATGAGACAGAACAGTTGTATCTTCCTATACGGGCCTAAAGGCCATAACAATTTTTATGATTCCCTCCCTATCTTGTTTTTTGTTTTGTTTTTAAGTTAGGTTGACAAACGACTTGATTGTATTCCATGATGCAATATAGTCAACACCAGGGGAGTTTTGACTGTCAGAGTAGATTCTTCATTATTTGTGTGAAAAACCAGAGTTTATCCAAGTTATTACAGAGGACGGAAAATGTGGACTGTGTGCCTGTTTCCTAATACTATTTGGATGGGGGGTACATTCATCTAAATGGATTGTGAGGCTAATATTCAATGCCAAGTCTATGGAAAATGCTTGATGTCTAATTCTGGCATTGCCATGACATAAATGCATACTAAAACTAAAGAAACATATCAGCAATATGTAACACTTTTTCTCAAAAATGTAACTTGGTATCATTCATTCAGCTGAAACAGTGGTTAAATACCTGTAAATGATTGAGGAATAATAAAACAAGTAATGGTCTTTGTCTTACTTGAAAGTAATTCCTCATGGGTCCCCCCCCCCCCCAAGTCAAATAAAAGGATGCATCCTGTTATTAAAAATATTCACTTGTGCTCAAAGGTTCTGTGCTCCAGCATGGTTGTGCCTGGAGTCCTGTTGATATTGTTCAGAGCTATCTGGCCCACCACCATTACTGGTTTATCTATCACAAATTTAATATATTTGGATATCTGTGTATGATGTAATGTATTATGTATTGTGTGCTGTCAAGTCAATTATCACTTACTATGACCCTTTCCATGGTTTCCTAGACAGACAGTACTCAAAAGTGGTTAACCATTCCCTTCTGAGAGTGCCCTAGGATTGTGCAGCTTGCCCAAGGCCGTACCGGCTGGCTCTTCTTTCAGTAGGCACAGTGGGGAATCAGAGTCCCAAGCTCTAGCTCTGCAGCCAGACACATAAACCACTGAGCTATCCAGCCATCTAATTTCATCTACAACACAGCATCTTTTACAAAAGGGGTTCTTAACCTACAGCCCACGGGCTGGATCCTGCCCGCAACATCATTCCATGTCGCCACCACTGTCGCCGCTGTCCTTGTCCCCTCTGCCTGGCTTGGTGCGTCCCTAACACCGCTCTGTAGCAGGGCAGATGTTGTAAGAAAGCTTGCAACATCCACCCTGCTACAGAGTGGCATTAGGGACATGCCAAGCCAGGTGGAGGGGACAAGGACGGCGGTGGTGGAGGTGAAAACAGAAGCAGCAGACACACGTGGCTACTTGTGACTTTCCCAGCGGCCAATCTGGCTGAGTGTGGGCAAGGACAGGCAGGACCCCTCCATCACCCACGGCAGGCAAGTAAGCAGGAAAGCATTGACATCAGTGTATGTATGTGGGGAGTGTTGGCGGGTAGGACTGGTGGTGTGTGTGTGGGTCTTGGCGGTGGCAGTGGGGGGAGTATTGGCAGTGGCAGCATGGGGGGGAGTGTTGGTGATGGCGTGGGGGGGGATGTTGATAGGCCGAACTGGTGGTGTGGGGGATGGTGGGGGCTCAGGGTGGTCCTGCTGCTCCCACCACAGAAGGCAGGGGGGGATACCAGTCTGGCCTGCCAATAGTCTGAGGGGGCGTGATCCAGCCCCTGGCTTAAAAAAGTTGAGAAGCCCTGTTTTACAATATAATGAAAGAACCACTTTCTTGGGACCATCTTCCCAAATGAGAGCAAACCTTGTTTGCCCTCCTTGGGTCAAAGTTGCATACATTAATCCATGGATGATGAACCTCTGGGATTCCAGATGTTTTAGATTACAAATACCACAGCCCTTTATCATTGAAAATACAGACTGGGGATGTTTGGAGTTGAGGCCCAAAACATCTGGAGTCAAAAAGATTCACCATCCCTGAGATAACCATTACACTACTTGGCCAGCTCAGTCTCACATTTCTCTCAGCTCCACAGATCTCAACTTGGCATGGAGATGTTTACAGGTGCCCTTCAGGCAAGCAGCTGCACCAGAATCACAATAATCTTTCCTACAATGTACCCACAACCTCATCGAGCAAACAGATGACAGCTGCTGGAGGGATGACTCTGTGTCCTCAACATCATCGCTCCAGGAAGAGCTGAGAAGAGATACTTTCTCGCAGTGCAAGTCCCAGTATTTCCCACTGGTCATGTCAGCCGGGAGATTTTGGGAGGTCTAGACCAAGAAAAGTACCTTTCCCCATCCTTGGCTCCAGGGTGTAGTGAGCAATCAAAAGAGTGGATGGCTTATACCAGAGGTTCCCAACCTAAGGCCTGTAGACTGCATCTGGCCCATAGTGCCATTTCATGTGGCCATCCCTACCCCTCCAAGGGCATTTGAGAAATAAAATGGCCACCCCTTTGAAGCTGTTGGGACAAAATGGCCACCCCCGTTGTGCAGACAGGGCAAAATGGCCGTTCAGCTCTTGAAGCTGACAGAGGAGAGCATGACCTGGCCTACGGCTTGAAAAGGTTGGGAACCCCTGGCTTATACTGCTACTTGCCAGATTAGAACATTCCTGTCCATCACAACTCTACCATCAGGAGATAAGCCACTCCTACTGGAGTGGAGCATGACTTAGGAGGTGACTCAGTGGAAGGCATTTTATCACGCTCCCTTGCAAACAGTAGTTTGGGCCCATTCCTGTTGCTAGTTCATTCCGATACTTTTTTTCCTGGGCACTTCATTTCCTGCTCAGCTTTTGGCAGATCTGTGATGAGGAGAATCCTGGCAACTGTTCTCTGATTTAGGACATCAGTCATTTCCCTGCCTCCCTCATGGATGTAATAGACAAATGGACATGAGGTCTGCTGGATGCTTCTCTCCCAGCCCAAATGAACAGATGGCTTGTTGACACTGAATGGCAACATGGCTAAGCAGTGCTGAAGCCTGCCTAGCTGGCTAACAACTCCTTGCGGGCTTTTTCAGAGTTCGCAGGTATCTCTTGCTTGTCCTAGAAGGACAAGTGGAAATGGAAAGAAACATACAAGGTTGAATCCCACCCACCTCTGTTATACCAACAGAGCCAGCCCTACCAATGAGTACAGCTGAGTGGCTGTGTCAGGCAGAAAAATTAGAGTGTCATGGATGGGCAGCAAATTGAACTTTACTCAATGTGCTTGTGCCATGTTTCTCCCTGTAAAGCAATGGTTCCCATCCTTGGGTCCCCAGATGTTCTTGGGCTATAGCTCCCAGAAACCTTGGCCAACACATCCAGTGCTGAAGGCTTCTCGGAGTTTGAGGCCAAGAACATCTGAGGACCCAAGTTTTTGACAATAGTCAAAGAGACTTTTGCAAATATACTCAACATACAGAATCACTGGTGTAGAGAATGGAATGGCGGAGATACATCTGAGGCTTTCTGCCTTAGATGGTATGATCTACTAAATACCATTGTCCCTAGTCAGCATAGGATGCTGGGGTATATAGTCTAACACATCCAGAATGTACCACCAGGTTGGAGAAGGCTACTTTACAGTCACCTTAATGTGCCCAATATTAGCATTCTCATCAGGCGGCGGTTAACTAACCTGACAACCCTATGTCTTCAGGCACTTAAGGGAAGTCAGAATGTCATCAAGAAGGATAAGGTCTTTCTTAGCTTTGGCCCCAAGAACCCCTCCCTCCAGATTTTTTAAAAGCTCCTAAAACTGAGCTGTTTGAAGAGGCTTTTGCAAATATACTCCACATATAGAGCTTGTGGCCTTCATTTGTCAGTTGCTGTTGAGTGTCTATTAGTTGTCATGATGTGTTTATTGTTAATTTGTTTATGTTTAAAAACTGAGCTGATTGTTTGTTATTGATGAATTTGTTGTTGTAAACTTCCCAGAGTAGTATATTTACTAGATGGGAGATGTAAAAATAAAATAAATACAAATAAATGAATGGAAGATTCAGATTCAGGAAGCCTTCCTTTTCTCTTCCTTTCCCTGGTCCTACTTACCAGATCTGCTCCAAGGAGAGGTTGTAGGCTTTTGCTGGAGCCACCTCTTGGGTGTAGAGCATACCTGTCAACTATTCTGTTTTGTCCAGGATTTTCCGTAATTCACCGCTCCGTCACGATTCTTCCCGCCATCATCCCGTATGTGAACAGCCAGGAAAGGGGTTACTGCACATGTGCGCTGCTGCCTCTGATGGGCACGCATGCGCAGTAACCCCTTTGCTGGCTGAAGGGGTTACTGCGCATGCATGCAGGAGTTTCTGTGCATGCGCATAGCTGCCTCTGATGTCAGAGGCAGCAGTGCGCATATGGCAACACTGGCACCTGGAAACCTTCCCATATTTGGACACCGGCAACTTGCCAGGTATGGCGTAGAGTTGTTGGGTTGGGTTGGGGGATAGCCCCAGCCTCTGGTGTAGTCATTGAGAAGATGGCACATATGGGACAATGGGATTTTTAAAAATAAAAATATTATAAAATTAGAATGTATTACAATGTAGACATTAAGGTTTGAAAGGGTGGGTGAGTAAAGCAAGGAAGGGTAGGAGGAGAGAGTAAAGTTCACAAGGAAAGGCAGAGAATATATCAGCTGTTCTGAGTTCTACCAAAATTTAAAAAAATATATTTTCTAAAAAGTTAGCATTGTGGTGCAAATGTGAAAGCCTTAGAATGGTGGGTAAGGAGAATAAGGATGGAAAGTGAAGTAGGGATCATGAAAGACTAGAATAGAGGTGAACCGAAATGGCAATTTGTGCTCAGAAGGAAAACTCAGGGAGCAATTCTGGATATGTGTGGACAAACAGTACCAGAGGATGCAGTGCATCCCAGTGCTAGTATGATCTATGCAAATCTGCAACAAAAATTATCACCTGAAGCAACTTAAGAACAAGTGGGGACAACACCACTGTGTGGACAAGCCCCAAGTGATCTTGTGATCAGTGAGGCTGGAGAAATTTGGGAAAAGTATTCTAAAAAAGTCAGCTTCCCAGGTCACAGTCAGAATCTGTTTGTAAAGAGAGTACAACCAATTGCAGTTCCCATCCTCCAATCTAGTATGAAGCTTGCAGTAAACCTAGAACAGGAAAACTGGAGAGAGCTGCTGGAAATGTCATAATTCCAGGTAATTCAATACCAGTAGCAATTATACTTATCTATTGCCCCAAAGCACTTGGTACACTCTCTGGGCAGTTCACAAGGTAATTAGCACCCACCACCCCCACCACCCCATAATGCCGGGTACTCGTTTTACTGACCTCCCAGAAGGATGAAAGGCTGAGTCAACCTTGATTCACATCAAGATCAAACTCACATTGTCAGCAGCTTTCCCCTGCAGTAGAGCAGTTTAACCACTGCACTACAAGGACTCTTAAAAGATCTAGGTCAGTGGTGGCATACCTATTTACCATTCTCTTTTATTCATCTTGTATTTGCTAGAGCAGCATTTCCCAAACTGGTTTTTTGGACTTCAATTCCCAGAAGCCTAAGTCAATTTTCCAAAGCACCAATCAACCAATGTACTGACTTTGACTTCTGGGAATTGAAGCCAACCAGTGTTCTATGGAACATAGTTTTGGAAACGCTGTGCTAAAGGAAGAAGATTCTCCATTGGTGCCAACTGAAAAGTTCCTTTCCAATGCCAGTGTTGGCATCTGAGCATCCTCAGTTATGCTGCATGGGTTAAATCTCTTCTTTGTATCTTCTCTGAGTGACTCTGTTAACTATGGTATTGAGTTCTCATGTGGTTTGGCCCTTAGTTGTCCAGAGACATCTCGTTGGCCACAGTTAAGGACATGATGCATGATCTTGGTCTGATCTAATAAGATGTCTTTCTGCCTGGGAATAAAATTGCTGGGATGGGGCATTGAGGGGGATCTCAGAAGTGCAATGGGTTGAGGTATGTGTGTGACAGGTCATGATGTGAGTCGCATGTCAAGAGTGGGGCTGAGGTGTGCCGCTTCATTTGGGACTGACTCCTGCCTGCGCTGGCATGCTGCTTAAGATGCAGCCAGCATTGCTACCATGTCTGTCCTTGTCACAGCCAATTAGGATCAGGGCAAAATGGTACCACGAGGTCTCAAACAGCACTGAAGTTTGCAGCCCCACTGTGTGAATATTAAAAGACCCTGAGAACCTAGGGCCCTCAAAGGAAGGGGAAGGAAGCAAAAATGGAAGAGCAGACAAAAGAATCAAAGAGTCTTTCCATAATGAGATCTTTGTCCAACGCCTTGTAATTTACTTAAATCCTCACCTGACTGGCCTGCCCAAGTCACACTAGCTGTTCTGGAGCTTGGAAGGAACTAAGCACTAGATGGCAAATTACTCTGAATTAGTGGCTCAAGTGGCTAAGACGCTGACTGGGAGGCGGAAGGTCAGCAGTTCGATTCCTGAGTACTGCAGGATGGAATGAGCTCCCGTCTTTGTCCCAGCTCCTGCCAACCTAGCAGTTTGAAAGCAAGCAATTGCAAGTAGATAAATAGGGACCACTTTGGTGGGAAGGTAACAGCATTCCGTGCGCTCTGGTGTCTAGTCATTCCTGCCACATGACCACGGAAATGTCTGCAGTAGCAGACAGCGCTGGCTCTTCAGCTTTGAAACAGAGATGAGCACTGAACCCTAAGTTGGATACGACTGGCTTTCGAGCAAGGGAAACCTTTACCTTTACCTTACTGCATAACTGTGTGTCTCAAGAGTTTGAAACCCCTACATCTATGATGGTTCCAGATTAATTTGAAGATTGTTATTTACATGATGCCCAACCAAAATCACAGTATTTTGGCTGCCAAGGGGTTTATTTTAAAGCAGTAACTAGCTGGGGGCTGTTTATTTTACTTGTAGCAGTATAAAATACATCAGTGTGTGTGTGTGTGTGTGTGTGTGTGTGTGTGTGTGTGTGTGTGTGTGTGTGTGTGTGCGCGCGCGCACGCGCTTGGGGTGTCTGTGTGTACTGTCTATCTGTGGTTTCCTAAATAAACTTGTGGTTGGGCTCCAACTGATTGACAGAGATGGGCCTCAGCTGATTGTCACATCTCCACTGCCACTGCTGATCAGATGGGGTATCTTCCCACCCATGAGTTGGAGCCTCCCCTGCAGCCATGGATGCCACTAAAAATAAACAGTTCAAAAAATGATTCCATGCAACAGCAGAGATGGGCTCCAGCTGATCAGCAGTGACAGATCGTCTCTGATCAGCTGAAGCCGTGATTTGCAACATTTGAGTTGGCAAAATATACTTTCTCCCAAACTTCACATTGGCTGTACTATTTGGCATGGTGACCACTGTGGCATGTTCAGTGTTTCAGAGATGTGCCCTGCAGCCCATAGCAAATCAGGATTAAGGAGTGTCACTGTTGAAAGGTGAGCCAGAAAGGGATGTCTCCTTCTTGCTTTGTCCATCTTGACACAACAGGTAAATTTTCCACAGAGAAAAGGTTTTCCCTAAATGTCCATCCTGAGATAAACTTCACCTTTTACATATCTGACTGCTATGCATCTGTTAAAGGTGCAGGAACACAGGCATCTGAAGGAAGGAATCAAGCCCCCCCTGTTCCCCTCCAAATCCAAAATGCACAGTAAGTTACCTTGATATTGAGGCTGTTATGTATATATTTCAGTAGTAGGGTGCAGTTAAAAGGGGACAGATGCAGATTGCCAGGCAATAGAAAGATGGGTCACTACCTTAACTGTACTCATCATCAAATAGCAGTTGGATTGTAGTGCTCCACTCTTAACGAAAACGAGCTGATTAACTCATGTATTAGCATGAAAGATGGCTGTAACTAAGATGCAAGCTTTGTCTCAGAGTACAGTGGTACCTCAGACAAAGTCCAGTTCGGATAAAGTCACGGTTTTCATGCACATGTGATGCCATTGCATAAATACTATCTTAATTGGTGTTTCTGTAGCTGTTTTAAATTAAGGGGTATGCCTTATTCAAGTTGATATATAGCAACCGAGAAATTTCGTTGTTCCCACAAGGGGACAATTACAATAAAGATTTATCTATCTATCTATCTAAAATCCAAAACTGCTAAAAATGGAGTTATCCGAGGTATTTGGTATAGGAACCTCGCATAAAGTCCATTTTTTGGATGTTATCCGATGCATCGCTCATTTGATTCGGATAAAGTCCAAAATCGGATAAAGTCCAAACTTGTGGAATGGAGTTTGGACTTTATCCAAGGTTCTACTGTACTAGATTTAGACATTGTGCCCTTTCTAAATGCCTGGCAATCTGGCATGCTGCCATGGGACAACATGGCATTAAACTAGGCCCCTGGGGGACAGCAGAGGTGAAAGCACCAGGCAGACAACATAGCCTATGGCCATGATGGTGAACCTTGGCACTCCAGATGTTCTTGGACTTCAATTCCCAGAAGCCCAAGCACCATGTGAATCCACATGAATGGGTTTACTGCAATTCAGCCAGACTGCACTGCCCTTGTCACTCCCGGAAGTGGAAGTAAAATGCGCCTGGGACAGCACCAGGGACAGCCTTGCCATTCAAGCTATAGAGAAAGCATACTGTCTCAGGTCGGGGACCTCAGCTGAATTGTTAAAGGGCAGCAAATGGACAACTATTTGGCTTCAGGTTAGGCTTTTGCAGAAATACTTGTAATGAATATTGACGATCAGCACAGGGCATCATTGGTCCCATCAGACAAGATGAACAGCTCAAAAAGAGGAAAATTACAAAATTTTTTTTAAAAAAGAAGCCATTTATTTTACAACTGGTCACACTTAACTGTTACTTTTCTAATTTTATGTATTTAACCGATCAATACCTCCATTTCAGTGTCTCTCAAAGGGCCCTTGCAATGTTCAACATAATATTTATCTAAAAGTAAACAAATTTACTGGGTGGGAGGTAGATAGAAGCCATTTGCACCTTCCGCCTTTAGGTACTAAAACCCCCTCTGTCCCTCTTTCTTCTCATAACAGCCTTTTCTGGAAGGAATTTTGCCTACCTACGTTGAAATAATTAGGAAATATAAATGCATCAAACCATCAGCATCCAAGTGGCAGGATAAGGGTTTTCTATTCTTGAAGTAAAAGATGAATACGCAGTTGATCCCAAAAAAGATAGAGTATATTTCCTTCCCCTTTCCTACCATACATCTGTTTTTTCTTGCTGCTGCCAAGTCACAAGATGGCTCGGCTGAGGTGTAAAAGGCTTGCTTTCAGTTCCCAGCTCAAAATCACTAAAATAGCAGACGAGAAGACATGCGTGTGTACAGCAAGGGAGGCCAACTCGCACCATCCTAAAGAAAATACAGTAAAACCCCTACTTACGAAAAAGTCCATTTCGTAGGCTTTTGCTTAAATTGGTTTTTTATGTAACTTGAAGCAAACCCGTAGGGAAAATTATTTTTTATGTAACTCGAAGCAAACCCATAGGGAAATGAATTTTTACATAGCTCAAAGCAAACCCATAAGAAAAACAATATTTATGTAACTCGAAGCAAACCCATAGGAAATCGTGTAAATTGGGACATGGTTTTATCACAAAATCATTATTTTAGTTGAATTTTATGTAACTCGTGGCATTTTTAAGTCGGGGTTTACTGTAAACAGTCTTGTGTCATCTGAATCCTTCCTACCCCCACTGGTGGGTTTTTCCCTTTGGTTGACCAAGATAAAAACAAAATTCTGTGCTTCAAATGGAAATGGAAGGACTGAGCAGATTGGAACAGCCAATCTGCCCACACCCAAGAACCCAGCATTGTTACACTTAATCTGGCTCATCCTTCTGAATGCAGGTCAGCAGTTCGATACCCGAATACTGCAGGATGGAATGAGCTCCTGTCTTTGTCCCAGCTCCTGCCAATCTAGCAGTTCGAAAGCAAGAAATTGCAAGTAGATAAATAGGGACCACTTTGGTGGGAAGGTAAATAGTGTTCTGTGTGTTCTGGTGTCTAGTCCTGCCTGCCACATGACCATGGAAACATCTGTAGAAACAGACAACACTGGCTCTTTGGCTATGAAACAGATGAGCACTGAAACCTAGAGTAAGATACAACTGGCTTTCAAGCAAGGGTGACCTTTACCTTTACGAGTCTCTATTCTCCCTACCATCACGACTTGCTTGTTCTGATTCTCAGAATTAGAGTGTGCCTAACAATGTAGAATCAACAAGCATGGATGCACCTGTAAACATGCATGCTTGTGTGCACATGCACATCCATACTTAAACATTCTGCACCAATATTCCCTTATCTGGCACCCACTAGATGAGCTGAATCTCCATTGCTAAGCAGTTCAACACATCTGAAAGGAACCCAACTGGGAAGGCTTTGACTATACACAGCTCTCTCCTGCAGACTCTCTCTTCTCCTTCTTCTCTTTCCATATATGCCTTCCTCTCTCATCTCCCAGGTCTGTGCAACCTTTTCCACTTGCAGAGGAAGTTAATTTTTCTTGGCTAGAGAGACATAGCCTCAGTGCTTTGTCTCTTCCTCCCCACTTCCTTTACCCACTCTGCTCCTACTCCACTTCTCTAGCTGGATGCAAAGACAGCCTCATGGTCATAGTGGAAGCACCACAATCCTGATTTCATGAAGACGCCACTAATAAAGTGTCCTCGCTGCGTGCACACACGCAAGTACATCAGTGCTAGCCCCGACCCTGGGAAGAGCAATTGCAATCTGTCCAGCAGCTATCTGCTTTGGTTCCAAGTTAATGAGCCAGGCTTAGACTCCTAAGTCATCCTGCCACCTCTACTGATTCTTCTTGATTACTGTAATGAAACGGTCAAAGGGTTATTAAACAACCTGCTCTTGATCTAGGAACATGGCATTGCTATCATGGCATTGCACCGCACCCCTGCCTGACTGTGTAATAAAACAAGTTGACAATGACGCATCACCTCCACCTGCCTTCCCACCCACCCATTTGCTGTGCCACCGGAGGCCCACAGAACAACTCCCACAGCCAGGACATGACACTTTGGGAGTGAAGGAAGAGATACACAAACTCCTAGTTGGGCAGCGTAGATACTGAATGGCAATGCTGTTTTCCCAAGCTGGCACCACAACCAGTCGCAGGAGTCAGTGTGGACAGAGTAGTGGACTTAAACCCCGGATACATGGCTTTACATTTGTCCCTGGTCATAAAGCGTGCCAGCTGCCCTTGGGCTAATCCAGTAGTGGCAAACCTATGGCACATGTACCAGAGGTGGCACTCAGAGCTCTCTGTGTGGGCACTCGCACTGTCACCCTAGCACAGAGTTTGCCCCGCCCCTCTGCCCAGCAGCCCAATGGGAGCACTTCCTCCCTCCTCCCAGCACAGAGTTCTCTCTGCCCCTCTGCCCAGCAGCCCAATGGGAATGCTTCCTCCCTCCTCCTAGCACAGAGTTCTCTCTGCCCCTCTGCGGCATGGATGGCAGCCTGTTGAGTTTGGGCACTCGGTCTCTAAAAGGTTTGCCACCCTGGATCCTTCCCTTGTAGAACAACCTGCTTCACAACATTATTGTGAGGACAAAAAGAGCAGAGAAAGGAATACACTTTTCCTCCCAGTTGTGGTCTGACTGTGACTGGGAGGTGGAAGGTGAGCAGTTCGAGTACTGCAGGACAGAATGAGCTCCCGTCTTTGTCCCATCTCCTGCCAACCTAGCAGTTCGAAAGCAAGAAATTGCAAGTAGATAAATAGGGACCACTTCGGTGGAAAGGTAACAGTGTTCCATGCGCTCCAGTGTCTAGTCATGCCTGCCACATGACCACAGAAATGTCTGCAGAAGCAGACAGTGCTGGCTCTTTGGCTTTGAAACAGAGATGAGCATTGAACCCTAGAGTCGGATACGACTGGCTTTCGAGCAAGGGAAACCTTTACCTTTACCTTTAACAGCACAGGAAAAAGCCATTAGAAAAGGAAAAAACCTCACACATGAATTCAGTATGACTTTAACATTAGTCATGTTTGCAGCAAAACTCCCTTCAAATTCAGCCATAGTATAAGAAGAGCAAATCTGGAGGTTTTTTAAAAAAAGGTATAGCCCAGGGGTTCCCAAGCTTTTTACGTCATGAGCCTGACCATGCCCCCAGACAGCTGAAATGGTTGGACCATGCCCCTGGGGAGCAGAGGTGGGTGCATTTACAGCTGTCATAAATGTGGCCATTTTTGTGTTTATGACAGTTGCGGGCATGTTTACGCATGCGTGGATGCATTTTACGGCTGATGTAAATTGGTCTGCTTCCACTTCTGGGTGCAGTGGTGGCGGAGGCACGGGCCACATGAAATGGTGCCATGGGCCGAGTCCAGCCCACAGGCCATAGGTAGGGAACCCCTGGTGTAGTGTACTCTTGCTATCATTCCCTATTGTTACTACCTATCTTGTAATGTCACAATGTATTTACTGTATTGCTGGAAGAAACATCAACAATTTGAGATATGCAGATGATACTACCCTAATGGCAGAAAGTGAGGAAGACAGTGATGGGATTCAGAATTTTTTACTACCTACTACCGTGGGTGTGGCCAGGGGGAAAGCCCTATGTTGCACCCGAATTAGGATTACTGTACTTTATTTCAAAATTTGGATGGGCGGGGCCAGCCAGAATTTCTGCTGCCAGTTCTGGTGAACTGGTGCGAACCTGCTGAATCCCACCACTGGAGGACCACTGGAGGAAGACCTAAAGAAACTCCTGCTTAGGTTGAAAGAAGAGAGTGCAAAAGCTGACTTGAGACTCAACATCAAGAAAACCAAGATAACGGCAACAGGTCCGATCAGTTCATGGAAAATAGATGGGGAAGAAGTAGAAGCAGTGACAGATTTTACTTTCTTAGGATCCAAGATCACTGCAGATGGAGATTGCAGCCATGAAATAAAAAGGCGACTGATTCTTGGGAGACAAGCTATGAGAAACCTGGGGAACATAGTTAAAAGTAGAAACATCACATTGCAAACAAGAATTCGTATAGTCAATGGTATTTCCGGTGGTAATGTATAGTTGTGAGAGCTGGGCCATAAGGAAAGCGGAGCGGAGAAGAAAAGACGCCTTTGAAATGGGGTGTTGGAGGAGAGTCTTGAGAGTACTCTAGACAGTGAGGAGAACAAATAGATTGATCTTAGTAGAAATCAACCCTGACTGCTCTTTGGAAGGTTAAATAGTGAAGATGAAGCTAAAGTACTTTGGACATCAAATGAGAAGAGAGGATTCACTTGAGAAAGCTTTGGTGCTGGGAAAGGTGGAGGGCAAAAGAAGAAGGGGGTGGCAGAAAATGAGATTTAATTAATTTAATTTTTTAAATTTAATAGTCATATTTATATATGCTTCCCACTCAGGCAGAACCCGACTCAGGGCGGCATTACAGCAAGTTCTAAAAACACATAAAAACACTTTAAAAGACCCATATCCCATCCATCCCACCCACTATAAAAAGAAGAAGAAGAGTTCTTAATGGTTTACATAAGCCAGCAGGCGGGGACCGTGTTCCCATTCGGGCCCCACACCTGCCCTGCCTGCCAGGTCTTCAATCCTTTCCTGAAGGGCAGCAATTCTCTTTGAAGTCTTAGATCTGTTGGCAGGAGGTTCCAGAGGGTTGGTGCGGACACGGAGAAGGCCCTCCTTCGGGTGCTGGACAGATGTGCACCCCTAGTTGATTTCACTATTAGAGAGCCCCTCCGGTCCGCTCTGGTTGGATGGGCAGACACTCTTGGGGCGATGCGGTCTCTAAGGTATCCTGGCCCACTGCCATATAGGGCTTTAAAGGTCAAAACCAGCACCTTGAATTGCACCCGGAGACAAACTGGCTAGGTGGTATTGTTGATGCAATGGGCACAGAGTTGGGCGGGTTGAGGAGGATGGTGAAAGATAGGGGGGCCTGGCATGCAATGGTCCATGGGGTTGCAGGGGGTCGGAATCGACTGTGTGAGTGAACAACAACAAATTTACTGTCCTATGGCTTTCGAGCAAGGAAAACCTTTACCTTTAATTTTCTTCTCAAATTCATGCCCCTCCCCCTTTGCAGACAAAATTCAGACTGCAAAACTTTCTTCATTCCAGTAGATGGGGTATGAAACAAATTTCAGCAGCTATTAGCAACCAATCATCAAAGACTATAAGAAAAGCAAACAACATGTTTTTGTTTGTTTGCCATTCAGTAATACTCACAAGCATGTGTCCTGTCACAACAGACTGCCTCCCATCGAAACTCTATGTTAACTTTATTCTTCCTTACAGTTTTCCATCTGTTAGCAGCTTCCGTTTGTATGCACAACATACAAACATTTGGGAGGGGTTTCAAGGTAAACAGCTTGACAAGTGTCCATGTCATTGCTACATTGGCTGAAATTCCTGCTCTCGAAGTGATTCATTGCCCAGTGGGAGGAGGTGTTGATTGCACCTAAGCTGGGGAGAAAAATGCCCCTACATTTCCCCTCGGCTCGCTCTTCTTTTATGAAAGTAGATGACAGGTAAATTTGAAGACTATTGATCTTACCTTTATATGGCTGAATTTGTGTTGCATAGTTATGTGGGTGTAGCTAAGGCAGAAGTGTTACCCCTGAAGCAGAACTCTGTTGGTGCATTGCACGGTTGAAATGAGAGCCATGTGGCTTCAGTTTTTTTCAGCTGTGTAATTAACATTACACCTTGTGTGTGTGGGGGGGGGAGAGCAGAATCCTGAACATATGTATGATGGTGTAACCAGTGGTGGGCTCCAGTAGGTTCAGACAGGTTCGGGAGAACCGGTAGTAAAACTGGCTGGCCCTGTCCACTGCCCTGCCCTGCCCTGCCCCACCCACCCACCACCTCCTCCTCCTCCTGTCACCCCACTTCGGACATGACTCCAACATCCTTGCTGCTGGGCCCGGGCGCCCAGTGTGGGGTGAGACTGAGCCAGCCATTACTCTGCTGCAGTTACTCTTTAAAGGAAAATTAGAGCATCAAAGTGTAATTGCTAACTAATGGTCTGATGAAGTGGACTCAATCCGCAAAAGCTCACATTAAAATACAGCAGCTTAACCATGCCCACCCAGTCACCTGGCCACACCCACAGAGTTGGTCACGCCACAGAGTTGATCACGCCTACAGAGTGGTAGTAAAAATTATTGAAGCCCACCACTGGGTGTAACTTTACATTGGGCCGCAGCGGCTTAAAGGGTTAAGGTGCTGAGCTTGATGATCAGAGGGTTAACAGGTCAGCAGTTCAAGACCCAAGTGCTTCATGACGGAGTGAGCTCCTGTCATCTGCCCCAGCTCCTGACAAACTAGCAGTTTGTCAGCAAGAAATTGAAGTAGATGAACAGGTACCACTTTGACTGGAAAGGTAACTGTTCCGTGTGCTCCAGCATCTAGTCAGGCCAGCCACATGTCCATGGAAATGTCTGCAAATGCAGATTCCATTGGCTCTTTGGCTGTAAATGGAGATAGAGCACCAACTCCCAAGAGACTGCACCCTACCACTATAACTTTCCCCATTACTAGTGAGAATTCCCCATGGGAATGCTAACACAGCTGTTGTTGTGTTCTGTAAAGCTGTGCCTTTAACAAGGTACCTTTGCCATGTGTTAACAATGTAACCTTTCTGTGTGCAACATTATAACCATCAGCTGTATCAATGTAAACCTGATAAGTGGACGCGAGCTAGTGACCACTAGATGGCAATAGCGAGCGTCCAGCTCTCATGGCTCAGATTCACCTGGTTCAGCAGCGCGGGAAGATTCCCCGCCACCTCTTCACCTGGTCAAGAAGGGCGTGACCTTCTACGACGTCACGCAGGCAGCAACCAATAGTCTGTCGACGAGCCACATTCAAATGTATAGCCAGCTGTATATATTGAGCGACTCATCCGCCATTACCACATGTTCCTCCGGATCATCATGCAATAAACCTGTGTTAAGCCAACCCTTTGGCTGTTTCATTGTCTTTGGTCCCTTACACTAAAGCTGTACTGTCAGGAGCATGGAAGCCAGAATGCACCTGGGAATGGAGTGGATTCCCCCCTCCCCCATCCCATCCCTGAAATTTATAGAAACTGCTGGGCTAAAGAATTCCAAGTTTTTGTCCCAGCACTAGGCATGTGTGCATATTTCTTTAGCTTCTACTTAGCTCAGAGTGTGATGAGTCACCTGCTCATCAGCTGCTCCGCTGAGATGTAAGCCCATCCAAGATCACTTTGTTGTGTTTAATTGGAGTTGGGAAGCAGCACATTTGTTTAATTAGTTCATTGGTAAAACATTTCATCTCATTTGCAATATACAAAGCGTGCTCTTGAAATACATTTGAGTTCCCGTAGAACAAACATCCTGCAGCCTTTTCCTGGGATGTTTTTTTTTTTAGTGCTGATGGAGAAAAAGGTACCACTTAAAAATAGGAAAAGAAGAGGAAGCTTCAAAGAGGGATGTTGGGGCAAGCTTTTCACTTTGGGGCTAAATCCCCTTTCAAAGAGAGCATTCTGAATGAGAAAGAATCTTGTTCCTTCAAACCTCCAACTTAGAGAGCTCTCGGGTCTATCTGTATGCCTAGCAGCCAGTCTTTTACATGATGAGATGGGGAGCAAACACTTGCCTTGCTTAACATGCCAGAGAGCACCGGGTCAACAATGAATATCGGCCTACTGAGGCAAGCAAGAAGCGGCACAGCTATTCTTCACACCATTTGGCAGGCTGGTCACAGGCTGAATGTTAAGCGGAGCATCCTCAGTGCTGCTGCTGCGGAAGTCCAGGATGTGCTACTCAACACAGAACTCAACCAGGGCTGGGCCTCTCTCCATATGAATAAAGCAGGTCTTTCATCACCACTAAGGGGACTGTGGTGGCTTAGTGGTTGTATTGTATTGTATTGTTTATTTATACCCCGCTTTTCTAGTGTAAACACTACTCAAAGAGGCTTCCAACAGTAAACAATATACAATAATAAACAGAATACAATATACATAAATAAAATACAATGCAAAACATAAGCAATATACAGCAATACATATTAAAAATAGATACAATACTAATGCTGTGGATATACAGTTCACACAGCATAATACAAAAAAGTTATACAGTACAATCAAAAATACTCAATACATCAATCTACCACACTACAGACACCCAGCAATCTTGAAATCCCAACGTCTCAGCTGCAAGCGATCAACGGGAATAACATCGGTGATGTCTCTTGTGCACCGGCTGCAAGAAGGGCATCGGATATGCACATATTACCCAAGGCCGACCAGGACAGAGAACGAGCCAAGGCAATGTCGGCGGAAGCCGCATTGATGGCAGTTCTTGTTGCCCTGCGGACCCCGGCTGAAGTGTCAGCCTGGTCCAAGGCTCTGGCGGCTGTGGCGGCTCTGGTGGAGGGGAAGCGGCTTTTGAGGCCGTGGAAGCGACCCCAGGTGCTGCAGATGACTCTCCCCGCCTTCTCCTCTCCCCGGCTGAAGTGCCGGTCGAACCTCTGCCCGGACCATGGCGTGGGCGGCTCTGGCAGCAGCGGGGAAGCGGCTTTTGGGGCTGTGGAAGCGACCCCAGGTGCTGCAGATGACTCTCCCCGCCTCCTCCTCTCCCGGCCGAAGTGCTGGTCGAACCTCTGCCCGGACCATGGCATGGGCGGCATGCTGAACTTGATGGCTGGAAGGTCGGCAGGTCAGCAGTTTGAGACCCGAGTGCTTCATGAATGAGTGAGCTCCCATCTCTATCCCAGCTCCTGCCAACCTATCAGTTTGAAAGCAAGAAATTGCAAGTAGATAAATAGATACCACTTCGATGGAAAGGTAACAATGTTCCATGCACTCTGGTGTCTAGTCATGCCTGCCACATGACTAAGAAAATGTGCAAGAGCCACCGTTCCAGGAGCTGAGTGCTCTACTGCACTCATTGGGTACATAACTTTACTGTGCTTATGTATGTTTTGCCACCCCATAGGATTCATCCCTCTCACCCACGCTGCCATTCTTGGCGCAGCTGGATTCCCCAGGGGTGAGAACGGCCAATGTTGCTTGAGCTAAAATCCAACCCTCAGGGTGGATGGGTGTAAAGGGCATATTTTGGGCAAATTTAGTTAGTCAAGGAGGCTGGCCAATATTAGGGCTGTGTTCTGGATTTGGTCTAGTTCCAAAGAACAATTCAATTTACCCTTATTTAGGACAATCTACATCAGGTTTCAACAAAAGCAGACTGGCCAGATTCAGTTCTGGGGTGGTGGTGAAGCAGATGTAAAAAATGTACTGGGATGCAGGGCACAAACACAAATCAGATGAAGCACAAATCACTTCAGTCTATTAGATTACATTTAAAATTGAATTTTAAAGGTATCTCCTTACACAACCCCCTGGACCTAATTGTCTAAAATTTGGGCATTTACCGGTACTTCCCCATTTAGAATTTATCTTATCTCCAAACATTATGTAAAAGGTCACCCTTGCTCAAATGCCAGTCATATCCAACTCTAGGGTTCAGTGCTCATCTCTGTTTATAGCCAAAGAGCCAGCGCTGTCTGTGTCTGTAGACATTTCCGTGGACATGTGGCAGGCATGTCTAGACACTGAAGTGCACGGAACGCTGTTTACCTTCCCACCGAAGTGGTACCTATTTATTTACAGTTGAACCCTGTATAATGAATGGCTCGTATAATGAAAAATTTGTACAACAAAGAGGATTCGTGCTAACCACTATACCCTGTATAACAAATTGTTTCATTATATGAAGCAATGCATCTCTATGGGAAAAAGCATACAACAAAAATCCCTATGGGATGTGTGATACAATGAAAATTTTTTGTTGTACCTTTTTCCCCCATAGAGATTTTTGTTGTACGATGCATCCCATAGGGATTTTCATTATATGAGGAATGCTTCGTATAACAAAAATATTCGTATAACAAAGTGCCTCACAGAACGGACTTTTTCGTTATGCGGGGTTCTACTGTACTTGCAATTTCTTGCTTTCAAACTGCTAGGTTGGCAGGAGCTGGGGGAGAGAAGAAGCTCACTCCGTCGTGCAGTACTCAGGAACCAAACTCCGACCTTTCTGTCGTTGAGTTCAGCGTCTTAACCACTTGAGTCACCATAGCCGTGCAAAACCAAAAAAAGTTTATAGCCATTTTGGTTTCTCCATGCACTAACTTCACAAATTTACAGTTTAATTTGGATCTGGGATGCAAACCAAATTGGAAGGGCTTCTTGATATAAATCCGAATGTCTCAAATTGGCCTGGAAACAGACTGAGAGGAATCTCTGTTCAGTCCTCGTTAAATATGTCTCAGCTACGGCAGGAGACATTTTCTCAGAAACAAGTTTTACAAACGCTGGCCTCAGTCTGTACTTAATTGCTTTGTCCACGAGGTCACTGCCCTTGTCCTTCAGATTGGCCTCATCTGCCATGGCAGCATCACGTTCCCTGTGTAGTCTCTGATTAGTAGGGATAAAAAGAAAAAGCCCTGAAATGTTCAAATATGACATTCAATTATCAGCAGCAGATCAGTGGGGGAAAAGGCTGTCGTCAGGTACATAACACAGAGAGACACGTACATGGTGCATTCATGAAATACAGGCATTTTCAAGAAACACTTTGTGCCCCCCAAAAAAGTTTACCTTTTGTCTTCCAAAAGTCTGCACATACCTTTTATCCATCTCTAGTATTTAATGTGAATCTGTGTTTAAATCTCTGATCAGCTGGCACTGAGATGAACGAATCTCAGCTTTTGCAATTGCTAATTTCTGGACCTGCTTAATTGACTCTGTTACATTATTGCCATTGGAGGGTTGTCTATTTCTATCATGGAAGATTCTTGCCTTCTTCACTCACTGTGCTCATTAGCTAGGATCTGTTCCTATTTCCCTTCCTCCCATATATGACTTTTTAAAGGTTTCATGTTCTTTCTACTCTATATAAGAAAATAAACTGAATTTTGTACATTGACATCAAAAACTATCTGAAACAAAATACCCTATTTGCTGGTGTATATGACCCACTCCCCCTTAAAATAAACTGGAAAATGGAGTGTATCTTGTACTGTATATAGTGGCCTATAGTGAGCTATTTTTGGTAATTATGGGGTGCTTCTTATACACCGATGCATCTTATACACCAGCAAATACGGTAGTCACCCATCTTTATCTCAGTTGACAAATTTGAAGAATAAGCTCTTTCCCTGATGTAGAAGCTCTTCTCAGCTGTATACGGGAGCTGGTTTGAATGATTAGGAATTTGAATTCTTGCTCTCCTGCTGTTGTGTTCTAATAGTGTAACCTTCCACATGTGATATCAATGTATCTGAACCAATGTAACCTTGCCTATGAGTAACAATGTAACCTTCAGCTGTATCACATAAACCCTGTAATAGGACGCGAGCTAATGACCACCAGCTGGCAGCAGCGAGCGTCCAAGCTCTCTTGGTTCAAACCCATCAAAGACCGCAGCGCGGGAAGTTTCCCGCCGCTACCTACACCTGGACAAGAAGGGCGTGACCAGCCATGACGTCACGCGGACCAGTAGCCAACGGGCTACCGTGGAGCCACATTCAAAATACGTTACTACCATATATATAGAGCTGTTCGTCCGCCATTACCTCATGTTCCCTCTGTCCACCATGAAATAAACCTGAGTTAACCCAGCCTTTGGCTGTGCCTTGTGTCTTGACTCTCATATACTAAATTGGCGACGAAGGTGGGATAATGGATCCCCATGGAGCCAGGACACAGAGCGGGTTCAACATCACCAAACCGCAAGACTGGGAGCTTTTGGAGATGGACTTCCAGGCGGCACTGGTGGAACTCAAAGTCAAAGAAGACGACGAGGAAAGGAAGAGGGCCATCCTCACCCGCATGCTTGGGATGGAAACCAAGCGGACGCTGGTGGGCATTCTTGCACCGAAGAAGATGAGCGATTTCAAAGCCGGTGACATCATGAGACTGCTGCGTGAGCGTTTCCGACCCTCGAGGGCAATGTTTCCCGCTCGGAGCGCGTTTTGGAGGCGAGTTCAAGCGCCGGACGAGTCGGTAGAAGCCTTCGTAACGGCTATGAGGGTAGCCGCCGCCCCCTGCAGATGGGACCACTTCCTAGAGATGGCCCTCAGGGACGGAGTGCTGTGTGGCCTGAAGGACAAGGAAGTACAGCGCAGCCTGATGAACAAGGAGCCACCACCCACACTGGAAGAGGTTGTAGAGGCCGCGGAAGCCGCGGAATCCACGAATGCTGGAGTAGATGAGATGCACAAGTGGCGTGAGTGGCGTCCGAGGGCCGGCAAAGCGGAAAACTCGTTGCACGGGAAGTCCAGTCAGTCGGTGCATGCAACCCGACCGACCTCGAAATCGTCTTCAGAAAGCAGTGATGGCGAGGAGGTCCAGAAGGTCCGGAGAGGCGGGCGCCGCTGCGATGGTTGTGGAGCGGCCCATGAGCGCGTGAAGTGCCCATTCAGAAAAGCCGAGTGTTTCAACTGTGGACGTCGGGGGCACATCGCCAAGGCGTGCAGGAAATGGAAAGAGGGCCGGAGACAGTCGCAAGACCGTTCAGCCAGACCGGACCGTCCAGCGAGGTCCAAAGATGGCGCCCGGGCCACGAGGAAGCAGGACGGCGTGGGCCGCATCTCGGACGACAGCGAGGGCGACGCTCCTGTGTTCAGCGTGTCTGCGGGACAGCCCCATTACTTTGTTGAGGTACTAGTACAAGGGACCCCCATTAGGATGGAAGTTGACTCGGGGTCCTCCTATTCTATAATTCCCCAGAGAGAGTTCTTGAAAATCGACCCCCACGTGCGGCCCAAACTTAAAGCGTTGAGGGCCACACTACGGGACGTCCAGGGGAACAGCATTCCAGTGTTGGGGGTCGGGACATTCCGGGTTCGCTTTAAGAGACATTCTGCGGAACTTCCCCTAGTGGTGCTAAAAGGGGGGAGTTGTAGCCTCCTCGGAACCCAGTGGTTTCAGCCCTTAGGTCTGTTCATAGGGGGGGTGCATGCCGTAGGCGAGGACCCAATACAAGCGGTGTGTGACGCACACCCCGCTGTTTTTAAAAGTGGACTGGGAAAGTTCAAGGGACCCCCTGTAGCATTCGACTTAGACCCGGAGGTCCGCCCGATAAGACTTAAACCGCGCAGGGTACCATTCGCGCTAAAGGACAAAATAGAGGCGGAACTGGACAAACTGGTGGGTCAAGGGATTCTTGTTCCTGTGGATTCCGCGGAGTGGGAGACTCCAATTGTAACAGCACTGAAGGCTAACGGGGAGGTGCGCATTTGCGCTGATTATAAGTGTACCATTAATAAGGCAATCCGCCCTAATGCATACCCGGTGCCAGTGGTCAGCCACCTTCTGGCCAGGCTAAATGGGGGAAAGTGTTTCGCTAAACTCGATTTAGCACAGGCCTACCAGCAACTCCCGGTAACCCCCGCCACAGCGGCGGCACAAACAATAGTCACACATAAGGGGGCGTTCCAGGTGTCGAGGTTACAGTTCGGCGTGAACTCGGCACCTGGCATTTTTCAGTCGCTAGTGGAACGCCTCCTGAAGGGGCTGGAAGGGGTGTTGCCATATTTTGATGACGTGTTGATAACGGGGGGGGGGGAGTAAGGCCGAGCTGGCTCACAGATTGGATAAGGTCCTGACCGTGTTCGAAAAAGCGGGGCTGCGACTGAGAAAAGACAAATGTGTATTTTTCGAAACAGAGGTTGAGTTTTTAGGGTTCCGTGTCACACCCGAGGGAATTAGGCCGTCCAAATCTAAGGTAGCCGCCATTAAGAAAGCCCCTCGCCCCACTTCCAAAACCGAGCTACAGTCGTTTCTGGGGCTTCTCAATTTCTACCATACCTTCCTTCCACGGAAGGCGTCTGTTGCCGAGCCGCTCCATCGGTTACTTAAAAAAGAGGAAAAATGGCTGTGGGGTGACGAGCAAGAAAGAGCGTTCACAGAGTTAAAGCAACTCCTCACATCCGAGGCAATCCTGACTCATTTCGACCCCAAACGGCCCATAGTTTTAGTCTGCGATGCATCCCCGGTGGGGGTGGGGGCGGTGCTTTGCCACGTGTTAAACGACGGAAGGGAGGCCCCGATAGCGTTTTATTCAAGGTCCCTGTCCCAAGCAGAGCGGAATTACGCACAGACCGATAGGGAGGCACTAGCGATAGTAGCGGGAACCAAGAAATTTCACGATTTTCTGTATGGTCGGCCGTTCAAGGTCGTTACTGATCACAAGCCCCTGTTAGGAATATTCACTGCAAATAAGCCCACGCCACAGATCCTGTCCCCGAGGATGCTGCGGTGGGCTATTTTTCTTAACGCATATCAACATGAGTTAGAATACCGGCCAGGGAAGGAAATCAGCCATGCAGACGCGCTCTCACGGTCGCCGTTACCCTTGTCGGACGACCAGAAGGCAGGGGTAAGGAGAGACCGCCAGGTATTGTTAATAGAGGTCTTGGAGTCACCCCCGATAGTACCGGCCGACGTTGCCAGGGCGACCGGAAAGGATAGAACACTAGAGAAAGTATGCTCGTGGGTGCAGAAGGGGTGGCCGGCGTCATCCCCAGGCGCGGAATTCGACCCATTTTTCCGAAAGCGAGTAGAGTTGTCTTTAGAGAGGGGGTGCCTTTTGTGGGGCCAACGGGTGGTGGTTCCTACGTCCCTGCGGCCGAAGGTGCTAAAGCTGTTGCACGTCAGCCACCCGGGAATCGTCCGTTCCAAGGCGTTGGCCCGGAGTTACTTCTGGTGGCCCCAGCTGGACGCCGACATAGAGCATATGGTTGGCACTTGTGAGGCATGTCAGTGCTCCCGACCGGAGGTGGCCCGCCTCCCGCATAGGGAATGGGACGCAGCAAGGGGACCGTGGTCCAGGGTGCACGTAGATTTTGCTGGCCCGTTCCGAGGAACCATGTTTCTCCTGGTGGTGGATGCATACTCAAAGTGGCTGGAGGTCATTCCGGTAAAGAGCACATCCTCCGCCACTACCATTCGCCAGCTAAGGAGGGTCTTTTCCACGTTCGGTTTACCCGACACTTTGGTCAGCGATAACGCCAGTTGCTTCACGTCCGCTGAGTTCGCAGCATTCATGGAGGCAAATGCAATTCGGCATGTCACATCCGCGCCGTTTCACCCGGCCACGAATGGCCAAGTGGAACGGTTGGTGCGCACCACAAAGGATGCGCTGCGGCGCATGGGCTCGGGAGATCTAAATCACCAAGTTTGTCAATTTCTATTAGCGTACAGAGTGACCCCCATGGCGTCTGGATACTCGCCGGCTGAGCTGCTGATGCGGAGGAAACTGACGACGCTTTTGTCCAGGTTGGACCCGTCGAGGGTCGAGGACAAAGGGAAGAACATAGGTTTAGCGGTCTCGAAAGGTTTCGGCGTAGGCGATCCTGTACACTGCAGGAACTATGCCAACGCAGGCCCAGCCTGGGTGCCAGGGACGATAATAGAACAGACGGGGCTAGTGTCATATCGGGTGGAAACTAGCACCGGCCTCCTCTGGAGGAGGCACGCTGACCAACTGAGGCACCGAGTGAGTGAGGGGCCGATCAGTGGGGCTCAGCGACAGGATTCAGCGATAGGGTTCTCCCCCACCCGTTTAGCCCAAGGGGGAGACAGAGAGGGACACCAGTCCGAAGCCAGGAGGGAAAGCAGTGAGCCCGACTCATATCCTTTTGATACCCCAGTTCTATCCGAGCCCGGGGGGAGGGAAAAGGAGTGTGCGGCCGCCGCTGCCGCTTCCCCCGAAGCCGATTTCGATTTTGATTTTGCTAGCCGGGGGGGTTTTTTGGAGTGTTCCCCCACCCATCCAAGCGAGAAGAGGGGTTTTTCGTTAGCCCCCAGTGCCCCCGGTTCTTCCCAAACAAAGCACACACCTTCCAACAAAGCCGCAGAACCGCGGCAAACCACTAACAAGTCATCCTCTCCCGTTACAGGGCAGGCAGCCAGGGAGCAAGGAGGAGGGAGCGAAGCCAGGGCAGGGCAGCCCGCGCCGAGACCCCAGCGTGTTCGAAATAAGCCACCTTGGCTGAGAGACTTCGTCTCATCCTAGGGGGGAGGAGTGTTGTGTTCTAATAGTGTAACCTTCCACATGTGATATCAATGTATCTGAACCAATGTAACCTTGCCTATGAGTAACAATGTAACCTTCAGCTGTATCACATAAACCCTGTAATAGGACGCGAGCTAATGACCACCAGCTGGCAGCAGCGAGCGTCCAAGCTCTCTTGGTTCAAACCCATCAAAGACCGCAGCGCGGGAAGTTTCCCGCCGCTACCTACACCTGGACAAGAAGGGCGTGACCAGCCATGACGTCACGCGGACCAGTAGCCAACGGGCTACCGTGGAGCCACATTCAAAATACGTTACTACCATATATATAGAGCTGTTCGTCCGCCATTACCTCATGTTCCCTCTGTCCACCATGAAATAAACCTGAGTTAACCCAGCCTTTGGCTGTGCCTTGTGTCTTGACTCTCATATACTAAACCTGCCCAGCAGAAAGACCAGCCAAGAGCACCTGGAGAGCATGTGGCTGATGGGAACATGTGCCCTGGCACCTGTGTGGACATAGTCAAAATATATAGTCCAAGGGCACCATCAGAAAGATGGAAAAGTAAACCATATCTGGGTACTTTATACTAGAAAACCCTGGGAAAGAGTCACTGTAACTCAACTAGACAGCACATAATTATCATTAACACATCAGATTACAGAAGGGTTAAAAGTGGATGGATGGATAGTTCAGTGGTTCATAACCAGAGGTTATGAGCTCAATTTCCCACTGTGCCTTCAAAGAGAAGAGCTAGCCTGCATGGCCTTGGGAAAGTTCCCAAGACACCTTCAGAAGGGAATGATAAACCACTCCTTAGCATTCGCTACCTTGGAAACCCTGGAAGAGGTCATCATAAATCAGAATTGACTCGCTAGAACATTATTACTGTAGCAGCAGCAGAAAAAGAAGATGGAACTATAAATGGATCTAAAAATAGTCAGTTAAAAATCCCTAAAATATATATGCATTTCCATGGTGTGTTACCAAAGCTAGCCACTGTCTGGAGTGTAATTTTTACAAAGAGTAGAGGCAGACATTCTGGTAGCTCTCCTGTAGAACTATGGAGGTATTTGAAATTTTCCCTTCCTGCTTCTATGACTCATGAATATGTGTTAAATATAGGGTTTGCTGTTATCTGCAGTAGGTCTCAAAATATATTCCCTGCCAATATGGTGTGTGTCAACCTGAAATATGAACAAAATGGGGAAAAGATACAGTACTGTCAAGCCAGATAATGTCTATTAAGAACCCCCCACAACTCAGATTAGGATTAATCTACACACACCCTCCATCTCTGTGTTCTGAAAAGTTTTCATCCTCTCCAATGTCTTTTTGTGTCTGCAGCAACACATGGAGGGCAAAACCCCTGCAATATAACAGGAGAGCTTTGACATGTTACTTTCTGGAAAACTTACATTTCCAAATTCTGCATAATATCAACCTGAAGACTGACAATGAACAAAGAAAATATCATTTCTAACAATTATTGTGGCAAATTCTTGTTCACTGTGAATGAATTAGTACACTACTGAACCCTGGGCTAATTGCTCCCTGTATTGCATTTAGCTTATTTTGTGGAAGTAAAAAAAAGCTAAAGAAAGAGTGTTGTTGTTGAGTCCGACCAAAGAAAGAGTAGTGAACCTTAAACTTGTGATTTGTTTGTGATGAGCCCTGGTGGTGCAGTAGTTAAACTGCTGTACTGCAGCCAAACCTGCTGCTGATGTAGTGAGTTTGATCCTGTGTGGATTATGGTTGACTCAGCCTTCCATTCCTTCTGAGGTCGGTTATATGAGTCAAAGTACTATTCAGGATTCTTAAGAGAATGCTATAAAAGCCGAACATTTCCTGTCCAAATGCCTCTAAAATGCTTTTGGAAGTTACTTTTGAAAATAACTCTTACTCATTACACTTCAGTAATTATTGTATTACTCATTACATTGGAAATGTAATTTTGTAACTGTAAGTTACATTACTTTTCACCCCTGAATCAGGTTGTTACACATATAATTAAAATACTTGTAGCTATGTATAAGAGCTACTATGAAACAATGAAAATATTCTGGCCTTCACAGCAATTTTTCCGTACCACTAGAAGGAGCTTTAGGTCAGCTATACGCTGCTGTCTCAAGAACAAGTCTGAAGAATCAAGTGAATCTCCTCCCAAAAACATGCATGAGAACATTTGAGGATGGTTAAAAGTGTTTAGAGAAACTCTGAAATGGGTCACCGTAAGTCAGAATTGACTTGACGACACATGATTATTATTAGTTATATTCATCTATATTGACCATCTATTCCATTGCTCCTAACACTTCCTACTAATTTCTTATTTTTTAAAAAATAAACCCCTTTCAATTTTGAGTGTGATCATAAGTGCAAATAGATCACATTTTGGACCACTTGTGGAACAGCCTATGAGAACCATTTCCCAGTGATCACACAAGATACAGGGAATTTGCACACCAGCCTGATTTTCATCCATGTCCAAGTGGATTTTTTTTTTGGGGGGGGGGGGCTGTCAGTTGTAGGGCTACTACTACGGAGCTGGAGCAATTCCCCCACAGACAGAAAAGGTGGTTTTCTGTAGAGCGACCCTTTCTGGTGGGATGAGGTATGAGACTTTCCCATTATCTGATTCCACCCTTAGTTAAAAAACAAACAAAAAAGAAGCAATGCAAAAAATGATACAAATATAACAAGGAGAAACACTTAAAGACACAAAAAGGAAACAAGCAAGCAGGAGATCACATTCAAGAGCAGCAATAAAATAAAGAACTAGGAGAAGTTACTTTTTTACTACAACTCTCAAACCCTTCCATGGCTTACACAGCAATTCTACTGGGGGGGGGGGGGGTTCTATGAACTGTATAGGTAAAAGAACAATACAGTTGTGTGGGTTTACACAGACACACACACAAACCAGGACCAACTCACGTTCACTCTACAACCCTTCCTCTGTGGGCAAGACACTTCCTTTAAAGTAAAAAGCAGCTGCTTCTTCATGGGCAATATTGCTGGTTGGTTGGTTTCTTAACTGCTTAAGAACAGAGCTTTTCTCTGCAAGAGTTTCCTTTTTCAAGATAACAAGATGAGGACATCCATGCAAATGAGGAAGGAAAGCCTTGTTACAGCTTGTTAAGGTATTTTTTTGTGTGACAACACCCCCTGCAGCCTGCAAAAAGAACTATAAGCAAGCAAACAAAGACAGCCATGCGATCCATATACAAAATTCAAAAGAAATGCAGGAATAAGGTGATACCTTTATTGCAGGGGTTCTCAACCTACAGCCTGGGGGGCGGATGCGGCCCAAGACACCAATTCATGTGGGCCCCCACAGCCTCCACCACACCCGGAAATGCTATGTGTGGCAGGCAGGGTGAAATGGCCATCCGGCCCCTGAAGCTGTTTGAGGGAGCGTGACCTGGCCCTCGACTTGAAAAGTTTGAGAACCCCTGCTTTATTGGATCACTCAGTAAATAAATCATTGCCATGAACTTTCATTGATAATTTTATGCCTGCCTGATGAAAAGATCTTGAATCTTGAAAGCTTGCACAATGATTTATTTTCAGAGTGATCCAACAAAGGTATTGCCTTCTTCCTGCATTTGTTTTGCATTTTATAAGCAAGCAGTAAGCAAGACTTTTATCCTGTCTCCCTGCATGGCCATCCAAATTGAAGAGACCCAAATGTCCCATTGCAATTTCTCAGGAAGTGAAATCTCTTTTACTTCACTATGTAGTCACACCCTATTAGCCAGATGCGACTAGATGGCATACCTGTTAGAGCACAGATGGCCAATTCTGGCCCTCCAGATGTTTTTGGCTTTAAACTCCCTTAAGCGTTAGCTGACATAACTTAGCTGTGGGGGATTCTTAGAATTGTTGCCTGAAACATTTGGAATGACACACATCCCTATCCCTGCTTCAACATTCCAGGGCCTTAGTCCTCTCGATTCTTTTATATCAGTGATGGTGAACCTTTAAGAGACCGAGTGCCCAAACTGCAACCCAAAACCCACTTATTTATTGCAAAGTGCCAACACGGCAACAGGGGAGGGAGGAAATTCTCCCATTGGGCTGCTGGGCAGAGAGGCGGGACAAACTCTGTGCTGGGGGAGGAAGGAAGTGCTCCCATTGGGCTGCTGGGCAGAGGGGCAGGGCAAACTCTGTGCTGGGGCAACCGCATGGGTGCCCACAGTGTGGGCTCTGAGTGCCACCTCTGGCACATGTGGTTAGCCACCACTGTTTTATATTATGCTCGGTGTGTGTGTGTGATCACCATTTTGTGTGTGTGCATGGCAAATGCTGATCCATTCTTGAAATCATAAAAAAGCAGCTGTCAAAAAAAAGAGCAATTAAATGGTGTTCATTACTCAACGTGCAAAGGAAAAAAGCGAGGGTGAAAAATTGCCTTAACCTGTATTGAAAATATTGGTAATGTTGTGCGGCATTTGAGAAAAAGAAAATACTCGCAACAAATAGACAACTCTTAATTATCATGCTTGTTTTTAGATCAAGAATCCTTGCAAAAACAAATCTGCAAATAAAAACAAGATGACCTTAACTAATATGTAAATAGAAGGTCATGTTGTTTCTGGCATACTAGAGCAGTTATTTTTTCTTGAAATAAAATCATATGCATATGTTCAATAGTGAGAGTGAAAATATTCATGTTTGCAAAGTGAACAGACTGATTCTTCACTTACACACACACACACACACACACACACACACACACACACACACACACACACACACACACAAATCCTATAGTTATTGTGTGTATTTACATGTTGCAGTAAACCAAAGTTTTTGTTAACCATTGCTTGTTGCTTGAGCTACAAATTGCATGGTGGATAATGAAACACCCTTGGCTTGTCTTCCTTGTCACTTTGTCACCCATTTTGGCAGCTCCTTGTTTGGGTGGGTCATCTGAAAAAACAGGTTAGGGCATGATGTGATTTCAGGCTCAGTTATTGGTCATTTTGCCATTGAGTGCCTTGGAAGAGAATTCTTCCCTACTTGAATTCACTGATACATAATCTGGATATCAAGAAGTAGATCTTTATTCTAAGGTAATGTAACACTACAAGTCAACATTTTAGTAAGCATCATATGTGCACATGGGATATACACAAGTTATATCCTATTTGTCACACTATTTGTATCCAAAAATATCAAGTACTCTTCAGTATGTTCTTTACTGAAGAAGACAAACAGGGATGTAAAGTTTTCTATTATAAAATAAAAATCCATCATTAGATTCACAGCTGAAGACTGGTATAAAACTAACAATTCAAGACTAAACCAAGGACCTAAGAACTGTTAAGGAAATGTCTAAGTATATATGCAGTTCCTAGTAATTTTTATTTATTTATTTTTTAGAATTAGGGTGTTCAACTCCAATAAATCCAAAATTTTCAAATATCTGGGAAGTCCTTCAGGTATTGCTCCAAAGGCCCTGATCACTGTAGGTACAGCAACAGATTTCTTCCTCCATAAACATTCAACTTCAATTTGCAAATCGCAATATTTTGTGCTTTTCTCCAGTTGTTTGTCCTCAATCTGTGCATCACCAGGTATAGCAATGGCCCCCTTTTGCCCCAGTGAATTCCCATGTTGCCCAGGGAAGCAAGAGTTCCACTGGTTAGACCTAAGAAGATTGGAATAGGACAGCTGAGAGGATGTACTTACTGTAATTGAACAAAGAGTCATTTGAGGAACAGCATGCTTTTTGGACATGAGGACGAAGACGACTATGCTGACCCCGGCCCCCACCAATGGCTGGGGGAGATAAAAACCACCATGGCTGCGCTGGTGGCTGAAGATGCCGCCGCTGACTCCGGCCCCACGGGGAGGGGGGGGATAGGGAGCCACTGCCAACCTCCGGGCCCTACCAATGGCTAGTTGTGCTGACATGGTGTGATTCTTGCTGGAACTGTTATTTAGTTGTTATGAGACTTTTAAATGAATGATTCTTTTTCTCTTCAAAACGTGTTTTATGATATGATATGATATTGTGATCTATCTGTTGTTACCCCATTGTATTTTATTCTGCTGTAACATGTATATGCTTCGTTGTTTATGTGAGCCGCCCTGAGTCGCGTTGTCAAGTGGGCAGCATACAAATGTAAATAATAATGATGATGATGATGATGATGATGATGATGATGATGATGATGATGATGATGATGATGATGATGATGATGATGATGATGATGATAATAATAATAATAATAATAATAATAATAATAATAATAATAATAATAATAATAATAATAATAATAATAATAATAATAATAATAATAATAATAATAATAATAATAAACAACCAGGTCTTCTTCTTTTCCACAATAGTTATATCAGGTGTGTTATGAGTCAGGTGTCTATCTGTTTAAATTTTAAATTCCCACAGGATCTTGACTGTCACTTTCTAAAACTTTTTCTACCAGATGTTCCCAATAATTTTTATGGCATTCTAATCCAAACTTCGGGCAAAGTTTCCAATGAATGATTTTTGCATCCCTGTCATGGCTTTGCAAATAATCTGTCTGTGAAATTTTTCTTCATCCACTTATCAGATGATCTACTGTTTCATCCTTTATATTACAAAGCCAACATTTGCTATTGTTGGATACATGCTGTATTTAAGTCTTCATGCAATTTGTTGGCAAAACTTGTTTCTGAGCTGCCAAAATCAATTCTTCAGTTTCCTTCTTCAAAACCTCTGCTCTTAACCATCTCCATATCAGCTTTGGTTCAGCCTTTTCTTATTGACCATACTAGCAGAGGTTGCCAGGCGTTGCCGTGCTGTTTTAAATTGTGTTGGAAGGATAAATTGTGTTAATGTTTGTTAAAAATAGCTTAGTCTGTAATGTTTATTTATACATTTTTTTTGGCTTGGCTGGCTGTTTTATGTAACTGAATAATGCTTTAGGTTTTTTTTAAATAGTTGTACCGTAGGTAATAATTTTAATAATGTGAAAGTAAATGTTTTTTTTACATTCAATGTTTTTAAAATGTGTTTAGTTGTTTTGGGTTTTTATTTGAGTTAGAACTCAGCACAGGATTTTAATAAATTTTTAATTTTATTTTATTGACGTATGTTTGTGATTTGTGTTAAATTGTGTTTTCGTGTAATTTTTTGTGACTTGTTATTATTGTGACATTTTTTGTAAAATTGTGATTTTGTGTTATTGTTTTGATTTGTTTTTACTGTTGTGGCCTTTTGTTTGGGGCTGTTGTGTGTTTTTGAATTGTTTTTACTATTGTGGCCAGCAGGTGGTGCTGGTAGGGGTTTTCTTGTATTTTGACTGTTTTTTCTCTCCTGGCCTCTGGGTGGAACTTCTTCCGGTAAGTAGTCTCTTTCTTTATTCATTTTGTTTCCGGTCGTTGTGCAGGTAGGACATGTGCTGGTGAGTTGGCTTGTTTTTTTATTTTGTGTGTGTGTGTGTGTGGGGGGGGGGTTGGGTTTTGTATTTTTTGACTGTTTGTTTTGTTTTTGATTGTGTTTTTGTTTACTTTGTATTTTTGGTGTTGTTTTTGTTTGTTTTTGTGTATTTTTGGATGTTTTTGATTGTATTCTAAGGTATTTTTTGAATTATTATTTTTTTTATAATTTTGTTGTTGTTGTGGCTTTTTGGGGTTTTTTTGGTTTATTTCTGCGGGCCGGCCTGGCTGGCCGGACCGCGGGAATTCCAACGCCACTTTATGCGGCATTGTGGGGGTTATTTCCGCAGGCCGGCTTTGCTGGCCAGACCGCGGGCATTGGGGAGGGGGGCTTTATTGTCTGATGGTGCTTTGATTGTGTGGAGTCGTGAAAGTAGATCGGGGTTTCCCCTTTAATATCAGTGGGTGGGGGGGCTGTGATCCCCCTCTCCGCTGGTTCCCCGGGGGTTGAGAGGATCGATTCCCCCCTCCTAAAAAACCCCTCCATTTTTAAAGAGAAGAAACTGCTTGGTTTCTTCTCTTTAAAGACGGAGGTTTTTTTGGGGGGGGGGAATCGATCCCCTTTCCCTGGTCTCCTGGGTCCAGAAGTGTTGAGGGGACATACCCCTTTTGTCCCCACAAAACTCCCAACCCTAGGGGAGCCAGCAGAGAGGGGGATCGCAATCCTCCACCTACTGATATTAAAGGGGAAACTCCAATCGGGACCTTTAGGTGCCGTTGGTGAGGGAAAGAAGCGCGGTTGGTGTTTGCGTGGCTGTGAGGCAGTGAGTTATTTTTTAAATTTTTTGGGCACCGGCTTCCTCAGCATTCTGCGCACTCATGTCACGCAGGACTCTGGGGCTTGTAGTTATGGGTTTGTGATTTGTGGTTGTGTTGTGTTTTTTTTCTGCGGCTCGATTTTGATTGGCCGCAGCGCGTTTCTCAATGTTCTTTGTGGTCGCGCCTCTCAGCCTGATTGGCTGTGGCACGGTGCAAAGAATGTTGGGAAATGAAGTTGTTTCTCTTTTTTCGCGTTTGTGGGGCTGTTGCCACACTGCCGGTTTTCTCAATCCTTCATTGACCTGTGGACCCAGTTCGCCCATGTGCACGAATGGTAGGTGAGACTTAGGAACCCATACGAACTTCCAACGGTTAACCCTTGGTTTTATAGGTTAAGATATAGGCTTCTTTTTCCAGTTTGCAACTCAACTTTCAATTCTTTCCTTTCTTTATTCAGCTTTTTAAAAACTATTTTCAAAAGTCCTACTTTATTAACTTTCTGAAGCATAGGCTCTTCAATTTTCTTAATTTAGTCATTCAAGCTATGCTTTTCTTCCTTTACTGTCTGCTTCACCTGTAGGAGTCATCTGCCACCTTCCGTTCTTGGTAAGTACAAACGATCAACATCACTTTTTGGGTGCAGGGCATGATGTATAGTCATTAGTTTTCCTTATTTTTCAGTCTTGTTGTCTAATTCCATTTGGAGCCAATCAATTATTCCAACTGAATATCTCATAACAGGCACTCCCCAGGAATTAATTGCCTTTATGATATTGCTTCCACTCAGTTTTGTTCTCAAGATTTTCCAGACTCACTTTATATATTTTGTAGAAGTAGTTCTTTTGACTTGTTTGTGTAGCAGGTCAGAAGCTTCCAGAACTTCCAGGTACTTGTATCCCTCTTCTGATGTTATTGCTTTGATACATTCTTCATTAACTAACTCAAATCCATCAGCTTTGACTATTTTGTCTGCCTTAACAGTAATTGCTGCACACATATCAATTCCAAATTGCATTCTGATGTCTTTACTAAATTTCTGTTTACTTTCCAAGAGAGTATTTAATCCAGCACTTCTCTTTCCAAACAATTTTACATCATCCATATAGACTAGAGCATATGTGAAACCTTCAGTCATTTCTTAGCCATTGCATAGCCACAGTTCTATTTAGAATAGCTGTCAGCAGTGCCACTGATAACACAAGTAGCAAAGATGATAATTCCATGATTAATTTCAACTTTACCAAATTCTTCTCCACTGGCCATTAATTTTACTCACCATAGATTCATTGAAGTCTTCAGAAATCATTGAACATTGTTGCTAATTCCAAAAATTCCAAGACATTTCTCAATCCAGCTGTGTGGAACTGAATCAAATGCCTTTTTTAAATGGTTGCTCCAAGATGTAAATTAATGTGTTTGCCTTTTCTTTGAATTCTTCAGAACCAATTTGTCAATTAATATCTGATCTTTGGTTCCTCTTGAGTTTTTGCAGCACCCTTTCTACTCTACAGGCAACAAATTGTTGTTTTTCAAATGTCCATATATTTGGCTTGCAATTATGCTTGTGAGTAATTTCTATGTTGTTGGTAGACAGATTATTGCTCTGTAGTTTCCAGGCTCCAGGCTAAGTTCCCTTTTCTTTAGCCTTCTGAATTAGAAGTGTCCTTAATTTAATTTAATTTAATTTAATTTTTCAACTTGTTCGCCGCCCACTCAGGCAAGCCCGACTCAGGGCAGCTTACATAATATAAAACCCTGCACAATAAAAATGGTTAAAAAACCCCACCCACATTAAGATCCCACCCACCCCAAGAAGCAGAGAGAGGAGCATCTTATGGTAAAAACCAGCAAGCAGGAGCCACATTGCCCTCAGGGCCCCACACCTGCCCAGCTAGCCAGGTCTTAAGTCCTTTCCTGAAGGGCAGCAACTCCATCTGCAACTGTAGCTCTACTGGCAGGAGGTTCCAGAGGGCCAATGAAGACACGGAGAAGGCCCCTTTTCTTGTGCCATAGAGGTGGGCCCCCTTGGCTGATGGAAGAACTAGGAAGCCCCTCCGGTCTGCTCTGGTTGGACGGACAGACGTTCTCAGGGTGATGCAGTCTCTTAGGTATCCTGGCCCACTACCATGTAGGGCTTTAAAGGTCATAACCAGCACCTTGAATTGCACTTGGAGACAAACGTAACCAGTGCAGCTCCCAGAGAAGAGGTGAGGCATGAGCATAACGCCCACACCCCATCACTACCTGGGCCGCTGCATTCTGGACCAGCTGTAGCCTCCGAATGGTCGTCAAGGGCAGCCCCATGTAGAGCGCATTGCAATAATCTAGTTTGGAGGTGACCAGAGTATGTGTGACCATAATCAAGGAGTCCCTATCCAGGAGCGGACGCAACTGGCATATCACACAGAGTTGTGCAAAGGCCCTCTTGGCCATGACTGCCACCTGCTCTTCTAGCAGCAGTCGAGTGTCCAGCAGGACCCCCAAGTTGTGTACTGGGTCTGTCTGGGGCAAGATAGCCCCATCCAAGACCAAGGATGGCAGCTCACAGAACAGCGCAGGACTTCGAACCCACAGCCACTCAGTCTTTCTGGGATTCAATTGTAACCCATTGACCCCCATCCAGACCCACACAGCCTCCAGACACAGAGATAGGACTTTGACAGCATTGCTGGGGTCTCCACTGGCTGAGATGTACAACTGAGTGTCTTCCATGTACTGATGGTACCGCACCCCGTGGGAACAGATGATCTCACCCAGCGGCTTCATGTAGATGTTAAATAGGAGAGGAGAGAGCACCGAGCCCTGAGGCACCCCATATTTGAGGGGCCTTGGACTGGACCTCTCCCTCTCCAATCACACCGACTGGGTCCAGCCCTTCAGGAATGAGGAGAACCAGGACAACGCAGTGCCCTGGATCCCCAACCCTTTGAGCCGTCCCAAAAGGATACCGTGGTTGACAGTATAGAAAGCCGCTGAGAGGTCAAGGAAAGCAAGGACAGACGGGCGATCACTGTCCTGCCAGAGATCATCCATCAGCGCAACCAATGCCATCTCCATGCCATACCTGGGCCTGAATCCTGACCGGACACCCTGCAACTGACACACCACAGACTTCTCCAATATCTTCCCTAAAAAGGGGAGGTTGGAGACTGGCCTATAGTTAGATGATACCGCTGGGTCAAGAGATGATTTTTTCAGGAGGGGGCACACCAAAGCATGTTTCAGAGGTGCTGGAAATACCCCCTCCCATAGAGACGCATTTATTATTGCTCTGACCCAGCTACCTGTCACCTCCTTGGAGGTCTTCACCAACCAGGTGGGACAGGGGTCCAAAGGGCAGGTAGTGGCATGAACAGCTGCAAGGAGCCTGTCCACTTCATCAGGGACAACTGGATCAAATTGATCCCAGATCACATTGCAAGACTGTGCTCCAGTTCCCTCCTGACCCTCCGCCAGGATTAAGCCCTGAATGAATCCAATCGATTTTCTCCACCAGATGGTCAGCAAGGTCCTCAGCCGAACCCTGCCAACTGGGCAACAGGCTCCTCTACCAAGGAGAGACCTAGTTACCCAGAACAGGGTGGCTGGACAATTATCAGTGGAGGCAATAAGGATGGTGAAGTATTGTCACCTCACCACCCCCATCACCACTAGGTAGGCCCTAATAGCGGCTCTAGTAAGTGTCCAATCGGAATCATCCCGGTTTTTCACCCAGCGGCGCTCTAGGTGTCTCTTTGCCCGTTTGAGCTCTCACAGTTCTTCCGTGAACCATGGGGATGACCTAGTCCCACGGGCTCGGAGAGGCTGTAGTGGTGCTATTTCATCCAAGGCCGCTGTCGTCATCCTGTTCCACAGGTCAACAAGCGCCTCAGGCGAATCGCACAACTGATCCAGAGGAAAATTCTCCAGTTCCCGCTGGAATCCATTCGGATCCATTAGTCACTGGGGGTGGGCCAGTTTAATGGGCCTTGCCTCCCTATGGTGAAACGCCGCCCCCAGAAAGTCCAGAGTCACCAGATAGTGATCTGACCATGACACAGGTGTTAGGACTAAGTTTTGTATTTTCAGATCACTCAGCCACTGCTCTGACAAGAACATTAGATCTGGTGTGTGGCCACTGCTCCTGGTCGAGCCCTGAATTACCTGAGTCAGGCCCATGGCTGCCATGGAAGCTATGAACTCCTGTGCAACCTCAGAACCAGTCCCCAGTGAAGGCAAGTTGAAGTCCCCCAGGACCATCAGCCTAAGGAACTCCAACACCAACGCTGAGACGGCCTTGAGGAGCTCAGGCCGGGAGTCCCTTACCCTGCAAGGGGGCAGGTACAGGAGTAAGACTCCCAACTGACCTTTAGGGCCCAACCACAGGAGCAGAGCCTCACAACCCGGAACTTGTGGAGCAGCGGCCCTAGCAGTTGTTAACCATTTCTCACCTTGTCGCGTTTCCCAAACCTGATTCATGAGGATTCCCCGTGCCCGGTTGGGCATCAGTGGCCTCTGGCAGAGGTTAAACCAGCGAGCAAACTCCTGGCCTCTGGCCCTTGTCAGGGTGTAAGGGGGGTGAATTAATGATAGGGATTAATTCGGCCGCTTGTAGCCTGACCGACGATTCTGCCAAGCAAGCATCTCGCAGACCTCAGTTACCCATTAGAGTAATCACTCATCCCCTGGCCAAGGTAATCCCCGGTGTAAATATCGGCCATATTTACCCCTGCCTAAGCCCTAAACAATGGTCTCCCTCGCCCCGTGTTTGTCCAAGTTAATTAACTTCCCTTTGAGAGGTTCCCCATTAACCTGGGTACGTGGGTTAGGTAATTTTCCTGTCCGATGACGGTTTCGCCACCGTTGCGCTTTTCCCCCTATAAATGATGTTGCCTTTTCCCAATAAAGTACTGATCTGATCTCGCTCCATTTGCCTCGTGTCGTCACTTGATCAGTCTCCTCCGGGACCTTAAGGCCACCCCAGTGGCCCCGATTCCTACATCTGGTGACCCCGACGTGATCTACTCGTGAGTAAGCAACCCAGGAGAGGTCTACTCGCGAGTAGCGATCCACGCGGTCCGGTTCTACGCTTGAACCGCGACCCGTCAGCCCGGAGGACAGCGCGGCGCTCTGGCCGGCATTCCAAGAGAGGCATTCCTGCACCTTGCTCCCGGCTTTCGGGGGAGACTTGCGCTAAAGGGAAAAACGCGTTCCGCTCAGGGCAGCTGTGAGCCCCTGACAGCGCAGAGGCCGCCGAGGGCCCGTGGCAGGAGGCCACGCTCCGAGCTCCACCCAGACGATCGTCGCCAAAACCAGTTACCTTGCCCCCAGACGCGTCAACCCGTCCCGAGGAGGAAACTTCAGAGGACTACTCGCAGGTAATATGGGGACTTGTTCTCAGGGACAGAGTCCGTCCGCTAGCCAAAAAACTCGTGAGGAGTAGTTTAAAATCCTGGCCAGGGTATTTAAGTTACACTTTCACAGCAGGGAACTAGCGAGACTTTTGGCGTACCTTAGGGAACACTGCCTGCTTTACCCAGAAGTAGGTACGTTAACCCTACAGCTCTGGGATCGGATAGGAGACTGCATTCAGCAACCCCCGAAGGCCCCAGGAGGGATAGTTCGCACATGGAGGAAGTGTAGGAAACTCTTAGCTGAGATCGAACCAGTCCGGATAGAAGCGGAAGAACCCCCGTTAAATAAGTCATCAGTCCAGCCAGTCGAGCCGACTGCGCCCACCGCACTCTATCCGACATTCAAGTACCAGCAGAGTAGCGCAGGGAGCCTTCCCGCGGTGACAGCTGCAGACGTCACCGAGGGAATGCAGGGCATGAGAAGCGCAGGCGCTCCTCTGACAGCTTCGGCTTCCCTAGTTACCAAGAGTGCCCTTCAGCGCACAGCTGAGGAAGAGCTTAGGAAGGGGGATCTGTCAGTAGAAGAGCTAGCTGAGCTCAGACAGATATGTCCAATCCGCATGGAAATGGACGCGCTCACGGGCGCACAGCAGATCGTTCATTCCCCAGTCCCGTATAAGCTCCTCATGGCTATGCGGAAGGCAATTGCAGAAACAGGGCTCCAAAGTCGTTTTACTAGGGGCACGCTTCAGCAAGTGTGCGAAACCACCATGTGGATTCCTCATGATTGGAAAGCCGTCATGAGGATGATGCTGACCCCTAGCCAGTACATGATCTGGGACAGCGAGTTCCGCCTAGAGGCTCAAACTCGGGCTGCCAGGATGGGAGGCGCGGTGCTTCCTGAGCAGCTGTATGGCTCCGGTAATTTCGAGTCAATCAATGCTCAGATCAACCTGCCTCTCGCCACTCTCGAGATGTCAGCCGAGGCGGCCTTTAGGGCCTACTTTAAGATCCCAGCCACTGGCAAAGGGGCTAAGAATTACACCTCCATCAAGCAGGGAGCCCAGGAGCCCTACATGGACTTCATCAATCGCCTGGAAGAAGCCATTAGCAGGCAGATTGATAATGAGCAAGCCCAGGAAGAGCTCATGATTAAGTTAGCCAAGGACAATGCCAACTTGGACTGCCGTAGAATCTTGCAGTCCCTAGGCAATCGTCCTGACTTGACCCTATCGGACATGATTAGAGCTTGGGGCCGACGTTGGCACAGAATCCTATAAGATGGGTCTGCTAGCGGCAGCGGTGCAAGGAGGGAAAAGACCTAACGGTAAGAGCAAAGGAGCATGCCACAATTGTGGCAAGATCGGTCACTTCGCTAGGGAGTGCCGATCCAAGGGAGGTGGACAAAAGTCCGGCCGTCCCAAGGCTCCGAACACCCTCTGTCCGAAGTGCAAGAAAGGCTATCATTGGGCCAGGTATTGCCAGAATTCGGGAAACCGGAGCACGGGCATGTCTCTGGCCCCAGTCCAAACAGAGGCATCCTTCACCCAGAACTCACCAGAGCTAGAGTAGAGTCCAACCCCATCCCAGACATTGCGAGGGCGCAGGCCAGCCCCAAGGGCAGCACGGGACTAGAATTGACTTGCCAGGCGGACGTTACATGCGACCTGCCAGGCACAGTCTATCTGGTCGATTCCCAGTACATGGGACCCCTGCCCAGAGGCTTTATAGGTTTAGTTTTGCCCCGTAGTGTAGCTGGTGCACGCGGAATTTTTATAATTCCAGGAGTCATTGACTCAAATTTTTCAGGCGTTCTCCAAGTTCAGCTTTGGACACACCTGCCCCAAACCATCCCTAAAGGAGACACCTTAGCGCAACTGATCATGGTTCCTTGTCGCTCGCCAGCAGAGAGCCAGGGAGGGCTCAGTGACAGCTTCGAGCCCCGGTCAGAGGACCGCTCGAGCACCAGTGAGGCAGCGCAAGGATACCAGGTCTTAGTGACAGTGGAGACCAACATTGAGTGGAAACAGCGCCCGGTTATTGAGGTATTTCTGAATAATCGATCATTCTCAGGCCTGTTAGATACCGGAGCAGATGTCAGCGTGATAAGCAGAAGCCAGTGGCCAAGGGAGTGGGCCACTGAGCCAGTCTCTGATGTGTGGGGGGTAGGCGGTGTTCAGGAAGCGTTTAGGAGCCGAGAGTGGGTAGAAGTCACAATCCCAAGGGCTGAGGGCACGGCGGTGATTCGACCGCACATTCTTGACGTGCACATCAACCTTTGGGGGCGAGACATTCTGCAGCAGTACGGTGCCACCCTTACCTTTGGGTAATGGCGTTGCCACTTAAATGGCTCACCGATACTCCGGTCTGGGTAGAACAATGGCCGGTAGTGGGGGAGAAATTGGTTGCTCTTAAGCAGCTAGTTAAGGAACAGCTAGACGCAGGACATATAGAACAGTCCACAAGTCCTTGGAATTCGCCAATTTTTGTTATTAAGAAGAAGTCGGGGAAGTGGCGACTCCTCCACGATCTCAGAGAGATCAATAAATGCATACAGCCAATGGGTCCGCTTCAATGCGGCATCCCGAATCCGAACATGATTCCCGAGGGGTGGGAGATTCTCGTCGTAGATCTCAAGGATTGCTTTTATACTATCCCCTTAGACCCCAGGGACCGGGAGAGGTTTGCCTTTACGGTGCCGGTCGTGAACCACAGTGAGCCTACGCAGCGTTACGCGTGGAAATTTTTGCCACAGGGCATGCTCAATTCACCCACCTTGTGCCAAATTTACGTTCACGACGCACTGGCAAAGTTCCGAAACCTCTACCCACAAGCCTTAGTTTGTCACTTTATGGATGATATTTTGGTAGCATTGCCAAAGCTTGGCAGTGAAGTGTTTTCTGACCTCCAGGCCAGCCTGGGGGACAAAGGTTTACTCATTGCCCCAGAGAAAGTGCAGAGAACCGAGCCCTTCTCATACTTGGGCCATCGGCTTCTCCGCTCTTTCACAGCACCAGTTTTGCCTCAGATCAATGTACAGGACTCAGTCACCTTGGTAGAATTGCAGCAGGTTTTAGGGAATATTAATTGGGCCAGACCGTATTTTCGATTGGATACGGATCTTCTGAAACCGCTCTTCTCGCTGCTAACGCTAGGTAAGCAGCCGGCAGACCGGATAAAAATTTCTCGAGGCGCGCGCTTGGCGCTCGAGAAAGTTAACCAAGCTCTCAGCCAATGATGGGTAGACAGGATCGCCCAGGGGCCATATGCCCCAATCCTGAATCTGTACATCGTGCGGTCGGGATCCATGTTCACTGGGGCGCTAGGAGTAGACTCAGAGAAGGGAGCGAAAATTGTGGAGTGGGTGTACTTGCCTAACACCTCATCTCGGAACATTGTTCCGCCCCAAGAACTGGTCTCTGCGGTGATCTACCGCGGCAGGCTGAGAGCTAGGGACATTTCGGGGCACGATTTAGCCAAAATCGTGGTCCCGTTCACCAAGGAACAAATTCAGCAGTTGATGCAGCTAGGTGACTCGCTTCCGATAGCCTTGGAAGGGTTCACTGGAAGCTTGGCATACCACTTGCCTAAAGACCCCAGACTTGTCTCGCTTCAAACAGGAACGGTCAGCTTGTTCGAATTGCTCTCGCTGGCCCCACTTCAGGGGGCCAGAACAGTTTTTTCTGATGGTGGACGCACCTATGGTGTCCTGACCTGGCAGGAGGGCGAAGCTTGGCACACGCTGTTAACTCTCCCACAGAAGTCCGCGCAGCGGGCGGAGTTGGCAGCCGTGAACCTTGCTTTGCGCACCTTCGCCAAGGAACGTTTAAATATCATAACCGACAGTCTGTATGTTAGGAATTTGCTTCACAGTCTACCGGGAGCATACATCACTCTCGCGATAGACAAGAATCCGCTTAGCCTGTTTCTCACTGCTCAATTTCATTTGCGAAACCGCACGGAGCCGCTCTATATTGCCCACATCCAAAGTCATCAAGACCTACTGGGTCCGATTTCCGCAGGCAATAGCAGAGCGGATGCGGCGGCAAAGGAAATTCAGCAACGTTCAGTTTTGGGAGTTTTCACTACTCCAATTCAAAGTCATGCCTTTTTTCACCAAAACGCCAAGGCACTCGCCAGACAGTTTAATTTGCCACTTTCTCAAGCCCAGGGTATAGTATGCTCTTGCCAGCATTGTGCAGGGGCGCCGGGGGGGGCCTCGTGGGGGGTTAACCCATGGGGGACAGAGGACAATCAGGTGTGGCAAATGGACGTCACGCATGTGCCGCAGTTTGGCAGATGGCAGTACATGCACGTCTGCATAGACACTTTTTCCCAGTTCGTTTGGGCGACGGCGCAGAAGGGGGAGACTGCCTCCCACGTGGAGCAGCATCTCCTGTCCTGCATTGCAGCAATGGGCAAGCTGCGGCACGTGAAAACGGACAACGCCCCGTCCTACTGCTCTAGGCAGTTGGCCGCCTTCATGGCCACCTGGGACATCAAGCATACATTTGGCATCCCCTACAATCCGCAAGGGCAGGCGATTGTAGAACGGGTCAATCGGACGCTAAAGTCCTATATTGACAAACAAACAGAAAGGGGGGAGCCACCAGCCCTCCCCACATCGCAGGGACAAGCACAGTTTTGTCTGAATAAGGTATTGTTCACATACAATCACCTCAATGTTTTTTCGGACTGCACGCCGCAGGAGAGGCACTTCCGCCGCTCGGAAGCTCTCCCGCGACCTATGGTCTGGTACCGGGTGCCACCGGACCCTTCTTGGAGGGGCCCAGTGCCGCTCATAACCTGGGGGAGAGGGTATGCTGCAATTATGTCTCCTACAGGTGTCGTTTGGATTCCGGCTCGGTGCGTCAAGCCTCATTTGGAACCTCATGGCGTGGACCCAGACCGACCCAAGTCCGATCCCGGAGATGGAGGACCTCACTCTGACCGATGAGACCCACCGGGAGAGACGGCGGCTGCGGACCCCGGCACAGAGGATCACCTGGGGGATGGTCAAGACCCTTTGTAGTGAGGCCCAGGACGCCCTCCAGCGCGAGGAGAAGGAGCCAACACCGGAGAACTTCGTTGCAGCAGTCCTTGCCCAGATTAATGCCAACTCCGTGATCTTCACCATCATCCTGGCCCTCGCCCTGCTTCTGGGGGGAGGCGCTCAGGCCGCTTCGCTTCAGGCCAACGGCCTGCTGCCCGGTGAAGACCTTTCAGCACGGATGCACTACAACTTGTGGGCAAGGTTGGCGGGTCTCGTCAACCAGTCCGATTTTTGCCTGAAGCAGGACATTGGTTCTGCCTCGATCCTCAGCACCTGTCTCATCCCAGTGTGCCACACTCTAGACGCACGCGCCCGGGATGGTGACTGGCTGTTAAAGAAGGTTTTCGGACCGCATCTCCCTGCGAGTTTTGCAGCTTACGCTCGCTGGGGGGGATTACGGTTCACCATGACTTTGCCGGCTGACGCAGCCACTCTTCACACCCCGCGAGTGGCGGCCAGCCCGAACTCTACTTGTGCTCGAATAGTCGGCTGCGCTGCAGTCGGCCGAACTCAGTGCCGCTGCTTTGATACCGGCAGCAGCAACTGGACTTGTGATAAACCAGAGACACTTGGTTCTATGTACGCCCATGTCACCCTACCCTCAGGGTGGTTCTTCACATGTAACCAGTATACTTTATCCCGCAAATGTATCAGATTCCACATGTTGCCTTAGTCGGTTGACACTGTTGCTCCCTACTAAGGATAAGGTTACCCCAAGCACAAATGTTCCCAATGTTTCAAATGCTTCAAATGTTCCTGCACCCATCAGGCACACTCGCACCACCCAGTTAGACAGCTCATGTGATAGCAGCTTTAGAGTCCTAAGTCCAGCCGAATACGTCTCACTATCAGTCAGTATAGTTGGCGTGCCAGGCTTAGCCGTCGGCAACGCATGGAGAATTGGCCGCTTGGCTTGCGGCTTGGCAAAAGCCATCAACCATACCTCCACAGCGATAGCGCTCCTCAATCAGGAGCAGGCGGAACTTCGCCATGCCATTCTCGATAATCGAGCGGCTATCGACTACCTCTTATTGTTGCACCACTTGGGCTGCGAATCCCTTCATGGTATGTGCTGCTTCAATCTTACTGACAACTCCCGGAAAATCCAAAGCCAGATCACGGATCTCCACACCATAGTTGCGGGCATCACGGAAGGCTCCGCGTGGGGGGCCTGGTGGAGCTGCCTGTGGAAGTGGATGTGGTCATGGATCCCCTGGGGGTGGCTTCAGACGGTGCTTAAAGCGGTGGTGGGGGTAGTCATACTAGGCATTGCAGTCTGCTGTTTTGCTCGATGCCTTCCCTCGCTGATCTCGAGGTGCCGCCCCAGAGGGAAACCCCGTGATGTCATTCCCGATCAACAGCTGATGCCGCTTCTGCGCAGAGTCGCCAGTCAGGCTCTTAATATAAAAAAGTAAGGGGAGATGAGGATTCCCCGTGCCCGGTTGGGCATCAGTGGCCTCTGGCAGAGGTTAAACCAGCGAGCAAACTCCTGGCCTCTGGCCCTTGTCAGGGCGTAAGGGGGGTGAATTAATGATAGGGATTAATTCGGCCGCTTGTAGCCTGACCGACGATTCTGCCAAGCAAGCATCTCGCAGACCTCAGTTACCCATTAGAGTAATCACTCATCCCCTGGCCAAGGTAATCCCCGGTGTAAATATCGGCCATATTTACCCCTGCCTAAGCCCTAAACAATGGTCTCCCTCACCCCGTGTTTGTCCAAGTTAATTAACTTCCCTTTGAGAGGTTCCCCATTAACCCGGGTACGTGGGTTAGGTAATTTTCCTGTCCGATGATGGTTTCGCCACCGTTGCGCTTTTCCCCCTATAAATGATGTTGCCTTTTCCCAATAAAGTACTGATCTGATCTCGCTCCATTTGCCTCGTGTCGTCACTTGATCAGTCTCCTCCGGGACCTTAAGGCCACCCCAGTGGCCCCGATTCCTACAGATTCATCTGGTTTGTCAATCTTGCATGTAAGTTTGTTAATGTTTTTAGCCAGAATCCATAGTATTCATCTAAACTAGCTTTTGATCTTCTTTGTATAGTTTCTTTTGTTATCTGAAAATCTTCCATTTTGGATGCTTTTGCTAGATTTTCAACCTGCTTGATCCATATTGCATTTTTAATTATGCTAAATAGGTACTGCTTTGCAGGGCTGGCATCAGAAATTTCTGGGCCTGGTACACGCCCCCCCCCATTTTGGCCACACCACTGTGGTTTTCAGCGCAAGCGTGGTTTGTTTGTGCATATGTACATCAGTGGTTTCCTGCCGCCACCACGCCCCTGTGGTTTTCTGTGTATGCATGGTTTGTTTGCGCATGCGTAAATCAGTGGTTTTCAGCGCATGTGTGGTTTGTTTGCGCATGCGCACATCAGTGGTTTCCCTGGCTCCCATCATCTCCGGGCCTGGGATGGGAGTCCTGATGCCCCCCCCTTGATGGCGGCCCTGCTTCTTTGGCAGGAAAGATAACAGCATTCCATGCTCTCTGGAATAGGTTACCTTTCCATCAAGACCAAGCAGACGGAGAGCTTTTTATGTGATCTGAAGCAATGTGGGCAGAAGGCAAGTGAAAGTCAATCAATATTCTGCTAACATAGCCTTTTGTAATGATTCCAACACTACAAAGCAAATTGAAGGCTATAAGCCTGTGCACATTTAGCTTAGGTTCAGCTGTGCCAAATGCAGCAGAAATTATCTTTCTGTAAATGTGTGTACAGGATTGCTCTGCAAAAGAGGTATTCATCATCAGTCCAATTCCGCAGCACCTCCCCAATTCTACCCCCATTTATCAAATAATAATAACAATAATAAAACTATTGAAGTTAGTTCCAAAATATGGTAACTCTTTCCAGGGTTTTCTAGGAACAGAGCATTCAGAAGTGATGTATTGGTCCCTTCTTCTGGTGGCACTCTGCGATAATGTAGGTTGCTCAAGGCTACACGGACTGGATCTTCTCCCAGGGGACACAGTGGAGAATTCCACTCCCAACTTCTGGCCCTGTAGCATACCTGTCAAGTTTTGGATTTGAAAATAAGGGACATTTTGGCCACACCCCTCTGTGGGTGTGGCTAAATCTATGGGCGTGGCCAAATATAGCCATGTGACTTGCTGGGCTCTAGTCATGCCTGCCACATGGCCATGAAAATGTCTGCAAACACAGACAGCACTGGCTCTTTGGCTGTAAATGGAGATGAGCACTGCACCCTAGAGTTGGATACGACTGGCAGATTTTACTTTCTTAGGATCAAAGATTGCTGCAGATGGTGATTGCAGCCATGAAATAAAAAGGCAACTGATGCTTGGGAAACAAGCTATGAGAAACCTGGGGAACATAGTTAAAAGTAGAGACATCACCTTACAAACAAAAAATTGCATAGTCAAAGCAATGGTATTCCCAGTGGTAATGTATGGGTGTGAGAGCTGGACCATTAGGAAAGCTGAGCGCAGAAAAATAGATGCCTTTGAAATGTGGTGTTAGAAATAGGTTGATCCTAGAAGAAATCAACCACAACTGCTCATTAAAGGTCAAACAGTAAAGATGACGCTAAAGTACTTTGGACATCAAATGAGAAGAGAGGATTCACTTGAGAAGGCCTTGATGCTGGGAAAGGTGGAGGACAAAAGAAGGGGTGGCCAAAAATAAGATGGCTAGATGGTATTGTAGATGCAATGGGCACAAAACTGTGTGGGGCAAAGAACCCTTTCCCCATCTTCTTGGGGGACTTTTGTTTTGTTTTCTTTCTTGTTTACTCATTTTTTTAAAAAAAAATCCTGGGAAGCAAAGTGCGGAATAGTAAACCAGCCCCCTAGGGTTACCAACTGCTTGTAAGCAGCTTAGCTTTAATGAACTAGCCCTGCATATGGCTAGACACTCCCCCCCTTAGGGTGGAGGAGCAAGGCATTAATTCCCCCAAATTAACCAATCTATTTGTTCCTCACTGCAACCAATTGAAGCACCAACACCTGAGAATGTCAGATCCAACTTAAGGAAGGGAATTAGTAAAGAAGTAAAAAGCAACCTCTGTAGTTTCCAAGCCTCCCAGTAGCTGAGGAGTTAATCTCCCTCCAGATGGTTTGTTAGAAGGTGGGGTGCTCTCTCTCTCTCTCATATAGTGATCAAGCAACATCCCCCCAAGTTAACTCTAGAACTGAAATGAAAGCCTTCAGGAGGCAGGGCAGAAACAGCTCAATAAACCATGAGAGTGAGAGAGAAGCCTCTGCCCCAGACCAAGAGCTGATTAACCCCTGCATATATCGCTCACCTAGAGTACACTCCCGTCCCATGGTGGCTCCGACCACCAGCAGCAAAAACGAAGCCTCCATGACCATGTGGCAGGGAAATGAAAGAGAAACTACAGAAGGCCCCCACCACCTTCTCTCTCCCCTTCCACAAGTGAAAAGCCACACAGCGGCCTCTGGTGGCAGGAAAAAAAATGCAGCTTCGCCTGTGAGGGCTCCGGTCAGGATTTTTTAATAAAAAAAATAAGGGATATTATGGGGAAATTAATAAAATGGGAGGGGGCAGGATGAGGGGTAAAAATAAAGGGTTTCCCCAGGAAAAATGGGATACTTGACAGGTATGCTCTGTAGTGAGTTGTGTAAACCATTGAGATATTTAGATCAAGATAAATGTTTATTTCTCCCCCTCCAACCCACAAGGGAATAAACTGCACCCATTCTGTGTGAATTCACACCACCATTGGTTTCCATGCCCCTCAAGACATGATCTGGAGTTTGCAGTATCAGAAGACTACATTTCTGGTTACCAGAGTTTGACTGATTGATTGACTGTTGGATTTATGAGATTTCTATGCCACCTCCTTGCATAATATGAATTTTAGTTTATATATATTTTTAAAATGCATAAAGACAATAACCTAAAATGAAATAATAATAAAGGGAAATAGTGATACTGTTCTTCCAAGAGCAAAGGTCAAGATAGCCCTCCCGCCCCACCTCATATGCACAAGCTGGCTAGTCTGCTTGCTCTGGGAGGGGTCCAACCACAAATTTGAGGCAACAAACTAACAAAGGGGCACCATGATATGTTTGCATATGGCATGCAAAGCTCTGTCCAATCAGAAAAGGGGAGAAACAACCTATTGCTCCCAAATAGCTGCTACCTGAGGTATTTGCCACAATCTGTCAATAATCGGAGGGCTGGCCATGAATGATAATTAGGGCAATTTTATTTTGGTCAGGCTAGCTAGTAAGACAGGGAGTGCAGTAGCTTAGTTGAAGACTGGAAGGTTGTCAGGTCAGCATTTCAAGACCCGAGTGCTGCACGATGGAGTGAGCTCCCGTCGTCTGTCCTAGCTCCTGCCAACCTAGCAGTTCAAAAGCAAGAAATTGTAAGTAGATAAATAGGTACTGCTTCAGCAGGTAAAGTAACTGCATTCCATGCGCTCCAGCGACATCTAGTCATGCCTGCTAAGTGTCCAAGGAAGCATCTGCAGATAAAGACAGAACTGGCTCTTTAGCTATAAAAGGAGATGAGTACTACCCCATAGAGTTGGACATGACTAGCAAGGGAGACCTTTACCTAGCAAAACAGTGGCAAATGAGCTTCAACATTAGTAAGTGCAGAGTGATGCATGTTGGGGCAAAAAACCCCAATTACATTTATAAACTGATGGGGTCTGAACTCTCTGCGACAAACCAGGAAAGGGACCTTGGTGTCCTGGTGGACAGCTCAATGAAGATGTCAACCCAGTGTGCCTCAGCAGTGAAAAAAGCAAACTCAATGTTAGGGATCATTAGGAAGGGTATAGAAAATAAGTCAGCAAGTGTCATTTTGCCTCTTTATAGATCTATGGTGAGGCCCCATCTGGAATACTGTGTACAGTTCTGGTCGCCATACCTCCAGAAGGATATTACGGAGTTGGAGAAAGTACAGAGGAGGGCAACCAGAATGATTAGGGGACTGGAACACCTTCCTTACCATCTGAGGCTGCAACGGTTGGGCCTTTTCACTCTTGAACGACGGTGTCTAAGAGGTGACCTGATTGAAGTTTATAAAATCATGCATGGTGTGGACAAAGTAGATAAGGAAAAATTGTTTTCCCTATCGCACAACACTAGAACTAGGGGACACTCGATGAAACTTTTGGGTACTAGTTCTCAAACAAATATGAGAAAGTACTTTTTCACCCAGAGGATTACTGGTCTATGGAACTCCCTGCCAGAAGAAGTGGTGACAGTTGTCAGTCTTGACAGCTTTAAGAAAGGATTAGACGGGTTCATGGAGGACAAGGGTATCAATGGCTATAATTATGGATACTTAAGGACAACCTCGGGGTTGGAGAGATAGGCAGGATATCTCTCAATGCCATTTCCAGGGAATCCTAAACAGGTGAAGGCATCTCCTTGGGAATACCCTGAAGGAAATGGTGAGCCACTGTGTGAGACAGAATGCTGGACTGGATGGGCTGTGGCCTGTTCCAGCAAGGCTGTTCTTATGTACCTAGCTAGTAAGATACTAGCACAGGAGTGCCCAACCTACGGCCTGCAGGTCGACCTCGACCCACGGCACCATTCCATGTGGCCTGCCAGCACCTTTGCCACACCCGGAAGGTCTAAGACGTGCCTGTGCATGTGCAAACATGGCTGCACCTGTCATCTATTTATTTATTCGATTTGTAGGCCACCTTCCTCGCCTCAGCAGCCCAAGGTGGGCTCAGCAGCCAAAGGTGGCTCACATCGGACGAGACATCGAACGAGACATCCCGTACAAGAAAAAACCCAATGCTAAAATGATAAAATACTTAAAATCTATTTAAAAAGTATGTAGCCCTGTTGTGTATGTACAATGCTACTTTAAGAAATGTATGAATGTAACCTGACCACAATTACAATGTAGCTCAGCTGTTAAAGGAACGCGAGTAAGCTGCCCATAGAGGGCAGCTGCGAGCGTTCAACTCACATGGTTCTCATTCCTCAAATCACCAACAGCCGCGGGAACTCTCCCGCACAAGCAAACAACTACTACTGGAACCGAGGGGGGGGGCGTGACTGGAACAACGTCACGCCGGTAGCAGCCAATGAGCTACCGTGCAACAAGATTCAAATGTATTGTACTACCATATATAATGTGATGTATCTCCGCCATTACCACATGTTCATCCTGATCATCAACCAATAAACCTGTGTTAGTCCTTACTGCGACTCCTTCCTTGTCTTCCGTGCAAGACACTAAAAGCCCCTTAGTTAAAAACTCCCCATAGGGCTAAACAAGCCAGCTAGGCCAGCTAAACATGCCTGCTGGCAGAGCCAGATTTTTAATGCCCTTCTGAAGGGGTACAGTTCTGTCTGAAGGCGCAGTTCTAGTGGCAGGAGGTTCCAAAGGACCGGGGCAGACACCGAGAAGGCTCTCCTCCTGGTCCCAACAAGATGTGCATCCCTGGCTGATGGGACCACCAGAGAGCCCCTACGGTCTGCCCTCGTAGGACGGGTTGAAAACCTTGGGACGATGCAGTCTCTTAGATACCCTGGCCCATTGCCATAAAGGGCTTTAAAAGTCAAAACCAGCACCTTGAATTACACCCGGAAGCATACTGGAAGCCAGTGCAGCTCCTGTAGCAGTGGTGAGGCACGAGCATAACGCCCGCACCTCATCACCACCCGGGCAGCCGCATTCTGGACTAGCTGCAGCTTCCGGATGGTCATCAAGGGCAGCCCCATGTAGAGCGCGTTCCAGTCATAAACATGGAAGTGGGTGCATTTACATCAGTCGTAAACGATCCAATTAGCTTCCACTTCTGGGGGTGTGGCCAGTCCTGCTCAGCTATTTGGTGGGGGCGTGGTCAGGCTGCAGCGTGAAAGGTTTTGCCACCCCTGTACTAGCAGCTTCCCTGAACCAAAATAATATATTGGGTGGCTAAAAATAATAATGTGTGCCATCCAGTAAATTCACTTAAGTTGTTTACCCTAGTCTCCTTTCCTTGAATGGGGGTGGGAGTGGGGTGGGGGTGGGGATATGCAAGGTATCTAAGGCCACCCAGGCTGGCTCTTTCTCCAGGGAGGAGCTGTGGGGATTCAAACTCCCAGCCTGTGGTTCCACTGAGCTCTCTGTCCAGCATGGCTAATTTGGCACAAGAAGCATAGGATGATGGTTGGTTTCAGGGGGCACAAGTGGAGCAGCAGCAGCTGCTGAGAAATAGGGCCTTCCCCCTCCCCCTTTTCTTACAGCATTTGGACCCAAATTACTCAATTACACATTTGCTGCCCTCCGTCAATTCTGGCTGGCTCATTCTTTTACCTACAGGCTAAGATAACTCGCCTTCCCCGCCCTGCCTCTTTCCCAGACACGCCAGGCAGCCTTTTAAACGGCACCGTGTTACAATTTTCCACCTCATTTCCCACCTCGTCTCCCGATCACATTTTTTACTGGCCCTGTGTCTGCTTCTCTACGTGCCCCACTCTGGACTGGGTGTGCATGTGTGTGTGTAAAACAGGGATTCTCAATCTGCATCCCATGGGCCAGATGTGGCCTATGGCAGCATTTCATGTAGAACGCCCCCCACCCCACCGTCTCCACCACACCAGGAAGTGCCATGTGATGGAGGAAGGGCAAAATGGCCATCCGGCCCTCGAAGCTGTCTGAGGGAGCATGACCTGGTCCCCGGTTTAAAAACGTTGAGAACTCCTGGTGTAGAATAAGGAGAGGGATGATTGCGCACGGGGCGGGACAGACGTGAAAGCTTGATGCCTCCCTCTCCTTAATTGAACAAAGTGAAGAGAACAACTTAATTAGCGTCATCAGGCAAATAACAAGTCACGTCAGGCGGCTTTGGAAGGAAGCGGCCGGTGTGGCTAGGGAAGGCGCAATGAGCCCCCCGGGGCCTCGCCTGCTCTTCCCTGTGCAGTCTGTGGGCTGTTTGCCTTTCCCTGCGAAGGAACAAGAGCAGATGTCCCTCATTACAGGCAGGGCCTAATTGGATTGATCAGCAGTTAATAGGAAATTAAGCACGGGAAGCTTCAGAGCATCCCTGTTGGAGGGGGCCTGTTATCGCGGGCGCCTCAGGCGGCCCCATCCCCGAGTTGTGGGGGATTTCATGCTGTGGTTTGAGGGGTCCCAACAGCTCTTTTCCTGGTGGGCCTCTAAATGATAGCCAGCTTTGGCAATCGTTCACAAAGGACAATATTTAACTTCAGGCTAAGACAAATGTTGCTTTTTCATTCCTGTTGGAAAATGGCCAGGAGTTCATATATTTCATCCACTCTCATTCCTTTTTTAAAAAGTTGTTAGTCCTTGAGCAGAATTTTTACATGACTGCATAAAGGCAATCAGATTATTAAAGTCACCTGCTTCTCAGAAGGTGGAAATGTTTCTTCTTTTGGACGACACACCGTCTTTCCCTGGGTCAAACATGTGATGATAGTACTTGGTCCCATGTTGAGAAGTTCAACCAGACAGGCAGTCTGAGAGGGGGAAAATGTACAATTAAATGTACAATTAAAAACAAGCTACTTTAATCCCCCTCTCCTCTTTTTAACAAAGGAGAAACACATTTGAAAGTGTAGTCATGAACAGCTTCATTCTTTTTTTTTTGTTTGTATTAAGACTGTAGCTTTGAACAATTGCTTTCAGCAATTACAGACTTCACTACTTAATATGACTTTTGTACCACTGCCCAATGGCTGGCAGCATTGTGATGGATTTTTTTTAAAAGAACAACAACAAATCATTTTTATCTGTTTTAAATAACAAAAAAGGGAAAAAAGAGTTTTCCTTTCAAAATTCAGCTATAAAAGTACTTTGCCATTGGAAATCTAACCTATAGAATTACTTTTTAAATGTAGTATTCTGGGCCCTGCAAGCATGTGATCCTTTCTCCTTGTGACTACAATCCCTTTTTTTCCCACAAACTGGAAGAAGGCTCCCCCACCTCAAACCATCTCCCCCATCTCTCAACCTGGACCCACTTGATTAATCACCCCAATTTCTCTCGACACCTATGCAAAAGGTCAGGAGACACTGCAGGTAATTGAAAATACCACACTAGAGGCCGATCTATACATCATTAAGGGGCACAATTAGTAGCTGCACTTTGCAAAAGGGAGTTGCAGGGAGGGACGGGAGGGGAGGAGAGTGTAATCAAGGCATCTTAGTATTCTACCTCCCCACCCTTTAAAAAATGACACCTAAATGAATTGGGCATTTTATATTTGTACATAAAATATAGGGGTATGCTTTCCCAGTCCCTTTCCTAGACATAGTACTTGACTCTGTATTTGCAAAATATTAAGTCCTGAGAGAATTAATTGATTAATTGATGTGATTAGTTAATTGGCATCTTGATGTAGCATGTTAAAAGCCAAATCCAGATTTAATTAGGCCTGGCCATCTGGGCTTTTCCATTTACACAGCTGGGTCTGAAGCAGAGAAGTGGGTGGACATGCCAGCAAATGAAAAGGCAAGAGATCACCCACACAGCAGGTTTGGGCATGCATGTGTTTGTGTACACATATATGCCCACAAATGTCTGCATGTATACACATACACTTTTCAGGTATTGTTCAGATGCTGCAGATGCAGAGGAGAATTGCTGAGGACTCAATCCCTCAGTGAAGGCAGTAGAGGAATGGTCTACAGCAGTGATGGCGAGCCTGGGTACTCCAGATGTTCTTGAACTTCCATTCCCAGAAGCCCTGATCAGCAGGTGTGCTGACTTGGGCTTCTGATAATTGAAGTCCAAGAACACCTGGAGTGCAAAGGTCTGCCATCACTGGTCTACAGCATAGCCAGTATTCGAGATGTGAAGGGAAGGGGAGGAGCAGACACCTTCAGTTTTGTGAGGAAAATTGAGAATTCCCTCCCTCCAGGGATTCACATCTCTGCCCACCACAAAAGGTCAGTAAAGGCAGGGGCCCAAAAGCCCATAGGTAGGTGACTGATATGATTCCTCTTGCCTAAATTTTCAAGGAAACTCTTATCACAGCTGCTGACTATTTTAACAGATGGCAAAGCCAGAGAGGTGTTATTAAAACAACAACAACAACAATCTAGGTTTTTGGGGCAAGTGATGGCAAACCTTTTAGAGACCAAGTGCTCAAACTGCAACCCAAAACCCACTTATTTATCGCAAAGTGCCAACACAGCAACAGTGGAGGAAGGAAATGCTCCCATTGGGCTGCTGGTCAGAGGGGTGGGATGAACGCTGTGCTAGGGGGAGGGAGGAAGTGCTCCCATTGGGCTGCTGGGCAGAGGGGTGGGGTGAACTCTGTGCTGGGGTGACTGTACAGGTGCCCACAGAGAGGGCTCTGAGTGCCACCTCTTGCACGCGTGCCATAGGTTCACATCCACTGTTCTACATAATTAACATGTTGTAATTTTTTTTACAGTAGTTTACTTTTCACTTTGTTGTTATGGTTATGTGCCCTCCAGTTGTTTATGGCCTATGGTGACCCTACAAATTAGTGACCTCCAAAGGTCTATCAATAACGTAAAATACCCAGGTGACATAATAATATTGGCAGAAAGCAGCAGTGAATTGAAATGACTCCTGGTAAAGATGAAAGAGTTTAACACTAAGAAGACAAAATACATGAGTACAGAAGAACTACATGATTTTAATGCTGACAATGAAGAAATCAAAATTCTTAAAGGTTTTCCATGTCTTTGTTCAATCATCAAACAAATGGGGATTGCAGCCAAGAAATCAGAAGGAGACTGAGACTTGGGAGGGCAGCAATGAAGGAATTAGAAAAGATCATCAAGTGTAAGGATGTGTCACTGGAGACCAAGATCAAGACCAAGATCATTGTGTTCGCAATCACCATGTAGGGATGGATGTGAAAGCTGGACTGTGAAGAAAGCTGATAGGGTACCTGAGACTAACAGAAAAAGAAACAAGTAGATTTTAGGTCGAATTAAACCTGAACTCTTTCTAGAGACAAAAATAATGAAACTGAGACTGACATACTTTGGAAATGTAATAAAAGACAAGACTCACGTGAAAAGACAATAATGCTGGGAAAAATGAAAGCAGCAGGAAAAAATGGAGGACTATGAGGTTGATTGTTTTTGAAAAGGAAGCAACAGGTTTGAGTTTGCAAAAGCTGAACAGAGCTGTTAATGACAGAATATTTTGGAAGTCACTCATTCCTAGGTTTGCCATAAAAGATGATGCCGGTAAAGTGCTGCACTCAATATGCTGACAAATTTTGAAAACACAGCAGTGGCCACAGAATTGGAAAAGGTCAGTTCACGTTCCAATTGCAAAGAAGGGCAATGACAAAAAATGTTCAAGCTATCATACAACTGTGCTCGTCTCACACATTAACAAGGTCACGTTCAAGATCTTACAAGCTAGGCTTCAGCCATATATGGATTCAGAATTACCAGAAATACAAATTGGATTCTGAAGAGGCAGGGGAACTAGAAACCAAATTGTCAACATTCACTGGATCATGGAGAAACTAAGGGAGTACCAGAAAAATTTCTACTTCTGCTTCATTGACTACATCAAAGCTTTTGGTTGTGTGGATCAGAACAAACTGTGGCATGTCCTTAAAGAGATGGGAGCACCAGACTACCTCACCTGTCTTCTGAAAACCCTGCGTGTGGGTCAAGAAGCAACAGTTAGGACCAGATATAGAGCAACTGATTGGTTTAGAATAGGAAAAGGAGCACAACAAGGCTATATATTGTCAACCTACTTATTTAACTTATATGCAGAGTACATTATTCATAATGCTGGGCTGGATGAATCATAAAATGGAATTAAGATTGCCGGGAGAAATATCAACAACCTGAGATATTCAGATGAAACCACCCTAATGGCAGAAAGTGAAGAAGACCTAAAGAGCCTCTTAATGAGGGTGAAAGAGGAGAGTGCAAAAGCTAGCTTGAAACTCAACATCCAAAAAACTAAGACCATGCATTCAGCACCATCATCAGCTCCCTGGCAAATAGAAGGGGAAACAATGGAAGCAATAGCAGACTTTACCTTCTTGGGATCTAAGATCACCCCAGATGGTAACTGCAGCTATGAAATAAAAAGACACTTAGACCTTGGGAAGGAAAGCTATGGCAAACCTAGGCAGCATAATAAAAAGTAGAGACATCACCCTCCCAACAAAAGTCCGCATAGTTAAAGCAATGGTCTTCCTACTAGTAATGTATAGCTGTGAGAAGTGGACCATAAGGAAGACTGAGCACAGAAACATAGACATCTTTGAACTGTGGTGTTGGAGGAGACTTTTGAGAGTTCCCTGGACTGCAAGGAGATTAAACCAGTCCATCCTGAAAGAAATCAACCCTGACTGCTCCTTGGAAGGACAGATGCTGAAGCTCAAGTACTTTGGCCACCAAATGAGAAGAGACTGGGAAAAGGCCTGATGGTAAGAAAGATCGAAGGCAAAAGGAGAAGGAGGCAGTAGAGGGATGAGATGGCTTGACAATATTGTTGATGCAGTGGGCATGGATCTAGGCAGACTCTAAAGGATGGTAAATGACAGGAGCCTGACGTGATGTGGCCCATGGAGTTGCAAATGGTCAGACTTGTCTGTATGACTGAACAACAACATTGATAGGTTTGCCACAAGTTGTAGGTGACTTGACAGCACATAACTACAACCACAAAGGTTCTGTGGTTAGCAGCATTGCTCCGGTATTGGACGTGTAAGGTGTGGCTTCCTATGTTGATTTAAAGCATCTCATACTTTTTTGCCTTACTGTAAGCCACTCTGAGTGCTATTTGCTGAGAAAGCAGGTTATAAAACATCAGCATGAAATAAATCTCTTCTACCATTTGGCTGTTCTTCCATTGCAAACAGAGGAATTGTAACGTTGAATTATGTTCCTGCAGGATTTTCTTAAATAAAACTGCAGTTTGCCCATACATATCACTTTTATTTTCCTATCTAAGATTCTGAGCTATTTTTAAAACACACACACACACAACTCTCACACACTATATATTTTAGCCTTCCTTTTGATTTCCTGTTGGAATAACCGCACAAGTTCTCCTCTATGGAAATGAATGGCAAGGCTTCTACAACAGGTTATCTGGGGAAAGGGAACATGCACACAGTCCTGCAAGTAAGAAATATTAAAAACCTTCTTCTTTATATGCTTGTACTGAAGGAGAGCAAGAATAACTACAAACCTAGGATCTGATTTCTGGGTAAATCAGCATAAATGTAATCTGCATATTCATGATATTTATCCAAAAGCTGTCCTCTCTTCTCAGATTAAATGCCCCCCTGGGGACAGATGAGGGATGGTTTTATATATATTCACTTTCAGAGATGGAGTTTCTGTTGGAGCAGAGTGCTTGGGAGATGCAACTGGGTGTGCTTTAGATTCTCCCCCAAGAAGAACAAATATAATATTTTCTGGCATCTTTTCGAGGGTTTGATTAACACCAACAGGATTGCCATTATGGTGGAATTTAACTTAATTTCAAATATTCTCCTCAAAACTCTGTGCTCACAGCAATGTAAAGGTAAAGGATTCCCTTGCTCGAAAGCCAGTCGTATCCGACTCTAGGGTTCAGTGCTCATCTCTGTTTCAAAGCCTAAGAGCACAGCACTGTCTGCTTCTGCAGAAGTTTCCGTGGTCATGTGGCAGGCATAGGGTCGCCATATGTCCCGGAAAACTGGGATTGTCCCGGATTCAAGGTCAGAAAAATTGTCCCAGGCAGTTCAATAAAAATCATGCTAAAGTCCTGGATTTTTAAAACTTACTGATTGTGTATTATAACACACCATTAAAATAAATTCGAACTCTCACCATCAAACAAGCAATTTCCTGCCACATTGGAGTTGGAGTATACCTGAAGACCAATCTTAATGTCCTCGCCTCACACCACTGCCTGATAAGTGTGACCAGTGTGTTTCCTGGAACTGAGGATGTTAAGAGTTAACCGTGACATGACTTCTCAGAAGTACAACTTACAGTAAGAATTAACTGTTGTAAATCAATTCATTTATGTATTGATATATTTAATGTGAAAGTGTTTTATAACTGTCATTATATTATTTTTGTTTTTAAAAAGGCTATATTGTAGATTACCTGCCCATTTTTGTCAAATATACTTCTGTCCCGATTTTGTGGGAGAGAATTATTGCAACTCTAGGCAGGCATGACTAGACACCGGAGCGCACAGAGCGCTGTTACCTTCCCACTGAAGTGGTCCCTATTTATCTACTTGCAATTTCTTGCTTTTGAACTGCTACGTTGGCAGGAGCAGGGACAAAGACGGGAGCTCATTCCATCCTGCAGTACTCGGGAATTGAACTGCTGATGATCCCCGCTGAGTAGGATTTGAACCTATTACTCAAAGCAGAACTAGCCAAGCTGACAGATGGATCCTAGAAGCCACAGCTCAAAGAGTAACCTTTCCAAAGTCTGACTGAATATATAAATGCATATTTGGTCAAAGTAGATGGTTGTAATCCTGTGACATGCCTCCACATGCGCAATGGTGATGATATCATCAATAGTGACAAATTGCTGATGATGAAAGGCTTTCTTGGAGGATTTCTGCGTGCACATAATTTTGTTGCACTGTGCACCCCCGGTTTTAATTAGGTTTGATATTTGTATTTTAATAGGTGATTTATTATGTGATTTTATTATGTGTTTTCAATGTGTTGTTGTTAGCCGCCCAGAATGGGGGTAACCCCAGGTGGGTGGGATATAAATAGAAGTTAATAATAATAATAATAATAATAATAATAATAATAATAATAATAATAATAATAATAATAATAATAATAATAATAATAATAATAATAATAATAATAATAATAATAATAATAATAATAATAATAATAATAATAATAATAATAATAATGTCACATGCACAGTAAGACCTTCTTTAAGCACTAACGATTTGCCATTGATTATGACATCTTTGTTGTGCATGCAGAGCAGAGCTGTGCAACAGGATTTCAGTCGTTGTTTGCTGGATGTATAACTCAGTGAAATGGAGCACCTGCTTGTAAAACCAAGGGTTGGGAGTTTGATTCCCCACTGTGCCTCTGTGGAGAAGAGCCAGTCTGTAGGAGCCCTGTTGATGCAGTGGTTTAATTGCTGTACAGCCAAAACATTTTGAGTTCGATCTTGACTGGGAATCAAGGTTGACTCAGCCTTTCATCCTTCCAAGGTTGGTAAAATGAATACCCAGCATGTTGGGGGCAAAATGCTAATTAACTTGTGAACTGCCCAAATAGTGCACGAAGTGCTATGGGGTGGCATAGAAGTGTAATTGCTATTCTATAGCCTTGGGCTAGCTACACAACCCCAGAGTTCACGCAGAAGCAGGTACTGGTAAACCAGTTTTATGCACTCTATACCATGAAAACCCTGGAAAAGAGTCGCCATAAGTCAGAATTGACTTTCCAACATATTATTATTATTATTATTATTATTATTATTATTATTATTATTATTATTATTATTATTATTATTATTATTATTATTATTATTATTATTATTATTATTATTATTATTATTATTATTATTATTATTGTTGTTGTTGTTGTTGTTGTTGTTGTTGTTGTTGTTGTTGTTGTTGTTGTTATGCTTAGTGTCAAGAAATGAAGGAATTCACTCTCTGTGTTACGTTTTGTAGACCCTAGCAAGCATATCCCAAACTATGTTCTGTGGAACACTTATGGACTTCCATTCCCTGAAGCCTAAGTCAGTACATTGGTTGACCAGTGCTTTGGGAAATTGACTTAGGCTTCTGGGAATTGAAGTATTAAGTCCCAAAACCAAAGATTGGTAAACAATTGTTAGAGTGTGAGATTTAGGCTGTAGAAGCTATGAGGGGGAGTTCTTTAAGATTAGAGAAAAGGGATGTTCCACCTGCAACTCTAATCACACAAGCAAGGAGGAAACATCAAATGTGCCTTGCAAATGGGTTGAGGTAATTTACAGTTTGTTAGTATTGGAGGGATCATCTGTCATAAAGAGAGGGTCTGGGAATAAAGTTACTTCTCAAAGCAAGTTACTTTTACTTGGAAACCCCTGGTGTTCTGTGGCTGGGGTAGAAGGATCTGGAAGAAGGCTAAGTAGAGTACAAAAGCTGTAAGCTTAGAAACAGGGGTTCCCAAACTAAGGTCTGTGGGCTGGATCTAGCCTGCAGTGCCATTTCATGTGCCCCCCCCCTCCAAGGGCATTCGAGATACAAAATGATCACCTCTTTGAAGTTGTTGGGACAAAATGGCCATCCCATCATGCAGGCAGGTCAAAATGGCCATCTGGCCCTCAAAGCTGACAGAGAGACTGCGACCTGGCCCCCAGTTTGAAAAGGCTGGGAACTCCTGGCTTAGATCATGGAGAGGGTGACGTCAAGAGGTCTTTTACAGCATGAGCTCAACTTTGTTTATTGGAAAAGCAGACCCGAGCAGTTGCCCAGCAAGCAGGGATGTTAAGGCTGCGCTCCTTTGAATTGAATCATGTTTATGCCCAATTGCCAAGCTAGAAAATAAAATAAGACAGACAAAAATATATTGTTGAGTGGAATATTATTATGAGGTATAAAGTACTCAGGAGACATTTACCACTCCCATCTTCTGAGGCTGCTCTGGAATTCTGTGACTTAGCCCAAAGGCTGACTCTTTGCCCTACTCATTGGATCATGCAATGGATTCCAATTTATTGGTGACCCTTGCCAGGATTTCCTGGGTACAGAGTACTGAGACACTCTTCATCCATCCCTTCTTCTGCACAGGTCCAGGGTGCTGTTGGACTGTGCAGTTTACTCAAGGCTAAACAGGCTGGCCTGGTTCCTGGGACACAGTGTATCATCAAACGCCTAATCTTTGGCACTGCAGCTAGGTACAACCAGCTCAGTGAGCCAGGATGGTGGAGGCTGTTGAATAGTGTGTAGCATTCCTGTGTAAAAGTACTACAGTATTTTGGGATCCACAATACATTCAGATACCTGGTGGGGTGAGAGTTATGCCAGCCAAAATGGTAGAGCCCCAGCCTGCCAGAGCCACTTTCAAATGCAAAACCTCTGGGAGGGGATCATGGGATCCATATTTTGTGCACACCATGAGGTATACCAAATGCCACAAAAACAGTTTATAATGAACAATGCCAAATTATTACATCCAGCCTGAAATCTGACCCCACTAAAAAACAACAACCCTCTACTATGGTATTTGGCTTACTTTGCCTTTCCAGAAGTACATTGAGAGGTGCTAGCAAATAATGAATGAAATAAAGTAATTTAGTACCAAACCTATCCACTTCATGGACACCAAACCCCTAGATGACAGCTAAAATTGAAGGGAAATGTACTGCACACCTCACAAGCTCTAAATAGGAGCTAGGCTAAACCTATAGAGAGCAAAAACAATACACCTTGCTGAATAGTTGAATGTCAAAGAGTATCTCCCACTGGAATAAGATTCTGGCTGAACTAGCTGGAAGTCAATTATTAGAATTAGAAGCAAAGTAGGAATGTCAAAGAATAATCAAGTAAAATGAGGCTACTTGGACACACAACAATTTTTCTGTGAATGTGGAGAAATTCAATCAATGCAGCATTTCTGTGCGTGCAATTTATGCCCCACTACGTGAGGAAAAGAAGATCTAGGAAATTGTAGATATAACCCGATTGAAGTAACCCATTTGTGGCCAAAAATAGTCTAATTAAGCAATACTCTGATACGAACAAAGGTAGGTCATCTGCTTTGCTTCTTGATGGACAATCTCTACTCAAATACTTCCTGGATCTGGAGAAAATATCTCCAAGCTGGGCAGGAAAGTATGTGCCCTGTTGTTATATTTTATTTTAATTTTGGAGACTTGGTTTCTTACTTTGCTCTTTTTATATTATTATTACAGAAAAAAATGTTTCCTCCAGCTTGACAGATAACAGTCAGATGACACTGCTTCCTGCAACATCTGAGTTATTCCAAATTGTGGGCCAACAAAGGTCATTCACTGTTGTCACTGAATGGCACATCTTTTGGCGTCAAAGTTTCTTCCTGGTCCGGGATCTTTTGTCAGATATGACAGCAGCTGTCAAATAGCTGGTACAATGTCACCTTTTGGAAAGAGACATGAAAACTAGCAACAATATGAATTCACACAAGATGGGGGCAATATATTCCCTTTGGGAGTTGAAAAAAAAAAGAAACATTTATCTTCATCTTTACCTTTAAATAGCTCAGTGGTTTAGGTATCTGGCTGTGGAGCCAGAGGTTGGGATTTCGATTCCCCACTGTATCTCTTTAGAGAAAATCCAGTTTATGTAGCCTTGGGCAAACTGTACAGTCCCAGAACGTCCCCGGGAAAAGAGAATGGGAAACCGCTTCTGAGTACTCTCTACTTAGAAAAACCTGGAAAGGACTACCATAAGTTGGAATTGACTTGACTTGATACTAGACAATTATTTATTAGAAGCTTATAAAATAGCCCTGGATGTTTCATTTCATACATGCCACAGGAGATGGCTCTATGATCACAGTGTGTGGGTCACTTCATGGCAAGCTGGGATCCACCTTAAACAAATTCATGCCAGTGCCATTTCTCCTATTTGATTTCCAGGAAAAATATATACTCTGCTACGAGTAGCAGCTGACGACGATAAAATAGCCCCTCACAGAATATTTGAAAAAAAAAATGGGGATAATATGATGTTATGATAATTATTAGGTGAGGGTTGGTTTAAAAATAAATAAATTTGAAGTTAAATCAAGAAATTAAATACTATAGTGTGTTAATGTATATACAAAAAATGTTCATAAAATAGGAGGCAAGTTAAAAATCAGGGAAGGTGGAACAAGTCTGTTTTATCTTTAAAATGTTTTTTGTTTTTGTTAGTTTTTTTTCTTGTAGTAAATAATAATAATAATTTTGTGTCTGAAATTATTCTGGGTTGAAAGGATTTTTGCTGGAGGAACACTCAGGGGATGCCCGAATGAGGCTCCTTTCATGTCCCCAAGATCTTTTCCCAGCAAAGTGGTCCCTATTGATCTACTTGCGATTTCTTGCTTTCGAATTGTTAGGTTGGCAGGAGCTGGGACAGACGACGGACACTCAAATCATACTACCCGTGTCTCAAACTGCCGACTTGCTGGCCTTTCAGCAAACAAGGTGAGCTACTTAACCACTGAACCACCGCAGCCCCTTCTATACCTCATAAACGCTGACAAAGGTTGCCATTAGGTGGAGTTGACTTGACAATATTTAATGGGCACAAAAGATCCCAAGTGTGACATGACCCAGATTGTAACAGGGAGAATTAAGGGGAATGAGTGCCTGCAGTTTGTAATCTATTCGGGATGCTATTCCATGCAAGTGATGGCAATTCATTCCCACTGACAATTATCCAAAGTATGATATTTATACCCATAGCTGTGTGTCAATGGCTATGTCGGCTGAGGGATTCTGCAGGTTCCCTTTTAAAAGCGAGCCCATTCAAACTTTTTCAAAGGTTCTGGACTATATTCAATAAAACAAGATACTTGCTAGGAAAGCACCCCTGCTGCTCTTCACTCAAGGATTGGGATCTCTTTTCTGTATCTTTAATCCCAAACAGGTGAACATTGTTGTCGGTGGTATTTTTTAATTCAACCTGGATTTGTTATGTGCTTGTTGGTGCAAAGAAGCCTGAGGCGGCATTTGCAGGGCATTTCATTCTCTTTGTGTCACACAGTGTGGTGTGTAGGTCCAGTAATGGAGTACAACTCAAAAGTCTTGTGTTCAGTAACACTTGTCTCTGAAATCTCAGGGGTTATGTGTGTTCAAGTGGTAAAGCCAGTCCTTAGCTATCTCTTACCTTGAACCTACTATGGTCTCTAGAAGTCAGTTTGAACTTGAAAACACATAACCTATCAATTAGTTCTTGCTAGTTTACACTTTTTTCTTAATATTGCAAACAGCTTGATTTAGCTTGGACACACTATCTACAAGGTATGCTAGACAGATTGCTAACTAGGTAGCCTACGTCAACACAGAGTTAATTAACTGTTTCTAAACAGTTAATTGTTTAGGTTGGGAGAATTTCTCTCACACTGAGAGGTGTGACTCTTCCTTTCATGCAGAGTGTATGTAATCTAGGTGTGCTACTTGACCTAGCTCTGCCTATGGAGCATCAAATATCATCTGTGGTCAAGTCACTTTCCACAATCTCAGGTGTATTGACCAGCTTTGCCCACTTTTGGACTGGAAATTCCTGACTAAACTGACCTACACACACTTGTAAACTCTAAGGTTGATTACTGCAATACAGTACTCTCTACGTGGGGTTGCCCTTGAGGCTGGTACGGAGGCTTCAATGGGAATAAAATGCAGCAGCTAAACTGATCACAGTTATTAATCATTTTGACCATATCACCAGTCTTAAGCAGTCTGCATTAGTTGCCTGTTGTATTCGGTGCCAAATTTAAGGTCTTGATGTTAACATATAAAGCCCTTAATGGTTTAGGACCAGGCTATCTGCTGGAGTGGCTCTTCCTAATGAATTATATCCAGAGCACTCTTAAACTATGTGTTGCCACACCTAAAGAAGTGGAAAAGGGTGTGACAAGGAAAAGATCTTTTTCTGCCATGGCCCCTACATTATGGAAGGAGTTGCCTGTGGAAATTAGATTGGCTTCCACAATTATGGCATTTCATAAATAGCTAAAAAATTTCCTCTTCCAACTTGCATTTCCCTCCTAAGAAATTGATTGCAAAGGTACAGGATTCAGCAACTAATGAACTCTGTTTTGTTTTTGTTTTGTTGACTGAGTTGTTTTTTTGGCTGTGAATGGGGAAAATAGGTTATTAATTACTGCAATACTCTAAATTTATTAATGCCACCTAGATATGTATTTTATTAATGTTTGTTAATGTTCATCTTTTTTATTTTGTTTGGATTGTTCTGTTTTATATAGTACTGTATTGTGGATTGTTATATTATTGCTGTAAGCCGCCCAGTGTGGTGCTCGCACCTATTGGGGTGGGGGTATTAATTAATTAAATAGTTAAACAAACAAGCAAACAGTGGGTTAGTGGTTAAGATGCTGAGCTTGATGACCGGAGGTTTGGAAGGTCGGCAGTTCATGACTTGAGTACTGCATGATGGAGTGAGTGCCTTTAGTGTTCAAGGAATGAAAAAGCAAACGGATGAAGTAGTGAAATTCAGCTCTTTATTAGCGGGGTTTGAACACAGTTTGGATGGGACAGAACTCGGACTTATATATACTACAAACAGTAACAGTAACAATCATACAACAAGCCCATTGGATAACAGAGTGTGCACATTTTTCGATCCACTTATTTGCATAAGAATAGATACATGAGAAAAGATACATTCCGCTCCTGTCAGAAAACACAGTTAACATACATAACAGTGCCCATTGTCTGTCTCAGCTCATGCCAAACTAGCAGTTAGAAAGCAAGAAATTGCAAGTATTTATTTAATTTTTTTTAAAAAAATAAATACATTTCTATCCCGCTTCCCTCACTCGAGAGCGACCCGAAGCGGCTCACAAACAAAATCAAAAACAACAATAAAAACAATTTATCAGAGCCATTAAAAACAATTTAAAACCACCACTTCTGCAGGAAAGGTAACAATGTTTTGTGTACTCTAGCATCTAGTAATGCCCACAGATGCAGACATCACTGGCTCTTTGACCGTAAATGGTGGTGAACACCATCCCCCTAGAGTTGGAGACATCTGGCTTTTGAACAAGGGAGATATTTACCTTTACCTAAACATATTGGTTTAGGTATCAGGCTGTGGAGCCAGAGGCTGGGAGTTTGATTCCCTACTGTGCCTCTGGGAAATACAGCCAGTCTGCGTGACCTTGGACAAGCTGCACAGTCCCAGGATGCCCCCCCCCCCAGAAGAAGGGAATAACTTCCATGTATTCTCTACTTAGAAAACCTTGGAAAAGGTTGCTCTAAATAAGAATTGACATGATATCAGTTGATTATATTATTAGACATAACAAAGATAATTGTGCTTCTCTTCTCCCTTGCCCTCAAATTTAAAGCCTGATCTTTCCACTTCTGCCAATGTCCATAAATGCCAAATATCAGATAAAAATAGCTAATATATAAGTCTGGGTTCGTGCACCATGTGAAACTCTTAATTTCTGTTTTTAAAAATTCTTTGGATGCTTTGCCTTCCCATTTAACAGATGTTAAGACTTGCCTTGCCAAACGTTGCTACCTTGTAATTTTGAGAACACTATAAGTAGGGGAGAAAGGGCATGGGTGATTTTTTTGGTGGCATGTTATATCACTGTCTCCTCTTTCTGTTGCTTAGGCTATGCGCCTCCCCTCTCAATGTTAAAGGTAAAACTGTTGAGTTTCAGAAGGCAATCCCATCATGCTTTGTGTTAATTTTGCATACTAACATGGGAAGGGCCAGCATTTAACAAACATAGTCATTGCCTGTTCTGAATCTAAACAACCAATCATCAGGCTAATTGTTTCTTCTCTCCAAAAGTAACTGCTTTCCACTCTGTTGAGCTCTGTGTGGTTGTAGTTTAGTCTGTCTGTCTGTTCTGTCTGAGCAGTTCAGTTGTTCAACATAGTTGTTATGTATGTATGTATGCATGTTCATTATACTGTAAAGGAAAGAATGTAACCACTCCAGATACAAACGATACCAGCTGTAAAGGAACGCGAGCAGACAGCCCATAGAGGGCAGCTGCGAGCGTTCAGCCTCACATGGTTCACATTGCTCAATCACGGACAGCCGCGGGAAAACCTTCCCCGCATTCAGCAGCAGAAGAAAGAGGCGTGCCTGGGCGAGGCCACGCCGGTAGCAGCCAATGAGCTACCGTGCTACAAGATTCAAATGTAGAGAGCTACTGTATATATTGAGATGTATCACCGCCATTACCTCATGCTTCACTGGAACCTCATGCAATAAACCTGTGTTAAACCAACCCTTCGGTTGTCCGGTTGTCTTTGGTCCCATACACTAAATTGGCGACGAAGGTGGGATATGGCTGCCCACGGGACCAAGACATGCGCCGGCTACGAGATCAAGAAGCCGGGAGACTTGGAGCTGTTTGAGATAGACTTCAACGCAGCGCTGGTGGAGCTCGAAGTCTCCGATGAGGCCAAAAAGAGGGCCATTTTCGTCCGCATGCTCGGACACGAGACCAAGAGGACCTTGGTGGACCTGATCGCGCCGAGGAAGGTGAGCGACCTCAAAGCTACAGAGCTCCTGGCGGCGTTGCGCGCCCATCTCCGGCCAGCAATAGCGATGTTCCCCGCTTGGAGCGCGTTCTGGAGGCGAGTCCAGGCACCCGGGGAATCGGTCGATGAGTTTGCCGCGGCCCTGCGGTTGGCCGCCGGCCCATGCAAGTGGGAGCTCCCCGACATCACCCTCCGGGACTGCCTGCTCTGCGGTCTGAGGGACACAGAGACTCAGCGCGCGCTGATGAAAAGGGAGCCGCCTCCCACGTGGCAACAAGTCCTCGACACGGCACAGGCCGCGGAGGCCACTACTGCCGGGGTGCACGAGCTTCAGGACTGGCGCCCAAAGCCCGCCAAGGCAGAGAGCTCGGTGCGCGCGGCCCGGCGAGTTTCGAACTCGTCTGCGGAGAGCGGCGACGACGAGGACGTCCGGAGGGTCCAGAGAGAGGGCCGGCGCTGCGACGGCTGCGGCGCCGCCCACGCCCGCGCCAAATGCCCATTCCGCAAGGCCGAGTGCCACAACTGCGGCCGGCGCGGGCACATCGCCAAGGTCTGCCGGAAACGGCGCGAGGCCACCAGGAGTTCTCCAGACCGCTCGGCGAGGCAGGACCGCACCACGAGGCAGGACCGCACCACGAGGCCAAAGGACGGCACCCGGACCACGAGGACGCGGGACGGAGTAGGGCGCATCTCCGACGACAGCGAGGACGACACGCCGGTTTGCAGCGTTTCCACGGAGCACCCCCGTTACTTCGTTGAGGTAGTAATACAAGGGGCCCCTGTTAGAATGGAGGTGGACTCGGGTTCTTCATACTCTATTATTTCCCAGGGGGAGTTCATGAAAATCGCCCCCCGCATGCGGCCCAAGCTCAAAGCGTTGAGGGCCACACTGAAGGACGTGCAAGGGAACCGCATCCCAGTGTTGGGGGTTGGGAAGTTCCAGGTCCGGTTTAAAAAGCACACCGCAACGCTTCCCCTAGTCGTCCTCAAGGGAGGTAAATGCAGCCTCCTCGGGACTCAATGGTTCCAGCCCCTGGGGTTGTTCATTGGGGGGGTGCACGCCGTGGGAGCACACGCCGCCGGGACTGATCCAATACAGAGCGTGTGCGACGCGCACCCCGAGGTTTTTAAAAAGGGGCTCGGAAAATTCAAGGGCCCCCCAGTGACTTTTGACCTGGACCCTGGAGTACGTCCAATCAGACTTAAACCGCGCAGAGTGCCTTTCGCACTAAAGGACAAAATAGAGGCGGAGTTGGACAAATTGGTGGGCCAGGGGATTCTTGTTCCTGTTGATTCTGCGGAGTGGGAAACTCCAATTGTAACAGCGCTCAAGGCCAACGAGGAGGTCCGCATATGCGCTGATTACAAGTGCACCATCAATAAGGCGATCCGCCCTAATGCGTATCCGGTGCCGGTAGTCAGCCACTTGTTGGCCAGGTTACACGGGGGGAGGTGTTTCGCTAAACTCGACCTGGCCCAAGCCTACCAGCAACTCCCGGTGACCCCCGCCGCAGCTGCTGCGCAGACCATAGTCACCCACAAAGGGGCGTTCCAGGTATCGCGCCTCCAATTCGGCGTGAATTCGGCGCCCGGGATCTTCCAGTCACTTGTGGAATGCCTCCTGAAGGGGTTAGAGGGGGTGTTACCCTACTTTGATGACGTATTGATTACAGGGGGGAGCCGGGCCGAATTAGCAACAAGGTTGGGAAAGGTCCTGACAATATTCGAAAAGGCGGGGTTGCGGTTGCGGAAAGACAAATGCGTCTTCTTCGCTACAGAGGTTGAGTTCCTAGGGTTCCGTGTCACTCCCGAGGGAATAAGGCCAGCCCAATCCAAGGTAGCCGCCATCAAGAAGGCCCCTCGCCCCACCTCCAAGCCCGAGTTGCAGTCGTTCCTTGGACTGCTCAACTTTTACCACTCCTTCCTTCCGCGGAAGGCAGCAGTAGCGGAACCGCTACACAAATTGTTAAAAAAGGACGAGGCATGGAAGTGGGGCGACGACCAGGAGATGGCTTTCAATGACCTGAAGCGACTCCTGGCATCAGATGCGGTACTGACCCATTTCAATCCCAAACGCCCAGTGGTCCTGATATGCGACGCATCCCCGGTGGGGGTGGGGGTGGTGTTATGCCACGTACTGGAGAACGGGAGGGAGGCCCCGATAGCGTTCTACTCTAGGTCCCTGTCCCAAGCGGAGAGAAACTATGCCCAGACAGACAGGGAAGCACTAGCGATAATTGCGGGGACCAAGAAATTTCATGATTTTGTGTACGGCCGCCCCTTCACCATAGTGACTGACCATAAGCCCTTGCTAGGCATTTTCACCGCAGATAAGCCCACACCCCAAATCCTATCCCCGAGAATGCTCAGGTGGGCCATTTTCCTCAACGCGTATCAGCACGCATTGGTATACCGGCCCGGGAAGGAGATCAGCCATGCCGATGCCCTGTCGAGGTCCCCCATTCCCCGGGATTGCTGCCACGTGGGCGAAGTAGAGAGGGACCACCAGGTCCTAATGATAGAGGTTCTAGACTCCCCTCCAGTAGTACCTGCCGACATCGCCAAAGCGACAGGCAAGGACAAAACGCTGGCCACAGTTTGCTCCTGGGTACAGAAAGGGTGGCCCGTGTCTTCCCCAGCAGCGGAATTCGACACTTTTTTCAAAAAGAAACTAGAGTTGTCCCTAGAGAGGGGTTGCCTTTTGTGGGGACAGCGGGTAGTGATCCCCACGTCTCTCCGGCCAAGGGTGCTTAAACTGCTGCACGTTAGCCACCCGGGGATCATCCGCTCAAAGGCGCTAGCCCGCAGTTACTTTTGGTGGCCCCAGCTAGACGCCGACATCGAACACATGGTCGGCACTTGCGAAGCGTGCCAAAGCTCAAGGCCAGAAGAGGCTCGCTCGCCACCTAGGGAGTGGGACGCAGCAAGGGGGCCCTGGTCCCGGGTACACGTAGACTTTGCTGGCCCGTTCAGGGGAACGCTTTTCCTCCTCGTGGTGGACGCGTTCTCCAAGTGGTTGGAGGTCATTCTAGTCTCGAGCACCTCCTCAGCCACAACAATTAAACAGTTAAGGAGGGTCTTTTCCACGTTCGGTTTACCCGACACCCTCGTCAGCGATAACGCTAGCTGTTTCACGTCCGCCGAGTTCGGGGCATTCATGGAGCGCAACGCCATTCGGCACGTCACCTCTGCCCCCTTTCACCCGGCCACCAACGGCCAAGTAGAGCGCCTCGTGCGCACCACGAAAGACGCGCTGCTGCGCATGGGTCCCGGAGACCTCGACCTGAAATTGTGCCAATTCCTGCTAAGATACAGGGTCACCCCGTTAGCCTCAGGGTACTCCCCCGCAGAGCTGTTGATGCGCAGGAAGCTGGCCACGGGAATCTCCAAGCTAGACCCCACGAGAGTAGAGGACAAAGGGCGGAACATAGGGGTGGAACCCACAAAGAGTTTCAGCGTAGGCGCCCCGGTGCATTGCAGGAACTACGCCAGCGCGGGGCCAGCCTGGGTGCCGGGCACCGTAGTAGAACAAACCGGCCCCATCTCATACCGCGTAGAGACCAGTACAGGCTTCCTGTGGAGGCGACACGTGGACCAACTCAGGCGCAGGGTCCCCGGAGAGCAGGACGGAGACGAAAATAGCATCGAATCAGCGTTAGGGTACTCCCCCACCCGCTTAGCCCAAGGGGGAGGAAAAGGGGAGCATGGGTCCCCACCAAGGGGGGAGGAAAGGGAATCGATCCACAGAAATCTTTTGCGGGAGTCCCCGAAAAAATGGAAGAGCCCCGACCACACACATACCCCGCGGGAGTTTCCCCGAAACACAGATGCCCATAGAAGTTTAGACGTTGATTTACAGTACCAGGGGGAGTTAGCGGAGTGGTCCCCCACCCGTCCTAGCGAAAAGAGGGGTTTCAGTTCAGCCCCTGGTACCTCCAGTCCCAGTAGCCCCTGTGAGTTAGAATGCGATATAGCGCCATTTTCCCGGAGACCGACACCCCCAAGACGGGAGGCATCAGCGAGTCCGCCCACCACAGTCTCAAGGTCCCCCGAGCAGGGATCAGAAGGTAGCCGAACCACAAGGGCGACCTCATCGGTTCCGCGGTTCACAATAGGAGGGTCCCCGGGATCAGAGAGCAGCAGGCAGGGGTTCACCTCCCAACTATTCATTCCCTTCCCATCCCCGGGCGCGAGGCAGACACGGACGCCCCACAGAGCCACTAACGAATCCCCGTTTCCCGTTGCAGGACAAGCACCCGCGGAGTCAGGGATCACAGGCTCTCCAGTACTAGGTCAGACGCAAGCGCGTCCCAAGCGCACGTGCGGCAAGCCACAATGGTTGCGGGACTTCGTCCCATCCTAGGGGGGAGGGATGTTATGTATGTATGTATGCATGTTCATTATACTGTAAAGGAAAGAATGTAACCACTCCAGATACAAACGATACCAGCTGTAAAGGAACGCGAGCAGACAGCCCATAGAGGGCAGCTGCGAGCGTTCAGCCTCACATGGTTCACATTGCTCAATCACGGACAGCCGCGGGAAAACCTTCCCCGCATTCAGCAGCAGAAGAAAGAGGCGTGCCTGGGCGAGGCCACGCCGGTAGCAGCCAATGAGCTACCGTGCTACAAGATTCAAATGTAGAGAGCTACTGTATATATTGAGATGTATCACCGCCATTACCTCATGCTTCACTGGAACCTCATGCAATAAACCTGTGTTAAACCAACCCTTCGGTTGTCCGGTTGTCTTTGGTCCCATACACTAAAATAGTTCAGTCACTTTATGATTCAAAATGTTTTAGCTGCAGAAAGTTTAGTAACTCAGAACTCTTTTGCAACCATCATTTGCCTGAGAGATTTTCCTTCCCATTTATTTGTTTGCAATTAAGATGAAATTGATATCTGAGATTCCTGGGCACCCCAATATAGGGGTGATGTCATCAGTCCACATGCCCCCAAGTGTGGGATGGTGGACCCTGGAACACCTGAAAAGGAAGCCCCCTGGTATTTCCTGCTTACTTTACTCTAGGAGCCTCTGGCAGAGAAGATAAAAGACTGAAAAAAATTAAAAGATTTTAATGCACCGTGCGCCAAGATATCAATGCAAAAAAAAAAAAAAATCACCCCACAAGGCCATCCTTCTAAAGCGAAAGATCTTCCCAGTACAGTTTAAACCAGGAATATTTATACACAAAGGACACTAAAGGGGGAGGGGGAGCTTGCTGCACCTGGCACAAGGTGAGGCAACCAGTGTCACCAAAGCGGGAAATTACACTACATTATCAAAATAAAGGGGTTTCAATGTTCTCACATCACCAAAGACAAAAGGGGTTACAAAGCCTTCAATGTTCAAATTATTACACAAGAATAATCCAAGGAGGGTCCAAATATCCACAAGTGTTAACAAAGAGTCCCTGCTAGCATTCCATCCCCACCACCCCCAGTTGGCGCTGTCTCAATGTGGTGCAAATGTCCATAAGTTCCTGGAGAAAGGGTGAGCTTCTCTGTTGCACAAACAGCACTTCAGGGAGTAGCCTGGAATTTCATGGCATTGATAAGATGTTAACAGCAATTGTTTTCATCCCTTGACCTTATCCAGGGCTGACAGGATTATCCCAGAGTCCCAATTGTTAATGGTAAACCAGCATTTGACCAGGGGTTTTTAACAGCACCATTGGTATGGCTGGGAGAGCACTGTCTTTGTTTTCTCATGGAATAGTTTATTCAAAATCTCACAGGCACATCTGTAGTGTGACCGCACCCTTCTAAAACAGGTAGGACAATCTCAAAGATATTAGTTCACATGTTATCACTATTATGTACTCAGTGTGGATCCTGCAGTTCTTGCTGGAAATCAAGGGGCTAAGATGCTGACTGGGAGGCGGAAGGTCAACAGTTCGATTCCCGAGTGCTGCAGGACGGAATGAGCTCCCGTCTTTGTCCCAGCTCCTGCCAACCTAGCAGTTTGAAAGCAAGAAATTGCAAGTAGATAAATAGGGACCACTTTGGTGGGAAGGTAAACAGTGTTCCATGCACTCCGGTGTCTAGTCATGGCTGCTACATGACCACGGAAACATCTGCAGAAGCAGACAGAGCTGGCTCTTCAGCTTTGAAACAAGAGATGAGCACTGAGCCCTAGAGTTGGATACGACTGACTTTCGAGCAAAGGAAACCTTTACCTTTACTAGCAACTCACCAAAGAAAACCCCATGTTTCTAAGTGTCCTAGAACTGGAGTTATAATATTTTAAGCATAATTTCTATCGCAATTACAGGTGAAACTCGGAAAATTATAATATTGTGCAAATGTTCATTCAGTTCAGTAATGCAACTTAAAAGGTGAAACAAATATATGAGATAGACTCATTGCATGCAAAGCGAGATAGTTCAAGCCTTATTTTGTTATAATATTGATGCTTATGGCTCACAGCTTATGAAAACCCAACCCCCCATCTCATGTACCACATAATCATCACATAATCTTATGTACGCTGTACGCCATGATGATCACAATTATAATGAATTAAGGCATGACATCTCTCGCTTTCCATGTAGTGAGTCTATCTCATATATTTGTTTCACCTTTTAAGTGAAATGAATGAACATTTGCATGATATTCTAAATTTCCGAGTTTTACCTGTACATCAATTGCCTTTTCACCAGGTTATACGTTTAAAAATATTATGTTTGTCACCGTTAACTCACTTGCTTTTTTCCCCTGGTCACATTCCACCTCAAATTGGAGGCTTCCTGGGGGCGTGGCCAAGATGGCGGAGGATTAACATCTTCTTTAATTGCTCGCACTATAGGTAAAAGGTAATGGTTTCCCTTGCTCGAAAGCCAGTCGTATCCGACTCTAGGGTGCAGTGCTCATCTCTGTTTCTAAGCCGAAGAGCCAGCGCTGTCTGCTTCTGCAGACGTTTCCGTGGTCATGTGGCAGGCATGACTAGACACCGGAGTGCACGGAACGCTGTTACCTTCCCACCGAAGTGGTCCCTATTTATCTACTTGCAATTTCTTGCTTTCGAACTGCTAGGTTGGCAGGAGCTAGGATGAAGACGGGAGCTCATTTCCGTCCTGCAGTACTCGGGAATCGAACTGCTGACCTTCCGCTTCCCAGTCAGCGTCTTAGCGACTTGAGCCACTGCAGTACCTACAATGCGGTTATAAATGAGATCTACCACATAAAAAGCTTTTAAAAACCCATCAACAACAAGATTTATATCTGTCTAAATCAAGGTGTTTTTCTCTGGTCATCATTTCCTGGAGTCAAAGTGTGTGGAGCAGAGGTGACTGGTAAGGCAAACGGCAGAAGCCAGGGGCTAAGCCAGCCGCGCTGCGGGCGGGCGAGACATCCGAGGAGGGGGACCAGAAAAGTTTATGAAAAGTTAAAAGATGGCTGAAAGAGGATGTGGCAGACGGTGGGACGTCTGAGGACCGAGGCAGTGAGAGCCCGATTGTGGAAAGGCAAGTGACGAAGGAGGGAGAAAGTCAGGAGAGAGAACGAGAAAGTAAAGGATGAGTAATGGCGGCAGTGAAAACGAAAGTTAAGTGAAAGTGGAGAGGGAGAAGGAAGCATGGAGATTGTTTTGGATTTTCAAGAGTGTTCTAGAGGATTAGAAAAGGTACTGAAAAGGTTGAAGAAAGAAGAAAGAAAGAATAAGGAAAGTGCAAAGATAGACAGAAGGTTTTTGGAAGTACAGGCTGAGCAGGAGGAGGAGAGGTGAGATTGGTCTTGGCCCCGGAGGTTCCCAGGCACTGCAAGATACTGTGGACTTTGGGGTTATTGTTTCTTTGCTTTAAATATTCAACCCTGCATATTTTTCCTTTTCTCCAAGTGATATTTCTGGCTTGCTTTACTCTCCATCTTGGTGGATTTTCACTTTGGAATACTTCTCCCTGAGTTTCGAACGGAGAAAGTGCTGACTGGATTACAAGAGTACTTTTTTAAAAATTTCTCTCCTCTCCCCCTCCTGTGTTTGGATATATTGTTACCTATCTTTTTACCCTCATGAAATTTGGATACAACATTGCAATTGGATTATAACAGACTGTGGAATCAATGGGATTAGCGAGAAGAGAGGGAGCCTGGATATATTCTGACATATTTGGATATACAGTGGTTGTTTTTAAATCTGTTGCCCTGCTGCTTTGAGCTGGTTACAGACGGATACAAATGGATACAGTCTTGTAATTGGGATACTGAGATTCGACACTTGTTCCTTGGAGTCACAATAAGAAACCTTTTTTTCCCTTCTCTTCTCCTTCTGGGCTGGCTTTTCCTTTAATAATTTGGCTGTGTTACCTTAGAGGGACTTTAGTTTTTTGTTTTTTTGTTTTTTTCTAACAGAGTCCCAGATCTTTATTTAAAACCTGGTGCTTGGAAAAGTTTTTGAATTTGGATTATAAGAAAACTGCAGTGGTCTTTCTTTTTCTTTCTCCTTTTTTGATTGGAATAAATATCATTGGTTGGGACCAAATTTATATAAATTCATACAAAGTGAGTGGAGTAATTTAGGAACTTCACTTGTTGATATTGGATCTAGATCAAGAAATTGGGGACTTTGAAGTTGCTTTGAAACTGCTGATTGACACCACAATGGATAAATTTGTGAAAGGGAAAGGAAGGGAGGAGGAGGTGGTATGTCCTAAGAAGAAGGAGAAGGCTGCTGCTGAAGATGCAACTCCATCAACACCATCACCGGAGCCTGTTGTAATGGACCAAACACAATTAATGGTTGAAATGGGTAAATTGTTTCAGAAATTTGAACGAATGGAGGAGGCAAATGTGAAAGGTTTCCGGGATATTAATGAGGCAAGGGGGAAAGATAAAAATGAAATTATGGGAAAGCAAGATAAATTGGCTACAATGTTTCAAGATTTTGCTCATAAAGTTGATTATACCTTTCAAAAGATGGAAACAAATGTTAATTTGATGCAAAGAGATATGAAATTGATGCAAACAGATATGAAAGGATTGCATGAGGAGAATAAAGATGTTAAACTGAAAGTTGAAGTCCAGGAGAAAAGGTTAGATCTCGTGGAAGAGATGATGAGAAAGCAGAATATTGTGATACGTCATTTGTCTGAGAAATCACCTGACCAGCTGAAGGATAGAATAATTGATTGGTTGAATAATTTGAAAATGGGGAAAGACTTTGTTAATGAAGATACTGCAAATGTTTATAGATTGGGTGCAAGAAGAGGGAAAAGTGCTTCGAGAAATGTTTTGGTTAAATTTGCAAATTGGGGAGACAAGTTAAAGGTGATGGCTTTTATAAAACAAGCTGGGTCAGGTGTTTTGAAAATTGATGGTAACGATGTGGAGGTATACAATGACATTGCAGTTAATGAACGTGTTTGGTGGTATAAAATGAAACCAGTGACTAAATTGTTGATTTTGCGAGGGATAAAATACAATTGGAGATTTCCACAGCAGTTAAGATTTTTTTCATGACAAGAAAATGCATGTAATTGATCTAGAAATGGATGCACTTGATTATTTGAGTTCAGTTGACTTGGTTGAAGTGTCTTCAAGAGAGTGGTTGACATTAAGGAAGGAGCTGTTAGAGTCTGGAGGAATAAGAAGAGATTACGGAGGCTCAGAACAGGAGGGGGCGGTTGGGGGGGGAGGAGGGATCAAAGGCAGAGAAGGGGGCAGGAGAAGGGTGAAGTATTAGGAGGAGACATCCTAAGATAGATAGAGTGGGGGAGAGAGAAGTTATTAATTTTTTTTTTAAAAAAAGAGGGGTAGAAGTTTAAAAGTATTACTGTATTAGCATTGGAGCATTTTTTTAATCTCAAGAAGACACATCTTCCACGTCCCCCTCCCTCTCTTTGGGTACAAAGGTGGCTTTTTTGGGTAAGAAAAGGTGGGGAGGGTAGAGATGAATGTTTTATGTAGTAGGTTTAGTTTTAACTGTGGGGATAAAAGGTGCATGCCTATTGGAGAAATCGGAGGCTATAGAGGAGCTTTAAATTTTAAGGTATGAGAAGTATTAAGGTTATAACATGGAATGTGAAGGGTACAGGGTCTCAAGTTAAGAGGGGAAGAATCCAATCAGCCCTAAGAAGGGACAGGCTGGATGTGGTCTTTCTTCAGGAAACTCATCAAAAATCTCATGATACAAATAAGATATTCTTAAAATGGATGCAATAATATGAAAAATCATTTGGTACCTCAAAAGCAAGAGGGGTAGCTATTTTGATTTCGACTCGGGTGGGTTTTGAAATGACAAGTAGTATTTCCGATCTGGAGGGTAGATACCTGATTGTAAAAGGAAAGATTGATGAAGAAGAAGTAACATTGGTGAATATATATGCCCCAAATGACCAGCAAGAACTTTTTTTAGAGAAAATGTATAAAATATTAGAGAAAGAGAAGATGACAAAAATGATAGTGGCTGGAGATTTTAATTTAATAAGGTCAAATTTAGATTGTACAAATATATTAAGATGAGGGAAAAGAACTAAGAAGCCGATTTTGGATAACTGGATGGCAGCACTAGGGTTGAAGGATACATGGAGAGAGTTTAAGGGGTCGGAAAGGGTCTACACCTATTTTTCACATGTACATAATTCATATTCTAGAATAGATTATATATTTGTATCAGAGAATATAATTAAAAGCATTGATGAGGCAGACATAGGTATTTTTAAAGAATCAGATCATGCAAAAATGATGATAGAACTGAGAATAGAGGATCGGGGAAAAAAGAGAAGAGTATGGAGGTATGATGCTAAATTATATAAGGAACCTAAAATTAAAGAACAAATAATTGAGAATTGGAAGGAGAGTTAGTATTGGAACGACACGGATAAGGTAAATTTCAATGTGGTATGGGACGTCATGAAGTCGGTTTTTAGAGGGGAGAGTATCAAATTGGCTAGTATTAGAAATAAACAAGGTAAAGTGGTGCAACATAAAATTGAGACTGAGATAAAACATTTACAAGAACAGCATGCAAGAACTAAGGATAAGAAGGTATTTGATAATATGCAAAGATTAAAGACTGAATTGATAGGAAAAGATATAGACAAGGTAAAAAGAGATTTGGTATATTTAAAAAGAGAATATTTTGAATATAGCAATAAGAATTCAAAATTATTAGTGAGGGCCGCAAAGGAAAAGAGAAAAAAAAAGAGAGATTGGAGTTTTGATTAATAAAGATGGGGTTAGATGCAATAGAACCGGGGATAAATGTAAAATTGTGAAAGAGTTTTATCAGGATTTATATGCAAAAAAGAAGATAGATGAGATGAAATTTAAAAAAAAACAATTGGAGAAACAAATAATTAATAAGATAGACCAGGAACATCGGAATAGAATGGAAGACCAGATTACAGAAAAAGAAATAAAAGATGTCATTGCTAGATTAAAAACGGATAAAGCACCTGGAGAAGATGGCTTACCAGCCGAGTTTTATAAGGAGTTTAAAGATTTAGTGGTTCCAAAATTGACTAAACTTTATAATTATATAATGGAAGGTGGACAAATCCCGACTTCATGGTATAGGACCATAATAGTGATGTTGCCAAAACCTGGGAAGAATTTGGAAAAAGTCGAATCATATAGACCAATTTCATTGATAAATCAAGATGCTAAGATCTTTACAGCGATATTGGCCAATAGATTGAATAATTTTATGGGTAATTATATAAATGAGGATCAGGTGGGTTTTTTGAAAGGTAGACATATGTCGGATTTGACAAGAAGAGTCATAGATTTAATAGACGTGGTAGGACAAACAAAAGAAAAAGTAGGCTTATTATCACTAGATATTTTTAAGGCATTCGATTCTTTACAATGGGTAACAATTAATGAGATAATCAAATGCTATGGATTTGAAGATAAATTTAGAAAGACAATTGAAAAATTATATCAGCAAGGTACTGCAATAGTAAGAGTAAATAATGAGTATACAGAAGAAATGAAATTAGAAGCAGGTACTAAGCAGGGCTGCCCACTTTCCCCAATTTTATTTATTATGGCAATGGAAATGCTGGCAAAAGCTGTAAGGGAAGATAAAGAAATAGATGGGGTCTTAGGCAATAAGATAAATCTTTATGCGGACGATACTTTGATAATAACTAAACATCCAGTAAAGGCATTGGATAGAATACAAACTTTATTAAAGGATTTTGAAGATATTACGGGTTTGAGAATAATTTGGAATAAATCAGAAATGATATTATGTAATATGAGTAAAGAAGATCAACAAAAGATAAAGGGAAAAAGTAACCTACAAATTAAGGATAATTTGAAATATTTAGGGATAAATATTTCAAATAAAATTGAAGACCTTAAGAAATTGAATTACGTAAAATTGAAAAAAGAATTTAAGATTAGAATACAGGGGTTACAAAGATTGAAGTTGTCTTGGTTTGGAAGAATAGCAATGAGTAAAATGATGTTATTGCCAAGAATCAATTTTTTATTTGATACACTTCCAATTCAACTTAAGGATAAGGAAATTAATGAATTTCAAACAATGATTAATAGTTTTTGTAACGGGGGAAAAGAACTAGATTGGCTAAAAAGTTTTGGTATTTATCCCAGAAAGATGGGGGATTAGGAATGCCAAATTTAATGACATACTATAGAGCATTTCAAATTAAGAACGTTGTGAAGATCTTAGCAAGGGAAAAGGTAATTTGGGAAGAAATTGAAATGAAAGAACTTAGTTATATGGGGAAAATAGTTTTTTTAGGAAGTGGCATTGGGAAAGTAGATATTAAAAATAAAATGATGAGGACAACATTAGGAATATGGAAAAAAGTGAGGAAGGTGTTGGTACCAGATACTTCCCCCATTATTGAATTGGAGGATATTGCAGATTTTCCAATAAAAATTAATAAAAGGATTAAAGAAAAATGAAGTTTTCCTTCTGAAAGACTGGATACGGGCCTGTAGAGATAATGAGAGAAAAACAACTTTGTATTTACAAATGAAATTGAATTGGCTTCAGATAGGGATGGTAAATAAGTGGAATTGTAAATTTTTGAATGAAGCTGGATTAGAAAGAGAGAGGACTGAATTTGAAGAACTAGTTCTAAAAATAAGAAAGGGACAAAGAGGAATAAAGGGGCTGGTGAGCAAAATATATATAATGATAAACAAGGAAAGTAATCCACAGGAGGAATTGAAAGTCAGGTGGGAACAGGATCTAGGGATAAAGATAGAGGATCAAAATTTGAAAAATAAATGGAAGAAAAGAATTATGAGAACTCTGTCAGTAAGAGTAAAGGAGCACAATTATAAAATGTTGTGGAGATGGTATTTGACCCCAGTGAGATTACATCAGATAAATAAAAAGAATGATAAAATGTGTTGCCGTTGTAAGACTGCACTGGGTACATACGAGCATATGTGGTGGAATTGTAGAGTGGTAAAGAATTTTTGGGAAGGAATTGAGAACGAAATAAATGAAATTATGGGAACAAAAATCAAACTGGGTTCAAATACCATAATGCTGACAGATGTGGAAGATATAAACTTAAGCAAAGATAAAAAAGCGTTATTAGAAATAATGCTGACAACGGGTAGAATGTGTATTGCGAGAAAATGGAAAAATTAAGTTAATATAAAAATTGAGGAATGGTATAAGGAAATGTGGGATTTAGCATTGAATGATAAGTTAACACATGAGATAAATATGAAAAAGGGTATTATTAAAGAAAATAGATTCTGGAAGGTTTGGAAAATCTTTGTGGATTACTCATTGAAGGGTGAAGAGTGGTGTAGGAATCGGGGCCGCTGAGGGCCGTAGGTCCCGGAGGAGACTGATCAAAGAATGATACGAGGCAGTATGGAGGAGGATAAGATCAGTGGTTTATTGAGGAAAAGGCATAGCCATTTATAGATCAGAAGGCAAGGTAGAAAAAACCGTCACCCCACAGTCAATCACATCACCTATTTACTCAGGTTAATTGGGAGTCTCTCGGGGGGAAGTTAATTAGTGCGGACAAACACTGGCTGGGACAACACCATTGTTTTGGGCTTAGACTAAGGCAATCACGGCTCCTGTTTGCTTCTGGGATGAGACTGAGATTCGGAGATGAGGGATTACTCTAATAGGTAACGTATTTGCTCTTTCAGCAGGTTCGTTGGTCAGGTCAGGTAATTGGGTGAATCAAACCCTATCATTTATCCACCCCCCTTAATTTCTCCCTGCTGGCAAGGGCCAGGGGCCAGGAGCGTGCTCGCTAGGTTTAACCTCTGCCAGAGGCCATGCGTGCCAACTGGGCACGCGGATCCACAGAGTTGAATAGACCTGTACCTGCTCACAAGAGCTTTTGGGAATGATTTTACTGAGAAACTCCGTAATCTCCAGGGCAATGTAAATAACATATGGTGGTTAGCTTTTTTCTTTTTCTTTTTAATATTGGTTAAATTGTTTATTCTTATATTTAGTTTTGTTATGTTTGTACTAAAAGCATGAGCTAGAATTGTGACTTGGTGGATATAAGATATAACAGAGAGTATGTAATGTACACTGAGACGGTAAAAATTTAGTATTAATAAATATAATTACAAGACTGAAGGGGGAAGCAATATAATACCAAGTCACAATAGAATTATAGACTTATGACTTGTTGTTGCTTTTATTATTGTATGTGATTTTGAAGTTGGTCTTTATTGTATTTATGTTAAAAATTCAATAAAAATTAATAATAATAAAAATATTGGAGGCTTCCTTACCATTTTTGCTATACTGCATTCAGAAATGAATACATTTTAACTCTTTTATCAGATCAAAGGGTGACATTACATCTTCTATGAGAAACTGACAGGGGGACCAATTCACTTCTTTTCCCTGGCCTGGGGTTCCACAAGGGCGAGCATCTTTTAACCGAAGCCCTGCTCTTTGGTTCTTATGGGAGTAATCTGGCCATCATGTCCACGAGCTGCCAGCGGGGGCTCGCTGAAGTTGAAGCCGATTTCAGTTCCAGAGAGGCAGCTGTTTCTTTGCAAAGGTGCTAGTCTATATGATGGTAGAGCGGGACTCCGCCTGGTGCCGGGCAGCTGGTTAATGGCCAGAATGTGATCCAACATTTGTCAGATTGTCTGGCTGACCAGTTTCATTGGGAAATGGCTGTGTTGGTGACATATTGTGCTTGTGCAACAGGTGTGTGTATATGTGGTGCTTGTGCAACTTTATCATGAATGGGCAGGGATGGACAATGGTCAGAGGGGGAAGCCTTTGGGATCAGCAGCAAAAAACCAAAATCCTTTGTTTCATGTGTCAAAATGAATTGCTGGCTTACAAAAAAAAATTTGGCCATCTACCTGACAACTTTATTTGGACACAATCCTTGTAGGTAAACATTTCTTTTTCCCTTCCATTAAAGCTGTGCCCAAGTATTTGTTCAATAGCTGAAGTAAGAGAAAAGAAAAGAGGATTTGAGGACTTGCATTTCAAATATTCAGCCTTAATCCATGGCTCCACACTAGCTGTGCCACCTTGCAAAGATTATCCATTAAAAAAAAATCTTTCCTGGAGTTATCTGACAGGATTGAGACAAATCTGTGGTGAAATCTGGCAAGGGAACCTAAAGGACAGAGCAAGGATGCAGGGTTCTAGGCAGAAATGTTGATCATGGTTCCCATAGTTCTCTATATATTGACCATGCTGGCTGGGGATTCTGGAGGACATAGTCCAAACAAGTAACAACCCGAAACTCTGTTTTATGGCTGTTCATTGCCTTTTTGAGTCTGTGACTCTCCTGACAATTCTTGTTTTTAATTAGCCAAATAATTTACCTGGCTTTCAGCAGCAGTTCCTCTACTTAGTTGGGGGCATTTTTCTGACTACTGCTGACTTATTTTCGTCTCTTCTTGCTCTCCCTTTTCCTCTGTTCCTTGATAGAGAAAGGTATATTGGAATCTGGCAATGCTCTTGCAGAGGGTTTGTGAGAGTATATTATGCGGATAAGATCGGGTGGGGGGGGGGACAGAGCAGTGCCAGGGGGCAATACAAATTTCACCAACCCGGCACTTAAATCTCAATTCATGAAAGTCCTATTAGTCTAATCACTGTGCTTCCCTGCCTTACATCAGCTGAAATAGCAGTTTTCTGTTCTCCCTGACAGATCAATAGCAGCAGGATAATAAATATGCCCAAGCACTTGAGTCCAAATTTAATTTCTATTACAAGGCCCATGGAAAGCAGAAGCTATGGAGCCTCCGCTAGGGATGGGGCTCATCGCATTCCTGCGCTTGGGTTTTCAAGCTGTTTCATGCTTTTGTGACCATGTTTATGGATTTTATGGTCTCTTTCTTTTCCTCCTTCTCCCCCTCACCTCCGTGATCATTTTCTTTCTTTCTTTCTTTTTTATCCTTGTTGTTTCTTGCAATGTCTTTATTAGACTCAAGAAAGAGGAAGAAATGCGATTCTCTGGTTGTGCCTGGAGGAAAACATGGTCACAAAAATATCTCGCTCAACTAATTCTAAACCATATAGTCTGAGCACGCATCACTTCCCACGCTAGCTACTGCCCAAACCCCCATCTTACCAATTTCCACCCTCCCAAGCTCCCAGTGAATAAGCTTTTGTCTGAGCTCTGAATTGCTGGATGAAAGTAAGTGCGTGTGTGTGTGTGTGTGTGTGTGTGTGTGTGTTTGTGTTTGTGTCTGTCTGTCTGTCTCTGTATGTGTGTGCCTGTGTGCCTGTGTGTCTCTTCTGGTGTTCTGTATGCTAATTTAGAGGAAAACATGGGTTTCTCTATGGGTTGCCTCTCAAACAAACAACTCTGATGTTCCCTCCAGATGATATCTGGAAGTGAAATGATGTAGGTTGCCATAGTCACACTGGGATTCTCCATAACTCCAGTTATGAATCAAGACAAAAATGCTTCAATGTGTTATAGTGGATAGAAGGGTGGACTAGGACTTAGGAGACCAGGGTTATTGTCTATATTCAGCCATGGAAACTCACAGTGGGAAGATGGAACTGATAATGCTGCTCCTTAAATATCTCAGCTATCTTGAAAGTCCTCCTAGGGCAGTGACAGTGAACCTTGGCACTCCAGATGTTCTTGAACTTCAATTCCCAGAAGCCCTGATCAGCAAGGAGTGCTGACTTGGGCTTCTGGGAATTGAAGTCCAAGAACACCTGGAGTGCCAAGGTTCTCTGCCACTGTTCTAGGGAGATTACAAGTCAGTTCCAATTTGATGGCCCATAACATATGATATAAGGGCCTCTCTAGTCATGCATACAGCCCACATCAACCCTGAATTTTGGCTAGACAACAGTTTAAACATTGGCCTTTTAATACATAGACAAGCTCCTACATGCCTTGTTTCATTATTAAAATGCCACTCTTCTGAAGCCCAAAGGGGAACTACACAGATTTGGTAGCATTGAAAGGTGGTGGGGATGGTAGAACTGGGAAGCTGAAACCATACCCCCACCAACCCTAGTTGCTGCCAAAACAAGAGGAAAGCTCCCACTGGCCCATACCCAAAGGGCTTGGAACTTAGTTAGATAACATGGAGCTTTCCCAATAGTTTTACTACCATGAATATCACTGTTAACAAAATGATTGCCTCTGGCTACAGGTGCTGGTAGGGAGAGCAGGGGCAGCTGCCCATCCCTATTCCACTGGCAGGGAAGATTATACAGTGCTACACCACCTTTCCAGAGCCTCCTAAACTAGAATGGTGACTTAGGAATGGTGGAAGATGCTATTTCATTATCCATAATGGGGAAAGATTCAGCTATCTGTCCAAACAACATCAATTGGGTGGATTAGAAAATCAGCAAAATCTTGTTTTTTTGCGTCAAGCAGTAAAAGACTCTTGGACCAGCCCTGAGTATGACACATTCATTTCCTTTCATTGACTGATTTATTTATTTTTCTACCCTGAATTTCTCCCAATAAACTTAAAGAAATTCAAAACACCTTACTACTACTACTACTACTACTACTACTACTACTACTACTACTACTACTACTACTACTACTACTACTACTACTACTACTGTGCCATCAAGTAGATTTGGACTTTTAGCGACCCTTCCCAGGGTTTTCTAGGTTGAAAATATACAGACATGGTTTACCATTCCCTTTTTCTGGGGTTGTGTCCTGAGACAATGCAGCAGCTTACAACCTATATAAAAGAAAAAAATCAGACAGTTCAAAATGCAATGAATTTACAATACAAAAATACAATTAAATACTTTATGCATTACAACTATAAAACAGAGGCCATTTAAAAGCATGTTTAGAAAGATATAAAAAGAAGAAAGTATCTTACGACTTTTGTGTTTATAGTTCCCATTCCTTCTTGGCGAGTTACTTACCAGAAGCCTTTTGAGATGAGAAAGATCTTTGCCTGTTCCTGGAAGAAAGGTAAGGAGGTGTGTGTGTTTGTGTGTGTGTGTGTGTGTGAGAGAGAGAGAGAGAGGGAGCAGTTTGAGACCCAAATGCTGCACAACAGAGTGAGCTCCCATCTCTGTCTCAGCTCCTGCCAACCTAGCAGTTCGAAAGCAAGAAACTGCAAGTAGATAAATAGGTACCACTCCAGTGCACTCCAGTGTCTACCATGCACTCCAGTGCCTAGTCATGCCTGCCACATGTCAATGGAAACATCTGCAGACACTGACAGTGCTAGCTCTTTGGCTATAAACAGAGATGAGCACTGAACCCTAGAGTCAGATATGACTGGCTTTCAAGCAAAGGAAACCTTTACTGTTACCAATGTTGTGGGGAGACAGCCTGACGCTTCATGGGTAGGACTGAGAAGGTCCTTTCGTGGGTCTTCAACAATATACAACTGAGGCAAAACAGCGAATGTAACCCCCATTTGTCAACTCAAGGTGCCTAATACATCAGGCCACTCAATATATTTTGGCATGTGAGGCAGAAAGCCCTAAGAATCCCTGTTTGCATCATTCCGGCCAAGAATAACAATATAACACTGCTTTTTATGACACTGCTGACTGAGGCAACTACCTGACTGCCTACAATTAGGGCCAGCCCTACATGTGTTCCCGCCTTGCTTTTGCCACAAAGAAGGGGTGGGGAAGAAGAGGCCCCACAAATTAGTCCTAAATTGTTTTTGTCGTAACAAAGAGTTTGGTGTCTTGCACGGAAGACAAAGAAGGAGCCGCAGTGAGGGCTAAAACACAGCTTTATTGCATGATGGTCAGGATGCCTTCTCCACAGTCCCCTAACACTGACTCTCTTTCACTGGTAACTCGCCTTCTGAGCTGGTCAGTGTGCCTTCTCCACAGCAGACCTGTGCTAGTTTCAACCCTGTAAGACACTGGCCCCGTTTGCTCAATGACCGTTCCTGGAACCCACGTTGGTCCCGAGGTTGCGTAATTCCTGCAGTGAACCAGGTCCCCTACCACAAAACTTTTGGAGCTCTCTATCTCTATATTTCTCCCCTCATCCTCCACCCTGGTCAGATCCAACCAATCAAAAAGTGTTACCGGCTTCCTCCGCATGAGGAGCTCAGCCGGCGAAAGTCCTGAAGCTAGGGGAGTTGCCCTATAACAAATGAGGAATTGACACAGCTGGAGGTTCAATTCACCGGGACCAATGCGCCGCAGTGCATCTTTCGTAGTGCGCACTTGGCGCTCTACCTGACCGTTTGTGGCAGGGTGAAATGGGGCAGAGGTAATGAACCGGATGGCATTCCTCTCGATGAACGCCTTGAATTCCGCGGACGTGAAAGTACTGGCGTTATCACTCACAAGGACGTCCAGCAGGCCAAAACAACTGAACACCTTGCGCAATTGTTTAATGGTTGCGGCAGATGAGGTGTTGGACATGGGGATGACTTCCAGCCATTTGGAATATGAATCGACTATCAGCAGAAACATGGACCCCCGAAAGGGGCCAGTGAAGTCGACGTGTACTCGGGACCATGGCCCACGGGCCGTGTCCCATTCCCTGTGGGGCAGCCAGGACTCCTTGGGCCGAGAGCTCTGGCAGCTCTCGCACGTGCCCACCAAGTGCTCTATATCCGTGTCTATCTGGGGCCACCAGAAGTAGCTCCTGGCCAGTGCTTTGGCATGCACTATTCCCGGGTGGCTGGTATGCAGTAGCCTCAGCACCTTTGCTCGTAACTTCTCTGGGATGACCACCCGCTGGCCCCAGAGGAGGCAGCCCCTTTCAAGGGAAAGCTCTACTCTGCCCCTGAAAAATGATTTGAATTCCTCCTTGGGGGGAGTTGTGGGCCACCCTTTTCTCACCCAGGAACTGACTTGGGACAGGATTTTGTCGGCCGCCGTGGTTTTGGCGAGGTCTGCGGGAACTATGGGGGGTGAGTCGAGAGACTCGATCAGCAGGACTTGGTGGTCATGCTCTACCTTGCATTTGGGGTCTCCTAAACTAGGGAGGGGAGATCGGGACAGCACATCTGCATGGGAGATCTCCTTCCCTGGGCGATGGACCAGCTCGTACTGGTAGGCGTTGAGGAAAATCACCCAACGCAGCATTCTGGGGGACAGGATTTGTGGGGTGGGCTTGCCTGTAGTAAAGATTCCCAAAAGGGGCTTATGATCGGTCACAATTGTGAACTCGCGGCCATACAGGAAATTGTGGAACTTCTTTGTTCCCGCAATTATTGCCAGGGCCTCTCTATCTGTTTGCACGTAATTGCGCTCCGCCTTTGAAAGTGACCTGGAATAGAAGGCAACCGGAGCTTCCCACCCGTTCTCTAACACGTGGCACAGCACCACCCCCACCCCCACTGGTGATGCATCACAGACCAAAACTACCGGTTTCCTTGGGTCGAAATGGGTCAGGACGGCGTCTGAGGACAAGAGCACCTTGAGCTCTTTGAACACTTTCTCCTGCCTATCTCCCCACTGCCAAACTGCGTCTTTCTTAAGTAGCCCATGCAGTGGCTACGCAACGGATGCCTTCCTTGGCAAGAAGGAATGGTAAAAATTCAGGAGCCCTAGGATTGACTGCAGCTCCGGTTTCGCGGTGGGGCGAGGGGCGTTTTACACAGCCGCGACCTTGGACTTGGATGGTTTGATGCCCTCTGGGGTTATTTTGAACACGAGAAACTCAGCCTCCCTTGCAAAAAAAACACATTTGTCACTTCTCAACCTCAGTCCCGCTCTCTCGAATACAGATAGGACCTTGTCTAGTCTTTTCGCTAGTTCTGATTCGCTCCCCGCTGTTATCAAAACATCGTCAAAATATGGGAGCATGCCTTGAAGCCCCTTTAAAAGGCGTTCCACGAGGGACTGGAAGATCCCGGGGGCCAAATTTATGCCGAACTGTAGGCGCGTTACCTTGAATGCCCCCTTATGCGTGACAATGTTTTTTGCAGCGGCACTAGCTGGGGTTACCATGAGCTGCTGGTATGCCTGCGCCAGGTCTAGTTTGGCGAAACACCTCCCCCCATGCAAAGTGGCCAGTAAGTGGCTAACTACAGGCAACGGATATGCATTTGGCCAAATGGCCTTGTTGATTGTACATTTGTAGTCAGCGCAAACCCTGACCTCCCCATTGGATTTTAAAGATGTAACAATCAGAGTTTCCCACTCTGCAGAATCAACTGGAACTAAAATCCCCTGCCCCACCAATTTGTCCAATTCCGCCTCAATCTTGTCCTTGAGGGCGAAAGGGACTCTTCTTAGCTTGAGACGTATGGGCTGGATTTCTGGGTCCAACTCAAAAGAAACGGGGAGTCCCCTGTAAGTTCTGAGCCCCTTTTTGAAAACTGCAGGGTGTGCATCACACACGTCCCAAATTGGGTCAGTCTCTATGGCATTTATGCCAGACAGTTCAATTCCCAGGGGAGCAAACCACTGGGTTCCCAAAAGGCAACAGGTCCCCTCCTTGAGAACTACTAAGGGCAGTTTTTCTGTGAACCTTTTGAACTTCACCATGAAGTTTCCCACCCCCAACCCTGCACGTCCCGTAGGTTCGACTTCATGGCCCGCAACTTGGGGCACGCATTTGGGGGAATGCGCAGGTACTCCTTCTGGGACAGGATGGAGTAGGATGACCCCGAGTCTATTTCCATCCTAACCGGGACCCCTTGTAACAGTACCTCTATGAAGAAGCGCCGGTGCTCCAGGCCCACGCGGTTCACAGCCGTCGCATCGTCGTTGGCTGAGACCTTTCTGATGCCGGCCGCCTTGCGTTGGTGTGCTTGAGGGTGTCTCAATGAGCCCTTGTTCTCCGTTCGCCTGCGCCTGCAGACCCTGGCGATGTGGCCTTTCTTCCCGCAGTTGTGGCACTCGGCCTTCCGGAATGGGCACCTCGTTCGGTCGTGAGATGCCCCGCAGCCATTGCAATGAAGGTTTCCTCTCTCGCTGGCTCGGTGCTTTTCTCCATGCCTCTTGATTCTCTGCACGTCATCATCGTCGCTGGAGCAGGAATCCGCAGTCGTGGATGACTCCTCGGAGGTTGCTGGGGTGCCTGTGTGTGGCCGGGGGGCCCGCCAGGCCGCTTGTGCCAAAGTCCACCGGGCTGCTTGCACAGGTGACTTGGCCCTCTCAGGTGTGGCCCCCTGGGACTTGAAGACCTTGACCCCGCTCCTCGCCGCCTCGGCCGCTTGGGCCTCTTGCAGTATCTCGTTGAACGTGAGACGATGGTCACGAGTCATCAACTTTCTCTGGACCTCCTCGTCCCTTAGGCCGCACAGCATGCGGTCTCGAAGGGCTATGTCCTCCCATTGGCAGTGAACGGCCGCCAGCCTGAGGGCCGCCGCGTAGGCAGACATGGATTCTCCTGGGCACTGGTCCGGCCTGTGGAACGCGACCTGGGCCAGAAAAATAGAGATGGGCGGCTGGAAGTGATCCCTCAGTGTTGTGAGGATGCGGTCAATGGGTACTGCGTCGACCTTCCGGGGAGCCAGCAGGTTCATCAGGATGTGCAGCATGGCCGGCCCCACCTGGTCTAGGAAGTGCGACCGCATCTTCCCCTCGTCGTCGATGCCTGCAGCATCCATTGCGTGCCGAAACTGGCACCCATACAGCTCCCACTGCTCAGGATCACTGATGTCGAACTGGTGAGGCTTGATCTTGGGATACGCCATGGATCCCACCTTCGTCACCAATTTGGTGTCTTGCACGGAAGACAAAGAAGGAGCCTTTGGTGTATGGGACCAAAGACAGCCGGACAACCGAAAGGTTGGTTTAACGCAGGTTTATTGCATGAGGTTCCAGTGAAGCATGAGGTAATGGCGGTGATACAACTCAATATATACAGTAGCTCTCTACATTTGAATCTTGTAGCACGGTAGCTCATTGGCTGCTACCGGCGTGGCCTCGCCCAGGCACGCCTCTTTCTTCAGCTGCTGAATGCGGGGAAGGTTTTCCCGCGGCTGTCCCTGATTGAGCAATGTGAACCATGTGAGGCTGAACGCTCGCAGCTGCCCTCTATGGGCTGTCTGCTCGCGTTCCTTTACAGCTGGTATCGTTTGTATCTGGAGTGGTTACATTCTTGCCTTTACAGTATAATGAACATGCATACATACATACATAACAGAGCCGCAGTGAGGGCTAAAACACAGCTTTATTGCATGATGGTCAGGATGAACATGTGGTAATGGTGGAGGTACAGTTCCTTTTATACTGCAACAATACATTTGAAAAGGGTTACACGGTAGCGTATTGGCTGCTACCTGCATGACGTCATTCTGAGTCACGCCCTTCTTCTCCAGGTGTTCCTTGCGCGGGAAGGTTCCCGCGGCTGCCGGTGATTGGGGGAATTTGAACCATGTGAGCTGAACGCTTGCAGCTGCCCTCTACGGGCAGCTAGCTCGCGTTCCTTTAACAGCTGAGTTACATTGTGATCATTGTCAGGTTACATTCAGACATTCTTAAAGTGATACAGTTACATACACAACAAAGAGTGAATTCAATAAGCACAGAAACCAACAGAGCAGAAGGTATCCCTTTTCTGTGGACAGCTTGTAGACAATGACAAGGGGACACTTCACCCCAAAACTTCAAATGTGCACCCCCTCCCTCTTGCCATCAGCCATTACTGCCCTTATCCCCTGCGGTCCTGATTCCTTATTTCAGACTCACTGTTCCAAAATGCATATCAACCAAATAGCTCTTATTTTTTTAGTCCCACAGCTATGCATGTTCTGGGGAATTTCACTTGGGTGTCTCTTGTGAGGAGGGAGGTGTATACCAACTCTGCTAAGCCTGGGGAGAAGTTGTTCCAGATAACTCAAGTGCCCTGAGAGAGACCAGCTGCATTTACATGTGCTATCAGACTTTATGGAGATTTTGCATATGCTATCAGGGAGCACTGGTCCTTTTCCATTCCCATCAGGCTGCTCCATTTGATAAGACACCCCCCACTGGAGATAACAATAACAATAACATCATTTAAGACCTTTCAAAACCCACAATTCAGAACAGACATGAAGGAAAGCAAGATACAGTCCTATAGAAACGGCTTGCTGCAAATCACCTTGTTGCTTTCTCTCCTCCATTTGAGGTTGTGTGACTTATGTGCATGTTTACTTTAAGAGCACCAAAGGAAATTGGTAGGGCACGTAGCAGGAAGAAAAGATGTGTGGCAAAAACATGGATATAAATAAAAGATAATGCCAAGCAAGTAAACCAGCTGCGACAGCAGTTATGAGCAAATTGGCCTCCTCCTTTTAAACAGTGGTCCAGATATTAAGAAAGAGATTGGCACATGGCGATGTGGAGTGGCACGCCTTAACAACAACATGCTTCGTGGACAGTGGTGGGTCACTAGCCCCTCTTCAGACCCATGCCAGCTTCTGCTTCCAGGTAGCTGCTGTGCTGAATCTGGCTGTGTCTTGCTTTCTGTACAGTGCTAGGAGCCTCTTCACAAGCATGGCAGGCCTTAAGCCAAGCTGTTTCAACCCCATCAACAGGCTCTATATTAAGTCAAGGTGGAGCAGTCGGTTACATCTAAAAAACCACAAGGCATCAAGATGGTTGCAGGTAAACTGGAATGGCACCAGGCTCAAACACTACGACACCCCCAAATGCCTGGAAATCACCCTGGATTGAACTCTCACCTTCAAGACCCACTGCCTAAATACCAAGCAGAAGGTTTTTGCCAGGAACAATATTTTGAGGAAAATAACAGGCACAAGTTGGGGTGCCCAACCACACACATTATGAACATCTGTGCTAGCTTTATGTTACTCTGCAGGAGAGAATGCTAGTCCAGTGTGGTACAGATCAAAGCATGCAACGCAGGTGGATGTGGTCCTAAATGAAACAGTGAGATTGGTCACAGGATGCCTAAAACCAACCCCGAAACAAACAGTGCATTACTTAGCTGGCATTCTTCCACCAAAAAGTGCTGCTCAGAAAGAGTGGGTAAAAAGCAAGATCCTTGGAAACACACCTATTGTTTGATCACCAACTACCAAAGCAGAGACTGAAATCAAGGCAAAATGTCAGAAATTATTCTGGGTTGAAAGGATTTTTGCAGGAGAAACTCCACTTAGGGAACACCCAAATGAGGCTCCTTTCATGCCCCTAAGACCTGGGACAGAGATGGGCACTCAATCCATCATGCAGTACCCGGGTTTTGAACTGCCGACTTGCTGGTCTTCCAGCTAACAAGATGAGCGTCTTAACCACTGAGTCACTGCAGCATTAAAACATGTCATCAAATTAATCAAAAATTAAATTTTTGCAAGTATTTCTAACTCATCTTGGTGGCTAAATCTTAACACAAGCACTTTAACCAATTTTAGAGAAAAAGTAAGATCCGAAGAACAAATAAACAAAAGAAATCCTGATGGATATATCAACATAAATTAGCTAGGAGAAAGAATGGTCTTAAAAGACTCCTTAAACAGCATTGTTTTTAGCTGATGTTTAAATGCATTCAGGGATGGGGTCTGGTGCAGTTCATCTGGCAAGTTATTCCAGGAGGCAAGGTGTTCATTCACCTGGCTGATAGTCCAATGAGTTCAGTATCTTGCTGTAGAGCTGGGATTCTCAACCTGTGGCCCGCTGCACCACTTAGTGTGGCCCTCCACCGCCTCCACCACACCCAGAAGTGCCATGTGGTGGAGGAAGGGCAAAATGTCCATCCGGCTCCTGGCTTAAAAAGGTTGAGAACTCCTGCTGTAGAGCTACAAGGTAGGAGTTTGATTCTGCATCATCCATCCAAGGAGAGCAGACAGCCTTTGTAGCTCTTGGGCAAGCTGCTGAGTCTCAGCATGCCTCCAGATGAAGAAGGGATTGGTAAACCACTTTTGTGTATTACTGTAGGTAAAGGTAAAGGTCACCCTTGCTCGAAAGCCAGTCGTATCTGACTCTAGGTTTCAGTGCTCATCTCTGTTTCATAGCCGAAGAGCCAGTGCTGTCTGCATCTGCAGATGTTTCTGTGGCCATGTGGTAGGCATGACTAGACACTAGAGTGCACTGAACACTGATTATCGTCCCACTGAAGTGGTCCTTATTTATCTACTTGCAATTTCTTGCTTCCAAACTGCTAAGTTGGCAGGAGCTGGGACAAAGACAGGGGCTCATTCCATCCTGCAGTATTCAGATATCAAACTGCTGACCTGTCACCTTCCAGTCAGCGTCTTAGCCACTTGAAAACCCTGCAAAGGGTCACTATGATCAGAATTATTATTATTATTACTCATTCAGCATTCAGACAGTCCCGAAGCATTGTAGACTGATTTTTTTTGGGGTCCTTATAAAGTCTAAGTGTGGCCCAATCTCATATTCCCATAAAACCCTCTGCCACATCTGCACAATAAAACAAAACAAAACAAACAAAAAAATCAACAAAATATTATTTTCCCTAGCTTCTGTACACTTCCAAGGAGCTATAGCACAGTTGTGTGTGGTGGGGGACTGCAGGGTTCCTATGTCCTAAAAACTGAAACTAAATGCAGCTGTCTGGGACATGTACATGTTTTGAGAGGTGTATGCATGTGTGTGCGTGTGTGCACACGCATGTGCATGCGCATGCGCATGCGCATGTGTGCATGGTCTCTCTCTCTCTCTCTCTGGCACTTGAGGTGCCAATATCAGATCAGTCTCCAGGGCAGTTCTGGTTTTCATTGGAAAGTGAATTTGAATAATATAAAAGCCAGAAGGATAAACTGTCGGCTGCTGGGAAGTGGGATGCTGAATCCTTTTTTATCTCAGTCATATCACAGAATAATCAGAGGCTCTTGCATACTGCGATTGCATTTCACCACTGCCATCCCCTCAGGCTAGTGGGGGTCCACAGCTTCTTTCTGCCATCACCACCACCCCGCCCTTCTGCAATACCAATGTAATTGTTTTTGTCCAGAGGGGAAGCGTGTGAAAATAAGAATCTGAGGTGACCGTGTGTGCTTTATTTGCGTTGTTATTTTTCCTCGCTGTTTTCAATGCATTAAGAATAGCATATTCGTCGCCTCAATAATCTCCCTCTATTATTGGAAAAACCGTGGTGTCGGGTCCAATTACATCAAGAGGACCTTTCGGTGGTGTTTTTTTTTTTTGGAATGGGGGAAGGGAGGGGAGCGAAGAAAAGTGAGATGAAAATAAATATTATGCGAAATAAGTCCAAGAACTTCTCCCTTCTCCAGGCTGATACATATGCTTGCTTACCAGGGCCTGGAGCACATGTGGGGAAATCGACAAAAGCATTTTCACAAAGCTCAGACAGCAGGCTTGTGCATAAATCTCACTATTTCTTCCCTTTCTCTTTCCCTCACCCACAATTCTTACATCCCCCTAGAAAACACCCCAGTGTTGGATGTTAGCTCTTGAGAATAACAAGGAAGCTGCAACAGGAAATGACATGAATTTTGGGTTATTTGTGGATTGATCACAATTGTGTATGTCTCTCTCTCTCTCTGACCAAAATGTGAATTTTGTTGGAGGTTTATAGCAACCTTGCATGCTGCCTCTACTTCGAGGGATTGGGAGTGACTTCAATGGGCTGGGGTGGCTGTCTATGCTCCACTAACCATTTGTCCTTCAAGACTCTGAATCAAAATATAGCCCTGCCTTTCTCTCCTCAGTGTGTTCCCTCTCTCTTTGTCATTTGGTGCTAGCTGTTTTGTTGCTGCTGACCTGTCTAGTTGGTTTCTAGCATGCATTTAGTAAAGATAGTAACACACACACACACGTCTGTAATTGTTTTATTCTTTCATCTCCAAATATTGCAAAGTGAGTTATTGAGAGTCTGAGTATCAGAATGAGAAAGTGGTGAACTCTGGAAAATGTATAGCCATTCTTCTCTAGGATTTCTGCAATTCTACTGTTTAGAAACGCAAAGCTCTGCAACAAATCCAACAAAATTGGGGGGAGGGATCTAGAAAGATCTAGAGACAAAACCAGGGAGGGGAAATCAGAAGAACCTGGAAAAACGAATCCAGAAAAATCTAGAAACATCCTGAATAAATCCAGAAATGTCCAGGGGAAAAGAGCCTAGAAGTGAACCCAGAAACTTTAGAAGTGAATCTAGAAAGGTTTAGAATAAATCCTGGGGATGGGAATATAAGAAAGATCTAGACACAAACTGTGAAAGATCTAGAAGGAAACTGGGAAAGAGCTAGAACAAAAGCAAGAAAGCTGTAGAAAGAAATCTAGAAAAGTTTAGAAGCGGCTCTAGAGGTGTGCCTCACCTAGAAAGATTTAGAAATGAATTTTGAAAGATCTGGAGCTAGAGCTAGAGAGATCCTGAAGTAGTTCTAGGAAAAGACCTGGAAGTGGCTCTAGAGGTAGAAACAGTAAACTAGATCTAGACATGGTTTTGTATCCAGAAAGAGAGCAAGATGGGGGTGAAGATATGGCTCTGGAAGTAGATCTTGAAATCTAATCTAGAAAATCTAGAAATATGAACCTAGGAAAACTAGATCTAGAGATGGATTTGGATCTTGAGAGAGATCTAGAAAGAGAGGGTGAGATGGATATTCAGAGATAGATATAAATTCACAGATCTAGAGATAGTTTTTACCTAGATTTAGAAAGAAATAGGGCATGTCCAGAAATCTAGAGGTTCCTTTCAGTACAGGTAAGCATCATACTACTGTCATATCCCCAGCCTTGGAATTGGACAGCTCTGATGAAGAGCCCACTCCAGATTTCGTTTCACTTGCCTCAAATCTCCACTGGCCTCCTTCTGACTCCGAGCTGTCAAAATTGACAGCTCCCGACCCAGCAATCTCCGACTCTCCATCTGACAGCTCTGAGCCTGAACCTTCGATCCCACAGTGCTGTAGGGAACATCTGCACAAAGAGCTACACCTGTGTCGGAAATCAGCACAGGGTCTACTTCAGAGGAAATTATCAGCTGCAAGCCCTTAGCCGTGAGTATTCTTTGCCTTCTTAAACAGTGCGTGAAGGCAGTTCAATTGTTGGTTCAACATTCATGTTAGGCAACCTTCTGCTGGAATCCTTGTCTACAACCTGCCAGATCCTGGACTCATTTCTGGACTTGACTTTGCCTCTTGGATACCCCTTTGGACTTGCAAGTTTCTCTCAGAAAATGAACTCTGGCTTCCCTTGACTATGCTTCTTTGGACTCTCCATCCGGGAGACTTTTGCTGAATTTTGCCTTTCTCCCTATGCAGCACTGTGAAGGGGCTTTCCCTCCTGTTGGGGTGGCCTCACACAACTACATTATCTTTCCTTGCTGGGCTCAAACAACTATATCATCTTCCCTTGCCATCAGGCAGCAAGTGTTTTCCAGTATTCTTGATCTTGAACATGTGTCTCGCATCCTCCCAAATGATATGCAGTGCCTTCAGATCTTGTGTTAGTGTTCTATGTCATGTTATTTGAGGGCATCTTCCTTGTTGTTTGGGTCATTGTCACCTTAGGGTTCTGATTCTTCTCCATGTGAAGAATGTGACCAGCCAATTGGAGTCTTCTGTCTTCAACAATATTATGCAATTTGCACGAACCACTCCTTAGAAGCATCATCTCAATGGTAATATGATCTAAATATCACTTCTTTAAGATTCAGCAGACACTTTTGTTAGAAGATGTCAAGCCTTTTATTAATGTTTGCTGGCACCTTCCAAGCCTCACTAGCATAGATAGCTATCGGAATCACGATGGAACAGAACAGAAAAAGCTTAATCTTCAGCGATATGGAAGATGACAATCATATCTTGTTCATCCTCCAAAAACAGCTGTCACCTTCTCAATACAGCCATCTCTGCATCTCTATTATGGGCAACCACACTACCCAGATAGGTGTCAGGATGTACAGCTGCTGCTTTAAGTCTTGCAGGACTGGGCACACATCCTGTGGCAGCTGCTAAGCTCCACCTGGAGACCCTTGGTAGTCTAGCTATATATGAACTGGCCTGTCCTCCCAGAAGCAATGATGGTTTTTCTATGCTCAGCTTTCCTAATGGTCCAGCTCTCACACCCATACATTACCACCGGGAATACCATTGCATTGACTATGCAAATTTTTGTTTTTAAGGTGATGTCTCTACTTTTTACTATGTTCCCCAGATTTCTCATACAGTAGTAAAAATTTCAACCTGGTTTGGTCCCTTTTGGGACAGGAGCAACAGATGGCACTAGATCCATTCCTAGCTTCAGGCACTGGAGAAATCTTTGTGTTTTGTAGATGTTTAGTCTCATCTGCCTTATCCCTCAGACAGCATCAGGATTGTAAGTGTTTGGTGTCTTGCACGGAAGACAAAGAAGGAGCCGCAGTAAGGGCTAAAACACAACTTTATTGCATGGTAGTCAGAGTGAACATGAGGTAATGGTGGACCAAGCAGCTCTATTTATAGTACACTGTAAATTTTGAATAACCCGGGTGATAGTTCATTGGTTACTGACCGTGTGACATCATGGATCGTCACGCCCATCTTCTCTAGGTGCGATGTGGCGGGAAGGTTTCCTGCCCTTCAGGTATTCAGGGGAATCTGTATCATGTGAGCTGAATACTGCTACTGCCACCGGCAGTAGCATTCTTAACAGCTTGCTACAATGTGTCTCTGATTAGTTACAATGGATACAATTGCCGGATACAATCAGTTAAAGAGTACTTGTCACATTCTATTCAGTACATAACATCCCTCCCCCCTAGGTGAGGACGAAGTCCTTTAGCCATTGAGGCTTTCCGCACATTCGCTTTGGGCGAGTGGTGGCCGCACTTCGGGCCGGAGTCCCTGCATTGGAGGAGAGTGACTCGTTAGCGATTGGCTGCGAGTCATGAGCCGGGGATTGGGGAGGTCTAGGTGTGGGAGTAAACTCCAGGGATGTGAGACCGGGGGCTCCAGGGACTAAAGAAAAACCCCACTCTTCGCTTGGATGGGTGGGGGACCACTCCGAAAAATCCCTCCGGTCACCTAACTCAAAATGGAGCGCACGATCCCCAGGTGGCTGATATGCAGCATCTTGAGCACCCAGGACCTCAGAACTTCGGGGATTACTACCCGCTGCCCCCAGAGTAGGCAGCCCCTTTCTAGTTAGAGCTCGTCTCTCCACCTACCGTAAATCCTGAATTCCTCCATAGGGGAGGTTGCCGGCCAGCCTTTCTGTACCCATGAACTGACTAAGGCCAATGACTTGTCTTTTGCCGTAGCCTTGGCAATCTCAGCTGGCAGAATTGGGGGAGACTCTAGAGCTTCGATCAGGAGCACCTGGTGGTCCTGTTCTACCTTGCACTTGGGGTCCCCTGCCTGTGGGAGGGTGACCTGGAAAGGGCATTGGCATGGCTGATTTCCTTGCCGGGGCGGTAGGCCAACGTGTACTGGTACACGTTGAGGAAAATTGCCCATCGCAGCATCCTTGGGGACAAGACCTGCGGGGTTGGCTTATATGTGGTGAAGATTCCTAAAAGAGGCTTTTGGTCGGTCACGACTTTGAATGGCCTGCCATAGAGAAAATCGTGGAACTTCTTGGTTCCTGCAACAATCGCTATGGCTTCCCTGTCTGTTTGCGCATAGTGGCACTCTGCCTTGGACAGGGATCTCAAATAATATGCCACTGGGGCTTCTCGCCCGCTCTCTAGCATGTGGCAGAGGACTGCCCCCACCCCCACCGGTGAGGCATCGCAGACCAACACAACGGTATCTTTGGGTTGAAGTGGGTCAACACAGCCGCGGAAAAAAGAAGCTGTTTGAGCCTCCGGAATGCCCGTTCCTGGCTGTCCCCCCACCGCCAAGCCGCATCCTTTTTGAGTAATCTATGCAGCGGTTCTGCTACCAACGCCTTTCCCGGGAGGAAAGAGTGGTAGAAGTTTAGGAGTCCTAGGAAGGACTGTAGTTTGGCCTTGGTGGTGGGGCGAGGAGCATCTTTCACTGCCGCTACCTTGGACTCTGCTGGTTTTATGCCCTCAGGGGTTATTCAGAAACCCAGAAACTCTACCTCCTCAGCGAAAAACACACACTTATCCTTTCTCAACCTGAGCCCCGCTTTCTCAAACACTGTTAGTACCCGGTCTAACCTCTTGGCCAATTCCTGTTCCCCTCCCGCTGTTATCAGAATGTCGTCAAAGTAGGGGAAAACACCTGGGAGCCCTTTCAACAATCTTTCTACAAGGGACTGAAAGATCCCTGGAGCCGAATTTTCACCGAATTGGAGATGCATCACTTTAAAGGCTCCCTTGTGGGTAACAATTGTCTGAGTGGCGGCTGTAGCTGGGGTCACCAACAATTGCTGGTATGCCTGGGCCAAGTCTAGCTTGGCGAAACACCTCCCCCCATGCAAGGTTGCTAGCAGGTGGCTTACTACCAGCACCGGATACGCATTTGGGCGAATTGCCTTGTTAATCGTGCACTTGTAGTCAGCACAGATTCTGACCTCCCCGTTAGTCTTAAGTGCCGTAACAATGGGGGTTTCCCACTCGGCGGAGTCCACTGGTACCAAAATCCCCTGACCCACCAGTTTGTCCAGTTCAGTCTCAATTTTGTCCTTTAGTGTGAAAGGCACTCTCCTTGGCTTCATCCTGATGGGTCGGATGTCGGGGTCCAATTCGAAGGAAACTGGGGGCCCTTTGAACTTCCCTAGCCCCTTCTCAAAAACGGCAGGGTGTGCATTACACACCTCCATGATTGGATCAGCCTGTACGGCGTGTATGCCTCCAATGAAAACCCCCAGGGGCCTGAACCACTGTGTACCCAGGAGACAGCAGGACCCTTCCTTTAGAACTACTAGGGGCAACTGCACGGAGCGCCTTTCAAACTGAACCTTGAACTCTCCCACCCCCAACACTGCTATACTCTTGCCCTGAATGTCCTGCAAATTAGTCTTAAGGGCCTTCAGCTTGGGGCGTGACTGTGGGAGATGATGGAGTACGACAACCCCGAATTGATCTCCATCCTTACTGGGACCCCCTGTACCAGTACCTCAACAAAGAACCGGGGGTGCCGCAACAGCACGCTGTGGACCGCCTGGTTGTGGTCGTCGGGAACCCATCAAGACATGCGGTGCAACCACGGCGGTCCTGGCCCGGCACACCCGTTTGCCTTGTTGCACTGACTCAGCAGCTTGGGCGATGCGCAGGACATGCTCGAACAAGATGCTCTCGTCTTTGGCCAGTAGTTTTTTCCTGGCCCCCTCATCTCGCAGGCCCAGCAGGAACCTGTCTCTCAGCGCCTCGCTCAGGGACGCTCCCCACCAGCAAGGCATGGCAGCCACCCACAGGGCTGTCACGAAGTCTGCCATGGACTCACTGGCCCGCTGGCATCGCTGCTGAAATGCCAACCTTGCCGGGAACACTGACACTTTCGGGTGAAAGTGTTTCCTCAGCTCGGCGAGGATCTCATCTAGGGGTACCTCCCTGAGCGGTCTCGGCGTCAGGAAGTTGGTGGCCAGTTCCAAAGTCTCTAGGCCGCACTGGGCCAGTAGGAATGCCCGGCACTGGGCTTCCTCCTCAATGCCTTCGAGGTCCATAGCGTAGAGGAACTGCTGCTCATAGAGTTCCCATTTTTCTGGCTTCGTGGTGTCGAAGGGCGCGATGTTCACTTTTCGGGATGCCATCCCACCTTTGTCGCCAATTTGGTGTCTTGCACGGAAGACAAAGAAGGAGCCGCGGTAAGGGCTAAAACACAACTTTATTGCATGGTAGTCAGAGTGAACATGAGGTAATGGTGGACGAAGCAGCTCTACTTATAGTACACTGTACATTTTGAATAACCCGGGTGATAGGTCATTGGTTACTGTCCGCGTGACGTCATGGATTGTCATGCCCATCTTCTCCAGGTGCAGTGTGGCGGGAAGGTTTCCCGCCCTTCAGGTATTCAGGGGAATCTGTATCATGTGAGCTGGATACTGCTACTGCCACCAGCAGTAGCATTCTTAATAGCTTGCTACAATGTGTCTCTGATTATTTACAATGGCTACAATTGCCGGATACAATCAGTTAAAGAGTACTTGTCACGTTCTATTCAGTACATAACAAAGTGCCACGGGAGAATGGGTGGGGCTTTCAGCTGTTTGCTGATGCCTCCATTTTCCCAATGGTGTTCAGGGACTTCATGTTAATTAAAATCAAATAAGGTGGTTTGTGCCTTTCCACTTCTCAGCATGCCATTGTGATGCAACTGTCACTTTAACATGCTGGAAGGGTCACTGCTTCCCAGAAAAGGACATTGCAGCTCAAAAATTATCTAAAGGGCCAGTCAAGAGCAAAAATACTTGGAATCAGTTCTGTAGGAGATCCAGTTATTAGACTAGAGGGATTTGCTATGTTCACTGACTCCTGGTGGTGCAGTGGTTAAATGCTGTACTCCAACTAAAATGTTGTGCATTTGAGCTTGATAGGACTCAAGCTTGTCTCAGCCTTCCATCCTTCCGAGATCGGTAAAATGAGTACCTAGCATGTTTGGGGCAGAATGGTATTAAACTTGTGAACTGCCCAGAGAGTGCACTAAGTGCTATGAATGTACAGTGATACCTCATACAAAGTCCGCTTCATACAACATCGGATTCATACAACATCGCCTAATTCCTTGAAAAAAGTTGCCTCATACAAAGTCATGAGACTTTGTATGAGGCATTGGGGTTTTCCCAGGTTGTATTGTGCCTGGGCAGTATAAAAGGCAGGACACATGCGTGCATTGCTCTTGAGGGTTTTGCATGAGGAGAAGAGTGTTTAGGAGTGGTCTTGAGCACGATTTTGGATTTTGTTGAATTTTTTCGTCAGAATTTTTAGAAGCATTCCTGGGATTTTTACAGCATTCTTCAGGTTCTTGACAATCAGGGTTGTTTGACATGTTTTTGTAATGTATTTAGCCTTTAGACAATGATTTCTTAAAGTTCTGTCAGTATCCTGTCTGTTACCTTGACTTTGTACTGAAGTCTGTGCTGTTACAGTACAATGTATCTCTATGGAAACGACGTTGTATGAGGCATCGCAGCAAGGATTTGGACGTTGTATGAGGCATCACAGCTAGGATTTTGCATGCCTCATACAAAGTCCAAATCCATATAAAGTCCAAACTTGTGGAACCAAGTTTGGACGTTGTATGAAGTATCACTGCAATTGCTATGGCTATTGCTCCAGTTTTAAAGATAATCTGGTCTAGGACTGGGCAGATCATGAATTGAGGAAGTGGAGGAGGGCTCCTTTCCCCACAGGGAAGGAGAAGAGGCATCTGAAGCATGGTCCCAGTCAATACATACAGTGGCCTCTCCCCACTGGTTGCCCTCCAAATGTCTCTGGCTCCCATTCAGTTTTCTATTAGCCAAAAGGGCCAAAAAGCACACTGGACCATGTGCACCACCATGAAGGGTGGTGTCATCCATAATTTTGCTTCTATCTGTGGAAGGTGGAGCCTGTCTGCTGGTTCTTCCTCTTAGGCATCAGCTGGCCCTCCTGATGGAGACTTGATTAAGTACATGAAGCATCTGTATTGAGTCAACGGTAGAGAACAAGGCCATCATAACCTTCCAGATGGGCAGATGGTATAAAACTTAGCTAAGGAGCAACTGAAGGTGTGCATTAAAGGGATGCAGGTGAGGGGCAAATTCTCCAAGAAGATGCATTTGTCACCGTTGGTTTTGTGCAGCCAGCTCCATGTGGCCTCACTGCTTGGTCACTGGTCTGCACAAAATCCTTATCTGAGGATTTAAAGAATGGAAAGCTAAGAGCTCACCTCCCCCTGCTTCTGCCATCTCAGCCCATGCCGTGTGAACTCAACCCATCCTAATTATGACTGGTTTGCATGGGGATATGAAAATTAATCCACCCTGAGTTCCAAACATTCATTGATTCCACTGGAGCTTGTTGGATCAGAAGCAATGTGATGTTGCCAAGAGGTTGTGTGTGCATGTGTGAATGTGTGTGTGTTTTGGGGAGGGGGGTTCATTGCATATGGTCGGTCTTTGGCACCCCATTAGTTTCCATCAGAGATCAATCCCTCTTTAATTTCCTCAGTGAGCAGTTCTTCCGAGAATAGCCAAGACAAGTTGTGTGCAGACAATCAATGAAGAGAAGGGTGTGGCCTTTTCAGGAGCCAAGAGTTATTCAGGAAAAGGTAGATTCTGGAAGAGGAAGGACAGGACAAGGGTGACTGAATACCTCTCAATGTGTGACATGGAGAAGTCCAGCTGCCCTGCTCCTAACAAAATCAAGGCACATGGCACTCAAACCCAGTCCAAACGTTTTTGGAGAATGTGAAGTTCAAGAACTTAGGAAGCTGTCTTGTAATAAGCCAGACTGGTCCATTGAACCTATTATTGTTGGCACGGACTGGAAGCAGCTCCCCAGGGCTACAGGCAGGGGATTTCAAGACTTGAGATGCTGGTTGTTGAACCTGGGATTTTCTATGTGCAAAGGCTGCACTTAACACTGAGTGATACTCTTTTTATACCCCAGAGCCATACAACAATTCCTACAACTGGGACCCCTTTCCCTGACATTAATACTATAGCAGCAACAATCTTAAAACTTACAATTTGCTTCCCTTCCATGATACCTCAGAACAGCCAGCCTGAAGGCTTGGTAGATTCTTTCTGTGTGTTTTTGTGTCAAAGATTGCTCTGGGTTGAAAGGATTTTTAGGGGACACCCGAAAGAAGCTCCTTTCATGTCCCCAAATGCAGCTTTCAGATATCGAAACCCGTCCTTCCAGTCTCCAGCTCAGTGCCTTAGCCACTAAGCCACCAGGGGAGCTGCCGGCACATTCTCTCTTTCCGTCTTTCTAACCCAAATTCCAGAAGGGGATGGGGAGTAAATGCCATTAAAGGCTGCTCTGTCCTTTTCTGTCTTTGATCTCTGCTCTCTCATACCTATCCCAGACTTATATTCTTAGGAATTATTAGATATCACCTTTTCTATTTTGTGTTGCCAGGTGTCTCTGCTACTCTAACTTCACTAAACATAAATACACAAAGAGAACTATTCTGCAGAATGATTAGTACTGGTCCTGAGGAAAAGCATGGTTTCTATCTACTGAGGGAAAAAGTATGCTTGGCCATTTTTGCACACCAATTACTCCCAACACAAAACCAGTTACAGTTCCTGAGGAATGAAACAAGTTACTCAGTGATCAGGGTTTCTTTCTGTCTGTCTTAAGGTAAAGGTAAAGGTTTCCCTTGCTCGAAATCCAGTCGTATCTAATTCTAGGGTTCAGTGCTCATCTCTGTTTCAAAGCCTAAGAGCCAGCGTTGTCTGCTTCTGCAGACGTTTCCGTGGTCATGTGTCTGTCTTGCTGCTGTCCAATAATGGAATCTGCAAGCAAATATATGCAAAACCATCACATAAATTATTCTTGATTAAATTAAAACAAACAAGCAAAAATTGAGAGGGAAAAGATATTGAGATACTAGATATTTAATCAATAAATAAAACTAGGGGGTAGCAAGGATAAAAGACAAATGGTTCAGTCAGCCCCATCCAAAAATTCTGCTCCTTATTTTGAGGGTAAAGCATATTGATTTTGATTACGTGTGAACTTTCACAGACACTATACAAAATGTTCTCTAAACATTCTTGACATTTTGTTTTATTTATAGTTACAGAAGTTATAATGATCATAATTGGTAGACTAAGTGAGTATATGCTTTCTAAATGTCTGAAAGGGACTCACTTGGCTAGTGGCTGCCGAGTACAGATGTTAATAATAATTAAGTGCTGTCAAGTCAATTTTGAGGTATGGCAACTCTCTCCTGGCATGTTTTTTAGATTCAATTCTTTAAAGAAAACCCTCAGTTTATGAACATGGACCATTGTGGTTCTGTATCCTACAGCTAGCTGATGCAGAAGAAATTAAGAAAAGATGGAAAGAGTACACAGAGGAACTTTACAAAAAGGACCTCAACACTCCTGACAATCACAATGATGAAGAAGTTGAACTTGAGCCAGACATCCTGGAGAGCGAAGTCATAAATGCCCTAAAGAGCACTGCAAACAACAAAGCTAGTGGAGATGATGGTATCCCAGTTGAATTTTTCAAAGCGCTAAAAGATGACGGCGTCAAATTACTGCATTCAATATGCCAGCAGATTTGGAAAACAAAACAGTGGCCACAGGATTGGAAAAGATCAGTATACGTCCCAATCCCAAAAAAGGACAATGCCAAAGAATGTTCAAATTATCGAACAATCGCGCTCATCCCACATGCCAGCAAGGTGATGCTCAAGATAATACAGGATAGACTTCAGCAGCATGTGGAGAGAGAATTACCAGAGGTGCAGGCCGGTTTCAGAAGAGGCAGGGGGACTAGAGACCACATTGCCAACATACGCTGGATCATGGAGAAAACAAAGGAATACCAGAAACAAGTTTACTTTTGTTTTAATGACTACACTAAAGCATTTGACTGTGTGGACCACAACAAGATGTGGCAAGTAATTAAAGAGATGGGAATACCAGAGCACCTCATATGCCTCCTGAGAAATCTGTACATGAACCAAGAAGCAACAGTTAGGACAGAACAGGGAATGACAGAGTGGTTTGGAATAGGAAAAGGAGTAAGACAAGGCTGCATTTTGTCACCATGCCTATTCAACCTATACACAGAGCACATAATGCGCAGTGCAGGGATGGAGGAATCACAATATGGGATTAAAATCGCTGGGAGAAACATCAACAATCTGAGATATGCAGACGATACCACCCTAATGGCAGAAAGTGAGGAAGACCTAAAGAATCTCTTGATAGGGCTGAAGGAGGAGAGTGCCAAAGCTGGCTTGAGACTAAATATCAAGAAAACCAAGATAATGGCAACAGGCCCAATCAGTTCCTGGAAAATAGACGGGGAAGAAGTAGAAGCAGTGACAGATGGGTTCTTCCATCTCAGTAATCAAGTAGTCTTTTAAACTAGAGGGTGAAGCCCTATAGGGCTTCCAACTTAGAAAGGTTTTCATTGTTTTAATGTGATTTCTGAACTGAAGATGTTTCATTTGCCTAGAATTATTTTTGCTTCCTGAAACTCTGAATTGTAACCTACTTTTGCTAAAATATATTTTAAAAGACATGAAGTTACTGGAGTTGTTTAATTTTTTGTTCACTACCTTTCTAGCTACCTGACCCAGGTCAGGATCTGTAAGAAGGCATGCCAAATTCTGGATTGCTTAGCTGCAAGGCGTCAATTCAGGTGCGTTCCCACTAACTTGTAGGTCAAGGCTCTACTCGTGAGTAATGAGAGCACCACACTTAGAAGTATATTGTATTCTAAGAAATGACGTATAGCGACTCTAATAAGTTTTTAAATTATGTGAGCTATTTAAGCAGTGGTTTTACTAATGCTAGTCAATATGTGAGTTTCCATGACCAAGAAAAGATTTGAATCCAGGTCTATCACTCTATCCATTATATCACACTGCATATCACAGGTGCCGCCGCTGCTATATCCAATTCTGAATGTTGGCTATCATCATGGCAACCAGCCATGAAGATTGCCCTGGGACCAATATAATGCAGTGGTCTTCCATTTGCCTTCTGAATCACAGCGTGACACCTGTACCTAGAGATGTAAAATTTCCGGAAAATTTGAAGCTCGGAAAAAAACCCCAGTTTTTTTTTTGGGGGGGGGGTTAAATGTAAATTTTTGGAAAAATTGAAAATAATCTAATACCATACATATTTTTTAGAAATGATTTATAAAATATTTGAATCCGGCCTTATCTTAAAATATTTTATTCATCATGTTAAAATAAAATATTACATAAAATATTTTTTATTTTTTCAATTTTTCCAATACAATTTTCCAGAAAAAAAACAAAAAAGGCTTCAGAAAAAACACACACCCCGGGGTTTTCCAGATTTTTTTCATTTGCCCCCCCAGGCCTTCACATCTCTACCTGTACCACTGATCCAGTTCCGTGAGTCACTTTCTGGTCCTGAGCCCTTTTGGTACACCAAGTCCTCTTCAGCCCCAGGCCAGTATTGATGAAGCTGATGCCCTCCATCGATGGATTCAAGTGGGATTTAATCCACTTGGGGACCATCACCCTTCCCAGTGGACTTCGGTACCCAAGGCTGTTAGTCTTCAGGGTTGTCAGGTTAGTTAACTGATGCCTGACAACTGGTGTTGAGTCACTGGCTGTATGATCTACTCTGTTACCATAGCAGGATAACTTGGCCACACACCAGGGTATCACGTAGGAATCAGCATTAATATTGGTTTCTGTAGCTTTCAGAATACCTGTCCATACTTCTTGCCAAGAGAAGCAACCACCAAGGTGAAAACAGGTTCAAGCCACAGGGGATTTTGCCAAATACACCTGAGAACCAGGTGAAAAGGAGGCTACTAATATCACAGTGCTTTGCCATAGCTGTAGAACACCTTTCCTTGGTACAGTACACCTCCACATGTTTTGGACCACAAATCCCACCAGCCCCAGACAGTGCACCCAACATAAATGAGGAGGCTATAGCACCAAATCACAGCACATCCGAAGCTGCCTTTTTGTATCATGTTGGACATCTCCCTGGTGGCTCAGTGCTTGGAGACCGAAAGCACGGGGTCCTATTCCCCGAGAGATGCTCAAAAGGGGACATAAAAGAAGCCTCATTCAGGCATCTCCTAGTATAGTCAACTCTGACTGGCAGCAGCTCTTAGCTTTTAGAAAGCAGCTGCCCTGGCGTTCCATTCTTCACATACCTTCTTGTTGTATGCAAAGCACACACTTCATTATGAAGCTGAGGCCACCCCTCCAAGAGTGTGCAAGCCAGCCTCCCACCTTTGGGTGTGTGCAGTGCATCAACAGGAGGGAAGGTCTAGAGATGGAGGCTGGCTGATCCTCTCTTGATGTTGTTTGCTTTTCCAATTTCTCCGCCCTTCATCAGTTAGAAAATTAGATCAGGAGCCAGGCACTCAGAATGAATTTACCTAGAATCGAAAGGCAGTGCACCTTACACATTCCAAACAGTAGGTCAGTTAGAGGGAGGGGACAGAAGTGGCATCTACCCCTGCATGCCAAGCAGCCCACCAAATATTCTCCTCTTCAAGGTAGGAGCTGAGGTGTGCCGTCTTCAGAGACCTTTTGGCAGCTGGAAATATATGCACTCCCATGATTAACTCCTTCCCTGTGTTAGGTGGGTTTTTAAAAACATTTCATTTGTATGGGATGCAGGCGCCCAGCTGCCTAGTGCTGTGTATTATCATAATGTGCCATGAAAAATTAATCAGCGGAGGGGGAGGATGGCGTTTGCTGGAATCCACCATTCTGCCGGAGGAAGAGATTTGACTTTGATCTTGATGATGATGGGGAGAAAGCACAGAGCCCCGAAGGACCTAAAGGGATCTGTTCTTGGATGGGGTTAGGAATGAGCGATCTTATGGTTCAGCAGAGGGCAAGCAATGCCACAGGCAAAGTAGAAAAAGAATATGTGAGAGTTAGTTCTGCAAAAATTGTGTTAGTTACTAACAAAGAAAGAGAGAGAGAAAAGATAATTATGAAGAAGTCAAAAGTTGTAAGGGATTAGGTAACTTCAGTGCTTGGTTGAGAAGAATCAGATTAAAGGGGTATTATGGCACAGTGCAATGAAATGTGTAAAACTAAAGCAGGTTCTTGCCAAACCTAGTGTCACAACCAGGCTCATCTACTAAAGTGAGCACTTGGAGATAATCAAGTAGTCATTTTGTTGAAATTGGGTAAAGGACATCATCTCTCAATGTCTTTTGCCACACTGATACTTTGACATGAGACCTTCCAGAAATCAGGAAGGACACATGTTCATACCAACTTCTAAAGCACTAGTGAACCTCATATTATTAGTATTAAATTTCTCAAGGGAGCTAAGCAGATAATAAAAACATTACTTCTTTGGTCTAGACCTCTCAGAATCCTCCCACCTGTCCAGCCACCGGGGTGTGCAGGAAATCTAATCATTAACCTGTGGGTTGGATTCATGTCGGTTACTGTGTGAACAGCATCGTTCCTTTCATTCACAGCAAACACGGGGAGCTAGCAAAAGCTCTCTTGTATTCACTCTACAGTGTCATACCCCAGAGGGTCCCTTAGCATTGTAGAAGAGTATTCCAGGAGGCACAAAGGACCTCAGAGAGAAAAGAGGAAACCCCACTCCTTTCCTAATTCTTATTTTACCTCCAACAATGGGTGTCTCATGGCTTGAGAAAGCAATACATTCCATATCATATTGGTGTCCTTGATTGGACCATGGGCTACTGCTGGATTCAGTTTAATGACAAAGGCATTTGAAACTGGATTAATTTGTAGCATTTGTTCTCTAAAACCTAGTTGTTCCAGTGCATGCATCAAACTGTTCCAACAGAAGATCTACACTGAATGGATGAACTATGCATTGGTACAGAATGGAATGAAACCCCTTTGTGTATGAAGCTCCATGTAAGGGGAACATGTTCTGTTTCTCTTCCACTATTGTAACCTAGTGTGGTTTCTTCATTGAGACTCATCAGGTTATAGCTAAGGATGGGGGTTGGGGGTGTCATGTGTATTTATACTAGATAAGAATTTTCCAAAATTTCTGCATACATGGGATGGGAAAAAATGTGAGTGAAAGTAGAATGGGTCCATCCAGACCCAGAGATTTGAGTACTATGTGCTTGAAAGTCTGGCCTGACCTCCCTGTGCATTTTCAACTGTGTTTCTACTGAATTAGGTCCAACACAATTTCTTCTGAAAGACTCCTCATCCTTAAACACATTTACACCACACAGTTATACCATGACCCTATCAATGCTGAGAAAAGTTACACCTTTTGAATTTGGACACAGAGCAAATTGGGGAAGGGCTTGCTCCACTTCTGTTTTACTGAAAAGCACATATTTCCTTATTTTTAGAAGAAAAAGACATAGTATTTTCTGGAATGGGCTGGAAATGGATGAAGGAAAAAAATAAACAGTACAACTCTTTCCATGCTTAATTTTAGCAAAATGGGAACATGTATCTGGTAAAAACAGAATGCAATGAAGATAAGGTGTCCTTAGAGGGGCTATTGCAAAGAAGAAGAAAAAGAAATAAACAAAACCAGACTACATTAGTCTGGTATAGAGGCCAGAATGTTGAAACTATCAGTTTTGGGGGAACTATATCCCCCAAATCTCCCAGCCATTGCAATGCTAACTGAAGGATTGTGGGAGTGGATGTCTGAAAACACATTTCCAGGCATTGGCAGAAACCAAAGAAAGATTTGCATGCTTCACCATTGAGAACTCAGATGGCAGACACTGTTAAGATCCTTGCTCTTTCCTGTGAAAGTAAGCAGACCTGAGGGGTTCTGATGAGGGTGTCAAAGATGATCAAGAATTTAAAGAGTAAAGGCAAAGGGAAGAGGATTGTGGAAATAGTGTCCTCATTGTTCAGTTGCACAGTCAAGTCCGAACCTTAGTGACCACATGGACCATAGCATGCCAGGCTCCTCTGTCATTCTCCATCTTCTGGAGTCTGCCTAGATCTGTGATGGCTAACCTTGGCACCCCAGGTGTTCTTGGACTCCAATTACCAGAAGCCCAAGTCAGCATTCCTGCTGATCAGGGCTTCTGGGAATTGAATTTCAAGAACAACTGGAGTGCCAAGGTTCATCATCACTGACCTAGATCCACACCCACTGCATCAACGATATTATCTAACCTTCTCATCCTCAGCCACCCCCTCCTCTTTTTCCTTTGATCTTTCCTAGAATCAGGGACTTCTCCAATCAGTTCTCTCTTCTCTTTTGGTGGCCAAAGTATTTGAGCTTCAGTATCTGTTCTTCCAAGGAGCAGTCAGGGTTGATTTTTTTTAGAATGGACTGATTTGATCTTCTTGCAGTCCAGGGGACTCTCAAGTCTTCTTCAGCACCATAGATTGAAGGTGTCTATTCTTCTGCGCTCAGCCTTCCTTATGGTCCAGCTCTCATAGCCATATATCACTACTGGGAAGACCACTGCTTTAACTATATGAAATTTTGTTGGCAGGTTGATGTCTCTACTTTTTATTATACTGCCTAGGTTTGCCATAGCTTGCCTCCCAAGGAGTAAGTGTCTTTTTATTTCATAGCTTCAGTCACCATTTGCAGTGATCTTAGATCCCAAGAAGGTAAAGTCTGCTATTGCTTCTCCTTCGATTTGCCAGGGAGCTGATGGTGTTGAATGTATGGTCTTAGTTTTTTGGATGTTGAGTTCCAAGCTAGCTTTTGCACTCTCCTCTTTCACCCTCATCAAGAGGCTCTTTAGATCTTCTTCACTTTCTGCCATTAGGGTGGTTTCATCTGCATATCTCAGGTTGTTGATATTTCTCCCAGCAATCTTAATTCTATTTTATGATTCATCCAGCCCATCATTATGAACAATGTACTCTGCATATAAGTTAAATAAGTAGGTTGACAATATATAGCCTTGTTGTGCTCCTTTTCCTATTCTAAACCAATCAGTTGTTCTGTATCTGGTCCTGTTGCTTCTTGACCCATATGCAGGTTTTTCAGAAGACAATTGAGTTGGCCTTGCACTCCCTTCTCTATGCCCTGCATGGCATAGTCCATAGCCTCACCGAACCACACAAGCCCCCTTGACACGGCAAGGCAATGATCCTTAGAGAAGGGAGGAGGTGTAATTTGTATCTTCAACAGTTAAATCCTCAGAATTTTTAAAACTAAGTAAGTCCCACAGTACTTAATGAAGTTCCATCGCAGGTAGATGTGAATAGAAGTGCAGCAGCCCTGACAGTTCCCTTTTGAGGGAATTGATCTAAGGCCTGTTCCAGCATTGTGCCTGAAATCACAGAGCGGGCTACTGTCAGGAACTAAGTATTTATAGTGCTGAGGTTGGTATAGACGGGGCCCATCTTAGACTGGAAATTTTTACCTTTTTTACCAGAAATTTTTACCAGGGCTAGCGTGGCTAGGAGAGGTTTTGCTGCTTTGGCAGACCACGTTTTGAGCTGCGTGGACCTCTCAGCTTCCAGAACTAAACTGGTTATAAAATGGCAATTCTGGACCTTGGAGGTGTCCAGTTTCCTAGATAGCCAGTCTAATGCCACCCCTCCCTTTGATGACACTTTGGCAGAGATCAGCTAGCCTTCATGGTGGAGGGGAGTTACCTCACCAAAACGAAAGTCCTGCGATCCAGATAACACTCCTTGCACGGTTCAGTCTTTTCCTCCTCTTCCATTAGAGACCTTTGAATAATAGCCCCTTGTTGGCATATTTGCTGACCCCTGAAATTCCCTTCTCTTTGAGGAGAAAAAAGACGCTACTAGGAGTCTTCAAATTTAGCAGCATTTATTGTTACAAAAATAAGTTGATATGGTGCGCAGAAAAAGGCATATAAAAAGAAACACAATAAAACACTTAACATAAAAGAAATTGCAATTTCTAAGCTTAGCTAAATAAGTAAAAGCAGGCATCTTCATGCCCCCATGAATGTTTGACTTGAGGTCTCCCATTCAGGTCATAGTGAAAGGAAAAATGGGCAGAGGTTCCCTTGAAATTGGGGAGTCTGCTAACGAGGTGTAAAAACCCTCGGTTTATATATATATATATATTTAACCGACTCACACCTCCCATCAAATTCTTAGAAAATTCCCTAAATGTGATGTCTGGGGACATCTGGCCATGCAGCTGGACTTGCAGATGGCCTCACACCTGTAGGTTGTTATCAGGCAGCCAAGTGTCTTGGGTCGGCTATTCTTGGAAAAGGTATGGAATGTCCTCTAGAGGTCCTCTCCATCCAGACAACACAGTTCCTCTGTGTTGAACTGGCTCACAGAAGAAGAGGCAGGCAGAGGCATCCTGCCTAGTGAAGCATCCCCTTGTCCTGCTCCTCAGATAAAGGGCCAGGGTGGGTGGTGGATGGGAATGAGCCAATCTCCAACTTTTCTTCCTCTTTACAGTGACGGCACCTCAGCTCGTCCGTTAAACCTGGCTGCACCTGCCTGTCAGGAGGAGAAAGGACATGCAAGAGCCACCAGAAAAGGTGAGCGAGGTGGACTGCTAAGTGACAACCATCCCCAAGAAAGCCTGCAAAAAAAAGTGTGGGGGGGGGAAGAGAATTTCAGCCTGGCTGACAGGCACAGAGACCTTTGATACAACAGCTGTAGAGACTGGCATTAGCAAGTCAAATGAGAGGTGTCAAGAAGGCAAAACGGGTGAATATATAGGAAAGCAGAGCAGAGGGGAGTGCTTCTGTCTGGGATGTAAGTGTGTAGAGGGAACAGCAGGAGGAGGAAGCTTTGAAGTTGGCTACAACCGAGCTTCATCTGAGGAAGGAAAAGGGGGTCTTGGTAAAGAATCCTCCCACAAAGATTTAAATCTGAGGCAAAGCCAGAGGGATGTGATGGTTAAAGTGTCAGATTATGATCAGAAAGAACTGAGTTAAAATCAGCCATTCACTAATGAAGTTTAGTGGTGACATTCAGCCGCTCCCAATCTTAACCTGGCAGTTCTTACAGGGCTGTAGTGAAGATTAAATGTTTCTGTTGGAGGAAGACTGGGATAAACATTGCACCCCTTCTGGCTTCTGCCCTAAAATTTGACTGATCCCCAGTGGCCACCACTTAATTGTCAAACAAATGTCAAACAGATGAGCCCCACACCCTAAACTTTACTAGTGTAGAGGTAGTTGTACCTGCAGCAAAATTGAGCTGTCATGATATCATCCCCATTCCCCAATGGCAGTGACTGATAGTTTTGCCTTCTAGCCAACTACCATGAATGCCCTCCTACTATACATTGTCAAGAGTTCAAGAAAATAAACACACACCATTTCACCCTTTCTCTTTTCCACCTAGCATTCCTTCCAGCTGATGTTCCATGGTTACCAAGCAAGCTCAGTCCTCCATCTTCATTACACCTCTCCTAAGTATTCTCCTCAACCTGTCAATCTCTCTTTGGACCTAATCCTGTGAGCATTCAGGATCTGGTCTTGCAGAGAAATGGTGACCTGCCTTTTCAGTTGGCCTCCTCTTCTCTTACTGATGTTATCGCAGCAGGAAATCCAGCAGACTATAACTTACAAAGACCATCACCACAGGATCCCTAATTGGTTGGGATAGTTCAGCAGAAAGAAAGAGAAACATGAGCTGGGGTGGAGAAAGCAGGGCGGAAGTAAAAGAAGCTGCTTGAGAATGTAATAGTTAAGTGGCTGTTTGGAGAAAGTCTGGCCATGCCATGCCCCCCCCCAAGCAGTGTTGTTTGCTTCAGAAACCAAAACAGGCAAAGCCATTGGATGCAACCAGTCCTCATTGTCCAATATAATCACAGCCATTCTTTTTGCTCCTTCTGAAGGCAGCCAGGTCTCAGATACAACCGCCTGCAAAACCACAACAAATCCTTTATTCTTTCCACTTCTCTGCTCCCAAATCAGTCCTTAGAGACTCAGACCATAGCTAACACCACATCATTTTGCAACTTTCTGGCCCCTACCACCCAACCATCCACACCCACCCTACCTCCCCAGCACCACAAAATGTCAAATGTGCAATTAGACAGGTTTGCACGCTCATTCTTTTGTGCTTCTGCCAAATGATGTGGCAGTGGTGGAGTATTCTGGGATATTATTGCTTTTATTTTTCTCCTGCTATCATTCCTTCACTTTATCCTCCACTACCCGAATACACCCCCACCTACCCCCATGTTGCCTGTGTATCTTCAGTAAACACTCAATTAGGAACATAGTACTGTACCTGTCTCCCAGTCACTGCTGGTAATTATGTACGTTTTCCATGTCAGCACAGCAGGAAAGTGCTATTAGAGCTAATTAAAGTGTCTCCCAAGCTCAGTGAGTCCTGCATTTCTGTAGCTGTTTCTGGTGGCATTTTGCAAACAGCTGCAAACACTGTCAACCCCATCATCCATCCATCCCCCCTCTCTCCCCCCACATACACACCCATGCTGCCAGCAACACAGGTGTCAAAAACTGTTCAAAGACAAGGACCTTGCAAAGCATCCTCTGCTGGGAAGAAAGATGCATAGAAGGGCAAACTGTTCCATAGATAATGCACATTTTAGGCATGGCAACACTGGAATGGTGGGCAAACAACAGTTGTTGGCTGATGCTGTGTCTGGACTGCCTTAAGCATAGATCTTAGGAAGAGGTTGGTTGCCTTTTTCTCCCTCCTCTATTACACCAGCAAATGGCTGGATAGCTCAGTGGTTTAGGTATCTGGCTGTAGAGCCAATGGGTTGGGAGTTCAGTTTCCTACTGTGTCTCTCTAGAATAGAGGCAGCCTATGTGTCCTTAGGCAAGCTGCACAGCCCCAGGGTGTTTCCAAGAAGAAAGGGATGACAAACTGGTTCTGAGTACTCTCTACCTAGAAAACTCTGGAAAGAGGAGTAGGCAGGCCCTTGCTGGGGAGCAAATTTACCGGGATGGGCGGCTGTGTGCCTCTGTTCAAAACCCATACCTTAAAGGGAAATGCCACCTCAGCAGTTTCTGCTTTGGTTCCTCTCACCAGGCGCTGCTCTGCTCTGTGGGAGAAAGTCAGAAGCACTTCAGCACCTTTGGGATAATCTGGGAATAGGCATCATCATCAAAGGTATACACAGTTCACCAGATGTTCAGACAGGAGTTTTGGAACCCCACTACTCACGTCCTAGCCCTGGACCTAAGAGACAGCAAGTCATTGCCTGATAATGTAGCTGCCACCTAGTAGTGCTACTCTTTGCAACTGCTCTTTTGTGATCTTAGCAATGCCAATGGCACAGATGTTTTTTCAACTCTTTTGGAATTGCACTCAGTTCTCCTATCACTACTAGTATTGCTTTTGCTCTTCCCCCCCAGAGATACTGCACTTCAGTTCTCAAATTTTGATATCTCATGATCATTTCCATCTCTTTTTAATCCACATAACCATCGCCTGGGAGAACCGCATCAGTCCCCCCCCACCACCACCACCACAGAAATAGCTGGAGTGTTGCGTTTGAGCTTCCTACCAGTTTGGATCTTAAAATCCCACAAAATATTAATTGTCTTGTCCTCGTTCTCAACCACCTTTTTCAGGTTTGTGTTCCCACCAGTACTTTGAAGATGGTATTCCATAATTCTTGCACAGATTTCAACAACATAACATGGCTGCAGCTCAGTTATGGCATCCATTGTAGTCAGTCTGTGCGATCTTACTGCATCCACTTACTGCCAGCTCTTCTTCTTCTTCTTCTTCTTTTTTGATGTTTGCTTTTATTATGTTGGTTCTCAACCTTTTTAATCTGGGGGCTGTGTCACGCTCCCTCAGACAGCTTCAGGGGCAGGATAGCCATTTTCCCCTTCCTCCACCACATGGCACTTCCTGGTGTGGTGGAAGCAGTGGAGGACCACATGAAATGGCGCCATGGGCTGCATCTGGCCCGTGGGCCACAGGTTGAGAATCCCTGATTTGGAGTGCTAGTCCTTGGGTCAAATATGAGTCCTTCTGACTCCTTTTTTAGGATACCAGATTTTAACCTTTCCCAATTAACTAGTCCAGGGGTTCCCAACCTTTTCAAGCTGGGGGCCAAGTCATGTTCTCTCAGTCAGCTTTGAGGGCTGGGTGGCCATTTTGCCCTGCCTGCACGATGGGGGTGGCCATTTTGTCCAACAGCCCTTGAATGCCCTTGGAGGGGTCAGGGGGCACATGAAATGGCACTGTGGGCAGGATCCAGCCCATGGGCCATAGGTTGGGAACCCCTGATCCAGTCATTACAGCCCTATTGCTTTATTATCTTTCTCTGTTCTCAGATATAATTATTCTCAAGAAATCAGGTGGTTAGTGCAGGAACTAGCAGACTAACAGGAGTGCCAGTGCCCTCTTCCCGTCCTTGGAAGGAGAGTAATGCATCCAGATGGATAGAATCCTCTCCTTGATCGGGGTCCTCAGTTTCACCACATTTAAAATACCAATTATGCTTTCCCATTGGTTTGGTGGGACTCATCTCTGCTGGAAATGCTTTTGTCAGTTTGATGCATGTAGGCATTCTTATTATTTCAGCCTGTGTTTTGGAACCAAGGATAATTAAAATAAATTGCAAGCCCATCGCTTTCTAGATGCATTTCATGGATTTTATTTCCCAACAGGGAGAACGGACAGTTGTACTTGGCGTCCGTCATGAATTCTAGAATCAATTTCCTTTAAAGGGACAAGAACACTAACTTTTGCTGTGTTTTTTTTTGCTGTTGGATCAGGTTTGGATGGGGGAGTGGAAAGCAGATCAAGAGCTATTGGTGGGTCCTAAGGTCACCTGTGGACAGTTAGCAAGGGTTTCTGACTCCCATTCGTTTGACAAGGGCAGCAGCAATACAAATTTCCTCTGCAGCACAGGAAAGTGGACTATGAAAATGTCTGATGAAGTGGACTTGATCCACGAAAGCTCACATTTAAATACAGGAGTTAGTCTTTAAAGTGGTTTTTTTTGGCTTTTTGTTTTGTTTTGTTGACTCTCTGATATGCTTGTACAGATTAACACAGCCACCACTTCAGAAATTTCACCTGTGAAAATGAAGAAAACCAGGGTGGTTGAGGTGAATTTTGTTCTCTACCTCCCCATTCATAAAGGACTGTAATCTTAGTTTGCATACAACAGCACTTTGACAGGGAAAAGGTGTGCTCATAGTTCTCTTCATCTTAATTGGTGTGTGTGTGTGTGTGTCTGAGTGTGTGTGTCTGAGTGTGTGTGTGTGTCTGAGTGTGTGTGTCCTTCCTCCATTTTGCCTCTGGCCCTGGTTGGAAGCCTTTGGGGTTCTAGTAATTAAAAATGACCTCTCCCCCCCCCCACGTCAAGCCTAATGTGCCTACCATTATTATAGAATGTCCAGAGCTTGGTAAAATCATGTGTTAGGACTATAATTTGCAGAGTCTAGCGCAGCCAAGATCTGTAGCTCTGAGATCAGCAGGTATCTACTGATACTGAAACTCCTGTGGCGAAAGGAACTGCAGAATGGACTCACCAAAAGGTAACTTCATATAGATAGATAGATAGATAAATCTTTATTGTCATTGTCCTGCACAGAACAACGAGATTGGGGACAACGAGATTTGCCAGTTCCACATCTGGCCTAGACACAGAAGATGAAGATGACCAGTTCTCCCATGTAGGTATTGTAGTGCAGAAAAACCACAAAGGGGAGGCACCAGATAATGAACAAGCTCTGCCAAAGCCCCCTCCATTACCCCTTAGTGAGCATGGGGTGTGAAAGAGCTGCCATGTGACACATGCTGCTTTTATGCAGGTCTTGGCTCCAAGAAACAGGTAGGAGTCAATAATCCTGCACATGGATGCAGTACTTGGGGCTATGTAATCACAGCTTTCCTTTGATCTTCAGCGAACACACTGACTTGGTATGGGGGGGGGACTGTGGGGTGGGCCTTTGCAGTTGTCTGATCACACTCTTACTTCAGAAGAAGCTCTGGAAGCAGCAACAACTGATTTTCCAATACTTCAACAAGAAAACTAAACCAAATAGATTGGAGGCTGCTAATGTGTGGAGACGTTGAGACTTACCAGCAGAAACAGACTCACAAGGCACTATCGTCTATTGATGGCATAGATCAGAATGGATCAGCACAGATTGAGTCCGTGCTAGGGTCCACATAAACAGATCTTACAACACAGCAAATCAGAGGAATGTTGAACAAAAATACATCACCACCTGCTGGAAGTAAAATAACCCTCAGAAAGCAAAAAAAAAAAGTCTCACTTTGACTCTGTTTAGAATAATTCCAGTCCCACGTCATGTAGACAAGTACCAGAATCATTAATGCAAGGAAAGTTGAACAAATGCGCAATGTTGGCAAATCCTTTAAATCCAATTCTATTGCTTTCAGTTGAATATAGCCTTACAACTAAGATTTCGCTGGACTGTGATCTGTCTAAATCATACTGAAGCCAATTAAAAACTTTTAGACCCTAGAGTGCCCTTGATTTTAATGAGACCTAAGTACTTCTCTGTAAAGTATACTCCAAACTTTCCCAAAGAAAGAGGAACATGCCTGTGCTGCAATTTAAGCTTTTTTTTGTCAAAGACAAGAACACGTATATGAATAATGAACTCATTCTCTGGATGTTAGTCCTTATGGAGCTATAGTAACACTATCTGTGCACAAGAGGGAGATAACTGTGGATTCAGTTGAACAAAGGCACAAAAATATAAAGAAGGGAAAAGTACTAAGTGATGGTATGGCCAAGTGACAGCATAATATGTTTGGGAGCAAGAGAGGGGGAACTTGGGAAAGGGGAATGGACAGGAAATGGAATGGTATAGCTGAAAGTGGACATGGCCGGCTAGAAGCTTGCACTTCAATATAGCACACTGTACGTCTGCAAGGAGTTGCAAGTCCCACTCCAGATGCTACATCAAGTTGATTTTTGGGTTTCTTTGCCTTGTCTCTGTATCAGAATTGTGAACCAAGGTGAGTAGGAAGCTAAGAACAAAAGTTGGTGTGTGTGTGTGTGTGTGTGTGTGTGTGTGTGTGTGTGTGTGTGTGTGTGTGTGTGTGTGTGTGTGTGTGTGTGTGTGTGTGTTTATGTGTTAGAATAATAATGGAATTGGAAGGAAGGTTTTTGAGTCTAACTGCCTGGTATCCAAATCAAAGTATATCTGAAAAATGGTTGTCAAATTTTCTCTTGCGCTGGAGTGCTGAGTATCTCCTTGAGGTAATTGGTTCCATTGTTGTATTGCTCTAACATTTAGGAGCCCCCCCCCTAATATTCAACCAAAAATCTGGTTTGTTCAATTTCAGCCCATTACTATGTGTCCTACACTCTTGGATGTTAGAGAACAGATCCTTCCCCTCCTCTCTATGACAATCCTGCCAACAGAACCTCCTGCCAACGGCCCTTCATCTTCTGCCAGAGCTGCTAGCTTTTAGGAAAGGGCTGAAGACATGGCTGGGCCAGCAGGTGTGGGGAGCTGATAGAGGAACAGCTCCCCCCTTTGCTGGCTGATATAAACATGCTAATTGCCACCTTGGTTTTTAGGTTTTATCTATTTGTCTATTTGCTGTGAGGATTTTATAATAGATTTTATAATATGTTTTATGTAAGTTTTTAAATGGTATGTCGGGTCTTTTGTGTAAAGTTAAGTGCAATTGCATTGTGCGCCACCCGGAGTCCCTTCGGTCAGTGGGCGGACATACAAATTTAAATAAATAAATAAATAAAACCTTTCACATATCTGAAAAGTGTCCTAAGTCTTCTTTTCTCAAAGTTAAACATGCCCAGTTCCTTCAGTCTTTCCTAGGGTCATAGCCAGGTTCCCATGGGGGGGGGGGGGGAGATGTGTGTGTATATATAATATTGTTGCTCATCCTAAAAAATATTCACCCACCCACATCTAGAATAGAGCTTGTATAACCATTTTAATTACTTATGCAGGGATCCTCAACCTATGGCCCATGGGCTGGATCCAGCCAGTGGCACCAAATCATCTGGCCTGTGCCCTTGCTTCAGCTGCTGCTTCTGTTTCTGCCGCCGCCTCAATTATGTCTCTTCTGCTTGATTTGGCATGTCCCTAACGGCGATCCATAGCAGGGCAGATGTTGTAATGCTGTGGGGGAATTTTGGTGGCTGTGGGGGGAGGGGGTTCTGGTGGCTGCAGGGGTATTTCCAGTGGCTGTGGAGGCATTTCCCATGGCCATGGGCATGTTTCTTTCACCCATGCAACACAATTCTGTCCAGGCCGGTAAGCAGGGGAGCAGTGGGGATGGGGGGTTGGGTGTGTGTTGTGTATGTAACTGTATCACTTTAAGAATGTCTGAATGTAACCTGACAATGATCACAATGTAACTCAGCTGTTAAAGGAACGTGAGCTAGCTACCCATAGAGGGCAGCTGCGAGCGTTCAGCTCACATGGTTCAAATTCCCCCAATCACCGGCAGCCGTGGGAACCTTCCCGCACAAGGAACAGCTGGAGAAGAAGGGCGTGAGTCAGAATGACGTCACGCAGGTAGCAGCCAATACGCTACCGTGTAACCCATTGCAAATGTATTGTTGCAGTATAAAAGGAGCTGTACCTCCGCCATTACCACATGTTCATCCTGACCATCATGCAATAAAGCTGTGTTTTAGCCCTTACTGCATCTCCTTCTTTGTCTTCCGTGCAAGACACTAAATTGGCGACGAGGATGGGATCCATGGCGTATCCCAAGATCAAGCCTCACCAGTTCGTCATCAGCGATCCTGAGCAATGGGAGCTGTACGAGTGCCAGTTTCGGCACGCGATGGATGCTGCAGGCATCGACGATGAGTGGAAGGTGCGGTTGCACTTCCTAGCCCAGGTGGGGCCGGCCACGCTGTGCATCCTGATGAACCTGCTGGCTACCTGGAAGGTCGACGCGGTACCCCTTGTCCACATCCTCACAACGCTGAGGGAACACTTCCAGCTGCCCGTCTCCATGTTTCCGGCGCGGGTCACATTCCACAGGTGGGACCAGTGCCCAGGAGAATCCGTGTCCGCCTACACAGCGGACCTCAGGCTGGCGGCCATCCACTGCCAATGGGAGGACCTAGACATAGCCCTTCGAGACGGCATGCTGTGCGGCCCTAGGGACGAGGAGGTCCAGAGAAAGTTGATGACCCGCGACCATTGCCTCACGTTCAACGAGGTACTGCAAGAGGCCCAAGCAGCCAAGGCATGAGGAGCGGGGTCAGAGTCTTCAAGTCCTGGGGGGGGGGCGCACCTGAGAGGGCCAAGTCACCCATGCAAGCGGCCCGGTGGACTTCGGCACAAGCGGCCTGGCGGGCCCCCCGGCTGCCCACAGGCACCCCAGAAACCTCCGAGGAGTCATCCACGACTGTGGACTCCTGCTCCAGTGAGGATGATGACGTGCAGAGAGTCAAGAGGCACGGAGAAAAGCGCCAAGCCAGCGCGAGGGGAAACCACCGTTGCAATGGCTGTGGGGCATCTTACGACCAAACAAGGTGCCCACAACTGCGGGCGGAAAGGCCACATTGCCAGGGTCTGCAGGTGTGGGTGAACGGAGGACAAGGGCTCATCAAGACACCCTCAAGCAGACCATCGCAAGGCGGCCGGCATTGGAAAGGTCTCGGCCAACAACGACGCGGAGGCCGTGAACCGCGTGGGCCTGGAGCACCGGCATTTCTTCATAGAGGTACTGTTACAAGGGGTCCAGGTTAGGATGGAAATAGACTCACGGTCGTCCTACTCAATCCTGCCCAGAAGGAGTTCCTGCGCATTCCACCAAATGCACACCCCAAGTTGCGGGCCATGAAGTCGAACTTATGGGACGTGCAGGGTTATGGGATCCCGGTGTTGGGGGTGGGGAACTTCACAGTGAAGTTCAAAAGGTTCACGGGAAAACTGCCCTTAGTAGTTCTCAAGGAGGGGACCTGTTGCCTTTTGGGAACCCAGTGGTTTGCTCCCCTGGGAATTGAACTGTCTGGCATAAACACCATAGAGACTGACACAATTCGGGACGTATGTGATACGCACCCTGCAGTTTTCAAGAAGGGGTTCAGGACTTACAGGGGACCCCCGGTTTCTTTTGAGTTGGACCCAGAAATCCGGCCCATATGTCTCAAGCCAAGAAGAGTCCCCTTCACCCTCAAGGACAAGATTGAGGCGGAATTGGACAAATTGTTGGGGCAGGAGATTTTAGTTCCAGTTGATTCTGCGGAGTGGGAAACTCCGATTGTTACAGCTTTAAAATCCAATGGGGAGGTCAGGATTTGCGCTGACTACAAATGTACGATCAACAAGGCCATTCGGCCAAATGCATATCCAGTGCAGGTAGTTAGCCACTTACTGGCCACTTTACATGGGGGGGAAGTGTTTCGCCAAGCTAGACCTGGCGCAGGCGTACCAGCAGCTCATGGTAACCCCAGCTGCTGCCGCTGCGCAAACCATCGTCACGCATAAGGGGGCATTCAAGGTAACGTGCCTACAGTTCGGCGTAAATTCGGCCCCCGGGATCTTCCAGTCCCTCATGGAACACCTTTTAAAGGGGCTTCCAGGCATGCTCCCATATTTTGACGATGTTTTGATAACAGTGGGGAGCGAATCGGAACTAGCAAAAAGACTAGACAAGGTCCTATCTGTATTTGAGAGAGCGGGACTGAGGTTGAGAAGGGACAAATGTGTGTTTTTTGCGAGGGAGGTTGAGTTTCTTGGGCTCATAGTAACCCCGGAGGGCATCAAGCCATCCAAGTCCAAGATTGCGGCTGTGCAAAACGCCCCCTGCCCCACCGCGAAACCGGAGCTGCAGTCTCCTGGCTTACAGGAGCTGTTTGGGAAGTGATCAAAAGCAAGAGAAGCTCATTTAGAAGATGGAAGGCTTGTCCAAATGAGGACAGCAGGCAGAAACATAAATTCTGGCAGAACAAATGCAAGGCAACAATCAGGAAAGCAAAGCAAGACTTTGAGGAGCATATAGCTAAAAATACTCAGAGAAATAACAAAGACTTCTTTAAGTACATTAGAAGTAAGAACCCAACTAGGAAGGCCATTGGACCATTAGATGACAATGGAAGGTAAGGGGTTATTAAAGAGGAAACAGAGATTGCAGAGAGACTCAATGAATTCTTTGCTTCAGTATTCGCTGAAGAAGACAGAGACCACATGCCCAAAACAGAGCCTATCTTCGTAGGGAGGGAAACCGAAGAATTAAGCCAGATAGAAATAACCAGGGAGGAGGTCCTTGCATGTCTTGTTAAACTAAACACTAACAAATCACCAGGACCAGATTGCATCCATCCACGAGTTCTAAGGGAACTTAAAGATGAAATTGCTGATCTCCTAGCCAAAATATATAATATTTCCCTCAAATCAGGCTTTGTGCCTGATGACTGGAAGGTAGCGAATGTAACACCAATTTTCAAAAAAGGATCCAGGGGTGATCCAGGATATTACCGACCTGTCAGTTTGACATGTGTCCCAGGTAAAGTGATGGAAACCATCCTAAAAGATAGAATTAATAGGCACATAGAAGAGAAGGCGCTGCTAAAGGAGAGCCAACATGGCTTTTGCAAGGGCAAATCATGCCTCACTAATCTGTTGGAATTTTTTGAGAGTGTCAACAAGCATGTGGATAAGGGGGATCCAGTTGACATTGTTTATCTGGACTTTCAGAAGGCTTTTGACAAGGTCCCACACCAAAGGCTCTTGAATAAACTTACCAGTCATGGAATAAAGGGACAGGTCTTGTCCTGGATCAGCAACTGGCTAAGGGACAGGAAACAGAGGGTAACACTAAATGGACACTTCTCCAAGTGGAGGGAAGTAAAGAGTGGGGTCCCCCAAGGTTCAGTACTGGGACCCCTGCTTTTCAACCTCTTCATAAATGATCTAGAGGTAGGAGTAAAAAGCAAGGTAGCCAAATTTGCTGACGACACTAAATTATACAGGGTAGTGAAAACTGTGAGAGATTGTGAGGAGCTCCAGAGGGATCTCTTGACACTGGGGGAGTGGGCAAAACAGTGGCAAATGAGCTTCAACATTAGTAAGTGCAGAGTGATGCATGTTGGGGCAAAAAACCCCAATTACATTTATAAACTGATGGGTTCTGAACTCTCTGCGACAAACCAGGAAAGGGACCTTGGTGTCCTGGTGGATAACTCAATGAAGGTGTCAACCCAGTGTGCCTCAGCAGTGAAAAAAGCAAACTCAATGTTAGGGATCATTAGGAAGGGTATAGAAAATAAGTCAGCAAGTGTCATTTTGCCTCTTTATAAATCTATGATGAGGCCCCATCTGGAATACTGTGTACAGTTCTGGTTGCCATACCTCCAGAAGGATATTATGGAGCTGGAAAAAGTGCAGAGGAGGGCAACCAGAATGATTAGGGGACTGGAAAACCTTCCTTACCATCTGAGGCTGCAACGGTTGGGCCTCTTCATTCTTGAACGACGGCGTCTAAGAGGTGACCTGATTGAAGTTTATAAAATCATGCACGGTGTGGACAAAGTAGATAAGGAAAAACTGTTTTCCCTATCGCACAACACTAGAACTAGGGGACACTTGATGAAACTTTTGGGTACTAGTTCTCAAACAAATAAGAGAAAGTACTTTTTCACCCAGAGGATTCCTGGTCTATGGAACTCCCTGCCAGAAGAAGTGGTGACAGCTGTCAATCTTGACAGCTTTAAGAAAGGATTAGACAAGTTCATGGAGGACAAGGGTATCAATGGCTATAATTATGGATACTTAAGGACAACCTCGGGGTTGGAGAGATAGGCAGGATATCTCTCAATGCCATTTCCAGGGAATCCTAAGCAGGTGAAGGCATCTCCTTGGGAATACCCTGAAGGAAATGGTGAGCCTCTGTGTGAGACAGAATGCTGGACTGGATGGGCTGTGGCCTGTTCCAGCAAGGCTGTTCTTATGTTCTAAGTCAATCCTAGGACTCCTGAATTTTTACCATTCCTTCTTGCCAAGGAAGGCATCTGTTGTGGAGCCACTGCATGGGCTACTTAAGAAAGACACGGTTTGGCGGTGGGGAGATAGGCAGGAGAAAGCGTTCAAAGAGCTCAAGGCGCTCTTGTCCTCAGACGCCGTCCTGACCCATTTCAACCCGAGGAAACCGGTAGTTTTGGTCTGTGATGCCTCACCAGTGGGGGTGGGGGTGGTACTGTGCCATGTGTTAGAGAACGGGTGGGAAGCCCCGGTTGCCTTCTATTCCAGGTCACTTTCAAAGGTGGAGCGCAATTACGCGCAAACAGATAGAGAGGCCCTGGCCATAATCGCGGGAACCAAGAAGTTCCACGATTTCCTGTACTGCCGTGAGTTCACAATTGCCTGGAAAGACGCACTGCGGCTCATGGGTCCCGGTGAATTGAACCTCCAGCTGTGTCAATTCCTCATTTGTTATAGGGCAACTCCCCTAGCTTCAGGACTTTCGCCGGCTGAGATCCTCATGTGGAGGAAGCCGATAACACTTTTTGATCAGTTGGATCCGACCAGGATGGAGGATGAGGGGAGAAATATAGAGATAGAGAGCTCCAAAGGTTTTGCGGTAGGGGACCCGGTTCACTGCAGGAATTACGCAACCTCGGGACCAACGTGGGTTCCAGGAACGGTCATTGAGCAAATGGGGCCAATGTCTTACAGGGTTGAAACAAGCACAGGTCTGCTGTGGAGAAGGCACGCTGACCAACTGAGAAGGCGAGTTACCAGTGAAAGAGAGTCAGTGTTAGGGTCCTCTCCCACCTGTTTAGTCCAAGGGGGAGACACGGGGATGCCCCCAGATACAGATGCATACCCTGGATTCTCACACGAGGAGGAGGATACTTTGAAAGAGTGGGATGAGGAGTCCCCTGATGAGTTCAACTTTATGTTACCATACTAGGGGGGTGTCACGGAGTGGTCCCCCACCCGTCCGAGCGAGAAGAGGGTTTTTAGTTCAGCCCCTGGTATTTCCAGTCCTCCCAGTCCTTTTGTTCTAGAGTTTATCCCATCACCAAGATCCCTAACCCAGGCAGCGGGGGGAAGTACGTTCACCCCATCCCCAAGACCCCCGAATCAGGCAGCAGGGGTTAGCCCATGTACGCCAGTTGCAGGTGCAAGAAACCGAGGTGAGACAACAAGGGTCTCCTCATCGGTCCCGAGATTCGTGGTGGAGGGGTCGCCCAGTACCACGAGTGTTAGGCAGGGATTCACATCCCAGTTACATGTTCCGTTCCCCTCTCCAAACGCAAGGTTGCCACAGAGTCCCCGCCAGATGACTAATGAGTCCCCCCTTTCCATTGCAGGATGAGAGTCTGCGGAACTCGGAGCCCCTAGTTCCCCTGAGCTCAGCCAAGCAGTCGTACGCCCCAAGCGCACATGCGGGAAGCCACAATGGTTGTGGGACTTCGTCCCATCCTAGGGGGGATAAGTGTTGTGTATGTAACTGTATCACTTTAAGAATGTCTGAATGTAACCTGACAATGATCACAATGTAACTCAGCTGTTAAAGGAACGTGAGCTAGCTACCCATAGCGGGCAGCTGCGAGCGTTCAGCTCTCATGGTTCAAATTCCCCCAATCACTGGCAGCCGCAGGAACCTTCCCGCACAAGGAACACCTGGAGAAGAAAGGCGTGTCTCAGAATGACGTCACGCAGGTAGCAGCCAATACGCTACCGTGTAACCCATTTCAAATGTATTGTTGCAGTATAAAAGGAGCTGTACCCCCGCCATTACCACATGTTCATCCTGACCATCATGCAATAAAGCTGTGTTTTAGCCCTTACTGCGGCTCCTTCTTTGTCTTCTGTGCAAGACACTAAAGTGTGGTGGGCTTGAGGTGGTTGCTGTCGCTGCCTTTGAATGCAGTGTTGGTGGGACAACCAGTCCAGCCCCTCAACAGTTTGACGGAGTGTGACCTGGTCTCCAGCTAAAAAGGTTTAGGACCCCTGGTCTATAGTCTGACCTGTCGGAGAGCCTTGATGTTGCATCAGTAAGCTCCTGTGCCACTTATCATTTGTTAGCAATTCCTAATATGGGCCCACCCAAAGAGAAAGAGGGTTAGCATGCATGAGTCAGCTTGTTTGGAAGAACCTATGATGCCAAGATGATGCTTAGACACATATGATAGTCTGGCCACACCTACATGGCTATTTTGAAATGCAAGAGATTGAAGGCACATGCACATTTGAACATACTGAAACATGACCATGTCATGAATGTAGTAACTTGTCAAATACTATAAAAGCATGGTTAAACTGTTAATTGAGATCCCTCAATTAACATACGTATATGTCTCTGTTAAAATTCTTTTGTTGATAAATCTCTTTTTCCTTCAAAACCTCTTTGGCTATTTTATTTATGGATTAAGGAAACCTGAGGGCTGATCCCTGTTTTAGTTAACAAGATGAGGCCAAACTAGTGCCGAATAGAGGGCAACAATTATTTCACAGGATTTGGAGCCTATACTTTTGTTAATACAGTAAAACCCCTACTTACGAAAAAAAGTCAATTCTGTAGGCTTTTGTTTAAATCAAATTTTTTTGTAACTCAAAACAAACCCATAGGAAAAAATATTTTTTGACATAACTTGAAGCAAACCCATAGGAAAAATGAAATTTTATGTAAATTAAAGCAAACCCATAGGGAAATGACTTTTTACGTAACTCGAAACAAACCCATAGGAAAAAGAATCTTTATGTAACTCGAAGGAAACCCATAGGAAATCGTGTAAATCAGGACATGGTTTTAGCATAAAATCATTATGTAAGTTGAATTTTATGTAACTTGAGGCATTTGTAAGTCGGGCTTTTACTGTACAGCCTAAAATAGTATTTGCCCTTTTTGCAGTTAGATTGCTCTGTTGGCCCATGTTCAGTTTGTGATCTATAATAATTCTAAGATCCTTCTCAGTCATAGTATCACTGAGTCAAGTATTCCCCATTGCATAACTGTGTGTTTAGATCAGGAGTTCTCAACCTTTAGAAGCCGGGGACTTGTCATGCTCCCTCAGACAGCTTCAGGGGCTGGACAGCTGTTTTGCCCTCCCTCCACCACATGGCACTTCCAAGTGTAGTGGAGGTGGTGGTGGGCCACATGAAATGGTGCTACAGGCTGCATCCAGCCCATGGGCCACAGGTTGGGAATCCTTTGTTTAGATTCTACCCAGTATTTGTTTTTTGTATTCTGTTCTTGTCTTCCAAACTGTTAGCTATTCTATCCAATTTTGTTTCATCTGCACTCCCTGCATTCTCTCATTCAAGTCATTAATGAAAATGTTGAAGAGCACCAGACCCAGAACTGAGCATTGTGGTACTCAGGTCTTACCTCCTACCAGTTTGAGTAAGTGTCAGATGTAATATCAAAATGACCTGAACTACATGTACCACAATGCCTTGCCACTGAAACCCTATTCCCTTGAACCTTATACCTCTGACCTCATCCGACCCTATTAAAGAACCACCTCAACCTCATGCCCTTCCCTTCCATCTTTGACCCTTGATACAGCCACTGACCGCCATGCGGGCAGTGAGAATAAAAGACTTTAATTATAATATACTGCCTCTGGAGTTATTGGGCCAAACCATCTGAAAAACTCTTACAAAATGGTAGCAGAGGTTTGGTTCGCCCACAAACAACTCCAAAATAAAAACAAATGACCAAAAGAAGAACCTGGCTGAACAAAGGAGGGTCCAGAACACGAGCCAGACCAACTGGACGCGAAACTCTGGAACAGGCAATCGCACGACCCCAAACGGTAATGGAAGAGGACAACCCCAACCGGACCATCACGGAGATGGACCCAGATGGCCAAACGAAGGCTGAAACCGGGGGGGCACCCACCGAAAGGGATGACCAAGACGAAAGCCTGACAACCAAAATCCACAGGGCGATAGCTGGGAGAGGAACGATCCCCACGGCAGAGCTACTGGCCTAGATGAACATCGGAGACGAACTCCACACCAATGGCACGGTAAGCTCTACCCCGAGATCCTCCATGGCGGGAACCCCAAGCACCGCGCCGAGTTCTAATCTAGCCGAGATAGCCGACCAATTACAAGTGGTGGCCCTAGATTCGAACACACCGGCGGGAAAACCCACCGGAACAATACCCGAAGATAACCTGTGCGCCCCAACCACGCAAAGAAAATAAAAGGCCCTGGGGCTCTGGAGGGTGGACACACAAGCCCTAGAAATGCGGGACATGCTGACCCTCAGCCCCCAGGAACCAAAAGGGGGACAGAGACCCCCAAGTAGGCACCATGCACCCGAGGGAGGCACTGCCGATAACCGGGCCGAACTTCCCACATAGGCAGAGGCTCCCTTCGCAATCAAAGGCCGAAGGGGACACGACCTCTCCCCGGAAGAAAGCCACCGCAAACCCTTCCCAACTAGAAACTGAAGGGGACGCAGCCCTCCCCCAGAAACACGTTACCGTGAACAGGAGGGGCACGAGGCCGACAAGGCACGCGTCCACGCGGGAAGGCCGGAGGCACACGCAAGGCAGAATGAAGAAAGTGAGGCCTACCATAACTTGCTGCCTGCCCGGCCCAAGCGCAGGGGATGTCCGTAGAAGGAAGCCGACCTCCACGCGGAGCCATGACCCGAAGAACCGGAGCTACGATGACGCGAACCCCCATCAGCCCAGCAAAGATGGCGGCCCCCACACGACAGCTCCACAGAACCCTCCTACGAGGAAAGAGCTCCAGCGGCGAAGACGACCTCCCACCGACACTCCAACCTAAAGCAGCAGGACCTCCGAGACAGAGGTCCGCTCACCTCGGCAGCCAGCAAACAATGAGGTTAACGCAGGCGCAAGAGGAGCAGGAGAACTCCCTCTCTGGCGAAGAAGAGGAAGTGCAGGTCAACTCAGGTCGCTCGATGGGTAGAGGACCAGCGAACTCCCTCTACAGGTGACCAGAAAAACTGCAAATGGGACATCCAATAGCAAATATCTGTGTACCCATCCCTCACTGCCAATATAAAGACAGCCCAGGACACCAGACCAGATCCAGCAAAGGAAGCAATGCCGGCCAGCACAGCCAACTACCTCACAGCTTCCCAATCCTTTGCGTGACTGGGGAGAACCTCATGGACTGGGCACAACAATTTCAGGTAATTCTGATGAGGGAGGGGGCTTTGTACCTGATCCAAGACCCACCAAGGAAGCCATGGACGCTAAAGGTGGACAGACTACACCACAGAGTGTTCTGTTTACTTTTAAGCTCTATTGACACTTCAATGTATGGGCGTATCCCTGATGGGCTAACTGTGCATGAGGTTTGGGGAATATTGTATGAAATGTTTTATTGCAATGAAAGGACTACAACCTGCTTGCTATTGAGAGAGTTGTATGCATACAAAATGAAAGAGGGGTCAACAATGAGTGAGCACCTGATGAAACTGAACAACATGAGATCCGACCTCATAAGAAGGGGGGAAATCGTGATGGATCAGCACCAGATTAGCATTATATACAACTCCCTCGATTCAAGCTGGGACTACTTCCTGACTCAGCTGGATAATTTGGGAAGTGACAATGCCACATTGGGGTACATCACTAAGAAACTCATAGCTGAGGATAACCTTAGGAGAAGTAGGGCCACCATACGCAGAGAGGACAGGCCACGCAAAAGAGTCAGTTTCCCTGAGCAAGCGAGCCCTAGCCTCGAGTGTCACACATGTGGACCAAGGAAACACAAACCCACACGTGATCAAACACGCCACGAAGACACTCTGAGACCCAGATGTGAGTCACAGGACGAGTACCCACGCAGACACAAGGGCGACAACGACAGGGGGGACAGACGACGAAGGTCACCTAGCCCAAAGAGAGAGCCTAAGCCACAGAAGGGGCAAGATAGACACAAACCAGATTCAGTTAACGTGGTCAAGCACAGTGAAGGGACCAGCAGCCACAGGGCAGACAGGTCTTCAAACGCTCACCTACAGCGATGGCTGATCGACTCCGGGGCAACCACCCACACATCATGCCACAGGGAAATATTCAACTCATTCGAAGAAGACTCCTTCAGAATCAAAGTCGCCAACCAGGAACATGCAAGGGTAACCGGCAGGGGCGACGTACTCATCCCTGGAATTGGTCAGGTCAAAGGCGTCCTTTACTCTCCTGAAATTCCATATAATGTCCTGGCCACCACCAAGCTCACAGAAGACCCCAGCCTGAGGATAGTCTTCGAAAACAAGAAGGTGTCCATCAAAAGAAGGGGAAAGCAGATTGGAAAAGTGGAGCTCATAGGCGGCCTACCGTACCTCATTGCCAAGGGAGTCGAGGATGAACAAGCCATGATAGGTCTAATCGACGGCGCTGACGATGAAGAGGCGCATGACTGCACCGTAGACGACCCCAGGGAACCCGAACATGAAGACCCAGAAGGGGAAAACAATGATCACAACAGCCCCACAAGAAATGAAGGGGTTAGCAGCGCAGAGCATAGAACACTGAGGGTATCCATAGGGAAACAAATACATGACGAGTGTGCGCACCTGCTGCACAGAAAATTGGGACACATAGGTTTCCCAACAGTCAAGAAGATGCTAGGGTGTTCAGAAGGACTAAGGATCAAGAATTGTGAAAACTACCTGGAATGCTCCATGTGCAAAAGCTCCAAGGCAAAAACCGAGGCACGACCAAAGATATCCACCAGAAAATCAAGCCACCCTTTTGAATTGGTCCACCTCGACCTGGTGGGGCCACTCGAGAGATCCTTGGGCCAGAAGAGATTCTTCTTGATGATAGTTGATTATTACAGCCGATACGGCTTCGTATACACCCTCAAAAGCAAGGATGAGACCTTCAACAAGTTCAAAGAGTTCTACCAAAGGGTGCAAACTCAGAACAACACCAACATAAAGAAACTGATGATGGACAGAGGATAGGAATTCCTGTCCAAAGAGTTCGAAGACTGGATAACCGAGAAGGGGATGCTACACTACAAAACCGCACCATTCTCAGCCTTCCAAAAAGGAGTCGCCGAGCGAAGGAACGGAGTGCTCCAGACCATGATCAGATGCGCAATCAAAGATGCAGGCCTAAGCTTCTCATACTGGGGAGAAGCTTTGCTGTACTCCAACTACACACTGAACAGACTATGGTCCGGTGTCATCAGAAAAACGCCCTATGAAGCCATGTACAGGCGGAAGTCCAAGTTGAGCCACCTCCACATCTTCGGTGTGTTCGCAGACGTACACATGCCAAAGCAACTAAGAAAGAAGGGGGACAAGATAATAAAGAGGCTAAGGTTCATGGGGTACGAACCGGGCTCGAAGGCATACCGTTTCCTAGACCACAACCTGAGAATAGTGATTTCCAGGTTGGCCACGTTCCACAAACATGCAAACTGGAGCAAGATACACGCAAACGAGGTACTAACAAATGAGTCAGTACAAGAAGGAACCAAAGCACCATCATCCAACTCAAGGCCCAGCAGACCAGTGGACACGCCACCACAGAGGGATGAGGGCAGGCAGTCACATCAAAATACCACTAGTGTTGTGGAGACTGAACCTCCAAAAACCCCAGCAGAGGCACCCTGCAGGTCAACCAGGTCAAGCAAAGGCCAAACTCCCAGAGGACTAAAGGAGTATGTGTTGGGCATAAACACCTACCCCGAGACACCAGCAAGCTTTGATGACATAGACAAACTGCCTCCCGAAGAACAGGACAAGTGGCAGGCAGCAATGGAAAGGGAGATGGAGAGCCTCAAAACCCTCGGAGTGTACGCTCCTGCCGAGGTTCCTGAGGGACAGAGGACAGTGGGAACAAAGTGGGTGTTTAAAGTGAAACCATTGGAAAATGAAGGGGTAATGTACAAAGTGCGACTAGTCGCCCAAGGGTTCACCCAACGATACCCTGACGACTACAAAGACACGTACTCCCCCATGGTGAAGCCAGAAAGCGTAAAGGCCGCTTTAGTGATGGCAACCATTCTCGAGGAACAAGTGTATCAGTTTGATGTACAGACAGCGTACCTCCATGCAGACCTTGACAAGGAAATACACGTCAGGGCACCACCTGGTTTTGGGTGCAACAGAGGAGAAACGTGGCTACTCAGCAAAAGCCTCTATGGCCTAAAGCAGTCTGGCAGGAGGTGGTACGAATGTCTGGCCGAGGCAATGAGGAAATTGAACTTTTTCCCAGTTAAGGACGACAAATGTGTATTTCTAAGGAAATCACCAGAGGAAGTTGAAAAGGTCCTAGTGTATGTTGATGACCTATTGTACTTTGGGAAAAGTAAGTCCAAATGCGATGAGTTCGCCCATGGACTGCAGAATGAGTTCTCCCTGAAAAACTTGGGGAGAGTGAACAAGTACCTAGGAGTACAAGTCTCAAGGATACCCAATGGCTTTGGACTCTCCCAGAAGGAGAAAATAGCCAAACTCCTTGACAGATGCAACATGTCAAACGCTCACCCCTGTGGGACACCTATGCAAACGGATTTCCTGAAAAACGCCTATGAGGAAGGGGAACCGTTCGAAGACATCAGCCTCTACAGATCCATCATTGGATTGTTGTTACACATAGCCAACTGGACCAGGCCCGACATTACGCTGGCAGTAAACCTTCTCTCACGCCACTCCAGTAACCCAAAGACATTTCATTGGGCGGCCGTCAAGAGACTGCTGAGATACCTGAAGGGCACCATGGAGACAGAGTTACTGCTCACCCCTCGAATAGACGAAGAAATCAACCTGTCATGCTACGCCGATGCTGACTGGGGCGGGTGCTCAGGAACCAGAAAGAGCACATCCGGCTACATGGTGATGCTGAATGACAGCCCAATATACTGGCGCACCGAGAAGCAGAAACTGGTTTCTACTTCCACCGCCGAAGCCAAATATGTCTGCCTGTCAAACGCCGCATGTGACCTTATCTGGATAAACGAACTGATCTCCCTTATCTGGGAAAAGCCCAAGCTCCCCATCACCATCCACGAAGATAGCCAGGCGGCCATAGAAATAGCAAAAGGTGACACTATAAACCGAAAATCTAGACACATAGATATCAAGTGCAGAAACGTGAGACAGATGATAAGAGAAGGCTTTATATAGCTAACACATTGTGAGACAAAGGAACAAGTGGCAGACATACTGACCAAACCACTCCCCTCAGCTCAGCATGAGTACCTCTTTGGCAGTTTGTGTCTTAGAAAATGAAACGCTCAAGTATGTACTCAATGTAGTCAGCCCATATGATATTAGAAGGGGTTTTGTCAGATGTAATATCAGAATGACCTGAACTTCATGTACCACAATGCCTTGCCACTGTAACCCTATTCCCTTGAACCTTATATTTCTGACCTCATCTGACCCTATTAAAGGACCACCTCAACCTCATGCCCTTCCCTTCCATCTTTGACCCTTGATACAGCCACTGACCGCCATGCAGGCAGTGATAATAAAAGACTTTAATTATAATATACTGCCTCTGGAGTTATTGGGCGGAACCATCTGAAAAACTCTTACAGTAAGGGCCATTGATAATCACACTTTAAATACAATTTTGTAAACAACTATGAATCCAACTGACAGATGTTCTTTCCAGCCCACACCTAGTTAGTTTTCTAATCAGATATCATGGGGCACTTTGTCAAAGGGTTTACTTAAGTCAAGATATATTATGTTTACAGCATTCCCACTGTCTACCAAGAAAGTAACATAATCAGAAATGCTCTTGACTTCTTAATTTGAACACCTTAACAGCTAAAGATCCAAGAATGCTAGCTTCAGTTAATGAATTAGGGTTCAGTTAAAAACAGTGTGGGAGATTGCTAACTCCTGTATTAAAAGTAAATACTGTAGTTGACAACAAACATTGATAATCCAGATATATGGAAAGCTGCATTTACGTAAAATTATCCAAGATTTTTACAAAATCAATCCAGTGGTCTGTTAAAACTGGAATGAAAAGCAGAATGTTTGGACAAGTAGGTAGAACAATGTTTTTCTTACTGGAAAGAGAGAAAATCAAGGTAGCTCCTTTTGGCTACACACTGCTTGCATTCGTATAGACAGAATGGAGGCAGTGGGAATTAATTTCTCCACTTCATGAAGGGGGAGTATCTTGAATTGAGTTTAAAAAACATATACAGTGGTACCTCGCTTTACAAAAGTAATGCGTTCTTCGGAATGTTTTGTATTACGAAAAATTCATAAAGCAAATTTCCCATAGGAATGCATTGAAAATCAAAATTCGTAAAACAAAATGTGGTTTCCCATAGGAATGCATTGAAAAATCAATTAATCCATTCCCAAAAAAATTCGTAAAGCAAGTCATTATTTTTAATGGATTTTCATTCGTAAAGCAAAAATTTAATTAACCGAAGTGTTCATAAAGTGAGGTACCACTGTATATAGTTTCACTGTGCTGACTCTAAGGTTCCTATTCACAATTGCAGGAAAGGATTTCAGATCTCAGCATGGTCCAGCCTTATCCAAAACATCTCCCATTTTTGCCCTTCCTCATTTTGCAGGAGCACTGGAAGGTGTACAGCTTTCTGTAGTCCTGTGGAGGGAAATTAAGGATTTGGATTTCCGTCTCAGAGGCAGAACTTGCTCCCCCAGAAAAAAATCCCAGGGATCAAAGAACTTCAGCCTCAGTACTTGAGGAGTGGGGGGGGAACCTGTGGTTTTCTTTTTATTACTAACTAGCAGAGAACACAGCGTTACCTGGGGGTACCCTACCCAGGACAAGGAGAGACCCGGGCCTGCCCCCTGCCCCTACCCCAGCTGGCTTACCTTTTTGTCTGCTGTCATCATTGCCACTCTCTCAGTTCCGCCGCGAGGTGCCATCTCAGCCTGACTCTGGCTGTTGCCGGCCTCCCCAGCGACTACAGTCAGTGGGTAGCCATCACAGCCCAGCCCCTCCATCCTCCCGTGTGTTGTGTCCAGCAGAAGGGAGGCACCATTTGGGTGGGTGGGCAGAGAACCCATTTGGGGGGCAGAGACCATGGAAGGCACTGGCCCAGTCCTGTCCTCCACCCGACCCCAGCTGAGGGTTCTCCTTCCCCCCTGCAACATGCCTCAGGAGTGCAGAGGAGCCATGCTGCGGTGGCTGGCCACCAACAGTAGTCACTGGGGCGGGGGACAGCCATAATGGCCATAATTGCCACCGTCCATACTGGCGGCTAGTCCATTCACCACCTGGAATGCCAGGCAGACTTTGGCACATGTGTGAAATTTCGCACATGTGCAACAGCCTGGAACGCCAGGCAAGGTTAGGCATATGCATGGATTCTCGCACATGCACAGTCAACTCTGCTGGCCATTTCTGCTGGCCAGGGGGCAGGCATTGCAACCCCTTTTCAGGGGCAAGGACCCTGAGGTAGGCTGCCAGTTACTCACGCCGGCCACCCCAGTGTCACTCTGTATTAGGGAGCCCTGTGGTGTCATGGAGCCCCAGATCTGGTCAGCTGGGAATTGGTTGAGCTGTGGCAATGACATCAAAATCCTCCTTGGTTGGCTTTTTTCTCTTGCTTTTTCTCCTGTAGGTGGGGGTGTCCCCTTTGTGGATTGATTTAGGGTGTGTACCCCTCCCCATGGGGCTTGTCACCCCCGCAGTGACCGTCTCTTCGGCACAAGGTATGTGTGTGCCAAGTTTCAGTGTGATCAGTGCAGGGATGTGGATTTGTATAAGGAACATACTGCGCCGGACCTTGATTTTAGTTATATACTAGCACTGGTTGCCCGGCGTTGCCGGGCTGTTATAAACTGTGGTCAGCTTTTTTGGTTTTTTTTGTGGATTAAAAAAAGAACAAAGGATGATATAATTGTTTCAAATTGTTTTATTTAACCAAATAATGTTTTAGTATGTGACTTTTTTTTGTTAATTGCTGTACCATAGGTAATATTTTTTAAAATGTGAAAGTACATGTTTTTTTACATTCAATGTTTTTAAACTGTGTTTAGATGTTTTGGGTTTTTATTTGAGTTAAAACTCAACAGAGAATGCTATAAATCTTTTTATTTTATTTATTTAACATATGTTTGTTATTTGTGTAAACTTTTAATTTATTGTTATGTTTTTGACTTGTTTTTACTCTTGTGGCCTCTAGGTGGGGCTTTATTGTTTTTGAGTTGTTTTTAATATTCCGCCCTGCAGGTGGGGCTGTTAGTGGTTTTGTTTTCATTTCACGTGTTTTTTCTCTCCTGGCCTGTAGGTGGGGCTTCTTCCAGTAAGTAGTCTTTGTTTCTTCATTTCTGTTCTGATCTCGTGGAGGGAGGACGTGCTGGTGAGTTCTCTGGTTTTCTTTCTTCTGGGGTTTTTCTTTGTTTTGTTTTTGTGGTGGTGGGCTGGGAGGTGTTTCTGTTTGTTCTTTTGTGGTTTGTTTGGTTTTTAGGTTTGTTTAATTGGTTTTTTATTTCTGGTTTGTTTAATTTTTGTGATTTTGTTTTTTTTTGTGTAATTTGTGGTAGTTGTGTTGTTAGAGTTAGGTATTCTCATGTTGTAGTTAGGTGTTTTGTCTGTGCTTTTCTGGAATTGTGGATGTTTTTGTTTGTGGATTTTGTTGTTTTCTTTTTTGTGTATTAATGGTTTTTTTAATTATAGATTTATTTGTGTTTTATTAATTTTTATTAATGTTGGTGTTTGTTTTTGTAGTGTACTTTTGGGTGAAGAATGGGCTGCCTGTCGGTTCCTCTTTTCCCCATTGCTGCTTCGAATTTTGGTTTCGATGCAGCAATGGGGGAAAGGAGGAGCTGGCAGCCAGCCTGCTCTCCTCTCGGGAAGGTTCATTAGGTAGGTCGGGGGAGAAGGAGGCAGAGAAGAGCTATCTGCCTGACGATGGTTCTTTCCTCTCTGTCTCCTTTCTCTCCTGGCTTAGCTAACCATAGATTGGCAGGCAGTGATCCACAAGGGGTGATGCTCTTCTTTGCGGATTGCTGGCTGCTGCTTTTGTATTGCCTCTGTCGGAAGTACAAAGGCAGCAGCCAGTCATCTGCCAGGGAGGGTGCTTCCTCTGATGAACTGCTGCCTGCTGCTGTTGTTTCCCCCCCACCCAAGCTCAACTTTCCTTGTGGCAGGCGGTGGTCTTGCCATGTCTTTGGCAGGGTAGCGTGGAGGAGAGGGAGTCCTTCTTCTCCCCATTGCTCCGGGAAAGAAGGCCGGTGGGTGTCTCGTGGTGGATTTTTGTGGATTTTTGTTTTGCGAGGCTGTGAGGCGCTGTGTCCGCCTATGGCGGACTTGCGCTCCCGTTGGTTTTTTTTAATTTTAATTTTCACATGCTGGCTTTCTCAGCGTTCTGCATACTCACGGCACGTAGGACGCTGGAACTTGGACTTTTGCGTTTTGGGTTTGCGTTTGTGTGGTGTTTTTTTTCTGCAGCTCGATTTTAATTGGTTGTGCCGAATTTCCCAACGTTCTTTTTGCTCACGCCTCTCAGCCTGATTGGCTGTGGTGTGGCGTGGCACGGCACAGTGCAGTGCAGAGAACGTTGGGAAGTGAAGTTGTTTCCCTTTTGTCGCGTTTGTGGGGCTCTTGCCTCACTGGCGCCTTTTGCAACCCTGCAGTAACCTCCGGGCCGGGTTCGAGCGAGTGCAGGAGGCTCGGTATGGGATAGGATGGATGGGTGTAGAAACGTATAGCAAGTTCCAGTGGTTAACCCTTGGATTTATAGGTATAGATAGATAAACAGATTTTTTTCAATGGAACTTTAACCTCATGGGTTCTTTTAAGGAGAATCATATGAGAGAAGATACATACACTCTCACTCCGTCAGTAAAAAGAATGGGGTAGTCTGGGTTTTCTTTTAAAGCCTATGATTAATTGGCATCAATTCCCTTCACAGTGTAGGACAGCCTTAGGTAGTAACAAAGCAGTACTTTAAAAAGGAAGCCACATTTAACAGGCTAATTGGCCCATAATTATTGCTTCGTAGTTTAAAGAATATAGCAGGAATGTGACTGGCTTTGGTAGCAGCAGAAACGATGCAGCCTCATTTGGAGTATGACTCCTTGTGCCATTTCCCTATAGGTTGCTTTCTCCTGACCCCAGTGGCATTGGGAGATCAGGGTGATGGGGTGTCACAACACAAAGCAACACAGCTGGAGCTGTGAAAACCTTCTGTCTGCAACGCAATTTGTTCTTGCACGGGGACCTGCAGTACGACAGAGATGGCTGTTCACTCGCCATCGTTACGCTGAACAACAGCTAGCAGAACTGTGCAATGCAGCCGAGCGCAGCATGAGAGGAGGCAGCTAAGGGTGAAAGCAGGCCAGCTGACCAAATTATTACAATTAAATGGAGGGTATTTTATCTGCTCAACGACTGGAAGGTCAGAGTTCTATTCCCGAGTACTGCAGTCTCTGTCCCAGCTCCTGCCAACCTAGCTGTTTGAAATCAAGAAATTGCAAGTAGATAAATAGGGACCACTTTGGTGGGAAGGTAAACAGCATTCCATGCACTCTGGTGTTGAGGCATACAATCTCAGACAGAGCTGGCTCTTTGGCTAGAACAGAGATGAGCACTGAACCCTAGAGTTGGATACGACTGGCTTTCGAGCAAGGGCAACCTTTACCTATTTTATTCTCCACTTCCTTTGAGATGCGCTGGAAGAAAGATGTTTATGTCTATAAAGACCATAGCTCTGGACACCTATTTTTCCCTTCCTCACCTCTGGACTTCTACCTTTTCCTGCTTCCATATCTGGTCTGCATCCATTTTTGTCTTGTTTTTTGTTTTAAAAGAATGAGAGTCGTGGAATTCTTTGTGTATCTTTACTTCTAAAATCATACCAAAAAGCCAGAAACTTTATGCATGGCTTGAGTATATTGCCCCTCCCCCAATTGACCAAACTGTGTTTAGTCATTTTGGGGAGACAGGCTTTAAAAGTTACATACTGTATTCTCATGTGCATTCTTTTGAAACATGCAACCCCCCCCCCCCGGTCACAGCTATTTAACAAAGGATCCACAAACAGTCCTTCCAGGAAAGGTAGGTAGAGACAAACCCATAAAACCTCAAACTGAAATCAGTCTCCCCATGCATCCCCACTCAGGACAATGTCCTTGTTTCTTTCTTTCCCTTTTTTTATTATCACCAAAGACTGACAAAGTAGGCTAAACTTGATTACGTTGCTCTTTGGGATTACAACTCCTCTATGCATGTTGCATGTGGAGGGGTAGGCTATTAAACTTGAAGAGTGGAAGGTCAGTGTCAGGCTAACCCCTGGTAGTGCAGCACTTAAAATCCTGTACTGCAGCCAAAATGTTGTGAGTTTGATCCTTCCATGCTTCTGAGGTTGGTAAAATGAGAACCCAGCATGTTGGGGGGAAATGCTGATTAACTTGTAAACCACCCGGAGAGTGCAGTAAGCACTATGGGGCTGTATATATCGGCAGGTCAGCAGTTCAAGACCCTGATGATGCACAACGGAGTTTGCTCCCTCATCTGTCTCAACTCCTGCCAACCTAGCAATTCAAAAGCAAGAGATAGCAAGTAGATAAATAGGTACTGCTTTGGCAGGAAAGGTAACAGCTTTTCATGCACTCCAAGTCTAGTCGTGCCTGACACATGACCATGGAAATGTCTGCAGAAGCAGGTAGCACTGGTTCTATGGCTGTAAATGGAGATGAACCTTGACCCCTTGTGTTGGACATGACTGGCTTTTGAGCAAGGAAGATCTTGAGCTTGATTTAGGCTCTTAAAAAGAGTCCATTAAAAGGTTCTTGTAGAATGGGTGAAGGTTCTTGTAGAATGGGTGGATCTTTCTAAACAAACTCCCTGTACCAGCTAAATGGACATGTTTACATTGGGAAACAGAGGTATAGGAAATGCGGGGGCTCAGAGGCAGACGCCTGGCTAAGCTATGAAACGTCTCCCTATCTACATTGTGCCTGTGCCACACAGAAAATCAAGCGTAAACTAAAACAAATTAAAAGTCACTTAAAAGCAAGAGTGGAATCCAAATAAGATGCGAGTCAAAATCAAGTGTGTAAAGTTAAAAGAATAATTTTAAATTGAAATAAATAAAATGAAGGGAAAGAGAAGGAGAGGAGTTGGTTAAGAAAGCGACTGAAAGAAACCTCATGCAATTAGCATTCACCTAACTATTTAAAATTTAAGAGACAATGGTTTGAATTGGCAAGGCTTTGCAAATCTGGCCATCAGGCAGTGGACTCAATTGGCTTGACATTTGGTGCACTGCAGCGGTAACTTGGTTCACTTATTTCCCCCATGACCTATTCACTAGAGTAGGCCAATCCAACCCCAGATAACCACCATTCACACCTTTTTTAGCCCCTGTCAGGGGCTTTTACTTTTTTGCTGCACTCTAGTTTGGTCTGTTCCCAGTGCATGTGATTGCTGGGTGTGGCCCAAAATTGACCCTTTCAGCTGTTAAAGTTGCCAAGGGTCTTTTCACTCTCAATATCTAGTATCATGCAGTGACTTAACAAGCAAGCGAAGAGATTGGCAAATTGAACACTTTGGTCTGATCTTCTTTGGAGGGGTAGGAGAAAGGAAATTACCTTTTTTTGCCCCTGCTAGAACATTGCTGATGTACTGAATGACTTAGTTTATTTTTTTTTAAAAAAATGCTTTTGCCTACTGTATGAAGTGCCGATTAAGAAACTTCCCACTTCACACAAACACAAAGAAATATTTTTTAAAAAATTTAGTCAAAGTGATTCACTGCAACAGCAATGATTTAGCACAGAAAAATCTAGCACAGTCAATTCTTAAAAAATAATTTTGTATCCTATGTCCCGCCGCAAAAGAGCAGAGGAAGTGTTCAGTTTGCTGATATACTGAAGTGGCTCATTTTGCAATACTTGAAAGGTTCGCATGTCACTTGGAAGCAAGGATTACTTCAAATTGCATATTGCTATTTGCCTGACCTTATGTGACCCTATTTAGACTGCAGCAGTCTGCAACACAAAGGCCAGTGTGGTTGCATCCTGTTTCATCTCCCCTCAACCCACTTCTGACAATGACTATAATTCAAAGTTTGTGAGATCTTTGCCATTGTCATTCTTAGAGCTTCCATAGCAAAACAGAGATCTGAACTCAAATGCCCTAAGTCCTAGTTTGACACTCTACCCACTTCATCACAGTTAGCTACCAGCTAGTAGGTTTAAAACACCAGATTCCATGCTGGAGGTCATAAAACACTGACTCCTAAATCCATCTTCTATGGCTCATTCATTCCACCTGCCTTTGATTTTAGAGCCCCCCCCCCCCCAATTGTGCCTCCTTCCTTGGAAGAAACTATCAAAGCTCTCTCAACTCTTAGATCTGAGCTGGCTCCCTTAAACCTTGTTCATTATCCCACTGAGGTTCATGATTTTTTTGAGGCAGCTCCCCAATACCCATCCTCCTCTGAATGTATCAGCACACCAGGTTTGAGACTCAGACAAAAATGGCACAGTAAAGGCAGCTTCTGCACTGGCAAGTAATTATGAGATTCTTTGGGCACAGCCATATGCACATTTTGCCTCTGCTCTGGAGAAACCAGGACTTTTTCTTTAATGCAACGGCCTTCTGATGGTTCCCTGCTGCCAATGCTCTGACCTTCCCCCAAAGCAGGTCCTCTAAATGTAATTAGAGACTTGTAGCTATTCTCCTCTGACAGTCTTTGCACTGCTACTGCACAGGTAAAGGAAACTTTATGAGAAATTCTGAACTTTGCAAAGGGCTTTCCTTTGAATCCCAGAAGCAGGAAGACTTTACCAGTTGGGTAGTGGCAAAACGAAGGCAGTTATTTTAGCCCACAAAAGTCCCTCCCACTTATACCCAGTGTTAGTATCATGCAAGTTTGTTTGCTATTCCAACACCTTTCCCTGCCAGTGAGGAACACAAGTGAGATGGGAATAATCCTGAAGCTTTCTCCAATTTCAGATTCCATTGCAAGCATGAATAACCTGTGTGAAGACCAAGCTCTGCTGCAAACCCAGATGCCAATTATGTTCTGATATCTGCTCTGGCAAAACCATTGCAAAATCTAGCAGGGTTACCCACAACATATGAAGGGGTAATCAGTGCACTCCTCTTCCACAGTAATTAAATGCTAACTGTCAGCAATGCCTTTCTGCATCCTATTATTTTACATTTGACAGACAGGCAGAAAAGAATAACTGGGCATGAATATTTATTTTATTTTATTTTATTGACAAACAAAATTGAAACATACATAATATCAAAAGAGAGTAAGAAAAACACAACTTACATCAAACCAGACAACCAATAAAGACAATTAAAAGAAGGGAAAAAAAGAAGAAAAAACGCTTCCAATACACCCTATTGTCTAAGAATAGAGAGAGAAAAAAATCATTTGCATTACATATGTAAAGAAACATTATGGTAATTGTGTATTGAAAACAAAACACCCGAGCTTTAACTGGGGCTTGCAAGGTCTTTTAAAATATACTAATATTATGATTTCCAAAACTGGATTGTATCTGGGCCAGGCTTAATACCCCTTGCATCCATCAATGCATACTGGATGAAAGGATTCCATATTTCCCAGAAGGAAGGTTTCCTTCTTATTCCTAGATGAGATTTTAATTGGCTAGTTAATTTTTCATTTAGTGCCAGTTGCCAGACCTCTGCAAACCATCTCTTTCTGCTTAAGACCTCCTTATTTTTCCATTCTTTAGTGACCATCTGCCTGGCAACAACCACTAATGCTGTAAATAATTCTTTTTCACAATGTTCAAGATTTAGATCTTCCACCTCTCCTGATAAAACATGTTTTGGCTCTAGCGTTAGTAGGGTGGGAAATATTTTATTTAATTCTCCTTCTATCATTTTCCAAATTTTTTGCGTTATTTTACAAGACCACCACATATGGACGTACGTTCCTTTTTCCTTATCACATCTCCAACCAAGATCTGAATTATTTTTGTTTATTTGGTGTAATTTTATCGGGGTTAAATAACACCTCCAAAGTAACTTACATATATGCTCTCTTTCCTTATATGACATAGTTTTCATTATTCTAGACCTACATTCCCCCCCCCCCCCAGCTTTCATCTCTTATCGATATATTCAAATCCTCTTCCCATACTCTTTTAACACTTAGCTGGGCTTCCTCTCCTAGCAATAAGGCTTGGTATATTTTACCCGATAAACCTATAAACTTTATTTTCCCTTCTCTTACACCTTTCGCTAAGTTTTCAAAGGGTGTTGCTAATAGTTGTGGTCTTTCCAATTCCTTTAAATTTCTAGCCCATCCCTCCATTTGTTTTTCTTGAAACCAATCTAGATTCATTTTCTTATATATTTCTTTCCTACTCTGATAGGTATTGTAGTTCTTTTTCCAATCTATAGTTGATAATGCTTTGTTTTGCTTTAAGGTTACTCTTATTTTATGTGTCAGTGGGAGTGGGCAATCTTGCATGTCAATTTCTGTTATGGGAGATTGATTTGGTGCTAATTTATTTTTTATACACTTCCATACATTATATAAATTCCTAAGCGAAAAATTTTTAATTAATAAATTTGTGTTCACATTAGATAAAAACAAGCCACCTTTCAAATTTTTAAACTCTTCCTGTTCTGTTTCCAATGGAGTATCACATTGATGATATAATAATTTTATAATTCTTTTTAAATGATATGTTTGGTAGTAGGATTTAACGTTCGGTATATTTAGACCTCCGAACTTTGTTTTTTGGTGCCAAAGTCCTTTATTTATTCTAGGGTTTTTTCCGTTATTACAAATTTGATTAACCAACTTTTGCCACTTCTTTAATTCTATCTCTGTAATCTTGATTGGAAGGTTTTCAAAGAAAAAATTGATTTTTGGAATAATTTTCATTTTGCAAATATTAACCCTTCCAAACCATGAAACTTTTAATTTCTTTATTTGGTCAGCCAGCACTTTAATTTCACCTTTTAATTTATTGAAGTTAATCTTGTATAAATCTTTAACTTCTTCTGAGACAAAAATACCCAAATATTTTAATTTGTCCTTTATAATAATGTTATATCTCTCAAATATTCTATTTTTTCAACTTGTGACATATTACATGTTATAGCTTCCAACTTTGTCCAGTTGATTTTTAATCCTGTAACCTCCTCAAATTTATTTAAATGAATTTGTACTTTGCTTATATTTTTTAAAGAGTTGTTTATCATAAGAAGCGTATCGTCTGCGAATAAATTATTTTTATTACTTATTCCTTTTAAATCATTATCTTTTCTTATCGCACTTGCTAATAATTCCATTGCCAAAATAAATAAAGATGGGGAAAGAGGGCAACCTTGTCTTGTTCCTGCCATTATACTAATTTCTTTACTTAGCCAATTATTCATTTTAATTTTAGTCTTGCTTTCTTTGTACAATTGATCAATTACGTGGTTAAATTTAGGGCCAAATTGTAATTTTTTGCATATTTCCTTTATTGTCTTCCACTGAACCAAATCAAAAGCTTTGAAAATATCTAATGCCAATAAACATACTTTTTGTTTCCCCTTTTTATTATGTCTATGATATTAACTAATCGATTAATCAATTTTCCCATTTGTCTACCTTTAACAAATCCCATTTGATCTTCTCCAATATAAAAATTTAAAAAACTGTTAAGCCGATTATTCATTATGGCTCTAAAAAATTTTGCGTCTTGATTCAATAATGATTTCGGTCTATATGCGTCTATTGCTTCTTTGTCTTTGCCTGGTTTTGGGATCAAGACTGTTATTGAGTGACTCCAGGAGGCTGGAATCATTCCCCCTTCCATTATATAAATATATAATAATGTTAACTTGGGAACCACCACACTTTGACATTATTTATAAAATTCGGCAGGTAACCCGTCTTCCCCTGGTGTCTTATCTTTTTTTAATTTATCGATTACTGCATCGATTTCCTTATTGCTTACCTCTTGATCCATGATGTTTATATGTTCTTCCCTTAAATTAATTCTTAAATTTACTGCTATGTATGAACTTAATTTATTATCATTAATTTTGTATTCTGTATAAAGCTCTGTGTAAAATTCTTCAGCTATTAAAAGTTTATTTTCCATTTTGCTTTTGGTTTCCCCTTTTTTATTTCTTAGAATTTCTATTTGACTCTTTATTTTCTTTTGTCTGACTTTCCTTGCCAAATTTTTCATGTCTTTATTATCAAATTCAAAATTGTTTCTTTTTACATACGCCATATCCTTCCTTACCTTTTCAATCTCCACTGCTATTGTTTCTTTTTTTAGGGCCTGTAATTTTTTCCAGATTTCTTCACCTCCTGTATCTGCGTGGATTTTTTCTAACCTCTGAATATCGAATTCCCTTTTTTAAACTTGTCTATTCAATTCTCTATCGTGTGATGCTTTAACTTGGATATAGTCCCCTCTAATTACAGCCTTCATTGCATCCCACAGAACATGTAAATTCACTTCACCCGTATCGTTGTTCTCCCAATTCGTTAGACATTTTTCTTTTAATTTATTTTTTATTGTTTCATTTTTTAATAATTTGGTATCCATTCTCCATAATTTATTTGATGATCTTTTCCCAATTCTCATTTCTAACATAATCACCATATGATCTGACAATTTGAAAATTCCTACCTTGAAATCCAATACGTTTTGTATTATATTTTCGGAGACGAAAAAGAAATCAATACGTGAGTATGATTTATATTTTGATGAAAAGAAGGTATACGTTCTTTCCTTCCCTTTTATAGTTCTCCATGTGTCATGAAGCTCTAACTTCCCCACCCAATTATCAATTAATTTATATTGACCTGTCCTAGTTTTCGATTGTTGTGATGTATCTAGTGCCGATCTTACTAAGTTGAAGTCCCCTCCTATAATCAAATTTGGTGTTCTTTCTTTTTTTTATAATAGATGTAATTTTGTCTAGAAAGTTTGCTTGATCTTTATTAGGCACATATATTAACTAAAGTAACCTCTTCCTCATCTATTTTCCCTTTAAAGGTAAAGGTAAAGGTTTCCCTTGCTCGAAAGCCAGTCGTATCCGACTCTAGGGTGCAGTGCTCATCTCTGTTTCTAAGCCGAAGAGCCAGCGCTGTCTGCTTCTGCAGACGTTTCCGTGGTCATGTGGCAGGCATGACTAGACACCGGAGCGCACGGAACGCTGTTACCTTCCCACTGAAGTGGTCCCTATTTATCTACTTGCAATTTCTTGCTTTCGAACTGCTAGGTTGGCAGGAGCTGGGACGAAGACGGGAGCTCATTTCCGTCCTCATTTCCCTTTAGTCAGTTGAAATCTTCCTTCCTTGTCTTTGATGCTCTTGGTCATTGTAAAATCTAATTTGTTAGCTATCAAAATAGCAGTACCTCTTGAGTTGGATGATCCCAAGCTCTTTTCATATATACTGAATCCCTTTACATATACATTGTTTTTATTTTCCTCTTTTTGGTGCGTTTCTTGTAAAAAAATTATGTCCGCTTTTTCCTTATTTAATGATTTATTTATTTATTTATTTTTCAAGCTTATATACCGCCCACTCAGGTACAACCCAACTCAGGGCGGTTTACATAAATAGATAAAAGACACATGATAAAACAAAGTTAAAAGTTAAAAAACCCACCCCTAAAAGGTGTGCAAAAACCGAAGGGACCTTGGGGGAAGGCACACTTCTCTATACCAACCACCCAACGGTACCCCCATCCCCACCCGCACCCCAAACTTGGCCCGCCAGCCAGGTCTTTAGTTCTTTCCTAAAGGGCAACAACTCCATCTGGAGACGCAGTTCCACAGGCAGGAGGTTCCAAAGGGCCGGTGCGGACACGGAGAAGGCCCTCCTCCTTGTGCCAGAGAGGCGAGCCCCCCTGGCTGATGGCACAATTAGAGAGCCCCTCCGGTCCGCTCTGGTTGGATGGACAGACGTCCTTAGGGTGATGCGGTCTCTAAGATACCCTGGCCCACTACCATGTAGGGCTTTAAAGGTCAAAACCAGCACCTTGAATTGCACCCGGAGACAAACTGGTAACCAGTGCAGCCCCCGAAGCAGTGGTGAGGCATGGGCATAACGTCCACACCCCATCACCACCCGGGCCACGGCATTCTGGACCAGCTGCAGCCTCCGAATGGTCATCAAGGGCAGCCCCATGTAGAGCGCATTACAGTAGTCTAGTCTGGAGGTCACCAGACCGTGAGTGACCATGAGCAAAGAGTCCCGGTCCAGGAGCGGGCGCAACTGGCGAATCACCCGAAGTTGGGCGAAGGCCCTCCTGGCCACAGCCGCCAACTGTTCTTCTAGCAGCAGCCGTGAATCCAGGAGGACCCCCAAGTTGCGCACCGGGTTGGTCAGGGGCAAAACAGCCCCATCCAAAACCAAAGATGGTAGCTCCCAGATAACGCAGGACCCCCTATCCATAGCCACTCAGTCTTGCTAGGATTCAGCTGTAGCCCATTTGCCCCCATCCAGACCCCAACAGCCTCCAGACAGCTGGAAAGGACTTTGACTGCATCACTGGGATCCCCACGGGCCGAGATGTACAACTGTGTGTCATCCGCGTACTGGTGGTACCGCACCCCGTGGGAATGGATGATCTCACCCAGCGGCTTCATGTAGATGTTAAATAGGAGAGGAGAGAGTACCGAGCCCTGAGGCACCCAATATTTTAGGGGCCTAGGACTCGATCTCTCACTCTCCAACCACACCGACTGGGTCCGGCCCCTCAGAAATGAGGAAAACCAGGACCACACCATGCCCTGGATCCCCAATCCTTGGAGCTGTTCCAGAAGGATACCGTGGTCAATGGTATCGAAGGCCGCTGAGAGGTCAAGAAGAGCAAGGACGGACGGATGACCGCCATCCCGCTCTCGCCAGAGATCATCCATCAGTGCGACCAATGCAGTCTCAGTCCAATATCCAGGTCTGAATCCTGTCTGGAATGGGTTCAGATATTCCGCTTCATCCAGTACCCCCTGCAGCTGACGTGCCACTGCCTTCTCCAGAACCTTCCCCAAAAAAGGAAGGTTGGAGACAGGTCTGCAGTTGGTTAGGATTGCTGGATCGAGGGAAGGCATCTTCAGGAGGGGGCACACAAGAGCATGTTTCAGCAGTGCAGGAAACATCCCCTCTCGAAAAGACGCGTTAATTATAGCCCCAACCCAGCCACCTGTCACCGTCTTAGAGGCTTTTACCAGCCAGGCGGGACAGGGATCCAATGGACAATTAGTGGCACGGACCGCCGCAAGGAGCCTGTCCACTTCATCTGGGGCAACTGGATCAAACCGATCCCAGGTAACACTGCAAGACTGCGCACTGGCTCCCCCCGGACCCTTCCCGTCCACACCAAGTTTGAACCCCGAGCGAATCCGATCGATTTTCTCCACCAGATGGTCAGCAAAGTCCTCAGCCGATCCCTGCCAACCAGGCACAGGCCCCGCCCTACCCAAGAGGGACCTGGTCACCCGAAACAGGGTGGCTGGGCGATTATCAGCGGAGGCAATAAGGGAGGTGAAGTACTGCCTCCTCACCACCCCCTTCGCCACTAGGTAGGCCCTAATAGCGGCACTAGCTAGTGTCCAATCGGAATCGCTCTGGGTCTTCACCCAGCGGCGCTCAAGGCGTCTCTTTGCCCGTTTGAGCTCCCTTAGTTCTTCAGTGAACCACGGGGATGACCTAGCCCCCAGAAAGTCTAGAGCCACCAGATAGTGATCTGACCATGGCACAGGTGTTATGTCTAGCTTCTGTAAACTCAGATCACTCTGCCACCGCCCCGACAAAAAGACTAAATCTGGCGTGTGGCCACTGCCCCTGGTCGGGCCCTGAATTACCTGAGCTTCTAATCTCTTCCTTTTGATTTGATTCCCTAGCCCCTTTACATTCCAGGAAATGATTTTTAAACCATTAACCATACCCCACTTTTGCCCTCCTTACTGACCCATGCAAGCTCCCCCATATAGTGATTACATAAATAACAAAATTTAAATAGCAGCTGCTACTTCCTCCACCCATATTTTAAACACAATTATACCAGGAACCCAACAAATAAATAAATAAAAACTATAGAAAAAAAACTTTTTTTACCTCCCCACTTCCTCCTTAGGAAGTAACCTTAAAAAAAGATAGAAAGAAAAAGAAAGGGGAGGGGGGGTTTGTGGGCGGCGGCTGTATAAAATGAAAAAAAAGGAAGAACACAACCCGCTATGTGTTCCACATTTATTTCTTTTTACATAAACTTCTTATGTTCTGAGACTGATAGATGTATTGTGACTGTTAACCTAAATATCTTGACTAGTACCTCCTTCTGCTCCTATTACCTTATCCTCTTCCTCCTCTCTATCAACTGTTGATGGGATTCCTGCGTTTATCATAACTTCCTTAATTTGCTTCCATTCTTGTGTATTTTTTCTAATACCTTTGCTTCTGTCAAAACAACTAGAGCATAGGAGTCCTCCCTAACCCAATAGATTTTCCCTTAAGCAGAAAAACTGTGTTGTTTATGAGTTTCCACCGATATTGTATGCCTTTTTCCCTAAGCTTCTTTGTAATTGGTTTTATTAGCAGTCTCCACAACCGTTCTTCAAGAGCAATATCTTGATATATCTCTATTTTTGATTCTTCCATTACTAATAGCTCATTTCCCAAAGATTTAACGTGTCTTATTATTTTTAAATTTTGGCCCAAATTAGCAAACTTAAGTAAAACATTCCTTGATCCTTCTCTATTATTTTTTTGACCTAATCTGTATACAAATTCTATGTCCTCTGGTCCCATTTCTACTCCTGCTTCCAATGTCTTAAACCATGCCAATAATCTTTGTTTTAAGTTGTCCGGATTTCGTTCAGGTACGTTCCTCATAATAATATATTTTTTTTGCTTGCTCTTCCAAGTTTTCCAGCCTTCTGTCATATTGACTTTGTTTCACCCCTCTTATCTCAACCTGTTCTTTCACCTCTTTTAGTTCGTGCTTTATTTCCCAAACTTCTTTCCCAATTGCGTTTACAGCCTCTTTTATATCCTCTATGTCCTGCAGAAGATTGGAACACTCCTTTTTCATGCCTTTAATTGCCTGGGCAATGGTGTCTCTTATTTCCTTTTGAAACTTTTGATTATCCTTTAATCTTTGATCCTCCATTTCCTTAAACCTGTTTTGAATCTCTTCTTCTAATTTATCAAATCTGGCTTCCAAGTTACCCCTTAATTCTCCCATGTCTGGTCTTAAATCTCTTTCCCCCCCCCCACACACACACATCATCTTCACCCCCCTTTGCCCTCCCTTTATCAGTCATTTTTTTCTTAGTAGCCATTTGAATCTCAAGTACTTCCCCTTCAAACATCTCCTGTCTCTCAATATCTTCTTGTCCCTTTTGCCCCTTTCATTGATCTTGCTGTTCTTGTATTTTAATTCCCAACTTTCTTTCCTCTACCATTTTTTTAATTGCTCCAATTCTTCAATCTCCTTAATCTCTTCTTTCAATGATCTTCTTCTTCCTGTTCTTTCCTTTCCAATCTTCCTAATCTAACCCACTTGCTGTCTTGTTTAGAAATATTACTTTTTTTACTCATAAATATTTAGGACTTGTCTTATTAAATTCACCATGTGTACTATATAATTGCCAATTAAATTAGCGTAGTAATTCCCTTATTAATAATTGTTACTGATATTAAATTGTACAATTATAATATAGAATTATACAATAAATCCCCGCAGCCTTAATCTAAACACCCAATACAATACCTAGTAAACCTGTGACCACTCTAACAATATTTATAGGGGAAAGAACCAACTATAAATATATATATAACCATATTATAGATATTCTCAAAGGAATTTCCTTTTCGCTTTTTTTTTTAAAGAAAGGCAGTTCCAAACTCTCCCCTTCCCTTATTCCCCCTCCCTTCCAGCAACCCAAGTGTTCAATGCTCCAAGTAAGGGAGACTCAGCCTCTAACAGTCACAGGTGTTACAATAGATAAGATAAGAATAAATTCTGTGTAATTATGTTACAGACAGGCACAGTTCTGAGTCCTTGAAACTTTATAGATACTTCCTTGCTGGAAGACTTCCCTTCTCCAGTCTCCATTTCAAATTTCACTGAAGCACGGTCCTTTCCTAGTCATTTTTAAAAAATTAATCCCGTCAAATCTTTTCAACCATAGGATCCTAAGTATTCTTCGTTAACTCGCTTCGGTCCTATAACATTAGGAGCTTGAATATTGACACTGACTGCAGTCTGCAATCTTTAGCAAAAAAAAAAAGAGGAACCGCTGCTCAACCGCCTCTTACAATCTCCTATGGGCCAAGAGTATCTTGCTCTCTCCCGATCTTCAATCTGCCATGGTGCTCGCTTTCCTCCGCATCTGTCCCATTCCTCTTTGGGCCACGTTCACCTTTATCCCGTCTATATAGCCCTTAACTTTACCAGCCACTTCTCTTTTCCTCAACTTCTCATTGGATTTATATTCAATTATGTCCAGTAATCAACTTGATTCTTGTCTCTTCTCCTTTTCTAAACTCTTGCCAAACCCCGCTCCCGGCCGGAGTTAGCCTGGTGCCCCAGACTCACTCAGTCTCAAGAATCCGCGGAGTTCGATATGAAAATAAGGGAGAAGGAAACCAATGACTGAGAATCCGATCTATTTTGTATTTCTAGTTCCAACAGAGAATAATTCCAATAAAGTTCCCTCCAGAGTCAGAGAAAGTCAGCCGATTAGCAAGGGTCTTTATCTGTCAACTTACAGCCTGATCTCCTCCAAATACACTCCGGAGAATAGCTGTCTCATGCTGTCTCGTCTCTCTTGTCGTCTCTCACCACCTCTTGTAGCCCCGCTGCCTCTCGCTGCCTCACAGTGCCTCTCGTTCACAGCGTCTTCCAAGCCAGTTGTAATCCTTCAAATATCTCAATGATCTCAAATCGGACACCTTTCTTATTCAACTTATCTGAAGGCAGACCCTTTCAGGATATCTTCTACATAAATTTAATCTAATTTAGGTCCGCAAAACCACCTTTTTTCCCCGCTCTTAGCGGCTCACCCTTTGGAACGAGTGGAAATAGCTCCCGTTCAGCTCACCATGATGCCATGAACTGGGCATGAATCTGACTTCAGAAAGGACAATACACAAAAAACCAATGGGAGGCTGCATCAGCCTTCCAGGACACTCTTTCAACTGATCTTAAAGCAGCTGTTGTGGAGGAAAGAAATGGCAAAGCGAGTAGGGGAGAGTCGGAAAGGCATTAGAATTCATCAGCGAGTGCCTGTCCATCACTAGAGCTCTGACTCAGGATAATGGATTTTCAGCATATTGCAGATGTTAATCAGTTTACCTAATATTGCATTACAGCTTTGTGAATGGTCAGTTTTGATAAGGTAAATATTCACTGTAACCACTTCTTGGACTCAATTTCTCTCCAGCTGCACTAACTCCAACCCCAACATCATGCGCTGCTTACATACATAAAATCCTGGGTGGCACACACGCTATCTATTTTATGAAGTGGGTTATACTCAGTGGTGGGCTTCAAATTTTTTTTACTACCACACTGTGGCCATGGTATGGTGGACGTGGCCAGGGGGAAAGCCCTGCATTGCACCCAAATTAGGACTACTTTATTTCAAAACTTGGATTGTGGGGCCAGCCAGAATTTCTGCTACCGGTCCTGGCGAACTGGTGTGAACTTGCTGATGCCCACCACTGGTTATACTTCAAAAAAGGAGAGCTCATAATAGAATGAATGCATCAAGGCTTTAGGGAAGGGGATCTCAACCTTTTCAAGTCAAGAGCCGGGTCATGCTCCCTCAGACAGCTTCGGGGGCCGGATGGCCATTTTGCCCTGCCTGCCACTCACCTCTGGGTGTGGTGGAGGCAGTGTGGGGGGCCTACATGAAATGGTGTCATAGGCTGCATCTGGCCCCTGGACCATAGGTTGAGAACCCCGCTTTAGGGTACCGAAGGACTCTTTGTTGTTCTGCTTCTTTTAATCCTTTTCCCTGATGCCATGGTAGGACTGAGCTGCTGCACCTCATGGAGATCCTCTGTTTGGGCCAAGCTCCCTTCTCCCTCTCCACACACTACATTCACAGGCTACCCTAATTGGAATCATTATTTAAGCAGGCAATTCTTTTTTGACTTTATTCTTCATCCACTTTGCTAATACAGCAAGTGAAAAGAGGAAAATAGCTGGGTGGAGAACCTCTTTTATGGATTGTAAAGGTTTAAGAAATGAAAGTTGGTCACCATGAAAATGAGATGTCTGAGGAAGGCTGCTAGAGTGACTGGAATGCTGGAGAGATAAAATCAGAAATGAGATTATAAGGGAAAGAATTGGAATAGAGCCATGTGAAACTACATACAGAGACAGCAAATAAAGTAGTTTGCTCATTTGGAGAGAATGTCTTGGTATTCCATACCATAAGAGGCATATGTGGAAAGAGGAGAAGGACAAAGATCAGGGCAAGGCAGACCCAGAGGAAGGTGGAGAGATAACATCAAAGAAATATTACATGAACACCAAGTAACATGGGTGGAGGCTGCTAGAAGTGCCAAAACTAAGTCTAGGCCTAAGACCTGGGTAATAGGTTCAAAATCTCTGATTTGAACATCTGGTGGACCCTGTACACCTTGATGATGATGAGGAGGAGGAGTAAAAAGAAAAACAAGAAAGGTTTCAGAACAATTTTATTATTTCAAGAGAACTGTTTAGCTTGCAACTCACAGGAAAAGAAAGAAAGAAAGCAAAACAGTCTACTAGTTACATACTGTAGGCTATGAAAACCTGGGTAAATCTCCTAAAAATTGTTTGTTTGCTTGTGTGTGTGGTGTGTGGCTAAAAACTGCTGTTAGTTTGGTTCAGGAACAAGCTATACTGGCTATTTAATTTGCAGATTGTGACATATGGTAGGTCCATTATACTTGAAGAAAGGTTAGGTGCAAACTAGATTACTTCAGAATCTGTATAAATAAAATTGCTTTCGTCTTACATAATGTGGAAGCTCAGGCCAATTTGAAACCAGTTCCTTGAAGCAAATGTCTAGTTAGAAGCTGGAAAGGGCAAATCTTCCCAAAAAAGTAGTAGTAGAGTGAAGAACTCTCCTGAGCCACCAGGAAACCCAATTCCTACCCCATCTCCTTTCAAAAGAAGCTGGGTTTTGGAAAGGTGGTGGGCAGCACAAGCAAGGCAATTCTGTGGTCTGGATTAGGAACTCGAGCAGGTTTGACTATAGGCCCATAGGGCATGGGTTCCCCTCCTTTGGCTTACTGGTATACTCTCCCCAGTATCAGAAGCAGGATACATGGCTACAGGAGGGCAGGGAGGCTGATGGCCATTTCCTTTGTTCATGGACCCCATCCTCTGCTTGAATGTTGTTTCTTCTCAAGAGTTCATCACTTGTTCCTGTGGGGGAGCTCAATGGAGGGGTGTGTGTGTGTTGATGAGCTAGTCACACAGAGACTCCCCATTGATTTCCTATTATGAGGGTCAGTAAGAAAAATGACATTATCTGGTTACGGAGCCTGAGCTCTGATTTGTCACATTCCATTCATGTCCTGGCTGGAATAGGAATTGATTTTGCAGACTCTGGCACCATATTACTCACCGACAGGTCGAGAAGCCCCTGGGGAGAGAAGAAGAGATGGAGAGGGTCAGTGAGGCTAACTGGCTTTGCTTGTGGATAATGGAGACCAAGAGTGACCCCCGACAAAAAATCATTTCCGTGTATTTTAGCAAATTATCCCAGAGGGTCTGCCTGGGAGAAGAGGCAAGAACATACACCAAGAGTGAGAGAACTTCAGAGAAGGTCATGTTTACAGGAACACATCAGGGTTAAAGTGGTGTGTGTAGAAGCAATATTGCTTGCCAACCAAGCCTTCCCTTGTTAGAAGGATTACTTTGGTTTTGATTATCAGGGAAACTGCTTCTTACCAAGCCAGATTCACACTGGAGATGTTTGCTTGGAGATGTTGCTTTCTGGAGGACAACTTCCATAATCACCCAAACAACCTGGCCAAAAATGTCCTAAATAGAGTAGCTAGTAAAGTAACATTTCCAAGTTCTGTTTACACACCCAGTATTCCCCATACTGACTGTCAACTGCTGTTGAGGTTTTGAACTGGAACATTTCCCAGCTCCTCTAGTGGACAATGTGGTTGAATTAGGATGCACAGCACACTAATCCATGGGGTTGAAGCAGGAATTAAAGTCAAAAAGGTATGGTCGTGGTCATGGTCATTTTTCCTGGGGGGGGGGGGGGATGGGATGAAACTGTAGGTGCCTTCCAAAGGCAAAGTTGTCCAAAATGAAATGGACTATTAAAAAGAACCATGTCCATTCCTATTTGAGAGCAAAACCCAATGTAAACAGAACCTGGGACCATCACCTTGGAAAATATATGCTCGACCACTCAGTGTTGGTCTTCATCTATTTGTGATAAGAAAAGACATGTACAGTGGTACCTCGGTTAACGTAATTAATGCAGTCTCCTGGACGTTTCTTACAGCGAAAATTACTTTAACTGAATTTCCCATAGGAATGCATTGAATGCAATTTCCCATAAGAATGCACTGAAAACCAAAATACATTAACCAAAATGTGGTTTCCCATAGGAATGCATTGAAATCCAATTAATCCATTAAAAAAAACCTGTAAACCGAGCCACTATTTTCTATGGATTTCCTTTTGTTATGTGATTTTTATGTTAACTGAGCCGTTTGTTAACCAAGGTTGCACTGTAGCTACCTATTCCAAGAAACAAGTTCCTGAAGAATTGTAGGAATGTACAAGGGAATTGATCCAAGACAATTCATATGGGGGAAAATCAGGATAATGTATAATGTATAATGCTGTAGTGAAGTCATTAAGGAGTGTGTGTTTATGTGGGTATGCCCAAATGCCCCAGGACAGTAAAAATAATATGAGAAAAAGTGAACTAAGTAACATGCAAGTGTGAAAGAGTGTGACTCCGATTCTGAACCCTTTCAAACAACAATTGCTTCATATTCTCTTGACCCTGTGTTCCCCTACCTTCCAACTGGCTTCTTTAACCTAACCTTTAAAATTCACTTATATATCGGTAGATGGTAAGATGGGAAACAAAGTGCACCCTTTTGTTTTGGGGCACATATTGTAATCATAGCATCTTATCTAGGTATATTCTAAGCTTGAAGCCATTGGAAGTATCCAACTTTGTAGGCTGACCATACCGTTCCACTGTTGGCCAGAGCCTTGTTGTCAGAGCAAACATGAATATCTCTCTTTTACTCATTCGATTGTGCAAAAGTCCAGGCTAGAAGGAATTCTCACTCCTTTTTGCCAGCAGGAAAGTCAATTGTGCTGTTTATGAAACAAACCAAAAAAAATTCTCAATGCCACTCCATGGGCCAGCAATCTAGTCCATAGGCCATATATCTGTAAACCAAGCCAGACCCCATGTCCACAGGCTGTTTGTCCAGTGCCCGACTTTTAGGATACAGGAGTACACTGGACAAACACAATAGTGTCAACAAATTTTTTCATGTTGAGGATGTCACTAAGCTCCTTTTTGTTTATATTGCAACAAAGTAATATGGCTACCTCTCTTCACAAACTTTTCACCAAGGGAATAGATGCAGTCAATGGATATGCTGTGAAGGAGCTGGAATAGCTCAGTAGTTGCAGTGGCTGGCCTTGGAGTCATGGAGCTGGAAGTTCAAATCCCTACTGTACCTCCTAGAACAAGGGCCAGCCAAGATCACTGCGAGTGTGTGTGGCTAATGGTGTTAACATGCCTTGGGAAAACTGCATGGTCCAAAGTGCCACCAGAAAGAGCAGAAAGGTGAACTACTTCTGAACATTTCATATGCAGACAACTCTAGGAACAGTTGCCATAAATTAGAACTGACTTGGTGACCTATAACTATTGTTTATTACACTTTGAAGTTCAAAAAGGTTGTCAAGCTCTGAATTATGAAGCATACACAACTTTTCAAATATTTTCATATGGGGCTTGCTTCTTCCAGTAGAATTCCATTTCTTGGGCCTAAGGGAACGTGGGAAGGCATAGTCTGTAGATATTGTAGGGCTTCAACTCCATCAGTTCCAGCTAGTATAGCCAAAGAGGAAGGACAATTGTTGTACATTCCCACCATTGCTAGTCTGTGAAAGTCAAATTATTCTACAGACTTCTCAGGAAAGTCATCAGCCATCATGATTGATCATCTACTGCTGCTCACACAACAGAGTAGAAAGACATGAAGATGTGTATTGGTTAAACGTGCCCAAAGAGCCATAATTGATGTTTCAAGGAACTGAATGAAATTACGTGCTACATGGGATGACAAAAGTAAGCAAATCTGTCATAGTAAAGGTAAAGGTTTCCCTTGCTCGAAAACCAGTCATATCCGACTCTAGGGTTCAGTGTTCATTTCTGTTTCAAAGCCGAAGAGAAAGTGCTGTCTGCTTCTGCAGATGTTTCCATGGTCATGTGGCAGGCATGACTAGACACCGGAGTGCACGGATGCTGTTTACCTTCCCACCAAAGTGGTCCCTATTTATCTACTTGCTTTCAAACTGCTAGGTTGGCAGGAGCTGGAACAAAGACGGAAGCTCATTCTATCCTACAGTACTCAGGAATCAAACTCTCACCTTCCAGTCAGTGTCTTAGCCAATTGAGCCACTGCAGCAGTGGTGGGCATCAGCAGGTTCACACCAGTTCACCAGAACCAGTAGCAGAAATTCTGGCTGGCCACGCCCATCCAAATTTTGAAATAAAGTCATCCTAATTCGGGTGCAATGCAGGGCTTTCCCCCTGGCCATGCCCACCATATCACACCTACAGTGTGGTAGTAAGAATTTTTGGAGCCCACCACTGCACTGCAGTCTAGCATAACTCATGAAAGCCAATGATACTCTGATGGTAAGAGAGCCACTAACCATTATTCCAAAGAACCAGGGTCACCTTTCTAAAAGAAATGTTACTGGAGCATATTTGCTCAGACACCTTTCTTTTCCAGTTATGGTAGTTTATGAATTACTGTAATTTGATCAAAGAAACATACTTGCTTTTATTTATTTGATTTATATTCCAATTTTCTCCTATGTATGGGACTTGGGATGGCTTACAAAAAAACAAAATAAATAAATACAAATGCAAAGGTTTTTTTTAAAGCAGACTAATAAAAGGAAAATGCTTTATCTGTCCAGTTAAAATCCATTTCCTAGATGGAGAGTTTAAAAGGCCTGCCTGAGTAAAATGGAAAAGCTAGGGAGAGGGTGGCAGTGAGGATCCAGCTAGACCTCTTTATTAGAGGTTTCTTTTCTTTTCTTACAAGTGGCCACTGAGAAAGCATGAGAAAATCTTGGCTAATGTAAACCGTTCTTTTTTCAATCATTATTCTAACAATAACCTTGTAATGTAGGTTAGAGAGAGATGGTGACCTGTTGTGAGGGTGCCCCATAGTGAGCCTCCCAATGATCATTAATATGAGATGATTTAAAAACTATCAACATCCTCAATTCTAACTTATTCACTCCTTGAGATAGAGCTCTAAGGGTTCTTTCACGACAGCATATGCTCAGAGCGAGGGGTCTTTGCTTTGCCTCCCTCCACCCCCTTGGGTCACTGTGGATGATGGGACAACAATATGGAGAATGTTCATTGGCTAGTTAAAGAGAGGATAGTTTAGTCCCTGTTGGACAAAAGTTTAATATTTGCGGGCTGGGATTTTGTCGCCCTCCCACCCACCGTGAACATCAAAGAAGATTCCGGCCGGCCGTAAACTTTGTTTAGGACAAGTAGGAATTTTGGGATTCGTGATTGGCCAGTGAATCTGTTTTTGCCTACCTTTCGTCGATAAGTAAGGGTTATATGTGATGCTAGCATTGTATGGTTTGGTGGAGGATACAGAGAGAGAGTTCCTAGGGGTAGGAGCAGAATACGTTTAATTTTGGTGGGTAAAATAGGCCCCGCCCTGGCTGGGGTGTGGCCTAGTTGGGCTCCTCCCTAAATTGTTATTTGGGTTTCTCCCTCCGTACCTCTATGCCCCTGCATAGGGCCTGTTGCTTTATGAAGTCAATAAAGTGACCTTTTCTCCAAGTCGTTGTCCTGTCTCTCTGTTGGGTGGGTGGGTGGGTGGGTGGGGGATGGTGAGGCAAAGGAAAGGCAGAATGAATGTGTGTAAAAGGTAGCTCCACCTCTCTCTGGCCTTGTTGTGATAACAATTTTAGAAATAAAAAACTAGCAACTCACTCTTGTAACCCAGGACTTCTCAACCTTTTAAAGCTGGGGGCCGGGTCATGCTCCCACAAACAGCTTTGGGGGCTGGATGGCCATTTTGCCCTTCCTCCACCACATGGCATTTCCTAGTGTGGTGGAGGCAGTGGGACCCCACATGAAATGGTGTCATGGGCCGCATCCAGCCCACCGGGCCACAGGTTGACAATCCCTGTTGTAACCTATGAATATTTTCATTCTCAGAACTGTTGGAAGGTGGCTACCCTAGCACTGGAATGTCTAATAAACTATTTTCTTTACTCATCAATCAAAAATTGTAAATGGACATGTAGGATTGCTAGGAGAGTATAGCATGTATAACACCTGATTCTTGAGTTCCAAGATTGGGTTTTGCAAGGTAGAGGTGATGGCAGAATAAGCCTTGTTACAGATCTATAAAACTGAAGCCACGTTCCCAGTTTGGATTTTTCAGCACCAAGGACAACACTATCTATTTGACAATGCCAGCCTTAGGCTGTCCTTTGCATCCACATTTTATTCAATGCACAACGCCAAGGGCTACAAACCTGAGGTTTCAGACAGACCCAAGATTTATACAAGTGTTACAAAAGCTTTGCGGTTTTGAAATGCTCTTTATGGTTTCAATCCAATCCTAAAGCCATCATATTAGAAGCAATACTCTGCACTCAGAATGTCAGGCCTGCCTTTCCTATAAATAACACCCAGAAATTCCAGACTTGCACAATCCTTGGATGTTAGTAGATATTCAAGTAATGAATGGATAGAGCAGTGGTGGCTAACTTTGGCACACCAGCTGTTCTTGAACTTTAATTTCCAGAAGCCCAAGTCTCTGTGAATCCACACAAATGAGTTTATTGCTCCTGTGGATTCACAGAGACTTGGGCTTCTGGGAAATGAAGTTCAAGAACAGCTGGAGTGCCAAGTTTCACCATCATAGGGATAGAGTAATGTTGATTTTGGTGAAAGTCATATATGCACAATCCTATTGCCTGCAGTAATATTTTTGAAGAAGCTTACTGAGTATCTCATGAACTCTTTTGGTTATTCCAAAAATCCAGGGTTTTACCAAATAGACAAAGAATGTGGTGCCTTAAGAAGATGAAGTCTAACTTAATCTAAAATAAGCTTTCAGAGAGAGAAAGAGAGACTCAGGTGGCATCCCATAACCTTTTTAAAAAGGACACCTCACATACATGTGCAAGATAGAATGCCAACAGAATGTCTGACATGTTAATACATGTGGTGACAAGGCAATCCCATTCAAAGGAAGATCCAGTTATGTGGACTGTTGCACATTTGTGAGCATTGGCATACTGTATGCATGGCTTGTCTCACATTGAAGATGACCATCTACATCTGTTTTTGCAAGGCTTTTTGTACCTCATGGGTGTGGAAAATGTAGTGAATGTTATAGAAATGAAAAGAAGAATGGGACATGTTGAGCAATCAAGAGGGGAGAATTTAAGTTCTCATATGTTTCTACCATGATTATCAGTCTTTCTTATTCTGCGGCCCCACCTATTCCCAATCTCCTCCTCTTTTTCCATTACCATCCCAGCACTTCACAACTTGTCCAACCTCTTCAAAAAAAATTAAATCTAAGGCACAGGGTTCATTCTTTCCTCTTTTCTTATCCTCTTGGCTTACATCACTATCTTAAGTGCCATCTATATTATTTATTTATTATAAATAATAAATACATACACACTGAATTTATTTGCATAGTTCAGAAATTGGAATTGCCCTGGTGCAGAATTGGGAGTTATTTATTTCTCTCAATGCAGACAGCTTTCATTACTAATAGTTTTTTTTCAGCAGGCAGTTGGATCACCGGTCCCAGAGGACCAGAGATACAAGAGTAGATGAAATGAGAATAAAAATAGGTTAAGTAAGACAGAATGGAAAAATAGAAAAGTCTTAGATGTGTCTATGAAGCACGCTCGTATCAATCACTTGTAACAGCTTATTTTGACATATGTCTAAGGTTTTATTCTCTCTTCCAGAGAAAGAATTGGGTATATTATTAGCAGGCGCTTTCAGAAAACTTGAGTCTAGACTGAAGGCCTGAGAAAATAGAGCCAAACTTGGCCATGAAGGAAGAACAAAGGAAGAGAGGCTGGCACATGCAACAGCAGAACTCTTCTAATATTTACATATGACTTCAAGCCAGAGAAAATAGTCTAGGCTTCATCATTTGCAAGTACACAAATAGGTATCACTTTGGTGGGAAAGTAACAGCATTCCGTGTACGCTGGTATCTAGTCATGCTTGCCACATGATCATGGAAACGTCTGCAGATGCAGACAGCACGGGCTCTTTGACTGTAAAGGAGATAAGCACCGCACCCTAAAGTCAGATATGAATTGCTTCTGAGCAAGGGTGACCTTTACCTTTACAACACCACCCTACATTTGTACCAGGCCTCTTCATCAGCTTGGCACCCTGAATGACTGTCGATTGTGCTGCAAAATGAAAATAATGGATCTACCTTTCCCTTTTCTGATGTGACTGATGGGCTGTCACAACCCCTAATCCCCATAAGCTTGCATACTCCTGTACCAGGAGCTATTGATCCAGGCAAAAAGCAATTCCATCTGCTTTGCATCACTTAAAAAGAATTTAGATGTACAAATGTGTGGCAGTTAGAACCAGGGCCGACCCTTAAGGGCACAGCAGGAAGGATTAAGGTGGAACTCCAGAGAGTTTTCACAGTCTTCCAGAGCTCTGCATCTGGTTGTAAAGGAGGCATGAAGAGCTAGCTAATAGAGAGGACCCAGATTCAGAGAAGAGTTTAGCCAGAGAAGCACCTTTAATTCTGAATAGTAGCTGATCCTTTATGTCATCTTTAGGTGATGTGATAGAACTTATCATTGTCCTCTTCCTCCTCTTCCTTCTTTTGTGTCCCAATCAAACCCTGGACTGCCAAAATGAAGCCACCTTCATGGTTTTGTTGTTGGCCAAACGTAAGTCCTCAATGGTGCATGATTCTGGCAGTAATCAGCAAACCAGTAAACGAGCCGGAGTCTGTATCTCTCCACATTTACACAGCATGTTGTTCTTTGCCAACAACCATCACTTGAGCATGTTGGTCCTATGTTTAGGCACTCCAACCTCAGCCTATTCAGAGTCCTCCAAGTGAGGTAGGGAGGTTGAGTTGATCAGCTATATTCTCCTTTAATGTTGTTCTTTGTCCAGTGAGCTCCTTCCTCCATCTTCTAATTTGGTTTTGCTCTTGTGTACCCTCAAGAATGTTTGTTCTTGCCATAAAGCTCTTCCTGGATCTGAGCCAGTGAACCTGAGGTTCATATCTGTGCCCTGATACACCCACTCCTATTTCTGTTCCCCTGACTCCACACAGGGGCATAGCCAGGATTCTAGATGTGGGTGGGCAAATATTTTTTCAGGATGGGCAACAAAGCCTCTTTTTAATGCATTCCTATGGGAAACCCTCTAGTGGCCAGGGGAGCAAACTGCTAACTCAGGATGGGAGATTCCCCCCCTTGCTATGGCACTGAATCCAAGGCATTTTCTGGTTAAACTAGATTTGCAAGGTTTTAAAGACAGCAATATTCAATATCCTGTAAAACCATAGCAGAGCCTACAAAATGGACATCTGCGTTTGGGCGAATGACACCTCTTTTAAACCATCTTTGTGCCCCTAGTCAAGAAGCTGGAGCCCGTTTCTCTGACAAAGGAAGAGAGCAGCTGGGATGATGCAGAGAAGGCTGATTTTTACAAAGGTGACCTAAGTTTAGTGGAATACTATTTGCAGCCTCTCTGTATTTAGGAGGTTTCTCATTATTTTTAATTTGCCACCAGGCCCCTGTGCGGGTGTGCGACCCTTGCATTACTCAACAGAAATGTAGTGGCGAGGTGTGAAGAGTTAATTCCAACAGCACAAAGCTTGGAAATTGAGTTATATGGATTCACTGTGCATGTTCTCCTTGGATGTTATGCTTTTCATTTGCAGAGGTAAGGAATCAGTAGCAAATTACCCCAAGTAAAGAAGTGAGGGTGGGTGGGGGTGGGAGGGGAGTACAGAAAAGAAGAAATAAGACAGCCACGGGGAATAATTTCTTAACTTTTCTGGCAAGAGATTCAATCCCTCCTCCTTTTCCTTCTTCTTTTGTTTCATGACATATAAAGACTGTCAAAATAAGTAATTAACGGTGGGGAAAAGGAAAGGTTTCGCTGTGTGCCTGTAATTGGTGAGGGGAAAAAAACACACTCTCCTGTCATTACTGGGTCCAGGCATTGGGGAAGGGACAAGGAGTGAACCCCCTCCCAAATGAGTACCTCTGGAAAATGTCGAATTGCCAAATGGTATGTAGGTTATCTTAAGGTCACCACGGAATTCCTTGTTCCCTGCAGCACTTCGTCAAAAAAGAAGGATGAATTCAACTCCCACAACTCCCTTGCTTTAATTTGTATCTTCTGGCACCTTTTCAATGTGACCAGAAAAAGAAAAGTGGGCACAAGAAGCAAAGCATTGCTAGCAAGGGCTGATCTCTTTGTGGGAAGTTGCGATGTATCACCCATGCTATGGAGCCCTACCTCTGGTGGGGAGGAAGATATGAAACAAATATCATTTTAGAGGGCCATGTACAGCATGTACAGTATACTTAGCCAAACACAGCAGCACGGATGTAGCTGTCTGAACTAATTTTCACTACCACATATCTGGGGGTTTGTAAAACCTCCCAACAATATTGTCTTCCACCATCCCTGAGATCAGAGTCCCTGATTATTCTATCAGAGAGTGAACAAAACAAAAATACAAAAAAAATATGTTGTGGCACTTTAACAACTAACTGCTATATTTTAATGTTAACTTTTGTGGATCAAGTCCACTTCGTCAGAGATAAGAGTGAGATTTGATGGCATTAATTTATACACATCTGGTACTGAGGTACAAAATGGTTAGCATAATTGATAGGTATATAAATCAATGTATAGTGTTTTTTTACAACTAGCAATACTTGTTCTTCAGATTAGTTGTGAAGCTGATTTACCTGATTATTATGGTGATTTGTCCCTCATATCTAGCTATCCTTTCGTCCTGTATATGTAGCAAGACTCTAGCAACTCTTCATAACTCTCTGATCCTTGCAAAAAAGAGTTCTAGTTTGCAAAAGCACACTCTTATATTTCAAGAAGAGCCTGGGGCAGACATTTCCTGTCCTGAATGTTGCTTGCTTCTGCTCAACTTTACCTCTGATGGACTTCAGCAGACCTCACAATACACAGAGATTTAAACACTTGGGAATAATTTCCTACAGATATTCTCAAGGCCCATCTATAATAGGGGTTGTTGTGTCCAAGTGTTACTCACTTCAAAGGAACACAGCGCGTGAACCGGATCCGCCAAAGGGGCGCCCTCTTCAAAGGAGGGGTACATATCAAAGCGGAGCTGGAGACCAAATGGGGTAATAAACTGGAGTGTCCGCTGGTATGTTTCCTTGTTGTTGTTGAAACGGAAAACCGCTGTATATAAGATACCATCTTTCCCCACATCCTCACTCTTGTCTCCCGATCTGAATAAAGAGTCACTATGCTTAACCCACACGCTGCGTGCTAGTCTACTTCTTGCGAGAATCAAACATTGGCGACGAGGATGGGATATGGCTGTTACTGCATCTTCAATCGGACCGTTTGACATTGCAAAGCCGGAGGCATGGCCCATGTACGAGATCCAGTTCGAGAACTTTGTAATCGCTGGGGAGATCGAGGATGAAGGGCGACAGAAGGCGTTGTTCCTGGCCCATTGTGGTTTGCCCACGATTGAGCTGGCCGGGCATCTGCTGCTGCCACAGGCACTGAGGGAAGCCCCATTGACCGACATCCTGGCGGTGCTCCGAGAACACTTCAAGCCAGTCGTTTCCATCTTCCCAGCCAGGGTTGCCTTTTACCGGCGAGATCAGAAGGAGGGGGAGACGGTAGCTGAGTACGTTGCGGCTCTCCGACAGGCTGCCGTGCCGTGCCAATGGCATGACCTGGAGGAGGCCTTAAGAGACCGGCTTCTCGTGGGCCTCAGGGATGAAGCTACTCAGCGGCGGCTGATGAAGAGAAATAGGTTGACTTTTGCCCAGGTCCTGGAAGAAGCTTTGGCGTCCGAGGCTGCACACGCTGGGGTAAAAATCCTCCATGCCGAAACTGCTGCTCCTGCCCGTGGTGAGTCGGCCGTCCAGCTGCAGCAGTGCGCTACTCCAGTGGATACAGACAATGCGTCAGAGGAGGGTACTGTCGGGAGGGTTCGCCAGCAAACCCCCCAAGCTTCAAGGAGCAACATCGCGCCATGCCAAGGCTGTGGGGGAAGGCACCTCCGCTCACGGTGCCCGTTCAAGACGGCCGAATGCCACAAGTGTGGGCGGAAGGGGCACATTGCACGGGTGTGCCGCCAGCGATCCGAAGGTCACCCCGGGGACAGAGGTCAGCGCAGGACGGAACACCCAATTTCCAAAGTCCGCGTCGGAAGGAAGACATCATCTGGTGTACAGTCAGTGTCCGGGAGGTTCTTCGTTGATGTTCGCCTCCAAGGGTGTCCCGTCCGCATGGAGATCGACTCAGGATCTGCCTACTCAATCATCTCACAGAGGGAATTTTTTCAACTTCCTCCAGCAGACCGGCCGAAACTGCGGGCTCTGCAGGTCAACCTGACCGATGTGCAGGGTCGACACATTCCAGTGTTGGGAATCAGAAATTTTGATGTGCGGTTCAAGGCCATCTCAGCAAAGCTTCCCCTAGTCGTGGTGAAAACCGGTAGGAATAACCTTTTGGGCGTGCAGTGGTTTGGGCCCCTGGGTATTGGGTTTTCGGGAATTAATGCGGTTAAGGCCGACCCCATTCAGGGTGTGTGTGAACGCTATCCAGATGTTTTCCGTCCCGGGCTGGGTAGGTTCAAGGGGGCCCCTGTTAATTTTGAGCTGGACCCAACTGTCCAACCCATTCGCATGAAGCCACGGAGGGTGCCGTTTGCCCTGAAAGACCGCATTGAAGCGGAGTTGTACAAGCTGGTGGCACAGGGCATCCTGGAGCCCGTGGACTCTGCTCCATGGGAGACACCTATAGTCACTGCTATCAAGGCGAACGGGGACATCCGCATCTGCGCGGACTATAAATGCATGATTAATAAGGCTATCCGAGCTAATTCTTATCCTGTTCCAGTGATTAGCCATTTGCTGGCCACCCTCCATGGGGGAAAGTGTTTTGCTAAACTGGACTTGGCCCAAGCATATCAGCAAGTGCCTGTTAGTCCGGAATCTGCGTTGTGTCAGACTATTACTACTCATAAGGGTGCATTCCGTGTGAACCGTCTTCAGTTCGGGGTTAGTACGGCTCCGGGGCTGTTTCAGGCTCTTGTGGAAAGGTTATTGAAGGGTCTCCCTGGGGTGCTGACTTTTTTTTGACAACGTGTTGATATCTGGGACAGACAAGGGGGACCTGGCCACTAAGCTGGGGAAGGTGCTGGAGCGTTTCCAAAATGCGGGGTTGCGGGTAAAAAGGGAGAAGTGTTGTTTTTTTGCTCATGAGGTTGAATTCTTGGGGTTCAAAATCATGCCTGCCGGCATCAAGCCCTCTGAATCCAAAGTTCAGGCAGTCTGGGAAGCCCCACGTCCCACTTCGAAGACGGAGCTCCAGGCATTTTTGGGTCTCTTAAACTTCTATCACTCCTTTGTACCCCGAAAGGCGACTGTAGCTGAGCCCCTGCATCAGTTGCTGAGGAAACAAGCGGTGTGGAAGTGGGGGCCTCCTCAGGAAAAGGCATTCCGGGAAGTCAAGGAGCTGTTGACTTCGGATGCTGTCCTTACACATTACGATCCGAAGAAGCCCCTTTTGCTTGTATGTGATGCCTCGCCGGTGGGGGTTGGGCCTGTTCTGTGCCATGACATGGGGGGAGGGAAAGAAGCGCCTATCGCATATTACTCCAGGTTGTTAACGGTGGCTGAAAAAAACTATGCTCAGATTGATAGAGAGGCGCTGGCCATAATCGCTGGAACGAAGAAATTTCATGACTTCATTTACGGGAGGGCTGTCACGATTATCACAGACCACAAACCGCTCCTAGGTATTTTTGTGCCAGACAAGCCCACCCCCCAAATCCTGTCTCCGCGGATGTTACGCTGGGCAATGTTCCTTCAGGCGTACCAGTACACGCTCCAACATCGCCCAGGTATCAGCATTAGCCACGCGGATGCTCTGTCCAGATCCCCTGTTGAGTATGTGGGTCGAATTGAGGCGGAAGGACAGGTCCTTATGTTGGATGTGTTAGACTCTCCCCCGATCTCCGCTGCTGACATAGCGGCCCAAACAAAAAAAGACCCCCTCCTGTCAAAAGTTGTCATGTGGGTTCTGAAGGGGTGGCCATTGTCACCGACCCCTGAGGAGTTCAGGGTGTTCTACTCCAAGAGAAACGAACTGTCACTGGAGCGGGGTTGCTTGGTTTGGGGGGACAGAGTAGTCGTCCCATCTGTACTTCGGAACAAGGTGCTCCGCACACTCCATGTTAGCCACCCAGGTATTGTCAGGTCAAAAGCGCTAGCGCGAAGCTACTTCTGGTGGCCCCGATTGGACCTGGACATTGAGGCTTGGGTGGGGAAATGCAGGGAATGTCAGGCATCAAGGCCCGAGGAACCACGTCTTCCCCGCAGGGAATGGGCTACGGCCAGAGGCCCCTGGTCTCGGATTCATATAGATTTTGCTGGCCCTTTCAGGGGAACAACACTTCTGATTATTGTAGATTCCTTTTCCAAGTGGGTAGATGTCATCCCAGTGTCCGGAACTTCCTCTGCCACCACAATCCGCAAATTAAGGCGGGTCTTTACTAATCTAGGCCTGCCCGACATCGTGGTGACTGACAACGCATCGAGCTTCATGTCGGCTGAATTCCAGGGTTTCCTAAGTCGTAATGGGATTAGACACATCACGGTCGCTCCTTTTCACCCTGCCACAAACGGTCAAGCCGAGAGGCAGGTACGGACGGTCAAAGACGCGCTCTCACGCATGGGACCTGGGGATTTGGAGCTGCAGTTGTGTCAATTTTTGCTGTCCTACAGAGTCACCCCATTGGCCTCTGGTTTGTCGCCAGCCGAACTGTTAATGAAAAGGAAGCTGCCGACTGTTTTTGACCGTTTAGATCCTCAGCGCCAAGAGGATCGGGGCCTGAATATAGACATTCCGACTTTAAAAGGTTTTGAGGTTGGGCAACCAGTCCACTGCAGGAATTATGCCAATGGGCCTCCATGGTTGGGGGGGGGGAAGTGTTGGAGCAGACTGGCCCAGTGTCTTACAGAGTGCAAATGGAGAATGGCGCGATTTGGAGGAGACACACAGATCAAATGCGGCTCCGGGTCCCTGGGCAGAACTCTAACTCCGGCCCAGGGAGGGAGCCACAAGGGGAAACAAGGGGAGACATGGAGAGTGATATGGAGTGGGATTTAATTAGTGACCCCCTGCCCACGTCTTCCCCAGAGCCCGAGGCGGGAGGGGAAGCTACCCCGTGCTCAGAGGCAGGAATGGAAGGGGGGGCTACTCTGAGCTCTCCCCCCACTTCCAAACCTGTTGGGGTGTCCGTTGAGCCTACCCTGGTGCCTGAGATGCACGGGCGGCCCAGACGAGTTTGTGGGCCACCCATCCGTTGGGGAAAGGTTGTTTCTCACTAAGGGGGGAGGGATGTTGTGTCCAAGTGTTACTCACTTCAAAGGAACACAGCGCGTGAACTGGATCCGCCAAAGGGGCGCCCTCTTCAAAGGAGGGGTACATATCAAAGCGGAGCTGGAGACCAAATGGGGTAATAAACTGGAGTGTCCGCTGGTATGTTTCCTTGTTGTTGTTGAAACGGAAAACCGCTGTATATAAGATACCATCTTTCCCCACATCCTCACTCTTGTCTCCCGATCTGAATAAAGAGTCACTATGCTTAACCCACACGCTGCGTGCTAGTCTACTTCTTGCGAGAATCAAACAGGGGTGGAGATGCTTTGGACTTCCAGATGCTTGCCTATAACCAGACAATATTGGCTGTACTGGGTGTCAGTGCTGATAATGGCAATGGCAGGCTAAAATATCCAGACCTAAGTTCATCTTTCTCCTGATGTAAACTCTCTTCTTCTTCTTCTTCTTCTTCTTCTTCTTCTTCTTCTTCTTCTTCTTCTTCTTCTTCTTCTTCTTCTTCTGCTATATCTGAATCCGAACATAGGCGATCATCATGGTAGACTGTCCTGAGAATATAATGCAGTGGACTTTCATCTCACCCCATCATGCAGCATTTGGATCTCAAACTGCTGACCTGCCAACCTTTCAGTCGTCAGGTTCAGCATCTTAACCACTAAGCTACTGCAAGCACTATGTTCCCATATAGGGGTACAAATGAAGTTGACACCATTAGCAAATGAAAACCAGCAGTCATTTTCATTGCCCTAACAGGACTACTAAAACAAGATTAAGTTCCTGGGCCTTTATTGTAATTCTCAGGTGTGCAGAAAGCTTCCACCATACTCTGTACCCAAATAAAGAGTGTACAGATCAGAGCCTTCTGCATTGCAGTATGACCACCATACCACTGATCCAGTTCCACGAGTAACTTTCTGGTCCTGAGCCCTATTGGCACGCAAAGTCTTCATTGGCCCCAGGTCAGTATTGATGAAGCTGCTGCCCTCCATCAAGATGGATTCAAGTGAGATTTAATCCACTTGGGGACCATCACCCTTCCCTGTGGACTTGGGCACTCAAGGCGGTTAGACCTCAGGGTTGTCAGGTTAGTTAACCACTGCCTTACACTCAGCGTTGAGTCATTGGCAGTATGGTCTATCATTGCAGGATAACCTGGCCAGACACACCCACCCATATTTAGGGCCTCTTAGTGGCAGCTGCATTTCAGGTTGAATTCTTTCCTAAGATGTTTTTAAAATGTGGTGCCCAAACTTTTTTTTTGTGGGCTGGTCCCTCCCCTGACACATAGCTGTGGGGGGTGGAGGTGGGCTGCTCCTGCTGCTGACAGTTTTGACATCAGCAGTGGTGGCTGTGATTGTGCTTTGTCCTGGTTGCTCCAAGCAGCCTCTTGCTCGGTCTCATCCCCTCTGTAGCCTTTGCCAAAGCCAATCGCCGTGTCAGGAAAATCTTTGGAGCCTCCTCTGTTTCAAAATCCACGGCGCTGGCAGTGTAAACCTGGTGCGCCATGGTGACATCATCCCAGGCACGCCACGGGTTTAAAAATCCTAGCGCCACAGATTTTGAAACAGAGGAGGCTCCGAAGATTTTCCTAACATGGCGATTGGCTTTGGCAAAGGCTGCAGAGGGGATGGGACCAAGCAAGAGGCTGCTCGGAGCAGCCAGGACAAAGTGTGATTGTTGCCACCACCGCCACCACTGCTGACGTCAGGCGGCGGGGCGGGGTGGAGGGGCGCTCTGCGGCATAGCTGTCAAGTATCCCTTATTGGCCAGGAAAACCCCTTATTTTACCCTCTTTCCCGCCGTCATCCCTTATTAATTAGACTGCAAAGCCCTATTGCCACCATTGGAGGGCAGCACAGGATAAGCATAGCTGTCAAGTATCCCTTATTGGCTGGGAAATTTTCCTTATTTCCAAATCCAAAACTTGACAGGTATGCTCCGCGGTGAGCCCAGGTACTCACTGCAGGCCACATTAATGATATGCAGGAGTCTAATTGGGCCGTAGTTTAGGCACCCCTGTTTTAAACTGATGGTGCTAAGGACTGGATCTATGTTACTGTATTTTGAATCAAAGCAACTACTCTCGAGCTGCTGCCCTGACATTGGCTCTATACACATTTTCTCTTCCCTGTCATAGAAAAATATGAACTCATTTCTGTGACAGGTGTGCATCCCAAATGAGCAGCTCACTAGCTCCTTTCCAATTCCACTCAGACAGCAAAAGAAGAAAGCAGATCAATGCATCCGCATCTTAATTCTGCAAATAACACAACAACTAATACTTCCGGATGAGGAAGATTTACTGGATTATTATTTCACAAGTGAAATTTATCCCAGCCAGCCCACTTTGAAATGGTCTTATTTTTACAAGTGCCTTGGCTGGATAACACATATTAATTATATGCCATTTCTTTGGTGAGTCATTGACAGGTTCCAATCAGGGCAGTGGGCTCCATTTAAAAATGATAGCAGTTAGATCCAGATCCTGTAAACCAAATGTTATGATGTATTTTATCTAAAATAAGCTAGTTGGGGCATGTTTGTTTCTGTTGCACAATGCATTGTTTCCCTTAGCAAAGTTTGGTTAATTAACAATAAATGACTATGATTTGCCAGCTTATTTTTTGCAATAATATTATGGTTTATGTTAGTGAGGGATGACTTTTCTACTTTTCTGTAGCTGTAACAGAAGTTTGTACTGTTGCAAGGATGTATGCCAAGGAAGAATAGCACATGGTTCATGGATTCCATTGGGGATACACAAGCAACAACAAAGGAACGAAAGAAAAGTGTGTTTTGTGCCACAGTTAGATGCCCAAAATCAAGCACTAAAAATAGGCTTTTCAGGTACTGTACACGTTTTTGAGAAGGAAAGTAATATGATACTTTTTTTAAAAAACTTGGCAGAATCCTGTAGCTTCACAGGCCTATTAGTACACTTTACTTGCATTTATCCATGTAGTCTCTAATGTACAGGCATACAAGTCAAACGTGCCCATGAAATTGGCATGGATGGGACTCCTGTAGCTAGAATTTGAGGGTAGGGTAGGGGGAGATATGCCCTGAAGATGTGACGTAGCCATACAACAATCATCCATACAACAACCATCCTCTCACAGTCATGTACCCACTCAATCCACACAGTAATATTTAAATCCAGTTTTATAATCTAAGTGGGGTGAGAGAACAAAGGAAAGGAAGAATGTTTCAGAGTGCAAAATGGCTATCTAAACAGCAACACAGGTTTTCTCATCACCCTACAGATTCATGAAATAACCGGTAGAGTGGTTGTAGGGGAATATATGTAGACTTGCAGACATTTCCCTAGAGTTTCAGTGGAGCAACCAGGTGAGATCTTGAGGTTTATTGGGCTATTCAGCTGCCATTTGTCTTAGCTGTTGACATTATTACTTGCATTACTTTTGATTTCCTCATTCTTCAATTCAAAGTAGGGACAAAGTAGGGACTGCAGTGGCTCAACTGGCTAAGACGCTGTCTGGGAGGTGGAAGGTTAGCAGTTTCATTCCTGCAGGATGGAATGAGCTCCCGTCTTTGTCCCAGCTCCTGCCAACCTAGCAGTTCAAAGGTAAGAAATTGCAAGTAGATAAATAGGGACCACTTTGATGGGAAGGAAACAGCATTCCAACCTCAGGGTTGGAGAGATAGGCAGGATATCTCTCAATGCCATTTCCAGGGAATCCTAAGCAAGTGAAGGCATCTGCTTGGGAATACCCTGAAGGAAATGGTGAGCCATTGTGTGAGACAGAATGCTGGACTGGATGGGCTGTGGCCTGATCCAGCAAGGCTGTTCTTATGTTCTTATGTTCTTATGTTCATGTGCTCTGGTGTCTAGTCATGCCTGCCACATGACCACAGAAATGTCTGCAGATGCAGACAGTGCTGGCTCTTCGGCTTTGAAACAGAGATGAGCACTGCACCCGAGTCAGATACAACTGGCTTTTGAGCAAGGGAAACCTTTATCTTTACCTTACCATCCTTATAACCCTTCAGATACTGTATAGCAGTGTTCCCCAACTTTTGGTGTTTAGATTTCAATTCTCAGAAGCCTAAGTCAATTCCCTAAAGCACTGATCAGCCAATGTACTGACTTAGGCTTCTGGGAATTGAAGTCCAAACTCCAAAGGTTGGGGAACACTGCTGTATAGGATGTGAAAGATTCGTTGTTATATTGTTTCTGGAGCTGGCATGTGGACTTGTTCTATCCTGTAGTTGCTCTGGAGTCAATATCTAATATCCCCGATTCAGTCTGGTTTTGCACATCTGGCTAAAGACAGTACACACGCCTAGAAACCATCTGGCTACTCCTTCCTCCACCAGCCTTTTTTCTGCTCTGCATAGCTGCTTCTTTCCCTTCTTATGGAGATTCAGCTATGTATTCCTGTGAGTCATAAAGCAGGTAGAAGAGATGGGGTGGGTGAATGAGAGGATTTGGAACAAATATATAGCAAGAAGGGGGAAAGAGTTAAACACTGCCTTTCCCCCCTGCCAGTGCCCAGCTTTTAGTCCCTGCATCCCAAAGCTGCTTTCCAATGCACAAAGCAGCCATCAGTATTTTAAAAAATATGCATTTGTATATGGAACATCTGGTTTGGCCCTTGGAGGAAGGTTGTCAAAGAAATGGGAGGCTTATATTAAGCTGGGCCAATTATTGGAATAATTGTTTGGGGAAAACAAGGGAACATACTGATCTTGCTTTCTCCAATTTTTTTTGTTACATTAACAAAAAATCTCTGCTATTTAATGAAATTCTTTTATTTGATCTCCTGATACATGCACACATACGCTTCTAAATATGTAGGCATGTGTGCGCATGTGTAAATATAGTTCCATTACAGCAGCAGCAACTCATCAAATAGACAGATTTTTCTCTGCACACACGGCTGTAAAACATCCACTCTGCCACCACATTTGCAAGGTTTTAAACGAAATCACACTGTCTGCGTTGCGCAATGCTGTGTGAAGTATAGTGGTAATGATCCTGAAAAAGAAGGGGGTAGAAAAGAAAAAAAACCAGAAGCTGTTCCTTTCTTTAAAATCTCAGGGCATGTGATATTTTTAAAAGGAATGAATGAACATGTGTGCCTGTTAAGGCACAGAATCTGTCCTACCAGTGGCATATCTGCTCTCACCTTTTCCAACTGGTGCTCTCTAGCATAAGAATAGACGCCTTTGAAAGGTGGTGTTGGAGGAGAGTCTTGAGAGTACCCTGGACAGCGATGAGAACAAATAGGTCAATCTTAGAAGAAATCAAACCTGACTGCTCTTTGGCAGGTCAAATAGTGAAGATGAAGCTAAAGTACTTTGGACATCAAATGAGAAGAGAGGCTTCACTTGAGAAAGCCTTAATGCTGGGAAAGTTAGAGGGCAAAATAAGAAGGGGCAGCAGAAAATGAGATGGCAAGATGGTATTGTTAATGAAATGGACACAGAACTGGGTGGGTTGAGAAAGATGGTGGAGGATAGGGGTGCTTGGCATGCAATGGTCCATGGGGTCGCAAAGGGTCAGAATCGACTGTGTGACTGAACAACAAAAAAGCTGGGTAGGACAACCCTATCACAATAATGCACCATTATGAAAGTTATCATTCAGCAAATCTGCAGAGTGTTAGCTTAACGAAAGCACATCTCCTTAAATTCTAGCCTAGTACTGTGTTCTCCATGTCTGAGCATCTGAAGATGGTGGATTGTGGAAGGAACTTGAAAGTGTTCATTTGTTGTTCAAAGTAGCTGGAAAGAAAATTGACACCCACCCAATTTACATTGTGTCTCACTGTGGCGTTCTAAAAGCAAACGTGAGTTTGCAATGACTTGCTGTGTTACTTGTTATCAACCCGATCAAGAAAAATACAGCTTTTAATTTATAACCCCTAAGTAAGACTGTTAATAATACAATATTTAGATGTCATTAGTTCATAAGTTCGCTATACGTTGAAAATGGTTTGATGGCATCTAGCAACAACGCTTGTTCCTAAAAAGCAAGTTAATTACAAGTTACATTACATTACAAGTTAACTGTGTTGCTTGTAATTGTTTCCTCCCAGACTCTGGCATGAAGTAATTTTAGATTCCTATGGAATCTGTGGTCCTTCTTTAATTCAACACCCCATAAATGCTCCCTCCCCCACACACACATTACACCCTGAGTTGCTGTGGTAAACTGCTGTAGTTACTCTGCCTCCTATCTTGCAATCTTAGTAAATGAGTGGTTTGCCCCAAATAATGTGTTTGTAGGAAAACATGAAAGAGAAGGGCTCACGAGTCTACTAAGGTCGGCATTCACTTCTTCAGGCAGATGGCAGGCATCAGAGCACTTTAAAAGAAGGGAATGTGCTGGTTTGGCACAAAGGGAATGCTTTTTTGCAAAGTGTCGGCAAGGACAAAAATGGTTCAGGTTGCTGCTAATGGTGAAAAAGTGGGGGTGGGGTGGGGGAGATTAAACAGCCAGAAATCCCTAATGCTGCATAATGGTTCAAATATTTTCAGTGGCTCAAAGCAGTTTAGCAGTAGTAAGTCTTTCATGCTCACTGAGTGCTTCCAAGCATTTTTTGAAAAAATGTTTAAAGACATTTACATTAGACAACCTCCTCAGGTGAGGCAAAACAAAATAATTTCATGGAAAGAAACACAAATATGAGCTGAAGGTTTATAGCTGTTCCTCCCCCCACCTGCTTCCCTAAGAAACTTCGAGGGCGACCATTTACAGGGTCATTCCCCTTATACTGGAGAATGAAGGAAACCTCTCAAGCATTTTGTAATGTAGGTTTATTTGCTAGTATGCCAGTTGAATATATGGAGTAAAACAAAATGCTATTAACCCTATATCAGTTCCCCAAAGGCAACAGCAGTGTACTATTACCATCCATGTGGCACACACTTGTGCACACACATGCGCGCACACACGCACACGCGCGCACACACACACACACTTTCCCTCTAGCTGGAATCAAACCACAAAAATGGTTTTCTTTATTCCATAACCATGCAAGTGAAATGTGAGCTGTTGCCTAGAGGGCCATAGGGTCTTGAGAGTCAAATGAGGTAATGGTTCCAATTCTATTCTGCTCTGGTCAGGCCTTAGCTGGAATCCTGTGTTTACTTCTGGATGTCTGAGTTATGGACCATGACTATGAAGAAAAGGGACCAAGAAGCTAAGAGTTCTGGAAGCAAAGCCTTGTGTGGAGCAGCAGTGGCAACTGGGTAGGTTTAAGCCTAAAAATTTTTTGGGAGATTATGATAGCAACTTTCAATCACTAGAGGTTTGTTACAGGGGAAATGGAGAAAGTTGGTTTTCTGCTGTACCAATGAATTCAATTTGTAAGAAAGGATCTTAGGAAGAACGTCTCTTATGATCCCAGTAATTTGGTTGTACATGGACTACCTTAGGAGGTGATGGACTCTCCTTTTTTGGAGGCTTTCAAACAGAGGTTAGATGGATACCTGTCAAGGAATGCTTTAACTGTGTGTCACACCAGCATGAGGCTGGATCCTATGATCAATTCAATTCAAACTTTATTATGGTCAATGACCAGTGCAGTAAAAAGGGGTTAAGTGCATGAAATACAGTCAAAATGCACCACCACAAACACATTTGTTTGAGTTAAAACAAAATCAGTCCTTAAAATTTATGCTACATTTGGGACAGGTATCTGATTTAAAAAGAATAAAACAGCACATAAAACAGTTTAAAAGTTATAGTTATAAAATAAGGATAAAGATATCTGTATACAAATGCACATAATGGATACAGTATACATCAGTAGGATATAAAATAGGATTACAAGTTCAAAATAAAAATCACTATACTGTACAGTAGTTTGTTTTTAACCTGTCCCTGCTGTAGTTGGTTTTCTCTAATGCTTCGTACCCTGGGTTGCCCTCCAGGCAAATCTGGCAACAGCAGCCATCAGGTCAGTTATTCTGTCTGAGAGCATGGTTCTAAACATATGATTATTCAACAAATTGGAGGAAGGATCCTATGATCTTTGAAGCCCTTCAACTTCTGTAGTGGTTATGTGCCATCAAGTCATTTCTGACTCATGGCAACTCTGTATGAATGAGAGCTCTCTATAATGTCTTGACCTTTGATCTCTACAGTTCTATGATTCTGTGAAACAACACAAAAATATTTCCATTATGTAATGGGCATCCATAAAGGACAGACTCTCTTTCTTGTGCATAGAGAGTACCAGCTTGGTCAGAGAAGGATCACTCAATTTTAAATGAGCCAAAACTTCAGCGGATGGCAGATGACAGAGGAGCCTGGTGTGCTGTGGTCCATGCCCTCCAAAGGAAGGTGTTTTCAGGACTTATCAGCTATCCTAATATTAGTTTACTCAGCTACCCAAAATCATCCTTTGCTCCTGATCATTTTGCCCATTTCTGGTTAATATTCTTTCCATATAACTTTCCCTTGCCTTGGAAAAAAGAAAAGACATGAAGGTAACATTAATCAAGAAGGAAACATGATGAAGAAAATAAGGATTTGTGAATATTAAATATCTGCGGTTTCCCCATGCCCCACAGGGCATGGAACGGCCCGCCAGAGGCCACCGCGGTGAGAGACGCTCCCAGCCCGTGGGCTCTGCGGCCGCCAAATTAAGGGGGGTGAATAAAGTATAGGGTTTGATTCACCCAGTTACCGTGACCTGACCTGCGACTCGGCCAAGTAAGCAGATAGCTGACTCCTGTCAAACATTAAGTGCATAGTTCATCTCCCGGCTCGGGAAATCCCTGGCGCAAATAAGCCATGTTTGTCCCTGCCTAATCCCCAAGACAATGAGGTCCCAAAACCCATGTTTGCCCCAGTTAATTAACTTCCCTTTGAAGAATTCCCCATTAACCCATGTACGTGGGTGAGGTAATTTTCCTGTCAGGTGACAGCTTGCCACCGTTGCGCTTTTTTCCCTATAAATGATGTTGCCTTTTTCCAATAAAGTACTGATCTGATCTCGCTCCTGTTGCCTCGTGTTGTCATTGATCAGTCTCCTCCGGGCTCTAACGCCGCCCTAGCGGCCAGATATCGCTACAGCTGGTGACCCCGACGTGATTTACTCGTGAGTAAGAGACCCCGGAGAGGTCTACTCGTGAGTAGCGCTCCACACGGTCCGGTTCTGCGCTTGAACCGCGACCCGCCAGCCCGGAGGATAGCGCGGCGCTCTGGTCGGCAGCCAGCCGGACAGAGAGCGGCCCGCCGCGAGGCATTCCAGAGAGACATTCCTACCGCTTCCTCCCCGCTTTCGAGAGGTTTGCCATAGAGGGAAACGCGTTCCGCTCAGGGCAGGCTGTGAGCCCCTGACATCGCAGAGGCCGATAGAAGGGCCCGTGGCAGAAGGTCCACGCTCCGAGGTCTACCCCAGACACCCGTCGCCCGAACCTGTTGCCTGCAAAGATGCGTCGATCTTCGTCCCGAGGAGGAAACTTCAGAGGACCATCGCAGGTAATATGGGGACTTGTTCTCATAGACCAAGTCCGTCCGCTAGCCAAAGAACTCGGGAGCAAGAGTTCATAATCCTGGCCAGGGTTTTTAAGTTACGATTTCACAGCAGGGAGCTAGCGAGACTTTTGGCGTACCTCAGGGAACACTGTCTACTTTACCCAGAAGTAGGTACGTTAACCTTGAAGCTCTGGGATCAGATAGGAGACTGTATTCAGCAAACCCCGAAAGCTCCAGGAGGGATAGTCCGCACATGGGGGAAATGTAGGAGACTCTTAGAGCAGATCGAGCCAGTCCGGGTAGAAGCGGAAGAACCCCCGTTAGAGAAGCCATCAGGCACGCCAGTCGAGCCGACTGCGCCCACCGCACTCTATCCGACATTCAAGTATCAGCAGAGTAGCGCAGGGAGCCTTCCTGCGGTGACAGCTGCAGACGTCACCAAGGGAACGCAGGGAATGAGAGGCGCTGGCGCTTCTCTGACAGCCCCAGGTTCCCTAGTCGTGAAGAGTGCCCTTCAGCGCACAGCTGAGATAGAGCTTAAGAAGGGGGAATTGTCGGTTGAGCGGCTAGCTGAACTCAGACAGATTTGTCCCATCCGCTTGGAGATGGACGCGCTCACGGGCGCACAGCAGATAGTACACTCCCCAGTCCCGTACAAGCTTCTCATGGCTTTACGGAAAGCGATCTCAGAGACAGGGCTCCAAAGTCGTTTTACGAGGGGCACGCTCCAGCAAGTGTGCGAAACCACCATGTGGATTCCCCATGATTGGAAAGCCGTCATGAGGATGATGCTTACCCCCAGCCAGTACATGATTTGGGACAGTGAGTTCCGCCTAGAGGCGCAAGCTCGGGCTGCCAGGATGGGAGGCGCGGTAATCCCTGACCAGCTGTATGGTTCAGGTGCCTTTGAGTCCATCAACGCTCAAATCAACTTGCCTCTCGCCACCCTAGAGATGTCAGCCGAGGCTGCCTATAGGGCATACTTCAAGGTCCCAGCGTCTGGCAAAACGGCCAAAAACTACAACGCCATTAAGCAGGGAGCCCAAGAGCCCTACATGGACTTCATCAATCGCCTGGAAGAAGCAATTAGCAGGCAGATTGACAATGAGCAAGCCCAGCAAGAGCTCATGATTAAGCTAGCCAAAGACAACGCCAACTTGGACTGCCGTAAAATCTTGCAGTCCCTGGGCAATCGCCCTGACATAACCTTAACGGACATGATTCGAGCATGCTCCGATGTTGGCACAGACTCCTACAAGATGGGTCTGCTAGCGGCAGCGGTGCAGGGGGGAAGAAGACCTAATGGCAAGAACAAGGGGGCATGTCACACTTGTGGCAAGATCGGTCACTTCGCTAGGGAGTGCCGATCCAAGGGAGGCGGGCAAAAGTCCGGCCGTCCCAAGGCTCCGAACACCCCCTGCCCGAAGTGCAAGAAAGGCTACCATTGGGCCAGGTTTTGTCCGAGTTCGGGAAACCGGAATCCGGGCACGTCTCTGGCCCCAGTCCAAACAGAGGCTTCCTTCACCCAGATCCAGAACTCCCCAGACCTAGACTAGATTCTAGGCACATTCCAGGCACTGCGAGGGCACAGGCCAGCCCCAAGGGCAGTACAGGGCTAGAATTGACTTGCCAGGCGGACGTTACATGCGACCTGCCAGGCACAGTCTATCTGGTCGATTCCCAGTACATGGGACCCCTGCCCAGAGGCTTTCTAGGTTTAGTTTTGCCCCGTAGTGTAGCTGGAGCACGCGGAATTTTTATCATTCCAGGAGTCATTGACTCGAATTTTTCAGGCATTCTCCAGGTCCAGCTTTGGACGCACCTGCCCCAAACAATCCACACGGGAGACACCTTAGCGCAACTGATCATGGTTCCTTGTCACTCGCCAGCAGGCAGCCAGGGAAGGCTCAGGGACAGCTCAGAGTCCGGTTCAGCAGACCGCTCGAGCGCGAGGGAGGCAGTGCAAGGATACCAGGTCTTAGTGACAGTGGAGACCAACATTGAGTGGAAGCAGCGCCCCGTTATCGAGGTATTTTTGAACAAAAGGGTGTTCTCAGGGTTACTCGATACCGGAGCGGATGTGACAGTGATAAGCAGGAGCCAGTGGCCAAGAGAGTGGGCCATTGAGCCGGTCTCCGATGTGTGGGGGGTAGGAGGCATTCAGGAAGCGTTTAGAAGCCGAGAGTGGGTAGAAGTCACAATCCCAAGGGCTGACGGCACGGCGGTAATTCGGCCGCACATTCTTGACGTGCACGTCAATCTCTGGGGGCGAGACATTCTGCAGCAGTACGGTGCTACGCTTACCTTCGGGTAATGGCGTTGCCACTTAAATGGCTCACCGACACTCCGGTCTGGGTAGAACAATGGCCGGTAGTGGGAGAGAAATTAGTTGCCCTCAAGCAGCTAGTTAAGGAACAGCTAGACGCAGGACACATAGAACAGTCCACGAGCCCCTGGAATTCGCCAATTTTTGTCATTAAGAAAAAGTCGGGGAAGTGGCGACTCCTCCACGATCTCAGAGAGATCAATAAGTGCATTCAGCCAATGGGTCCGCTTCAATGCGGCATCCCAAATCCTAATATGATTCCCGAGGGGTGGGAGATCCTAGTTGTAGATCTCAAGGATTGCTTTTATACAATCCCCCTAGACCCCAGGGACCGGGAAAGGTTCGCCTTTACAGTGCCGGTCGTGAACCACGGTGAGCCCACGCAGCGTTACGCGTGGAAATTTTTGCCACAGGGCATGCTCAATTCGCCCACCCTGTGTCAAATTTATGTTCACGGCGCACTGGCAAAGTTCCGAAGCCTTTACCCTAAAGCTATTGTTTGTCACTTCATGGACGACATTTTAGTAGCGTTGCCGCAGCTCGGCAGCGAAATGTTTTCTGACCTCCAGGCCAGCCTGGGGGACAAAGGCTTACTCATTGCCCCGGAAAAAGTGCAGAGAACCGAGCCCTTCTCATACTTGGGCCATCGGCTTCTCCGCTCTTTTGCAGCGCCAGTTCTGCCTCAGATAAATTTACAAGACTCAGTCACCCTTGTAGAGTTGCAGCAAGTTTTGGGAAACATTAATTGGGCCAGACCGTATTTCCGATTGGATACGGATCTTCTAAAACCGCTCTTCTCGCTGCTAACCTTAGGTAAGCAGCCGGCAGACCGGATAAAAATCTCTCGAGACGCGCGCTTGGCGCTCGAGAAGGTGAACCAAGTCCTCAGCCAGAGGTGGGTGGATAGGATCGCCCCGGGGCCATATGCCCCGATCCTGAATTTGTACATCATACGGTCAGGATCCATGTTCACTGGGGCGCTAGGGGCGGACTCAGAGAAGGGAGCGAAAATTGTGGAGTGGGTATACTTGCCTAACACCTCTTCTCGGAACATTGTTCCGCCCCAAGAACTGGTCTCCGTGGTGATCTACCACGGTAGGCTGAGAGCAAGGGACATTTCTGGGCACGATTTAGCTAAGATCATAGTCCCGTTCACCAAGGAACAAATTCATCAGTTGATGCAGCTAGGTGACTCGCTTCCGATAGCTTTGGAAGGATTCACTGGAAGCTTGGCATACCATTTGCCCAAAGACCCCAGACTTGTCTCACTCCAGACAGGAACAGTCAGTTTGTTCGAATTGCTTTCGCTGGTCCCGCTTCAGGGGGCCAAGACAGTTTTTACCGATGGGGGACGCACATATGGTGTCCTGACTTGGCAGGAGGGCGAAGCTTGGCACACGCTGCTAACTCTTCCACAGAAGTCCGCTCAGCGGGCAGAGTTGGCAGCCGTGAACCTTGCCTTGCGCACCTTCGCCAAAGAACGGTTAAATATCATTACTGACAGTCTGTATGTAAGGAATTTGCTCCACAGTCTACCGGGAGCTTACATCACTCCCGCGATAGACAGAAATTTGCTTAGTTTGTTTCTCACTGCTCAATTTCATTTGCGGAACCGCACAGAGCCGCTCTATATTGCCCACATCCGAAGTCACCAAGACCTACCGGGTCCGATTTCCGCGGGCAATAGCAGAGCGGACGCAGCGGCAAAGGAAATTCAGCAACGTTCGGTTTTGGGAGTTTTTACTACTCCAATCCAGAGTCATGCCTTTTTTCACCAAAATGCCAAGGCACTCGCCAGACAGTTCAATCTGCCACTCTCTCAGGCCCAAGGTATAGTTCGCTCTTGCCAGCATTGTGCAGGGGCACCGGGGGGGCCCTCGTGGGGGGTCAACCCACGAGGGACAGAGGCTAACCAGGTGTGGCAGATGGATGTCACACATGTGGCGCAGTTTGGCAGGTGGCAATACATGCATGTCTGCATAGATACTTTTTCACAGTTCGTTTGGGCTACGGCGCAGAAGGGGGAAACTGCGACCCATGTGGAGCAGCACCTCCTTTCCTGCATTGCTGCCATGGGCAAACCACGGCACGTGAAAACGGACAACGCGCCATCGTACTGCTCTAGGCAGTTAGCCGCCTTCATGGCAACATGGGACATCAAGCATACTTTTGGAATTCCCTACAATCCGCAAGGGCAAGCGATTGTAGAGCGGGTCAATCGGACGCTAAAGTCCTATATTGACAAACAAACAGAAAGGGGGGAGCCACCAGCCCTCCCCAAGTCACAGGGAGAAGCACAGATGTTTCTCAACAAGGTATTGTTCACTTACAATCACCTTAATGTTTTTTCGGATTGCACGCCGCAGGAGAAGCATTTCCGCCGTTCGGAAGCTCTCCCACGACCTATGGTCCGGTACCGAGTGCCACCAGACCCTTCTTGGAGGGGCCCGGTGCCGCTCATAACCTGGGGAAGAGGGTATGCTGCAGTTATGTCTCCTACAGGTGTCGTTTGGATTCCAGCCCGGTGTGTCAAGCCCTACGTGGAACCGCATGGCGTGGAACCAGGCCGGCCCGAGTCCGATCCCGGAGATGGAGGACCACACCCTGACCGAGAGGACCCGCCGGAGGAAACGGCCGCCGATGCCCAAGATCACCTGGGGGATGGTCAAGGCTCTTTGCAGTGACGCCCAGGACGCCGTTCAGCGCGAGGAGAAAGAGCCGACACCGGAGAACCTCACAGCTGCAGTTTTTGCCCTGATTCACGCCAACACAGCGGCGATCACCATCATCCTGGCCCTTTCCCTGCTTTTGGGGGGAGGCGCTCAGGCTACTCCGATCCAGGCTGACGGTTTGCCGCCTGGTGAAGATATTTCCGCACGAATGCGGTACAACTTGTGGGAAAGGTTGGCGGGTCTCGTCAACCAGTCCGATTTTTGTCTACAGCAGGACATTGGTTCTGCATCTATCCTCAGCACCTGTCTCATCCCCGTGTGCCACACTCTGGACGCGCGCACCAAGGATGGCGACTGGTTGTTGAAGGCGTTCTTTGGCCCACACACTCCTACCACCTTCTCAGCATACGCACGCTGGGGGGGATTGCGACTTGCGTCAACCTTGCCGGCTGACGCAGCCACTCTTCATACCCATCGAGTGGCGGTCAGCCCGGACGCTGCTTGTACCCGAATGACCGGCTGCACCTCAGGCGGTCAGACTCGGCGCCGCTGCCTTGACCCCGGCAGCGGCAACTGGACTTGTAATAAACCAGAGACACTCATTTCGCTGTACGCTCATGTCACCCTACCTTCAGGGTGGTTTTTCACCTGCAACCAGTTCACATGGAACTATATCCCTGCAAATCTGTCGGACTCAATGTGTTGTATCAGCCGTTTGACACTGTTACTTCCTACTAAGGACATGATTGCCCCAAGCATAAATGACACGAATGTACCAAATGTTGATATCTCCTCACTCATACGGCACACACGCACAACCCAGTTAGACAGCTCTTGTGACAGCAGCTTTAGGGTAATGAGTCCCGCTGAGTATGTATCGCTAGCAGTCAGCCTTGTCGGCGTGCCAGGCTTGGCCGTCGGCAACGCACGGAGGATTGGCCGCTTGGCTTGCGGTTTGGCAAAAGCCATTAACCATACCTCCACAGCGATAGCGCTCCTCAATCAGGAGCAGGCAGAACTTCGCCATGCTGTTCTTGACAATCGAGCGGCTATCGACTACCTCCTCTTGCTGCACCACCTGGGCTGCGAATCTTTTCATGGAATGTGTTGTTTCAATCTTACTGATAACTCCCGTAAGATCCAAAGCCAGATCACGAACCTCCACACCATAGTCCAGGGCATTACTGAGGGTTCCGCATGGGGAGCTTGGTGGAGTTCCCTGTGGAATTGGATGTGGTCATGGATCCCCTGGGGGTGGCTGCAAACGGTGCTTAAGGTAGTGGTGGGGATAGCCATACTAGGCATTACGCTTTGCTGTTTTGCTCAGTGCATTCCCTCGCTGATCTCCAAGTGCCGCCCCAGGGAGAAATTCCGTGACGTCATACCCGCTCAACAGCTGATGCCGCTCTTGCGCAAGCTCGCCAGTCAGGTCCTTAAATAGAAAATAAAGGGGAGATGCGGTTTCCCCATGCCCCGCAGGGCATGGAACGGCCCGCCAGAGGCCACCGCGGTGAGAGACGCTCCCAGCCCGTGGGCTCTGCGGCCGCCAAATTAAGGGGGGTGAATAAAGTATAGGGTTTGATTCACCCAGTTACCGTGACCTGACCTGCGACTCGGCCAAGTAAGCAGATAGCTGACTCCTGTCAAACATTAAGTGCATAGTTCATCTCCCGGCTCGGGAAATCCCTGGCGCAAATAAGCCATGTTTGTCCCTGCCTAATCCCCAAGACAATGAGGTCCCTAAACCCATGTTTGCCCCAGTTAATTAACTTCCCTTTGAAGAATTCCCCATTAACCCGTGTACGTGGGTGAGGTAATTTTCCTGTCAGGTGACAGCTTGCCACCGTTGCGCTTTTTTCCCTATAAATGATGTTGCCTTTTTCCAATAAAGTACTGATCTGATCTCGCTCCTGTTGCCTCGTGTTGTCATTGATCAGTCTCCTCCGGGCTCTAACGCCGCCCTAGCGGCCAGATATCGCTACAAATATCAATCCAGCAATAAAGACTTATGGGCAAAACATTCCACTCCCCCCCCCCCCAGAAGTGAGTTAAGAAGATATTTCATTGGTAATGCATAACAACCTATACCCAACCTGTACACCAGGGGTTCCAAACTTTTCCTGCCATGGGCCTTACCACACACCCTCAGTCAGCTGAGGGGCCAGTCACGTGGTTCTTCCTGCTGGTGGTGGTGGTGGTGGTGGTGGCAGTGGCAGCGGCAGCAGTGGTGGTAGCAGCGGTGACGGCAGCAGTGGCAGCAGCGGCACGTGCATTTGTGTCACGTTTCCAGGCATTTCCCCCACCTCTGCCATTTCTCTTGGAGGAGGGAGTAAAGGAAAAACATTTTTGCACCATTTCTGATTTTTTTCCACCACGTTTTTGCACAAAAATGCGGCAATTTTTGCACTTCCAGTGATGTCAGGGCACCTCTGGCATCAGCAGCAATTTGACCCGGGGGCTGGATGAATTTGGCCTGGGGGCCAGATCCAGCACGCAGGCTGTAGGTTGGGAACCCTTGCTGTACACCAACTCTTATCTGTCACACCCACTATAACTTTTAAAAAGTTGTGTTGTTGTTGTTTTTTTTAAAAAAACCAGATGATATAGACATGGCATGTATCTAACAACAACAAAGAATCCAGGGACTCTTTAAATCTGTGGTTCCCAACATGGGGCCCATGTCCCACAGGGAGAATTCAATTCCCAGAAGCCTAAGTCAGTACATTGGCTGATCAGTGCTTTGGGGAATTGACTTAGGCTTCTGGGAATTGAAGTTCAAAAACCAAAATTTAGGAAATACTGCTTTAAATGCTAATGCCTGAATCTTTTTACATTAAAAACACACAGAACACAAGTATACAACTGGTTTCCCCTCTTTGCCAAAAAGCCATCATTTGGCCAGATATGAAACCATTGTGATCTTGTCCCCCACCTGCAGAACAAAGGAGTAAAGGACTACTTGTGTGATTATTGCAGTGCACACTGCTTTTCCCAACAGGATTTTGGCATAAGTATTTGATTATGTCCCTCAACATAATCTTGTCTGCATTGATTTTGGAACTTACTTAATAAAATAGTAAAAATATCCACAACTAGCCTTGCCTTCTTATGGTATTATTCATGACACACAGATGCAATATTCCAACATTAATACAAAACAGTCTGATTCTTCGCTCTCATCTAACAATACAAGCTTGCAAGCTTTGAGCTACTACTGTGGCTAATTGAAAGAGCACTTAATTTCATAACATTAGCTTGTAATGTTGTCATCAAAGTGATGTAATTGATTTGAGCTTCATAATGGATTCTAAGATGCTAATTTTAAAGAATATATTTGCAGTTTGAACAGGAGACAATGGAACAGTGCCACAGTAATATTGTTATTGAGAGGAAGAATTGTAATGCAAAGGCCGCACCAGAACAAATCAGAAAGTTTTACAACAAAGGAACAATCTAATTATAAGATTCTCTTACTTAGTGGCTATGGATTGACTGCACATCAGATACATATTGATGTACAAGAAGACACGTGATGTCCTCCTCAAAGAGGAGTAGCCAATTGTAGATATTTTCATGCAGACAAATAACATTTTATATAGAGGCTACACATTTATCGACACACACGCGCACAAACATACACACACACACAGAGCCCTGGTTCCCAAACTTGAGTGTGCAGATGTTGTTGGCCTTCCAATTCCAGAAGTTCCAGATGGTACAACTAATTTCCCAAGGATTCTGGAGATTTGGAAAGTAACAATTCTAATGCATATCAGGGATGAGAAAATTAGTCCTGGTCTGTGTTGATTCATCACATGCTTGGTTACAAATCCATTCAGTCAATTTTCTGCATTATTTGGGGATTCTAAAGAGGGCAAGGAGAGAAAAATACATTTAAATATATATGACAATCTGCCTTTTAAAATGTATTCGCTTAAATACAGCTGCTAGTCCCCACTGAATGAATGAGATTTAACATTAGTACTGTTTTAGCGAATCCCACTCATTTCGATGGGCTTATTTTAGCTAGGGTTAGCAAGTGGATATAATCTATTTTCTTTCATTCATTTTTTAAAAAACCCTATGCAATTAAAAACATATTATTCAGTTTTTAAAAATTTAATTTTGCACTAATAGTCGTAGTCAAGGTCAAGGTTTCCCTTGCTCGAAACCGAGTCATATTCGACTCTAGGAGGCAGTGTTCATATTTGTTTGCCACTAAAGAGCCAGCCCTGTCTGTGTCTCCAGACATTTCCATGATCATGTGTCAGGCATGATCCTTTACAGGCTCTACCAGTGTCTTGTGTGATCTGCATTTCTGTCTTATTCTCATTGCATAAGTTAGCTGTTCCTTAAAGTGCACACATATCAGAACCAATTAGGCCACTTCAGCTTTCTTTGGTCATTTTTCTTTCCTTCTTCTCTTGTCTGCTCCATCACAACCTCTCCTTTTTATTTCTACAAATGCATCCCCACTGCAAAACTACTGTTTTCTCTTCTTGAAAAATGTATCTCTCTCTCTCCCCCCCCCTCCCCATTGCCTCATCCATCTCTTCTGGAGTTCTCAACACCAGATCTGGCTCTGCTCTTGGTCAGACTGAGGCAGCTGCCCCGGGGCACCAGATGCTGGGAGGTGGCAATGGCATGTCTTCCAGGTGTGTCCCCCGAACTCCTTGGTGATTGATCATAGGTCAGTGCTATCTGTGGGTCATCCTACCTGCCCTGTACCTCTGCCTATTCTCAGTTGTGGTGGAAGATGCTGCCTCTTTATGATTCAACTGCCAGTTCATCTGACTTTTGTAAATAGGTGGGAAGAAGGTGCCAGCCACCTTGTCCTTTGCCTCAGGCATCAAAATAGCTTGGGTCTCCTCTCCTCACTACTCAGCTTTGATTTTTCCTAACCCACCAGTCCTGTATTACCTAGCCCATCTGCATCTAGCCATGCGTTATTTTATTTATTTCCACAGTTTTCTTCACCTTAACGTTTCAGCCATTCTACCCTTTTCATGAAGGTAGGTAGCCTTAGCGCCAGACAAAGTGGACAGTTTTGGTGGGGCGTCTAAAGGTAATGTAAAGGTAAAGGTTCCCCTTGCTCGAAAGCCAGTCATATCCGACTCAAGGGTTCAGTGCTCATCTCTGTTTCAAAGCCGAACAGCCAGCACTTTCTGCTGCTGCAGACATTTCCGTGATCATGTGGCAGGCATGACACGACAACTGAGAGAAGGAAGGAAAAGGGGGACTGTTACGTACTGAATAGAATGTGACAAGTACTCTGTAACTGATTGTATCTGGCAATTGTATCCATTGTAACTAATCAGAGACACATTGTAGCAAGCTGTTAAGGATAATACTGCTCGTGCCAGTAGCAGCACCCAGCTCACATGATGCAGATTCCCCTGAATACCTGAAGGGCGGGAAACCTTCCCGCCGCACCGCACCTGGAGAAGATGGGTGTGACGATCCATGACGTCACGCAGACAGTAACCAATAAACTATCACCCGGGTTATTCAAAGTGTACAGTATGCTATAAATAGAGCTGTTGGTCCGCCATTACCTCATGTTCACTCTGACTACCATGCAATAAAGTTGTGTTTTAGCCCTTACTGCGGCTCCTTCTTTGTCTAATAATAATAATAATAATAATAATAATAATAATAATAATAATAATAATAATAATAATAATAATAATAATAATAATAATAATAATAATAATAATAATAATAATAATAATAATAATAATAATAATAATAATAATAATAATAATAATAATAATAATAATAAGCATTCATTGCAAGTTTGAAGAGCTGGTGCTGGCATGGAGATGCTGAAGGTGGGGAGCCCAGGACACTGTGTGAAGCCCTGTTTTCCTTTCAGTGCTAGTACCCTCTTTCAGACACGAGGCCTGCATAAATCTATTCTTTATAATATTCAGGAAAATCCTTGTATCAGATGGGGACACTCAAGTGAGAAACCAGAGACTAGTTCTCAGGGAGAAGTCAATGAGCACTCTGAGGGAATATCTGCTCCAGAAATACTTTTTGTGCCAGGCCTTATGGGAAAGGGGAGAGCAGGTACCTAAAGATGTGGGATCACCAGGCTGCTGATCTGGTGAAGCTGAACCTTGCTCAGCTCTGTGACTCTCCCTCTTCAGCTTTACCATCTGCCTTAATTCCGCGTGCCCCCAAAATGAAACACGCACAGTCCACAGAACAGCCCATTTCTCTAGAGATGGGGACCTTAACGACATCCCGAGAAGACACAATTAGACATCCTCATCCCAGTTCTGGGAGTGTAACAAGCCCCAGTAGGTTCGGCTGGGGTCTGGGAGTCAGGCCTTCTGAGCTTTCTCTCTGCTTCTGCCCTGAACTCCTGTTTGACCTCAACAGGCTCTGCAGGACGAGAATAATAAAGAACGGCTACTCCCAGTGGGTTGTGTAGTTTTGCTAATGAAGTCTGTGAAGCACTTGAGGAACCTCTGGAGAACAGCAGGGGAAGCAAAGGGTTAGCCCTCGTTATTTATAGTTGGAGCATTTGCATAAGTACTTCGATATCTGGTTGTGCTAGTATGGCAGCCAAAGTGTGTAGGCTCCAGGTACTCTTAGTGTGCTGTAGCTGGTTATCTTTATCTCTCTTAACCTTGTTCTATGTGTCTATATGCATACTTTTGATGCCATTTTATTGTGTCTATGCAACAACGTTGCTGTTAATGTGAAGGAAAGGAAGAAAAATAGCCCAACAAGCTTTTGAAATGAATTGCACGTCATAGAATAGAAGTTCACAGCTCTTGCTATTTTTTAAAAAAAATGCAGACAGCACCTTCAGAACAATTCTCAATACCTGTGAGCAATATTTCTTGGCAGGTAAATGGCAAAGGGAAATAATGCATTAAACACACACACACACACACACACACACACACACACACACACACACACACACACACACACACACACACACACACACACACACACACACACACACACACACACACACACACACACACACACACACCATGTAGCATAGAGCTAGCCAGCCAAAGGATGGTAGTCTAAGGCACGTCAAAAGCAATGTTTGAATCGTGAGATTCTGAATGTCCAACTTGCCTGAGCTATGAAGCTCTGCAATTAGCTCTCCTCCTGGTGTTTTCATTTTTCTGTAAAAGCCACACAGAGGATATCTTTAACCCTATGTTCAAACCCTCACTTGGGCTTGGAAACTCCTGGTTGGTGACATTCATTGAACCTCTCACATACTTCAAAAACTCCCCTGGAGTCGCTATAATTCAGAAGGCAGCTGCACGGCACATAACACACACTGGTCTGTGGTTTTTGTGTGTGGGAGTGGACTTCTGCATCTATCCGGCGGATCACATCTCTGCAATGGATGGCCGTTGTCTCCATCATCTGCGCATTCTTGCTCACACGGCTGCGCATCAGCAGGTGTTGCGTATATCCAGCCTTGTGTTCCATCCGCAAGGGCACCTGGCTTCTTAACAGTCTGTGCTTTCTGTGTTGGGAAAGTGTGTTCTGGTTGGTACAGATCTGTCCCAGCCGCCGCTCCTGACACATTGAAAGAAGAGGCCATTATGTTTATTAAATTGTATTGAGGCAACATTAAAGCAATTGGCAGCTTGGGAACCTTGGTTATTTATGAAACGTGCATCAGGAATCGCAGGTCGCAGGACTGAGATTTTGCTTCAGAGGATATGGAGAATGGCAGCCTGCAAGGGTGTGTATGTGTGTGTGTGGCTGGAATCAATTTTGCCAGGCAGGAGCCAATTTGGTTTTAATTTGATATTAATTTACAGAGAACACACCACCTGCCGATTTCTCTTGACACCAACTACAGCAGCTAAATAAATGAAGCTTCCCTGGCCTGCAGAACATTCTCTCTCTCACCCAAAGCCATCTTAAAAACCTTCTGCGGATGTGCCTCCACAGGGCTGCCGCCATTCTCAGCCCCACATCTCTGAAGATGCTATTCAGTCCCAACACACACACACACACACACACACACACACACACACACACACACACACACACACACACACACACACACACACACACACACACACACACACACACACACACACACACACACACACACACACACACACACACACACAGTGACACTACAAGGGAGTCAGTTCAGACTCACATCCCAGAGAATAAGAGTGCTCCTCTCTTGGTCCAGGAAAATCAAAGAAGGACCCTGGAGGGGTGAGAAATGTATTTCCAGTGGTAATCCACAAACAAGAATAAGTTAAATACTAGAGGCCTCGATATATGGAGCGGGCAGGAGACAAACTATCTTCAGTTCTCAAATCCTGAGCTCAGTTTGGTTTCCTATTAAAAGGGGAAATTGAACTGGTCTTGAACAACTTTTGCTCCAGGGTTTCAGAACCAGGGAGAAAGTAGATTGGCACAATAATGGGAAAGTATGCAGCTGCTGTGTGGGGTTTTGTTTTGTTCAAGTGAACAAAAGCATTTTCTCTCTCTCTCTCTCTCTCTCTCTCTCTCTCTCTCTCACACACACACACACACACACACACACACACACTTTGAAGATGAGGAGTGCTGTTTCTAATCTAAGAACAAGGACTAGCCTACTCCCCATTGTTCTATTCTCTTTATCTTCTGGGTTCATTTGTGGCAACAATCAAAAAAACCCATGTAATGGTTCTAAGTTGCAGCGCCCCAAATCAGAACATTTACTTCCACAAACAACACTTTCGATGGAAAATCATAGCAAGAACAAGAGCAATATTTTGTATAGGGAACTAGCTTGCATGTTGGACCATTGTGGTAGAGTCTGCTGCAAGCTGCCATGGACTAACAGGAATGGCTACTGTTCTGCTTCAAACCTGAAGATTTTTTCTTGTTGAATTTCAAGGAAGGCACAGACATCAGACAAATCAAAGAAGCAAGCTACTACCGGTTAGTGTCCTAGCACCATTAAAAAAAATTACATAAATAATCAATCCCATATGCCTGGAGCTTCATGTATGTTGATGATCTTGCCTTGGCACTCCAAGGGGAAATCTTTGAGTCCATTGAGCACAGCTATTTTATGCATAAGAAAATCTTTCTTTATATTATGAAAGCAACCATCAGAAATCAAACCCTTTAGAAACATAAGCTTCCACTTAAAGAATAGAGAGGCTAGGAGGAAGCTCTGAATTAGCTGGAAAGGAAAGACTTTGGAACATTGGCCTAACCCAAAGTATCTGGGTAGAACCATGACCTTGAAGAACAAAAACAAAAAGTCCTGTCTAAATACTAAGTAAAAGGTTACTCCCAAAAGTTCAAATTACGGTGGCTAGTTCAAACTACAGTGCACACACAAAGCAGAATACTGTATGCTAGTTCCCTATGGCATAAATCAGTTCATGCCAAACAAGTGATTGCAGCTCTCAATTAATCATGCAGGATTATTACTGGCTGCCTGAAATTTATCACCACTGAAAAAGTATGTTATTGGACTGGAAGTACATCAAGAGGTGCTAACAAATAGTCAACAAAATAAGGTAATGGAGCACCAAATCCAGCCTCTTCATGGACATCAACTCCCAAACTATGTTCCATGAAATACTGGTGGACTTCAATTCCCAGAAGCCCAAGTCAGTACATTGGCTGATAAGTGCTTTGGAGAAATGACTTAGGCTTCTGTGAATTGAAATCTGAAACCCAAAAATTGGGAAACGCTACCCTAGACAATGGTTAAACTCAAGGAAAAGTTTTCTGCATATCTCTCAGGTTATAACTACTAAACCAGAAGAGGCTGGGCTAAACCTACAAAGAGCAAAAAACAACACATTTTGCAAAATGTATAGTTGCCAAATCGATGAATGCTGGACCATCTAGAAGTCACTTAATAGACTTTGAAGTGAAGTGGGAAGATCAAATAATAATAAAATAAAATTGAACTATTTTGATAAAAGACACATTTTCAGTGAATGTGGAGAAATTCCATCAATGTGCATGCAATTTATGCCCTACCACATATATAAAAGAAGAGCTAGTAAATGGCCAAGATAACCCCATTGAAGTGAAAGCATATTTATCATAAAATAAGGAATTGGCTCCTAACCTCTTTGTTTACAGTTTTTCTGAACTTGATTTGCTGTGTAAGACACATTTGTTTCATGAATGTCACATCCCCAGCTTGATAGGTCCCATAAGGACAGAAAGAAGATACACCACCTCCTTTACCAACAAACTTACTGTTCTAAGAGTAGCTTATCTTATCAAGTTGAGCAAGTGCTGACCTGATCAGGGGGGAAAGGTTGTGCCCATTAGCCTATAGCAGCTTCCTGCCTTGATTCCTTTGGCTAGTTACTAACATAGTGAACTTAAGCTATACAAATGCTTGGTTGCACATGTCAAGGGGTAACCTGCCTGCCATGACAAGCATGAGATGGCTTCTGCATATTGCTTTTTGTTATACTGTATTACACAACATCCCATTAACTATCTATGCTTGTTGCAGGTACTAGCAGCATTAAGTCTACTGGGGTTTGGGCTGGTCCAAACATGATAATCAAGATAGAATTCTTGTCCTTAAACTTCACCTGTTTTGCTGATCCTAGTGATACATCCTCTCTGGCACCCCCTTCTCAGGATTTTGTTGATGTCCAGTCGCTCAGTCGAGTCTGACCCTTTGCAACCCCTATGCATGCCAGGCACCCCTATCCTCCACCATCCTCCACAGCCCACTCAGCTCTATTTATTTATTTATTTATTTATTTATTTATTTATTTATTTATTTATTTATTTATTTATATCCCGCTCTTCTAGCAGAAGCGCCACCCAGAGCAGCTGACAACATAAAATGAGAAAGCTCTTTAAAACAAGAAAGCAATCTCAAACATGCAAAAAGCATAATACAATCAAAGTACATATGCAAAGAAATACATACAATCATAAAACATTTAAACCCAGCCAAAACCCTCCCTAACCCCTTAAGAAGATAAAACCATAAAAGCTAAAAAGCTAAAAACTATACAAAAAAGGCAAAAACAATAATAAAAAACAATCACAGCTTCACCAGTCACTTATAACCTGAAGGCAATTAGACTGGACAGCGGACCTGGGACGTACAACATGTTGGATCCCAGACCCGCTGGCACAGCCAGGTCTTGAGTGTCTTTCTAAAGGGGAGCAGCTCTGTCTGGAGGCGCAGTTCTGGTGGTAGGAGGTTCCACATCAACTAGGCATCTCATCCTCTGCTTCTCCCTTCTCTTTTTGCCTTCAATCTTTCCCAGCATTAAGGCCTTCTCGAGTGAGTCTTCTCTTCTCATTTGGTTTCCAAAGCATTTTAGCTTCATCTTCAATATTTGTCCTTCCAAGGAGCATTCAGGGTTGATTTATTTTAAGGTTGACTGATTTGATCTCCTTGCAGTGCAGGGGATTCTCAAGAGTCTTCTCCACTCCAGCACCACAGTTCAAAGGCATCTATTCTTCTGCACTCAGCCTTCCTTAGGGTCCAGTTCTCACAACCATGCTTTACTACTGGGAATACCATTGCTTTGACTATGCAGACTTTTCTTGGCAGGGTTATACCTTCTCAGGATAGGTTACACCTAAAAAAAAGAAAAAGAAAATCCTGACTCCTCCACAGGTATAGGAGGCTCCCTTGCATTGTATCATCTGATCCCAGCATGATGGAACCTTATGAAGAATATAGATTTTTATAGCTGCACTTTGACAGTGCATTCATCATATTGTGATCAGACATACAATTTTCACTCTGGAATGCAGTCTTCAAGCTCAGAGGAAACCACTTTTCTAGTTTAAAAACCCAGCTGTGAACAGCATTAATTGGCTTAGGCTTATGATGTCATAAACTCCCTCTCTCCAGGGTAGTCTTAGTATTAAAGAAAGAACTCCAATGGAGTTAAAAAGGAAAATAAGGCATGAATGATCTTTTCCATGCAGCATTTTATAAGCAATTTCTTTTAAAATGTGGGGATCCCATCTAAATGAAGTGTGGAGAAAAAAGAAGATTGAAAAAGTGATGGATGTGTGATATGGCGTAGGTAAGTATGAAAGACTGGCTGGGTGGATCAGTGAGTTAGATACCTGGCTGTAGAGCAGAGGTTGGGAGTTCCCATGCTGTGCATCCCAGAAGAGCCAGCCTATGTGGCCTTGGGAAAGTGGCATAGACCCAGAGCGTACTCAGAAGAAGGCAGTGATAGACTACTTCCGAGTACTCTCTGCCTGGAAAACCCCTGGAAAGGGTAACCTTAAGTCACAATTGACTTGATGACACCCACAAAAAAAGATAGTATGATAAGTATTTAAAGGTAAAAAGAAGATTAATCCAGGTAGAAGGTATTAATTTTAACATATAAAGCCCTAAACATTTTTGGACCTTGTTATCTGCTGGAGCATCTTTCCCAAAGATATGCTGTCCGTGTCAACCAGTTCTCTCACAATACACAGATCCAGGTGCTGACACCGAGAAGAGCAACCAAGACCACAATTAGGAAAAGAGCCTTCTTAGGGGTGGCACCTACTTTCTGGAATATTTTACCAGTGAAGCTACAGCAAGCTTCCTCTCTAGACATCTCTAAAATTTATTTATTTAGGGAGTGTATTTAATGGTATATCCCCCCCCCCATTTAGTTTGGTTTGGTTTGGACCCAGAATGTTTACTTATTTATTATAGTCATTGCTGTTGGGAGGATTATTGTTTTCTTAATTTATTTCTAATTATTGTGTGTACTGAAATAATTAATTGTACTTGTATACGTCCCTTCTGGAATATACTCCCACCCTGGGCAGTTTACATAATTAAAATGCCAGCAATAAAATATCTATATTATATAATCCCAATCCCTCCATCTGATGGCAACATGTCAAAAAAGAAAAAAGAAGAAGCTTAATTTAATTAAACTAAATAAGACTGATGATCTTTAAATAAGCCAACCATAAATAAACCTAATTGGCTGTAGGTGAGGCCTCCTTGAACAGTATGATCTTCAGATGATTTTTAGATGTATCCAGGGATTGGACCTGGTGCAGCTCCAGTGGTGAGGAGTTCCATAGTGGGTGCCACCACCAAGAAGGCCCGTTTCCTTGTCCTCATCTTTCTTGCCATTCTCAGTGTTGGCACAGCGAAAAATGGCCAAACGGAGACAAGGATACAAACACAATGTACCGTTTGTGTATGCCCAAAAATGATGAAGATAATGATAAACGAATCTTCTTATAAGGTCTTTGTATTCTTAATGTTATTTTTATTTTTTATTTTGCAAACTCTGATAATAAACTGATGTATATTCACTTGTAATGTCATCAAACAGAAACCAAACTCAGATACTTCTTTGCACATAAAGTCTTCAAGTTCCTTTTGTAATCTTGACAATAGTAACCAAATTCAAATATGTTCTCTTCAACTTCTTCACTATGTCCTTTGTAACAATATGAAACAATGATTCATTCCTCTATTATGCTTTCTATCTCTCGTCCAAAACAGCTCATAAATTCGTATTCAGTTGGGAAGTCAAACTGCCATATAAATTGGCCCCAAACTCCTGACGTCTATCCGGTTAATTAGACATTTCATTCAATAAATTTCATCAGGGGAGTTTTTGCAATATCACTCTTGAGTTTCGCGTCCTCCCTGTCTCTTCTGTAGTTTCTCTATGGTTGCTTCCAGATGAAGGCAGATGAAAGGTCACTGCATTATATTCTCAGGAAAGTTTTCATGGCTGATCACCATGAGGATCACCAATATTCAGATTCGGATATGGAAGAAGAAGAAACCATATAGGGCTTTATATGTTAACATTAGAATCTTGTGCCTGAAATGGAAGGGAACAGGAAGCCAATGCAGGTGAGCTACGGACAGGGGAATATGATCTTTATATTTTATAGTGTAATATTTGATGTTTCATGGTACATGTTAGCCACTCTGAGTTGCATCTGTCGAGTAGGGTGGCATGAAATGAAATGAATCTTTACCCCATATATAAGGCTGGCTGCTGCATTCTGGACCATACCTGTCAAGTTTTGGATTTGGAAATAAGGGACATTTCCCAGAAAATACGGGATACTTGACAGCTATGCTTATCCTGTGCTGCCCTCCAATGGCAGCAATAGGGCATTGCAGTCTAATTAATAAGGGATGACAGCGGGAAAGAGGGTAAAATAAGGGGTTTTCCTGGCCAATAAGGGATACTTGACAGCTATGTTCTGGACCCACTGTAGTTTCCGTAACTGGGACAAGGGTAGTCCCACGTTGAGAGCATTACAGTACTCAATTCTTGAGATTACCAAAGCATGGGCCAGCATTGTCAGGGATTGTCTGTCTAAGCAAGGACACAGCTGAGCAAAAAGCATTCTGTTTTAATTTTGTGAGCCACCCAGAGTGGGGAACTTTTGTTCTCCAGAGGGGCAGTATATAAATGTATTAAATAAATAAACAAATAAATAAATAAATAAATATCATCTCCTATTGTAAGTTACATAGTGTGCTGACCTACCAGAGTGGGCATGGGCGCCACACAGTGGCACTACACAGAGGGTTTATTCGAAGAAAGTCCATATATCAAAAGTCCAAAAGGCAATCCGGGGTCAGGTTACCTGTAGTCCAAGAAATCGTCTAATCCAAAGGGTGTCCAGGGGCGTCATCAGGGTTGGCAGAGAGGTCAGGGTCACAGCAGGTTGGTCAGAGTCTAGGCAGGCAGTCTGGAGTCAAGCAGGGTGTCGGTCTTTGCACGAGAGTTGTACGGACACTGGCAGGCTGCAACAAGCTTGCTTATAAGCCTCCCAGCTAATCGATATCAGCTGGGAGCATTCTTTGGCACTTCATTCTAGCTTGCCTGTGTCTCAGGTGTACCTCCTTTCTGGACCTTTCCCTGACTGTAGGCTTATCACTGTCAGAGTCAGACCCTTGATCTGAAGGTCAGCTGCCGGGAAAAACAGACTTGGGCCAGGAGCAGGCTGAGATCCGTGACTCAAGACTTCCTCGGGTTTGGGTGCAGGCAGGACTGGGCTGGGCTTAGGGTGTGCCCCCTGATCCAGGCCATCCTCAGAGTACAATGAGGACTGGGTCACAACACATATGGACTCGTTTATGCAACTTGGCAGTGACATAATAAAAAAAGAAGTCTCCATCCTGACTACCAGGCTGGACATCAGAGACTAGAAAGAAGTTACATATTGCAAGCAGGTGAAAGAAAAACAAAACCAATGTTTATTGGGTTGGGTGATCTGTAATTATATCCTGTATTTCTTTTTTCTTTAAATTATTTATGTTCATTGTTGGATATTTTATTTTATTTTGAATCACCTAGAGCAGTAGTTCCCAATGTGGGGCACATGCCCCACAGGGGTCTTTAATTCCCAGAAGCCTAAGTCAGTACACTGGCTGATCAATACTTTGGGAAATTGACTTAGGCTTCTGGGAATTGAAGTCTAAAAACCAAAGGTTGGATACACTGGCCTAGAGAGAATAGCGTTCTATGCTATTTATGGTAGGTTATCAAATAAACAAGCAAAAACTCTACCTGCCCAATTGTCATGTAGAAAATCATGCTGAGTCTGAATTTCTGTTGCAAGATCAGAGCTGGGAAACACTATTTATTATTTATTTATTACAACCATGCTGGCTAGGGAATTCCAGAAGTTGTATTAAAAAAAGAAGCTCCCATTTCTAACCTCTGGGGAAGAGAGAGAATTAAGTGTGTCACAGATGAGTCATGAAGGATTACCCTGCAACATGTCATTGGCTGACAGTAGTTTTTGGTATTAAAAACAGAGTTTGATTTGGAAACTAGAGAGAAAATGCCTTTTCCAATGCAAAGCTGCATGTATATTAAGATCGTTTGCCAAAGTCCGACGCTTTTTTCTCAACAGCAGGAGAAAATGGCCTGATCCAAACTTTCAGGAAATGTTTTAATATAGATTTATGTTACTAGGCTTTAGGAAAGGGTTAGAAGCAGTGGTGTGCTGTTCCCGGTGCACCCTGGTACGGGTGTACCGGTAGCAAAACTGGCTGGCCACACCCACCTCCCCACCCTGCCTAGTTCACATGGCCAGCCCAGCAACTCACATATTTGGCCCCGCCCACATATTTGGCCCCGCCCACATAGGTAGTCCTGCCCACACAGGCAGCCCCGCCCACAGTGTGGCAGTAAATTTTTAAAATGCCCATCATTGGTTAGAAGGCAGCTGGTGGTCTGCTTTAAAAGTTGCTGAGTCCTTCTGAGATTGGATTCCCCTCATCTGCTTTTGTTTGTTAATTGGGAAATCACTAAAAGGAGAATTGTCAAGTGTTCTCATCTTTTGTTTTGTTTCTTGAGAAGATGACATGAAAGCAATGGGGCAAAAGATGGGCTAAAAAGACAAAAATAAGCAAACAAATCAAAGAAGCAGCTCCTCCTTTAGCAAGGTTTATATGTAGCCAGATTAACTACTCACTGGTTAAGAAGCTTGCCTTGCTAGCTGGAAGGCCGGCAAGCCAGCAGTTTGAGACCCGATACTGCATGACGGATTGAGCATCCATCTCTGTCCCAACTCTTGGAGACACGAAAGGAGTCTCATTTGGGCACTCCCTGAGTGGAATTTCTTCTGCAAAAATCCTTTCAACCCAGAATAATTTCTGACATGAAATTATTATTATTATTACAGAAAGATAACCCAGTCAGGCAGCAGATTTGGGTTGTAATGAATAGGCAGTAAAGGTGTTGTTGTTACTGTTGTTGTTGCATTTTTCCTGATGGGGAGGGGCAGATGAATTTAGAGGAAACAGTAGAATAACTGAGCTTGTAGTCTATTATATGTTGCCAAGTTGCTTCTGACTTACAGTAACCTTAATAGTGTTTCTGAGATGTTCAACGAGCATTTTGCCATTGCTGGCCTCAGTGAGTTTCCATGGCCAAGCAAGGGGTTTAACCCAGGTCTCATAAACCCTAGTCTGACACTTTATCCACTACAATACAGTGGGTGTCATACCTGAATTTGTAATAGCCTAAGCAAAAAAATAAAAATTAAAAACCTACCTTGCTTGGGCTCCTATTCACGCTCTAGGTGCCTTTTCCAAGCAAACAAAACAATCAGATGTCATAAAAGTAGAGAAAACCTTGAAGACAACATACAAAAACCCACAAAACCAATTTTATTTTTCAGATTTGTGTTTGCCAGCAATTGTCAGGTGTGACGGAAATATAACTATCGTCAGAAAACAAAAAGTATACTTTGGGTAAATGTGTACTAATAACACAGTCATAACACACTTCATTAGTAAACATCATTATAGGTGCCGCTAAGAAGAGCTGCTCCAGGAAACAAAGGCTTTTCATTTGGATTTTCAGAGATTGGCCAAATTTTGCCTAATAGAAAAAGTTACACAGAGAGAGGGGCGGGGAGTAAGAGATTTTCACAAAACTCCTTTTGCAACACTGCTGCTACTTCGTGGGTGTCCTATTAAGCAGGAGACCTGCCTAAGAGAAGAAATGATGCTCAGGTGGACTGACACAGGGTTTTGGAAGTCTGAACTGTAGGCGAGCTGTTGTCTTGGGATCAGAAATAGAACTGAGAGGATGGATTTGAAGACAGCGTGGTGCTCTTTGCCATGCTGGCTTCTCCTTGTGGCTTCAAATAAAACATTTCAGAGAAAATACAGGAGGCAAAAACAAAAACACATACAACAAATATTCACCTGTGCAAATTTATTCACTAATTGCTTTGGTGAAAGGCATTGTTTCAGTAGTGTAACACTTAGGGATGCGCGTGTGTAGGGATGCACACCCCCACCCACCCACAACCACCCCCACCCCCAACCTCACCCACACCCACCCACACACACACACCGGTATGGTCACTGAGAGATTCTGGGAATTGAAAGCCAAAAGGTAACATTTCAAAGCTCCACAATTCTTATCCCTACATTGCAATTTGGGAGCAAATGAGGCAAGGTTTAGAGATATTCTTATCTTTTTTTGAACCAACCCATATAGCTTAGCAAGGCACTCTTTTGTAGGGTTGCCATATATTGCAGGTGACTGGATGGTCCAGAACAATGGTGATATACTTCTGCCCAGTGCCGGATAATCCATATAGAAGAAGTAGCAAATGCTATGGCCCCCGCGCCTCTGGGGCCCTTGGCCCCCATGCTCGGGTAGAATGAAAATCCAAATTTAAATATTTTGTGCATTTGCGCAGATATTTAAAAAATGTTCACTCAGAGAGACTCACCAACGCTTCATTGGAGTGTTCAATGCACACCAAAGAGTAAAGATGCACATGCAGGCGGAGCCATCTTTGTCTGCATGTGCATCTTACAAGACAAGACCATGGAAATATCCTCTTTATGTTGTATGCAAATATACTTGAAGCCGATTGGCTCATTGTCTCTTCTCTCTCCTGGGAAAAAGGGTGTTAAAGGGAAGAGATAATGAGCCAATCGGCTTCAAGTATATTTGCATACAACATAAAGAGGATATTTCCGTGGTCTTGTCTTAAACACAGATTTTTTAAAAATGAAATTGAGGTACACAAGGTTAAGACAGTAGACAATTAAGTGATATAAGTGTAAAAAACAGTTCCATGAAAAATCACCATATTATGAAATGCTGTGTGAGGGAAAGATATTTAAAATAGAATTGTTTAAGTATTTATCTCTTCCACTGCAACTGAGCCTGGCCTGTTGGGGCTGGCCTGCTGCATCGCTCCCCGTGAGGGGCAGCAGTAGTGCTAAGGTGAGTGCCTAGGTGGTGCTTCCTCCTCCACCCTGGGGGAACCCAAGACCCCTCATCCCTGGCTCTGGTATGAGGAACATACCCCTCAACACCTTGGTTTTATATAATAATAAAAACATATAATATAATATTATATTTAAAATCTAAATTTAAATTTAATATTTAAAATTTAAAATCCACCAACACCACCGGAGCCACAGTTCCTTCACCGGCTCCCTCTTCTGCCCTGCCTGGCGGGGGAGGTAGGAGCGCAGTTGACCGGCATTACGCGGCGGGACTTTCAAAAGCCATGCCGCCAACATCACCAGAGCCATGGTTCCTTCGCCGGCTCCCTTTGCTGATGTTAAATACATTGAGCTTTGCTCTGTAATGTTATGTTATTATGGTATATTTATTTTTCACTAATTTGTAAAGTTGTAACTTGTAATCTTTTATTGTATGCTATTGTATTTGGTGTGTTAATTTGTTATATTGTATTTAATTTTCCTGTTGTAAGCCGCCCTGAGTTGGCCCTGGCCAAGTAGGGCGGGGTATAAATCGAATAAATGAAATGAAAAATGAAATGAATAATAAATAATAAAAATAATAATATGGGAGAATTCCGGGAAAATACTAATACGGGAGGGTAGCGAGAAAGAGGGATAAAACATGGTAATTTCCCGGCCAAAATGGGGCACTTGACAGCTATGCACAGGAAAGATGTGCTTTTGTTTCAACAGCTTGAATGTAACATCCCGAACTCAATAATGAACACGAAGATGACTCCACTACACCTACCAACCAATAGATGTCACTTGGTATTTTTGAAAAAAGGTAAGCACTTGTAAAAACCATTTTTTACTATTGCTGTTAAAAAAAAGAATGCATGCATGTACAAGTGTGCTCTTTCCATGACTCTAAGTGTAGTGGGGAAAGGAAAGGAAGCAAGATTGAGAGTAAAGTTGCAGAGGAAAAGGATTGATGAGATGAGCTACAAAAGAGATCCAAACATCGACAAGGGACGGGCAGATAAGATGAAGAACTCAGAGTCAAGCATCACCAAATGCAATGCTGGCACAATGCCATTGATGATCTGAACCTGTTGTAGGAAGAGATGGTACACAAATGTAAATTTATTACAGACTCATGAAAACCAGACAGTCCAGTTGGATCGAGATGCATGGAGCTAAATAAAGTTGCTTTGATATGTTATGTCATTTGGGGCAATCCTTGCATCTACATGCATCGATTCAAGGACATGAAGCCCCACAACTGTTCAAAGCATCCCCTGTTTAGGGATCATCTCCTGCCTCCTCCATGGTGAGCAGGGAAAATTGAATTAAGAAAAAGTTACAGGGACATGGATTGCTACTAAGTGATATACCACTGGCCTCTAGGGTTTCCCTCTGTGTCCAGATGGGGGTGGGGAAAACCTGGGGGTGTACGTGTGGAATATTTGTTTGTATTGATAAGTGAATGAGCTTAACAGCAAACTCGGTCCTCCTCCCGACTCTCTTCTGATTCCCCCAAATCCGGAAAGCTGGATTTGTTTGTCTTTTCAGTTTTGCATTGGAAAATCAAAAACTTTGGGTGTCGTGATCCAGTCCTCGTCGGACTCTGAGGATGTCCTGAGCCAGGGATCTTGCACCTGGCCCAAGTCTGTTTCCCCCATCAGCTGACCTGTCAGATCAGGGGTCTGGCTCTGACAGTGATCAGACCTCAGTCAGGGTAAGGTCCAGAAAGGAGCTACACCTGAGACGCTGACAGGCTAGAGTGAAGTAGCAAAGAAGGTTCCCAGATGATACTGATTAGCTGGGAGGCTTATAAACAAGCTTGTTGCAACTTTCCAGCATCGGTACAACTCTTGTGCAAAAACCGACACACTGCTCGACTCCAGACTGTCTGCTGTGACCCTGACTTCTCTGTCAACCCTGATGACACACCTGGACACCCTTTGGTTTGTGTTTGTGTTTGTGTTTATTCGATTTATACCCCGCCCCATTCAGCACAGGCCGACTCAGGGCGGCTAACAACATATAAATAACCACAAGGTAACCTAAGGGGTTTACATATAGGATATAAAATACAAATCAATGTGCATATAAGATATAAAATGCAAAATATAAAATATAAAATACAATAAGATACATAATAGATAGCAGCAATAATAACACCAGTAAAAATTAGACGCTTTCTTGGACTACTGGAAACCAGACCTCAGCTTGCCTTTTGCATTTTGATATTTGGACTCTTCTCAAACAGACTCTATGTGAAGCGCTATCATGCGGTGGGTCAGCACATTGGGTGACCATAGGTCAGTTCCTTACCTCGCATCTCACTTGCAGTAGATCCATTGATGTGATGGGATTTACTTAACTTTTAATTTACTTCTCAACAATTGATTCAGTGGGTCTACTCTTAGATAGGACTAACAAGATACTGGCCATAGGAAAACGTTACAAGAACACAATTTTCCTCTTGGGATAATAATTATTTTGTGTCAGAAATTATTCTGGGTTGAAAGGATTTTTGCTGGAGAAACTCAGGGGAAAATTCAGGAGATGCCTGAATGAGGTTCCTTTCATGTCTCCAAGATCTTTTTCCCACCAGAGAGGTTCCTATTTATTTACAGTAATACCTCATACAAAGTCCGCTTCATACAACATCAGATTCATACAACATCGCCTAATTCCTTGAAAAAAGTTAGCTCATACAAAGTCGTGCGACTTTGTATGAGGCATTGGGGTTTTTCCCAGGTTGCATTGTGCCTGGGCAGTATAAAAGGCAGGACACATGTGTGCACTGCTCTTGTGGGTTTTGCATGAGGTGAAGAGTGTTTAAGAGTGGTTTCCGTGATACCTCATACAACGTCCAAACTTGGTTCCACAAGTTTGGACTTTATACGGATTTGGACATTGTATGAGGCATGCAAAATCCTAGCCACGATGCCTCATACAACGCCCAAATCCTTGCCACGATGCCCCGTACAACGTCATTTCCATAGAGATATACATTGTACTGTAACAGCACAAACTTCAGGGCAAAGTCAAGGAAACAGAAAGGAAACTAACAGAACTTTAAGAAATCATTGTCTAAAGGCTAAATACATTACAAAAACAAGTCAAACAACCCTGATTGTCCAAGAACCTGAAGAATGCTGCAAAACTCCCAGGAATGCTTCTAAAAATTCTGATGAAAAAATTCAAAAAAATCTAAAATCGCGCTCAAAACCACTCCTAAACACTCTTTGCCTCATGCAAAACCCACAAGAGCAATGCACGCATGTGTCCTGCCTTTTATACTGCCCAGGCACAATGCAACCTGGGAAAACCCCAATGCCTCATACAACATCACATGACTTTGTATGAGGCAACTTTTCTCAAGGAATTACGCGATGTTGTATGAATCCGATGTTGTATGAAGCGGACTTTGTATGAGGTACTAGCATATTTTGCCCGGCGGTGCCGGGCTTTTTAAAATTGTGTTGGATAGTAAAGGGTCTCGTTTTTTTTCTTGAACCAATGGTGCTGGGCTGTTTTAAATGGTGTTGTAAGGTTTTGTGATTTTGTGGCTTCAAGGCGCTGCGTCCGCCTGCGGCGGACTTGCGCTCCCAGTGGTGGTTTTTTTGGTTATTTTTGGGTTTGTTTTTTTTTGCGTGCTGGTTTCCTCAGTGCCAAGCTCTTTAAATTGGTTTTTGAACGTTTTTGTTTTATGTTTATGCAAATTTTATTTTATTTTAATTAATTTAATTTAATTAAATTTAATATTATTTAGTTTAAAATTTAATTTTGGTTTTTAAAATGTTTATTTTTACGCATTTTTATTTTTTGTTTTGGTTTTTTGGAGTGAAAAGTGATTTCTGTTTTTTTTGGTATTTTTTGAGATTAGTGTGTTTATTTTTGAATGTTTTTATAACTTATTTGATTAATTTTGGAATTAATCTTATTAGTTTTAATATTTTTGAATGTTTTTTTTCTTTTGGCCTCTGGATGGGGTGGTGAGCTTTTCTGTCTCTCTACAATTGTTGCCTCTCTACAATTGTTCTCTTCTGTCCTCTGGGTGTCGCTTCCGGTAAGTTTTCTCTTTCTTTTCTCATTTGAGTTCCGGTCCTCATAGATGGAAGACGTCTTTTGGTAAGTTCTCTGGGGGTTTTTTGGGTGGGGGCGGGGGGATTTTTTTGGGGAGGGGGTGTCTGTGTGTTTTTTCTTGTTTCTTTTTGACTTTTTTGTGTTTCATTTTTGGATTTTTGTGTGTTTTTGAATGTTTTTGGTTTGTGTTTTTGTGTTTATTTTTTCGGGGGGGGGGGGGTGGCTTTCTTTCCTGCGGGCCATGCTGGCTGGCCTGTGGGAAGGAAGGGCAATGGCGGGGAGGCTCTCTTTCCCACGGGCCATGCTGGCTGGCCCATGGGAAGGAAGGGCATCGGCGGTGGGGGGTTTCCTTTTTTTCCCCGCGGGCCATACTGGCTGGCCCGTGTGGAAGAAGGGAAGTTGCGGGGGGGGGGTGTTCTTGTATCTTTTGCATGCTGGCTGGCCCTTCGAACAGAAGGGCAGCGGCAGCGGGGTGTGTGTGTTCTTTTTTTCACCATGGGCCATGCTGGCTGGCCCATGGGGAAGATGGGCAGTTGCGGGGTGTTTTTTTTTACTTGTGTTTTTCGCACGCCGGCTGACCCTTCAAACGGAAGGGCAGCGGGGGGGGGGGTGGTGTGTTTCCCCACGGGCCATGCTGGCTGGCACATGGGAAAGAATGGCAGTGGCGGCAGGCGTTTTTTAACTTTTATTTTTCGCGCGCCGGCCGCCTCAGCGTTCTGCGCGCTAATGGCATGCAGGACACTGGGGCTTGTAGTTTGGCTGCTTACTGCAGCGGTTTTTCCCTTGTGGCTTTTTTTAAAATTGGCCACGGCGCGTTTCCGAATGTTCCTTTTGCTGCGCCGCTCAGCTTGATTGGCTCTGGCGCGGCGCGGCGCCAGGAACGTTGGGAATTGAAGTTTCCTTTTTTTGTTTGCGACTGGGGGGCTCCTGCCCCCGGGTCAAAAATTTCAACCCGACAGTTACCTGCGAACCGGGTTCAGGCGAGTGAACGGAGGCCCATTACGGGCTAGTGGGGCCTGGTGCAACATCCTTTGTCACATTCCAACGGTTAATGCACCATTTTATAGGCAATTTCCTGCTTTTGAACTGCTAGGTTGGCAGGAGCTGGGACAGAGATGGGCGCTCAAACTGTCATGCAGTACCCAGGTCTCGAACTGCCAACTTGCTGGCCTTCTAGCTAACAAGGCAAGCTTTTTAATCACTAAGCCACTGCAGCCCTTTCCTCTTGAGATGAGCAAACTTATTTTTAAGGCAGGGTTTTGCTCACTCACGAGAGCAGGAACTGCGCAGTATGAAGATTGGTGTAAATCAGTCTATAGAGTAAGAGAGCATTAATTTCAACGCCTATTGTAAAAGTAAATAATATGCTGGTTTCTCAACCTTGGGCTCCCGGGTGCTCTTGGATTTCAGTTCCCAGAAACCTAAGTAAGTACACCTGCTGATCAAGACTTTGAGAATTGAAGTCCAAGAACATCTTGAGAAACCAAGAATTGGGACCTTAGTCTCATGAGAGGGGGATGCAGTGGGATTGGTGATGACTTCACTGCAGATGAATTGCTGTTTGTCTTCTTCCAGTGAATGTTGTTCTCATTTCATGAAGACATTCACCAGAGAAGAAACACCATTTCTTCCCAGATATTTTTTTCCTCGTACAACATCTGTGCTTTCTGACTACTTTCATATGTGTCCTTTCTTCTCAAACAGCAATAATTAAAATATATGTAGTGCAGCTTACGGTTTGCAGTTCTCTATTCGGTACAAGGTACATTCACAGTTTTGCTCATGCAAAGCCAAGGCTTTTATTATTATTTTAAAAATTAAAATATGCCTTATTATATCAATTTTATACTGTAAGATTACAAATGTTTTCTTCTTCTTCTCAGTTTCCCTCCCCCCATCCTCTTAATAAAGTAATGAATAAAGACTTTTATATGGCTACAGCAGTATTGGAAGTTTGATGCATACATTTTAATTTACACCCCCCAAAATAACATTTTTTTCTCTTTTGGGAAAAATGGGAAAAATAGCAGTAGGGGTGGCCCCTCATGCTTCCAAAACATCTGCAAATTTTCCTTCCCTACAAAGATCTCTGCTGGGGATCCTCAGCCCTGAGGAAAGGGGTCACCCTACAATAATTTTGTGTCAGAAATTATTCTGGGTTGAAAGCATTTTTTGTGGAAGAAACGCTGCTCAGGAAACACCCAAATGAGGCTCCTTTCATGTCCCCAAGAGCTGGGACAGAGACAGGCACTCAGTTCATCATGCAGTACCCAGGTCTTGAACTGCCAACTTGCCAGCATTCCAGCTAACAAGGTTAGCTTCTTAACCACTGACCCATCGCAACCCCCATGGGTCACCCTGAGGCTACTCAAGAGATTCCCTTGCCATGTGAGCCCTTTTGTCTGTGCTAAAATTTCTCTTATTGTCCTAGAGCCGTCAGGAGTTTGGCCTCTCCAACAGCGTTGATGCCAGGTTGACTTCAAATGATGAATGGGTGGAATTACTTTGATAATAGCCCTTTAAATGAACATGCCACTTGGAGATGATGTATTTCTGTGCAGAGATGATGGATGCAGGTGGATTCTACCCCTTGTTGCCAGAGGCTGCTTGTTCTAGGAAACGAGAGATCAACCACTGGGGCAGGGAGAGGATGTGCAGGGGCAAGCATTAGATGGGATACCAGATCCAGAGATCCCCTTCAGTCTGAGCTTGCCTTCTGCAGTGACAAGGTCACAACATGACGGCATGGATGGATGGAATGCTACCCTCACCTCCGTAGAACAGGACGTTTCACCATTTAGAAAGGATGGTATTAAAGTTCATGCAGTAGCAGTGTTACACTTGCATGAGGTCCCAGTTGTGTCACCATCAGCTCTGCAGCACTGAAGACCCGCTGAGAAGTTTCTGCAAGGCAGGCCAGGGAGGGGAGAGCAGTGGGGAATGGTCAAGTGCCCAGAAGTGGATAAGCAGGAAGCTACACACAGCAGGATGGGCAGGTGGGCTGGAATTCAACAGGCTGTGGAGTACAAGTGCTGGACTTTTGATTGGTATAATAATAATTTTATGTCAGAATTTTTTCTGGGTTGAAAGGATTTTTGCAGGAGAAACACCACTCAGGGAACGTCCAAATGAGGGTCCTTTTGTGCCTCCAAGAGCTGCGACAGAGACGGGAGCTCTATCCATCATGCAGTACCTGGGTCTCGAACTGCCAACTTATCAGCCTTCCAGCTAACAAGTGTTAAGAAGTAACTGCTTATAGAGAACTAGTCACTTATAATGAAATCATTCTGCAATAAAGACACAAGGAAGTTAGGTAAAGGTAAAGCCAGTCGTATCCGACTCTAGGGTTCAGCGCTCATCTCTGTTTATAGCCAAAGAGCCAGTGCTGCCTGCTTCTGCAGACATTTCCATGGACATGTAGCAGACACCGAAGTGCATGGAACGCTGTTTACCTTCCCATCCAAGTGGTACCTGTTTATCTACTTGCAATTTCTTGCTTTCAAACTGCTAGGTTGGCAGGAGACCTACATAATTACATAATGATTATTACTTAATGAAGAACATCTTCCCTCCTTTTGTAGTGTCACGGTGACTATTAGGCTTACTTTTGTGGTGTCAGGGGCATGGCTTCAGTATGTAGTGGAGAGGGTTCAAGCAGAAGTTTGCGTGCTGGTTTGTGCTGTTCCTAGTGGGTGTTCCTAGTGGCTACTGCCTTGTGGACATTGAGGCAACCTGCAGGTCAATGAGAGAAGAGTATGTTTTGAACCACAGGCATATGGCTTACAAAATTCAGAAGTATCTTTTTAAAAGTAACTAAAAGGAAGCATTTAAGTTGCTTTTGAGAAAAAAGTATGCAAAGATTTGTCCTTTAAAAAAAAAAAACCTCTTAGACTAACAGCTTCTTGGAGGACTTGAAACTAGGGTTGCCATATGGCCTGGCTTTCCAGGATTTTCCTGAATTCAAGCTGTCCCGGCCGGTTCAAGAAAAAACATGTAAAAGTCCTGGATTTTAAAATTTGAACAAAGAAAACAAGATCACCCTTCACGAAGGGATTTTTGCAAAGAGTTAATTCATTGCCTCCCTGACTTTATTTTAATTATCCTGCTTGAATGCAGCAAAGGCAAAACAGCACCCTGAAAAGCCCATCAGGGAGGGGAGACATTTGCAAGTGAGATAATTGAAAGAAAGGCATGGAGTCAGTGAAATAACTCTGCAAAAATCCCTTGGCTCACCTTGAAGTTTGGGAGACAAGGAGTCATCCTCAGCCCTTTTCCTTGAAAGCCATGAGGGAGCAAGAAATACCCATATCTAAGAAGCGAAACCTCCACCATACACTGGGAAGGAGGATTCCTTCTTCACATGACCGTAAAGTGTTAATTGCATTGGGTCGGTATTCCTAGAGAGGAAGGGAACAGGGTGGACAGAAAGTGAAGAGTCCTCCATTGCAAAGTTCCTCCTCCAAAACAAGTCCCTAACTGTCTCCTGCTTTTCTCCTTCCAGAGGGAAATGGAGGCTGTCCCAGTTTGGCGGGAGAGAATTATGGCAACCCTACTTGAAACTAGTAAAGGTCAAGGTCACCCTTGCTCGAAAGCCAGTCGTATCCACTCTAGGGTTCAGTGCTCATCTTTGTTTATAGTCGAAGAGCCAGCGCCGTCTGCTTCTGCAGACATTTCCATGGTCATGTGGCAGGCATGACTAGACATCGGAGCACACGGAACGCTGTTTACCTTCCCACCAAAGTGGTCCCTATTTATCTACTTGCAATTTCTTGCTTTCAAACTACTAGGTTGGCAGAAGCTGGGACAAAGGCGGGAGCTCCTTCCGCTGTGCAGTACTTGATTATTGAACTGGTGACCTGCTGCCTTCCAGTCAGTGTCTTAACCACTTAAGCCACTGTGAAACTAAGTATGTAATTACTTACTTTTAAAGCAACTTTCCGATTTGTTTAGACAGAAAGAAATGGAAGATGCTGCTCTTGATCATCTGGGGTGAATGTAGAAGATTATGAGGTTTAATCAGGAATTTCATAAAGGTCTGGCTAGTGAGGACAAGTAGACAGGCAAGCGAATCCATAGTACCAAGGTGGGAAACCAACCCAGAAAATTTCTTACATGAATGTGAGGAAAGGTTAACAAGGCTCAATTCAGCACTGCTTTCTTTTAAAAGCCTAGGTCAGTGTTTTCCAACCTTTGGTTTTTGGACTTCAATTCCCAGAAGCTAAGTCAATTCCCCAAAGCAGTGATCAGCCAATGTACTGACTTAGGCATCTGGGAATTCAAGTCCTCCTGTGGGGCGTGTGTCTCATGTTGGGAACCACTGGCCTCAGTGATCCTTTGGCATTTCTGAGCTGCTCAGGGAAACATGCAAAGGCACCCAAATATGAAAGGATGCCAAGAGTTTCCGTTAAACCTCAATACTGCTACAGCCTGCTACATACCTTGGATCTGCGAGTGGGGCGGCATACAAGTCTAATAAATAAATAAATAAGTCTGTAGTTTTGTTGTGTGTTTTTTCTTTCTTTTCCCTTCCCTCTGCCAACCTTCCAGCTTTTCCCAAAGAAAGGCAGGGGAGAAAGAGAGATTTAGAGAAGAGAAATGCAATTTAAAGCAGCATCTCAGCTTCCGCCTGCTGCGTTGCCAGGGTTAGAATAAAGAATCCATTAAAATAACAAAGCACAAAGGGAAAAAGGGGAGCTTGAGAGAAAAATAGATCTGTGTGCTGCACAAACAACAGTCAAATTGGATTTGAGATAGCAATGGGCACTCGGGCAGGAGGGCTCAGGGTGCATCAGGGTGGAGGAGGAGAATGCGTATGAGAAAGACAAGCCTGAAAAGCACATTTCTTCTGGCTAAGGTGGCAATCGGGCATGGCTTCAAATCTGGAGATAACAGACTGCGAGCCTTTAAGGGATACGGAACTGTCTCTTTGATCTATATTTATATTTGTGTGTATAATTGTGTTACTCACCCAGAGCCTTTAGAAAAGGAGAGGCTTAGAGTTCTATGCATAAATCTCTTCCTCCATCTTCCATTCCCAGTCTGTCTCAACCAGAACCACTCCAAATGGAGAGCGATTAAAAAGCAAACACTAAATTCAATTAAAATAACCAAATGGATGAATAGATGTGAACCCTCTCAGTCTTCTGTGCTAAGTGAATTCTTTCCCCAAAAAGGGCATCTAAAAGGAAAAGATTATCAGGCTCTGACTTTAGGGCGGGGGTTCCCAACCTTTTCAAGACAGGAGCCAGGTCATGCTCTCTCAGTCAGCTTCAAGGGTTGGACAGCCATTTTGCCCTACCTGCATGATGAGGGTGGCCATTTTGTCCCAACAGCTTCAAAGGGGTGGCCATTTTCCCCCACATGCCCTTGGAGGGGTGGGGGCCACATGAAATGGCATCATGGGCGAGATCTGGCCCATGGGCCTTAGGTTGGAAACCCTTGCTTTAGGGCGTCTCCAAGAAAATGGAGTTCCATGCTTTCATGGCAGGTGTGTTCCAGAATGTCCATTTGTATTCTGATAATGCACAGGTACAAATCTCAAGGAGCAGCTCTTAGAACGTTTGTATGTCTCTTTCTAGCCAGTAGCAGTCAGTAACAAAGAGGATCAAAATCAAGAAGCACCTTGTTCAAAATATTCTTGTTGCATGACTTGAAAGCTGTCATTAACATTTTGGCAAGAGATGGTTGCTGTATCTCCTCCTCTGATAATCCTAACACTTTACCTGCTAAGGTGGTCTATAAGTGATTAATTACTGTACAGTACTTACATACACATGGACAAAGGAGAATAATCTCTTACAAATCAGAATGTCAGAATGAAATCAGACATTTCCAGACTGCCCCTTGTGAGGAGGCATGGGATCGTTGTTTTGGTGGTCCCTTTAGGATGGGAAAGGCAAAATCATGTTTAGCCTGCTCCCCCCCCCCAACAATGCAAACGACCTTTGCTGATGAGCCACTTTACCATATGAGCAAATGAAACACTTTGCCTGCTCCTCTCTTTTGTTTTCTTCCTGATATAATACCTCAATAAGTTCCATTGATTCAATGGGTCTAACTCTAGTTGCAACTTACGGTCCTACTGGATTTCATCCAACAGTTTTAGAGCAGATATTGGGGGGGGGGGAATTTTGTTTCTGTCTTTTTATAAAGGAATTTTCAAAGATCTGCTTTCTTTCTTTCTTTCTTTTGTATTTTGCTCTGTCCAGATGATTTTCCGATGCTACCCCACTTTGCTAGGGCTGCTCGAAAGTGCCACCGGGTGACTTCCTGGTTCTGCGTTAGGAACCAAGCCAATGACGCAAGCTCTGCCTGGCAATGGAAATCACCTGGTGGCATGTTTGAGCAGCCATAGCAAAGTGGGGAAGCATCAGAAAATCATCCAGACAGAGCAAAATTGCTCCACACAGCCTTCTACCACCCTGGGTAGTGGCGGAGGCTGTGGGCAAAGCTGCAACAATGGCACAATCAGCAGCGGCGGCAACTTAAGTGATGCAACACAGCTTCCGGGGGTGGGTGGTGGTGGTGGGGCATGTCTAGAGGTGCCCAGGTTCTCACTGCGCACTGGGTTCATACCTGTCAAGTTTCGGGAAATTTCTGTCAAATAAGGGAAATTTCCTGGCCAAAACAGGAAACTGGACAGCTACGTTTATCCTGTGCTGGCCTCCAGTCTAACTCCAGTCTAATTGCAGTCTAACTAATATGGGATGACGGCAGGAAAGAGTGTAAAATACAGGGGTTTGACAGAAATTTCCCAAAACTTGACAGGTATGGCTGGGTTAATGATATGCATGGGCCAGATTAGGCCCGGTGGCTGGGGGTTGCGAACACCTGCTCTAGGCTTTTAACTGTTTTACTAGAAAAGGGCTGGCCTTGCATATTCAATTAGGTTTGTGCTGTGTAAGGATCTCCTACTTTTTCTGAAAAAGCTTCTAATCTTGATTACATACAGGGCAGGTAGGTACAACACATATCTCTTTGTGTCAGAGATAGTCACTCCTGTGGATTTAAAAAGTGTCATTGGGTCCAGTTTCAGTTTATTTTTGAAGGATTTGCCAAATTCTGTTTTCACAGTTCTGGGACAGAAAGAGCCCAGACTTTGAAACTCTTGAATTCAAAAGGAACAAAAATTGGCATGTGTTCTCATCCTAATTTCAGAGCACCAAATCTAACCTGGAAATGCCTAGTAAAGGTAAAGGTTTCCCTTGCTCGAAAGCCAGTCGTATCTGATTCTAGGGTTCAGTGCTCATCTCTGTTTCAAAGCCGAAGAGCCAGAGTTGTCTGCTTCTGCAGATGTTTCTGTGGTCATGAGGCAGGCATGACTAGACACCGGAGTGCACAGAACGCTGTTACCTTCCCACTGAAGTGGTCCCTATTTATCTACTTGCAATTTCTTGCTTTTGAACTGCTAGATTGGCAGGAGCTGGGACAAAGATGGGAACTCATTCCATCCTGCAGTACTCTACACTGTATTAAATCCAAAGGCAGTTTTCCCCCTCCGGGTGGGCCTTACTGTGAGGAGGGGGGGGGAGTACATCTGATATGACCTGTCCTGCAAGTTTGTAGATAAATGATGGATATAATCAAGAAAAGTTCTTCTGTCCAAGCTCATCAGTAGAACAATTTTCCAACTTTTAAATAAAGGGTTCTCTGAGATTTTTAAATCAGTCTATTAATGAAGGAATAGATAGATGGGGAAAGTACACATGACACTTTTAATAATTTAAAAAGACAGCTCAACTGAAGCAATTGGGGAGAGGTAAGATTGACAGGTGAGCTGGCATTCAGTTCCTTGGTGGGAATGTCCATCTTTCCATTTTTGAAGGCAGGAGACATGTGGCCTCACCTCACAAACTGAGGCTTCTTAAAAGGAGCCCTTCTTTAAAGTGATCTCATCTCTCTTCATCTTCAGAGCATTAACTGCTCCCAAATCCCATTCATGTGAAATTTCCTTGGTTGACCTTAAAACATATATTGGTTTCCAGGCAGAAAGAAGTGATACCTGAAACTCAGGGGCACCACTTGCAGGGGTGTGATTACCTGGAAACACCTGGAAATGAAATGTTATGGTACCTCCAATTTGCTTGTCTTAGGTTCCTCTGGCTGGAAAGAAATCAAGACTATGAGGCAAGAGATGGTGGCAAAAATACAAATAAGATTTATTGCATAGGGCACCTAAGAAATTTATGCAAGAAACCCCCACAGTCTATCCAAGGCGAAAGATCAGCCCCGTCTAAAACTGCCTGGCAATATTTATACATACAGAACATAGAGAAGGAGGGGGAATTTACTACAGTTGTCACAAGGTGGGGTAAAGGGGTATCACAAATGAAGGAGATGGTTACATATTGTCTCACAAATGAAATCCAATGTTCACATATCACTACACAAAGAAGATTAAATGTTCACACATTATTACACAATGCTGAAGAGTCCAAACAGGCACTTCCAGTTCATGGGTGGGGTTATCCAAAGGAATGTAAATGTCCACAAGTGTTGGAGTTGAAGCAAGCTTCAGGTTGCAACAGATGGAGAAAGACAACAGTTGTCCTTACCAAAGAAGTCTATACAAGGCAGACAGGATCATTATGTAGCTTAATTGCCCAAACCAGATTTTCTTCTGGCCCGATGATGTCCTTGGGGGCTGATGCCAGAGTCAGTGGCATTGTTCCTCACAGAAACAGTCCATACAGAGCCCATCAAGGTGATTTGACTTAACTGTGACCTGACTGCACCTTTCTCCAGGCTGGAAGAACAACTCAAAGATCTTAATTAATAAGCAAATGTGTGTCCAACTGAGACACTGCAGTCACAGCTGGGAAAGCATGTCCTTTGCAGTAGCAGTACATTAGCCAAAACGGCGACGATGGTGGTGGCAGCGGCGGCGACAAACCCTCTCTTTATCTGTTCCAGAACTCAAGATATACAATTTTACACATACTATTTCTTCCAGAATTACCTCAGGTGAACTCCCCTAAGCCACTGAACACATAGTTTCCCTCACTAATTGGATAATAACAGGTTCCATTACAGTTCTCACAATATTTTATCAGTCCCAGCTCATAAAACAGCAGGGGTGGATATAATGTATCTCCCTTGATTGGATCAAAGGCTGAAATGACTACTTCTATGTGAAATGGACAGCCAAGCAAACCTGCTCCCTTTGCCCGTGCTTGGGTTCCAGGGGCTCAGCCGCTTCCTGACAGAATCACCGCTCATTGATTTCTGGCTGGGGTCTTAGTAGAATTGGATCAATTTCAGCTTCAAGAGGCTCAGCTGCCTACTGGCAGATTTGCCGCTCTCTCTGAAAGTTGAGGACCGGTAACTGCAGACTATCATGATCCAACTTTTCCTGGATCACATGACTGGGCTTGTGTGGTGCTTGTGGAAACTGGGGCCTGTAGTGCTTCATACAAACTGATCTTGGGTTCTTGCGTGCGTGTGTGCGTGCGTGTGTGTGTACAGACAGTGATAGGCAGCAGTTACAGCAGAACCTTTATTTTCATCTATCAGAAGGATCTTATAAATAGTTTGAGCTAGAGGTTGGGAAAGGTCCTTTTCTTAGTCAGATATCTCAGAACTCCCTCCAGCCAGTGAGGGGATCTGGGAGTTGTAGTATTTAAAAAACTTCCCAAAGCTCTGGGTTGGGTTAAAATGCAAAACTAATGTCTTACACATTAGATAGTGGCAGACATAATTCTGTCATTTGGACAAAGGCACCTATAATCACGGTTTATGCGATTTGGGCAAATTTATGTAGTTTGCACGAAACTAGCTGCCTGTCTCTTTGACAAGCAAAGTATGAATGTGCGTGCACGCACACACACAGCCTACAAGGAGAAAACAAGGGGGTGATTGTTTTTAAATCATGCAAGTAACCCTTCAAATGTTTGTGATCATTAAAAGTTCATGTAAACAAAGCAGCAGACATTTTGCAATTTGTGTTAATGTCTTGATGGGTCATGTTGTATTAAATTGTTATTTCAGCAGTTTTGCTTCTCTTCTTCCTTTTTACTTCCTCTTTTACCCTTTCGGATGTTGAGGGAGATGCAAGGTTTTTGTGCTGGCACTTCAAGCAGCCTCCACCGGCGTTATTTTGTGTTCGTGTAGTGTTTCTTTGATGTTATCTCTAATGTCTCCTGGTCTTTGTCCTTCTCCTGTTTTCACATATGCCTTGAATGATATGGGCTACCAAGACATTCTCTTCAAATGGGCAAAACGCTTTATTTGTTCAGTCAGTTTGTGATTCTTTATCCTTCCACACAAGGACAAGATGAGGACTTGCATTGTGGTTGCCACCTTCTCGTCCTCTGAAGGCAACATTGTGAATGAAACAGAAGGGTGGCAGCTGATAGCTGCAGACAGGCATGTTCAGGTCTGCAAACACGTACGTTAATTAATTCTTTTTAATACATATACATAATGCATTTTATATGCCTATTTTGGTCATTTAATATGTGAAAAGACCCTAAAGGCTCCTTCCAGTATTGCTTTTTAATTCATTATTATCAGAAGGAGCCAAGCTCATGCAAATTAGAAGCCCTTTTAGCCTACACAAAAAGAGCCTCCTTGGAGATTGTGGAATTTTTGAACCACAATTGGGCATATCCTGGTAATGGCGACCTTGTGTTGCCAGTTACTCTTTCTCACACTAGGCCAGGGGGTTTCAACCTATGGCCCGGGGTCTGGGTGCGGCCTGCAGCACCATTTCCTGTGGACCCCCACTGCCTCTACCACATCCAGAAGTGCCTTGTGTGGCAAGAAGGGCAAAATGGCTGTCCGGCCCCCGAAGCTGTCTGAGGGAGTGTGGCCTGCCCTCAGCTTGAAAAGGTTGAGAACCGCTATCTAGACAAAGGGAACTGCAGTAGGAACTCACTAAAAGGTGTCTTCATTTTGGCAGTTTCACATCTGGCCTAGACATGGAAGAAGAATCCTCTCCATCTCGGCATGTGGCACTGGATGCAAGAAACTGATAGGCAACAAATTGTAATTGATGAATCAGAACTCCAATCCAAGGGCAGATTTTAGGTTAATTAATAGATTCCCCCCTTTCCCCCAAAATTGGTTCTACTGTTGTTTTGCTTGTCTCTTTTCTTGCATGCTTTTGCTGTGATGTTCTAGCTGTTCTGGACAAAGCCTTTCCTTATACTCATGATGGTGATCCTTGGCACTACAGGTATTCTTGGACTTCAATTCCCAGAAGCTCTGATCAGCAGGAGTGCTGACTTGGGCTTCTGGTAATTGAAGCCCGAACACCTAGAGTGCCAAGGTTCGCCATCACTGCATCCCCCTTTGTCTTGCAGCTTGCTGCTCTACTGTCAGTTGCTGTCACAAAAGCATTTGCTAGCTGTTTTTAGATGCCATATTCTTTTACAAAATAGTATGCCTGCTAACCTAGCAGTTTGAATGCAAAAAATAGCAAGTAAATAAGTAGGGACCACTTTGGTGGGAAGGTAAACAGAGTTCTGTGCACTCCGGCGTCTAGTCATGCCTGCCACATGACCACAGAAACATCTGCAGAAGCAGACAGTGCTGGCTCTTCAGCTTTGAAACAGAGATGAGCACTGAACCCTAGAATTGGATACGACTGGCTTTTGAGCAAGGGAAACCTTCCTTTATTTATTTATTTATTTATTTTTCTGATTAATATTGTCGCCCAACTCCAAAGATTCTGGGCGGCTCACAGAAAATAAAACCAATCACAATTTAACTTTAACCTTTACCTTTACTATGCTTGCTATTGTCCTGAATAATAGATATGTACTGGTTTCAGAATGGGACTGTGGTGGCTTAGTGGTTAAGACACTGAACGTGATGACTGGAAGGTCAGCAGGTCAGCAGTTTGAAACTCTAGTGCTGCATGACAGCCCCTTGTCTGTCTCAGCTCCTGCCAACCTAGCAGTTAAAAAGCAAGAAATTACAAGGAAATAAATAGGTACCGTTTCAGTGGGAAAGGTAACAACATTCTGTGAACCCTAGAGTCGGACACGACTGGCTTTTGAGCAAGGGCGACCTTTACCTTTACCTTACTGGTTTCAGAAGTTTGCCATCAAGGGACTCTAGATGGTCCTCCATGTAGTGGAAATATTTAAATGATTAGTCTGCCACATAGTAAGTGGAATTGACACTACAGGGTACAGTAGATTTTAAATGATTAAACCTAACTAATGCACTTTAAAGGCAAAATAATGCTGAGGTTCCCAACCTCCTGTTCCCATAGCATACATGGCAAGTTTCAGGTACCAAGGCTGCACATTCTTGGCACAATGGTGCATGCATGTGTGCGTGCGTGTGTGCATACATGCACACACATGCGTGTGCATACACACACTACTCTATTGTATTACTACACTCACTAAATAAATATATTTTTTGATATGTTCAGAATGCCCAAATTAGTTGGTTGTGAATATTACAGCCCTTTCAAGACAGGATGTGCTCAACATCATCCCAATCATAGCCTGACTCACTGGCCAGCTAATAAATTCACTATTCATCCTTCTTCCTCACCCCCCATTTTCCTTTTTGAAGTCCCATCTACCATACCTGTCAGCCCCCAAATTTCAAGCATATATTTGGAATTATTCAACTGTTCACTGATGATTCAGATCCTCACTTGAAGACATATATTCAAAGGCACACTCCAGCTGATGACTTAAATTGACCTAAACCTCAAAATTTTGCTAGTGCTTTTTGTCATGTAATATTTCTGGTGTTATCTATTTAAATTAAAGAGTTTGCTTTTTAAAGTGTTTCTTTTAAAGTGCTGTTTAACCAGGCTGTGTAATTACTCATCAGCCTCCAAGATTCAGGGGGTGGTGATGAGTAACAGCCCCTTTATCCAGTTACCCAGCTGACTATAAGAAATATATAAGAAATAGTTTTGTGTTTAATCAAACAATGCATTACCTATTCCAATTTGCAGCTGCTTTCCAAGGTTTTAGACAAGAGAAAATCTTCTGAATGAGGATGTCAAGGATCAAAACTCCCACATCCAAATTCTGTACTGAAAATTCAGCAAAAATAGCTAATTCATGGGGTGAGACGATGGCTTTCGGATCTTTGAGGCAAAGCAAACAGTTGGAAGAATGCAACTTTCTCCCTTTTTAAATAGCCCAAGATGGGAGATATTTGGCCTCCTTGCTGTTTTTGGACTACATTTCCCATCAGATTTGACCACTATGGCCAATAGTCATGGATTATGAGAGATCCTGGTTTGAATAAGTTGAGGCATGGTGGGTTTGTTGTTTTCTTTCTTTCTTTTTTTTGGTAATATCTTTTTATATTTAAAACTTTGTCTACATTTTAAATAATTTTATCTTCACCTATGGTGGGACTGTACCTTTGTAAAAGAAATTTGGAGGAAACTGCACACAGAAATTGAACAAATCCTCTCAAAATGTTTTCAGCTATGTCCTAGAGCAGGGATTCTCAACATATGGCCCAGATGTGGCCCATGGTGCTATTTCATTGGCACCCTACCACCTCCACCATGCCTGGAAGTGTCATATGGTGGAGGCAAGGCAAAATGGCCATCCGGCCCCCAAAGCTGTCTGGGGGAGCATGACCCGGGCCCCGGCTTTAAAAAAGTTGAGAACTCCTGTCCCTGGGTAGCCTTATTGATGGATTTTGGAAGTAAAAAAAAAATAAAGAGAGAAAAGAAAGACATGATTTGTATTATGGTAACTGGGAAGAGACTAGTTATAGCTAAGAAATAGAAATCAGATAGCAAAATAGAATTAGATGAATGGTACAAAGGAATGTGGAATATGGCAATAAATGATAAATTAACATTAGAATTAAAAGTCAAAATATTGGGCAATCAGATCCTTGATTTCTTTCTGTGATACTGGTGGCCAGGGGGGCAATTCCTCCCACTTAACCTCTGCGGAAACTGGGGGTTCAGTCTCACTGTATAAAGACCAAAAGTGATTTTCCCATGTCTCAGGTGGAATGCTACATTCAAGATATGGTGATCTTACTGTCAAGAGTCCTGCTGTGATATGCCAAAATACTGCAGAATGGCCTTCTTTGACTGTGTGTATAAGACGCCTCCATGTTAACTTGGCATCCTCATTTTTTTCTTGGCTAAATAAATCAAATTTTAATGAAATATGGGAAGAGTTTTTAGACTATGCACTAATAAAAAGGAAAGGAAAGAAACCTGGCCAAGAAAAAATGTCATTCTGGAAAGAAGGATAAATTACAAATTATAGAGACTGTAGAATAAATAAGGTAAAAGAAACATATGTGTCCTGTTGGGTGAAGGGAGCATATAGTATTTTTGTACATTGTAATAGTGTTTTTATTGTTGTTGGTTAGTTTTATTGTTTATTGTAATGCATATTCATTGTTATTTTTGTATTAATAAAATGAAAAATATGTTGCTCTTATACTCTACTCTGAAGTATCATGGCATATGCTGGGATTATAAATAAATATACAGTATAACAAAGAGAGATCCATGGTTGACATTGTTGAAGCCCTGTTTTTCAGAGACTGGTTGGGATCTTCCTATGATTTTCTATTTGGCTTGACACAGTGGTGTAGCAAAGCCAAGACTCACAAGGTTGAAGTTCTGGGATCCTTTGAGAAAAAAGGATGTGGCATCATCTGCCACCATCTCTGCCACCATCTCCTACTACTCTTATTGTTCCCTCTGAATTTAACTACAATTGTCATAGTAGTTAAAAGGAAAATGGATTTTCCCAGGAAAAAATATATTTCTCCAAACTGTCCCTGTTGTGATGCAAGCTATTTGAGGGTGCTTTGATATTCAGAGAGGGACTGCAGTGGGTCAAGTGGCTAAGACGCTGACTGGGAGGTGGAAGGTCAGCAGTTCGATTCCCAAGTACTGCAGGACGGAATGAGCTCCCGTCTTTGTCCCAGCTCCTGCCAACCTAGCAGTTCGAAAGCAAGAAATTGCAAGTAGATAAATAGGGACCACTTTGGTGGGAAGGTAACAGCGTTCCGTGTGCTCCGGTGTCTAGTCATGCCTGCCACATGACCATGGAAACGTCTGCAGAAGCAGTCAGCGTTGGCTCTTCAGCTTTGAAACAGATGAGCACTGAACCCTAGAGTCAGATATGACTGGCTTTCGAGCAAGGGGAACCTTTACTGATATTCAGAGAGCCCCTAAGAGCCATTAGCTTTACAAAAGACTTAATTCTCCTTTGTTGATGTGATGTGGGTGTGGGGGGATGGGAATGGTTACATAAATTATCAAGAAAAGTCCCGCACTTTCAAATTTTTCACTGCACCACCAACTAGAAGTGGCTGATTTGGCCTATAGTTCTTGTCTGGCCAGACATCCCACTATGGTAATGGAGTAGACCGTACAGCCAGTGACTCAATGCCGAGTGCTGGGTGGCGGCAAATAACCTGACTCCCTAAAGAGGCCAATGGCTATGGGTGGATGAGCCCCTTTTAGGTGGGGTGATGGTCCCTTTCAGTAGAAGAAATGCCACTAGACCCAATGGAAAAAGGAGCAGCGGAGGAACTCTGATTCCCAAAGGTAATGGAGGCAGAAGAGGCCAAGCCAGATGGACTGGCTGTGAAGGTGCACCTTGCCCATATTCTCAAGGCTGCGGCAGTCCCGGTGTTAAATCCTGCATATCTCATTTCAGATGTGCCACAGGAGATGGCTCCGTGGTCGCAGTGCGTTGGTCACTTCATAGCAAGCTGGGATCCACCTTAAACAAACTCACTTAAGTGACATTTTTCCTGATTGCCTCAGAGGGCGAAGGTGGCGCAGAACTAGCCAGCCTCCAAGACCAGGCCTCCCGGCTCCCTCAAGCAGGAAAAAAAACCGTACGCTTGGATCAAGTTGTGGCCGATGACAACGACAGCCCATAGTGTGCTGAAGGTGGTGGATGGAAATGGCCCTGAAACTATCCAAGGATATACTTATGCTAAGCTAGATGTATGTGGCATCTGGACCCACAATTATGGTAGCAATCCTGCACATAGTTATGCTGTTTAGAACCTGAAGATTTCAAAGGAGTTTGAACAGATTTTCTTGCAAGCATGATTGCTGGCTATCTAATTAAAATAATAGTCATTAGAAGACTATTCAAAACTTAATGATCATCGTATGCTAAACTGATCAAATAAATGAATGTGGAAATCTGAATGCATTGGACAAGCAAATATTGAATATTAGAGTAGGCATGCTAATGACTTTCCAGCCCACACAAAATTTAATGTAAAGCCAATCACTCAACTCTATATTGAGTGAGAAATTAATTAAACAAATTGCACTAATGAATATCACTTATGGAGTTAATGAACAGAGAATGCCAGACTTGCAGAATTAGGCAGTCAAGATTTGAGTAAACTTAATTCAGTCACAAATCCCCACCAGGTGTTCCTTTTTGCACCACTGGGGAAGGAGAGGAAGGAGAGCTATACAGTACTTTAGTGTTTGGGAATCAAGACAATGGAAACGGCTGTAGACTAGCCTAACACATCTTTATTGCATAGAGTGTAGTACGAACATGTGGTAATGGCGGACAAACAGCTCCTTTTATGTGGTGGCTATACAATTGAATATGGCTCTTCGACAGGGCATTGGCTACTGTCCATGTGACGTCATCCTTAGTCACGTCCTTCTTGTCCAGGTGAGGAGAGCGCGGGAATCTTTCCCGCGCAGCTGAAGGCATTTGAGGAGTGTGTACCATGTGAGCTGGGTGCTCGCTACTGCCCCCAGTGGCCACTAGCTCGCGTCCTCATACAGAAGGTTACAGTGTTACTATTAGAGATTGTTACATCCACTCATTCGTGTGGTTACAAATACATTCAATACAGAACATCCCTCCCCCCTAAGATGGGACAAAGTCCCTCAACCAAACTGGCTTTCTGCATGTGCGTTTTGACTCGGCCGTGCCCCCTCGTGTGTGTCCTCCTGGCTCTTGTCCTGCAATTGGAGAGGATGACTCGTTAGTGACTGGCTGTGGACTTGCAGCTCTGGTTTGGGTAGGAGAAGGGGGAGGATGGGCTTCTGATGTGGATGTGGGTAAACCGGGGGCACTAGGGGCTAAAGAAAAACCCCGCTCTTCGCTTGGACGGGTGGGGGAACACTAAAAAAAAAACCGGTTTGGTATCTCAAAATCTAACTCAGGGGCAACAGGGGCAAACTCATTCCTCTCTTTGAAGGGGCTGGGGGGAACTGGTGTATCTATACGGATTTGAGCCTGTTCTCCCCCCCCTTGTTTGGGACTGTTGCCCTTCATTTTCTCCCCCTTGGGGTAAGCGGGTGGGGGAGGACCCTAACGTTGAGTTTTGCTGCTGGGGACCTCTGTCCGGCCCCCCATTCACTCGATGCCTTAGTTGGTCGGCGTGCCTTCTCTAGAGGAGACCTGTGTTGGTCTCGACGCAGTATGAAACTGGTCCCGTTTGGTTAATGACTACTCCCGGCACCCAGGCTGGCCCTGTAGCTGCGTAGTTCCTACAATGTACAGGTTCACCTATCTGAAAGTTTTTTGTGGGGCTGTGCTCAATGTTTCTTCCCCTATCCTCCACCCTGGTGGGATCCAACCTGGTTAATAAAGAATGCAATTTCCTTTTCATAAGGAGTTCAGTGGGGGAGAATCCCGACGCCAATGGTGTCACCCTGTATGCCAACAAAAACTGGCAGAGCTGCCGGTCCAGATCCCCTGGTCCCATGCGCGGCAGCCCCTCTTTCATTGTGCGCACCAGGCGTTCCACCTGGCCGTTAGTTGCAGGGTGAAAGGGGGCTGAGGTAATGTGCCGAATGGCATTGGACTCCAAGAACGCCTGGAACTCGGCGGACGTGAAGGTACTCGCATTGTCACTCACAATGACGTCAGGTATCCCGAAAGTACTTATCAGCCTGCACAGGTGTTTTATGGTTGCAGCTGATGAGGTGCTGCACATTGGAATCACCTCTAACCACTTGGAGTATGCATCCACTACCAGCAGGAAAAGGGAACCCCTGAATGGACCTGCGAAGTCTATGTGGAGGCGGGACCACGGCCCCCTAGCTGTGTCCCATTCTCTGTGTGGAAGGCGGGACTCCTCAGGGCGAGAGCTCTGGCAACTTTCGCAGGTGTTCACCATGTGTTCAATGTCTGCATCTAGCTGTGGCCACCAGAAATAGCTTCGGGCCAGCGCCTTAGAGCGCACGATCCCCGGGTGGCTGACATGTAAAAGCCGTAGCACCCTTGCTCTTAATGATTCTGGGACCACCACCCTCTCCCCCCACAGGAGGCACCCCCTTTCTGTGGACAACTCAACCCACTTCCTGAAAAATGCAGCAAACTCGTCTGCGGGGGGAGCCATGGGTCACCCCTTCTGTACCCAGGATCTAACAAGGGCTAATGTTTTATCCTTTGCCGTGGCTGCAGCGATCTCCATGGGAAGTATGGGGGGTGCATCTAGGGCTTCTATGAGGAGGACTTGGCTGTCTTGCTCTATCTCACATTTTGGGTCTCCCAGCTGGGGAAGAGGAGACCTTGAAAGTGCGTTAGCATGGCTTATGTCTTTCCCGGGGCAGTACTCTAATGAACCCTTGTACGCATTAAGGAAAATAGCCCACCAAAGCATCCTTGGGGAAAGAATCTGAGGAGTGGGCTTGTCTGAGGTGAAGATACCCAATAGAGGCTTGTGGTCAGTTACAATGGTGAATGGATGGCCATACAAAAAATCATGGAATTTCTTTGTGCCCGCCACAATAGCAAGGGCCTCCCTATCTGTTTGGGTGTAATTTCGTTCTGCCTTGGACAATGATCTCGAATAGAAGGAAACTGGGGCTTCTCGCCCGCCCTCTAACACATGGCAAAGGACTGCCCCCACCCCCACTGGTGAGGCATCACAGACCAAGACTACCGGTTTCTTTGGGTCGAAATGGGTTAGAATAGCTTCTGAGGAGAGAAGCCGCTTGAGTTCCCTGAAAGCCCGCTCTTGATTTCCCCCCACCGCCAAACCGCATCCCTCTTCAGCAGCCTATGCAGGGGCTCTGCAATCGACGCTTTCCTGGGCAGGAAAGAATGGTAAAAATTCAGCAGCCCCAGGAAGGGTTGTAGCTCTGGTTTCGCGGGGGGGCGAGGGGCGTTTTGGATGCTGAGTCTTTGGACTCAGCGGGTTTCACCCCCTCAGGGGTTATACGGAACCCCAGGAACTCAACCTCTCTTGCCAGAAACACACATTTGTCCCTCCGCAGCCTCAATCCCGCGGATTCGAACACTGTAAGGACCTTATCTAATCTCTGGGCCAGTTCTGCTTCGCTCCCCCCAGATATCAATATGTCGTCGAAGTATGGCAAGACGCCCGGTAACCTCTTTAACAAACGTTCCAAAGGGACTGAAATATCCCCGGTGCCGAGTTCACCCCAAACTGTAGGCATGTCACCTTGAATGCCCCCTTGTGAGTTACAATGGTTTGCGCAGCAGCTGTAGCGGGTGTTACTGATAGCTGCTGGTACGCCTGCGCCAGATCTAATTTGGCAAAAAACTTTCCCCCATGTAAAGTGGCTAGCAGATGGCTAACTACCGGCACCGGATAGGCATTAGGGCAGATTGCCTTGTTGATTGTACACTTGTAGTCAGCGCAAATCCGCACCTCCCCATTTGCTTTCAGCGCTGTAACAATAGGAGTTTCCCACTCTGCAGAATCCACAGGCACTAAAATCCCCTGACCCACCAGTTTGTCCAGTTCCGCCTCAGTTTTGTCCTTCAGAGCGAATGGAACCCGACATGGCTTGAGTCTGATTGGGCGGACCTCCGGGTCTAGGTCGAAAGAAACTGGGGGGCCCTTGTACTTCCCGAGCCCCTTCTTGAATACCTCGGGGTGTGCATTGCACACTGCCTGAATCTCATCCCCCCCCCATGGCATGGACGCCTCCTATGAAAATGTCCAGGGGTTTGAACCATTGTGTTCCCAGGAGGTTACACCCCCCTCCCTTAGAACTACTAGAGGGAGTTTCCTCCTGAGTCCCTTATACTGTATTTCAAAACCCCCAACCCCCAACACTGGGATCCCATTTCCCTGCACGTCTCTTAAGTTCGACCTCATCTCTTTGAGTCTGGGTCGCTCCTTGGGGGGAATGCGCAAAAACTCCTTATGGGAAATGAGGGAGTATACAGACCCCGAGTCTATTTCCATCTTAACGGGAACCCCTTGCAACAGTACCTCAACATAAAAATGTGGTTGCCCTAAGGGCATGCTGTGGACACCCAGGTCGTCTTCCGCATGTACTCTTCAGTACACGTGGTACCTCTCTGGGTCGTCGCCACCATCGTAGACTCTGCCGACGCCATCCTGTCTCCTCGTGGGGCGCTTGCTATCGTCCCGCCATTGCTTGCAAACCCTGGTGATGTGGCCCTTCCATCCGCAGTTGTGGCACTCAGCCTTCCGGAATGGGCACTTGCTCCGCTCGTGGGATGCTCCACAGCCGTCGCAGTACCAACCCCCTTTCCCTTTCTTCTCGCTTAGCCCCTTTCTGACTTTCCGGACTCCCTCATCTTCACTGGAGCCTGGGGTGGCGGAGGCCTCTGAGGATGTGGGCGAGTGTGGGGCAGGGGGCACCCTCCAAGTCACCTGGATTGCTGATGCAGCTGCCTCTATTTGTGGTGGCTTTGCTTTGAGAAGCTTGTACCCGACCCTTGTGGACTCAGCGGCTAGGGCCTTTTGTAGTACCTCTTTGAAGGTGAGGTCATGGCCTCGGGTCATGAGCTTCCTTTGGGTGTCCCCATCTCGCATCCCGCAAAGCAGCCTATCCCTCAGGGCCATGTCTAGAACTTCCCGCCATTCGCATGGGGTTGCCGCCAAACGGAGGGCCGCCGCATACTCGGATACGGACTCACCCAGATTTTGGTCCCTCCTCGCGAACGCAGCCCTGGCAGAGAAGAAGGATACTTTGGGCTTGAAGTGGTTTTCAGGGTAGCCAGCAGTTTGGTTACAGAAATCTGTTCCACTTCTCTTGGTGCCATCAGATCCATCAGCGCTTGCACTGTGTGATAACCAAGCATCGTGATGAGAAGGCCTCTCTTCTTTCCCGCATCGGTGATGCCAGCAACCGCTACCGTACTCTTGAAGTGCATCTCGAACCAGTCCCATCACTCGGGCTGGGTCACGTCGAACACCGGTTGCTGTGAATGTGTCTTGTCCTCGTGGGAATCCATGATCCCACCTTCGTCGCCAATTTAGTGTTTGGGAATCAAGACAATGGAAACGGCTGTAGACTAGCCTAACACATCTTTATTGCATGGAGTGCAGTACGAACATGTGGTAATGGCAGACAAACAGCTCCTTTTATGCGGTGGCTATACAATTGAATATGGCTCTTCGACAGGGCATTGGCTACTGTCCATGTGACGTCATCCTTAGTCACGCCCTTCTTGTCCAGGTGAGGTGAGCGCGGGAATCTTTCCCGTGCAGCTGAAGGCATTTGAGGAATGTGTACCATGTGAGCTGGGCGCTCGCTACTGCCCCCGGTGGCCACTAGCTCGCGTCCTCATACAGAAGGTTACAGTGTTACTATTAGAGATTGTTACATCCACTCATTTGTGTGGTTACAAATACATTCAATACACAACAAGTACTTAGTTAAATTCTTAGAGGTGTTCTCATAGTCTCCTCAGTTATTCTCCTCAGTTCAGCTGTTCTGCTCTCTCTGTCTCTCCTCTCATTATTATTGTAGCTGTTTGCCTTACAAGCAAAACATGTATGTTTAAGACAACTGTTTGTTTACCTCAGGAAACCTACTGCATAGAAACGTTCACAACGTTCACCTGTTTATATCTTTGAAAGAACTGGAAGCAAAGCAAGCATTCGCCCACACAAATTGCACCAGGCAGCAGAATAGCCTTTGCCAATCATGGAACAGAAGATCACATCAGACCATCAGTGAGGGCCTATCAGATCAACATGAGGTGTTTGGGTCATACCTGTCAACCACGGCTCTGGATAATACGGGACCTGCGCAGAACAGTTCTGCGCAAGTTGCCTTCTACGCACGCCTAGAAGGCTTTTACGCTTGCGTAGAACCCTTTTACGCTTGTGTAGAACCCTTATATGCATGCGTAGAAGGCTACGCATGCGTAGAAGGGTTCTACGCAAGCGTAAAAGGGTTCTACGCATGCGTAGAAGGTGACTTGCGCAGAAGGGATGCGCAGTATTTCTTTCCTCCCGCTGCCAAATTCCGGGGGTTTGGCAGCTCCAGGCGAGAAATGGCGCAAATCGGCGCCAAAAAAATGGGAAATCCTGGCCAATCCGGGAAGGTTGACAGGTATGGTTTGGTTGTGGTTTATGTATAACATAAATACCTGTGTTTTCTCCACAGCATCGTGCATCCTGATCAGGCTTCACAGCGACCCTCCCTTTCACTCTGATGTGCATGGCGAGAAGTAGCTGGTTGCTTCGGGGCCAGACAATAATTTTTGGTACTATTTCAAAGTACAGACCCAAATGTTTCTCTCCTATACCCCAACATAAATCTATATTATGAAAATCTTTCTTTCTTCTCTTCCCACCTGCCTTCCCCCCACACACCCTTGTTTAATGAATGCCTATGCCATCTGTCCCAGCTCCTGACAACCTAGCAGTTTAAAAGTAAAAAATTGCCAGTAGATAAATAGGCACCGCTTCGGTCGGAAAGGTAACAGCCTGCCACATGAACACAGGAATATTTGCAGGCACAGACAGTATTGGCTCTTTGGCTGTAAATGGAGATGAGCACCATACCTTAGAGTTGCTATGACTGGCTTTCAAGCAAGGGAGACTGTTGTGTATAAGAAAGTATGCCTTTAAACAATGTAACACTCGAAGAGGGGACAGAATAACTACCAGCTGTAACTCTGTAACCTCCTGTATTAGGACGCGAGCTAATGTCCACCAGATGGCAATAGCGAGCGTCCAGCTCACATGGTTCCAATTCCACAAATACCTACTGCACGGGAAGATTCCCGCCACCACCTCACCTGGACAAGAAGGGCGTGACCAGAAATGACGTCACGCAGACAGTAGCCAATGGGCTACCGAGGAGCCACATTCAAATGTATAGCCTCTGTATATATTGAGCTGTTCGTCCACCATTACCACATGTTCCCCCGGACCACCATGCAATAAAGACATGTTAAGCCAATCCTTCGGCGGTTCCTGTGTCTTGGTTCTCATACACTAAATTGGCGACGAAGGTGGGATGATGGATCCCCACGAGATCAAGACACACGCCGGTTTCGACATCAACAAGCCGGAAGATTGGGAGCTCTTCGAAATGGACTTCCAAAGCGCGCTGGTGGTGTCCGACATTACGGACGAAGGAAAGAAGAGGGCCATCCTCACCCGGATGCTGGGACATGCTGCCATGAGAGAATTGGTGGACCTGGTTTCGCCGAAGAAGGTGAGCGAGGTGTCGGTCAAGCAGCTCCTGAAAGCAATGCGCGACCACTTCCAGCCCTCGGTCTCGATGTTTTCGGCTCGAGACGCGTTCTGGAAGAGAGTCCAAGCGCCTGGGGAGTCCATCGCAGCCTTTGCAGCGGCCCTCCGGTTGGCCGCCGGCCCTTGCAAGTGGGAGAACCTGGAAATCACCCTCAGGGACCGCATGCTCTGTGGCCTGTGGGACGAGGAAGTTCAGCGAAAGCTGATGAACCAGGAGCCGCCCCCGACGCTGCACGAGGTCGTGAAGGCGGCACAGGCCGCGGAAGCCACGAGGGCCGGAGTCAAGGGGTTCAGGGAAAGGCCCCCACAACCCAACAAGGCAGCGGGCCCGGTGCATGCGGCCAGGCGAGCGCCACAATCCTCCACGGAGAGCAGCGAGGACGAGGACGTCCGGAAGGTGCGGAAGGATGGCCGACGTTGCGACGGCTGCGGGGCGGCCCACGACCACGCCAAGTGCCCATTCCGGAAGGCCGAGTGCCACAACTGTGGACGTCGAGGGCACATAGCCAAGGTTTGCAGACGGCGGCGCGGGGACCAGAGAGGCTCGACAGACTGCCCACCGAGATTCCAGGAAGGCGCCCGGCCCTCGAGGAAGCAGGACGGCGTGGGCCATATCTCCAACGGCAGTGATGACGACGCTCCAGTTCACAGCGTGTCCTTAGGACACTCCCGTTACTTTGTTGAGGTACTGGGTACAAGGGCCCCCCGTTAGGATGGAGATAGACTCGGGGTCTTCCTATTCAATCATTTCCCAGAGGGAGTTTTTGGGAATTTCCCCCAACGTGCGGCCCAGGCTCAAAGCGCTGAAGTCTACGCTGCGGGACGTGCAGGGAAATAGCATTACAGTGTTGGGGGTTGGAAAATTCAAGGTCCAATACAAGCGGCACACCGCGGAACTTCCCCTGGTTGTCCTCAAGGGGGGAAGCTGTAGCATTCTCAGGACTCAATGGTTTAAGCCCCTGGGGTTGTTCATTGGGGGGGTGCATGCCGTTGGGACTGACCCTATACAAGAGGTGTGCGACGCGCACCCCGAAGTGTTCAAGAAGGGACTCGGAAAATTCAAGGGACCCCCAGTTGCGTACGATCTGGACCCGGAGGTCCGCCCAATAAGACTCAAACCGCGCAGAGTGCCTTTTGCGCTCAAGGACAAGATAGAGGCGGAACTGGACAAATTGGTGGGCCAGGGGATTCTTGTTCCTGTTGATTCTGCGGAGTGGGAAACTCCGATTGTAACAGCACTGAAGGCCAACGGGGAGGTTCGCATATGCGCAGATTACAAATGCACCATTAATAAGGCGATACGCCCAAATGCGTATCCGGTACCGGTGGTCAGCCACCTGTTGGCCAGGTTACATGGGGGGAGGTGTTTTGCAAAACTTGACCTGGCACAAGCATACCAGCAGCTCTCGGTAACCCCAGCTGCGGTGCTGCGCAGACGATAGTCACTCATAAGGGGGCGTTCCAGGTCACGCGCCTACAGTTTGGCGTGAACTCGGCGCCAGGTATCTTCCAATCGCTCGTGGAATGCCTCTTAAAGGGTCTGGAGGGGGTCTTACCATACTTTGATGACGTGTTGATAATGGGGGGGAGCGAATCTGAATTGGCTGAAAGATTAGACAAAGTACTGACGATATTCGAAAAGGCGGGGTTGAGGCTGCGAAAAGACAAATGTGTCTTCTTCGCAAAAGAGGTTGAGTTCTTGGGTTTCCGGGTAACCCCTGCAGGAATCAAACCCTCCAAATCAAAGGTGGCCGCCATTCAAAATGCTCCTCGCCCCACCTCCAAGCCCGAATTGCAGTCGTTCCTGGGGCTCCTAAACTTCTACCATTCCTTCCTGCCCCGGAAGGCATCGGTAGCGGAGCCGCTTCACAGGCTTCTAAAAAAGGACGAGGCATGGAAATGGGGCAAGAGCCAGGAGAAAGTATTCAATGACCTGAAACAACTCCTAGCCTCAGACGCCATATTAACCCATTTTGACCCCAAGAGACCAGTAGTCCTGATTTGTGATGCGTCCCCAGTGGGGGTGGGGGCGGTTCTGTGCCATGTGATGGAAAACGGGCGGGAGGCCCCGGTGGCGTTCTACTCCAGGTCCCTGTCTCAGGCAGAGCGAAATTACACACAGACAGACAGGGAAGTGTTAGCAATAATCGCTGGGACCAAAAAGTTCTACGATTTCCTCTATGGCCGCCCTTTTACCATCGTGACTGACCACAAGCCCCTGCTAGGCATTTTCACTGCGGACAAGCCCACGCCACAAATCCTGTCCCCTAGGATGCTCAGGTGGACCATTTTCTTAAACGCATACCAGAATGCGCTGGTGTATCGCCCTGGAAAGGACATAAGCCACGCGGACGCCCTGTCGAGATCACCCCTCCCCCACACAAGCGGCCACGTGTGCGACGTGGAGCAAGACCACCAAGTGCTCATGATAGAGGTCTTGGATTCACCCCCCGTATTGCCCGCAGAGATCGCCAAGGCGACAGGCAAGGACAAGACGTTGGCCCTGGTTAGTTCTTGGGTGCAGAAAGGGTGGCCAACGTCCCCCCCAGCGACGGAGTTTGCCCCATTTTTTTGGAAAAAGCTAGAATTGTCCTTAGAGAGGGGGTGCCTCCTGTGGGGCCAGCGAGTAATTGTCCCTGAATCCCTGAGAGCGAGGGTGCTCAAACTGCTGCACGTCAGCCACCCTGGAATTGTCCGCTCCAAGGCGTTGGCCAGGAGCTACTTCTGGTGGCCCCAGTTGGACGCCGATATCGAGCACATGGTGGGCACTTGCGCGAGATGCCAGAGCTCCCGGCCCGAAGAAGCCCGTCTCCCGCACAGGGAATGGGACACGGCAAAGGGGCCGTAGTCCCGCGTGCACATTGACTTTGCGGGCCCCTTCAGAGGATCACTCTTTCTCCTCGTAGTGGATGCTTACTCCAAGTGGTTGGAGGTAATTCCGGTTGCGAACACCTCCTCAGCCACAACAGTTAAACATTTGCGGAGGGTGTTCAGCACGTTCGGCATACCCGACACCCTTATTAGCGATAACGCTAGTTGTTTCACGTCCGCTGAGTTCAGGGCATTCACCGAGATCAACGCCATCCGGCATATCACCTCCGCACCTTTCCACCCGGTGACAAATGGCCAGGTAGAACGCCTCGTGCGTACCACCAAAGATGCGCTGAGGCACATGGGCCCTGGGGATTTAAACCTGCAGTTGTGTCAGTTTTTACTGGGATACAGGGTAACCCCCCTAGCGTCAGGGTACTCGCCCACAGAACTCCTAATGCGCAGGAAGCTGACTACGATACTGACCAGGCTAGACCCCGCCAGGGTGGAAGACACTGGGAGGAACATCGGGGTAGCGGGCATGAAGAGTTTCGAGATAGGCGCCCCGGTTCATTGCAGAAACTACGCTAGCGCAGGGCCAGCCTGGATTCCAGGCGTAGTCATTGGACAGACAGGCCCCGTGTCGTATTGCGTAGAGACCAGCACAGGTCTATTCTGGAGGTGACACGCAGACCAACTCCGGCGCCGAATCTACGAAATCCAGGGCGCTGACAGCGCAGAAAAGGATTCAACGTTAGGGTTCTCCCCCACCCGTTCAGCCCAAGGGGGAGGAGAGGGGGGCCGGTGGTCCCCACCACGGGGGGAAGGGAATAAGCTTGTCCCCGTAGATATCCTGACAGATACCCCCATAGATTCCCCAGTAGATGATTTTGAGTTTGAGTTACAAAACCGGGGGGTTTTTTCGGAGTAGTCCCCCACCCATCCAAGCGAGAAGCGGGGTTTTGCGTTAGCCCCCAGTGCCCCCGGTTTTCCCACAATGGAGTTCCTCCCTACCCCAAAAGCCGCGGAACCACAGCAAGTCGCTAATGAGTATCCCTCTCCCATTGCAGGACAAGAGACCAGGGAGCAAAGAAGCGATAGCGCCCCCGAGACAAGCCAGCCAGCCGTGCGCCCAAAACGTGTTTGCAATAAACCATATTGGATGAGAGACTTCGTCTCATCCTAGGGGGGAGGGATGTTGTGTATAAGAAAGTATGCCTTTAAACAATGTAACACTCGAAGAGGGGACAGAATAACTACCAGCTGTAACTCTGTAACCTCCTGTATTAGGACGCGAGCTAATGTCCACCAGATGGCAATAGCGAGCGTCCAGCTCACATGGTTCCAATTCCACAAATACCTACAGCGTGGGAAGATTCCCGCCACCACCTCACCTGGACAAGAAGGGCGTGACCAGAAATGACGTCACGCAGACAGTAGCCAATGGGCTACCAAGGAGCCACATTCAAATGTATAGCCTCTGTATATATTGAGCTGTTCGTCCACCATTACCACATGTTCCCCCGGACCACCATGCAATAAAGACATGTTAAGCCAATCCTTCGGCTGTTCCTGTGTCTTGGTTCTCATACACTAAAGAGACCTTGACCTAGCCTGAAGAAGAGTGGGGGGTGGCATTAGCCCCAATTTGTAACACTTCAGGTAGTCATAACAAATAGGGTCACACATAGGACAGTGAAGCTATTACCCACAAGCTGTGATTGGCATGCAGCTCTGTTAGATCTGGCCCTTATAAGCACCAGTCTAAGACAACGATGAACAAACAGCAACAGGCTTTATTTAACAGTCAATTAGAGATGAGCTTACAAGGTGTTCCGGATCCCGACATGGCTACACAATCCTAGCGGAGTCAGTCCCTCCAGACTCTTACCCGGCAATGGGCAATAAACGAGCTACCATAGAAGCGTAGCATAAAGGAGGGACCCAGGCTTAGCACTACCCGACTACCTGTATGGAGTAGGAAGTATAGATCCGGTCTGGCCCCACCCTTGTTTACCCATGGGGCTTATATAGTGTCTCCCTGGCGGTGGCTCCTGGATACAAGGTAGCGACCTGCCGGACAAACGTAACTAACCAATCATAACAGGGAATATATGTAGTTAACCAATGGAGAACAGGATCCAAAACTGTAACCAATCACAGGGCTTGGTTTAGCCTATAACAAGAACACCCTTTTGCAGGGGTTTCGCGCCACTTTGGGCTTCAAGTTAGAATGGTGGGAAACCGCCATTTTCCTCTTGCAAGAGTGCTCCCCGCGCTACTTGCAAATGTGCCTCAATACACAACAAGCTCCCACGAAACCAAGGCAGTATGGTCGAGGATGATGGGAACTGCAATTCCACATCTGGAAGAGTCAGCAGTTCTCCCATCCCTGGAGGATGTAAGCCCAGTGAATGGCTTGTTTTGTCTTGAAAGGTTTGTTTTTTGGGGGGGTAACAGAGACATTCTCCAAGATAGTTTTCAAAGAGGGGCGAGTCTTTTCTGGGTCTTCTTTGCAATGGCCAAATTCTGCCCCAATTCCTTTTGGGGTTAAGCTTTCAGTGAGGCTTGTATGTCCTCTGCGTCTCCCAACCTTCACCCTCCCTCTCTGCCGAGTCCTTTGGGAAGCCGGGCTGGATGAATCTGCCTCCACCACCAGCTCATTTCTCTCACCAAGAGCCAGTGGCAGCTCAGGAATGAAGCACAATCATCTAGCGAGGACAGACTCATCAGAAGGACCATAATACGGGAAGCGAGAAAGAAAGAGGGGAGGGGGGGAGAGGAAATCAAAGAAATATTAGCACTATATAATAGCCAATACTCCTCATGAAATAGTAGCCAGAGCAGGCGGCTTTATGAGCTGCCAGGGAGGGAGGTGGTGGAGGAAAAACAACTGGTGACAGGTGCATACCAGGCGAGAAGGCTGAGCTTCCATCTTGTAGATAAAGGGGGTGGGGGAAACGAAGCCCTCATTACTTGGGATGATTGGAGCCCCTCTGGCCTTTATGGCCAGTGTCTGGGGAATCGGGATGCTGAATGCAAGCCAGACAGGTAGAGGAGAAATGGCCAAGGCTACCAGTTTCCCTTCTTTCTTTGAGAAGGCAGCAGCAAAAAAATAAAAAGGAAAAAGCAGGGGTAGGCTAGGCCATGAGGATGAAAGGATACCAGGCTGTCCCCACCTCAAGCTCAGGGCACCATCCCCATAGACACTAGCTGCCACTCTATGAGAGCTTCTTTCAAGCATTTGGCTGCCATGTCCCTAACCTGGTATAGGGCCACCCGTGATGGCAAACCTTGGCACTCCAGGTGTTCTTGGACTTCAGTTACCAGAAGCCCAAGTCAGCACTCCTGCTGATCGGGGCTTCTGGGAATTGAAGTTCAAGAACAGCTGGAGTGCCAAGGTTCACCATCACTGGTGTAGGGTTTGCAATGTAGTGACATTACACCATCACCCACCACCCCTGGGTTCAATGAAAGTGTGCTGAATATGGGTGCTTGGTGATAGGAAACAGCCTGCCATGGGAACTGGATGAGATACCCAGCAGCCATGCAGGCAGTGTGATTCTGAGAGTTTCCCATAGGAGCACCAGCCATTCCCCACCAACACCACCACAAAATAATATTTTTTTCGAGCTCTGGTCTGGAATCCTGCATAGCTACAGTTGCAGATGGTGTGGAGGGTGCAGATGCGCGGAGGCTTTCCAGCTTCTTTTATTCCATATCCAGTGCACAGACATTGAGATAGCAGAAGCAATATAGTACCCAGGGTGGAAGCAAACAGCATCTCTTCCAGACATGAATAAAATGCCTGAAAGGAACTTAATCAGCCTTCCTCTAGTCAGCACCTTGTAGATGTGTTTGACTACAACTCCCATTGTCACCAGAGTGAACAGCCAATGGCTAAGTTGACTGTGGATAATGTAAATTATATTTTTCACTGAGACTGTTGGAAGGCTCCATACAGAAAGCTTGCATGTCACCAGGGTACGTGCATGCCACCAGGGGACATGATTCAGCTGAGGTGGCAGCAGGCATAGTGGTAGCTGCAACTGTTGTAATGTTCAGATATAAAAATACATTACCCAATTACCGACCATTTGAACAGCTGTAGCATGCCTTAAAGTTTGTACGTGATAGGCAGATTCTGAGTTAAGATTTGGAATCAGCACACTCAATAGCATGTAAATCACATGTGTTATTCCCAGTAGCAAAATCATTGTGCAGTGTAATTGTTCACTGGACTGTACATTTCCCATATGTTCCCATAGATATCTTGCCTCAGAAACATATCTGGGTGGTCTGTTGGCTATCTACACACTTATCCAATATTCATGCATGTTTTCTTTTGTTTTATTGAAAATCGATGCAGAAATGAGAAAGAATGTATCCATGACTGAATGCTGAATGCATATTTTCCCCCCAAATTGCACAGAGTGAAAATAGACTGACTCCTCCAGTCCTACTTCACACTGACATTTAGAGAAATGCGTCTTTTCTGGATGCTTATTCATTTTGTCTAAATCCATATGTTGACTTGAAAATCAATGCCATGTGGGGACACTAGCTAGCCAGGGAGACTCATTGGCACAAGAAAGGGGCAAATGTGCCACGGGGGGGGGGGGGAGATGAAATTGGTGCTAGACAGCTGGTGCCTGCTGCCCTTAGTGGCACTGGGACAGCAGCACCACTTAAAGTGGGCAGGGGAAATTAGATCTGGTTTGCTCCCCGTTGCCTCCCTCGCAGAGATCTTGAGAATGCTGAACAGTAAGCAACACATCACAAACTAAACGGAAGAATACTTGTTACTTTTGTTCAGATGGGTTCTGCACTTTCAGCCTTGGCTTTATGCCCAGAGAAAATTCCTTTGATCCCACATTTCTCTGCTGTATGACAAAAAGTCGTTTGCACAGAGGAGGCAAAGTGAGACGTTCTGGCTAAATTCAGGTTGGGGAAAGAAAGAAAAGATGGGGAAAGTGCAGCCTTCTAGTTGCTGGAATGCAATTCTCTGCATTCCTCACTGATGGGATTTGTAGTCCAGCAACATCTGGAGCATCATGTGTTGCCTATCTATGCTGCCCTGAGTCAGGTTCTGCTTGAGTGGGCGGCATATATAAATATGACTATTAAATTAAAATTTAAAATTTAAATTAAAAAATCTATCCTGGTTATAAAGCAAAAGGCTTGAAATGTATGTGTCGCTGGCTCACAGTACAGAAGCTCCCCACCCCCTCCAACAAAAGGGACCCACTTTACAGAAATGGCAAACCAAGACACTTGGGGTAGTTTAACAATTATAAGTGCAAAGAATAGAGTTGCATGAAATATATATGGGTGAATGGACAAAGTAGATTGTGTGTTCCTGCCTTTAGCCTCAGGTGCTGTAGTCAAGGCACTGGAGAAAAGACACATCTTCCCTTCCTCCCAGCCCCATCTCTCAGCGTAAGTCATCAATCAAAATAAATCCTGTTAATTCACTGTTTAATTATTGCCTGCTGCTTTATTGTTTGTTTGCATTAGTTCCTATGAATTTTTTATTATAGGGAGACAGGAAACAGGCCTCCAAGATTTACAGTACAGGGATCTCATTCTGGAGAGAGCCAAACTAAATAACAGGGAAGACAATCAGAGATTCGTTATACAGAAGGCAGAGGAAATAAATAGTCATGAAACAGAACCAATGGCACAGAGCTTGAAATATAGCCACAGATGCTCTGAAATGCAGGGATGTGTTTGATGGATTAAGTGCTGTCAGTTTTTGTGGGTGTTGATGCATCTCAATCAGAATGTCCCAGTTGTAACTAACTCCTAGCAGCCATTTTCTGACTTTCTTCCATCCAGGGGAGGGTCTTCCATAGAACAGAATGAAGGGGAAAGGTCTGTTTCTCTGTATTAGGCTGCTCTTAACAGCTAATGAGAATCCCAATGGCTCTGTAGATGACTATCAATCAATATGTTGGTTGGTTGGTTAACAGAAGGTCTCACTAAGATTCTTCAACCAGTCCTGAAGACAGCAATGTTGCCTCTCACCATAACCCTCTTTCTACACCATAACATTATTGGTGGAGGTGGCTATTACATCTAAATTCCTATCCACAGTTTGGGATGGGATGGAGTTATTTTTTGATTTTAGCTCCCAGATTTCCTCAGGTAGCATGGCTGGTAGATATAGAAATTCTACCACATAAAATTTAACTTTTCCCCATTTTGTTCCCACTTGCTATGTTTTCTCTTTCTTTCCAGATTTACATTTGGGACATTTAATAGCAGAAGAATATATAGTGGCCACAGTGGCCAGGATAAAGGCATTTGAGACTTCTAAAGAAAAGGTAGGCAGACGAGAACACCAAATGGACACGTGCCAGTTTATATTTATAGTGGTATATTCAGAAAATATAACTGACTATAATTGAAATAGAAACACAATACTGTACAGTGGAACCTCGGTTAACATAATGTGTTCTCCAGGACGTTTCTTACAGTGAAAATTACTTTAACCGAATTTCCCATAGGAATGAATTGAATGCAATTTCCCATTGGAATGCATTGAAAACCAAAATAATTTAACCAACATGTGGTTTTCCATAGAAATGAACTGAAAACCAATTAATCCATTCCGGGAATAAATCCATAAACTGAGCCATTATTTTCTATGGATTCCCTTTTGTTATGCAATTTTTATGCTAACTGACCTTCCACTGTATATCCAATTCTAGTGATCCAGACTATGATAATTCTAATTAAGTAAAGGTCTCCCTTGCTCAAAATCCAGTCATATCCGACTCTAGGGTGCAGTGCTCATCTCTGTTTCAAAGCCAAAGAGCCAGTGCTGTCTGCTTCTGCAGATGTTTCTGTGGTCATGTGGCAGGCATGACTAGACACGGAGCACACGGAATGCTGTTACCTTCCCACCAAAGTGGTCCCTATTTATCTACTTGCAATTTCTTGCTTTCGAACTGCTAGGTTGGCAGGAGCTGGGACAAAGACGGGAGCTCATTCCATCCTGCAGTACTCAGGAATCAAACTGTTGAATTTCCGCCTCCCAGTCAGCGTCTTAGGGACAGCTTATTTATTTATTTTTGTGATTTATATTGCTGCTCAATTCAAAAAACTCTGGGCGGCACACAAAGAATAAAAAACAGCATCACAGTTAAAAGTATCCAAATGGCATACTGACCTCAAGTAACCCTACTTTCAATATCACAAAGGGGCTTAATAAACAAGCTACTTCAGGATATCAGAACATTGAACACTTTCCCTACCTCTCTGCAAAAAGGCAGGGGAAGTGAAATGATATTTTTTTTTGCTTCTGCTAGACTAACTTTAGTGTATGAGAGTCAAGACACAAGGCACAGCCAAAGGCTGGGTTAACTCAGGTTTATTGCATGGTGGACAGAGGGAACATGAGGTAATGGCGGACGAACAGCTCTATATATATGGTAGTAACGTATTTGAATGTGGCTCCACGGTAGCCCGTTGGCTACTGGTCCGCGTGACGTCATGGCTGGTCACGCCCTTCTTGTCCAGGTGTAGGTAGCGGCGGGAAGCTTCCCGCGCTGCGGTCTTTGATGGGTTTGAACCAAGAGAGCTTGGACGCTCGCTGCTGCCAGCTGGTGGTCATTAGCTCGCGTCCTATTACAGGGTTTATGTGATACAGCTGAAGGTTACATTGTTACTCATCGGCAAGGTTACATTGGTTCAGATACATTGATATCACATGTAGAAGGTTACACTATTAGGACACAACACTCCTCCCCCCTAGGATGAGACGAAGTCTCTCAGCCAAGATGGCTTATTTCGAACACGCTGGGGTCTCGGCGCGGGCTGCCCTGCCCCGGCTTCGCTCCCTCCTCCTTGCTCCCTGGCTTCCTGCCCTGCAATCGGAGAGGATGACTTGTTAGTGGTTTGCCGCGGCTCTGCAGCTTTGTTGGGAGGTGTGTGCTTTGTTTGGGAAGAACCGGGGGCACTGGGGGCTAACGAAAAACCCCTCTTCTCGCTTGGATGGGTGGGGGAACACTCCGAAACCCCCCCCCCCGGCTAGCAAAATCAAAATCAAAATCGGATTCGGGGGAAGCGGCAGCGGCGGCCGCACACTCCTTTTCCCTCCCCCCGGGCTCGGATAGAACTGGGGTATCAAAAGGATATGAGTCGGGCTCGCTGCTTTCCCCCTTGTCTCCCCCTTGGGCTAAACGGGTGGGGGAGAACCCTATCGCTGAATCCTGTCGCTGAGCCCCACTGGTCGGCCCCTCGCTCACTCGGTGCCTCAGTTGGTCAGCGTGCCTCCTCCAGAGGAGGCCGGTGCTAGTTTCCACCCGATAGGACACTGGCCCCGTCTGTTCTATTATCGTCCCTGGCACCCAGGCTGGGCCTGCGTTGGCATAGTTCCTGCAGTGTACAGGATCGCCTACGCCGAAACCTTTTGAGACCGCTAACCCTATGTTCTTCCCTTTGTCCTCGACCCTCGACGGGTCTAGCCTGGACAAAAGCGTGGTCAGTTTCCTCCGCATCAGCAGCTCAGCCGGCGAGTAACCAGACGCTAAGGGGGTCACTCTGTACGCTAATAGAAATTGACAAACTTGGTGATTTAGATCTTCCGAGCCCATGCGCCGCAGCGCATCTTTTGTGGTGCGCACCAACCGTTCCACTTGGCCATTCGTGGCCGGGTGAAACGGCGCGGATGTGACATGCCGAATTGCATTTGCCTCCATGAATGCTGCGAACTCAGCGGACGTGAAACAACTGGCGTTATCGCTGACCAAAGTGTCGGGTAAGCCGAACGTGGAAAAGACCCTCCTTAGCTGGCGAATGGTAGTGGCGGAGGATGTGCTCTTTACCGGAATGACCTCCAGCCACTTTGAGTATGCATCCACCACCAGGAGAAACATGGTTCCCCGGAATGGGCCAGCAAAATCTATGTGCACCCTGGACCACGGTCCCCTTGCTGCGTCCCATTCCCTATGCGGTAGGCGGGCCACCTCCGGTCGAGAGCATTGATATGCCTCACAAGTGCCAACCATCTGCTCTATGTCGGCGTCCAGCTGGGGCCACCAGAAGTAACTCCGGGCCAACGCCTTGGAACGGACGATTCCCGGGTGGCTGACGTGCAACAGCTTTAGCACCTTCGGCCGCAGGGACGTAGGAACCACCACCCGTTGGCCCCACAAAAGGCACCCCCTCTCTAAAGACAACTCCACTCGCTTTCGGAAGAATGGGTCGAATTCCGTGCCTGGGGATGACGCCGGCCACCCCTTCTGCACCCACGAGCATACCTTTTCTAGTGTTCTATCCTTTCCGGTCGCCCTAGCAATGTCGGCCGGTACTATCGGGGGTGACTCCAAGACCTCTATTAGCAATACCTGGCGGTCTCTTCTTACCCCTGCCTTCTGGTCGTCTGACAAGGGTAACGGGGACCGTGAGAGCGCGTCTGCATGGCTGATTTCCTTCCCTGGCCGGTATTCTAACTCATGTTGATATGCGTTAAGAAAAATAGCCCACCGCAGCATCCTCGGGGACAGGATCTGTGGCGTGGGCTTATTTGCAGTGAAGATTCCTAACAGGGGCTTGTGATCAGTAACGATCTTGAACGGCCGACCATACAGAAAATCGTGAAATTTCTTGGTTCCCGCTACTATCGCTAGTGCCTCCCTATCGGTCTGTGCGTAATTCCGCTCTGCTTGGGACAGGGACCTTGAATAAAACGCTATCGGGGCCTCCCTTCCGTCGTCTAACACGTGGCAAAGCACCGCCCCCACCCCCACCGGGGATGCATCGCAGACCAAAACTATGGGCCGTTTGGGGTCGAAATGAGTCAGGATTGCCTCAGATGTGAGGAGTTGCTTTAACTCTGTGAACGCTCTTTCTTGCTCGTCACCCCACAGCCATTTTTCCTCTTTTTTAAGTAGCCGATGGAGCGGCTCGGCAACAGACGCCTTCCGTGGAAGGAAGGTATGGTAGAAATTGAGAAGCCCCAGAAATGACTGAAGCTCGGTTTTGGAAGTGGGGCGAGGGGCTTTCTTAATGGCGGCTACCTTAGATTTGGACGGCCTAATTCCCTCGGGCGTGACACGGAACCCTAAAAACTCAACCTCTGTTTCGAAAAATACACATTTGTCTTTTCTCAGTCGCAGCCCCGCTTTCTCGAACACGGCCAGGACCTTATCCAATCTGTGGGCCAGCTCGGCCTTACTCCCCCCCGTTATCAACACGTCATCAAAATATGGCAACACCCCCTCCAACCCCTTCAGGAGGCGTTCCACTAGCGATTGAAAAATGCCAGGTGCCGAGTTCACGCCGAACTGTAACCTCGACACCTGGAACGCCCCCTTATGTGTGACTATTGTTTGTGCCGCCGCTGTGGCGGGGGTTACCGGGAGCTGCTGGTAGGCCTGTGCTAAATCGAGTTTAGTGAAACACTTTCCCCCATTCAGCCTGGCCAGAAGGTGGCTGACCACTGGCACCGGGTATGCATTAGGGCGGATTGCCTTATTAATGGTACACTTATAATCAGCGCAAATGCGCACCTCCCCGTTAGCCTTCAGTGCTGTTACAATTGGAGTCTCCCACTCCGCGGAATCCACAGGAACGAGAATTCCTTGACCCACCAGTTTGTCCAGTTCCGCCTCTATTTTGTCCTTAAGCGCGAACGGTACCCTGCGCGGTTTAAGTCTTATCGGGCGGACCTCCGGGTCTAAGTCGAAGGCTACAGGGGGTCCCTTGAACTTTCCCAGTCCACTTTTAAAAACGGCGGGGTGTGCATCACACACTGCTTGTATTGGGTCCTCGCCTACGGCATGCACCCCCCCTATGAACAGGCCTAAGGGCTGAAACCACTGTGTTCCGAGGAGGCTACAACTCCCCCCTTTTAGCACCACTAGGGGAAGTTCCGCAGAATGTCTCTTAAAGCGAACCCGGAACGTTCCGACCCCCAACACTGGAATGCTGTTCCCCTGAACGTCCCGTAGTGTGGCCCTCAACGCTTTAAGTTTGGGCCGCACGTGGGGGTCGATTTTCAAGAACTCTCTCTGGGGGATTATAGAATAGGAGGACCCCGAGTCAACTTCCATCCTAATAGGGGTCCCTTGTACTAGTACCTCAACAAAGTAATGGGGCTGTCCCGCAGACACGTTGAACACAGGAGCGTCGCCCTCGCTGTCGTCCGAGATGCGGCCCACGCCGTCCTGCTTCCTCGTGGCCCGGGCGCCATCTTTGGACCTCGCTGGACGGTCCGGTCTGGCTGAACGGTCTTGCGACTGTCTCCGGCCCTCTTTCCATTTCCTGCACGCCTTGGTGATGTGCCCCCGACGTCCACAGTTGAAACACTCGGCTTTCCTGAATGGGCACTTCACGCGCTCATGGGCCGCTCCGCAACCATCGCAGCGGCGCCCGCCTCTCCGGACCTTCTGGACCTCCTCGCCATCGCTGCTTTCTGAAGACGATTTCGAGGTCGGTCGGGTTGCATGCACCGACTGACCGGACTTCCCGTGCGACGAGTTTTCCGCTTTGCCGGCCCTCGGACGCCACTCACGCCACTTGTGCATCTCGTCTACTCCAGCATTCGTGGATTCCGCGGCTTCCGCGGCCTCTACAACCTCTTCCAGTGTGGGTGGTGGCTCCTTGTTCATCAAGCTGCGCTGTACTTCCTTGTCCTTCAGGCCACACAGCACTCCGTCCCTGAGGGCCATCTCTAGGATGTGGTCCCATTTGCAGGGGGCGGCGGCTACCCTCATAGCCGTTACGAAGGCTTCTACCGACTCGTCCGGCGCTTGAACTCGCCTCCAAAATGCACTCCGAGCGGGAAACATTGCCCTCGAGGGTCGGAAACGCTCACGCAGCATTTTCATGATGTCACCGGCTTTGAAATCGCTCATCTTCTTCGGTGCAAGGATGCCCACCAGCGTCCGCTTGGTTTCCATCCCAAGCATGCGGGTGAGGATGGCCCTCTTCCTTTCCTCGTCGTCTTCTTTGACTTTGAGCTCCACCAGTGCCGCCTGGAAGTCCATCTCAAAAAGCTCCCAGTCTTGCGGTTTGGTGATGTTGAACCCGCTCTGTGTCCTGGCTCCGTGGGGATCCATCATCCCACCTTCGTCGCCAATTTAGTGTATGAGAGTCAAGACACAAGGCACAGCCAAAGGCTGGGTTAACTCAGGTTTATTGCATGGTGGACAGAGGGAACATGAGGTAATGGCGGACGAACAGCTCTATATATATGGTAGTAACGTATTTGAATGTGGCTCCACGGTAGCCCGTTGGCTACTGGTCCGCGTGACGTCATGGCTGGTCACGCCCTTCTTGTCCAGGTGTAGGTAGCGGCGGGAAGCTTCCCGCGCTGCGGTCTTTGATGGGTTTGAACCAAGAGAGCTTGGACGCTCGCTGCTGCCAGCTGGTGGTCATTAGCTCGCGTCCTATTACAGGGTTTATGTGATACAGCTGAAGGTTACATTGTTACTCATCGGCAAGGTTACATTGGTTCAGATACATTGATATCACATGTAGAAGGTTACACTATTAGGACACAACACTAACACTGATGCCTTTAATCACTTAGATTAAATTCATTCTTTTTCTGTGCCTTTTCTGAAGGAACCACAACTGTGGCACAACACACAAGGCAAGTTTTTTTAAAAAATTAAATTGATTCAGCACATCAGCAGTGATCTAGCAGAGTTCTTCTTCTTTGCTCCCTCTTTTACCCCATCAGGTGTTGAGGGGATCTAGCAGAGTAAAAACAATTACAGTAATACGTCATACCAAGTCCACTTCGTACAACATCGAATTCATACAACATCACCTAATTTCTTGAAAAAAGTTACCTCATACAAAATCACTCAACTTTGTATGAGGCATTGGGTTTTTCCCAGGTTGCATTGTGCTTGGGCAGTATAAAAGGCAGGACACATGCGTGCATTGCTCTTGTGGGTTTTGCATGAGGCGAAGAGTCGGGGTTTTTGATCAGAAGAACTCCTGAAGTTTACATTTTACCTCAGCAACAAGGCTGTTTTGTACAGAAAAAAACAATGGCTCCAAGTAGCCCCATTTTGAGGGACTGTAGTGGCTTAGTGGTTAAGACACTGAACTTGACAAATGGAAGGTCAGCAGTTTGAGACCTGAGTATTGCACGACAGAGTGAGCTTCCGTCTCTGTCCCAGCTCCTGCTAACTTAGCAGTTCAAAAGCTAGAAATTGCAAGTAGATAAATAGGCGCAACTTCGGTGTGAAGGTAAACATTGCTCCGTGCACTCTTGTGTCTACTCATGGCTACCACATGATCACAAAAACATCTGCAGGTACAGATAGCATTGGCTCTTTGGCTGTAAACAGAGACAAGCACCAAACAGTAGAGTCTGACACAACTGGCATGTAGCTCCATTTTAGTGTGTTGAGAATCAAAGACCTTGCAGTTCTCTCAGGAAAAACTCAAAATATTCCAAAGCCTTAGGCAAAATACCCAATGCCACACTACTAGTGCATATCAAGTTGTTTTTGATGCATGGGACAGAGCCACAAGAGCTTTTTACTACTTGGACAGTTTTTAAAAAGAAATTAAATAGGTAACATCTGCTGCCCTTTCAGAACCCTCCAAAATTACTCTCTGAGGCAATGGCTTTCTTTGCTTAATAGTAGGGCTGGGCCAGGATGCATCTGAAACACAAGCCTAGAAACTTAAACAAAGTCAGCCATGTGATCCATACACAAAATAAATGCAGGAGCAAGGCGATACCTTTATAGGATCACTTTTTTAAAATTTCTTGTGGATAGGGTAGGAAAATTATAAAGAAAAGTCCCAAAAGTTCACAGCATGATGTTCAGCCAGGCTGAACATCTAAGAGACAAGCCTAGAAGTAATTCTCCTTGTGCCACCAATGTCAGTATCACCCATACCTGTCAAGAATCCCAGGAATCCCATATTTTGGCACTCGTTCCTCCCCTTTCCTGCCACCATCCCATATTTAGGAACTGCGGGGAAAGGGGTTACTGCACATGCACAGAACCCATTTGTGCATGCGCAAATGGGTTCTACACATGCACAAATGGGTTCTGTGCATGCACAAATGGGATCTGCACCTGCGCAAATGGGTTCTGTGAATGTGGGAAAGGGTTCTGCGCGTGTGCGTGCACACGCAGAAATTTCCCTATTTGGGGGAGCCACGCTTGACGGGTATGGTACAACCACTTCTTGCTCCCTCCTTCAAGGAGGTGACTGAGGAAAGGAACGGAGACAAAAGAGGCTAGACTTGGAAGAACAGCTGCATTTTATTTAGACGGAATCACTTCATCACCACTTCCCGAAAGCTTTTGGATGAAAACAACTTAATTAATAAATTACACTACAATCAATTGAATGTGCTCTCCTTTCCCCTCCCGATCCTCCCCAGAAGCACACACTAAATGGCTTCGTAACTCAAGAGAAGGTACAAAAATAGAAATACTGTAGTCAGTTTCATTCAAGGCAGATTCACACAACACTTCCCTGGTACACACAAGAGTAGGCTTTGAGAGCCCCCAAGCTCAGGGTCACACAGAATAGATCAATGCAATATGTGAAGTGCAATCTGACAACCCATATAAATAAACATTTTTCTTTCTTTATCGTCTTCCCATCTATACTTTAATCACACTCTCCTGGGGAGAAAAATCTCACCTCAGGATACTTCTGTCATCAATTATTAGCCTGCAGACACAAGGTCAAATTATTAAACCATACACTTAGCACATATTAACAAGCAGTACATTTTTTGCTTGTCTGCTTGCCATTGCAGTGCTTTCCCTCTCCCCCATATCTTGCATTTATCCCTGCTTTGTTTTGTGAATTGTTCTCTGGAATGCAAACAGGGGCTTAATTAATATGTCTGATTGATGTGGCATACATCTCCAAGGACTTTCCACTGCTGCAGGGAAAAATCCATGTTGACATGGATAGTTGTCCAACTTGTTCTTGAATTGGAGTGCTCATCACCTCTCAAAGTAATTGGTTCCTCTGTCATACTGCTCTAACAGTTAAGAGGTTTTTCCCCCTGATATTCAGCATATACAGTATTGGCTTCCTGTAACTTGAGCCTATTATTATGCATCCTGCATTCTGGAATGATAAAGAACATATCCTTCCCTTCCTCTTTATGAGCATCTTTTAGATATTTGAAGAGTGCCATCCTATCACGTCCCAGTCTTCTTTTCTCAAGGCTAAACATGCCCAGTTTGTTAGTCTTTCCTCATAGGGCTTGGTTTCCAGTCCCCTGATCATCTTTGTTGCCATCCTCTGATCATCTCCACTCCTTGAGGAAGCTTTTTACTTATAGGCACATTTTACTTCCTCTTCCAGGATCAATGAGGGCAGTGCGGCGTGGGCCGGGTGAATCGCAGCAAACTCATTCATGTGGATTCACAGGAGTTTGGCCCTCTGGGAACTGAAGTCCAAGAACATCTGGAGTGCCATGGTTCACCATCACTGCCCTAGAATATCTTCAGTAGGAGGGAGTGTGACATTACCTGCTTCCCACCTCCACCTGACTTCCTTGAATCCTCCAAGCTGAGCTGCACTCCTTACAGCAGCTGGGAGAGAAAGGGAACAGGCAATTGATGGAAGCTCCCCTTGTAATACAAAATACTGCAGGCTGATTTGCTCTTGGATGGGCAATTAAGAGCCATTAACTTTAGAAAGGTCTGTTCCTTGTTTGTTGATATGAACTGATTAAGCTGCTGGCATTTTTGGACTTGATATGAACTGATCCAGCTGCTGGCATTTTTGGACTTTCCTGGATGCTATCATGGTGAGTGTGTGCAATTACAAATTCACCATAACATTAGTTTTTCCTTATCTACTTTGTCCACACCGTGCATGATTTTATAAACTTCAATCAGGTCACCTCTTAGACGTCGTCGTTCAAGAGTGAAGAGGCCCAACCATTGCAGCCTCAGATGGTAAGGAAGGTGTTCCAGTCCCCTAATCATTCTGGTTGCCCTCCTCTGCACTTTTTCCAGCTCCATAATATCCTTCTGGAGGTATGGCGACCAGAACTGTACACAGTATTCCAGATGGGGCCTCACCATAGATTTGTAAAGAGGCAAAATGACACTTGCTGACTTATTTTCTATACCCTTCCTAATGATCCCTAGCATTGAGTTTGCTTTTTTCACTGCTGAGGCACACTGGGTTGACACCTTCATTGAGTTGTCCACCAGGACACCAAGGTCCCTTTCCTGGTTTGTCGCAGAGAGTTCAGACCCCATCAGTTTATAAATGTAATTGGGGTTCTTTGCCCCAACATGCATCACTCTGCACTTACTAATGTTGAAACTCATTTGCCACTGTTTTGCCCACTCCCCCAGTGTCGAGAGATCCCTCTGGAGCTCCTCACAATCTCTCACAGTTTTCACTACCCTGTATAATTTAGTGTCGTCAGCAAATTTGGCTACCTTGCTTTTTACTCCTACCTCTAGATCATTTATGAAGAGGTTGAAAAGCAGGGGTCCCAGTACTGAACCTTGGGGGACCCCACTCTTTACTTCCCTCCACTTGGAGAAGTGTCCATTTAGTGCTACCCTCTGTTTCCTGTCCCTTAGCCAGTTGCTGATCCAGGACAAGACCTGTCCCTTTATTCCATGACTGGTAAGTTTATTCAAGAGCCTTTGGTGTGGGACCTTGTCAAAAGCCTTCTGAAAGTCCAGATAAACAATGTCAACTGGATCCCCCTTATCCACATGCTTGTTGACACTCTCAAAAAAATCCAACAAATTAGTGAGGCATGATTTGCCCTTGCAAAAGCCATGTTGGCTCTCCTTTAGCAGCGCCTTCTCTTCTATGTGCCTATTAATTCTATCTTTTAGGATGGTTTCCATCACTTTACCTGGGACACATGTCAAACTGACAGGTCGGTAATTTCCTGGATCACCCCTGGATCCTTTTTTGAAAATTGGTGTTACATTTGCTACCTTCCAGTCATCAGGCACAAAGCCTGATTTGAGGGAAATATTATATATTTTGGCTAGGAGATCAGCAATCTCATCTTTAAGTTCCCTGAGAACTCGTGGATGGATTCCATCTGGTCCTGGTGATTTGTTAGTGTTTAGTTTAACAAGACATGCAAGGACCTCCTCCCTGGTTATTTCTATCTGGCTTAATTCTTCGGTTTCCCTCCCTACGAAGATAGGCTCTGTTTTGGGCTCTGTTTTGAAGATTGTAGTATTTTAAAATCACAATCGGGCGTACCCCAGGCAACGGCAACCTTGTTGTGCTGGCTACTATTTCTCACACTAAGTCGGGTGAAACAACTATGGAGTGAATTCACCAAAAGGTGGCTTTGTTTTGGCAGTTTAAAGTCTGATCTAGACACAGAAGAAAAAGTAGCCAACCAGTGATTTACAGGATAAAGTTTGAATTTTGGAGACACCCCCAACTCTGATGGTTCAAGACAGAATTCAGAAAATAATTATATCTCTGGATCTTGCCATACTGTGTTCTTCTTTATTGCCCATTTCTGCTCTTCTGCTACCTGTCCATACCAAAGCTATTTTTGTGTCTGTGTGAGCAGGAAAGCATGACTGACAGTAGCAGCCTAAGGAAGAGGGGGAAAGGATGGGAGATGGGGGGGGCTCCCTGATATTGCACTTTGCTAGATAACTCTCTCCTAATAGGAAATCACTGTTCTATAAAGAAAATCCAGTTTAATAACTCTCGGGTTGAGAGTCAGGTGGGGGCTCTTATCAGGGTGGGGGAAGGGTTCTGGAACAAATGGATGCACAGAGATGTCAGGTGTCAGTGAAGCTGTTGAATCAGCCAGCATCTGAGCTTCCACATCTCCCGTTAATGAAGCACTTCATCATGGTGAAGAGAGAAGAGTCCCAATTCGCGATGATATATTCCCAGCGAAGGTCTGGCTGCTGCACAAGCGATGATTCTCCTTCATCTTGAATAATATTTTTGCAGAGGCTGTAAAACATGCCACTCTGAAAGTGGCTCCACCAAGAGAATGCAGCCGGGGCTCCTTGGATCATCTGCTGCTGCCCATTGCAATGGTGGCATAAGAGTTGGCAAAAGTCTTCTAGGGTATACGGAGATGGGAAGGGTCGTGATGGAGCAGGAGGTGATAATAGCTAAGCCAATGTTGAGCCAAGCTGAGGGACAGTCTGTTCAGGTGTGATTCCTAAAAGGAAAAGACACCCAAGATCATATTTCAAATATATGTTGGATATTGGAGTGTACCAAATAATTTCAGAAGATCAGCCTGTGTTTTAAAGACTACAGCACAGCCTTTGACTATGTGGATCACGAGAAACTATGAGTGATGTGCTTCAACATTTGATTGTCCTGATTTGTGACCTATATTGTGATCAAGAACATACCATTAGGAAAGAATATTGAGAGATAGAATGGTTTCTTACAGTCAAAAGAATCAGACAAGGATGTATTTTATCCCCTTAACTGTTCAATCTGTACACTTAACACATCTAGCTAGACTAGATTCAGATGAAGGAGGAGTGAAAATTGGTGAAAGAAATATCAATAATTTAATATATGCAGATGACACCATTTTATTGGTAGAGAACAGCAATGATTTGAAATGACTTTTACTGAAAGTGAAAGAAGAAATTGCCTAAGCAGGATTACAACTAAACATTAAGAAAACAAAATTATCACTACTGAAGAACTATACAACTTTAAAGTTGACAATGAAGAAACTGAAATAGTGAAAGATTTTATCTTTCTTGGTTGAATCATCAGTCCTAATGGGGGACTGCAGCCAGCCTGTCCCGGCTTGGCTCCCTCCCGGGTGAAGTCCGGGCACCTCTGCTAGTCAAGTATAAGGAGGCTTCACTGGAGACAAAGACCATCCACACTATTGTGTTTCCAACCATCATGTATGGATATGAAAGTTGGACAGTAAAGAAAGCTGGGCACTAAAGAAAGCAGATAACTTGGACTGCCAGAAATATGAATGAGTGGGTCCTAGAACAAGTCAAGCCAGAACTGTCTCTGGAGGCAAAACTGATGAGGGTGAGGCTGTCCTACTTTGGACACATCATTAGAATGCAATATTCTCTGGAAAAGACAATAGTGCTGGAAAAGGCAGAAGGCAGCAGGAAAAGGGGAAGATCAAAGATGAGATGGATTGGCTCTGTGAGGGAAGCCATGACCTTTGTTTGCAAGAGCCGAGCTGTGTTGTTGAGGAAAGGGTGTTTTGGGGATCTCTCAATTGTAGGGTCACCATAGATTGGAGATGATTTGATGGCACATTACAACAACAATACCTATCTCAAGAAATAAAATATTAAAGCATCTTAAGGTACTACAAAATGTTAAATGCTACAATAATTGTATTGTCATTTGCTGATATTTTCCATATCCCAAGGAACCACCACTACCATTACAGAACAAGATTCAGAGAACAAAGTTTCAAAGGAAAAGATCTAAATATCAGAGGTCTTAAGTCATTACTTGGTGCAAAATGCCACACTGACTCACACAATTTGCCACTTGTGTTATTTATAGTCAAAGTTTTCTGGACCCACTTACTGTTGTTGCTTTTTATTTGAACAATATTCCTTGGAAAAGTACTGAATAACAAAGAGAGGTCCTAAGTCCTTTCTAAGTGTGAAATGCCATGTTGACTCACACAGTTTGCAACTTCAGTCTACTAGCCAACCACTCCTTCTTTTGGGGTCATGTATAAATGTATAAATATCTACCACTATACTCCTACTCTTCTGTCTGAGGACTAATACCAGTTAGTCTTTAAGATACTATAACATTGTTGTCTTCTTTAATTTTTGGAGGGGAGGGGGGTGTCATTTTGTTTTGTTTCTTGTTTGACATGCTTTCACAGACTAAGATTATCATTTTAAAAACAGCATCTCCAAAGTGTAACTGATTCCAGCATTCAAACCACTGGCTCTCTTTTGGGCAAAGCAATGTAGCAAGAACTGCAGGAAACAATACTGGCTTCATCATGCAAAGTGCAGGGGCCTTCAGCAGGCAGTTAGGCTCAAGGGCCACTGTAACACCCATCACACACACACACATACTCAACACAAACAGTCATGCCAGTTCCATCAAGGATGTATGCAGTGATGCGCTGCAAAAAAAAAATTACTACCCCACCCTGGGCGTGGCTAACTCTGTGGACCATGCCCACTTGGCCTCCCTACACCATGCCCCGGGGTAGGGAGGTGGGCATGGGTGGACAAGTGGGCGTGGCCTGGGGGAATTTCCGCTACCAGTGCCCGGGTACCTGTGGGCACCCATAGCAGCGTAACACTGAATGTATGTGCAGAAAGTAAAGAAATCCTGCCCTTCTCATTTATGTGTGTGTAATTAATCTTCCTATAGCTGTGATGGTGAACCTTGGCACTCCAGATGTTCTTGGACTTCAATTCCCTGAAGCCCTCGTGAATCCACACAAATAGGTTTACTGTGATTCATCCAGCCCATGCCACCCTCGTCGCTCCTGGAAGCGGAAGTAAAACGCGCCTGTATGGGCGCGTTTTACTTCCGCTTCCAGGAGCGACGAGGGCGGCATTGGCCAGATGAATTGCAGTAAACCCATTTGTGTGTATTAATGGGGGCTTCTGGGAATTGAAGTCCGAGAATATCTGGTGTGTCATAGTTTGCCATCATAGTCCTATAGTTAGTTAATAAAGATAGTTGTTTTCACAGAATTATCTTTCCCAATATCTGTGGCAAGCTCTTCATTGCCACTGTAGTGGACCTCTCATGTCACATCACATTTGGCTCCAGAAGAACACTGTAAACAAAAATGAGAATCTCTCTCTCCTTTTTTTTAATGACAGCTGCCAAAAATCCACAGCCAGCAGGGTTGGATTCTGAGAGTTGTAGCTCGAAATGCACTCGCCCACTCTTCAGGCATTTCTCATCTCTGCCTGGAAACTCTATGAGCCGCAGGGAAAAAAACCGCTGCAGTAACCAGACACACACAGGCAAAACTACAAGCCCCAGCGTCCTGTGCGCCATTAGCATGCAGAACGCTGAGGCAGCCGGTGCGCAAAAAATAAAATACCCCCCCCCCCCGCTGCCCCTGCCTTACTTTCAACGGGCCAGGGATCGAGCCTGGCCTGTGAAGAAAAAGAGACCCCCCCCCCACGCCCTTTCCTTTGCACAGGCTAGGGATCGAGCCTGGCCCGTGGAAAAAAAGGCACCCCTCCAAAAAAAGAAGTACACACAAAAACAGTCAAAAACAGTCACAAAAACAGTCAAAACGAAACACAAAAACATCCCAAAAAAATTAACACAAAAACAATACAAAGACACCCCCCAAAAAACCCAACACAACCCCCCCCCCAAAAAAAACCAGGGAGCTTACCAAGAGATGTCTTCACTCCATGACGACCGGAACTCAACTGAGAAAATGAAGAGAATACTTACCGGAAGCGACACCCAGAGGACAGAAGAGAACAATTGTAGAGAGGAAGAAAAGCTCACCACCCCCACCCAGGGGCCACAAGAGAAAAAACATTCAAAAATATTGAAACTATTAAGATTAATTCCCAAATTAATCCAAAAAGTTATCAAACATTCAAAAATATTCACACTAATCTCAAGAAATACCAAAAAAACACACCAGAAATCACTTTTAACTCAAAAAAACCCAAAAACCCAAAACAAAAAATTAAAAATTCGTACAAATAAAGATTTAAAAAAACCAAAATTAAATTTTAAATTAAAAAAATAATTTACATTAAATAAATTAAAATAAAATAAAATTTGCATAAACATAAAACAAAAACCTTCCAAAAACAATTTAAAGAGCCCAGCACTGAAGAAGCCGGCGTGCAAAAAATAAAAATAAAACACACACTGGGAGCGCAAGTCCACTGCAGGCGGACGCAGCACCTCAAAGCCACAAAATCACAAAACCTTTCAACATCATTTAAAACAGCCCAGCACCATTGGTTCAAGAAAAAAAAAAGAAACCCTTTACTATCCAACACAATTTTACAAAGCCCGGCAGCGCCAGGTAAAATATGCTAGTCTATATCTATAAAACAGAGTTGTGGGTTTGTATGTGCTCTAAAGGAACCTACACCCCTAGACCAATGTCGCTAAAATTCGGCACATACATACCTTGGACTTGCGAGATCAGCATTCGGGTGGTGGTCACAAAACTCATTTGGGGGTTTATGCCCCCCAAAGGGGACACCCTCACTGAGAGGAGAAAAAGCAATGAAACAGCAGCACACCACAGCCTCCGTTTTCCCTAATTGATCCCAATGCAGCTAACGCAGCCGCGTTTTTCCTTTCGGAGAACATACTGACAGGAGGACACGGCTTGACAGCAGTTCAAATTTTCCGCCCGGTGGCATCCCTGGCCCATAAACTTAAAGTTCTGTCAAGCCACGGACTTCTTTTGCTGAAGGAAAGTGGACACGGCTTGACAGCGGTTTGAAGTTTCCGCTGGGACATGCTGCTGCTAAACAAAGCTGTGGATGAGATTGGTGGCCACAGCTTTCTTCTGCTTTGTCGTCTCTGGCCCATAAACATAAAGTTCTGTCAAGCCGCACACACCTTTCACTGAATTTAGTGTGTGAGAACCAAGACAATAGAAACAGCCGAAAGCCTGGCTTAACACATCTTTATTGCATGATGGTCAGGGGGAACATGTGGTAATGGCAGACGAACAGCTCAATATATACAGTGGCTATACATTTGAATGTGGCTCCTCAGTAGCCCATTGGCTACTGTCTGCGTGACGTCACTCTCCGTCACCCCCTTCTTGTCCAGGTGAGGTAGTGGCGGGAATCTTCCCGTGGCTGTAGGTATTTGGGGAATTGGAACCATGTGAGCTAGGCGCTCGCTATTGCCCCTAGTGGTCACTAGCTCGCGTCCTCATACGGAAGGTTACAGTGTTACAGCTGGTGTTTGTTATATCCACTCATTCGAGTGTTACATTACTTAAAGGCACAATACTCCAAACACAACATCCCTCCCACCTAGGATGAGACGAAGTCTCTCATCCAATATGGTTTATTGCAAGAACGTTTTGGGCGCAAGGCTGGCTGGCTTGTCCCAGGGGCGCTATCACTTCTGTGTTCCCTGGTCTCTTGTCCTGCAATGGGAGAGGGAGACTCGTTAGCGACTCACCGAGGTTCTGCGGTTTTCGGGGTAGGGGTAAACTCCATTGTGGGAAAACCAGGTGCATTGGGGGCTAACGAAAAACCCCACTTCTCGCTTGGACGGGTGGGGGACCACTCCGAACCCCCCCCGGTTTTGTAACTAAAAATCAAAATCATCTTCTGGGATATCTGTGGGGGCATCCTCCAGGATATCTGCGGGGACAAACTTATTCCCTTCCCCCCTTGGTGGGGACCACTGGCCCCCCTCTCCTCCCCCTTGGGCTGAACGGGTGGGGGAGAACCCTAACACTGAATCCTGTTTCGTGTTTTCCCCGCTCTGGTTGCCGGGAACCCGGCGTCGGAGTTGGTCCGCATGCCACCTCCAAAGTAGACCTGTGCTGGTCTCTATGCAGTACGACACAGGACCCATTTGCCCAATGACTACTCCCGGAACCCAGGCTGGCCCTGCGCTAGCGATGGACCGGGGCGCCTATTTCGAAACTCTTCGTGCCCGCTATCCCGATGTTCCTCCCAGTGTCTTCCACTCTCGTGGGGTCTAGCCTTGTCAGTACCGTAGTCAGCTTTCTGCGCATTAGGAGCTCTGCGGGCAAATAGCCTGACGCCAGGGGGGTCACCCTATACCCCAGCAAAAATTGGCATAACTGTAGGTTCAGGTCCCCGGGGCCCATGCGCCTCAGCACGTCTTTGGTGGTATGCACGAGGCGTTCTACCTGGCCGTTCGTCACCGGGTGAAAGGGCGCGGAGGTGATGTGCTGGATGGCGCTAATGTCAATGAATGCCCTGAATTCGGTGGATGTGAAGCAACTTGCGTTATCGCTCACAAGTGTATCGGGTATGCCGAACGAACTGAACACCTTGCGCAATTGTTTAATGGTTGCGGCTGAGGAGGTGTTTGCAACTGGAATAACCTCTAACCACTTGGAGTAAGCATCCAGTATAAGGAGAAAAAGCGATCCTCTGAAAGGGCCCGCGAAATCAATGTGCACGCGGGACCACGGCCCCTTTGCCGCATCCCATTCCCTGTGCGGAAGTCGGGCCTCCTCGGGCCGGGAGCTTTGGCAACTCTCGCAAGTGCCCACCATGTGCTCGATATCAGCGTCCAACTGGGGCCACCAGAAATAGCTCCTGGCCAGTGCCTTGGAGCGGACAATCCCTGGATGGCTGACGTGCAGCAGCTTGAGCACCCTTGCTCTCAGGGATTCAGGGACGACCACCCGCTGGCCCCACAGGAGGCAACCCCTCTCCATGGACAGTTCTAACCTCTTCCTAAAAAATGGAGCAAATTCCGCCGCTGGGGAGGACGTTGGCCACCCTTTCTGCACCCATGAACTAACCAGGGCCAGCGTCTTGTCTCTGCCCGTCGCCTTGGCGATCTCCGCGGGCACTATGGGGGGTGAATCCAGGACCTCTATCATGAGCACTTGGTGGTCGTGCTCCACCTCACACACAGGGCTGCCCATGTGGGGCAGGGGTGACCTCGACAGGGCGTCCGCGTGGCTTATGTCCTTTCCAGGGCGATACACCAGCGCGTTCTGGTACACGTTTAAAAAAATGGCCCACCTGAGCATTCTAGGGGACAGAATCTGCGGTGTGGGCTTGTCTGCGGTGAAAATGCCTAGCAGGGGCTTGTGGTCGGTCACGATGGTGAAGGGGCAGCCATAGAGGAAGTCGTGAAACTTCTTCGTCCCAGCAATTATCGCTAATGCTTCCCTGTCTGTCTGTGCGTAGTTACGCTCTGCCTTAGACAGGGACCTGGAGTAGAACGCCACCGGGGCTTCCTGCCCGTTTTCCAACACGTGGCACAGGACTGCCCCCACCCCCACTGGAGACGCATCACATACCAGAACCACTGGTTTCTTGGGGTCAAAATGGGTTAGTATGGCGTCTGAGGATAAGAGTTGTTTCAGCTCATTGAATGCCCTCTCCTGACTCTCACCCCATCGCCACGCCTCGTCCTTTTTTAGCAATTTATGAAGCGGCTCCACTACCGACGCCTTCCTAGGCAGGAAGGAATGGTAGAAGTTTAAGAGCCCCAGGAACGACTGCAATTCTGGCTTGGAGGTGGGGCGAGGAGCATTCTGAACGGCGGCCACCTTTGATTCGGAGGGTTTTATGCCAACAGGGGTTACCCGGAAACCCAGGAACTCAACCTCTTTTGCGAAGAAGACACATTTGTCTTTCCGCAGCCTCAACCCCGCCTTTTCAAAAACCGTCAGTACTTTGTCTAACCTCTCAGCCAATTCTGACTCACTCCCCCCAGTTATCAATACGTCGTCAAAATATGGCAAGACCCCCTCCAGACCCTACAAGAGGCGTTCCACTAGTGATTGGAAGATGCCTGGCGCCGAGTTCACACCAAACTGTAGGCGCGTCACCTGAAACACCCCTTTGTGGGTGACTATCGTCTGCGCCGCAGCTGCAGCTGGGGTTACCGAGAGCTGCTGATAAGCCTGCGCCAGGTCAAGCTTCGCAAAACACTTTCCCCCATGTAACCTGGCCAACAGGTGGCTGACTACCGGCACCGGATACGCATTTGGGCGTATCGCCTTATTGATGGTACATTTGTAATCAGCGCAAATTCGAATCTCCCCGTTGGCCTTAAGCGCTGTTACAATCGGAGTTTCCCACTCCGCAGAATCAACAGGAACTAGGATCCCCTGGCCCACCAATTTGTCCAGTTCCGCCTCTATTTTGTCCTTAAGTGCAAAAGGCACCCTTCGCGGTTTGAGTCTTATTGGGCGGACCTCCGGGTCCAGGTCGAACGCAACTGGGGCCCCCTTGAATTTTCTGAGTCCCTTCTTGAACACTTCGGGATGCGCATTATACACCTCCTGTATTGGGTCAGTCCCAATGGCATGCACCCCCCCCCAATGAACAAACCCAGGGGCTTAAACCATTGTGTCCCGAGGAGGCAGCAGTCCCCCCCTTTGAGAACAACCAGGGGAAGTTCCGAGGCGTGTTGCTTGTATTGGACCTTGAATTTTCCCACCCCCAACACCGGAATGCAATTTCCCTGTACGTCCCGCAGCGTAGACCTCAGTGCTTTGAGCTTGGACCGCACGTTGGGGGAAATTCCCAGAAACTCTCTCTGGAAAATGATGGAATATGAGGAACCCGAGTCTATCTCCATCTTAATGGGGACCCCTTGCACCAGTACCTCAACAAAATAACGTGGGTGTCCTAAGGACACGCTGTGGACCGCCATGTCGTCGTTGCTGTCGTCGGAGATGCGGCCCATGCCGTCCTGCTTCCTCGAGGGCCGGACGCCCTCCTGCTTCTTCGGTGAGCGGTCTGTTGAGCCTTTCCGGTCTTTGCGCCGTCGTCTGCAAACCTTGGCTATGTGGTCGCCAATTTAGTGTTTGAGAACCAAGACAATAGAAACAGCCGAAAGCCTGGCTTAACACATCTTTATTGCATGATGGTCAGGGGGAACATGTGGTAATGGCGGACGAACAGCTCAATATATACAGTGGCTATACATTTGAATGTGGCTCCTCGGTAGCCCATTGGCTACATGACGTCTCTCTCCGTCACCCCCTTCTTGTCCAGGTGAGGTAGTGGTGGGAATCTTCCCGTGGCTGTAGGTATTTGGGGAATTGGAACCATGTGAGCTAGGCGCTCGCTATTTCCCCTAGTTGTCACTAGCTCGCGTCCTCATACGGAAGGTTACAGTGTTACAGCTGGTGATTGTTATATCCACTCATTCAAGTGTTACATTACTTAAAGGCACAATACTCCAAACACAACACTGAAGGAAGGAACACGCAGCTTGACAGCGGTTTGAATTAACCGCCAGGACATGCAGCCAGTAAAGATTTCTTCAGCGGCAACATCTCAGGCTCGTAAACTTAAAGTTCTGTCCGGCTGGAAAATTCAAACCACGGCCTCCTTTCTACAGTGAAAGGAATCCACGGTTTGATAGAACTTTAAGTTTACAGACTGGAGACACTGCCGCTGAAGAAACTATACTTCCTTTAAGGGGGCGGGGGGAACCGAGCAAGGCTGGGTAATCAGCTAGTAGCTAGTACCATATACTGTAAATCACATGTGTTATTCCCAGTAGCGAAATCGTTATTGTGCAGTGTTATTTGCAGACTCCATGGTACTATACAATTCATCACACCAATATAAGCTATTAGTTAGAGGCCTTATGGAAGAGCTTGACCAAGTGGTAGCTAGCCATGTGCTCACCACTCTTTAGCTCTAAGTGTTGTGCCTAATCCCAATTAATGTTCTCTTTATAAGGCGTTTTCTACTGAGTAGAGGCTTAGGTGTGTATGTGTATTGTGGGTGTTCATGCACACACGCACAGAGAAAGAAAGAGAGAAAGAGCATTAAAATAGGACATGGCTAAATTTACCTTGTAGAATGTCCAGTGGCATCCATTCTTTGGATGGCATATATCGAACCAGATGTATCCTTTAATGAAACAGATTACTTGTTCACTTACACCTCATTATGACATGCCTATATGTTCATTGTTATGAGGTTGTTTTCAACTGATGTTAATCGATGAACTTGGGACTTCCATCAGGTACTTTCATTCACAATCCTGCTCAGGTTTTGAAAACATATGGCCATGGTTTCTTTTATTGAGTGAATCCACCTCATGTTAAAGTCTTCCTCTCCTTTTTACTGCCTTCACATTTTCTTAGTGATACTGCCTTTTCCAGGGACTCTTGATTTCCCATGAAATATACAATAGGCCTAGTTTAGTAATTTTACCTTTTAGTGAGAATTCAACCTTGATTTGAACTAAAACCTATTTTCATGCCTATGGTATCTGTAAAGCTTATCTCTAAAACCAATTTTAAATGAAGTTTTACTTGTTAGCCTGCTTCATTGTTCAACCCTCACACCCATAGGTAAAGGTTGCCCTTGCTTGGATAGTAGGGAAAATTTACCATCAATTGAACTGTGATAAAGATATGCAACGGGTGCTCAGACAATCATGGGAGCAAGATTTAGGAATGAGCCACCGCAGTCCTCTCACACTCATGTTGTAATAAAGAATACCACAGTACTGATTACCAATGCCTTGGTCTCCAAATATTCGCCCTGACACTTAACAGTCTTTCCTGATTCCCTCATAGCTGCCCTTCTTGGACTTCTTTTGATTTTTCAGCTACAGTCTCCATTTTGACTCATGCTTGAACCTAAGGTATAGATAACAACCTTTTAAATATGACCAGATAAACTCTCCTGTATGTTATATATTTGTGTATGATCAAATAAAGCATCTTACATAAACTCGCAATCATCTGAGGTATCTTCTATATATTTTGTTGCCACAGCAAACATTACTACCAGGGTTGGACATTTTTAAGTGCCTTGGACTCTGAAATATTTATTCAGCCTTGCATGGCACATAAAACGTTGAAGGTGGGTTTTCTTTAAAAATTGATGCCAGCGCCTAGGGATTGGAAGTGGTTTTCTAGCCCTGATGATTATGATTATGAATTTCTCATATATTATATCACATTTTAAGTGTTAGTGATTCCTCTCAACATGGCACAAGAGTTATGCTTCCAGCCTGGTAAAGTCCCAAAAATAAGGTTTGAGATTTTCTTAATCTCACTTATGCAGCATTTCTTCCCCTCCACCCTTGTGAAAAAGACAGATCATTAGGGAGACTGAACCCTGCTTTCTTCCCAAACCCCAGAACACAAATTCTGCCTCTGTGGGTGCAGTGACAGAAACATCACAAAGTCAGCTCACATCACCTATGCTCCAACATCTCTCCATCAGAGGTGTGTGCGTGTGTGCATGCATGGGAGAGGTCTGTGCACCTGTTTCGTGCTATTATTTTCTCTGTCATTTTCCTCCATCACCCCACCCCCACCTCCAGAATCATTTCCCTGGGAAGTATATATTTTACCTTGACATCTCTTTTTTATTTATTAGCCTGCGGCTGGCAGCAGTAATAACATCTCTTGCCCATGTATGGATCAGGCGAGTGGAGAAAAAGCAATGCAGGTTCCCCTCCCCCCACCCCCCATCTATTCTTTTTTAAAATAAAAATAAATAGCATTCACTGTGGCATTTGGTAGTGAGGGATCAGAGAAGATGCCTGGGGGAGGAGATGACTTATTCTTCCTTCCAACCTTTAAATTCCTTCTTTCCTTTCACCAAGCTTTTAATAAATAAATAAATAAATCCCTCATTCCGGAATCTTTTTGGGAAAGACCACAGACATGACAAAAGTCTCCTCTCTACAATGGATTCCATTAGCTGTGGTTTTTTTAAAATGTGAGGCTGAAAGTCTGATATCCTGTCAAAGAAGCAGCCTGTGTAACTTGCTTCTTCGCTGTCCACTTATATCACGAGCAATCTGCACTACAGTCAAGGTGTTGAGGATATGGTGCAATAGATATTATCTGCACTGCCATATGATGATTTAGTGCAGGGTTATCCCCTTATGACATCTCTGCTGTTGATCTCACTGTTATTCCTGTGAGTTTATGAAGCTGCCTTAACACAATGCCAGTCCATTGATCCATCAAGCCCTGCACTGCTGGCTTTGACTGGCAGCAGCAGCTCTGTGTGTGCGCAGCACAGGTTTTAGGTCTGGATTTGTATCCCTGGTATAATAATCCCCAGTTTCTGCCTTGGATGGTAATAGCATTACTAGGTCAGCAACATCTCATTCCTGAGATATTAACAACAAAACCTAGAACCTTACAGCTGCATCCTTGTAATATCACAGAAGGGAAGGTCCAGGTGATGTGACCGTGGCAGATCCTTCAACACCTGCAGAAGGATGCATGTGTGACGTCAAAACAGACAATAAGGTAAGGGCTGCCATATCAGCAGCAGTAGAAAAAGGCATTCTTTAATTAGAGTTACTATCTGTAGTTACAGTCAAAAGAAAATAATAGGGGAAAATGAGTCTCCAGCATGTGGAGAGAACCTGTATGCTTGTTGCTGCAGCGAAAGAAGAGAAATATCAACCAAACAATGGAAGAAAGGGGAGAAAACAGGAAGAAGCGGAGCAGAGGGGATTTGATTCAAATGCCAGAGGTGGGAGAATAACTTTGCAATTCAGGTTAGTGGCAAAGGACAATCATGTTAGGCTGTATAAAGCCCCTTCCCACTGATACCCAACGTTAGCGCATGCAAGATTGCTATTATCCAAACAGTAAATCCCAGCTAAATAGACAACATGACAACCGCAAGCCAGGGGGAAATGGTAACACTGTTTTTCAGTGATCGACTAGGCTGCAAAATGTGCGTAACAGTGCAGTGCTTGCCAACATTCCCTCTAGGGCTTACATTTGGCACAGTTGGGAGGCGGAAGGTCAGTAGTTCGATTCCCGAGTACTGCCGGATGGAATGAGCTCCCGTCTTTGTCCCAGCTCCTGCCAACCTAGCAGTTTGAAAGCAAGAAATTGCAAGTATATAAATAGGTACCACTTTGGTGGGAAGGTAAACAGCGTTTCATACACTCCGGTGTTGAGGCATGCCTGCCATGTGTCCACAGAAACATCTGCAGATGCAGACAGCACTAGCTCTTTGGCTATAAACAGAGATGAGCACTGAGCCCTAGAGTTGGATACGACTGGCTTTCGAGCAAGGGCGGCCATTACTAAAGTCTCAGAGACATACTATTTATTTATTTATTTATTTATAGTCACATTTGTATATGCCGCCCACTCAGGCAGAACCCGACTCAGGGCGGCATTACAACAATTCTAAAAACACATAAAAGACACTATAAAAAACGCACATCCCACCCCATTTAAAAAACCCATATCCCGCCCACCCATCCCACCCACCACACAAAGAAGAAGAGAGAGTTCTTAATCCTTACAATAGCCAGCAGGCGGGAGCCGTAGTCCCATTCGGGCCCCATACCTGCCCTGCCAGCCAGGTCTTCACTCCTTTCCTGAAGGGCAGCAATTCACTTTGAAGTCTTAGATCTATTGGCAGGAGGTTCCAAAGAGCTGGTGCGGACACGGAGAAGGCCCTCCTTCGGGTGCTAGACAGATGTGCACCCCTAGTTGATGGCACTATTAGAGAGCCCCTCCGGTCCGCTCTAGTTGGACGGGCAGACACTCTTGGGACGATGCGGTCTCTAAGGTATCCTGGCCCACTGCCATATAGGGCTTTAAAGGTCAAAACCAGCACCTTAAATTGCACCCGGAGACAAACTGGTAACCAGTGCAGCTCCCGAAGTAGCGGGGAGGCGTGGGCATATCGCCCACACCCCATCACCACCCGGGCCGCTGCATTCTGGACCAGCTGCAGCCTCCGAATGGTCGTCAAGGGCAGCTCCATGTAGAGCGCATTACAATAATCTAGTCGGGAAGTAACCAGAGCATGGGTGACCATAAGCAAGGAGCCCCGGTCCAGGAGCGTGCGCAATTGGCGAATCACCCGAAGTTGGGCAAAAGCCCTCCTGGCCACAGCCGCTACTTGTTCTTCTAGCCGCAGCCGCGAGTCCAGAAGGACCCCCAAATTGCGCACAGGGTCTGTCTGGGGCAAAACAGCCCCATCCAGTACCAAAGGTGGTAACTCCCTGGGTAACGCGGGGCCCCCTATCCACAGCCACTCTGTCTTGCTGGGATTCAGCCGAAGCCCATTGGCCCCCATCCAGACCCCAATGGCCTCCAGGCATCCGGATAGGATTTCAATAGCATCACTAGGGTCCCCACGGGCCGAGATGTATAGCTGAGTATCATCCGCGTACTGATGGTACCGCACCCCGTGGGAACGAATGATCTCACCCAGTGGCTTCATGTAGATGTTAAATAGGAGAGGAGAGAGCACCGAGCCCTGAGGAACCCCATACTTGAGGAGCCTAGGGCTGGACCTCTCACTCTCTAACCACACCGACTGGGTACGGCCCTCCAGAAAAGAGGAAAACCAGGACAACACAGTGCCCTGGATCCCCAGTCCTTTGAGTCGTTCCAGAAGGATACCGTGGTCGACAGTATTGAAGGCCGCTGAGAGGTCGAGAAGAGCAAGGACGGATGGATAACCCCCGTCCCGCTCCCGCCAGAGATCATCCATCAGTGCGACCAATGCCGTCTCCGTTCCATACCCGGGCCTGAATCCTGATTGAAAGGGGTCTAGATAATCCGCTTCCTCCAGGACACTCTGCAGCTGGCGCGCCACCGCCTTCTCCAAAACCTTACCCAAGAAGGGCAGGTTGGAAACCGGCCTGTAGTTGCTAAGGACCGCTGGGTCGAGGGATATTTTCTTCAGGAGGGGGTGCACCAAAGCATGTTTTAGCTGTGCAGGAAATACCCCCTCCCGTAGTGATGCATTTATTATCCCCCCAACCCAGCCACCTGTTACCTCCTTGGAGGCTTTCACCAACCAAGTGGGACAGGGGTCCAAAGGACATGTAGTGGCACGGACAGCTGCAAGGAGCCTGTCCACTTCATCAGGGACAACAGGATCAAACTGATCCCAGATCGTACAGCAAGACTGTGCACCGGCACCCCCCCGACCCTCCCCATCCACGCCGGGATTCAGTCCTGAACGAATCCGATTGATTTTCTCCACCAGATGGTCAGCAAAGTCCTCAGCCGAACCCTGCCAACCGGGCACCGATCTCCCCCTACCAAGGAGGGACCTGGTAACCCGGAACAGGGCGGCTGGGCGATTATCAGCAGAGGCAATAAGGGTGGTGAAGTATTGCCGCCTCACCACCCCCATCGCCACTAGGTAGGCCCTAATAGCAGCTCTAGCTAGTGTCCAATCGGAGTCATCCCGGGTCTTCACCCAGCGGCGCTCTAGGCGTCTCTTTGCCCGTTTGAGTTCACGCAGTTCATCTGTGAACCACGGGGATGACCTAACCCCACGGGCGCGGAGAGGCCGCAGTGGCGCGATTTCATCCAAGGCTGCTGTTGCCGTCCTATTCCACAGGTCGACAAGTGCCTCGGGTGAATCGTGTAGCCGATCCAGAGGAACACCCCCTAGTTCCCTCTGGAATCCGTCTGGATCCATTAGTCGCCGAGGGCGGGCCATTTTAATAGGCCCTGCCTCCCTACGATGAAGTGTCGCCCCCAGAAAGTCAAGAGTCACCAGATAGTGATCTGACCATGGCACAGGTGAGATGACTAAATCCTGTAATCTCAGATCACTCTGCCACCGCTCCGACAAGAAAACTAAGTCTGGCATGTGACCACTGCCCCTGGTCGGACCCCGAACTACCTGAGTCAGGCCCATGGCTGCCATGGAGGCCATGAACTCCCTTGCCACCTCAGGAGCCATCCCCAGCGATGGCAAATTGAAGTCCCCCAGCACCATAAGCCTCGGGAACTGCAACGCCAGCATCGAGGCGGCCTCGAGGAGCTCAGGCAGGGCATCCCTTACCCTGCAAGGGGGCAGGTACAGGAGTAAGATCCCCAACTGACCCTTGGGGCCCAGCCGTAGAAGCAGGGCCTCACAACCAGACACTTGTGGAGCAGTGGCCCTAGCAACTCCCAAAGACTCCCTGGCAACAATGGCGACACCACCGCCCCTCCGTCCACCTCTAGGCTGGTGCCAAATGCCGAACCCAGCTGGACACATGTCCGAAAGAGGTACTCCATCTTCAGGAGTCAGCCAGGTTTCGGTGATGCATGCCAGGTCGGCCAGCCCTTCCTGGATGGCATCTTGAATCAGGGGGGCCTTATTACAGACCGATCTGGCATTCACCAGCAGCAGCCTAAGGGCGGGGTCACTCTGGATCTGCTGCTCAGGGCCCAGAGATGTACCTGCAGGGCTGGAATGAGGGACCGCACTTAAACATCGGACCCGCATTCCCCGAGTGCGGCCCGCCCCACGGTACCCGCCATACCGCCCCATGCCCGTCACAACACCTGTATGGGTCCCCGGAACCTCCCTAGATGGAATGCTGCCCCTCCTTCCTGGCTGGCAGGACCAACTCTCTCTCTTCCCACCCCATCCACAATCCCCCCCTGGTTCCAGCAACAAGCATGGGCTCCTGAAATGCCCAGGGAGCGCTGGCGAGTCCTGTCGTTGACATCTCCTTTTACTTCCCCCCAGGCAGGGAGGGCGGCGGTAGGGGGCTGGGAGGGACGTCCATGTATGGACGTGGCGTCTATGGCGGCGTCTTCGGCTCCCAAAAGCCACGGGGAGCCATCCTAGACTCCCCGCCCGGGGAGTTGCACGGCAGCGGCAGCGGCGTCTCCGGGTCCCTTGGCCCGGGAGCCCTTTTAACCTCCCCGCCCGGTGGCAGGGGGCGGGGGGTGCCGGCCCCGCGAAGCAGCTGTGGCGGCGTCGGCGTCTTCGGCTCCCTTGGCCCGGGAGCCGCTCCAACCTCCCCGCCCGGTGGCAGGGGGCGGGGAGGGACGGCTTCGCGCGGCAGCTATGGCGGCGTCGGCGTCTTCGGCTCCCTCGACCCGGGAGCCCCTCCAACCTCCCCGCCCGGTGGCAGGGGGCGGGGAGGGACGGCTTCGCGCGGCGACTGCGGCGTCCTTGGCTCCCCTGGCCCGGGAGCCCTTTTAACCTCCCTGCCCGGTGGCAGGGGGCGGGGAGGGACGGCCTCGCGCGGCAGCTGTGGCGGCGTCGGCGTCTTCGGCTCCCTCGACCCGGGAGCCCCTCCAACCTCCCCACCCGGTGGCAGGGGGCGGGGAGGGACGGCTTCGCGCGGCGACTGCGGCGTCCTTGGCTCCCCTGGCCCGGGAGCCCTTTTAACCTCCCTGCCCGGTGGCAGGGGGCGGGGAGGGACGGCCTCGCGCGGCAGCTGTGGCGGCGTCGGCGTCTTCGGCTCCCTCAACCCGGGAGCCCCTCCAACCTCCCCGCCCGGTGGCAGGGGGCGGGGAGGGACGGCTTCGCACGGCGACTGCGGCGTCCTTGGCTCCCTTGGCCCGGGAGCCCTTTTAACTTCCCTGCCCGGTGGCAGGGGGCGGGGAGTGACGGCCCCGCGCGGCAGCTGTGGCGGCGTCGGCGTCTTCGGCTCCCTCGACCCGGGAGCCCCTCCAACCTCTCCGCCCGGTGGCAGGGGGCGGGGAGGGACGGCTTCGCGCGGCGACTGCGGTGTCCTTGGCTCCCTTGTCCCGGGAGCCCTTTTAACCTCCCCGCCCGGTGGCAGGGGGCGGGGAGGGACGGCTTCGTGCGGCAGCTGTGGCGGCGTCGGCGTCTTCGGCTCCCTCGACCCGGGAGCCCCTCCAACCTCCCCGCCCGGTGGCAGGGGGCGGGGAGGGACAGCTTCGCGCGGCGACTGCGGCGTCCTTCCACATACTATCTTTCTCTGAGTTTCCAAGTGAGTGGAGATATCTCAGGGCAAGCAATGGTAGAGAAGGAGGGGGGGGTCTCATTTCTTTAATTGTAAGGTGGCTGAGACCATTCAGTCTCAGATAGTACTTAAACTCAAAGGGAGGCATATGTGACACTTATCCAATGTTTGGATAAGGAGCAAGGATAGAAGAAATTGCTAGGTGACCCGATGGCTGCATTCATTTATGCCATCATTCCATTTGAAGCAAGGCAGAGAGAATGGCCTCTTCTAGGCAGAGAAAATTTCCACATTATATCTCTTCTCCCATTCTGTATCAAAGATCAGAGGACTTCCTGTGATTCACATCCAAACCTGACGGAAAAAGCCATTTCTCTTAAAATGACAGAATCCTTTGAATTTTTGTCACCAAATATGAAAGCAATCCAACTTCAAGCAGGAATTTTTTTTCCTCTGGAGCTACCTTTTCTCTCTTTAGTTTACTGAAAACTTAACCAAAACTTTCTGATTGGGGGTGCCTGTGATGTAGAAGTGCATTTCCTCTGGGAAACATTCTAGCACTAAACTCCATCCACCAGAACAAACTAGTTGTTTTTTTTTATATAAAAAAAAGCCTCAGAAGGGGATGAAAAGATGTGGATAGTCATAGATTTAGATACTGTTTGAACCAAGAAAAGCCTTACATCATCTGAATGGCAGGAAAAAATATTGATGCAAATAGTGCCGAAGTCAGGTACAACATGGAAAACTAACACTTTGTTGGGAAGAGCCCATGGAGCTCCAGCATCACGACTCTTCTTTCAGAAGCCCCCAAAAGCAGCAGAGCCTGAAGAAAAATCTGAGCGGACCAACATGAGACCTGAGAGGTTAGCTCTGGGTCTCTTAAGTTTAGCACAGTTTAAAACCTCACCCTGTCTTACCGGTAATCTAGCATTGAACCATCATCAGATGTAAGGAGGTCGCATGGAGGATTTGCTTAAATCACAATACTTTCCAAATGTCACATTTTACTATTCCCTATAGCCATTGGGAGTTGGGACTACAGTGGCTTAGTGGTTAAGGCACTGAACTTGATGACTGGAAGGTAAGCAGGTCAGCAGTTTGACACCTGAGCAATGTACAGTGGAGTGAGCTTCTGTCTCTGAGACAGCTGACACTACCTGTTGTCTCCCAGCTCCTGCCAACCTAACAGTTCGAAAGCTAGAAATTGCAAGTACAGGGTCGCCTGTAAGCAGGGCTGTAGCCAGGATTCTAGATGTGGGGTGGGCGAATATTTTTTCAGGATGGGCAACAATGTCATATATATGTCATATAGATAAGCAGCTGGGAGTTTGAGGGTGGGCAAACTGCTAACTCAGGGTGGGCAATGCCCACCCTGGCCACACCCTGGCTACGGCCCTGCCTTTAAGACCCTATTGAATCTTTCTGTAAATTTGCCACTTACTGTATGCTAGGGTGTCACATGTATTCTTGTGCTCATGTACCCACATACTTGTCACAATATACTCTTCAAGTATAAATGGGTTCAAATCGGCCATAGTTCTCTGGGGAAAAAAGAAAAAAAACAATTACAGTATAATACAAATAGATGGGTAGGGACTTACGGGCCACCCTGTAGATAAGTAGGTACAGTAAAACCTCGGATAACAACCGCATCGCATAACACTAAAATCGGGGGGGAGGGGGGCGTGGCCAGGATGGAGATGGATTAACACACTGAATCGCAGGCTCGTGCACAACAATGAGTAAATAACCTTAAAAACATATATAAATCAAGCTTTAATTGCTCTACAAAGCTCACCCAAAGAAAGCCTTTTATCTTCTTTCCTGTGGTTGGAGTTCGGGAGGCAGTCCCGGCCGGAGAGGCAGGCAGCGAAAGCTGCAGCTTTTCCGGCTGGGCTGTGGCGAACGGGACTGAGGAAGGAGCTGAAGAAGGGAACCCAGTGAATTTTACCAAAAATAAAGATTTCGCGCTGCGGTGGGAGTCTTCGTTGGGGTGAGTGAAGTGAGTGAAGTGAGAGTGGAGAGTTTGGATTAAGGAAGGAAAAGTAAGTGAAGAAGGGGTGTGGAAGTGACTGAAAAGGACTGAAAGAAGGGGGTTAATGGTGGCGTGATTCGAAACTTATGGAGAAAGTTAAGACCAGAGTGGAGTAAAGGAGGAAGGTTTTAGAAAGAAGAAAAAAGAGAAGAAGGAGAGTTAAAGGAGAACAAAAGGAATGAAAGGAGTGGGAGTCTGGATAGTGGAAGAAGAAAGAATTGGAAGTTGGAGCAAGGAGGGCCACCCCACGAAGACCGAAGCCGTGGCTGGAGGTTAATGGTGGCGTCCTTTTGGCTTTTTTCTTTGTGCCCTGTGCTTTCTTTGTGGATGGTATAGAGCCTATAGACTCTGAATGAAAGTGGCTATAAGTTGCAGCTGGATTACAAAATTGGATTATAAGGTTTTTGTTACTGCTAAAATGGATTGGTTTTCTTCCATGTTCTACTGTGGATTATAAATATATATTTTTCCTGCTTCATCGTGGATTACAAATTCTATTTTTTCTTTTTTTTTCCTCTTCCATTTTTGGGTTGTTGGAAAGAAAGTGCTGATTTATTTTTGTGCATTCCTTTTCCCTCTTCCGACAGCTTATTGGGTTACATTGTGGCTGGAGTTTTCATTTGGGCTCAAGATTTTGGGATACTTTCTTACAATTGGTTTATAATATGCAAGTTTGATACCTGATTGAATTACAACGTGTCTGAAGAGCTTTGGAGTTTATATTTGGATTTTTTAACAGAAGAAGGGAGCTCTGTTTGCTGATACACTGGAACAGTTTCAAGGAGAAGGGTTTGCGAGAGCCAAGAGTGTTGCGGCCTTGAAACTTTTATTCGACATTACAATGGATAAGATTACAAGGGGGAAGGGAAAGGAGTAGGAGCCGGTGGTTAAACCTAAGAAGAAAGATAAACCAGCAGCTGGTGAGGTTCCTCCATCATCTTCACCATCTCCTGAACCATATGATCAGACTCAAATAATGGTTGAACTGGGTAAATTTTTCCAGAAATTTGAAAGGATGGAAGAAGCACGAGTGAAAGACAAAAATGAAATTATGGAGAAACAGGACAAATTGACCACAATGTTTATTGATTTTTCAAAAAAAGTTGATTTAAATTTTCAAAAAATAGAGGGAAATGTTAAATTGATGCAAAGTGATGTGAAAGTGATGAAAGGGGAAATAAAAGGGATACAGGGAGAGGTGAAGGAGAACAAGATGAAAGTGGATGGTTATGAAAAAACGATGGATGTTATGGAAGAATTGATGAGAAAACAAAATATTGTGATTCGCCATATGATGGAAAGATCGCCAGAACAGCTAAGGGATAGAATAGTTGATTGGTTGATTGGGGAAGGATTTTGTTAATGAGGATATTGCAAGTGCCTACAGAGTGGGTCTGAGAAGGGGAAAAGTTCCAAGAAATGTTTTGGTTAAATTTGCAAATTGGGTAGATAAGTTGAAGGTAATGGCTTTCTTAAAACAAGCTGGTTCTGGTGCTCTGAAAATTGATGGGTCTGATGTAGAGGTATATAATGACATTTCCATCAAAGAACATGGTTGGAGGTACAAGATGAAACCTGTAGCAAAAATTTTGATGAAAAAAGGGGTAAAATATAATTGGCGATTTCCACAACAATTAAGATTTTTCTATGATAGAAAAATGCAGGTGATTGACGCAGGGATGGATGCATTGGAGTATGTGAGTTTACTTGATTTGGTTAAGGTGGGTTCAAATGAGTGGCTAGCATTGAGGAAAGATTTTTTGGATTCAGGAGGTATAAGAGACTATGATGGAGCAGATGAGGGCGGGGCTGCAGGAGGAGGGCAACCAGCTGGAGCAGAGGATGACTTATCACTTATTGTGGTGGAGGAAGAGTTGAGTAAAGGTTAGAAGGTTAAAGGAATGAAATTAAGCAATTTTACAGGAGAGGATGGTTTAATAAGATTGTTTTTATAATGTAGAGGGTGCGCTAGGGCGCCGATCACCACGCGGGTTTTTTTTTTTTTGAAGAAAAAGTGGGGAGGTTGGTAATGAGTTTTTTTGTAGGTTTTGTTTTATTTTCTGTGGGTTGGTAGCATGCCTGATGGAGAACTCGGTAGTGGTAGAAGTGGTTACTAGATTTAATTATGAGAGTTATTAAAGTGTTATCATGGAATGTAAAAGGTACAGGATCTGTGATTAAGAGGAGGAGGATAGAATCAGCCTTGAGGAAAAGTAGACTGGACATAGTCTTTCTACAGGAAACCAATAAAAAATCTCAAGATACAAATAAAATATTCTTAGGGTGGATGCAACACTATGAAAAGTCATTTGGAACATCAAAAGCAAGAGGTGTCGCAATCATGATATCGACTAGGCTGAGGTTTGAGATAATAAATACCATTTCAGATTTAGAGGGTAGATATCTGATAGTAAAAGGGAAAATCGATGACGAGGAAGTAACTTTGGTGAATATATATGCCCCAAATGATCATCAAGCTGAATTTTTAGAAAAAATGCGTAAAATTTTGATAAAAGGCCGGTGATTTTAATTTAGTAAGATCAAATTTGGATTGTACTAATTTACCAAGATGTGGAAAAGGTCTTAAAGGACGGATTTTGGATAGCTGGATGGCTGCCATAGGTTTGAGAGATTCTTGGAGAGAGATTAAGGGGTCAGAAAGGGTGTACACTTACTTCTCACAGGTTCATAACTCATACTCCAGAATAAATTATATATTTGTAACTGAAGACATGGTCAAAAATGTTGAGGATACTGAAGTTGGAATTTTTAAGGAGTCAGACCATGCTAAAGTGGTTTTAGAATTGAGATTACAGAAGGAAAGTGATTCAAGAAGGAGTTGGAGATATGATGTTAATTTATTTAAAGACCAAAAGTGCAAAGCACAAATTATGGAGATTTGGAAGGAAAATTGGCAATGGAACAATAATGGCGAGGTAAATTTTAACATGGTTTGGGATGCAATGAAGTCGGGTTTTAGAGGGGAATATATTAAGTTGGCAAGTAATAGATATAAAAAGAATAAGTTAGCACAGGATAGAATTGAAAAGGAAATATTGCAGCTACAGGAGGAGCATTCAAAGATGAAGGACAAGAAGGTTTTTGCTAATTTACAAAGATTGAAGGCTGAAGTGGTAGGTAAAGATATAGAAAAGGTGAAAAGAGATTTGGTTTATTTAAAAAGAGAGTACTTTGAATATAGGAACAAAAACTCAAAACTATTAGCAAAAGATAAGAGGGGGGAAAAGGGAAATTGGAGTTTTGATTAATGAACAAGGAATAAGATGTAATAAGACTAAAGATAAATGCAAAATTGCGAAAGAATTTTTTCAAGCCTTATATGCAAGAAAAGATATAGATGTGGAAAAGCTTAAAAAGCAACTAGAGAGGCAGATAGCGGAATAAAACAGGAGCATAGAGATAGAATGGCAGAACCAGTGTCAGAAAAAGAAGTAAAAGAGGTTATTGCAGGTTTGAAATTGAGGAAAGCCCCCAGGGAAGATGGATTACCTGCAGACTTTTATAAGGAATTTAAACATATAGTAGTACCAAGTTGGTAAAGCTACATAACTACATATTGGATGGGGGCCAAATTCCGACTTCATGGTATAGGACCATAATCGTACTGTTGCCAAAACCTGGAAAGAATCTAGAAAAAGTAGAATCATATAGATCAATATCATTAATAAACCAAGATGCCAAGATCTTCACAGCACTATTGGCTAATCATTTAAACAGTTTTATGGGAAACTATATAAATGAGGACCAAGTGGGCTTTATGAAAGGGAGACACATGGCAGACTTGACTAGAAGAGTCTTAGATGTAATAGATACTGTGAGCCAAACAAAAGAAAAAGTGGGATTAATATCTTTGGATATTTTTAAAGCATTTGATTCTTTACAATAAATTTCAATTAAGGAAATAGTTAAAAGTTATGGATTTGGCGATAAATTCAGAAGGGTAATTGATCAATTATATCAGCAAGGAATAGCCACTGTAAGAGTAAATGATGAGGTTACCGATGAGGTAAAATTAGAGGCAGGCACGAGACAGGGCTGTCCGTTATCTCCGATATTGTTTATTATGGCTATGGAGATATTGGCAAAAGCAATAAGGGAGGATGGTAAAATAGAGGGGATTATGGAAAATAAGATAAGTATGTATGCTGATGATACATTGATAATTGTAAAACATCCTGAAAAGGTGATGGATAGAATTAGAGCACAACTGAAGGATTTTGAGGATATTACTGGTTTGAAGATAAATTGGGATAAATCGGAAATGATGCTCTGTAATATGGGGGAAGAAGATCAGAAGAAGATAAAGGGAAAGGGAAATATCCAAGTTAAAGATAAATTGAAATATTTGGGAATAATTATCTATACCTATAAATCTGTGTGTTAACCGTTGGAATGTGACAAAGGATGTTGTACCAGGCCCCACTAGCCCCGACCAAGCCTCCCTGCACTCACCAGAACCGGGTTCGCAGGTAACTGTCAGGTTGAGAAATGTGGCAGTGGGGCAGGAGCCCCCCGAATGTGAACAAAGAAAAAGGATTACAATTCCCAGCGTCCTTTGCACTGTGCAACCCCTCAGCCAATCAGGCGGAGGGATACGAGCACAGAGGAGGTTGGGAATGCGCGCTGACTTAAAAAAAACCTGTGAGAGCCGAGGGAAAGACTTTGAAAGACCCAGTTGGAGGGAGCCAGGAAAAGATAAGTGTTAGGTAAGGATTAGGGGGTGGGTGAGGGAGGCAATGAAAGGTTCTGGGTCCAGAAGGGTTGAGGGGACAGACCCCTTTTGTCCCCCCAACCCTACCAAACCCAGGGGACCAGGGAGAGAAGATCGAATACACCCCCTCCACAGACACACACACTCCATTTTAAAAGAGAAGAAACCACTTGGTTTCTTCTCTTTAAAAACGGAGTAGTTTTTTTTTGGGGGGGGGGTGTTGTGTTCTGAGTTCTATGCATTAAAACAACCACCAACTGTATCAATGTATTCCGTGTAATTAGGTCGCAAGCTAATGTCCACCTGGTGGCAATAGCGAGCGCCCAAGCTCACAAGGTTCCAAGCCCCAAAGAACTACAGCGCGGGAAGATTCCCGCCACTACCTCACCTGGACAAGAAGGGCGTGACCTGGAATGACGTCACGCCAGCAGTAGCCAATGGGCTATCGTGGAGCCACATTCAAATGTATAACCACCGTATATATTGAGCTGTTCGTCCGCCATTACCTCATGTTCCCCCAGACCACCATGCAATAAAGATGTGTTAAGCTAGTACTACGGCTGTTCCTGTGTCTTGTTTCTCATACACTAAATTGGCGATGAAGGTGGGATAATGGATTCCCATGAGATCAAGACACACGCTAGTCATGCCGGTTTCGACATTAACAAGCCGGAAGATTGGGAGCTCTTTGAAATGGACTTCCAAGATGCGCTGGTGGTGTCTGACATCACGGACGAGGGAAAGAAGAGGGCCATCCTCACCCGGATGCTAGGAAATGCCGCCAAGAGAGTATTGGTGGACCTGGTATCACCGAAGAAGGTGAGCGAACTGACGGTCAAGCAGCTCCTGAAGGCGATGCGGGACCATTTCCAGCCCTCGGTTTCGATGTTCTCGGCTCGAGACGTGTTCTGGAAGAGAGTCCAAGCGCCCGGTGAGTTCATCGCCGCCTTTGCAGCGGCCCTGCGGTTGGCCGCCGGCCCATGCAAGTGGGAAAACCTGGAAATCGCTCTCAGGGACCGCATGCTGTGCGGCCTGTGGGACGAGGAGGTTCAGCGAAAGCTAATGAACCAGGAGCCACCCCCGACGCTGCGCGAGGTTGTGAAGGCGGCGCAGGCCGCGGAAGCCACGAGGGCCGGAGTCAAGGGGTTCAGAGAAAGGCCCCCACAGGCCGACAAGGCGGCGGGGTCAGTGCAGGCAGCCAGGCGGACGCCGAAATCTTCTACGGAGAGCAGCGACGACGAGGATGTCCGGAAGGTGCGGAAGGAAGGCCGCCGTTGCGATGGATGTGGAGCGGCCCACGACCGTGTCAAGTGCCCGTTCCGGAAGGCCGAGTGCCACAACTGCGGCCGCCGGGGGCACATCGCCAAGGTCTGCAGACGACGGCGCAGGGACTGGAAAAGCTCGCCAGACCGCTCGCCGAGGACCAAGGAGGGCGCCCAGCCTGCGAGGAAGCAGGACGGCGTAGGCCGCATCTCCGACGACAGCGGCGACGACGCCCCAGTGTACAGCGTGTCCTTGGGACACCCCCGTTATTTTGTTGAGGTACTGGTGCAAGGGGCCCCTGTTAGGATGGAGATAGACTCGGGTTCCTCCTATTCAATCATGTCCCAGCGGGAGTTCTTGGGAATTTTCCCCCACGTGCGCCCTAAGCTCAAAGCGTTGAGGTCCACGCTGCGGGACGTACAGGGTAATAGCATTCCGGTGTTGGGGGTTGGAAAATTCAAGGTCCAGTATAAGCAGCACGCCGCAGAACTGCCCCTGGTTGTTCTCAAGGGGGGAAGTTGCAGCCTCCTCGGGACTCAATGGTTTAAGCCCCTGGGTTTGTTCATTGGGGGGGTGCATGCCATTGGGACTGACCCAATACAGGAGGTGTGCGATGCGCACCCCGAAGTGTTCAAGAAAGGACTTGGAAAATTCAAGGGACCCCCAGTAGCATTCGACCTGGATCCGGAGGTCCGCCCAATAAGACTCAAACCGCGCAGAGTGCCTTTCGCACTAAAGGACAAAATAGAGGCGGAACTGGACAAACTGGTGGGCCAGGGGATTCTTGTTCCTGTTGATTCCGCGGAGTGGGAGACTCCGATTGTAACTGCACTGAAGGCCAACGGGGAGGTCCGCATATGTGCTGACTATAAGTGCACCATTAATAAGGCGATCCGCCCTAATGCGTATCCGGTGCCGGTAGTCAGCCACCTGTTGGCCAGATTACATGGGGGAAAGTGTTTTGCAAAACTTGACCTGGTGCAGGCCTATCAGCAACTCTCAGTAACCCCTGCAGCAGCTGCTGCGCAAACAATAGTCACGCATAAGGGGGCGTTCCAGGTGACGCGCTTACAGTTCGGCGTGAACTCGGCGCCCGGTATTTTCCAGTCGCTTGTGGAACGCCTCTTGAAAGGACTGGATGGGGTCTTGCCATACTTTGATGACGTATTGATAACGGGGGGAGCGAGGAGGAGTTGGCTGAAAGGCTAGACAAGGTACTGGCGGTGTTTGAAAAAGCGGGGTTGAGGTTGCGGAAAGACAAATGCGTCTTCTTCGCGAAAGAGGTTGAGTTCTTGGGTTTCCCGGTAACCCCTGCGGGAATTAAGCCCTCCAAATCAAAGGTAGCCGCAATTCAAGGTGCCCCTTGCCCCACCTCCAAGCCTGAATTGCAGTCGTTCCTAGGGCTCTTAAATTTCTACCACTCCTTCCTACCTCGGAAGGCTTCGGTAGCGGAGCCGCTGCACAAGCTACTCAAGAAGGACGAGGCGTGGAAGTGGGGCGAGAGCCAAGAGAGGGCGTTCATTGAACTGAAGCAACTCTTAGCGTCTGATGCCATCCTCACCCATTTTGACCCCAAGAAGCCGGTGGTTCTGATATGTGATGCGTCCCCAGTAGGGGTGGGGAAGGTGCTGTGCCACGTGCTGGAAAACGGGAGGGAGGCCCCGGTAGCATTTTACTCTAGATCCCTGTCCCAGGCTGAGCGAAACTACGCCCAAACAGACAGGGAGGTGCTAGCGATAATAGCGGGGACTAAGAAGTTCCACGATTTCCTCTACGGCCGCCCCTTCACCATAGTTACCGACCACAAGCCCCTGCTAGGCATTTTCACTGCGGACAAGCCCACACCCCAGATCCTGTCCCCTAGGATGTTACGGTGGGCCATCTTCTTAAACGCGTATCAGCACGCGTTGGTGTACCACCCTGGGAAGGAAATAAGCCACGCGGACGCCCTGTCGAGGTCTCCCCTTCCCCTCACGAGTAGCACAGTGGGCGAGGAAGAAAAAGACGGCCAGGTACTCCTGATAGAGGTCTTAGATTCGCCTCCCATTGTACCCGCAGACATCGCCAAGGTGACCGGGAAGGACAAAACGCTGGCTCTAGTCTGCTCCTGGGTGCAAAAAGGGTGGCCAGCGTCCTCCCCGGCGGCTGAGTTCGCCCCGTTTTTCAGGAAGAGGCTAGAGTTGTCCATAGAAAGAGGGTGCCTTCTGTGGGGTCAGCGGGTGGTGGTCCCCGAATCCCTGAGGCCGAGGGTGCTCAAACTGCTGCACGTCAGCCACCCTGGAATTGTCCGCTCTAAGGCTCTGGCCAGGAGCTATTTCTGGTGGCCCCAGTTAGACACCGACATCGAGCACATGGTAGGCACTTGCGAGAGCTGCCAATGCTCCCGGCCAGAGGAGGCGCGCCTGCCGCACAGGGAATGGGACGCGGCGAAGGGGCCGTGGTCCCGGGTGCACATTGATTTTGCGGGCCCATTTAGAGGGACACTTTTTCTCCTCATTGTAGACGCCTACTCCAAGTGGTTGGAGGTCATCCCAGTCACGAGCACCTCCTTGGCAACGACCGTGAAGCATTTGCGCAGGGTTTTTAGCACGTTCGGCATACCCGACACCCTAATTAGCGATAATGCTAGTTGTTTCACATCCGCAGAGTTCAGGGCATTCACCGAGATCAACGCCATTAGGCACATCACCTCCGCCCCCTTCCACCCGGCAACAAACGGCCAGGTCGAGCGCCTCGTGCGCACAACCAAAGACGCGCTGAGGCGCATGGGTCCTGGGGATCTCAACCTACAAGTGTGCCAATTCCTGCTAGGTTACAGGGTCACCCCCCTAGCTTCTGGGTATTCGCCCGCAGAACTCTTAATGCGTAGGAAGCTGACCACGATCCTGACCAGGCTAGACCCCACTAGGGTGGAGGACACAGGGAAGAATATCGGGTTAGCGGACACGAAAAGTTTCGAAGTTGGTGCCCCGGTGCATTGCAGAAATTACGCCAGCGCGGGGCCGGCCTGGGTCCCGGGCGTCGTCGTTGGAAGGACGGGTCCCGTGTCCTATTGCGTAGAGACCGTCACGGGTCTGCTATGGAGACGACACGCAGACCAACTCCGTCGCAGGGTTCAAGAGCACCAGGGCGCGGCCGGCGAGGAAAAGGACTCAGCATTAGGGTTCTCCCCCACCCGTTCAGCCCAAGGGGGAGGTGAGGGGGGCCAATGGTCCCCACCTAGGGGGGAGGAGAGGGATTCTGTCCCCATAGATATCCTGCGGAATCCTTCTAATGGTACCCAGGACATAGATATCCTGCGGAATCTTTCGAATGGCACCCCAGGTGATAATTCTGATTTTCATTTACAAAACCGGGGGGGTTTTCAGGAGTGGTCCCCCCCCCATCCAAGCGAGAAGCGAGGTTTTTCGTTAGTCCCCAGTGCCCCCGGTTTTTCCGTCCCTTCCCCAAGAGCCGCGGAGCTGCGGCCAGTCACTAACGAGTCTCCCTCTGCCGTTGCAGGACAAGGAACCAGGGGACAGAGAAGCAGTAGCACTCCCGGGACAAGCCAGTCAGCGTCTCGGCCAAGGCGCGTTTGCAATAAGCCATCTTGGTTGAGAGACTTCGTCTCATTCTAGGGGGGAGGGATGTTGTGTTCTGAGTTCTATGCATTAAAACAACCACCAACTGTATCAATGTATTCCGTGTAATTAGGTCGCGAGCTAATGTCCACCTGGTGGCAGTAGCGAGCGCCCAAGCTCACAAGGTTCCAAGCCCCAAAGAACTACAGCACGGGAAGATTCCCGCCACTACCTCACCTGGACAAGAAGGGCGTGACCTGGAATGACGTCACGCCAGCAGTAGCCAATGGGCTATTGTGGAGCCACATTCAAATGTATAACCACCGTATATATTGAGCTGTTCACCCGCCATTACCTCATGTTCCCCCAGACCACCATGCAATAAAGATGTGTTAAGCTAGTACTACGGCTGTTCCTGTGTCTTGTTTCTCATACACTAAAGGGGGACAATCCCTTTTCTACTGGGTCCCCTGGCTCTGGAAGGGTTGGGGGGACAGACCCCTTTTGTACCCCCAACCCTACCAAACCAAGGGGACCAGGAGAGGAGATCGAATACACCCCCTCCCAAACACTCTGTTTTTAAAGTGAAGAGCTTGGTTTCTTCTCTTTAATAACAGGGTGTCCTGCGGGGGGGGGGGGAATCCCCTCTCTGCAGGGTCCCCTGGCTCTGGAAGGGTTGGGGGACAACACACACACACACACACACACACACACACACACACACACACACACACACACACTGCTTCTCTCTCTCTCTCTCTCTCACACACTCACACACACACACACACACACACACACACACACACACACACACACACACACACACACACACACACACACACACACACACACACACACACACACACACACACACACACACACACACACACACACACACACACACACCACTCCTGCCTTGCCAGGAATTTTTAATGTGTGTGTTGGTGGTTGGAGTGGTATTGTATAGGTAGTGGTGGTTGTGCAGACCCAAAACCACCCCTAACCACCAACACACCTCTTTTTTACATAAATTACCAAAAAGAATTATCCCTTACAACACAATTTAAAACAGCCCGGCTCGTAACCAACATTAAGAAAAAAAAACCTTCTAAAACCATTTAAAACAGCCCAGCACCACCGGGCATAATCTGCAAGTATCAAATAGATTGCAAGAGTTGAAAAGATTAAATTATGACAGTTTGAAAACTGAAATTAAATCTAGAATACATAGCTATCAAAAACTGAAACTGTCATGGTTTGGGAGGATTGCATTTAGCAAAATGATGTTGTTACCTCGAATTAATTTCTTGTTTGAAGCATTAGCAATCCAGTTTGAAGGATAAGGAAATTAAGGAATTTCAAAAATTGATTAATGATTTCTGTAACAGGGGAAAGAAATCTAGGTTACCAAAAGGATTATGGTCTTTACCTCAGAAGGAAGGTGGTTTGGGAATGCCGAATCTAGTAGCATATTATCGAGCATTTCAAATTAAGAATGTTGTGAAGATCTCGGGAAAGGAAAAAGTGATTTGGGAAGAAATTGAGATGAAGGATTACAAGCATATAGGCAAAATAGTCTTTTTAGGATATAATTTGGGAAAAGTGGTTACTAAAAATATTATGATGAAAGGATTAATGAGTGTATGGAAGAAAGTAAAAAAGTATCTGGTCCCGAGTATCTCTCCAATTTTGGAACTCTCAGACGTGGCGAACTTTCCGATTCGGATTGATAATAAAGTAGAAGAAGTATTGCAGAAGAATGAAATTTTCCTGTTGAGAGACTGGTTTCGGATCTGTAGGGATGTGGTTACTAGGACGAATTTGTTTGAGCAATTAAAAATGAATTGGTTTCAGATAATGAAGATTAATAATTGGAATAGTAAACATATGAGAGATTATGATTTGGAAAGAGAAAAGACGGATTTTGAGGTTCTGATGTTAAAAATTAGAAAGGGAGATAAAAATATTAAGGGATTAGTCAGCAAATTATATACATTATTAAATAAGGAGGGTGATCCACAGGAGGATTTGAAATTAAAGTGGGAACAGAATTTGAATATAAAGATAGAAAATGATATATGGAGAAATAAATGGAAAAAGAGGATAATTCATTCATTCATTCATTCATTTATTCGATTTATACCCCTCCCCGCAGGGGGCGGGGAGGGATGGCTTCGCGCGGCGGCTGCGGCAGCATCTTCGGCCCCTCTGGCCACATTCGGGACCCTTTTAACCTCCCCGCCCGGTGGCAGGGGGCGGGGAGGGACGGCTTCGCACGGCAGCTGCGGCGGCGTCTTCGGCCCCTCTGGCCACATTCGGGACCCATTAACCTCCCCGCCCGGTGGCAGGGGGCGGGGAGGGACGGCTTCGCGTGGCGGATAATGAGAACTATGTCAGTTAGAATAAAAGAACATAATTATAAAATGTTATAGAGGTGGTACTTGACACCAGTGAGATTACATCAAATGGATAATAAGAAAGATAAAATGTGTTCGAGATGCAAAGATACAATTGGAACGTATGAGCATATGTGGTGGGGCTGTAATGGGGTAAAGGATTTCTGGAAAAGAATTGAAAAGGAGATTGGTGAAATATTGGGAAAGATAATCAAGCTGGGGCCGGGTACCACTATGTTAACAGATGTGGAAGGTTTTAATTTAAATAAGGTGGAGAAGGAGTTATTAGAAATAATGCTTACAACGGGGCGACAATGTATTGTTAGAAATTGGAAAAATGATGTAATTATACAAACTGAAGAATGGTATAAAGAAATGTGGAATCTAGCTTTGAATGATAAACTGATTTGGGAGATTAAAGTAAAAAGGGGTAACTTGAAAGAAAATAGATTTTGGAACATTTGGAAGCCTTTTGTGGATCACTCCCTTATTGGAGTTGAAAGAAATAGACCTGTACCCAATCAAAGTGGTTTTTGGAAGTAAAACAATGAGATACTCTGAGTCCTCCAGGGCAATGTAAATAAGCACTGGGTGTAATATTATGTGTAATTTTTTTGTTCTTGTTTTCTATTCAAAATAGTATTGAATGTTTTAATGGGAAGAGAGTGTTAAAGAATAATTATAAAATTATAATTAAGCGAACTTATCTATAAAGGTTTTTTTCTTTTTTCTTTATTGCTTTACTTCTTTTTTTATTGCTTTACATATTATGTATTTTAGTTACTTTTATGTACTATGCATTTTGTATTGTATTGTATTCGTTTGAAAAATTTAATAAAAATATTTTTTTAAAAAAACACTAAAATTGGATAACGACCTGATTTTTTGGGGGGAAATTGCATCGCATAACACTAAATTCCTATGGGATGCGCCGGATAATAATCGCTAAAGCCTGTGCCAGTTACAATAAATCTCTATGGAGTTATGACGTTATCCGATGCATCCCATAGGATTTTAGCGTTATCCAATGCATGCATCGGATAACACTAAAAATCAGATAACACTAAGACTTGTGGAACCAAGTTTAAGTGTTATCTGAGGTATTACTGTACTGCTTTGGTAGGAAAAGTAACAGTGTTTCATGTTCCCTGGTGTCTAGTCATGGCTGCCACGTGACCATGTTAACATCTGCTGACATAGACATAGACAGAGCTGGCTGTTTGGCTGAAAATGGAAATGAACGGACACGATTGGCTTTTGAGCAAGGCAGACTTTTCTTTACCTAAAGGAGTTAGTCAGATATTTCCACAGTATATTGGCCCCAATCAACACTTGGGAAGCTCAAGTTAAAGTCGGGATAATTTTTCTTAGCCCCAATGCTTCATCTCCCCAGCCTCACTCTTGGTCACAAAGCAGTGCGACCAGGGGACTACCTTGCCTAGATCTCGGAGCTACATCCACTTTTTCACTTGGAAGTCATCTTGCGGGTGATTTAGTGGCATTTTATCATTGTCTTTTTTTCTTGTCAAAGAGTCACTTTAAGAACCAAGGAGGGGGGGGGAGAGAAAGAGAAAGTCCCTCTCTATAGCTACGAATACTGTTGATGGCAGGAATGAAATTAGATGACCTCAGCCAAATAGCATACAGTACACTTGAAATTCCATTGATCAGTGTTATTACTGGGGTGGGGATATTTTGTTTTTCGGCTCATCGGTTCAATATCAAAATGACACCTATCCCAAATCTATTTTTCTCTGGCTGTAGCACAATATATATCAGCAGGTGTATGTGTGTGCTGGTGTGTTGCTGAGGTCAGGCATAGTAATTCTTTCATCTCCGGAGAAAGATGCTCAAGTTGTCTCTTGCCTGCTTTGGTTTCCCCCCTTCCCTTCTCCCCTCAAACTGCTGAGCCATCACATCTCAAAGGTAACTGGAAGCTGAGAAATAGAATCCATAAAAAGAATAGGAAATTCAAACAGATTTCCACTTGGCCTGTTATTTATTGCATTTCATATTTAGGAAGAAAGAGGAGATGGGGGGACGCCATTAGGCGTGTGCCACTTGTGCAATGTTTTGTCTTCTACTCAGCTGTTTCAAAGTTGAACCATCGAAGATGCTCTTGAAAGCCTCAAGCATCAGGAGAGCCCTCCCCCTGCCTGTAATTAACAAAAGAGAAGGCAGTGATGGGACTAGATTAAAGCAGATATTAATTATAATAATTAACAGTGGAGAGCACAGCTGCCCGAGGTAGTGGGTTAGTGCACAGGAACTAAAGCGGCTTCACTGACAGGGTGGAATTGGGGAAGGGGTTTTTCACAGCATGCAGCTCCAAAGGCCACCCCCCAGGCTGAGGGAGATGCCTGGCTGGGCTCGGATCCAAGGCCTGCCCCCATCTTCCACCAAGGTCACTTTGGTGTATGCAAACCAAGACACAGGACACAGCCTCGGGCTGGGTTAACTCAGGTTTATTGCATCGTGGACAGAGGGAACATGAGGTAATGGCGGATCGATAGCTCTTTATATACAGTAGTAATACATTTGAACGTGGTGCCATGGTAGCCCATTGGCTACTGTCTGCGTGACGTCATTGCGGGTCACGCCCTTCTTGTCCAGGTGTAGGTGGTGGCGGGAAAACTTCCCGCGCTGTTGCCTTTGATGAGTTCGGACCAAGAGAGCTTGGACGCTCGCTGCTGCCAGCTGGTGGTCATTAGCTCGCGTCCTATTACAGGGTTTATATGATACAGCTGAAGGTTACATTGTTGCTATAGGCAAGGTTACATTTGGCTCAGATACATTGTAATCCATGTGGAAAGGTAAAACCATCAGAACACAACACCCCTCCCCCCTAGGACGAGACAAAGTCTCGAGCCCCCACTTACACACACACTCCCCCCCTTAGGAGACAAAGTCTCTCAGCCAAGATGGCTTATTTCGAACACGCTGGGGTCTCGATGCGGGCTGCCTCTCCCCGGGTTTGCTACCTTCTCTTTGTCCCCTGGTTTCCTGTCCTGTAATTGGAGAGGGAGACTCGTTAGTGACTTGCCGCGGCTCCGCGGCGTCGTTGGGAGGTGTGCTCTTTCTTAGGGAGGAACCGGGGGCACTGGGGGCTAACGAAAAACCCCTCTTCTCGCTTGGATGGGTGGGGGAACACTCCTGAAAACCCCCCCGGTTCGCAAAATCAAAATCTAGATTACTATCGGGGGCAGCGGTCGCGAACTCCTCTCCCCCTTCCCCGGCCCCTGATAGGACTGGCGTATCAAAAGGATATGAGTCGGGGCCGCTGCTTCTGCTTCCTTCCCCCCTTGCTTGGGACTGTTGTCCACTGCTGTCTCCCCCTTGGGTTAAGCGGGTGGGGGAGAACCCTAACGCTGAATCCTGTTGCTGAGCCCCACTAACTGGCCCACTCACTCGGTGCCTCAGTTGGTCAGCGTGCCTCCTCCAGAGGAGGCCGGTGGTAGTCTCGACCCGGTACGACACTGGCCCCGTCTGTTCTACAACCGTCCCTGGCACCCAGGCTGGCCCTGCGCTGGAATAGTTCCTGCAGTGAACAGGGTCACCGGCGGCGAAACCTTTCGAGACTGCCAACCCTATGTTTTTCCCTTTATCCTCGACCCTCGTCGGGTCTAGCCTGGACAGGATCGTGGTCAGTTTTCGCCGCATCAAGAGCTCCGCCGGCGAGTAGCCTGACGCTAAGGGGGTTACCCTATACGCTAAGAGGAACTGGCATACCTGGTGATTCAGGTCCCCCGGGCCCATGCGCCGTAGCGCCTCCTTCGTTGTCCGCACCAGCCGTTCCACTTGGCCATTCGTGGCCGGGTGAAACGGTGCGGATGTAACATGCCGAATGGCGTTTGCCTCCATAAATGCTCCGAACTCAGCGGAGGTGAAACAACTAGCGTTATCGCTGACTAAAGTGTCGGGTAAGCCGAATGTGGAAAAGACTCTCCTTAGCTGGCTAATTGTCGTGGCGGAGGACGTGCTCTTTACTGGGATAACCTCCAGCCACTTGGAGAACGCATCCACCACCAGGAGAAACATGGTTCCTCGGAATGGGCCAGCGAAATCCACGTGCACTCTAGACCACGGCCCCCTTGCTGTGTCCCACTCCCTATGCGGGAGACGGGCCGCCTCCGGTCGGGATCCCTGGCAAGCCTCGCAAGTGCCGACTATGTGCTCAATGTCCGCGTCCAGCTGTGGCCACCAGAAGTAACTCCGGGCCAGCGCCTTTGAACGGACTATGCCCGGGTGGCTGACGTGCAGCAGTTCGAGCACCCTCGTCCGCAGGGGCGCAGGGACCACCACCCGTTGGCCCCACAGAAGGCACCCCCTCTCTAGGGACAACTCTAGCTTTTTCCTAAAGAATGGGTCGAACTCTGTACTCGGGGACGAAGCCGGCCACCCCTTCTGCACCCATGAACTAACTTTTTCCAGCGTCCTGTCCTTGCCTGTCGCCCTAGCAATGTCGGCTGGTACTATTGGGGGTGCGTCTAAAACCTCAATTAGCAACACCTGGCGGTCCCTTTCTGCTCTCGCCTTTTGGTCGTCCGACAAGGGCAAAGGGGATCTCGAAAGCGCATCAGCATGGCTGATCTCCTTTCCGGGCCTGTACTCCAACTCATGTTGGTACGCGTTGAGGAAAATCGCCCAGCGCAGCATTCTCGGGGACAGGATCTGCGGCGTGGGCTTGCTAGCCGTGAAAATCCCTAACAGTGGCTTGTGATCGGTCACGATTTTGAACGGGCGGCCATACAAAAAATCGTGAAATTTTTTGGTCCCCGCTACTATTGCTAACGCCTCCCTGTCGGTTTGCGCGTAATTTCGCTCCGCTTGGGACAGGGACCTTGAGTAAAACGCTACCGGGGCCTCCCTTCCGTCCTCCAGCACGTGGCAAAGCACCGCCCCCACCCCCACCGGGGATGCATCACAAACTAGGACCACCGGCCGTTTGGGGTCGAAGTGCGTCAGGATTGCCTCAGATGTTAGGAGTTGCTTTAGCTCTGTGAACGCCCTCTCGTGCTCGTCACCCCACATCCATGTCTCCTCCTTTTTAAGTAACCGATGGAGCGGTTCGGCCACGGACGCCTTCCGCGGGAGGAATGTATGGTAAAAATTGAGGAGCCCCAGGAAGGACTGTAGCTCGGTTTTGGATGTGGGGCGAGGGGCCTTTTTAATGGCAGCTACCTTGGATTTAGACGGTTTAATCCCCTCGGGTGTTATCCGGAACCCTAAAAACTCGACCTCGGTTTCGAAGAAGACACATTTATCCTTCCTCAATCTCAGCCCCGCTTTCTCGAACACGGTCAATACTTTGTCCAACCTCTTTGCCAGTTCAGCCTCACTCCCCCCTGTTATCAACACGTCATCAAAATAAGGCAACACCCCCTCCAGTCCCTTCAGGAGGCGTTCCACAAGCGACTGAAAAAGGCCGGGTGCCGAGTTCACGCCAAACTGTAACCGCGACACCTGGAACGCTCCTTTATGTGTAACTATCGTTTGTGCCGCGGCCGTGGCGGGGGTCACAGGAAGTTGCTGATAGGCTTGTGCCAAATCGAGTTTGGCGAAACACTTTCCCCCATTTAGCCTGGCCAAAAGGTGGCTGATCACCGGCACCGGGTATGCATTAGGGCGGATCGCCTTGTTAATTGTACACTTATAATCAGCGCAAATGCGCACCTCCCCGTTAGCCTTTAGCGCCGTTACAATCGGAGTTTCCCACTCCGCGGAATCAACAGGAATAAGAATCCCCTGGCCCACCAGTTTGTCCAGTTCCGCCTCTATCTTGTCCTTGAGTGCGAACGGCACCCTGCGCGGTTTGAGTCTTATCGGGCGGACCTCCGGGTCTATGTCGAACGCTACAGGGGGTCCCTTGAACTTTCCGAGTCCTTTCTTAAAAACGTCGGGATGCGCATCGCAAACCGCTTGTATTGGGTCCCCCCCCACGGTATGTACTCCCCCTATGAACAACCCTAAGGGCTGAAACCACTGTGTCCCTAGGAGGCTACAGCTTCCCCCCTTGAGGACAACTAGGGGCAGTTCCGCAGAATGTTTCTTAAAATTGACCCGAAATTTCCCGACCCCCAACACCGGAATGCTGTTCCCCTGCACGTCTCGCAGCGTGGACCTCAACGCTTTAAGTTTGGGCCGCACGTGGGGGTCGATTTTCAAAAACTCTTTCTGGGGAATTATAGAATAAGAGGACCCCGAGTCAATTTCCATCTTAATAGGGGCCCCTTGTACTAATACCTCAACAAAGTAATGGGACTGTCCTGCGGACACGCTGAACACTGGGGCGTCGTCCTCGCTGTCGTCCGAGACGCGGCCCACGCCATCGTGCTTCCTCGTGGTCTGGGCGCCATCTTTGGGCCTCGCTGGCCGGTCCGGTCTGGCCGCTCGGTCTTGTGACTGCCTCCGGCCCTCCTTCCGTTTTCTGCATGCCTTGGCGATGTGCCCCCGACGGCCGCAGGTGTAACACTCGGCCTTCCTGAACGGGCATCTCGCGCGCTCATGGGCCGCTCCGCAACCCTCGCAGCGTCGACCCCCCTTTCGGACCTTCTGGACCTCCTCGCCGTCGCTGCCTTCCGTAGACGACTTTGAGGCCCGTCGAGTTGCGTGCACCGACTGTCCGGACTTCCCGTGCACCGAATTTTCCGCCTTGCCGGCTCTAGGACGCCACTCACGCCACTGGTGCATCTCGTCCACTCCGGCATTCGTGGACTCTGCGGCTTCCGCGGCCTCTACGACCTCTGCCAGCGTGGGTGGCGGTTCCTTATTCATCAGGCTGCGCTGTACCTCCTTGTCTCTCAGGCCACACAACACGCCGTCCCTGAGGGCCATCTCCAGGATGTCGCCCCATTTACAGGGGGCGGCGGCTACCCTCATGGCGGCCACGAATGCCTCAACCGACTCATCCGGCGCTTGGACTCGCCTCCAAAACGCGCTCCGAGCGGGAAACATTGCCCTCGAGGGGGAGAACCTCTCTCGCAGCAGCTTCATGATGTCGCCCGCCTTAAATTCGCTCACCTTCTTCGGAGCGATTATGCCCACCAGCGTCCGCTTGGTTTCCATTCCGAGCATTCTGGTGAGGATGGCCCTCTTCCTCTCCTCGTCGTCATCTTTGACTCTGAGTTCCACCAGTGCCGCCTGGAAGTCCATCTCTAGCAGCTCCCAGTCTTGCGGTTTGGTGATGTTGAACCCGCTCTGTGCCCTGGCTGTTCCGTGGGGATCCATTATCCCACCTTCGTCGCCAATTTGGTGTATGCAAACCAAGACACAGGACACAGCCTCGGGCTGGGTTAACTCAGGTTTATTGCATCGTGGACAGAGGGAACATGAGGTAATGGCGGATCGATAGCTCTTTATATACAGTAGTAATACATTTGAACGTGGTGCCATGGTAGCCCATTGGCTACTGTCTGCGTGACGTCATTGCGGGTCACGCCCTTCTTGTCCAGGTGTAGGTGGTGGCGGGAAAACTTCCCGCGCTGTTGCCTTTGATGAGTTCGGACCAAGAGAGCTTGGACGCTCGCTGCTGCCAGCTGGTGGTCATTAGCTCGCGTCCTATTACAGGGTTTATATGATACAGCTGAAGGTTACATTGTTGCTATAGGCAAGGTTACATTTGGCTCAGATACATTGTAATCCATGTGGAAAGGTAAAACCATCAGAACACAACAGTCACCCTGAAGTTTTCTGAAGTCATTGCTTCCCCCCCACACACACCCCTTCTTTTTCTTCAGAAACAGTCCACAGCCTCCTCCCAGTAGGGCCATCTGAGTCCCCTCCCCCTTCTCAGCTATTCAAAATGCTCATGTGTGTCTAAAATAAGAATATTATTTGACAAAGGATGAGGCGAGGATGTTGGTTAGGGGGTGATGGAGAGAGACACACAGCCTTTTCAGGCTCTCTTTATATCCGTCTATTTTCCTATTCATCTCTGCCAGCGGGTCTGCTGCTCTCCCGCACTTCCTTTCCTGCCATTCCCTGCTGGGGCGCATTGTTTTAGGGAAAAGGATTGCATTCAGGTGGCAAGGAATATCTGGCCATTCAGCCACCATGAGGGACATCCTCTCCTGGGAAGCCAGCACGCCATCCAAAGTCGGCCTGGCCAGGATCATTTTCATCCCTCTGCCACCCACCCCCTTTTCTCTACTACAGTGATGGCAAACCTTTTAGAGACTGAGTGCCCAAAGTGCAACCCAAAACCCACGTATTTATTGTTAAGTGCCAACACAGCAACGGGTGGAAAAAAATGCTCCCATCAGGCTGCTGAGCAGAGGGGCAGGGCAAACTCTGTGCTGGGAGGAGGGAGGAAGCACTCCCATAGGGCAGCTGGGCAGAGGGGTGGGGTGAACTCTGTGCTGGGGTGAGGGAGTGCTTCCTGCCTCCTCCCCCAGCACACAGGAGGCAGGGCAAACTCTGTGCTGGAATGACTGCACGGGTGCCCACAGAAAGGACTCCGAGTGCTACCTCTGGCACCCGTGCCATACGTTCGCCACCACTGCTCTACTGGATCAGGATTTCTCAACCTTTGAAAGCCAAGTCATGCTCCCTCAAACAGCTTCAGGGGCCAGATGGCCATTCTGGCCATCCTCCACCACATGGCACTTCCTGGTGTGGTGGAGGTGGTGGTGGGCCACATGAAATGGTGTTGTGGGCTGCATCCGGCCCAATGGCTGCAGGTTGAGAATCCTTCCTCTATATTTTGAAAGGAAACTCTGGACCTGCATCAACATGGGGCAGTGATCTGGATTCTGCCCAGCCTGTGGAGTTTCCAAAAGGAGGAAATTCAAACTGACCCAGTTACACTGGGTACCCTTTCTTTTCTGTATCTGGCACAATGTGTTAACATTGATATAGAAAGATGTTTAATACTGGTCCTTTTCTATGAGCCCTGGTGGTGCAGTGGTTTCTTTCTTTAGTTGTGTCAGGTGCACCACCAGCATATACTGTTATAACATACAAATGTAAAATTAACACATCTAAAAAAATAGAATTTAAAAGGGCTAGAGGTAAAGGTAAAGGTCACCCTTGCTCGAAAGCCAGTCACATCCAACTCTAGGGTTCATTGCTCATTAGCCACGGACTCATTTACGGCTGTTGCATCGGAAAGTTACAAAACCGACACAAAATTGCTCCAAAAAGCCTCTCACCACCCTGGGAAGTGGCAAAGTTTAGTGTTCAAGGAATGAAGAAGCAGACGAATGAAGTAGTGAAATTCAGCTCTTTATTAGTGGGGTTTGAACACAGTTTGGACGGGGCAAAACTCGGACTTATATACACTATAAACAGTAACAGTAACAACAATAACACAAGCCCATTGGCTAACAGAGTGTGCACACTTTTCAATCCACTTATTTGCATAATAATAGATACATGAAAAATGATACATTCCGCTCCTGTCAGATTCTATTTTTCGCGCCACATCGAAATCTCGCGAGACTACGCTGTCTGGTGAGATTTTGTAGCTGTCAAACAAGGACACTGCTTGACAGCTCAGAAAAGCGCGGGAACATGGCGGTTTGAATCGTCTTGACAGTTATAAGCACAGTTAACATATATAACACAAAGGCTGTGCGTTAACATATATAACACAAAGGCTGTGCGTAATTCCCGCTGCCACCAAGGTAAGTGACATAGCATGACTTCTGGCAATGGGGGTGGGTGGGTGGGGCAGTCCTAGCAGTGCCTGGATGGCCACTGTGGGCCAGATTAATGATATGCATGGGCTGGATGCACAGGCCAGGAGTTGGGAACCCCTGTCTTAAATCCCCCAATGACCACCAGATTTTTTGCCTTGTGTTGCACTGGTTGATTCAGATACATCCTGTGTTTGCATCAGTTAATCCTAGTAACCAACACAGGCTTAGATTCATCATGGGGTTTTTATCAATAGATTAATCACCTAAACATGTAATTAATTAAGTGAATTTTGATCTGATGTTGTTGTTGTGGGTTTTTTAAAAGCTATTTTGGAACAGTTTGGGTTGTGGAGTGAGTATGTGTGTATTCCGTAGTTGAGTTACTGTCCCAGGGAATAATAAAGCAAATATTAAAGTTGGCCTTTCCATTTAATATTGAGCAATAGCTTTTGTTTATTAAGTCATTTCACACTTTCTTCAATATTTTCTGTATTCAACAGTGCCTACATCTGTTGAATACAGATACCACCTGCAAATATTGGACGAAGCATACTGAGTTCGATGTCATGTGCAAATGTATATAAACTTAGATTTTAATTGTAAACAAATTAACACATTAAAAAGGTAGATTGGTCAAGAAAAAAATAGAAAAGAAATAGTATTAATTGGTTCACAGTCCTACTAGGAGCCTACTTTTATCTGTCTTTCTTGTCCCGTCATTAAGTCATCACCCCTCTTTCTTTTTTCTTGTTATTTGCTGTCAAGTTGTACTTGATTGCAGTGGCTCAAGTGGCTAAGATGCTGACTGGGAGGTGGAAGGTCAGCAGTTCGATTCCCGATTACTGCAGGACGGAATGAGCTCCTATCTTTGTCCCAGCTCCTGCCAACCTAGCAGTTTGAAAGCAAGACATTGCGAGTAGATAAATAGGGACCACTTTGGTGGGAAGGTAACAGTGTTCCGTGCGCCCCGGTGTCTAGTCATGGCTGCCACATGACCACGGAAACGTCTGCAGAAGCAGACAACTCTGGCTCTTCGGCTTTGAAACAGAGATGAGCACTGAACCCTAGAGTCAGATACAACTTGCTTTCGAGCAAGGGAAACCTTTACCTTACTTTACCTGTACTTGATTTATGGCAATCCTAAATGGATTTTCATAGTATGGAAGATATTTAGAGCAATGCCAACTTACCAGTGCCATCTCCTTAGTGAGTGTTTTTTTAATGTCTTAGTCCATCATTCTGTCCACTATGTTACAATGGCTTGCCTAAATTACCTGATTGGTGGTACAGGAAAATCAGACACAGAGAGATTAGCCCCAGCATGTTGACATCTTTGGGCAGTTGACAGATCTTATCTCACAACAACAACAAAAAACAACAACAGCCGCACTACACCCAGATTTTAAGTGGACCTTTTAGATTTCCCACAGTTCACTAGGTATTGCCACCAGGGATAATAAATTGGCACCTCATAGGTAAAGATAATGGTCTCTCTTGCTCGGATTTTAGTCATGTTCAACTCTAAGGGGTGGTACTCATCCCTGTTTACAGTCAAAGTACCACCATTGTCTGCAGCAACAGATGTTTCCATGGTTATGAGGCAGGTACAACTAGACGCCGGAGCACACAAAACACTGTTACCTTTCCCGCTGAAGAGGTATCCATTTATCTACTTGCAATTTCTTGCTTTCAAACTGCTAGGTTGGCAGGAGCTGGGGCAGACAAAGTGTGTAGGAAGTGATTAGCCCCTTTTAAGCTCACAAAGCAAACTCAAATATTTTCTCCTGCTGAAGAGTACTTAGGGAAACATCTAGCCCTGTCTGATAATCAGTAGTGGATAATTGTGCCCTCTGTGATTGGTAGGGAAGGAGCCAATGCTCTCCCTTTCTCTCATTCACTCTGACACATGGGGTGGTGGGGAGGCAAGCAAAAAAGCAAACATTTGCAGACAGGATAGGCGTTCACATTCATCCAGCCATTCGTTCGTTCCACAGCTCTGCTGAGGAGCAATACCTGTATATATATATAAACAAGCACATCACTAGAAATGTTTCTACCTGTTGCTGCTTCCCTCTGTGCCTGGGCAAGTATCTTGTGCCCTCAAGGCGCCCGGCTGGAAGTTGCTCAGCCTTGATGGAAAAAACCACTCTCCTCTTCTCTTTGGAGTTTTAAGGATGACTTCCATCCTTTTGTTCTTTAACCACATTTACACATTTGTTGCTGCCCACTTCTTACCCAGGCTTGTGCATCCTGTAGTGTGGCTTATTGCAAAAGCACTGTACTGGCTTAGTGGTTAAGATGCTGATCTTGGAGACTGGAAGGTTGGGGTTCAATACCCGCGTGCTGCACAACGTATCTTGGGGACATGAAAAAAGCCTCATTCGGATGTCCCCTGAGCAGAGTTTCTCCAGCAAAAATCCTTTCAACCTAGAATAATTTCTGACACAAAATGTATTTATTTATTGGAAAAGCAGATTTTTTTATTAAAAAAAGAATGAAATTCAAAATCCAGGTTTTGCATAGCTTTCAATATTGAACTCAAAGGGTAGCATATGAATGGGGGGCTTTTGTGCAAAATAAGCAATTGTGCATGTATTGGATCAATTTGCATGATTTATTCCTTGGCACACTGCTGTCTGTTTAAGTTCTGATTTAGGTGCATAAGCATAGAACAGCCCTAGAGAAAGGAGAGGGGCAAAGGTTTAGCTCTTCTGAAGTTGGAGAAGAAATACAATCAGTGCCCCTAAATTATATCCTAGAGCAGGGGTTTTCAACCTATTGCCCGGGGGTCGGATGCGACCCACAATACAATTTTATGTGGACCCAACTACTTCCACTTTACCCGGAAGTGCCGTGTATGGCAGGCAGGGCAAAATGGCCATCTGGCCCCTGAAGCTGTCTGAGAGAGCATGACCCGGCCCTTGGCTTGAAAAGGTTGAGAACCCATGTCCTAGAGCTTTGCATTAGATTTTGGCAAAGCCCAAAGTACTAATGAAATCAGCCTTGTTCGAACCTGTTTATCTGAGTCTGGACTGAAGGTGATGGCCAGACTCAGTTACAGAGTGGAGTGAAGCATATTTACAAATCAGTTTGTATGTGGAGCACAAATCGTTTCAGTTGTTTTCTTTCGTTATTTTTTTTTAATGTGCTTACTATACAATTCCCTGAAGTTGGCTGTCTAACATTTGGGAGGTTTTCTCTTCTACTCTTTAGGTCCTGTTATGGCTTCATCTTTCGTATATATCAGCGAAAAAGCAAGTAAAGTTACAGCTGTCTTGGTTTTCCAACAAGAGGTGACAGGGATTTACAAATTGACTCAAATATGGGGCACAAATGACTGGACTAAATTGAGGGCCCATTCTGAAGCTCCAGATTGGATAAAACTTTAAGGTATACTTGTTCCATTCTATTAGTGATTTAATTCAGGGCTGTAATGTAGCTATAGATTTCTACTATCCGGCACAAGAAATGTTGCTGTCTGAAGCAAGGGTTAAGCTATGCCTTCTCCTTTCTCCCCTAATTGGAATGGCAGTTGAATCAAGACTTGCAGTGGATACTGTATGCATTCTTCACTACACCTGAACGGAGTGGACTGGTATAAGGAGTGCATGACAGGTTGCATAGTAACCTCATCACTGTCCTTCTAACCCTGTCCTGCAGCTATCTGCTTCCCAGCATCAGCCACTTGATGCCTCACTGTCCAATAGTAGGGACTGCCTTGCATTTCATTTCCTCTGGAGATGATGGAGATGAAAAAATGATGACCCATCAGATTGGAGATAAGTACTCTGGGAGCCACTAAGAATGGCCATGTCACCATGGACAGTAGTCAAGGCCAGGAAGAAAATGTGAGTCACCACTAGGTAAAGGTAAAGGTCTCCACCGTTTTCAGCCAAAGAGCCAGTTCTGTCTGTGTCTGCAGACATTTCCGTGGACACGTGGTAGCCATGACTAGACACCAAAGCACATGGAACACTCTTACCTTCCCACTGAAGTGGTACCTATTTCTCTACTTGCAATTTCTTGCATTTGAACTGCTAGGTTGGCAGTAGTTCACTCCGTCATGTAGCACTCAGGTTTCAAACTGCTGACCTGCCGATCTTCCAGTTGTCAAGGTCAGCATCCTAACCACTAAGCCACCAGTCATGCACAAACTCAGAGCTCTAGTTTTGTAGGTGCAATTAGCAAGAAGTGTTGATCTATACATTACAGGAAGTCCATGGTGTTGTAACTATGATTCCTGCTGACTATTCTGTCTGAGAAGTCAGACTTGTAAATGAAGACCACATACAAGACCAAATTATAAGACAATGCTAGCTAGGCTGTACATTATAGAAGGGGTAACATTTTCTTCTGTGACAAGCCACTGGTTTCAGCACATTAGAGATCACCTCTTCTCCTGACAAATTATCTATAATGTGTCATTTGGTTCCCACACACACACACACACACACACACACACACACACACAACATTCGAAAGTAGAGCTATGAAGGCCATTCTGGTGATAATCCTTGTATGCATATTCACCTGGGACAGTGCCCATTAAATCCAATGCAAGCTACTTCTGAGCAAATATATAATGGATTGCACTGTCAGATAAGTAAACTGTCCTGAGAATGTACTACTACCTAGCTTCTACAATGGAAGGGTGTGTATGAATGGATGGATAATCCAACAATTGCTTTCTGGTGTTATTTCACTGCCTGTGTTTATTGGCTACAAAAGGTTGTCCCTGGCTTCTGCTGATGTTTTCTTCTGAGCTTTAAAAGTTACCACTATAGTTGCTATTTTCAAAGTAACTACAGTATTTCTCTTCCTCCGTTCTCTTCTTTGGGTTGTTGTTGTTATTAATCTGCCTGGATAGTTTAGTGGTTTAAATATCTAGCCACAGAAATGATATCTCTAGTGGTCTCAAAGGAATCACAACATTTGTTTTTTCTTGCCTTCAAGCAAGAAAAAGCAAGTCATTCAAGCACAGGCCTGCTGCCTCCGCGGGTTCGGAGTCTGCTGTGCAGGCCCACCGCTGTTCATCACCCCACTCCTCCATATCTTCAGCATCGCCGGTGTCTACATCCACGTCTGGGTCCAGCGACAAAGAGGGTGAGGTCTGGAAGGTCTGGAAGAAGAAAACGGACAAGCACACCATCGAGAGGGCCCATTGCAGGTGCAACGGCTGTGGAGCGAGGCACAACCACAGTGTCCATTCAAGAACGCTGACTGCCATCACTGTGGCAAGAAGGGCCACATTGCAATGGGCTGCAGGCAGCGCCAGAAGCAAGTCCCAGAGCAGCCCAACTGACCGAGCCATAGTGGAGCATCTGTGTTGAAGATCTCCACAGTAGAGCCTTCCATCCGCCATGTGTCCAGCATCTCCAGCCATTTCTTCACGGAGGTCCAGCTGCGGCCTATTCGTCTCGAGCCTCGCAGGCCGAGTTGGACAAACTGGTGGGTCAGGGGATCTTGGTTCTGGTGGACTCCGCAGAATGGGAGACACCAATTGAGACTGCGATCAAATCCAATGGGGAGGTGAGGATTTGCGCAGATTATAAATGCACTATCAACAAGGCCATTCAGCCTAATGCATGCCCGGTGGCGGTAGTTAGCCACGTACTGGCTGCCTTACATGGGGTAAATGTTTCGCTAAGTTGGACTTAGCACAGTCCTATCAGCAGTTATCTGTGACACCTGCTGCTGCTGTGGCCCAAACCATCATTACTCATAAGGGGGCCTTCAAGGTGACGCGCCTTCAGTTTGGATTAATGCAGCCCCCGGTATATTTCAGTCACTTGTTGAGCATCTGTTAAAGGGTCTCCCCGGGGTCCTCCCCTATTTCGATGATGTTCTCATAACCGCTGGGAGCGAGTCGGAACTCGCTAACAAGTTGGACCGGGTACTACAGGTTTTTGAAAATGCGGGGTTACAAATTAGAAAAGACAAATGTGTCTTCCTTGCACAGGGAATAGAGTTCCTCAGGTTTAAGATTATTCCAGAGGGGGTCAAACCCTCCAATTCCAAGGTTGCTGCCGTGCGCAATGGCCCCCGTCCAACCACAAAAACTGAGTTGCAGTCTTTCCTGGGTCTGCTTAACTTTTATCACTCCTTCCTGCCCAGGAAGGCTTCCATAGCAGAGCCGCTACACCATTTGCTAAAGAAGGACGCAGTCTGGTGGTGGGGGCAAAACCAGGATCGTGCGTTTCGTGGGTTAAAAGAGCTTCTGTCTTCCAAAGCAGTTTTGACTCACTTCGATTCCAGAAAACCTGTGGTTCTTGTTTGTGATGCTTCACCGGTGGGTGTGGGGGCTGTCCTCTGTCATGTGCTGGAAAATGGGAAAGAAGCCCCGATTGCATTCTATTCAAGGTCCCTATCTAAGGCTGAGCGCAACTATGCCCAGACCGACTGGGAGGCTCTGGCCATAGATGCTGGAAAAAGAAGTTCCATGACTTCCTATACAGAAGGGATTTAACTATCGTAATGGACCACAAACCCTTGTTGGGGATTTTCGTTACTTCTAAGCCCACTCCCCAAATTCTGTCCCCTCGCATGTTGTGCTGGGCCATTTTCTTAAATGCTTATCAGTACATCCTGGTTCTCCGTCCGGGTAAAGACATCAGCCACGCTAACGTGTTGTCATGGTCTCCATTCCCAGACCTGGGGGAGCCTGATTGTGAGATTGAGCAAGATCATCAGGTGCTGCTGATCGAATCTCTCGATTGCCCCCCCCCCAGTGCCTTCAGACATTGCTAAGGCAACAGCGAGGAACAAACCTGTCTCAGGTAGTTTCTTGGGTTAAGAAAGGCTGGCCTACATCTCCTCCTGCTGAGGAGTTCAAAGTGTTCTTTAGGAAGCGGTTCAAGATTTCACTCGAGAGAGGTTGCCTCCTGTGGGGCCTCCTGCAGTGTTACGCTCTAAGATGCTTAGGCTTCTACACATTAGCCATCCTGGTATTGTGCGCTCCAAGGCTTTGGCTAGGAGCTATTTCTGGTGGCCCCAGGTAGACCAGGACATTGAACAATTGGTGGGCACTTGCTAAAGTTGCCAGAGTTCTCGACCCGAAGAGTCCCAGCTTCCCTCCCAGGAATGGGACACTGCCCATGGACCGTGGTCGCAAATACATGTTGATTTCGCTGGTCCATTTCGTGGCACGCTCTTCCTACTAGTGGTCGACTCATTTTTGAAATGTTTGGAGGTTATTCCTAAGCCCAGTACCTCATCTTCGGTCATGATTAAGCAGCTTTGGAGGCTGTTCAGTTGTTTTGGACTGCCGGACGTGCTTGTGTCTGACAACACAACTTTCACCTCTTCCGAATTCCAGGCGTTCCTCAAAAGGAATGCTGTTCGGCATGTAACATCTGCCCCCTTCCACCCTGCCACCAACGGTCAGGTGGAACGTCAGGTTCACACTACGAAAGAGGCACTTCGCTGCATGGGTCAGAGGGACATTGATTTACAACTTTGCCAATTCCTCCTGTGCTACCAGACAACTTTCCTGGCATCAGGGCTGTCACCAGCCAAACTTCTAATGTGCAGGTGACCGGTCTCATTGCTCGACTGGTTGGATCCTTCCAGGGTGGAGGATAGGGGTGTTAATGTTGAAATTGCTCATAAAAAGGTATTCTCAGCCGGGGATCCAATACACTGTCAGAACTATGTGGCCGCAGGTCCAGCATGGATTCCAGGAATTGTGGTGGAACAAATGGGGCCAGTGTCCTATCATGTCAAAACAGGTACTGGTTTGCTATGGCGGCACCACGCCAACCAACTCAGACATAGGGTTATGGAGTTTCAAGAGGTACACAGTGATTCTACTAGGCAGGACTTTTTGTTGGGTTTTACCCCTCCTGATTCTAGTTTTAATTTCAAGCAACCCCCTGCTCCTGCTTCATCCAAACGGAGTTATATTTTAGTTTGCCCCCTCCCTGGTTCCAACTCCGATTCGGGACAGTGCTCCCAAAATACAAATAGCTCAGAAAGGGCCCCCAGTACGGGGTAGCACTCAATGGAATCAAGTCTCCCTAGGACTTCCAAATACAGTCAGGTATCAGTACAGCCAAAAAGAGTTTGTGGGCCTCGACAATGGTTAAGGGACTTTGTCCCATCCTAGGAGGAAGGGATGTTGTGTTTGAATACATGTATTGCTGTAACATTGTGTAATGTTATTAAGATCCATTTTGTCTTCATCTTCCTGGTCTTGCGTTCCCGCCTTTAACTATGTAGTCATGTAAAGTCTTCACTCCAGTCCATTAACCTTCCAGTCACCCCACTCCTCTCCCATCCACTCCTGTTGTTTCCCACCCATATGTATCCATTCCTGATTGTATATATTTAGCAGTGCTGCGCCATTGCTCCCCTTGTTCTGACTGCCTAATAAAGTTGTTTGGCCCTGTTATGCTGGCTGCTTCGCATTTCTACTAGAACATCAAAGTGTCCAAGGGATTTCTCTGCTCCCCTAAATCCTACGTTTTGTTATTTTTTCAGCACACACAGACAAAGTGACTTAGTTGCAATGATACAGATGTTACATACAAATTATGGCACAACACCAGTTCATGGCTTGATTTTCACCCTAAAAAATCCTGAAAGTACCATTGGTTATTGTTTGCAAAGAGTCACATCTAAGCATTAGTTTTCTTTGATCCTGATTATTTCCTGTGGGTCCAATATACAAGAATTGTCCTCTAGGTCAGTTCTCCCCAACCTTTGGTTCTTGGACTTCAATTCCCAGAAGCCTAGGTAAATTACCAAAAGCCAATGTACTGACTTAGGCTTCTAAGAATTGAAGTCCAAGAACCAAAGGTTGAGGAACACTGCTCTAGGTCGCATTGGCTTATGGCCTGGCCATAATTATGCAGCTCCTCCAGTGGTTTAGTGGATAAGATGCTGAGCTGGGAGATGGGAAGGTCGAGTTTTGATACACAAGGGCATGTAAAGCCTCATTCCGGCATCCCCTGAGTGGCGTTTCTCCAGCAAAAATCCTTTCAACCCAGAGTAATCTCTGACATGAAACTATTATATAGCCTGGCAAGATCTTATCCCCCCCCCTTCTCTTCAACCTAGAAGAACTAGCCTTCAGAATCCTCTGAATTCAAAGTTTTACTGTTATCACTGCATGCTCAGATGATTTTGGAAGAGGGGATGTGGAAGATCATTGTTCTACCTGGTCGGGAGGTTTAATTAGACATTGTTGTTGTTATGAGCCATAATGTTGCTTCCAATGTATGTAAGTAGGATTTTTAAAGTGAAATGTTCAGTGTGACTTTTACTATTTCCACCTACCCCACCACATGAACCTCCAGTTCCAGAAGGGAGATCTAAGCCAAGATCTCTTGAGACCTAGTCCAACATTTCCCATTGCCGCCTACTTAGTCATTACTACTTATGTTCCCACACCCTGTCTTCTAGGAGTTCCAAGCAACTAGCACAAGTTTATCCCTTCTGCAGAATGAACTCACCAAAAGGTGCCTTCCTTTTGACAGTTTCATATCTGGAGTAGGCACAGAAGAAGAAGAATCCCTTTTTTATATGATTATATGTGTTGGTTGTGTGTGGTAGATTTGTTCTCAAGAAGGTTTCTCCAGGGGGCTACTAGTTTTCTATAGTTGGCCCCGTCAGAAGCCACCACCAGTCAATTTCACCCCGTTTTCACCAGCTTGGGCTTTTTCTCTCTGTAAAGTATGGTTAGTTCTGCCAGGCTCACCGTCTCTCTACCCAGGATAGACACAAAGCCTCGGTCCAGCAGCCCACCCACCTGGTGCCTTGCCCCGGTGCGCCGACCGGGGGTCCCTAGCCCAGTGTCTGGGCCTTGTTTGCCACCTCACCCCCTCAACCCTTTTTTCACCTCCCGGCCATGCCATGGCATGCCCCTGCCACTGTCTCTGGCTCGTCTATGCAGCCCCCAGAAGGGTGATCTCAGCAGCCCTTCACCCTGCGGCATCTCTCCACCCTGGGTCCCCCGCTGGGTATCTGGGCCTCACTTGCTTCTCCACCCCCACTGGCCTCTTGTACCTGTCAGGCCCCTGCATTGCCGGCCTTGCCCTCCTCATCTGGCCCTTTGTCCAGGAGGGTCCCGCAAGGGTAGTGTTGGTTAGGTGGCAGAACATGTGCGGGTGGCCCTATGTCCCGCCCCAGAGATCGTGCCGCTGCAGTAAGCTGTGGCCGCTAATTGCGGTCACAGACCTTTGTTGGGCCAAAGAGGAGGAGGCACCAGCTGCCACCTGTCATAGCAGTTATGTCCCGCTGCAGAAAGCTGTGGCTGCTAATCATGGTCACAGCCCTTTATTTGGCTGAAGAGGAGGAGGTGGCAGCAGTTGCCTTCTGTCGTGGTGGTTACGGCAGTTAGCCCAGGGCGTGTTATTCCATTCCAGGGTGCAAGGCACCCTGGGAGTTGTAGTCTCCACTCTGTTTCCCAATTTGTGGGGCTCATGGCCCCCCACTGGATGCGTGACCCCCGACAGCGACCAAGCAGAGCAGAGCAGCCAAGGTTGGTGTGTGCCGACTTGCAAGGAGTTCAGTGCAGGGGGGTGGGAACACATACGGGACACACACACACCTCTGCTTTATATATATAGATGATGACTAAACTCTTTCTGAAGTCAGTATTTATTTTATTTATTTATTTATTGTTAAATTTTTATACCGCCCACTCAGCCAAAGCCGACTCCGGGCGGTTCACAACAGTGGGTAAAAACAGATAAAAACAAATAAAACAGATAAAAACCAGCAATAAGAACCCACCCCTAAAAAGAGAGGGGTGCAGGAACTGAAGAAACCATGGGGCAGGCATCCTCCCCTATATTAACCACCCAACGGAAGCCACCCCTCCACCTGACTTTGGTTTTTAGTTCTTTTCTAAAGGGCAACAACTCCATCTGGAGACGCAGTTCCACAGGCAGGAGATTCCAAAGGGCCGGTGTGGACACAGAGAAGGCTCTCCTCCTTGTGCCAGAGAGGCGAGCCCCCATGGCCGATGGCACTATTAGAGAGCCCCTCCGGTCCGCTCTGGTTGGATGGACAGACGTCCTTAGGGCGATGCGGTCTCTAAGGTAACCTGGCCCACTACCATATAGGGCTTTAAAGGTCAAAACCAGCACCTTGAATTGCACCCGGAGGCAAACGGGTAACCAGTGCAGCTCCCGCAGCAGTGGTGAGGCATGGGCATAATGTCCACACCCCATCACCACCGGGCCGCCGCATTCTGGACCAGCTGCAGCCTCCAAATAGTCATCAAGGGCAGCCCCGTGTAGAGCGTATTACAATAATCTAGTCTGGAGGTCACCAGAGCATGAGTGACCATGAGCAAAGAGTCCCGGTCCAGGAGCGTGCACAACTGGCGAATCATCCGAAGTTGGGTGAAGGCCCTCCTGGCCACAGCCGCCACCTGTTCTTCTAGCAGCAGTTGCGAATCCAGGAGGACCCCCAAGTTGCACACTGGGTCAGTCTGGGGCAAAATAGCCCCATCCAAAACCAAAGATGGTAGCTCCCGGGATAGCACAGGACACCCCATCCACAGCCACTCAGTCTTACTAGGATTCAGCTGTAACCCATTTGCCCCCATCCAGACCCCAACTGCCTCCAGACAACTGGAAAGGACTTTGACTGCATCACTGGGGTCCCCACGGGCCGAGATGTACAGCTGTGTATCATCCACGTACAGTATGGTGTAGTGGATAGACTGGTGGCCTCCCCAACATTTACGGCTGTCATAAAGATGTTTACGACAGCTATAAATGAGTTCCCTGCCAATTCTGGCAGCAGCAGCTGTGGTGGCTATGGCGGCTTTGGTTGCAGCAGCTGGAGTGAGGGTGGGGGCCAGATTATTTGGCACAGTGAGCCAAAGCCAGTCCATGGGCCGTAGGTTGCCTACTCCTGCACTAGATCTTCCTTTTAGGGTCCTAGCACAGTCATGGCTGGTTATTGATTCTCTGCTTCTCATCCTAACACTAACCCTAAATATAGTACCCTGGGATCCACCTTATCTAGTGGATCCCAGTCATGGCTGATTATTGATTCTCTGCTTCTCATTCTAACACTAACCCCAAATAAGGTAAAGGTAAAGGTTTCCCTTGCTCGAAAGCCAGTCGTATCCGACTCTAGGTGCAGTGCTCATCTCTGTTTCTAAGCCGAAGAGCCAGCGCTGTCTGCTTCTGCAGACGTTTCCGTGGTCATGTGGCAGGCATGACTAGACACCGGAGCGCACGGAACGCTGTTACCTTCCCACCGAAGTGGTCCCTATTTATCTACTTGCAATTTCTTGCTTTCAAACTGCTAGGTTGGCAGGAGCTGGGATGAAGACGGGAGCTCATTTCCGTCCTGCAGTACTCGGGAATCGAACTGCTGACCTTCCGCTTCCCAGTCAGCGTCTTAGCGACTTGAGCCACTGCAGTTCCCCAAATATAGTACAGTAAAACCCTGGCATTCGACTGCCCTGGGTTACATTTGCTGCGGCTTATGTCCTCACATTTAATTTTAAAAAATTCCCCGGGTTATGACTGATTTCAGGGATACGATCCAACAAACCAACGGAGCAATTTCCCTACCTTTTCCACGCCATTTGAGGACCTTATCCGATGATAACCATTGGACCTTCAGAGCAGTAAACACTGCATTCTGAGTTCAGGTGGGATGGGAGGCAGCCATCTTCATACCTGTCAAGTTTCGAGAAATTTCTGTCAAATAAGGGAAATTTCCCAGCCAAAACGGGAAACTGGACAGCTATACTTTTCCTGTGTTGGCCTCCAGTCTAACTCCAGTCTAATTGCAGTCTAACTAATACAGGGTGATGGCGGGAAAGAGTGTAAAATACAGAAATTTCCCGAAATTTGACAGGTATGCATCTTTTGTCCACAAATGGTGGCATCAGCCATTTTGTTATGCAAATATTTTTGGGAAATATAGTCCTGAACAACAAAATGGCCAATGCCACCATTTTAGGACATAATATTGCTACCTCCCACCCAACCCAAACTCAGAATGTAGTGTTTACTGTTTCAAAGGTCCCATCGTCATCATCAGATAAGGTCCCCAAATGGCTTGGAAAAAGTAGGGAGATTGTGCCCTTGGTTTTGTGGGGGTGGGGGATGGTTGCATCTGCACTTTTTTGTGCTTTTATATTTTTTTAAATATTATTTTTGTTCTGGTCGGGTTTTTATTTTATTTTCAATGCATTCCTATGGGAAAACATGCTCAGTTTACGTTTGCTTTGGGTTATGATGGAGGCTCTTTGAACGGACTTCCATGGTAACCCGAGGTTTACTGTACAGTACTTTATTTCTTCACCCAGTCAGCAGCACACCAAAGCAAAGCAAAGCAATCACACTTATATAACTCTCCATAGTGCTTAGTGCACTCACTTGGGAGCCAGGAAGCAAATTATGTCCCAGACTAGAAATGTAGTTAGCATATGTCTGCATAGCCATTAGTTGCCAGTCCATGTCTCGCATAGTTTGATCCAGGTCAAACGAGACTGGGGGCCCCCTATACCTCCCGAGCCCCTTCTCGAAAACCGCTGGGTGCGCATCGCACACATCCTGCACTGGGTCAGTTTCTATGGCGTTGATGCCAGACAGTTCAATACCCAAGGAAGCAAACCAATGGCTCCCCAGAAGGCAGCTGGAACCCCGTTTCAGTACCACTAGGGGCAGCTTCTCCATGAAACTTTTGAACTTTACTTGGAACTCCCCCACCCCCAAAACAGGAATCATGTTGCCCTGAACATCCCGCAAAGTAGTCTTCAGGGCCTTAAGTTTCGGGCGCGCATTGGGGGGAATGCACAGAAATTCCTTCTGGGACATGATGGAGTAGGATGAACCCGAGTCTACCTCCATCCTAACTGGTACTCCCTGTAACAGTACCTCAACAAAGAAGCGTCAGTGTGCATTGGACACATGGCTCATGGTCAACTCATCCATGGAAACCTTCCCGATGCCATTTCCCTTTCATCGAGGGCGCTCAGATGGCTCCTGGTCCTCTCTCCACCGTCGCCTGCAAACCTTGGTGATGTAGCCTCAGCGTCTGCAGCTGTGGCACTCGGCATTCCAGAAAGGGCACTTTCTCTGGTCGTGGGACGCTCCGCAGCCGTTGCATCGGCGGTGGACCATGTCGCTGGTGTGTTTCCGGGATGCCTTCCTCTGGACCTTCTGGACATCATTGTCGTCGCTGGAACTGGACCCCGATGATGGAGAGGCCTCCAGAGAGGAAGATGAGCTGGAAAAGTGGTGGGGAAAACGCTGGGTGATATGCATCCCGGCCCCAGCCCCCCGGGTGCCGCAGGCTTCCCCCTGAAGGCTTGCACCCCGGACCTCGCTACTTCAGCCACCTGAGCCTCCCGCAAAACAGAGTTGAAGGAGAGGTGCTCCCGGGCCATCAGTCTCCTCTGGACTTTCTCGTCCTGCAGTCTGCACAGCAGGCGGTCCCTCAGGGCTTCCTCCAGATCGCCCCACTGGCAAGGGGCAGCTGCTAGCCTGAGGGCGGCGGCGTAGTCCGCCACAGACTCACCTGGGTACTGGTCTAGCCTGTGGAACACGACTCGGGCCTGGAAGATGGACACTTTCGGCTGAAAGTGGTTCCGCAGCGCCTCCAGGATCTCCGCGAGTGGGACCGTCTTGATATTCCAGGGCAGCATCATGTGCATCACCAGCTCTAACGTGGAGAGGCCAATCTGGGCGAGGAGGCAGGAGTGCATTTGTTCCTCATCTTCGATGCGCTCAGCGGCCATCGCGTGCTCGAACTGGCACTCGTACAGCTCCCATTTCTCTGGCTTCTTGATGTCGAACAGAGGTAGCTTGATGTTGTGGGAAGCCATTATCCCACCTTCGTCGCCAATTTGATGTTTAAAGATTGATACGCAGTAGGCAGCATTCAGGGGGCCAAACACATCTTTATTGCAAGGTATGCAATCTGAACATGCGGTAATGGTGGAGGTGCAGCTCCTTTTATACTGTACAGTACATTTGAATCCCGCTCCAAGATCGCCCATTGGCTATGGTGTTAGTGACATCATTGGGACGTACTGCACACCTTATAAGGTTTACCTGTGGCGGGATTGTTTCCCGTGGTACACTGTGATTGGGTGATCTGGACCATGTGAGCTGAGCTATTACAGCTGCCATCTACTGGCAGCTGAATCGCTTGTAATCGCAGCTGGTTTACATTGAGTTACATTGTTACACAGAGACTCTTTTACAAGGTTACAATCTTAAAGGTACACTGCTACATACACAACAGGAATTGACTAAGGCTTCTGGGAATTAAAGTCCCAAAAGAACCCAAAGGTTGGGAAACACTGGGAAGAAAAGAGGAACACTTGCCAGTGGAGGACTGAATGCCTCCTCTCTTTCCCTCTAAGAATTGATACTCTGTGCATTTAACCCTATGCTTGAATTAATAGGGGGGAATTGCTGGGGCCGGCTCGCTGAGTCACTTTGGCTTGTCCTGTTTGCTTTTTAAAATACAGTAAGTGGAGGTTTTTTTTTGGGAGGGGGCAGAAATTGAGCCAGGTTTCCTTACCTCTGAGCATACATTATTAAAAGATTCAGGAACAAGATCCTACCCACCCACCTCAACTACTTGATTCAAATCCCATGGAAAGCCAACGTATGAGGAAGAGAAGAGACTAACCCAAGCCAGTGTCTTTGCCAAGAATGAGGGCCCAATCCGGTGCCTGTGTTCTCAGGAGCAAAAGTCAATGCCCTCGCCTTGCCAGTCTCTTCAGTCCTGCCGCCCTTCCCGCTGGTTGCAGCCAAGTGCCGCACGCAGCTGCTCTGTTTTCCACCTGGAACTTTTGCGCCTGCGTGGTTTCCTAGCTGCACAGTTATGCACAACACCTCCCACCCCCCAATTTCTCCTTTTGGCGCACCATGATTTAAAACAAGACCAAGGAAAAAAAATTTTTTGACACGGCTAGCCTGAACTAGTTCAAATGCCAAAACATGCTCATCACCCCCCTACCGCCCAAAACATGCCCCCACCCCCTACAGCTCAAAACAAATTCACCGCCCCTCAACATCCTCCCACCGGCCCCTGGGGGGTGGTACCGCCCATGTTGAGAACCATTGATCTTCCTCCTCCTATTTATTTTCTGGCAAAATGTCTTTGTTAGATCTTTTCCTATCATGGTCTTTGTTATCCAGATTTCTTAACTAGAGCAAAAACCATCATACCTCTGTCATTATATCACTATTGCCTTTTACAGAGATGTGTGTTTCTCTTCCCAGCTGGCAGTAAAGTTTATCTGATTTGGTGGGGGGAAAAGTGGATTTTGCCAGTGGGATGGTCCTAGTCAATTAACTTGAAAGAGTAGGTAATGCTGAGGAAACCCAATGCATAATAAAGGGTGTAATAATCCCCATTATAAAAATGAATAAAATGTTTATACCGGAAAGAATGTGTGCAGTGACATGCATTAAACTGATACCTGTGAGCCAGGAATGAGTATCCAGGCACAGATGGACCAACAACTCTTCTTTCTACGCATCCTCAAGAAAAGAATTCCCCAGCCCAATACTACGGAAAATTATTCCAAGCCATCATGATGAAGGAAGCGCTGGTAAGGTTATATTTGGTGCTAGCAGATTGCACAGTGTGTGACTGCCATTTTGGGAGGAGGGGGTCACAACATAACCATACAGATGGTTAGTTAGAGGCAGGCCAAGCACAAATGGGTCTCATAAACTAATTGATTAGATGGATGGAAATCAGAATAAACATCTGTGCAATTCTTTGAGTTATGTTTCCCCATTAGTTTTTAAAGTGAGTTTGTTATTATAATGAAAAAGTAGTTGCCATACTGTTCTCAAAAGAACTGTTACCTCACCACGAGAAAGAAATTCATTAAATAATTATGGGCTCTTCTGAACTCAAAATGTTATCCATAAGAGAGGCAGCCTGCTGCTTCTCTGTTTGTTTCCCTCCTCTGGCCTTGCCTTCTCCCCATCAAATGCAACTTGGAGACTTCATTGAAACATGTAATTATTTCAAATGCAGGGATTCACACTGGAACTGGCCATAGCTCAGTGGCAGAGATTGTGATGTGCTTAGGATATAGAACAGGGGTTCCTAACCTAAGGCCCGTGGGCTAGATCCATCCAACAGTGCCATTTCATGTGGCGCCCCCACCCCTCCAAGGGCATTCAAGAAACAGAATGCCCCCCTTGAAGCTGTTGGGACAAAATGGCCAACACCATTGTGCAGGCAGGGCAAAATGGACATCCAGCCCTCAAAGTTCACTGAGAGAGCATGACATAGCCCACGGCTTGAAAAGATTGAGAACCCTGATATAGAAGATCCACATTTCATCTATCTCCAAGGAGATGAGACAGATTTAACACTGAAACTTGAGAGACCTGTTACCTATCAACATTGACAAATACTAGGCTAGTCAGAGCAGTGGTCGAAGAGAGATTCACATGTTTGTAATCACCCACCCTCCAAGGAGGTTGCCTGTTATATTTGGGTGAGCTGCTCCTCTGGAATTGTCTCTTTGCAACTTGAAGGTGGGCATAAAATTACATAAGAACAGCCTTGCTGGAACAGGCCACAGGAGCCCTTCCAGTCCAGCATTCTGTCTCTCACAGTGGCTCACCATTTCCTTCAGGGTATTCCCAAGGAGATGCCTTCACCTGCTTAGGATTCCCTGGAAATGGCATTGAGAGATATCCTGCCTATCTCTCCAACCTGGAGAGATAAACCTGAGGATGATAAACCTGAGAATTCAGATAAACCTGAGGATGAGGAAGGATTGCGGTAAGAGCCTGCCAAGGTGGTTTTCCTACAGCAAATATGAAGTGTCTCTTTGATTTTCTTTGTGGGGAACAGTGTGTGATTCAGTTGTTGGAAGACTTAATACTTTGGAGCAATCAAATGCATACCCATTGGGCTTTTTTTAAAAATGAATGTTTTGCAGATGACCACTGAATATAACACACTGCACTGTGTGTACACACACAAATCATATTAGAGCCATGCTCGTTAGTTATGTGCTATCAAGTCAGAACCAACTTTTAGCTACCATAAGAGGGTCTTCAAGATAAGTGAAATCTTTAAGGAGTGTTTCCACCAGTTCTTCACCCCCAGTGAGTTTACATGGCAGACTGGAGATTCAAACCCTGGTCTCCAGGGTCCCAGTTCATAATTCTGTCCAAAACACCACACCTATTTTATTAGGCTAATCCAAAGTCCTTTAAGTATAATGTAAACTTTTGGGGTTTCCAGAACTCTTTGTCTCTCTTGATCTGCCTCCAGCCAAGCTAGCACTCTCTAGATGTTTTGAACTCTTGTTGGGCTAACATGGCCCATGGCTGCTCTGCTACCTGCAATTATGGGAGTTGTAGTTTAACACTTTCTGAGGGCTCCAGGCTGGTGACATACAGTGCTGGCTGGTGTTGAAAGTAAGATGTTTGGATTGAGTCACGGTCCCGGACAAAGGGACGCACCTTCAGAAGACATCCTCCCACTTTTTCAATAGCGATGTTACAATGCAAGCACCAAAAAACACAACCAATGCAATCAATGCTGCCATGAAGGAAAACAGCCAAATCATGCATTAGATCTATGCGGTCCTTGGGAGAAAAGAGAGATCACAAAATTCCTTCTATGAACTACACATAGGGTTTCTCAACCTTGAGCCTCCAGGTGTTCTTGGACTTCAGTTGGACTTGGAAACCCAAGTCAGTATGCCTGCTGATCGAGGCTTCTGGGAATTGAAGTCCAAGAACATCTTTGGACCCTGTAGTTCTGTTATGTCCGGCCCTTATAAGCACCAGTCCAGACAACGATGCTGCAGTGGCTCAAGTTGCTAAGACGCTGACTGGGAAGCGGAAGGTCAGCAGTTCGATTCCCGAGTACTGCAGGACGGAAATGAGTTCCCGTCTTCATCCCAGCTCCTGCCAACCTAGCAGTTCGAAAGCAAGAAATTGCAAGTAGATAAATAGGGACCACGTCGGTGGGAAGGTAACAGCGTTCCGTGCGCTCCGGTGTCTAGTCATGCCTGCCACATGACCACGGAAATGTCTGCAGAAGCAGACAGCGCTGGCTCTTCGGCTTAGAAACAGAGATGAGCACTGCACCCTAGAGTCGGATATGACTGGCTTTCGAGCAAGGGAAACCTTTACCTTTACTTTAGACAACGATGAACAAAACAGCAGCAAGTCTTTATTCTACAGTTTTTTAGAGATGAGCTTACAAGACGTTCCCGGACACAGAGATGGCTATACAATCCCAGTAGTCAGTCCCTCCGGACTCTTGCCATAGCGGGGCAAATACTAGCTACCATAGAAGCGTAGCATAATGGAGGAGACCCAGGTTTAGCACGTATCAGGCTACCTGTGCAGAGTGGGAAGTGTAGTCCGGTCTGGCCCCACCATTGTTTACTCATGGGGCTTATATAGTGTCTCCTCAGCGGTGGCTCCTTGATACAAAGTAGAGACCCTCCGGATAAACCGTAACTGACCAATCATAACAGAATACATATGTATTTAACCAATGGAGAACAGGATCCAAAACTGTATCCAATCACAGGGCTTGGATTAGCATAATGAGCGTGCCCTGTGCAGGGGGTTTTCGCGCCACTTTAGGCTCCTAATTTGGATGGCAGGACACCGCCATTTTCCTCTTGCAAGGTGCTACCCGCGCTACTTGCAAATGTGCCTCAATACACAACAAGTTCTGTAGCCATAAGGCAAAAACTTTCCCAAACTCTGGATCTAACCAGCAAGATTCTCCCATATAAGCCCATGAACAGAAGCTACACAAGAACTTACTGCTCTACCTGTTTCCCTTTTCCTGTAAAAAGAAAAGCTATGCTAAAGGGTCGGAATCAACTGTGTGACTGAACAACAGCAGCACCAGCAGCAGCAGCAGCAGCAGCAGCAGCAGCAGCAGCAGCAGCAGCAGCAGCAGCAGCAGCAGCAGCAACAACAACAACAACAACAACAACAACAACAACAACAACAACAACAACAACAACAACAACAACAACAACAACAACAACAACAACAACAACAACAACAACAACAACAGGGATCTAACCCCTAAGTAGAGCGCACAACCTATGCTGAGCCTCCCCTGCTCCCCAGAGGGTGCTGTGTGGAAATATTTCCCAGCAGCGGAACTTCACATCCTTTTGGCCCAGACCACAGTCTGCCATGGTTTCCAGTTCTCAGGGCAAGTGTTTTTTAAGAAGATTCCTCTTTGATTAGAGTCATTGCTATCTTCTAGAGAGGAATGTTGGAAGCCTTTGTCCTTTGCAAACATCAATACAAACCAATCCAATTCAGAGATTCAGCACAATTCTTCTTTAGACATCTGGCCGATAGATTCTGGGAGTCATAATATGAAAAAAAAAACTTTTCTAAACTATGCACTTGAACCCATTACTCCCAAAAGCAATGTGGGAATAAAATGTCATTATCTGATGGCTTTCACAACTCCCAACTATTCTGATGTGTGATTCCTCTCTTTTAAAAATACCATCAAAATATGTTTAAACCCCACTTATTTTGAAATAAAGGATGTTTAAGAAATACAAACCTAAATGCAAATTTAAGTACTATTTCTCTCCACATGGTTTTGTTTTAGAATCAAAGATTACTGAAAAGACAGAACAAGACTGGGGTAAACATCCTGAAGCCAGTAAAAATAAATTTCTTGTCATAAATTACTCTGGGTTGAAAGGATTTTTGCTGGAGAAACTCTGCTCAGGGGACACCCACAGTGATGCGCTGCTCCCGGTGCCCACAGGTGCGCGGGCACAGGTAGCAGAAGTTTCCCCAGGCCATGCCCACTTGACTGGCCACACCCACCTCCCTACCCCAGGCCATGGTATGGCCGGCCAAGTGGGCATGGCCCACAGGGTTAGCCACGTCCACAGAATTAGCCATGCCCAGGGTGGAGGTAGTAAATTTTTTGCAGCGCATCGCTGGCACCTGAATGAGGCTCCTTTCATGTCCCCATAATCTGTCAAGCAGCACTCAGGTATCAAACCCTGACCTTCCAGTCTCCAAACTCAGAGTCTTAACCACTAAGCCACCGCAGTGTTGCTCTGGAGCCAGTGCCAGTGACAGCCACTTATGGTGTAGGGATTAGAGTAGTGGACCAGGATTCAGGAGACGGGTTCAAATCCATTGTGTGAGAGCCCCATAAGACAACTTGTGCTCATTTGAATGGAAATGGTCTAGAAATGCAATAAACCAAAAGAGCAATCACTCGATAGGCCAACTGGCACAAACAAAGAATAAAGTGATTCACCCCCACCCCACATAGGAAGCGTTGGCTTTCTAAATGTTGCTGGACTACAACTCCCATCAGCATAGTAAATAGTCAAGGGTTATGGGAGCTGTAGTACAAAACATCTGGGAGGCCAGAGATTCCCTACAATTGTTCCATACAGACATCACTCTAAGTCCTTGCAGAGCTGAATAGACACAAAAGAAAGAAATGGGGAGGCTTATACACATGCCAGGGGACTGCGATGGCTTAGTGGTTAAGACACTGGACTTAACAACTGGAAGGTTGGCAGGTTAGTATTCGAGACCTGAGTGCTGCACAAGTGAGCTCCTTTTGCCTGCCCCAGCTCCTACCAACCTAGCAGTTTGAAAGCAAGAAATTGCAATTAGATAAACAAGTACCACTTTGGTGCGAAGGTAACAGTGTTCTGTGCACTCCAATGTCTAGTCATGCCTGCCACATGACCACATAAATATCTGCAGACACAGAAAAAAGGTCTTGGATACATGGGCATCCCCTCAGCAGAGTTTCTCCAGCAAGAAAAAATCCTTTCAACCCAGAATAATTTATGGCACTAAATTTATTTTTTTCTGGCTTCAGGGTGTTTACCCCAGTCTTATTCTGACATGGAGTTATTATTAGAGAGTGCTGGCTCTTTGGCTGTAAACGGAGATGAGCATCGCCCCCGAGAGTCAGACACGACTAGCTTTTGAGCAAGGGAGGCCTTTATCTTTATACGTGCGCGCACTGACTCATATATATTTACTCAGACAATTAGGAAGAATTCCTCATGCAGCCCCATGCAGACATTATACATGCTGTTGCCAAGCACAGATGCCAGAGCTACCTACACACACACACACACACACACACACACACACTCACACACACACACACACACACACTCACACACACACACATTGTGCCTCCACCCCACCTCCCATATTACTACCCATCATGTTTTTCAAGTGAAAGGAAAGATTGCTCTGCACAACAATGATTGCTAAACCACAGCTCACAGTCAGGGAAGGAAGGGAAGCAATTTGTCTTGGGAGTGGCACTTGATCAATTCTATTTCAAAACTCTAATTATATCAACAAAGGGCTGTACACGGTGCCACTGGCTAGGATTCAAGATGTTGTTTATTTATTTCCATGTACATCCAAGAAATTTTCCTCTTTCGTCCTCCTCTGCCATTAAAAAAAAGACTCACTGGAAGAAATGAGGTCAGGTTTGAAGTGCATCAACATAATAGCTGCTGAGGAGGGAAGGAAGTGGGGCAGAGGAAAGGCTGGGGATTGCTAGGGGCTGTAAATATGGATGGGGTAAAATGTGGGCAGAGCCAGAATAATATCAGAAGGAGCTGCAAATCCAGATGTTACTAACAGCAGTGATGGAAGAGAAAGGACTGAGAGCCCTGAGCTGGAACTGTAGAGAAGATGTGCCCTGTACAGTATAGGCTTCTTTCTTCAGGGCAGCGCCAGTGGTGGGCATCAGCAGGTTCGCACCAGTTCGCCAGAACTGGTAGCAGAAATTCTGGCTGCCCCCGTCCATCCAAGTTTTGAAATAAAGTACTGTAGTCCTAATTTGGGTGCAACGCAGGGCTTTCCCCCTGGCCACGCCCACCATACCACGCCCACAGTGTGGTAGTAAACATTTTTTGAGCCCACCACTGGGCAGCACTATCCCTCTGCTCTGTGCCTAAACAGAAGCCTAATGTAAATGATGTTGGTTCACACATACAGGACTTAGTGATAATCAAAGAGAGAGCAAGGGGATGATGGCCCTCCAGATATTGACGCACTACAACTCCAAGTATTCTTCACTACTAGTCACACACACTAGGCCAGTGGTTCCCAACATGGGGCACACGCCCCACAGGGGGATTTCAATTCCCAGAAGCCTAAGTCAGTACATTGGCTGATCAGTGCTGACTTAGGCTTCTGGGAATTGAAATACAAAAACCAAAGATTGGGAAACACTGCACTAGGCTATTAGGAGTTGGAAGTCCAAGAGTATCTGCAGGGCCACACTTGCCTATGCCAGGACAGAGAAACTCAAGCCCTATGTATGTATATGTGAACAACCTGTGGAAGGGAGGGGTGGAATGGCTGATTGATTGACATTATGACTTTCCTCCAATGAACTCAAGGTGGTATAAATAGATCTCTTTTCTTCTTTTTATCATCACAATAAGTGTGTTAAGTCTGAGAGTATGTGAATGGCCCAAGGTTACCCACATAGTTTCTTGGCTGGATACAAATGTAAACCCAGATTTTCCAAGTCCTAGGGCAGGGGTTCTCAAGCTACAGCCCATGGGTCGAATCCAACCCACAGCGCCAAATAATCCAGCCCCTGCCCTCGCTCCAGCCGCCGCCACCACCACTGGAATCAGCCACTGACTCATTTACAGCAGCCATAAATGGCTGGGGGACAACCAGTCCAGCCCCCTCAACTGTTTGAGAGAGCATGACCCAGCCCCTTAATTGAAAAGGTTGAGAACCCCTGTCCCAAGACCTCGCCAACAGATGACTTCATTGCATTTGCTGTCCCTGGTCATCCTTCCCATATGCGAATTAATAGAATTTGAACAAATGCAGACCCATTCATCAAGAGAAGACAAACTACAGCTAGCTCTCGGTGATATAACTTTGGCTTGCCAAGTTAACAACTCCTGAATCTGAGGATTAATTGAGTTCTAACACTTTCTCATTTTAGGTTAAATGGGTGAGAGTGGGTTTAAATTAAAGGCTCCAGAATAAAAGCAGGACTGGGAACAAAAACCTTTTTGCTGATTTATTCAGGGAGCATGAAATGCAAGATAGGGATAAAGCTTGGAAATGTAATTTTTAGACTAAATTGCTCACAATGCCAAAGCCAGGACAACTACTGGCCAATAATGGGAGTCATGATCCAAATATATTTAAATATTTATGGTAGTGCTGGCTTTGTCACTGTGAGCCTTACAGCTGAAAATTAGATAGACAGACAGACTTCCCTTGTACTCATTTGAGAACAAATGGTTGAGAAATCCAACATATAAATTTCTAGGCCATTTGTCCTCACATTAGCTCAATGGATATCTGTGTATCTATCTCTGTGTCTAGAATGGTCTAGAAATGCTATATATTGCTGTGCCCCATTTTCTTTCCCAGATAATATGGCTTTGTGTGCTTCACATATTATTTATCATGGTTTATCCTCTGCTATGTATATTTCAGTTCCCTCTCTAGTGCACCCTCGTCTACCGAGAGGGATCTGAGATATGCACAGCAGAGGACCAAGAACTTTCAAAGCTAGAAATAAAACTTAAAATGGTTAAATCAAAGATAAATTCAAAGGACTGAATACCTGGTGGTATTACCTTGGCTTCCAAATGATGTTAATGCCAAGAGTCTTCCTCTTTGTAGGTCAATCTACCCACCCTGTCTGTAGGTGCTTAGCTTTTCCAGCCAGGGCCGCAGCCATGATTCGAGATTGGGGGGCGGGGGTGACAGCGCAAATATTTCCAGCTGCTCCCAGTAGCAATTGTATATGAAGAATATACTGTACTCCTGCACTGTCTGAAAAAAGTCCCAGAAGTGAAACTAAAAACTAGAACTGCAATGAACACATACTCTGTTTGGAATACTTCTAAAACTAGCTTCTCAATCAGATACTTCTCTCTCTCCCTCTCTCTGGGCTACACTCCACTAACACATTAAATGATATATGTTGTTGTTGTTGTTGTTCAGTCGCATAGTCAAGTCTGACCTTTTGTGACCCCATGGACCACTGCATGTCAGGCTCCCCTATCTTCTGCCATCCTCCGCAGCCTGCTCAGCTCTATGATATATGTTGTTGTTGTTGTTCAGTCGCATAGTCAAGTCTGACCTTTTGTGACCCCATGGACCACTGCATGTCAGGCTCCCCTATCTTCTGCCATCCTCCGCAGCCTGCTCAGCTCTATGATATACATACAACAAATGATATATGTAATGCATCTTAACTCCAGGGTCTGCCAAAGATGGAGCAGAAAATGGTCCCTCCCATCCAAATCAAGCTGCCTAAAGACAGCCTTGTTCTTCTGAGGCACAGGATAGAAAATTTCACATGTACATCTCCCCTTGCCCAGTATTTAAAATAGGATAAGAATAGATTAAATAAGTTTTAACAAAAGATGCCCTTCATATTGAGTATTTTAGAGCAACCTCAGCATGCAATGGGTTGTTAATATTAATCTAGTCCTGACTAACCAGTAAGAAAGTCTCCTATCTTCCTGCCTCTAGGGTCACCTGATATGTTTTTTCATGTATTAAGCCCTTGCTGTTCAGGTCTCTTCTTCCCTTCTTCCTCTTGCTATTTTTGCCTTACAAGCCAAAGAACATGTCTGATGAAATGGACTTGATCGACGAAAGCTCACGTTTAAATACAGGAGTTAGTCTTTAAGATGACACAATATTTTTTGTCTTTTTGTTGTTGTTTGGGTAAAGGTCACCTTTGCTCGAAAGCCAGTTGTATCCGACTCTAGGGTTCAGTGCTCATCTCTGTTTATAGCCAAAGATCCAGCGTTGTCTGCATCTGCAGGCATTCCCATGGACATGTTGCAGGCATGCCTCAACACCGGAGAGCATGGAACATTGTTTATCTTCCCACCAAAGTGATCCCTATTTATCTAATTGCAATTTCTTGCAATCGAACTGCTAGGTTGGCAGGAGCTGGGACAGAGACGGGCGCTCACTCCATTGTGCAGTACTCAGGAATCGAACTCTGACCTTTCAGTCATTGAGTTCAGTGTCTTAACCACTTGAGCCATTGCAGGCCATTTTGCTGTTGTTGTTCTCTCTGTTGTTGCTGTTTACTCTCTGATATGCTTGCATAGACTAACACAGCTACCACTTCAAAAAATTTCAAGCAAAAAATTTACTATTATAATACTTTTCTTTCCTCAGTAAGGTGATAAATAGGAATGGGACTTTTGCAATTTTTGGATATCAGCCCCTAGAAGTCAGCAGGAGTTTCCCCAGCCAGAATTCTTGGGGCTTCAATCAAATCTATACCTATAAAATGGTGCGTTAACCGTTGGAATGTGAGAAAGGATGTTGCACCAGGCCCCACTAGCCCCGTCCGAGCCTCTGTGCACTCGCCCAAACGGGGTTCGCAGGTAACTGTCGGGTTGAAATTTTCGGCCGGGGGCCAGGAGCCCTCCGGACGCAAAAAAAAAAAAAAAAAGGGAACTTCAATTCCCAACGTTCCTTGCACCGCGCTGCACCAAAGCCAATCAGGCTGAGCGCTGCGGCAAAAGGAACGTTTGGAAACGTGCCGCGGCCAATCAAAAAAAAAAGCCGCAGGGAAAAAAACGCTGCAGTAACCAAACACTCGCAGACAAAACTACAAGCCCCAGTGTCCTGCGCGCCATTAGCGCGCAGAATGCTGAGGCAGCCGGCACGCAAAAAAATAAAATTCCCCCCCCCCGCCGCCGCTGCCCTTACTTTCAACTGGCCAGGGATCAAGCCTGGCCCGTGAAGAAAAAGAGACACCCCCCCCTACGCCCTTTCCTTTGCACGGGCCAGGCTTCGAGCCTGGTCTGTAGGAAAAAAAAGAACACCCCCCCCCGCCCTTTTCTTTCCATGGGCCAGGGATCGAGCCTGGCCCGTGAAGAAAAAAAGACACCCCCCCAAAAAAAAGTACACACCAAAACAGTCAAAAACAGTCACAAAAACAGTCAAAATGAAACACAAAAACATCCAAAAAAATTACCACAAAAAACATCACAAAGACCCCCCCCAAACCTAACACAACCCCCCCAAAAAACAACAACAACAGGGAGCTTACCAAGAGACGTCTTCACTACATGACGACCGGAACTCAACTGAGAAAATGAAGAAAATACTTACCAGAAGCAACACCCAGAGGACAGAAGAGAAAAATTGTAGAGAGGAAGAAAAGCTCACCACCCCCACCCAGAGGCCACAAGAGAAAAAACATTCAACAATATTGAAACTATTAAGATTAATTCCCAAATTAATCCAAAAAGTTATCAAAACATTCAAAAATATTCACACTAATCTCAAGAAATACCAAAAAAACAAAACAAAACAGAAATCACTTTTCACTCAAAAAAAAAACAAAACAAAAAATAAAAAAGGCGTAAAAATAAAGATTTAAAAAACCAAAATTAAATTTAAATTTTAAAAAAATTAATGTACATGAAATAAATTAAATTAAATTAAAATTTGCATAAACATAAAACAAAAACCTTCCAAAAACAATTTAAAGAGCCCGGCACTGAGGAAGCCGGTGCGCAAAAAATAAAAATAAAACACACACTGGGAGCACAAGTCCACCGCAGGCGTACGCAGCGCCTCGAAGCCACAAAATCACAAAACCTTTCAACACCATTTAAAACAGCCCAGCACCATTGGTTCAAGAAAAAAAAACCGAAACCCTTTACTATCCAACACAATTTTACAAAGCCCGGCACCGCTGGGCAAAATATGCTAGTACATCAATGTCCTCACAAGTGTTTTCATGTTCATACTTGAAGTTAATTAAGGGTGTGGAAACCATTTTTGTCCTGTAGCGAAGGTAAGGGAAATGGTTGGGCAGAGCTGCGCTCTATGGGAGCTACAAAAAATTAGGTGTCTGGCAGATTTTGGGGCAAAGACTAGGGGAAAGGTAAAAGTCACCCTTGTTCAAAAGCCAGTCGTATCTGCTTCTAGGGTTCAGTGCTCATCTCTGTTACATAGCCGAAGAGCCAGCACTGTCTGCTTCTGCAAATGTTTCCATGGTCATGCAGCAGGCATGACTAGACACCGGAACGCTGTTTACCTTCTCATTGAAGTGGTCCCTATTTATCTACTTGCAATTTCTTTCTTTCAAACTGCTAGGTTGGCAGGAGCTAGGACAAAGAAGAGTGTTCATTCTGTCTTGCAGTACTCTGTAGCGATGTCTGGCCGCTAGGGCGGCGTTAGAGCCCGGAGGAGACTGATCAATGACAACACGAGGCAACAGGAGCGAGATCAGATCAGTACTTTATTGGAAAAAGGCAACATCATTTATAGGGAAAAAAGCGCAACGGTGGCAAGCTGTCACCTGACAGGAAAATTACCTCACTCACGTACACGGGTTAATGGGGAATTCTTCAAAGGGGAGTTTAATCAGCTGGGGCAAACATGGGTTCAGGGACCTCATTGTCTTGGGGATTAGGCAGGGACAAACATGGCTTATTTGCGCCAGGGATTTCCCGAGCTGGGAGATGGACTATGTACTTAATGTTTGACAGGAGTCAGCTATCTGCTTACTTGGCCGAGTCGCAGGTCAGGTCACGGTAATTGGGTGAATCAAACCCTATATTTTATTCACCCCCCTTAATTTGGCGGCCGCAGAGCCCACGGGCTGGGAGCGTCTCTCACCGCGGTGGCCTCTGGCGGGCCGTTCCATGCCCTGCGGGGCATGGGGAAACCGCATCTCCCCTTTATTTTCTATTTAAGGACCTGACTGGCGACTTTGCGCAAGAGCGGCATCAGCTGTTGAGCGGGTATGACGTCACGGAGTTTCTCTCTGGGGCGGCACTTGGAGATCAGCGAGGGAATGCACTGAGCAAGGCAACAAAGCGTAATGCCTAGTATGGTTATCCCCACCACTACCTTAAGCACCGTTTGCAGCCACCCCCAGGGAATCCATGACCACATCCAATTCCACAGGGAACTCCACCAAGCCCCCCATGCGGAACCCTCAGTAATACCCTGGACTATGGTGTGGAGGTTCGTGATCTGGCTTTGGATCTTACGGGAGTTGTCAGTAAGATTGAAGCAGCACATTCCATGAAAGGATTCGCAACCCAGGTGGTGCAGCAAGAGGAGGTAGTCGATAGCCGCTCGATTGTCAAGAACGGCCTGGCGAAGTTCTGCCTGTTCCTGATTGAGGAGCGCTATCGCTGTGGAGGTGTGGTTAATGGCTTTTGCCAAACCGCAAGCCAAGCGGCCAATCCTCCGTGCGTTGCCGACGGCCAAGCCTGGCACGCCGACAAGGCTGACTGCTAGGGATACATACTCAGCGGGACTCATTACTCTGAAGCTGCTGTCACAAGAGCTGACTAACTGGGTTGTGCGTGTGTGCCGTATGAGTGGGGAGACATTTGAAGCATTGGAAACATGTGGAACATTAGAAACATTTGTGCTTGGGGCAATCATGTCCTTAGTGGGGAGTAACAGTGTCAAACGACTGATACAACACATTGAGTCCGACAAATTCGCAGGAATATAGTTCCATGTGAACTGGTTGCAGGTGAAAAACCACCCTGAAGGTAGGGTGACATGAGCGTACAGCGAAATGAGGGTTTCTGGTTTGTTGCAAGTCCAGTTGCCGCTGCCGGGGTCCAGGCAGCGGCGCCGAGTCGGACCGCCTGAGGTGCAGCCGGTCATACGGGTGCAAGCAGCGTCCGGGCTGACCGCCACTCGAGGGGTATGGAGAGTGGCTGCGTCAGCCGGCAAGGTTGATGCAAGTCGCCGTCCCCCCCAGCGTGCGTATGCTGAGAAGGTGGTAGGAGTGTGTGGGCCAAAGAACGCCTTCAGCAACCAGTCGCCATCCTTGGTGCGCGCGTCCAGAGCGTGGCACACGGGGATGAGACAGGTGCTGAGGATAGATGCAGAACCAATGTCCTGCCGTAGACAAAAATCGGACTGGTTGACGAGACCCGCCAACCTTTCCCACAAGTTGTACCGCATTCGTGCGGAAATATCTTCCCCAGGCGGCAAACCGTCGGCCTGGATCGGAGTAGCCTGAACGCCTCCCCCCAAGAGCAGGGAAAGGGCCAGGATGATGGTGATCGCCGCTGTGTTGGCGTGAATCAGGGCAAAAACTGCAGCTGTGAGGTTCTCCGGTGTCGGCTCCTTCTCCTCGCGCTGCACGGCGTCCTGGGCGTCACTGCAAAGAGCCTTGACCATCCCCCAGGTGATCTTGGGCATCGGCGGCCGTTTCCTCCGGCGGGTCCTCTCGGTCAGGGTGAGGTCCTCCATTTCCGGGATCGGACTCGGGCCGGCCTGGTTCCACGCCATGCGGTTCCATGTAGGGCTTGACACACCGGGCTGGAATCCAAACGACACCTGTAGGAGACATAACTGCAGCATACCCTCTTCCCCAGGTTATGAGCGGCACCGGGCCCCTCCAAGAAGGGTCTGGTGGCACTCGGTACCGGACCATAGGTCGCGGGAGAGCTTCCGAACGGCGGAAATGCTTCTCCTGCGGCGTGCAGTCCGAAAAAACATTAAGGTGATTGTAAGTGAACAATACCTTGTTGAGACACATCTGTGCTTCTCCCTGTGACTTGGGGAGGGCTGGTGGCTCCCCCCTTTCTGTTTGTTTGTCAATATAGGACTTTAGCGTCCGATTGACCCGCTCTACAATCGCTTGCCCTTGCGGATTGTAGGGAATTCCAAATGTGTGCTTGATGTCCCAAGTAGCCATGAAGGCGGCCAACTGCCTGGAACTGTAGGCCGGCGCGTTGTCCGTCTTCACGTGCCGCGGCTTGCCCATCGCCGCAATGCAGGAAAGGAGGTGCTGCTCCACGTGGGTGGCAGCCTCCCCTTTCTGCGCCGTTGCCCAAACGAACTGGGAAAAGGTGTCAATGCAGACGTGCATGTATTGCCATCTGCCGAACTGCGGCACATGCGTGACGTCCATCTGCCATACCTGATTAGCCTCTGTCCCTCGTGGGTTGACCCCCCACGAGGGCCCCCCCGGCGCTCCTGCGCAATGCTGGCAAGAGCGGACTATACCTTGGGCCTGAGAGAGTGGCAGATTGAACTGTCTGGCGAGTGCCTTGGCATTTTGGTGAAAAAAGGCATGGCTTTGGATTGGAGTAGTGAAAACTCCCAAAACTGAACGTTGCTGAATTTCCCTTGCCGCCGCATCCGCTCTGCTATTGCCCGCGGAAATCGGACCCGGTAGGTCTTGGTGACTTTGGATGTGGGCGATATAGAGCGGCTCTGTGCGGTTCCGCAAATGAAATTGAGCAGTGAGAAACAGACTGAGCAAGTTTTTGTCTATCGCGGGAGTAATGTAAGCTCCCGGTAGACTGTGAAGCAAATTCCTTACATACAGACTGTCAGTAATGATGTTTAAACGTTCCTTGGCGAAGGTGCGCAAGGCAAGGTTCACGGCTGCCACCTCCGCCCGCTGCGCGGACTTCTGTGGAAGAGTTAGCAGCGTGCGCCAAGCTTCGCCCTCCTGCCAAGTCAGGGCACCATATGTGCGTCCCCCATCGGTAAAAACCGTCTTGGCCCCCTGAAGCGGGACCAGCGAGAGCAATTCGAACAAACTGACTGTTCCTGTCTGAAGTGAGACAAGCCTAGGGTCTTTGGGCAAGTGGTATGCCAAGCTTCCAGTGAATCCCTCCAAAGCTATCGGAAGCGAGTCACCTAGCTGCATCAACTGATGGATTTGTTCCTTGGTGAACGGGACTGTGATCTTAGCTAAATCGTGCCCAGAAATGTCCCTCGCTCTCAGCCTGCCGCGGTAGATCACCGCGGAGACCAGTTCTTGGGGCGGAACAATGTTCCGAGAAGAGGTGTTAGGCAAGTAGACCCACTCCACAATTTTCGCTCCCTTCTCTGAGTCTACTCCTAGCGCCCCAGTGAACATGGACCCTGACCGTACGATGTACAAATTCAGGATCGGGGCATATGGCCCCGGGGCGATCCTATCCACCCACCTCTGGCTGAGAGCTTGGTTCACCTTCTCGAGCGCCAAGCGCGTGTCTCGAGAGATCTTTATCCGGTCTGCCGGCTGCTTCCCTAAGGTTAGCAGCGAGAAGAGCGGTTTTAGAAGATCCGTATCTAAACGAAAATACGGTCTGGCCCAATTGATGTTCCCCAAAACTTGCTGCAGTTCTACAAGGGTGACTGAGTCTTGTAAATTTATCTGAGGCAGGACTGGTGCTGCGAAGGAGCAGAGAAGCCGATGGCCCAAGTATGAGAAGGGCTCGGTTCTCTGCACTTTCTCAGGGGCAATAAGTAAGCCTTTGTCCCCCAGGCTGGCCTGGAGGTCAGAAAACATTTCGCTGCCGAGCTGCGGCAACGCTACTAAGATGTCGTCCATGAAGTGACAAACAATTGCTCTAGGGTAAAGGCTTCGGAACTTTGCCAGTGCGCCGTGAACATAAATTTGACACAGGGTGGGCGAATTGAGCATGCCCTGTGGCAAAAATTTCCACGCGTAGCGCTGCGTGGGCTCACCGTGGTTCACGACCGGCACTGTAAAGGCGAACCTTTCCCGGTCCCTGGGGTCTAGGGGGATTGTGTAAAAGCAATCCTTGAGATCTACAACTAGGATCTCCCACCCCTCGGGAATCATATTGGGATTTGGGATGCCGCATTGAAGCGGGCCCATCGGCTGAATGCATTTATTGATCTCCCTGAGATCGTGGAGGAGTCGCCACTTCCCCGACTTCTTCTTAATCACAAAAATTGGCGAATTCCAGGGGCTTGTGGACTGTTCTATGTGTCCTGCGTCTAGCTGTTCCTTGACTAGCTGCTTGAGGGCAACTAATTTCTCTCCCACTACCGGCCATTGTTCTACCCATACCGGAGTGTCGGTGAGCCATTTAAGTGGCAACGCCATTACCCGAAGGTAAGCGTAGCACCGTACTGCTGGAGAATGTCTCGCCCCCAAAGGTTGATGTGCACGTCAAGAATGTGCGGCCGAATTACCGCTGTGCCGTCAGCCTTTGGGATTGTGACTTCTACCCACTCTCGGCTCCTGAACGCTTCCTGGACGCCTCCTACCCCCCACACATCGGAGACCGGCTCAATGGCCCACTCTCTTGGCCACTGGCTCCTGCTTATCACGCTCACATCCGCTCCGGTATCGAGTAACCCTGAGAACACCCTTTTGTTCAAAAATACCTCGATAACGGGGCGCTGTTTCCACTCAATGTTGGTCTCCACTGTCGCTAAGACCTGGTATCCTTGCACTGCCTCACTCGCGCTCGAGCGGTCTGCTGAACCGGACTCTGAGCTGTCCCTGAGCCTTCCCTGGCTGCCTGCTGGCGAGTGACAAGGAACCATGATCAGTTGCGCTAACGTGTCTCCCTTGTGGATGGTTTGGGGCAGGTGCGCCCAAAGCTGGGCCTGGAGAATGCCTGAAAAATTCGAGTCAATGACTCCTGGAATTATAAAAATTCCGCGTGCTCCAGCTACACTACGGGGCAAAACTAAACCTATAAAGCCTCTGGGCAGGGGTCCCATGTACTGGGTGTCGACTAGATAGACTGTGCCTGGCAGGTCGCATGTAACGTCCGCCTGGCAAGTCAATTCTAGCCCCGTGCTGCCCTTGGGGCTGGCCTGTGCCCTCGCAGTGCCTGGGATGTGCCTAGAATCTAGTCTCGGTCTGGGGAGTTCTGGATCTGGGTGAAGGAAGCCTCTGTTTGGACTGGGGCCAGAGACGTGCCCGGATTCCGGTTTCCCGAATTCGGACAAAACCTGGCCCAATGGTAGCCTTTCTGGCACTTCGGGCAGAGGGTGTTCGGAGCCTTGGGACGGCCGGACTTTTGTCCGCTTCCCTTGGATCGGCACTCCCTAGCAAAGTGACCGACCCTGCCACAAGTGTGACATGCCCCCTTGTTCTTGCCATTGGATCTTCTTCCCCCCTGCACCGCTGCCGCTAGCAGACCCATCTTGTAGGAGTCTGTGCCAATGTCGGAGCATGCTCGAATCATGTCCGTTAAGGTTATGTCAGGGCGATTGCCCAGGGACTGCAAGACTTTACGGCAGTCCAAGTTGGCGTTGTCTTTGGCTAGCTTAATCATGAGCTCTTCCTGGGCGTGCTCATTGTCAATCTGCCTGCTGATTGCTTCTTCCAGGCGATTGATGAAGTCCATGTAGGGCTCTTGGGCTCCCTGCTTAATGGCGGTGTAATTTTTGGCCGTTTTGCCAGACGCTGGGACCTTGAAGTATGCCCTATAGGCAGCCTCGGCTGACATCTCTAGGGTGGCGAGAGGCAAGTTGATTTGAGCGTTGATGGACTCAAAGGCACCTGAACCATACAGCTGGTCAGGGATTACCGCGCCTCCCATCCTGGCAGCCCGAGCTTGCGCCTCTAGGCGGAACTCGCTGTCCCAAATCATGTACTGGCTGGGGGTGAGCATCATCCTCATGACGGCTTTCCAATCATGAGGAATCCACATGGTGGTTTCGCACACTTGCTGGAGCGTGCCCCTCGTAAAACGACTTTGGAGCCCTGTCTCTGAAATTGCTTTCCGTAAAGCCATGAGAAGCTTGTACGGGACTGGGGAGTGTACTACCTGCTGTGTGCCCGTGAGCGCGTCCATCTCCAAGCGGATGGGACAAATCTGTCGAAGTTCTGCTAGCTGTTCAACTGGCAATTCCCCCTTCTTGAGTTCTATCTCAGCTGTGCGCTGAAGGGCACTCTTCACGACTAGGGAACCTGGGGTTGTCTGAGAAGTGCCAGCGCCTCTCATTCCTTGCGTTCCCTCGGTGACGTCTGCAGCTGTCACCGCGGGAAGGCTCCCTGCGCTACTCTGCTGATACTTGAATGTCGGGTAGAGTGCGGTGGGCGCAGTCGGCTCGACTGGCATGCCTGATGGCTTCTCTAACGGGGGTTCTTCCGCTTCTACCCGGACTGGCTCGATCTGCTCTAAGAGTCTCCTACATTTCCTCCATGTGCGGACTATCCCTCCCGGAGCTTTTGGGGTTTGCTGAATGCAGTCTCCTATCTGATCCCAGAGCTTCAGGGTTAACGTACCTACTTCTGGGTAAAGTAGGCAGTGTTCCCTGAGGTACGCCAGAAGTCTCGCTAGCTCCCTGCTGTGAAGTCGTAACTGAAAAACCCTGGCCAGGATTATGAACTCTTGCTCCCGAGTTCTTTGGCTAGCGGACGGACTTGGTCGAGGAGAACAAGTCCCCATATTACCTGCGATGGTCCTCCGAAGTTTCCTTCTCGGGACGAAGTTCGACGCGTCTTTGCAGGCAACAGGTTCGGGCGACGAGTGTCTGGGGTAGACCTCGGAGCGTGGACCTTCTGCCACGGGCCCTTCTAACGGCCTCTGCGATGTCAGGGGCTCACAGCCTGCCCTGAGCGGAACGCGTTTCCCTCTATGGCAAACCTCGCGAAAGTGAGGAGTAAGCTGTAGGAATGTCTCTCTGGAATGCCTCGCGGCGGGCCGTCCTCTGTCCGGCTGGCTGCCGACCAGAGCGCCGCGCTATCCTCCGGGCTGGCGGGTCGCGGCTCAAGCGCAGAACCGGACCGCGTGGAGCGCTACTCACGAGTAGACCTCTCCGGGGTCTCTTACTCACGAGTAAATCACGTCGGGGTCACCAGCTGTAGCGATGTCTGGCCGCTAGGGTGGCGTTAGAGCCCGGAGGAGACTGATCAATGACAACACGAGGCAACAGGAGCGAGATCAGATCAGTACTTTATTGGAAAAAGGCAACATCATTTATAGGGAAAAAAGCGCAACGGTGGCAAGCTGTCACCTGACAGGAAAATTACCTCACTCACGTACACGGGTTAATGGGGAATTCTTCAAAGGGGAGTTTAATCAGCTGGGGCAAACATGGGTTCAGGGACCTCATTGTCTTGGGGATTAGGCAGGGACAAACATGGCTTATTTGCGCCAGGGATTTCCCGAGCTGGGAGATGGACTATGTACTTAATGTTTGACAGGAGTCAGCTATCTGCTTACTTGGCCGAGTCGCAGGTCAGGTCACGGTAATTGGGTGAATCAAACCCTATATTTTATTCACCCCCCTTAATTTGGCGGCCGCAGAGCCCACGGGCTGGGAGCGTCTCTCACCGCGGTGGCCTCTGGCGGGCCGTTCCATGCCCTGCGGGGCATGGGGAAACCGCAGTACTCGGGAATCGAACTACCAACCAGGCCCCTAAATTTTGCTGCCCCCATGAATTTTAGCCCTGCTCAGCCAAATTCTTTTGTCTTCTCTGCAGGGCTACTGAAGTCTTAATTGACTTGAAAATACCTCTCATAACTTCAGTTTCTTGACTAAAGTCCCAGAATTCTGGCCCGAGGTATCCCTGCAAAATTCTGGAGGCTAAAGTTTAAGAAATACTAAAGCCCTAAGCTTAGTGATAAACCTGAACTTGGACTATACAACGTCAGTCTGTAAGTGGGACTCATATACACTGAACATTTTGCCATTGAATGAAGAAACAAATATCTTCCAGAGAGGAAAACAGATTCCAAGGGAAAAGGCATACAGTACATACTTAGGCATTTCCATCCGCAGGGTGAAGTGGTACATCACAGATGCAGGTTTGCCACAGCTTAGTAAACAGGCCCAAGTAGGTCTTTCTAGTCTCTGTGGTCCCGTTTGGAACGGCTCTTCCAAACTCTGTCGCGAGAGCTGGAGTGAGCCTGTTTTGTTTTGTTTTATTGAGAGATACAAGCAAAAGAGGAGTCCATGACTCAACATGGATAGTCAGAATTCAGGCATGAGCCAGATATGATGAGGTAGCCTTACTCCCATTTCTATCTTTTGTTTGTTCTTGGTGGGCATATTAACAGATGATCCTTAGTGTATTCAGGTGGTACGACAGGTGCAGCGCACGCACCAGCTCCTATGCTACAATATCTGTGTCTTCTCCCTCACCCTCACTCATTTCATTGTAAATACCCATTAGGAGATATTATCCAACCCACTAGGTAGGATTTTTTTAAAAAAAAACTAATTACAGCTAGGTTTAAAGCCAGACCAGCCCTCTGTTACTTGCTTGCATAATAGTTGAACAGCCCTCTTTTCAGGCCCACATTCTGTCAATCTACAAATCTTTTGTTAAGAGTAAATGGATACAAATAGCTGTTTTCCATATGCACAGCAACATCTGTTGCTGCCAGGAAAATCTACATGGCTAAATGAAATTTATGGATTATGTCATTTATTAAAAACAAAAAAAGAGTAGGGGTAGGAGATGGGGAGGGGAAATGGGGGGGGGAGAGATCAAATGCTGATGAGACAAACAGAAGGAGAAGAGGCCTCCAGAATAGGAAGCAGAAAACAACCTTTATCTCTCCAAGCAGTCCCTATGTACTCTCTGGCAGATTAGAGTAAAAGTGGAATGTTAAACCCTGGGTCGCAAGACCAAAGCAATAAGGGGGGAAGTGGAATTGGGGTGAGTTCCCACAGCCACAGCCACATTCAGCACTGCATAACACCAAGCAATGACTAACCTAGGTCTATGTTCCCATGTTATGCCAAAAATATGTTCACACTATACAGTATACGTATGTAACTCATTCAGCTGAGTGTGAATATGAACATGCATTCATATTTTATTAGTATTCAGCCACTAGAATAACAGTTAATTCTGGTTCAAGCTAAGTATACAGAGGACTCTGGGGGGGGGGGGGAAGGTAGATCTATAGCTTTATGAATTGAGGAAAGGCACATTCTCTGAGGAATAACAGAATTGATTCTGGGGGAAATGTTTTTCATTTTGGAAACCATTTGGAAGGAGAGTGGAAAGTCATTAGAGAAAGGGAGGTCCTCTAGAGCAGGGGTGCTCAAACCACGGCCCGTGGGCCTGACCTGGCCCCTGATGCCAATTCATCTGGCCCATGCCACCCTTGTCACTCCCTGAAGCGGAAGTAAAATGTGCCCATACGGGCACATTTTTCTTCTGCTTCTGGGAGAGACAAGGGTGGCATGGGCCAGATGAATTGGCATTGGGGAATGTATCTGGCCCATGGGCTGTAGTTTGGGCACCTCTGGTTTAAGCAGAGAAAATGACATCCTAAAATTTCATCCTGTTGCAAAACCACATGACCGGCCCGATGAACCATGTGACCGGCCCACGGCCTGAAAAATTTGGACACCCCTGCTCTAGAGAAAAAGTGTAATTTAAAAGTACAAACTAGAGAAGATGGTGGAGTCAATAACTCCATCCTGTATCTTCACACATAGTCATCTAGTTGCAGCTGTGAGTGGTTTGGGATCTCCTCTTCTCTTTTTGTTTATAAAAACTCACAGAGAATCAATCCTGGTCTTGTTTCCCTCACCCAGCACCAGCTTCCTAGTCTTGATGACACAAACATGTGACAGAACCTTAGAGATTTAGGCAGAAGGATGCTTTTATAAATAAACTGCTCAAATAATTTCCTGGTCAGTTCAAAGTAACATGTGAAAAATCAGAAATGTCAATGTGTGGAGTTCAACCTGTGAAACAGACACAAAATCTTACAGTTTCTTGTCCTTTCTTGCATCCTTGGATTTGTCAAGGAATAACGTTCCAATGATAGTAGAACCACAACTGACAGCACTCAGATGGGATAGAAATCTCACTTCCCTTTCTTTCTACCCTCTACTCTCCACATAGTACTGTATATTTCTTCAGTGTAATTTCTATGCAAACTTGTATTTGCAATTTTGCCCCGGTTTGTTCAGCTTTGTGCCTTCACGTCCCAAATCTTCTGCTCTTAGCCTATTGACTAATGTACTGTTCTAGTTTCTTTATTGTCCACCTTAGTACTGTTGCATATCAGAGAGTAAACAAAACAAAAATGTGGCACTTTAAAGACTAACTTATTACTCTTCCCTTCTTCTCACTAAAATACAAGTTCCTCTTCATCTTATCTACAAAGGAGCTGCTTCCAAATTTTCTCTTCCGACTAGTATCTTACTCCATGATGCCGGCCCTCTAGCTGTTTCCTTATGCTTCCTTTACCATTTACAGACCTTTTAGTTACTGGTACTTCTGTCCATTGCTTATATTGCATCTCTCCTTCCATTCTCCTGTTGTTTGGCTCCCTATATTCTAAGACAGGTTCCTAACCTACAGCCCACAGTCCAGTCCTAGCCCACGATACCAACTAAACCAGCCCACATTGAGGACCTCACCGCCGCCACCAGAAACCCCAAAAACATGCCGGAAACATGGGAAACGCCTTGAAAATATGCCAGAAGTGCAGAAAACACCACAAAAATGTGCTGGAAGCCCCGAAAATACAGCAAAAAACAGCTGAAAATGCGGTGAAAACAGCCGAAGATGCCACAAAAATGTGCCGCCCTCACACCTGCCACTACAGGAAGTGGGGAAAAAGCAGAAACTGTGCCATAATTGCACCCGCCGTCACCGCCATCTGAAATGATGGAAGCCGTGGGAGTAACCACGCCTCCGACCTGCATATCTGTCTGAGGGGACATGGTCCGGCACATGTTGTGAAAAGGTTGGCCATCCCTGTTCTAAGATCTTATTGTCAGCTATTCCCTTCATGAGTTTTAAGAAAACATACTCACACACACAGCCAAACTGACAGCTTTCTGCTGTTTCACAGGAATTAACAAAAGCTTCATTCCCTGTAACTTCTGAACCATCAACCTAGCTTAGCCATTCTATGTCAGAAGCTTTACCACTACAAGCTCAACACAATATAGATAGATCATGGCACTTTTCACTTTAGGTTACAAACTGCTTTGTTATTTAGCTTCCAAAACACACCCACAGGCTAAACTAGGCTGAGAGCTAATGAGATGATTGAGGATGTCTCATGAGCTTCAGGAGTGAAAAAGGGAAGTGATCTTTGGCACTTAAATCAAATAGTCCAGCCACTTCACCTGGTTGGCTGTGATTATTTCTGACTTTGCATCTTTCTATTGTTTGCTTCTGTCTTATAGCTGACAATTGAAATGCAATTCAGAAATGGCCCAAGACAATTTGGTGCCCTCTTGAAATGTTTTTTAAAAATCTAAATTTGACACCAAGAGCTTGGAAAGTAGTGTTTTAAAAGTAATCAATTATTGTTACTGTATAGTTCAGTTGTCAGAAGTAGCTTATTAGTCTTACAGTTACAATTTTAAAAATTAACTCTCTATTTCACAAAACTAAATTTAATTTAATTTAATTTAATTTAATTTAATTGTCAAATTTATATACCGCCCACTCGGCCAAGACCGACTCAGGGCAGTTCACAATCACAATTAAAAACATGTTAAAACAATTAAAACTACCCACCCACTATTCAAGGGGTACAGGAACCGAAGGCACCATGGGAAAGGAGTTTCTTCTATACCAGCCGCCCAAAGGAGGTTACCCTTCCACCTGCACCCCACACTTGGCCCGCCAGCTAGGTTTAAAGTTCTTTTCTGAAAGGAAACAATTCCGTCCGGAGACGTAGCTCTGTTGGCAGGAGGTTCCAGAGGGTTGGCGCAGACACGGAGAAGGCCCTCCTCCTTGTGCCAGAGAGGCAAGCCCCTCTGGCTGATGGAACAATTAGGGAGCCCCTCTGGTCTGTTCTGGTTGGACAGACAAATGTCCTTAGGGTGATGCGGTCTCTTAGGTATCCTGGCCCACTACCATATAGGGCTTTAAAGGTTAAAACCAGCACCTTGAATTGCACCCGCAGACAAACTGGCAACCAGCGCAGCTCCTGGAGCAGTGGCGAAGCGCGGGCATAACACCCACACCCCATCACCACCCGGGCTGCCGCATTCTGGACCAGCTGTAGCCTCCAAATGGTCATCAAGGGTAGCCCCATGTAGAGGGCATTGCAATAATCTAGTCTGGAGGTGACCTGAGCGTGAGTGACCATGAGCAAGGAGTCCCAGTCCAGGAGTGGGTGCAACTGGCAAATCACCCGAAGTTGGGCAAAAGCACTCCTGGTCACAGCCACCACCTGTTCTTCTAGCAGTAGCCGTGAATCCAGGAGGACCCCCAAGTTGCGCACTGGGTCTGTCTGGGGCAAAATAGTTTTAAGAATACTTAAATACTTTTTAAAAAACTGAATGTTACAAGCTGCTTCTCAATAGTACAAAGCACCCTGCCATCCCATCCCATCCCATTTAGCAATTACACATATATACCACCAGGACTGCAGTGCCTCAAGTGGCTAAGATGCTGAACTAGCTGACTGGAAGGTTGGAGTTCAATTCCCAGGTACTGAATGATGCAATGAGCTCCCATCTTTGTCCCAGCTCCTGCCAACCTAGCAGTTTGAAAGCAAGAAATTCCAAGTAGATAAATAGGGACCACTTCGGTGGGAAGGTAAACAGCATTCTGTGCACTCTGGTGTTGAGGCATGCCTGCCATGTGTCCACGGAAATGTCTGCAAACACAGACAGCGCTGGCTCTTTGGCTATAAGCAGAGATGAGCACTGAACCCTAGTGCTCTGAACCCAGGGGTCAGATACGACTGGCTTTCGAGCAAGGGCAACCTTTACCTTCACCACCCCATAGCGCTTAGAGCAGTCTCTGGTCAGTTCACAATGTTTTAAGCATTTTTGCACCTAACATGCTGCGTACCCATTTTACTAACCTAGGAAGGTTGACAACCTCCGGTTTGGAGAGATAGGCAGGATATCTCTCAATATCATTTCCAGGGAATCCTAAGCAGGTGAAGGCATCTGCTTGGGAATACCCTGAAGGAAATGGTGAGCCACTGTGTGAGACAGAATGCTGGACTGGATGGGCTGTGGCCTGTTCCAGCAAGGCTGTTCTTATGTTTTTATGTTCTTATGAAGGTTGAGTCAACCTTCAGCCCATCAGGATTGAACTCACATCGTGAGCAGTATTGGCTACAGTACTACCATTTAACTACTGCACCTTGAGGGCTCTTCAACCCTATTGCATAGCATAAAACATTACATGAATCATGTGATCTTAGCCTATAAGGAAGGGATGTGGCCATGCATGTGTGGAATGCACACATACGTGCAGCCTATCCCGTAATGCACCGGCCACACTTACCTTTTGTCCAGGACATCATCGGCGCAAGGGTCCGGGAGCCGAGAGTAGGGCCAGCGCCCCACGAACGCGGAAAAACAAAAAAAATACAGGTCCCATCGTCGTCCGTGCCGCAGTACACCTCAGCCAATCAGGCATGAGGACAAGAGTGCGGAGGAAGCAGGACAGCCAACATGCGCCAAGAAAAAAATGGCCACAGAAGAGGTGGGGCCAGGGATGTGTGCAAACCGAATGGAGAGAAAGCCCATTGGTGCTCAGTTTGGCCTCCCCGGGAGGCCAGGGCCGAAAGCAGCGCTATGTACCGCCCTCATCTACCGGGGAGAAGTGAGCACCTACCCCGGGGGGTGGGAAGCGGAAGCATGGCTGCCTTCAGCCCCCACCTACCGGGGGAAGCAAATCACTTCCCCGGGAGGCCAAGGCAGAGGACAGCATTCTGTTCCGCCCTGGCCTCCCGGAGGGAAGCGAGTACCTACCCCAGCTGTGGGGGCCAAAAGCATGGCTGCCTTCGGCCCCCGCCTACCGGGGCAGGTGAGCCACTTCCCCAGGAGGCCAGGGCAGAGAACAGCGCTCCGTTCCGCCCTGGCCTCCCAGAGGGAAGTGAGCGCCTACCCCGGGAGCTGGGGGCCAAAAGCATGGCTGCCTTCGGCCCCCGCCTACCGGGGGAAGTGAGCCACTTCTCCAGGAAGCCAGGACAGAGAACAGCGCTCCGTTCCGCCCTGGCCTCCCAGAGGGAAGTGAGCGCCTACCCCGGGAGCTGGGAGCCAAAAGCATGGCTGCCTTCAGCCCCTGCCTACCAGTTGGGAAGTGAGCCACTTTCCCGGGAGGCCAGGGCAGAGAACGACACTCCGTTCCGCCCTCGCCTCCAGTAAGAAGAGGGCCCAAGTGACCCGGCCGGCGAAGCCGGGTAGCAATGCTAGTATAATTCTATTACCATTTAGTGAGGCTACACACCTTAAATACAGGAGTAAGTAAAAATCCCTGTTACTCCATAATAGTAGTGCCATGATCCACAGCAGAGGTTCCCAACCCACACCCATGGACCGGATGTACCCCATGACACCATTTCATGTGGCCCCCATCATTGCTGCCGCTGCGCTGGAAGCAGTCCAGCCCACAGAGTAAAAAGGTTGGGAACCCCTGATCTACAAGGCCTCTATTGAACAAAATAATTAATAACAAGTAACTAGGGGTGATTTTTTTTTTGTAACAAGCAGCATCAGAGTTTTTCTCTATGTTGGCTGCATCACTCCACCCAACTCTGCAGAAATCAGAATGTATCACAGAGAGAGAGAGAGAGAGAGATACACACATCCATACACAGTATATTGCCTGCTCCAATCACAATTCAGCAGATCTTTATGCTATTGCAGAACCAGCATCAGCATCTGGCAAATTTGGGCCACTAACCAGGGAGAGGGAGAGGCTAATTCTGAAGCCTACTCTTGGCTTTTCCTAGCAGTGGGGAGTAAATTCGTCTGGCATAGAACAGCTAGATGCAGCTACACTTTCAGTTTCCCATAATGTCCTTGGCCTACCTTTACTCTGGAGCATTTCTGGAAATGGAGCCAACCAACTGTTGAGAAAACTGTGGCTATCACAGCAAGATAAACCAACCGGCACTTAAGTGGTGGTACACCATAGCATGTTTTCCCAATGACTGGCTAACATCTGGAGTGTGTCATCTCTCTTTCACCTGCCACCTTAATTTTTCTGCTCATTTCTTCAGCTGGAAGCAGAACATAAGTTCCTATGTTCTCGTCTATCCTACTAATTAGAAAATTCACATGGCTCTTGGCCAATTCCATCTTTCGGTGCTTGCACAGCACAGATGAACAGCTTGTAGCATTCTGGTTTTTAAATTTTTAAAAAAGTAACTAAAAAGCAACTGTTTAGTTCCTTTGAGAGAAACGGATCCCCCTTTTTTAAAACTGTGATTCTCAGGCATAATTACAGTAGTTGTTTTGTATAGTAACTGGTGGTTTGTTTGTTTTTTAAATTGCTTCCTAGGCTGTTGATTAGAGGTACCAAATTGTCAGTGAGATAGCCTCTCTTTCACCACTGCATGAAACACCTTGGAATTCAATCTCCGGATAAAATTGCCAGTCCTTCAAATAAAAACACACACATCCTGTTGTTGTTTTCTTCCATCTCTTCCCCCCATTTTTTTTATATCACACCCCATTTCCTTTCTTGAGGTTAGGACACAAACCTCCCTAATTTCACCCCGTTCTAACTACTAGATTCTGCAGTCTCTACTAGCAGTAACAAACCTGCTGTTTAAAAAGGAAGGGAAGGTTTGTTTTGATACAAGCAATCAGGGGGAAGAAAGGGAAAACATATACACACACACACCCCACACCACACATATAAGCCATGCAGGTTGATGGCCCCATCAGTTATAAATGTCACCCCCGCCTAGTGTGAATTGTAGGGAGCCAGCAGCAAATATACCTGCATTTTGTTTGTAAGAAAAATAAATTGATTGCGAGCTGGCAGATGGTGGAAAGATGTGCCTCTTGTTGGCCTTGGCAAATATCCCTGACTCAGCCCTGCAAGGGGTATGGAGATGGAATTATGAAAATGGGAGATACCTGAAGGCTGGTATGAAAAACTCTCTTCATCACAGAGCTCTCCCATGCAATGAAGATGGGGCGAAGATCCAAGCAAAACATGACATTATTCACAAGACAGATAGTGTCCTGATTGCATAGCTGGGTTCCAGAACAGGAAGATTCACATACATACATACATACATCCCAGGGGAAATGCTTCTCTTGTCTCCCCATTCCACCCCACCCTACTTCCCTTAGGAAAAGGCTACTAATTGCAAGACGTTGCCATTTATAAAACAATATGCCTATCAAAAGCTCGTCTGTGGATTTCGCTAGCTGTCATTCCAATGATCAAGTAGGGCAACCACAATTTCACCATGTTTGCCTCCAGAGAGACCCACTTGTTTGTTTTTCAGGCAGTTCTGGGTATCTTTCAAGCTCTCCTCCAGAGCCATAATTCAAATGAATCAGGGATTTTTCTGATTGTCCTAGTTATCTTTTATCTCTTCTGATTGTCCAAAGAGCCTTGGTGTCGCAGCAGTTAAACTGTAATATTGCAGCCTAAATGTTGTGAGTTCGATCCTGACGGGATCAAGGTTGGCTTCCGTCCTTCCTAGGTCGGTAAAATGAGGAAACAGCATGTTGGGGGCAAAATGATAATTAACTTGTGAACTGCCCAGAGAGTGCACCAGGGAACTATGAAACGGTATATAAGTTTAATTGATATTTTTCATGGTCAGCTTTCTTTACTGTTCAGCTTTCAGATCTGTACATAGTGATCAAGAATACAACAGCATGGATGATCATAGTCTTGCTTTCCTTACAGTTGATGATCTTTTCTAATTCCTTCTTTGCCTCTTTTCTGATTCTTAGTCTCCTTACAATTTTTTAACTGAAGTCTCCATTTGGATTGATGATTGAACCAAGGTATACCATGTCTTTCATTATTTCAGTTTCTTGATTCTCAACATTAAAGTTCTGTAGTGCAGTATTTTAGGTATCTGTCTTTAAAGCCAGAGGTGAGGAGTTTGATTCCCTACAATGCCTCTTGGTAGAAGTCCAAGTCTGTGCAATCATGGGCAAGCTGCACAGTCCTGGGGAACCCCCAGAAGAAGGGAATGGGAAACCCTGAAAAGGTTGCCATATGTCAGAACTGACCTGAGAGCCAATTGTTGTTTCTTCTGCTGTCGTGATTTTTATCTTCTTAATGTTCAACTGCAGTCCTGCTTTGGCACTTTCTCTTTTTCTCACTTCTACTCAAAGTCATTTTAGTTCATTGCTACATTTTGAGAGTAAGATGGTGTCATCTGTAGATCTTAAATTATTGGTGTTTCTTCTACCAATTTCCACTCCTTCATCTGAATCTAGTCTGCCTTTCCATATGATATATTCTATGTACAGTCTGAAGAGATAAGGGAAGAAAATGTGTCCTTGTCTGATACCTTTGCCTATAGGAAACCATTCTGTCACTCCACAGTCTTCTCTAATGGTAGCTTCTTGTCCATGATACAGCTTACACATCAGGACAAACAAGTGCAGAGGCAATATAAATATGACTATTAAATTAAAATTAAAATAAACTCCCATTTCTTTCAGGACATTCTATAGTTTCCCATAATTTACACAGTAAAAGGCTTTGTTGTAGTTCTATAAAGCATAGACTGGTCTTTTGAAATTCCAGCAGCCAGTGTATATTTACAATATGATCTCGAGTGCTTCTTCCTTTTTGGAATCCAACTTGAGTATCAGATATTTATCACTCTATATCAGATAAAACTTTTGTTGCAACACCTTGAGCATCATTTTGCTTACATAGGAAATAAGAGCAATGGTTCTATAGTTATTTCACCCCTTGGTAATTCTTTTCTTCTGTTTTGGAATGTATATTGAGTATTGCCAGTGTGAAGGTTTTTGTTGTTGTTTTCCATATTTGTTGGCATATTCCTGTTACATTTTTGACAAATTCTGTGACTTGAAATTGTTCTATTGATTTCCCATCTACCCTGGTGATTAATTTATTTCCAGTGTTTTTGGAGCAGTCTTCACTTTACTTTGTAGAACTGCAGGTTCTTCACAGTGGTGGGCTCCAAAAAAAATTACTACCACACTGTGAGCATTTACTACCACACCTCCTAAGTGTGGCCAGGGGGCAAGCCCTGCATTGCACCCAAATTAGGACTACTCTATTTCAAAACTTGGATGGGCGGGGCCTGCTGGAATTTCTGCTACTGGTTCTGGCGAACTGGTGAGAACCTGCTGATGCCCACCACTACTTCATGATAGGATTCCTCCTCAAGAAAGTCTGTTATCCTTTTATCTCTTCTCTATAGGTCTTCCATATACTGTTTTCACCTTTATATTTTCTCCAGGTCAGATAGTGTAGCTTCCTGTTGGTCATTCAGCATTCCTAATCTAGATCTATATTTTCATTTGATTTCTTGGATTTTCAGGAATATATCTTTTTTCTCCACCTCTTGTTATTCTCCTTTGTTTCTTTGCACTGTTTATTGTAATACAGTAGAACCTTTGCCTCTTTGTTGAAAAACTATTCAAAGTTCTGACCCTATTTCTGTCACTTTTAGCTTTGCTTCTTGCCTGTCCTTCACAATTTTAAAAATACAAATGCAGCTGCTTATATACCATCCCATATTGCTAAGCACTCTCCGAGCAGTTTATAAAGTAATTATGAAAACTACAAGTTTCACCCAAAAAGCTGGGTAATCATTTTACCAACTTTGGAAGGATGGAAGCAACCACGGGCCCATAAGAATCAAGCTCAGATTGTAAATGGAATTTGGACCACAACTGCAGCATAACCACGGCTCTATTAGAGCTCCTGTTTTAAATGTTTCTTCTGTCATCTATTTAAGCTTTTCTTTTTACTATGGGGATTATTTTTTTGAATTCTTCTCTAATAATCTCTCTGGTTTCAATCGATAGTTCTTTTGGTTCATGGCAAGTAGAATTTAGTAATGCAAATCTGTTTCTTATGTGGACTCCAAACTCATTAAATTCGTAAAATTTATTTAATGTTGTTTAAATTATATTTTGGCACTATGATTCTTTTAGTGTTCTTTTTCAGCTTTATTCTAATGTTGGATATTAACTGTTAATGATCAATAGCACAGTAGTCTTATTTTGGCACAGAAAATACAGTTTCTCCATCTTCTGCTTCCAGTTTTATTTCTATCTTGACCATCTGGTGATGTCCACATAAACAGTTTTCTATTCAGTTGCTTTATTTGCAATAAACAGACTGTTGGCTTCATGAAAATCTGAATAATTCTCCTGCTTCATTTCTGTCTCCTAAGCCGAATTTCCCAACAACTGTTGATTCTGCTTTATTGCCTACTTTTTGTGTTCCAGTCACCTATGATTATAAGCATATTTTGTTTTGATGGGTGCTCAATTTCCTCCTAGGTGTTTGCATAAAAGCTTTCAATTTCATCTTCTTCAGCATCTGTAGTTGGAGCATAAACTTGAATGATGGTTAGGTTGATAAAAGAAGGCAAGAATCCTTGGAAAAGACAATAATGCTGGAAGAGGCTGAAGGCAGCAGAAAGAGAAGACGACCAAACACAAGACAGATTTACTCCCTTAAAAGAACAATAAACTCCATTAAAAGAGTTTACAAGAGTGAACAGTACTGCTCAGGACAGAACATTTTGAAGATTACTCATTCCTAAGATTTCCATAAATTAAAGGTGACTTGATGGCATGTTGTGTATGTATGTGTGCATGTTCATTGTACTGTAAAGGCAAGAATGTAACCACTCCAAATACAAACGATCTCAGCTGTAAAGGAACGCGAGCAGACAGCCCATAGAGGGCAGCTGCGAGCGTTCAGTCTCACATGGTTCACATTGCTCAATCACGGACAGCCGCGGGAAAACCTTCCCCGCATTCAGCAGCAGAAGAAAGAGGCGTGCCTGGGCGAGGCCACGCCGGTAGCAGCCAATGAGCTACCGTGCTACAAGATTCAAATGTAGAGGGCTACTGTATATATTGAGATGTATCACCGCCATTACCTCATGCTTCACCGGAACACCATGCAATAAACCTGTGTTAAACCAACCCTTCGGTTGTCCTGTTGTCTTTGGTCCCATACACTAAATTGGCGACGAAGGTGGGATATGGCTGCCCACGGGACCAAGACATGCGCCGGCTACGAGATCAGGAAGCCGGGAGACTTGGAGCTGTTTGAGATAGACTTCAACGCAGCGCTGGTGGAGCTCGAAGTCTCAGATGAGGCCAAGAAGAGGGCCATTTTCGTCCGCATGCTCGGACACGAGACCAAGAGGACCTTGGTGGACCTGATCGCGCCGAGGAAGGTGGGCGACCTCAAAGCCACAGAGCTCCTGGCGGCGCTGCGCGCCCATCTCCGGCCAGCGATAGCGATGTTCCCCGCTCGGAGCGCGTTCTGGAGGCGAGTCCAGGCGCCCGGGGAATCGGTCGCCGAGTTCGCCGCGGCCCTGCGGCTGGCCGCCGGCCCATGCAAGTGGGAGACCCCAGAAGTCACCCTCCGGGACTGCCTGCTCTGCGGTCTGAGGGATACCGAGACTCAGCGCGCGCTGATGAAAAAGGAGCCGCCTCCCACGTGGCAACAAGTCCTCGACACGGCGCAGGCCGCGGAGGCCACGACTGCCGGGGTGCAAGAGCTTCAGGACTGGCGCCCGAAGCCCGCCAAGGCAGAGAGCTCGGTGCGCGCGGCCCGGCGAGCTTCGAACTCGTCTGCGGAGAGCAGCGACGACGAGGACGTCCGGAGGGTCCAGAGAGAGGGCCGGCGCTGCGACAGCTGCGGCGCCGCCCACGCCCGCGCCAAATGCCCATTCCGCAAGGCCGAGTGCCACAACTGCGGCCGGCGCGGGCACATCGCCAAGGTCTGCCGGAAACGGCGCGAGGCCACAAGGAGTTCTCCAGACCGCTCGGCGAGGCAGGACCGCACCACGAGGCCAAAGGATGGCACCCGGACCACGAGGACGCGGGACGGCGTAGGGCGCATCTCCGACGACAGCGAGGACGACGCTCCGGTTTGCAGCGTTTCCACGGAGCACCCCCGTTACTTCGTTGAGGTAGTAATACAAGGGGCCCCTGTTAGAATGGAGGTGGACTCGGGTTTGTCATACTCTATTATTTCCCAGGGGGAGTTCATGAAAATCGCCCCCCGCGTGCGGCCCAAGCTCAAAGCGTTGAGGGCCACACTGAAGGACGTGCAAGGGAACCGCATCCCAGTGTTGGGGGTTGGGAAGTTCCAGGTCCAGTTTAAAAAGCACACCGCAACGCTTCCCCTAGTCGTCCTCAAGGGGGGAAAATGCAGCCTCCTCGGGACTCAATGGTTCCAGCCCCTGGGGTTGTTCATTGGGGGGGTGCACGCCGTGGGAGCACACGCCACCGGGACTGATCCAATACAGAGCGTGTGCGACGCGCACCCCGAGGTTTTCAAAAAGGGGCTCGGAAAATTCAAGGGCCCCCCAGTGACTTTCGACCTGGACCCTGGAGTACGTCCAATCAGACTTAAACCGCGCAGAGTGCCTTTCGCACTAAAGGACAAAATAGAGGCGGAGTTGGACAAATTGGTGGGCCAGGGGATTCTTGTTCCTGTTGATTCAGTGGAGTGGGAAACTCCAATTGTAACAGCGCTCAAGGCCAACGGGGAGGTCCGCATATGCGCTGATTACAAGTGCACCATCAATAAGGCGATCCGCCCTAATGCTTATCCGGTGCCGGTAGTCAGCCACTTGTTGGCCAGGTTACACGGGGGGAGGTGTTTCGCTAAACTCGACCTGGCCCAAGCCTACCAGCAACTCCCGGTGACCCCCGCCGCAGCTGCTGCACAGACCATAGTCACCCACAAAGGGGCGTTCCAGGTATCGCGCCTCCAATTCGGCGTGAATTCGGCGCCCGGGATTTTCCAGTCACTCGTGGAACGCCTCCTGAAGGGGTTAGAGGGGGTGTTACCCTACTTTGATGACGTATTGATTACAGGGGGGAGCCGGGCCGAATTAGCAAGCAGGTTGGGAAGGGTCCTGACAATATTCGAGAAAGCGGGGTTGCGGTTGCGGAAGGACAAATGCGTTTTCTTCGCAACTGAGGTTGAGTTCCTAGGGTTCCGTGTTACTCCCGAGGGAATCAGGCCATCCCAATCCAAGGTGGCCGCCATCAAGAAGGCCCCTCGCCCCACCTCCAAGCCCGAGTTGCAGTCGTTCCTTGGACTGCTCAACTTTTACCACTCCTTCCTTCCGCGGAAGGCAGCAGTGGCGGAACCGCTACACAAATTGTTAAAAAAGGACGGGGCATGGAAGTGGGGCGACGACCAGGAGACGGCTTTCAATGACCTGAAGCGACTCCTGGCATCAGATGCGGTACTGACCCACTTCAATCCCAAACGCCCAGTGGTCCTGATATGCGATGCATCCCCGGTGGGGGTGGGGGCGGTGTTATGCCACGTACTGGAGAACGGGAGGGAGGCCCCGATAGCGTTCTACTCTAGGTCCTTGTCCCAAGCGGAGAGAAACTATGCCCAGACAGACAGGGAAGCACTAGCGATAATTGCGGGGACCAAGAAATTTCATGATTTTGTGTACGGCCGCCCCTTCACCATAGTGACTGACCACAAGCCCTTGCTAGGCATTTTCACCGCAGATAACCCCACACCCCAAATCCTGTCCCCGAGGATGCTCAGGTGGGCCATTTTTCTCAACGCGTATCAGCACGCGTTGGTATACCGGCCCGGAAAGGAGATCAGCCATGCGGACGCCCTGTCGAGGTCCCCCATTCCCCGGGATTGCTGCCACGTGGGCGAGGAAGAGGGGGACCACCAGGTCTTAATGATAGAGGTCCTAGACTCCCCTCCAGTAGTACCGGCCGACATCGCCAAAGCGACCGGCAAGGACAAAACGCTAGCTACAGTTTGCTCCTGGGTACAGAAAGGGTGGCCCGTGTCTTCCCCAGCAGCGGAATTCGACACATTTTTCAAAAAGAAACTAGAATTGTCCCTAGAGAGGGGTTGCCTTTTGTGGGGACAGCGGGTAGTGATCCCCACGTCGTTCCGGCCGAGGGTGCTTAAACTGCTGCACGTCAGCCACCCGGGGATCGTCCGCTCTAAGGCACTGGCCCGCAGTTACTTTTGGTGGCCCCAGCTAGACGCCGACATCGAACACATGGTCGGCACTTGCGAAGCGTGCCAAAGCTCCAGGCCAGAAGAGGCCCGCTCGCCACATAGGGAGTGGGACGCAGCAAGGGGGCCCTGGTCCCGGGTACACGTAGACTTTGCTGGCCCGTTCAGGGGAACGCTTTTCCTCCTTGTGGTGGACGCGTTCTCCAAGTGGTTGGAGGTCATCCCAGTCTCGAGCACCTCCTCGGCCATAACAATTAAGCAGTTACGGAGGCTCTTTTCCACATTCGGTTTACCCGACACCCTCGTCAGCGATAACGCTAGCTGTTTCACGTCCGCCGAGTTCGGGGCATTCATGGAGCGAAACGCCATTCGGCACATCACCTCCGCCCCCTTTCACCCGGCCACCAACGGCCAAGTAGAGCGCCTCGTGCACACCACAAAAGACGCGCTGCTGCGCATGGGCCCCGGAGACCTCGACCTGAAATTGTGCCAATTCCTGCTAAGGTACAGGGTCACCCCATTGGCGTCTGGGTACTCCCCGCGGAGCTGTTGATGCGCAGGAAGCTGGCCACGGGAATCTCCAAGCTAGACCCCACGAGAGTAGAGGACAAAGGGCAGAACATAGGGGTGGAACCCACAAAGAGTTTCAGCGTAGGCGCCCCGGTGCATTGCAGGAACTACGCCAGCGCGGGGCCAGCCTGGGTGCCGGGCACTGTAATAGAACGAACCGGCCCCGTCTCATACCGCGTGGAGACCAGTACAGGTTTCCTGTGGAGGACACACGTGGACCAACTCAGGCGCAGGGTCCCCGGAGAGCAGGACGGAGACGAAACAAGCATTGAATCAGCGTTAGGGTACTCCCCCACCCGTTTAGCCCAAGGGGGAGGGAAAGGGGAACATGGGCCCCCACCAAGGGGGGAGGAAAGGGAATCGATCCACAGAGATCTTTTGCGGGAGTTCGCGGCAGAAAGGAAGAGCCCCGACCACACACATACCCCCCGGAATTTTCCCCGAAACACAGATGCCCATAGAAATTTAGACGTTGATTTACAGTACCAGGGGGAGTTAGCGGAGTGGTCCCCCACCCGTCCTAGCGAAAAGAGGGGTTTCAGTTCAGCCCCTGGTACTTCCAGTCCAAGTAGTCCCTGTGAGTTAGAATGCAATATAGCGCCAATTTCCCGGAGACCGACACTCCCAAGACGGGAGGCAACAGCAAGTCCGCCCACCACAGTCTCAAGGTCCCCCGAGCAATGATCAGAAGGTAGCAGGACCACAAGGGCGACCTCATCGGTTCCGCGGTTCACAATAGGCGGGTCCCCGGGGTCCGAGAGCAACAGGCAGGGGTTCACCTCCCAACTATTCATTCCGTTCCCATCCCCGGGCGCAAGGCAGGCACGGACGCCCCACAGAGCCACTAACGAATCCCCGTTTCCCGTTGCAGGACAAGCACCCGCGGAATCAGGGATCACAGGCTCTCCAGTACTAGGGCAGACGCAGGCACGCCCCAAGCGCACGTGCAGCAAGCCACAATGGTTGCGGGACTTCGTCCCATCCTAGGGGGGAGGGATGTTGTGTATGTATGTGTGCATGTTCATTGTACTGTAAAGGCAAGAATGTAACCACTCCAAATACAAACGATCTCAGCTGTAAAGGAACGCGAGCAGACAGCCCATAGAGGGCAGCTGCGAGCGTTCAGTCTCACATGGTTCACATTGCTCAATCACGGACAGCCGCGGGAAAACCTTCCCCGCATTCAGCAGAAGAAGAAAGAGGCGTGCCTGGGCGAGGCCACGCTGGTAGCAGCCAATGAGCTACCGTGCTACAAGATTCAAATGTAGAGGGCTACTGTATATATTGAGATGTATCACCGCCATTACCTCATGCTTCACCGGAACACCATGCAATAAACCTGTGTTAAACCAACCCTTCGGTTGTCCTGTTGTCTTTGGTCCCATACACTAAATGGCACTAACAGCAATGGTTTGATTGATTGATTTGATTTGATTTAATCAATTTCTATGCCGCCCACTCAGCATCCAATTCATGCAATGGGTTGACCTTTCAGAAGCATGGAAACAGTTCAATTTCCATTCAGAAACAATGCACATGTTAACCTTTTAGATCCAGATGAACTTTGTGATCAAGTGATTTATGTGATCTTCAAGTCTTCAGGCTGCATTCCCTGACCAATGCCTAGCAGCTCCTGTGGACTCAGAAATCACAACTTAAAGCAGAAAGGGGAAACATTTGGCTCTCATGATTGCTGTTGAACTGCAGCATCCATGATTTGTAACCATCAGTTCTGCTGGCCAGGGTTGGTAAGCGTTGAAGTCCAACAACACTTAAAAAGCTTCAGACTCCTCCTCACCCCTGTCCTAATGGCATCGCAGTGAATACTCCATGCTCCCCAAAGATTACATGGCCTTGCATCTATAGAAAGTAACGCCTTTTTTTAAAAAAAATTACAACTTACAACGGGGTGCGTTCCCACAAAAAGTAACTTTGCCAAGCTCCTCCTCGACTCCCGGAATCGCTCCAGGACCGGCAAAAAAAACCCCGCTGGCAAAGTTTTCACCTCTCCCGGCGAGGTGGCGTGGGGGGGGGGGGAGAAACACCACCTGTGGAACTTCCGCCCGATCCGCAATCCTAACAAACTTTTTTTTCCCCCATAGGAACAAACCCCATTTTCCCTGACCGTGCGCGCCGCGCGTACATGCCCAGCCAGCATGGGAACTGGGGGACAATTTCTTGGGCATAAGATCTCCCCTTGTGTCAAAGACGATCCCTCCCGCACACTTTATTTTTTTATTATAATAATAATAATAATAATAATAATAATAATAATAATAATAATAATAATAATAATAATAATGATGATGATGATGATGATGATGATGATGATGATGATGATGATGATGTCCCTCCTGCATCGAGCCCCATTGATCAGCCTTGCTTCCCCGGTGGAGCCATCGCAAGCGCGACCCGATGGGGTCCTTTTTTGTGCGCGCCGCGCCTCCAGGGCGCAAACTTTTCTCTCTCCGGTTCCCCCATGCTCAAACTCCAATGGGCTGCGCTTCTGACCTGGCCAAGGGGAGGTGGGAGAGGAGTAGTGGTGGGCTCCCAATTTTTTTTACTACCACACTGTGGGTGTGGTATGGTGGGCGTGGCCAGGGGGAAGTGGGGTGGGATGGAGGGGGGGTTCCACTCCGCCTCTCCTTGTCCCACCGGGGCGCGCCTGGGCTGTCCTCAGCAGTCGCTGCCGGAGCCGAGCTGAGGCGATGGGAGCCGAGAGAGCCCAGAGGGACAAGTTGCTTTCTTTACGGGTCTTCAAGGCCAAGCCAGCAGTAAGTGCTCTCCCACGACCCCTTCCCTATCTTAACCCGAGCATCTATTTCTAGGTCAAGGTCAAGGGTCTCCCTCCCTAGCTCGAAAGCCATTGGTGTCCCACTCTAGGGTCAACGCTGTCTGTGTCTGCATGGTCATGTGGCAGGCATGACTAGACACCGGTAGTGCACGGAATGCTGTTCGCCTTTCCCAAGCAGTACCTATTTATCTACTTCATTTTTTTAAATTTATTTTTCCTTTCGAACTGCTCGAGTGACAGGAAGCGAGTCAGGCACTAACTCCATTGTGCAGCATTCAGAGCTCGAACTGCTGACCTGCTGACCGGGTCAAGTTCAGCATCTTAACCACTAAGCCACTGCAGTCCCATCTATTTCTAGAGAGGCCTTGAAGCTTCAGTCCATGCCTTTCCTCTCCACCTAGAGTTCACCTTTCTTGCCTAACAAGGCAACTTCCCCATCTTCTCTAGTGGCAGGGCTGCTGGAGGTGTAGCTTTCTGCTAAGGAAAAGATGCAGGTTTCCTCACATCATTCTTCCGCTTCTGTTGGAGTTGGGTTGGCTGAGGAGGATCCCATAACAATGATCTGGTTCTAAGAGGTGCAGGAGATCTTTGGGGGATGGGGGGACTGGCAGCAGAGCCCTTTCCCCACGGAGAAGTCTCTCAGACCTCTCCCTTCCACTCCCCAATTCTCCCTTCTACATCTTCTCTATCTGTTTCTTCTCTTATGCCTACCCATCCACCTGGCTATGTTTGGTCTGTATCCCACAGTAGACATCCCAGAGCCAACCCTGCCATCAGGCAGAGTCCACCAGTTCTCTCCCACAACAGTTGCTGGGTAGCAGTGGTGGTGGTTTCCCTTGCTCAAAAGCCAGTCGTATCTGACTCTAGGGTTCAACGCTCTTCTCTGTTTCAAAGCCAAAGAGCCAGCGCTGTCTACTTCTGCAGACGTTTCCGTGGTCATGTGGCAGGCATGACTTGACACCAGGGCACACGAAACGCTGTTACCTTCCCACTGAAGTGGTCCCTATTTATCTACTTGCAATGTCTTGCTTTTGAACTGCTAGGTTGGCAGGAGCTGAGACAAAGACGGGAGCTCATTCCGTCCTGCAGTGCTCCGGAATCGAACTGCTGACCTTCCACCTCCCAGTCAGTGTCTTAGCTACTTGAGCCACTGCAGATAACAGGGGCAGCCCCTGGTTTTTCACCTCTGAGAGTGGAGAACAGAGCTGTGGGCTCCAGGCTCTTCTTCCTGGAACATGGTGGGGAATCTCACTCCCAGACTCTGGCACTCTAGCTTAGGTACCCAGCTCAATGAGTCAGTCAGCATATTATACTCATTACATTTCATCAAGTTGATTTTTATCCTATTCCATACTGACCCTAAAGCTGCATACCCTAATCCTTAGTTACACTCAAGAAAAGCACAGTCACTTTCCCCTGCAAACCTCCCATCCTGGACCACCTGCCTTCTCCATCCTATCCTGATATTTGCTCCTTACAGCCCTTTCCTCTACTCTCTGTGCTAATAGCCATAGACTAAATATGTTCTGCCTTTACATCAAAAGCCTGGGGGTGGGGGTGGTCGTTTTTCTTTCTTTTTCTTTTTTTAACAAAACTCTCAAAATCCCCAGCCAACATCCCTGCTTCTCCAAGCTCTGTTTATACGCTTTCCTGACTTGAGATCACACCAAAGGGGGCTTCTACATTTGACAGTAAAGATGCTTTAGAGCTGTTTGTGTACATGTGTGAATGTGATCCATGGTGGAGAGAAAGTAAGAAAGAGAAAGAGCAATAAAATAAACTGTAATGTAGACATTAAGGGTAAAGATAAAGGTTTCCCTTGCTCGAAAGCCAGTCGTATCTGACTCTAGGGTTCAGTGCTCATCTCTGTTTCAAAGCCGAAGAAGAGCCAGCATTGTCTGCTTCTGCAGACATTTCCGTGGTCGTGTGGCAGGCATGACTAGACACCGGAGTGCACGGAATGCTGTTTCCTTCCCACCGAAGTGGTCCCTATTTATCTACTTGCAATGTCTTGCATTCGAACTGCTAGGTTGGCAGGAGCTGGGACAAAGATGGGAGCTCATTCCATCCTGCAGTACTCGGGAATCGAACTGCTAACCTTCCTTCTCCCAGTCAGCGTCTTAGCCACTTGAGCCACTGCAGTCCCGGTAATGTAGACATTACACTGCCTTTTAGTGCTAGAAATAAGAGTTATTATTATATATCCTATCCCAAAATGGTGACCAAGAGGTTGTAACAGCTCATAATTAGGGAAAAGGGGTGTCCCCACTTAAAATTATGCAATGATGAACCTGCCCCCCACCCCAGGTCGACAAGTTGTCTACATCAGGAGAAATCTCAACAGCTAAAAACTTTGAACATTGTTTAACAGATCTCAAGTCAGGAAGTTTAGACCTAAATGTCTAACTTTATAATGAAGGAATTTAAATTTCAAGATGTGACCCACACCTTTTCCTTTGGGAGTTAACACTAACCCAAGGTATGTGTGAATTGACTCTGTAGTTATTGGAGGGCAAGGCAAAGCACTCCCCACATGTTCAGAAGCAATTTTGCTTACAATGTTAACTTCCATTGTGCCTTGGGAAGGCTGAGAAATTTCAAACAGTTTGCCCAGGATAAAGCCTTGTCCTCTTTTGAACAAACTACTGAATCTAGCTTTCCAAAGTTTTGTCTACTTATGTTTCCCTCAAAATACAAATTAAATTATTTAAAAGAATTCAGCATATTTTAAACATATTCATTGTAGTCTCCTCCTTCTATGTCTGGGCCAGATGTGAAACATGCCAAAATGAAGCCACCTTTTGGTGAATTCATCCTGTAATTCCTTTCGCCTGACCTAGTGTGAGAAAGATTAGCCAGCACAACAAGGTTGCCGTTATTGTGGTTCAAAAATATGACACTCATTGAGGAGACTCTTTCTGTGTACCCTGTTTGTTGTGGTAAACAGCATGTACAGTTTATAAAACTGAGACTGATGCCCTGAAAACAGGTTTTAGATGCTTATTGAAAAGGGAGGTTGTAAGGATTTGCCACTGATTCCAAGGATTTGTGCCCATTCTGCTGTTCAGGAGAATTACGGTAAGCATCCGCTCTGTGTGTAGAACCAATGAGTTGGCATGAAATGTTATCTCCCTTCCTCAGAGATAATCACAGAAACAGTCCAATATATTAGGGGCAGATTGGTTTATGATCATGATTACGCCTTTCTACTTTGGCTTGTAGGCTTTGTGCCAGGGATAAGAACTTTAGTTATTGCCAGTTTGCAACTCCCACCATCATGAACAACTGTCATCTGGGGGGGTGATGGGTTGTGGCCACCAATGACACCTGGAGGCAAAGCAGTTCCTCACCTCTTCTTTATTTGATCCATTTATTCGAAACATTTCTTTTTCTCTTTGTCCTTATCCCTCTGCCAAACTAAGCTTTCTTCACCCAAAACAGAGCTCTTTCCAAGGACCAGCCAGAGAATCCCAGCCCTGGGCTCCTGTTTCCACTCCTCTTTCTTGGTGCTCTTGAAATGAGCCCTTATCCATTGAAGAAGGGCTATACAGTAATTACAGGAGCGGTTCCCCACACTCACATAAGTATCTTTCTAAGAAGCAGGAGGATATAATGGTCAACGTAACAGTTTCTGTATGGATGATTATTTGGGACTTTGCAAAAATTAGTTTTTCAGGGTCCCAAGCCCCAGAAATCCCTACTGGCCAGATGATGATGTTGGTGATTATGTTACTCCTCAAATCATATAACTCTTCCCGAGGTCTTGCCCGACCTTACCTAACTCTCTTAGGTTCTTCGCTTCCTTTGCTACTAGAATTTTTTTTCCCCACCCAAAGGACAAAATCAGTTATTCCTCTTGTTATTTCATAATTTGGAGAGATAAAAAGACATTGCCTCCCTCCAACAGTTTTTTTTAATAATAATAATAATTTAAAAGCCTAAACTTTGGAAATACTCTTTCCCTCTACTAAGATACCAGGTAGTTTGTTCACTAGCCTTAGATGTCTGCAGCTGGCTTGCATGCAATTGGCAAAGGGGAGATGTTATGTGTTGTTATTTACCTTGTTATATATGATGACCCTAAGGGTTTTTTCTAACATTCTCAAAATAAATAATCACAGAGCAGGTTTCAACACTCCCTCACATATATACTGTACAAACATACTGTACCTCACAAATTCAAAAGCCATCTTAAGGCATACTTTTTCTGACCAGATTGTTCTCTCTCTCTCTCTCTCTTACACACACACACACACACACACACATGCATGCACGCGCGCGCACACACACACACACACACACACACACACACACACACAACTCAGCCTCCCCTTCATCCTATCTCCCAAAGCCATTGTCTTGCTTTCCATCAAAAAATAATGACAGAGATTTTGTTGACAAATATGAATAATCCCAGATAAATGATATATGCCTGCAAGGCCTTGATACAAATACAATACAATTTCCCCTCTCTTAGGCTCAAGAAGTGGGGAGATGGCCTTTTTTTTTGAGGCAAACACACACATGCAATTGCGTTTTCATTCTGTGAAGGAGAATTGCTTCATAGCAAAAAATAAAATAAATACTCAGACCAAAAGTCTGATGGAAAAGAGGAAAATATATATTGACTCAGAAATCTTAACAGGTTGGCTTCAGGTTCATTAGAATAGGATAAAGAGTTAGATTTATTTTAAGGAAAACAATGAAACATGTTTTTCTACCATTTTAGCCATGTGGTTGGGGGGAAAACCCAGTAAGAGAAGCTCCCTTCTCCCAAGGAATATGTGTTAACCCTTTATATGTTGAATTGCCATATCCCAACAGTATCGGGGCATGAGGTTGCTCCTGAAACTATAGGACTGACCCTCCCATCTGCCCTCAGCAGCATAGCTGATGAGATATGCCAACCAACAACATCCAGAGTTTTGTGCTTTGCCCATCTCTAGCCTCTACATTTAATGGTAGCCGCTTCAGACAATGTCTCTGAGTATGTTTACCACTTCTGGCATATTTTCTCATTCCTCTCTTCCCAGACACTGACCTTGGACAGAGCAGCTCTTAAAAAAGATGTTGTACTATATCCAAACCAGTCTCAAGGATCCTTGAGCCAAGACAGTGACAAGGAGGAGGAAAAGAAGAATTACATGCCATTTCGACTTATAGTGATCCTTTAAGGGTTTTCTGTGTGTGTGTGTTTTCATGTCAGATTACTCTGGGTTGAAAGGGTTTTTGCAAGGGGACGCCCAAATGAGGCTCCTTTCATGTCCCCCATCATGCAGCTCTTGGGGAATCGAACTTTGTCCTTCCAGTCTCCATGCACAGTGCTTTTACCCACTGAGCGACCGGGGAGTAACAGGTATTCAGATGTAGCTTACCATTTCCCTTCTTCTGGGGACTCTCTAGGACTGTACAGCTTGCCAACAGCTAAACACACTGGTTCTTTTTCCAAAAGACACTGAAGTAAATCAAACCCCTTGATTTCTGGCTCTGTAACCAAGTACCCAATTGACTGAGCTATCTGGCCCCCAATTCTTTTTACCTTAAGTCAGAGGTGCCCAAACTTTTTGGTCCATGGGCCACTCACGTCATTCAGGGGGCCAGTTACTACACCCGGGGGCTGGTTCCAGCCCCCGGCGCCAATTCGTCCGGCCCACAAAACCCTCATCGCTCCTGGGAGTGGAAGCAAAACACGCCTGTATGGGCACATTTTACTTCCACTCCCGGGAGTGACGAGGGCTGCGTGGGCCAGATGAATTGGCGCCGGGGGGCGGATCTGGCCCCTGGGCCACTGTTTGGGCACCCCTGCCTTAAGTAGTTGGTTGCAACAGTCTGTACCTTTTGTTTTTGGTATATGACTCAGTGGTGAAGAAGCTCATCTTGTTAGCTGGAAGGTTGGCAAGTTGGTAGTTCAAGGCCTGAGTACTGTATGACAGAATGAGCACTCATCTCTGTCCCAGCTCCTGCCAACCTAGCAGATCAAAAGCAAGAAATTGCAAGTAGATAAACAGGGACTACTTTGGTGGGATAAAATCTTGGGGACATGAAAGGAGCCTCATACGGGCATGCCTTGAGTGGAGTTTCTAGTAAATATCCTTTCAACTCAGAATAAGTTCTGACACGAAATACCAAAATATACCAAAATTGTATTATTTTCTTCATTTCACGTAATTTATGATTTCTTGATGTTCATTTCTTTCACTTTAGTACAGTGGTTCCCAATGTGGGGCTCAGGTCCTACAGGGGGGCTTCAATTCCCAGAAGCCTAAGTCAGTACACTGGCTGATCTGTGCTTTAGGGATTTGATTGGGGAATTGAAGTCCAAATACCAAAGGTTGGGAAACACTGCTTTAGTAGCTTGCTGGTGGCTTCCCTCTTGATCCAAGAAATTATTAGACCCTGCCCAAAAGCTACCCCTTAATCTTTTCTCTTGAAATCTCCCTGTGCACAGCAAACTACCATACCATGGGGATCATTTCAGAGAGGCCTTCTCCTTCCTATGCAATGTTCCCCTTCCCAAGTTGTTGGACAGTGCCCCTGCCACCACCGTCCACTGGCTGTGCTCATGGAACTTATACCTCCACCACATTTGGAGGCTTATCTGTTCTTCACACCTTTAATAAGAGAAGATACAAATGTATAACTTGAAACATGGGTGCGCAAATGCATTGGGCATGTTTTTTTAGAAAATTCCTCTTTGTTGCCTCATATAGCTTTTATCTATGATTAGCCGGAGTAGATTTATGCAAAAGAAGAATATATCTGCTTACTCTGGGCAACTTATCTGTTGCAGAATTTAAGTCTTCCTTCAGGGAGAATTTAGGTGTATATCATTTGTTTGTTTGTTTACCTCAGGGTATGCATGGTCTTCTGTAGTTTTAGTTTAGTCTAGTGGGTGTCTTAAGAAGGCTTCCTACTTTACCACTAGAACAATCATAACACAGCCACACTGTCTCTCCATCCCATGGCAATTACAGCAAAAAATTGCCATTCCCCACCAATTTAGTGCAAATGCAGTGAGATTGCACTTGGCTACCAAAGATGCTTAAGAAGGCCTGTTTGACATGCATGCAATCTAAATTTTCACCCTTCAGCATTGCATGGCTGAAAACAGTGTACTTCTAACATTTCCATGCCTTTAGATTCCTATTAATTTTTTTTCTTGTATTCTTCTCATACCAAGGATTATTACCTGAACACATACACACACACAATTGTAGACCTCTCTTCCTCCTTTGTGTTTTATTTGTTTATTCTGCAAAACCATAAATCTCCATTGGCTTCTAAAATAATGTAGTAGTAATAAAAAGACCATAATAGATTTCTTTAGAAGGAAAGTCTGTCCATACAAACTCTATACAATAGTAAAAATTTCATGTCAGAGATTATTCTGGGTTGAGAGGGAATGCCCAAATGAGGCTCCTATCATGTCCCAAAGAGCTGGGACAGAGACGGGTGCTCAATCTGTCATGCAGTACCCAGGTCTCGAACTGCCGATTTGCCAACCTTTCAGCTAACAAGGCAAGTTTCCTAACCATTAAGACACCACAGCCCCTTCTAAAAACTCTAAAAGAGTGTTTAATTGTAGAATTTATATGGTTATAGGGAACCTGGAACACCTAAGAACAACCTGGCTTGGACAACATGCCATGAAGTTTGCCTAATGAAGTGACCTTTAAGTCACGGAAGCTTGCAATGTTTTTTTAAGTGATCCCATCAAAGGTATCACCTTCCTTCTGCATTTGTTTGATGGTTATAGGGCTCAGCAAAACTACCCTTGAGCGTTTAATTCAAGAAGAGGTGTTTTCCAGTGGTTTGTGCAACATGCACCAGAAGGTTCAGTAGGGAAGCTTGCCACCAGCTCTGGTGAAAGCAGAAGCAGCAGCAGCAATTACTCTCTTTAATGAGTGGGAAACAGGCCTCCCCAGACGTTGCTGAACTACAGTCCCAGTCAGCATTATTTGCTATGTAAGGCTGATCTGATGTGAGCTGTAGTCAATGGCTTCTGGAGTGCCACATGGTCCCCAGACCTGTCTTAAAATAAACTACACTACCACCTGAGAAGGCTATGGTGGACGTGGCCCAGGCCAGGATCCATCTTCTTCCCCTCCCAAAATATAATGAGGGAATACTACAACTGAGATATTCTAGGAGGAGAATGGTAGCTGACAGTCACAGAGAGAAGCTGAATTACCAATAGAATTCAAACCGGTGAGATGAGGAATGAAAAAGGGGAAATGTCAAATACACTGCCTATGGTAGCAGCCACTGCTGCAAACATGTGAGAGGATGCCACTCCCCACCACCACCAAACTAGACCCACCAGTGTCACCAATTTTCCCTTCATTTGAAGTCCAAAATTCTCACCTGAGAGTTGTACCAGTCATTCTTATTTATTGCCAGCCAGAACTCCTGGTGTCCACCGTAATTGGTGGGATGGAAGTCACAGCAGCCAATGGAAGGCAAACACATGGAGGACAGCCTGTTGGTTCCTGCTGCTCCTTTCCTTAGCTTGAAACTAAGAGAAGAGCAAGATGTGCGTCCTGAGGTTGGGCGATGCCCCATTTGAACAATATTGAACAAGAGTGGTGCTCCCAACAGTCAATGGTGGCGAATGGGCATAGAAACAGCTGGTATTCTATTGAACAAATGCTCATGTTGCCACCTGTAAAAATCTAGCCCCAAAACTTTCTCACAAAGTCAGGAAAAGGGTACAGGTGTCAGAAGATGAGACAACATGCTAGGAAAAAAAGGTATTGTTGGATGGTCCACAAGGTGTTTGAACTATGAATGACAAGCTACAGGGTTTTAAAAGAAACTTGGGGGAAGATATTGATAGAGCCTGAACTGCAGAAGGGGATTCTTGGAACACCGTCTGTTATCCACAGTCAGCTGTTTTGTGTTTGCACCATCCATGTAGCTCAGCATTTTTACCTTGCAATAGCCTCTCCTGCATCTCTGTGGTTATATTACTCAGGGTGCCCAGCTGCCTGAATCTATGATTAATGCCAGCTCCAGATCTGGCACTGGCAGCGGTGGGGGAGGGGATGAGAGGAAAAAAACTCTGGACCAGCAGTCGAACAGAAACAAGCCATTCCAGAAAGCAAAACTTGGAGATGTTGTGAACTTCCTTTTCTCAGAAGGACAGTGCAGAAGTGATGGACCTCTAAGCACAAGTCTGGTCCTATAGTTGTAGTGGGGAGGGGGAAAGCTGAGATGGCCATCTTAGCTATGGAAGAAATGTCCGAATTCCCACTGTGGGCAACAAAAACTGTGTGCATACTTTTTCAAGATCACTGAACATATTAGATCTCCTAGTCAGCAAGAAGCAAAGGAATGGGGAGTTTATAATTTGACCTAAAGGGCTTTGTAGTTTGCAAAGATTTAAGAATAAGCCCTCCCTGTTTACTTTGTAACATCTTAGATAACTCTAATTGACAGTGTCCGGTGCTCTCTGGGCAACCTAGCACACCCTTCCTGCACCCAGTATAGCCCAATTCCCATTAACAACTGTCAATACGACTGTGGATGATACAATTTATAGTCCAAAACCTCTTGATTCTACCAGGTGGTCTTAACAGAACCTTTCTTTGTTTATGTCAGAAACACCACAGTAAAATAGTAATGGCATAAATATACCACAAGGTACAGTGGTACCTCATACAACGATTTAATCCATTCCTTGGGGCTTGTTGTTGTACGAAACAATTGCTATATGATGCATGCATCATATAGCGATTTTCCCTATGGGATTCATCGTACAACGATTTTTTTCGCTAAGTGGTTTTTCCCATTGAAAAAGTATTGTACGATTTTTTCCATAGGGAAAATTATTATGTGAGATGCAATTTTCCCCCAAAGCCTAATTGTTATGCGATTTCATTGTTATACGGGGTGATTTTTGTATGAGGTTCCACTGTATAAATATTTCCAAGGTACTGTAGCAAATAAAGCGATAGAGTAGGACTCAGAAGGTCTGGGTTTAACCCCCACTCAGCCATGAAAACTCATTAGAAGAATGGAATTGGTAAATCCACCTCTTAAATATCTCTCTTAACCTGAAAGCTTTATTGGGGTCGCTAAAAGTCAGTTCTGACTTGACAGCACAAAACATGCAGCTCCCCTGGTGGCTTAGTGGTTAAGACGCTGAGCTGGAGACTGGAAGGTCAGGTTTCAATACCCGAGAGCTGCACTTGGAGACATGAAAGGAGCCCCATTCGGGCATCTCCTGAGCAGAGTTTCTCCAGCAAAAATCCCTTCAACCCAGAGTAATCTCTGACATGAAATTATTATTATTAGCACAAAACATAACATAAATACAGTAAAACCCCTACTTACGGGGGGGAAAGTCCATTCCGTAGGCTTTTGCTTAAATCGGTTTTTATGTAACTCTGGGCAAACCCATAGGAAATTGTGTAAATTGGGACATGGTTTTAGCACAAAATCATTATGTAAGTCGAATTTTATGTAACTCGAGGCATATATAAGTCGGGTTTTACTGTATATCAGATAATTTTCACTCAATAGTGGGCAACATAGACATAGCCTATTAAGTGAGCATGTGAGGGCCAGCTAACTTAAAACCTTCCATGATATGTCTTGAAGGGCACAAAGAACACTGGCATAGGTGTGATGTTGTCTGTTCTTCTCTGCACTCAGAAAGGACTGAGTCGGTGTGAAAAAGACTGTGTGAAAACTCACATTTCTTAGATTCACTCGGCCAGCTCCAGTCTATTGCCTATTAAGTGAGTTTTAAGCAAGTCAGTTCTCTGTGTGACCAGGGGGTTGGGTTGGCGGGCAAGTGGGTGGGATTTACTTTCCTGGTGTTCTTAAGACGTGCATAGTTCTTTCCATATTGTCATCTTTGGCATTCTCCCTTGTTCCTTCAGCGTTCATGGATGTTCTGAAAAAAAAATGTTTCCTTGATTTTAATCTGGTAGCTGAAATAAGTACAGTATGTGGGAAACTGCCTTACCCCAAAGCATATCATCCTTTTGACTGGTACAGGATAGCGTCCTCAGACACTACTCTACTCTGTATGGTCTACATCCTGCCATAAAGCCGTTGCAATCTCCTTGCAGGGAGCAGCTGAAACTCATATGTTTATCCCCCGTGGCTTGACCATCCTCAGATGTTTCCTCACCATTAATAACCCAGAAGGTGCCAGCGGCAGATGGTGAAAGACGTCTGTAAACCCTGACTGTCTGCAAGGGTGCCAGCAGTTCTTGCGACTGAGGCATCGTTCTTGATTATCTGGTGTATCTCGGCAAGCAGCCACTGCTAGGTCTTCCTGGCACAGGGCCGCCACACAGTATGAAAAGGAAAACCATTAATTTCCAGACAAGTCTAACTTCTTGAATCGCAGCATGCATCTACTGCCTGAAACGTTAATACAACCAAGGAGGTAAAGTGGGAAGAATAGCATCTGATATTAGCCATGCTGAGACATGCCAAAGGGGGAGGGGATGCAGGACACAAACACTCTGAAGGGTCCCGGTTAGTTTAGATTCCATAGTTCTCTCTCACTAGGAGGAAAGGGGATTAAGCATAGGTAGCAATCCAGACTCCTGGTCTTTTCTTGCTTTCCTTTTTATTGCTCTCCCCTTTAGTATCTCTGTGCAGCATGCTAAGTATCAGGCACTATCCTTGTCACTTCACCTCCTTAGGTGTATCCTTTTTTTGCCTGGTTACCACCACCACCACCACATTAGCATCAAGCTCCTACTCACAGAGTAGAATACATTTTGGCTCTCCACATGCTTTGGACGTCCAGAAGCCCTTGGCGATTTGGCCAATGGTGAAGGATAACTGGAGGACTGTACTTTGCCCACGCTTAGTGGAAAGGGTAAATGGGGCAGTTTTCCATCTCACATAGTCACACACATGTCAGGAAGCCACAATTGCCAGGACTGTGCAAAATGGATCTCTAGCACTACACGCTTTCTCCACTCAGGCATATTTTTATAAAAGAGATACTAAATCCTCTGAGCAGGGTTGAATATCCTGACGTGAGAAATAGAGTGATTTATTGTGAAGCAGAGGTATGCAACTAAAGGAGTGGTTCCCAACATGGGGCCCATGCCCCACAGGGGGCTTCAATTTCCAGAAGCCTAAGTCAATACATTGACTGATCAGTGCTTCTGGGAATTGAAGTCCAAAAACCAAAGGTTTGGGAAACACTAGTCTAGAGAGAGAAGCAACTGCATATATTCAAGTCATGGTGAACTTAATCTCTTTTCTCATCTTATTTATTTATTAGATTTATATCGTTGTCCGCTCACCACAGCGACTCAGGGCGACTTACAATCAACATAAAATATAGCTTAATTAAAAACATCTTTAAGCAAACCACAGATGATCTGATGTAAACTCAGTTAGGGTAAAGTACTTGCATTTTATGTTAAGTGCTCTGAATCAAACAAAGATTACCTTTACATGTCAGAGAGAGCGCTATACAGTACTATGCAAAACAAACTCCATCTAATACTGGTGATATATCTATAATGACCCTGGTGAGATTAGGGTGTTCAGGCATCCATTGGCAGACAGTGAATATGGGAAATGGAAAATCCTGTGAGCCCTATTAGATATAACTTCACAAATACAGTACTCAGCTGGGACATGCTTGGAAATCCTACTTTATTATCACAATTCCTGTTTTAATTGGCAAGGTGCTAATTCAACAGTGGTTCAGTTACAATTCCTTATCCCATCTTCAGTTGGCAGTCTGTGTTTTTTAAGCATTGCCTATACTTACTCAGAGGGACTGTGGTGGCTCAAATGGCCAAGATGCTGACTGGAAGGCGGCAGGTCAGCAGTTTGATTCCCGAGTACTGCAGGCTGGAATGAGCTCCCGTCTTTGTCCCAGCTCCTGCCAACTTAGCAGTTTGAAAGTACAAAATTGCAAGTAGATAAATAGGGACCACTTCGGTGGGAAGGTAAACAGTGTTCCGTGCATTCTGGTGTCTAGTCATGCCTGCCACATGACCATGGAAAAGTTTGCAGAAGCAGACAGTGCTGTCTCTTTGGCTTTGAAATGGAAATTAGCACTGAATCCTAGAGTCGGATACGACTGGCTTTCAAGCAAGGGAAACCTTTACCTTTACAGGTATACTTACTCAGGGACTGTAGTGGCTCAAGTGGTTAAGATGCTGAACTTGCTGACTGGAAGGTCAGAGTTTGATTCCCTGGTGTGCATGACGGAATGAGCTCCCGTCTCTGTCCCAACTCATGCCAACCTAGCAGTTCAAAAGCAAAAAAATGCAAGTAGATAAATAGGGGTCACTTCGGTGGGAAGGTAAACAGCATTCCATGCACTCTAGTATCGAGGCATGCCTGCCACATGTTCACAGAAATGTCTGCAGATGCAAACAGCGCTAGCTCTTTGGTTGTAAACAGAGATGAGCACTGAACCCGAGAGTCGGATATGACTGGCTTTCGAGCAAGGGTGTGTTATGATCTTTGGTTGACAGCTCGTTGCTAAGCAGCTACATTCTTTCTTTTGTTTACTCATATCTCAGATTCTACAGATCTTAAGTCAGCCTCATGTGTTAGACAGCCAAACATGACATCAGAAACAGCTGGTGCATTCTTAACATACATTAGGAGATCAGGTGTGTTCCCATGATCTCATAGATTCCATGGGGAGGGGGAACACCTGTAGAGTCTAGGAATTTCCCAGACATAAACACATGGCATAATCCAGGTAATTTCCCATTACGTAATGCGATTACCTAATGCATTGCAAAGGGTGGCAGGAGCCACTCTTTCCCCTATTTAAGGAGTGCCTTTTCAGAACCCAAATCGGTTCTCTAACCCAGGGCTACCAAACTCATGTTGGCTGAACTCAATCCCTAAGGGGAACAACTACCCATGGCAGAATGAGCCCAACGGGGCATGGAATGGAATGAACTGGATTGGATTCTATCTTGGATATTATTCCCTGCCCAACAAACTGATGGATTTCTGAGACTTCTGTCTCTATGAACTCTTTTCTTTTCACAGGTATTATATTATGCTTTGCTTCTATGAAATTGCATCTTGGAAAATAAAGCTCTTTGTGAGTTTTACTATCTGCTGAGTTGGAGTCTACTTCTCAGGCAGATCCAGGTGCTATTGCGCTCTGCTTTACATGCTACTAACTAAATAACTGCATACTACCTGTATCGGACAGGTGGGAGCACAGCGACCTGGGTTCTGGACGGAGAGGTGACAGATGGGCTGTTGAGGGAGTTGCGGAGTAATGGAAAATCTAACAGCCTACTGATCGTAACCAGCCTCTCGAACACCAGCAAGGGTTAAGTCCATGATAGGGTGACCTTTGCCCTATACTTACTCATTCATTACTATCTACTTAAATAAATGTCTTAAGATTCAAAACTACATTTTTTAAAAGTACTAAATTAAAATTATGTACCTATTTCTGCAAAAAGAAGCATAACATGGGTGTGTGTGTGTGATCCAGGGATTGGCAACAAGGCCAATGAACAATTACTCTTGTTAGGTTGAAAAGCTTGTTTCCTGATGGCATCACAGGGTTTGAATCAATCAGCAATGTACACAGCCAGCTTCTTTTTAAAACTGCCAGTGCTAGAACTCAGCCGTGCAACTACATCCCCTTCCTTATTAACCATGAGCACCGGAACTATGGGCCGTTGGCCCAATTAGGCCCTTACATATCATTAATGTGGCCCATGGTGAGCACCCAGGTGCTCACCATGGACTGCCCCCCACCTGCCCCCACAGCTGATGTCAGCAGCACAGCGCGCCAGGTTTACCCTTCCAGCGCCACAGATTTTGAAACACAAGAGGCTCTGAAAATTTCCCTAACGTGGTGATTGGCTTTGACAAAGGCTGCAGAGGGGATGGGACCGAGCAAGAGGCTGCTCGGAGCCACCAGGACAAAGTGTGATTGCCACCACCACTGCTGCTGATGTCGAAACTGTGTGTCAGGGCGGGACCAGCCAGCAAAAAAAGTTTGGGCACCACTGTTATAAACATTACAATTGTAGACAGCTGCCTCTACTGGCCAGCTCTGGTAATGCTCCATAGAAGTGATTTATTATTATTATTATTATTATTATTATTATTATTATTATTATTATTATTATTATTATTATTATTATTATTATTATTATTATTATTATTATTATTATTGAATATTTTTAGACCTGTAGCTAACTGAAACTGCTGAAAATGGAACCGCAGCTGGGTTATTGAGCCAGTCTGACTTCTGTATCTTTATAGACACCAAGAGACAAGAGTTTTGGGTACCTGATCTCTTAGCTCTGTCAAGATCAACAGAAGAAAGAATACAACCCATAATAATATTTCACCACGCTAACTATATGTTCGATGTTTTTAATTTTAATTTTTTAATTTAATTTAATAGTCATATTTATATATGCCGCCCACTAAGGCAGAACCCAACTCAGGGCGGCATTGCAACAAGTTCTAAAAACACATAAAAACACTTTAAAAGACCCATATCCCACCCACTTTAAAAGACCTATATCCCACCCACCCATCCCACCCACCATAAAAAGAAGAAGAGAGAGTTCTTAATTGTTTACATAAGCCAGCAGGCGGGGACCGTATTCCCATTAGGGCCCCACACCTGCCCTGCCAGCCAGGTCTTCAATCCTTTCCTGAAGGGCAGCAATTCTCTTTGAAGTCTTAGATCTGTTGGCAGGAGGTTCCAGAGAGTTGGTGTGGACACGGAGAAGGCCCTCCTTGGGGTGCTGGGTAGATGTGCACCCCTAGCTGATGGCACTATTAGAGAGCCCCTCCGGTCCGCTCTGGTTGGATGGGCAGACACTCTTGGGATGATGCGGTCTCTAAGGTATCCTGGAAAGAATGCAACGTTATACTATAAGCATCCACTGGCAGTGTCTTAAATGGCCTTCCTTCCGGCGTTGTTCAACATGCCTGAGTTGGTCATCAGACACTTGCAACATATTGACAGGTCTACCCTCTTCTCAACTCCCCCGGAACAATTTAACGACACCCGCTGGCAAAGCATGACATTCAAGAAATACACTAAAGGGCTTTGTTTCTGCTGTCATAGTTCTGGGGTCTGGAATAGTAAATGGAAGTACTGGAGTCGAGCAAAGAGGGTTTTGCAGAATGTAGGCAATTATACGGGGTGTGATGATTATTTTTGGTTATGGGGTAGTTATAACAGTTCTTATAAGCTTAATTATACCTTGGTTAACACTACTATTGAAGATATATATGATGTATTTCCTATGTTTACTCCTGATTATTCTGCTATAGCTAGTGGTTCAATTTGCAGCGGAATACAAATTAAGGATCCCAACATGTGGTTCTTTTTTAATGGAGTTGCCATGAATTTTCACCCGGGACAATATCAATGTGCAGCACTGGGTTATTTTACTTTACCCGTATAAGTGTAAACACCGCTTCAGGCTGATGCATGATGCTGGCGGGCTGTGGCCGGCCCCATGGGTTCTGGTTGCAATGATGAAGTGATAATCGATGCTCAGCTTTCTGATGGTAGCTCCTGGTGAAGAGCGATAGGAGGTGCTATCACTGGAGCACTCACCTTGGGATCGTACCCAGGTGTCATTTCCCAGGAAAATAGAAGATCCATTTTGGGACTTACCTGTAGGCTGGAGAAATCAGTCAACGCCACAGGGAGGGTTATACAGGACCTTCAAATGGAAATCACTGAGCAATGGATCAAATGCAGGACAGACTGGCCATAGATTACCTATTAGCAAAATCTGGAGGATTTTGTAAACTGGTCGGGAACCAGGGGTGTCAGGTGAAATTCCAGGATCTGAATAATACTATTGAGAAAGAACTCCAGGATCTGCAGGAGACTATCACTAATAATGTACACACTGATATTAATCTCTTTGATTGGATGACTTCTTGGTTGCCTGATCTGTCTGTCCTCAGACAATTTTTCTTTTATGGGGTCATTGCTATTATATGCCTTATACTTATATGTTTCTGCATTTATTGTATTCCTAATCTTATTTCTATATGTAATACCTGCCCACTGTGTAGAAGGGAGGCTTCTGGTTTTGCAAGACGGCAATTGTACTCGATGCAGTATCATCCTCTTGAACAAAGCATCAGGAGTCAGGAGGGGTATGATGTCCAGGAGAACAGCGATGATGAATATGGAGGAGTAGTTATGGATTATGCTGATCATCAGGGGTATAATTGGCCGTCCCTCTCTCAAAATTAAAATAAAGAAAGAGGACATGTGGGAATCTATCTGCTTTTAAAACTGCTGTAACCTGTCTGTATTATCACTCTGCATTTTTCACAGAGCCTGTGAACTGTGATGGAGGCAATGCTGGTTTTGCACATGCGTAGTGGTGTGTAAAATGCTGAGTCATTTCCCATATTTGGAGCTGGTTGTAATGCCATTCTGAGGATCTGATAGGCTGATGTGTGTGTGACTCATGTAATCTTATACTCTGTTTAATAAAGCAGATGCCATTATTCCTTTGTTGAGCTCTAAGACTGCAGCAGTGTATTTCTTTCTATCATGATTTCTCCTTTTTACTCTATTCCTAACAGAGCTGGCTCTTTGTTTAGGAACTTTGTCTTACTCTGACTCTCTCTGACTCTTATCTGCTCTGAGTAACTCTGGCAAAATCTCAATACCCAATCAGTTAATCCACATTGACATGGGCATTTTGATCCTCCCCTCCTCTTCCAGGTGCTGTCCTTGGATACGGTGGTTAAGCTGCTGTATCATAGCCAAAACTGTTGACATTGTAAGTTCGATCCTGAGAGGGCTCAAGGTTGACTCAGCCTTCCATCTTTCCAATGTCGGTAAAATGAGGACCCAGCATGTTGGGGGCAAAATGCTAATTAACTTGTGAATCACCGAAGAGTACACTAAGAGCTATGGGGCAATATATAAGTGCTATTGCTATTGTTACAATGTACATTTTGATGCAGGCAACATTTTGCCTCACTTTTAGGCCAAAAGTCAACTCAGCTATATTGTTTCCTGCCAGCTGGGAGTGGAGTAGTGCAGACAGAGACCTTCATTATACTCCAAATACCTAGCCAGGCACAAAGGGCCAGTGCAATTTGGGGAAGGTCAAGCATTGGCTGTATCTGTTCAGATTTGAGGCTTTGCACCTCCAGCCTCTTGGGGATTCATAGCACAGGCTGGAAAGGAAATTACCTTGGAATTAGATACAAAAGCTGTTGGTGTTCCAGGTGGTTTCATTCCAGAAGGACAATAGCTGAGTCTAAGTGTCAAGTAAACAGAAGCATTGTTCTCTCTCTTTCATCATCATCTCCAACTGCAGGGTTTTGAAACACTGATCAAATTTGCAACACCTGTTTGCTAGAGAGGTCATGGTGGGATAAGGTGCACAACACTAGCAGTAGTCTATCCTTTTCCCCACCATTTTCAGGTGTTGGCGAATTGGGGCGCAGCGGCGGGGGGGGGGAGAGATGCTGGCAATTTGTTTCCAGTCAATTTTCACATCCTAGGTTAACAATACAACAAACCATGTCCTGGAGTTACACCAGTAGGGATGGGAATAGGTTTATAAGATGGGTGCTTGTAGGTCTACCCCAAGGATTCTCACGCTGCAGCCTGTGGGCCAGATGTGGCCTGCAGCGCCATTTCATTTGCCTCCCCCATTGCCTCCACCACACCAGGAAGTGTGATGTGGTGGAGGAAGGGCAAAATGGGTATCTGGCCCCTGAAGCTGTCTGAGGGAGCGTGACCCGGCCCTGGGCTTTAAAAGATTGAGAACTGCTGGTCTACCCCAACAGAGCAGGCCCAGCAAAGAGATTGGTGAGATACTTGTGTGAAACATTATCCCAGCAAAGTGTTAGATCTAATGTAGTGTGTAGAGCAGGGGTTCCCAACCTTTTCAAGCCGGGGACAAGGTCACACTCTCTCAGTCAGCTTCAAGGGCTGCCTGCACAATGGGGTGGCCATTTTGTCCCAACAGCTTTGAATGGATGGCCGTTTTGTTTCTTGAATGCCCTTGGAGGGGCAAGAGGCACATGAAATGGATCTGCAGGCCAGATCTGGCCCATGGGCCTTAGGTTAGGAACCCCTGGTGTAGAGGTTAGAAAGCTGGAGCAGGATTGAAGTGATGCGGGTTCAAGTCTATGTTTATTCACAAAGTTGACAGGGTGTGTGTGATGGTAAAGCAGGGAAGGAGGGGAACCAGGTGCACAACCTCACCTAAGCAGAACATGGGTTAGAATGTAACACATAAATAAACAAGCAATGAAATAATGCCCTCCCTGTAAGATCAAGTTTAAGCTCACATGGCTCACTAGCCAGATGTGAAAAGTTAACTATGGAGGACAAGTTAACTGTAGAGCATGCTCCCAAAGAACTTGGCTGAGGAGAGGAACAAATATATCATAAAAACAAATGCTGTAGTGTAGAACATGGAACCCATGAAAGTAATAAGGTTTTGTGCCTTCCTCTCATTAGAATATAGTGCTAGAATTTTGGGCCAAACTGATTGTCACTAAACTCAGGCAAAAGAAAACAAAAACACTTCTTCACCTTGAGAAAACCCGAGAACTGTATAGAAATGTCTTGTAACCAGGTTTGTCTGTATCAGCGTCTGATGAATTCACCAGGTGTTCATGTTCTATAAGACAATAATAACAATAGGGAACTAGAAGCTTTTTTTAAAAAAACTGAAGGTTGGAATTCTCAATATGAATTTTAAGCAGAGCTTGGAAGATTCTGCAATTGCCAGAATCCTCCAGCTTGCGCAGATGTGCTCTTGCTGGGAGATGCTGGGAGTTGTAGACCAAAATAGGGAAATTGCCCATGGAAACTAGTCCAGCAAAGAGCATTGACTGAAACCAGGAAGGTGCTTAATCTAGGTCAGCTAAAAAGTAGCTAAAAAGAGTACGTGCTATTCAAAAGAGAGCCAAAAAAGAGACAAAAATGTGGAGGCATTTACATGGTGTTCTCAAGATGAGCTACACAATCTCTGTGCCTTATTTTCCCTGCAAATCTCTCAGTAGGTCAGGCCTTCCTTTTGCTCTTTGGTTCACCTGATAAATATTCATCTTGTTTAAGGTTTTTTCTCTCTCTTTCCTGTTTTTCTTTCCTTCTCATTCTCTCCCTTTTATTGCCCTGTGTAGCTCTTCCTGGTTGTTGGCATCATGGGGCTTGGAATAAGTGGCGCACTCATCTGCTTTCTACGGCAAGCCATCTACAAATCCAACATAAGGTAATGCTTTTGTTTCTGGAAGACAATGACTCTATTTGAGAAGGGATTCTGTGGTTTGCAACAGAAAATTGGGCCTCTTTTGGTCTGAGCTCTATGGCTCTGTCAGAGCAAGAACCAACCATTCCTATCTAGGTCCCCCACAGATGCTACTGGCCTCCAACTACCATCACAGGTGATGTCTATGAGGGGGTTGTGATCCAAAACACCCATTGGGGCACTAGGAAGGCTATGGAAGGCTGCCTTAAGTCCAGAACCATGGCAGCAAATTATCCTCACAAATTTTGAGACCATCACAGGTTTTTTGTTAGATCAGGGGTTCCCATCCTTTTTGACTGGGGGGCTGAGTCATGCTGTCTCAAGCAGCTTCAAGGGTCAGACAACCATTTTGCCCTGCCAGCATGATGGCAGTGACCATTTTGTCCCAACAGCTTCAAATATCCTTGGAGGGGTGGGTGGCAAATGAAATGGTGCCACAGGCTGGATCTGGCCCATGGGCCTTAGGTTGGGAACCCCTGAGCTAGATAATGGGGGGTTTGATGATGTATGCAGGAAGATAATCTAAATGCAGTGGTACCTCATACAACGATTTTAATCCATTCCACGGGGCTCGTTGTTATACGAAACAATTGCTATATGATGCATGCATCATATAGTGATTTTTCCTATGGGATGCATCGTACAACAAATTTTTTTGCTAAGTGGTTTTTCCCATTGAAAAATAGTTATACTATTTTTTCCATAGGGAAAACTGTTATGCGGGATGCCATTTCCCCCCAAAAAACGAATTGTTATGCAATTTCATTGCTATACGGAACGATTGTTGTATGAGGTTCCACTGTATTCTAAATAACATCACACTGTACATCTACAATGTGTATACCAGAAGTTCCACTTTGTATCCCTTCCCCTCTGCCCACCCCCAATCTCACTTTAGGTGGCAATTTCATATACTTTTAAATGCGCCCTACTGCATCAGAGGGTTTGTGAGTGTTGTTGCATTCACAGGGCTAAATATGGTTGCCAGCTGGGGAAGAATCATGTGTTTAGATGTAGAGTGATGGGAGAGAGGACGCTAAAGACCTGGCAAACATTGCGAGGAACACTCTCACTTTGATGTAGGCAGATTGATTTTACACGGAGCCAGCAGGATGGCCAAACACTTCTTTATTGCAGCATGGTCAATCTGTACATGAGGTAATGGCGGAGACGCAGCTCCTTATATAAGGTGTAATGCATTTGAATTTTCCCCCCACTGGCTCCCATTGGTCGCGGTAGCAGTGACGTCATTCGGAGGTACTGCATACCTGACGTGGTTCACCTGTGGCGGGAAGATTCCCGCACTTGTTATTGATTGGGTGCTTTGAACCATGTGGGCTGAGCTGCTTTAGCTGCGCTATAGCTGGCAGCTGAGTTGCATGCAGTGGCAGATGAATTACATGCATACACAACACTCACCCACACCATCAAAGGTGAAACTTGGAACCTACACTTCTGACCTGAAACTTGCTTTAAGTAAACTGGCCATGATTTTTGGAATTTTTTGTTTTTTCTCCTGAATCACCCGCACCTCTATGGATGCTTTGTCTGCCAGGGATCTGAGAAATGCCACCACCTCCTCCTCCTGCATCTTCATTAACTCTGTTGCTCTGGATCCAAACTATACAGCAGGGGTGACCAAACTTTTTGGGCCATGGGCTGTTCACGTGGTTCAGTGGGCCAGTCACTATGGCCTGCAGGCCATATCTGGCCCCTGATGCCAATTCATTGAGCCCACGAAGCCCTTGCCACTTCCGGAAGCAGAAGTGAAACACGCCCGGATGATATGTTTTACTTCTGCTTCCAGGAGTGACTAGGGCTTTGTGAGCCAGATGAATTGGCATCGGGGCCAGATCTGGCCTGTGGGACATAGTTTGGACACCCCTCCTTTGCAGAGATACAGAGGGAGAAAGCAAAGAAGACAGCTGGTCCGTTCTCACCTTCAGGTCCTTGATTTCATGCTTAGAGAAGGCCTGTGATCAGATACTGATAAAATGAAGGATCAAAAGCAACAGACTTTATGTCAGGATGTAGGCATTGGCCGGTGCCCAACCATGGCTGCCCCTAACATTGGGCTTGCTTCTGAAGTTAGATGGACAGGCGCACATACATACATACATACATACATACATACATACATACATACATACATACATACATACATACATACATACATACATACATACATACATACATACATACATACAGATGATAGAATTGGTCTATTAGAAAGAAAAGAACCCAAGAGCATCTGCTAAGAAACAACAAAAGGGTGGCCCCACCTCAGGATACTTAAAGCTCCACCTGATATTTATTTGAAATCTTTTTCCAGCTAAACATTGGATATAGGTTCTTGCCTCTTGAGATATCACCACTAGTCAAGTACAGTATCCAAGAGTTGACATGTGGATTCCATTTTTTTGTAGCTTTACGTACCTTTGGACTCAGGTTTGTTGCCAAACTGTGATTGAAAGGTCAGCATTAACAAAAATGAACATAAAGACATGGATAAATATGCATAACATGTTTATCATCTCTGACATGAAATTATTATCAGATGGAAGCAAACAATTGTTATTAATAATAATAATTTCATGTCAGAAATTATTCTGGGTTGAAAGGATTTTTGTGGAAGAAATTCCACTAGGAGAATGCCCAAATGAAGCTCCTTTTATGTCCCCAAGAGCAGGGACAGAGATGGGTGCTCAATCTGTCATGCAGTAACTGGGTCTTGAACTGTCGACTTGCCAGCCTTCCAGATAATAAGGCGAGCTTCTTAACCACTGAGCCACCACAGCCCCTATTATTTATTTAGTGTAATGGAAAAAGTAAACAAGAAATCATGATTGTCTCATGGTGTGGGCCAATGTTGGAATTCTTTGATACACTGAATCATTTTTGTGGGGAGAATCTGGAAACACTAGGGTTAAAACAAAACCTAGTGTCACATTGTTGCTATAATGCACACAATTCAGAAATGGATAAATAAATAAAATGGCAACATTGACAATGTTTTAAAAAGTTGCTGAGGGAACAGAAAACCCTAAAGACAAACCATGCAAGACAAGATTCCTCTTGGTAATGCCTACAGCCCTGGGCAAAAGTGAACAAGTGTGCTTAGGAAATAGAGTACGAACATAAATTTTAGAAATGTTTACACATAACCTTTATAAAACTTGGTTAGGAAACTGAAACCTGATTATCCAACTATTCTCAGAGAAAGAGTAGACAGCCCTTAATTTTAGGGGGGAAATAAGTAGCAGTAATAGTTTGGGGCCAACATCTTTATGGAAGCTCATAACATCTTTTCCTTGGAAGCAAACACTGTTCCCTAATTCTAAGCATACAGTTGTGCATTAATAGATGGACACTTTGTACACACACAAATGGAGTGATATTGTACATTTTTTCATGCACAATATTACTTTGTATCTGCATATATATATTTTTAAAAAGATGCCAACACATTGAGAGAAAGAGAAGAGGTTGTGTTAAATGAATATACTTAGAGGAAGAGAAAGGTGAGGCTAAGCATTGTCTTTTTTACTGCTACTTTTAAAAAAAGTTTTTAAAATAAATACCATAGCACTGACCCAATATAACACCCAATGAAACAGCAGTGGTTATCTGACAAAGTGCTACACTGGGAAAGCCCTATTCTAAAAATAATAAGTTCCGAGAGGAGAAACATGAAATTGTTCATTTGAGGGGTGGACTCACTGTATTGGCATACCCTTCACTGGAGCACATTATGCCACTACAACAATAATATTCCTCTTGAGTGTCTTTTGTTCCTCCTCCAAACTTTTATGCTGGTCAAATTTATTGTTATTTCATTTCATTTCATTTAATATTTGTACCCCGCTTTCCCCAGCCCAATGGGCGACCCAAAGCAGCAAATTACAACAGAGCATACAAAATACAATATATCAAAATACATACAATAAATACAATGGGGAAGAAAAACCCCCAATTATAATTACAGATAAAAATACAAGTTCGGTCTTAAATTGAAACAAAGTCCGGGCAAAGAACGGAATACACTTCCCTGAGCAAATAAGTGGCTCCAGGGGAAAACAGTAAGTCCTCGGGTGCAGCGGCAACAATGGCAGGTGCACCTGGCTCCCATCTCTGGAGCGATGTTGTGGCTCCGGAGAGACCCCATGGAGCCTCTAGTGCGGCAGCAGCAGCAGCAGTTTTTCTCCCCTCCAGGCGGGCGTGCCTCGGAGGGGGGCGATAAGCACTTCTGTTTCACAATTCAGAGTTAAGTCACTTGAAAAATATTTAAAAGGTGTTCCAAAATATATATCACCCTGGGACCCACTGGCTAGTGTCTCTTTGGACTAATATAGGTGGTCACATCAGATAAAAACAAGCAAATAAAAAATGTTGCCTATCACTACAAAAAAATTTAGGCCCTGCCAACTGAACAAAAAACAACAAAAAACAAAACCAACAAAAGACTAGAGGTTAAAAACCAGGCTGATTCACAATTAGCTGTATGTCTATCTTGGGGTAGATTGCAGGGTCATGTCCAGTGGTGGGATTCAGCAGGTTTGCACCAGTTTGTCAGTTTTGAAATAAAGTACAGTAATGCTAATTCAGGTGGAACGCAGGGCTTTCCCCTGGCCATGCCCACCATACCACACCCACAGAGTAGGTAGTAAAAAAAAAAAGAATCCCACCACTGGTCATGTCTTGTCAGAGAAAATGTGAAAGTGTGTGTGTGTGTGTGTGTGTGTGTGTGTGTGTGTGTGAGAGAGAGAGAGAGAGAGAGAGAGAGAGAGAGAGAGAGAGAGAGATACACACGTGTATATGCATGCACACCTCCAAATCAAAAGGACTCAATGATTCGACTCCGTATAATACTACCACATACAAACCAGAGTACAGCCAGCTAGATGGACAGTGTAGCATTCACTACTAAAGAATTTTATATAGGCATCTGGGTATGTTGTGACATTCCACTTTGTGACTTGCCCGAGTAGATTTCCCACAGAACGATATAAGGAGAGGCCACCAAATTTTACCTTCCCAGTGAAACTTGGTTTTGAGAGTGTGGAAAAAATAAAGACCTTGATGTCATTGTCACATCATGTGTGTCTTTCATTAAACATTCCTAGGTGGATATGCAGGCTGCCACATCTCTACATCTAGTTTTTTCGATACTGGAAAGATACCTTGTGGGAAAGACCCACCAAAGGTATGGAAGCAAATTCCAGTACAATATATAGTTACATTAGGCAGGTTTATAAGAAAAACAGATGAGTGTGCCAGTTCACCCATGCATACCCTGCCATTTAATGATTAGCAGCATTGAGGGATCAAATGCATGTATGAATGAGCCAAGAGAGATCAAGCAGCATCTTACATCGCCTTGAGCCCAACCATGTATTCAGAGTCCCTTCTTGCATTCAGTTGAAAGCCATTCAGTCAAGGCAAGAGAAAGCTGGCAACACAGATACCTGCACAAGGTAGAGCTACACATCTCCCAGTGTGACTTATGGGAGGGCAGAAGGTAAGCAGATGGAGAGACTTCTATGCATTGACATCCTTGAAAATCCTTGTTAAAACAGTAAAAACCCTACTTAAGGAAAAAAAACTCAATTCCATAGGCTTTTGCTTAAATCAGTTTTTTATGTAACTCAAAGCAAACCCATAGGAAAAAATGAAATTTTTATGTAAACCGAAACAAACCCATAGGGAAATGAATTTTTACGTAACTCGAAGCAAACCCATAGGAAATCATGTAAATCAGGACATGGTTTTAGAACAAAATCATCATGTAAGTCAAATTTCATGTAACTTGAGGCATATATAAGTAGGGGTTTTACTATATTGGTATTGTTAATACCAGCAAAGGGATTATATCAACTGGTTGATCCAGTCTGAAGCAGGGATCTTGTTGTTCAGCCACACTTTGGTACTTTTCTCAGTGGCAGTTTAGGCTAAGACACTGTGCCTGGAATCCATAAAAGGAATCATAAATGACAAGCCTTTTTGTTCTTCAACCAGAAGTGTTAGGATGGGGCATTCCTTTAACCTCCTCTGAAATCTTTTATAAGTCCTTGACCTTTTGGAATTTTACCCACCCATCGTAATCATTGGAGCTAGGTTTTGTCCACTCTCACATACAATGCCAAGGGAAGCAGGAAGAAAATGCTTGTCCCAATTTTAGTTCTAACCCATAAAGTAACAACCAGAGAAGATGGAGAAAGAAGAAGCAAACATAAAAGGTGATGGACCGCTCTTTCTTCTTTCTCAATGGCCCATACCTGCCTACCAAACTGATAGGATAGGGTGCCTCTGGCAAATGTACCACATGTCACCCTTTGAAGACACCTAATGCTTTTATAATATCTATTTGCTCCTGCTAAAACAATCATTGATTCAATTTGACACCAGCTGCCTAAGGCACTTAGTACAGCAATTATCAGCTGCAAAGCGTCTCTGCTTTTCCTTGGGAGTGAGCTGCGCACAGCATTGGAACCAAAAGTCCAGGGATAATCGCTAGCTTTCTAACAGGCACTGGCAAAGTCACCTGTAGGTCTTTGTGGGCCTCTAGACCTCAGGTAAATTACCTGTGGGCCCTCCTGGATCCACTGTGTTGCTAGGCAAAGGAATGCCTTGCCTCTGAGAACAAACAAAGTGCTTCCCCCTCACCTAGGGTTGCCATACGTCCTGGAAAACTGGGATTGTCCCAGATTCAAGATCGGAAAAATTGTCCCAGCCAGTTCAATAAAAATCATGTTAAAGTCCCAGATTTTTAAAACGTACTGATTGTGTATTATAACACACCATTAAAATAAATTCGAACTCTCGCCATCAAATGAGCGATTTCCTGCCACATTGGAGTTGGACTATACCTGGAGACATATCTTAACATCCTTGCCTCACACCACCGCCCAATAAGTGTGACCAGTGTGTTTACTGGAACTGAGGATGTTAAGAGTTGACCATGATGTGACTTCTCAGAAGTACAACAGATCTTCTTACAATAAAAATTAACTGTTGTAAATAAATTAATTTATGCATTGATATATTTAATGTGAAAGTGTTTCATAGCTGTCATTATACTGTTTTTTCCCAAAGGCTATTTTGTAGATAACCCACCATTTTTTATCAAGTATACTTCTGTCCCAGCTTTGTCATCGCACAATCACCAGCAAACTCAGAATATTGGAAGGGGTGTTAGGAGAGGTTATGTCTCAGGCAAAACCCACCCATTCAGTTATCTGTTTCAGAAATTTCTACCTATAGACATCACCCCCATTGACTTTGTACAGTAGGCTCTTGGGATCATCACCTAACTGGGCACTCTGGATTGAGGAGGGCCTCCTTAAAACTCATTGCCCTTGCAAGGGCTGAGGATTACTACTGCTTCTTCCGTGCCTAGGCCAGACATTAAACTGCCAAAATGAAACCACATTTTGGTGAGTTCATTCTGCAATTCCCTTTGCTTGACCTAGTGAGCGAAAGATTAGGCATCACAACACGGCAGCTGTTGCTAATTTATATAGTGATATGCAGATTTAGAAATATTTCTATCTATTCATTGATCAATAGATCAATCCCTTTATATTCCTGCCCTTCATCTTGAAACAATCCCAGAATGGACATAGTATACAATACATCATCATTAAAAATCTAATACAAAGGTATAACCAATGGTCTGTGTCAGATTCAGTACATATTGCCCTTCAACTTCAGCATCTCGTTTTTTATCTATCATAGAAGGGGAGACTGTGACTTATATAATTGCTGTAGATGGGCAACATAAAGGCGCCTCCCTGCTCTTTCTCTTCTTAGGGTCTTTATATTTAAATTAATCACTCCTCTGAGGAAAGGAATCTGTGGTTCTACTAAGATTGTTGGACTGCAACTTACATCAACCCAGTTCAAACTGTCTGAGGTACTTCCATACTCTGGGGTAGGCCTAAGTATTTCTACTTACAGTAATCAATTTTTGAGATTACCAATACATAGGGTCAGAGTAGTTTTACAATATTCTCTCCCCCTCCCACTCCTACTGCATATAAGCTTTAGGAATGGAATAAAAGCGAGGGAGGTAACTGTCATGCTCCCAGTGTAAACATCCACTATCTTTCATCAGGTGACCAGCTGGTGTTGAATACCAGCAAATTAAACACTTCTCCTGATTATCTGGGAATGATCAGGGGGAAGTGTATTTCCCCCCTTAAATTCAGTAGCTAATCATCACGAATTATCTAGCAAACTGGGGGGGGGAGGGGAATTTGGCCACTTCCTCACTTAGTCCTGTCATGTGGCTTCTCGCTGCTGAAGGCAAATGCAGTAGTATGTTCACCTGACGGGAGAGGATGAGGAGAGGATGCAGTGAGCCTCTTCTTCCCTGCAAAATGGATAGGTCATCTTTCTAAAACACTTTGCCCCTGCCAGTCACATACACCCAGTCTTATTTCCCTGCCCGAATGCGCATAAGATCCCCAGTGTAATTTGGAGGAGGTAAATACATTTGAGACATGGGGATCATGCTTGCCCTCTCCTCTCAGCACCCCTTCATCAGGAGCATAAAAGGCTCTCAAACCCCTGTGGTTTTGTTGATGCAAAAACAGGCATTTATCCATTCCCGATTCCCACATGGAAAGATTGGTCTCTTGCTTCCTGCCTCAGTCTTGGAGGAGGAAGAGAGAGTCCATCCATGTGTGAGAAAGAATTTCTCGTGGGAAATTTTGTTGGCCTTGATCTCCAATACTGATTTTTTTTCCAGGCTCAACTTTCCCCAACCCTCCCCCCAAAAAATAATAATAATAAAAAATCCCATTCTCTACCCACTTAATGAACTGTTTGTTCAAAGACACCTCCAGGATTTTATTTATATGTTTAATGTTTTAATGACAAGATGAAAAACTCACAAGGGATGAAATGATAAACATTAACTTCTGTTTCTTCAAAACAACTTCCCTGTTCCTTAAAAACCCAGCCAAAGGCTCACAGCCAATAAGGTCAAGCCTGTTTCCTGTATAGCCTAAACATTTGTCATATTCCTTTACAGAGCACACAGACTTCTCCTTTAACCTCGCTTTATTTTTCGGTATACAGTATGCCCATTTTTTATGGCAGTGGATGTGTTTTGTCTTTCCACAAAAAAATCTGGAAACTGTTAATATGTTATGAATTCCCTTAATGAACCCCTGAAACCTCACACACCACACACACACACCTTATGGGATTAGGAAAGATGGGCACAACAATCATAGCATCCAACGGCTACACTACAGAGGTTTCTGGGAACTGTGATCCAAAAGAGAGAGTTTTCCAAACTCTGACCCAGATCCAAAAGCTATTCTTCTCACATCCAAGACTTCCTATTCTGGGCAGACTGAGCCAGCAGGCCTGCAGAAGTACAGTAAAACCCCGATTTACGTATGCATCGATTTACATAAAATTCGACTTATGTAATGATTTCTTTGCAGAAAACGCGTCCTGTTTTACGCAAATAAATTGTTTTACGTAAGGGGTTTCCTTGTGTCTTATAAGTCTAAAATGGCACTGCTGCCATTTTACACTCTAAAATGGCGGCCCCATGCCATTTTAGACTTAAACATTCCACCTCACACTATCCGCCCCCACCTATGGAAGTCACAAGACATCACTTACTGTGGAGGATGGGGAGGAGGAGGCAGCGCCGACAATTGTGGCAGTTTTGCCGTGTTTTCCGGAGTCCCTGCTGCTTTTACTGGCACTGGTAAAGCAGGGGGGGCATATCTGCTTGGTTGCACTCTTTGTCCAAGGTCCCCCTGCAGCACGCTTTAGCTGGAAATGTGCATTGGACGAAGAGCGGAATGGAGTGGTCTTCGTCCAAGGTGTGTTCCTAGCCAAAGTGTGCTGCAGGGGGACCTTGGATGAGCAGCGCAACCAAGCAGATATGCCCCCCACACTCTCCCTGTCTCAATAGAAGCAGCAGGGGCTGTGGCAGCGGCTGTGGCAGCGGCTGTGGCAGTGGCAGCGGCAACAGTGCTGGTGGCGGCAGCAATTCCTGCTCCCCTGACGACCAGACAAACCACTCAGGAGGAGGCAGCAGCAGCAGCATAGAAAAGGTAGGGAGATCACTCCATTTACATTTCCTTTGTTCTGATTATTTTTTATTTTATTGGATTATTTTTGGTCTGGACTCCCCCCCCCCCCCATGCATCCCTATGGGAATGCCACATTTTACGTAAAAAATTGTATTACATAAAAAGCTACGGAACAGACTTTTTACGTAAGTCAGGGTTGTACTGTAGTACAAACCCTACCAGTCCCACCTCACCTTCACTTTGGATCGTATTGTAAATGAATGGAGGTCTATGTTAAAAAAATGTCTCTCATGCAGACCTTTTCAATGATAAAGACTTCTTTCTGGCACAGCTGGACGCATCTGAACTAGAGCCAACGCTGTGATCTTATCCTCATACTCACGCACGAGATCTCCTGCATGCTTTAATTTCAAGCAACAGAGAGAAAAGTAAATGAGCTAAGGATGTTGCTTTGCCAACTTGACAGACGCTTGCCTGCTGAAACCTCTGATTGCACTCTAGAGGGCAACTACTGGAAAAAGTGGCTGTTAGGGAAGGATTTAAATCTCTCCTGTTTAACTTGTGGCTTTCATGATCCAGTTTCATGGTTGCTTTCTTTATTCTAAAGAAGAACTAAGCAATGCATTTACTGCAACATACCATTAGCCCTGGTCTTTCTAGTGCACCTTGTCTGGGAGATTCATGTTTGGCAAGAGTTAGCCCCACTGAACTCACAGGGATATGATCCCAGGTAAGTAGGTATAGAATTATAGTCTCAGAGCCAAAACAGACAAGATGGGCAGCTTCCCAATTAGGAGGTGATGTTTATTCCCCTTCTTCTTTCATGTCCTGCTCAAATTATTTATTTATTTAGATTTATATCCTGCCCTCTTGCTCCAGGGAAACTCAGGGCAGCGTACAACATATAAAAACATTACAATATAAAACCCCATTAAAAACTACAATAAAAACTCTTTATAAAAACCACCCCATGTCTAAAAAGTCCCACCCCTTCCCACAATCATTGAAAGGACATGTAACATCAACTGAGCCAACGCGCAGGAGTCAATACCCTGTTGGCCCCCCAAACCTGCCCTGCCAACCAGGTTTTAACCCTTTCCGAAAGGGCAGCAATTCTGACTGAAGCCTTAAGTCTGCTGGCAGGAGGTTCCAAAGAGTTGGGGCAGACATAGAGAAGGCCCTTCTCCTTGTGCTAGAGAGGCGAGCCCCTCTAGCTGATGGAACACTGAGGGACCCTCTCCGGTCCGCCCTAGTAGGACAGGCGGACTCCCTTAGGGCGATGCGGTCTCTTAGGTAACCTGGCCCACTACCATGAAGGGCTTTAAAGACACCTTGAATTGCACCCGGAGACAAACTGGTAACCCATGTAGCTCCTGGAGCAAAGGTGAGGCATGAGCATAGCGCCCGCACCCCATCACTACCCAAGCTGCTGCATTCTGGACCAGCTGCCACCTCCGAATGGTTATCAAGGGCATCCCCATGTGCATTACAATAATCAAGTCTTGAGGTAACCAGCACATGTGTGATCATGAACAAGGAGTCCCTATCCAGGAGCAGGCGCAACTGGCAAATTACACGAAGTTGTGCAAAGGCCCTCGTGGCCACGGACGCCACCTGTTCTTCTAGCAGCAGTCGCACATCCAGGAGGACCCCCAAGTTACGCACTGGGTCTGTCTGAGGCAAAGAAGCCCCATCCAAGACCAAGGATGGCAAGTCCTGGGATAATGCGGGACCCCATACCCACAGCCACTCAGTCTTGCTAGGATTCTGCTGTAACCCATTAGCCCCCATCCAGACCCCCACAGCCTCCAGACACGTGGACAGGACTTTGACAGCATCACTTGGGTCCCCATGGGCCGAGATGTACAACTGAGTGTCATCCGCGTACTGATGGTACCGCACCCCGTGGAAACAGATGATCTCACCCAGCGGCTTCATGTAGACATTGAATAGGAGAGGAGAAAGCACCTGGACTGCCAAAATGAAGCCACTTTCTTAGCTTTGTCATTGCCCAAATGCAAGTCCTCATCGGTGCATGTCTCTGGCAGCAATCGGCAGACCAGCAAATGGGCCGGACTCTGTGTCTCTCCACATTCACACCGTGTGTTGTTGTCCGCCAGAAGTCCCCACTTGAGCATGTTGACCTTGCATTTAGGGACTCCAACCCTCAGCCTATTCAGGGTCCTCAAGTTGATGTAGGGGAGATTGAAATCTTCAGCTATGTCCACCTTTAATGTTGTTACTTGCTCAGTGAACTCCTTCTTCCCTCTTCTAATTTGGTTTTGCTCTTGTGTACCCTCAAGAATGTTTGCTCTTGCCATAAAGCTCTTTCTGGATCTGAGCCAGTGGACTTGAGGCTCATATCGGTTCAGAGGGTGTCGAGGGTACTTCTCTTGCTTAGTTCTCTCAGCATCTGCTGCTACTTCTCTCCTGATGTTAGGTGGAACAGTACCAACAAGAGGATATATTTTCTCAACTGGTGTAGGTTTTTAAGGCATCCTGTCACTATCCGCATGGTTCCATTAACAGCAATGTCAACTTCTTTTGCGTGTGTGAATGCACACCATACTGGAGCAGCATACTCTGCTGCAGAGACACTCAGAGCCAAAGTTGATGTGCACAGTGTGGATGGTTAAGTTTCCCATTTATAGTTTGTGAGTTTCCTGATGATGTTGTTCCTTGTACTAATGTTGGCTTTGGTATTCAGGCAGTGCTGCTTAAAAGAGAATGTCACACTGAGGTATTTTGGTGTTGAACAGTGTTGTAATTGATTCCCTTGCCATATAACATTCAACTTAACCCTTGCCTCTGGGGTTCCCCTTACCCCCAACAATGCATCTTCAAAGCTGCCCTGCAGATGTTAGGGGTTAATCCCCTTCATTTACAGCTTGCATCAGCTCTGCTTCTATCTTTAATAGTGAGCATCCTACCCCATCTGTTTTAGCTTTGAATCTCTGGACTAACGGAAAGAGAATGAGAAATGCATTTATGATTAGCTGTGAATTTGCTCACATTAACAGCATGTCAAAATCCTGCAAATAGGATGGTTTTGACCAAGAAAAGAATGATAACGGTTGACAGGAGGAAACACAACCCTACCACCTGCTGCCAGCAATCAGTCCATTTCACTTTCTTGCATGTATTTAAAAACTCAGGTTATTTAAACCCCAAATCTGAAACTTTTGAATGTTTATAAACTCATTTTAAAAAGCAAACAGACTGAAACAGTTTGCCATGGCTAAGCTACACGTTACCAAGGGACAGAATGGAATAGCTATTGTTGGAGAAGATCATTTGTACTGTATGCGTTCCCACACCCCTGGACTGACCCCCCTGAAATTTGGCACATGCCTACCTTGGGCATGGGGGCTGAAACCCGTTGGGGTCCAGAATACCACGGGGGGCCTGCGCCCCACAAATTGGACAAAACACGCAAACTACAACTCCCAGCGACCACCGCGGGATGCCACAGCCAATCGGGGAGGTTGGCCCCGACAACGGAGAGGCGGGGTGACGTTTGTGTGCTCCGCATGCCAATGGACGCTGCACACATGCAGAAAACTGCTGCCCTGGGACTCCTGCAGCCAGAGCGGGGAGGCCCGGCAGCCTAGGGCCACCGCGCCCACCCAGAAAATGGCGCCCAGGTGGACACCACCTGAGGAGGAGGTCGCCGGCAGAGATGGCACAGGCAAGGTGATGCGGCCGACCAAAGAGGTGACGAACATAGCAACAGCGGCCGCAGCAGCTGCACCAAGGGAGGAGACCATGCCAGCCAGACATGCACAGCTCGCAGCTGGGCTGGCTGTGCCCGCAACAGTGTGGTCGCTGGCATGCACCCCATGCAACAAAACCCCGCCCACAGGACATAGCCACCCAGCCGCCGAGCTGGCCCCAGGAGGCCTCGACCGGGGGGGGGCGGTGGCGGCGAGTGGAGTGCCTGCCGGAGCTGGCACATGCCACCAGCACAGGTAGGGTGGGCGATGGGCGGGGAGTGCAGTGGGGGAACCGGCCCAGGGTGCTGCTGCAGGCTGGGGGAGAAAACAGCTGTACGCCATCGGGGGCACACGCACTGCCCAAGCTAGACACAGCCCCAAGGCAACACACCCAAGAGGCTGCAATGGAGAGCCTCCGCAGCCTGCCCCACAAACCCCAGCAATGCGACAGCATGGAGTGCCAGAGACCACCGACAACACAGCCGGCTTGGGGGGGGGAGGCAAGGCCACCCAAACACGTCCCAAGCGAAGCTGGGCAATCAGCTAGTCTGAGATAAAGATGTTGTTTTTGTTATTGTTGTTGCTTGTTTGTGGTTGTTGCTGCTGCTGCTCCTGTTCAGTCCCTGTTATGTATGTATGCATGTTCATTATACTGTAAGGCAAGATTGTAACCACTCCAGATACAAACGATATCAGCTGTAAAGGAACGCGAGCAGACAGCCTATAGAGGGCAGCTGCGAGCGTTCACTCTCACATGGTTCACATTGCTCAATCACGGACAGCCGCGGGAAAACCTTCCCCGCATTCAGCAGCTGAAGAAAGACCTGCATTCAGCAGCTGAAGAAAGACCTGCATTCAGCAGCAGGAATGGAGGCGTGCCTGGGCGAGGCCACGCCGGTAGCAACCAATCAGCTACCGTGCTACAAGATTCAAATGTAGAGAGCTACTGTATATATTGAGATGTATCACCGCCATTACCTCATGCTTCACTGGAACCTCATGCAATGCAATAAACCTGTGTTAAACCAACCTTTCGGTTGTCCGGTTGTCTTTGGTCCCATACACTAAATTGGCGACGAAGGTGGGATATGGCTGCCCACGGGACCATGACATGCGCCGGCTACGAGATCAGGAAGCCGGGAGACTTGGAGCTGTTTGAGATAGACTTCAACGCTGCGCTGGTGGAGCTCGAAGTCTCCGACGAGGCCAAAAAGAGGGCCATCTTCGTCCGCATGCTCGGACAAGAAACCAAGAGGACCTTGGTGGACCTGATCGCGCCGAGGAAGGTGGGCGACCTCAAGGCCACAGAGCTCCTGGCGGCGCTGCGCGCCCATCTCCGGCCGGCAATAGCGATGTTCCCCGCTCGGAGCGCGTTCTGGAGGCGAGTCCAGGCACCCGGAGAATCGGTCGATGAGTTCGCCGCGGCCCTGCGGTTGGCCGCCTGCCCATGCAAGTGGGAACTCCCCGACGTCACCCTCCGGGACTGCCTGCTCTGCGGTCTGAGGGACACAGAGACTCAGCGCGCGCTGATGAAAAGGGAGCCGCCTCCCACGTGGCAACAAGTCCTCGACGCGGCACAGGCCGCAGAGGCCACGTCGGCCGGGGTGCACGAACTTCAGGACTGGCGCCCGAAGACCGCCAAGGCAGAGAGTTCGGTGCGCGCGGCCCAGCGGACTTCGAACTCGTCTGCAGAGAGCAGCGACGACGAGGACGTCCGGAGGGTCCAGAGAGAGGGCCGGCGCTGCGATGGCTGCGGCGCCGCCCACGCCCGCACCAAATGCCCGTTCCGCAAGGCCGAGTGCCACAACTGCGGCCGGCGCGGGCACATCGCCAAGGTCTGCCGGAAACGACGCGAGGCCACCCGGAGTTCTCCAGACCGCTCGGCGAGGCAGGACCGCACCACGAGGCAGGACCGCACCACGAGGCCGAAGGACGGCACCCGGACCACGAGGACGCGGGACGGAGTAGGGCGAGTCTCCGACGACAGCGAGGACGACGCGCCGGTTTGCAGCGTTTCCACGGAGCACCCCCGTTACTTCGTTGAGGTAGTAATACAAGGGGCCCCTGTTAGAATGGAGGTGGACTCGGGTTCTTCATACTCCATTATTTCCCAGGGGGAGTTCATGAAAATCGCCCCCCGCGTGCGGCCCAAGCTCAAGGCGTTGAGGGCCACGCTGAAGGACGTGCAAGGGAACCGCATCCCAGTGTTGGGGGTTGGGAAGTTCCAGGTCCAGTTCAAAAAGTACACCGCAACGCTTCCCTTAGTCGTCCTCAAGGGGGGTAAATGCAGCCTCCTCGGGACTCAATGGTTCCAGCCCCTGGGGTTGTTCATTGGGGGGGTGCACGCCGTGGGAGCACACGCCGCCGGGACTGATCCAATACAGAGCGTGTGCGACGCGCACCCCGAGGTTTTTAAAAAGGGGCTAGGAAAATTCAAGGGCCCCCCAGTGACTTTCGACCTGGACCCTGGAGTGCGTCCAATCAGACAAACCGCGCAGAGTGCCTTTCGCACTAAAGGACAAAATAGAGGCGGAATTGGACAAATTAGTGGGCCAGGGGATTCTTGTTCCTGTTGATTCTGCGGAGTGGGAAACTCCAATTGTAACAGCGCTCAAGGCCAACGGGGAAGTCCGAATATGCGCTGATTACAAGTGCACCATCAATAAGGCGATCCGCCCTAATGCGTATCCGGTGCCGGTAGTCAGCCACTTGTTGGCCAGGTTACACGGGGGGAGGTGTTTCGCCAAACTCGACCTGGCCCAAGCCTACCAGCAACTCCCGGTGACCCCCGCCGCAGCTGCTGCACAAACAATAGTCACCCACAAAGGGGCGTTCCAGGTTTCGCGCCTCCAATTCGGCGTGAATTCGGCGCCCGGGATTTTCCAGTCATTGGTGGAACGCCTCCTGAAGGGGTTGGAGGGGGTGTTACCCTATTTTGATGACGTATTAATTACAGGGGGGAGCCGGGCCGAATTAGCAACAAGGTTGGGAAAGGTCCTGACAATATTCGAAAAGGCGGGGTTGAGGTTGCGGAAAGACAAATGCGTCTTCTTCGCTACAGAGGTTGAGTTCCTAGGGTTCCGTGTTACTCCCGAGGGAATTAGGCCGGCCCAATCCAAGGTAGCCGCCATCAAAAAGGCCCCTCGCCCCACCTCCAAGCCCGAGTTGCAGTCGTTCCTCGGACTGCTCAACTTCTACCACTCCTTCCTCCCGCGGAAGGCAGCCGTGGCAGAACCGCTACACAAATTGTTAAAAAAGGACGAGGCATGGAAGTGGGGCGACGACCAGGAAAAGGCTTTCAATGACCTGAAGCGACTCCTGGCATCAGATGCTGTACTGACCCACTTCAATCCCAAACGCCCGGTGGTCCTGATATGCGATGCATCCCCGGTGGGGGTGGGGGCGGTGCTTTGCCACGTGCTGGAGAACGGTAGGGAGGCCCCGATAGCTTTCTACTCTAGATCCCTGTCCCAAGCGGAGAGGAATTATGCTCAGACAGACAGGGAGGCGTTAGCAATAATTGCGGGGACCAAGAAATTTCATGATTTCGTGTACGGCCGCCCCTTCACCATAGTGACTGACCACAAGCCGTTGCTGGGCATCTTCACCGCAGACAAGCCCACACCCCAGATCCTGTCCCCGAGAATGCTCAGATGGGCCATTTTTCTCAACGCGTATCAGCACGCGTTGGTATACCGGCCCGGGAGGGAAATAAGCCATGCCGACGCTCTGTCGAGGTCCCCCATTCCCCGGGATTGCTGCCACGTGGGCGGAGTAGAGAGGGACCACCAGGTCTTAATGATAGAGGTCCTAGACTCCCCTCCAGTAGTACCGGCCGAAATCGCCAAAGCGACAGGCAAGGACAAAGCGCTGGCCACAGTTTGCTCCTGGGTGCAGAAAGGGTGGCCCGTGTCTTCCCCAGCAGCGGAATTCGACACATTTTTCAAAAAGAGATTGGAGTTGTCCCTGGAGAGGGGTTGCCTCTTGTGGGGACAGCGGGTAGTGATCCCCACGTCTCTCAGGCCGAGGGTGCTTAAACTGCTGCACGTCAGCCACCCGGGGATCGTACGCTCTAAGGCACTAGCCCGCAGTTATTTTTGGTGGCCCCAGTTAGACGCCGACATCGAACACATGGTCGGCACTTGCGAGGCGTGCCAAAGCTCTAGGCCAGAAGAGGCTCGCTCGCCACCTAGGGAATGGGACGCTGCGAGGGGACCCTGGTCCCGAGTTCACGTAGACTTTGCTGGCCCATTCAGGGGAACGCTTTTCCTCCTCGTGGTGGACGCGTTCTCTAAGTGGTTGGAGGTCATTCCAGTCTCGAGCACCTCCTCGACCACAACCATTAAACAGTTAAGGAGGGTCTTTTCCACGTTCGGTTTACCCGACACCCTCGTCAGCGATAACGCTAGCTGTTTCACGTCCGCCGAGTTCAGGGCATTCATGGAACGCAACGCCATTCGGCACGTCACCTCCGCCCCCTTTCACCCGGCCACCAATGGCCAAGTAGAGCGCCTCGTGCGCACCACGAAAGACGCGCTACTGCGCATGGGTCCCGGAGACCTCGACCTGAAATTGTGCCAATTCCTGCTGAGATACAGGGTCACCCCCTTAGCGTCAGGGTACTCCCCCGCAGAGCTGTTGATGCGCAGGAAGCTGGCCACGGGAATATCCAAGCTAGACCCCACGAGAGTAGAGGACAAAGGGCGGAACATAGGGGTGGAACCCACAAAGAGTTTCAGCATAGGCGCCCCAGTACACTGCAGGAATTACGCCAGCGCGGGGCCAGCCTGGGTGCCGGGCACCGTAGTAGATCAAACCGGCCCCGTCTCATACCGCGTAGAGACCAGTACAGGTTTCCTGTGGAGGCGACACGTGGACCAACTCAGGCGTAGGGTCCCCGGAGAGCAAGACGCGGATGAGATCAGCATTGAATCAGCGTTAGGGTACTCCCCCACCCGTTTAGCCCAAGGGGGAGGAAAAGGGGAGCATGGGTCCCCACCAAGGGGGGAGGAAAGGGAATCGATCCACGGAAATCTTTTGCGGGAGTCCCCGCCAGAGAGGAGGAGCCCCGGGTTGCGGGAGTCCCCGTCAGAAAGGAGGAGCCCCAACCACACTCATACCCCGCGGAAGCCGCGGAAGTCCCCCCGAGGCTCAGAGGCCCATAGAGGTTTAGACGTTGATTTACAGTACCAGGGGGAGTTAGCGGAGTGGTCCCCCACCCGTCCTAGCGAAAAGAGGGGTTTCAGTTCAGCCCCTGGTACCTCCAGTCCCAGTAGCCCCTGTGAGTTAGAATGCAACATAGCGCCCATGTTCCGGAGACCGACACCTCCAAGACCGGAGGCATCAGCGAGTCCGCCCACCACCACAGTCTTAAGGTCCCCCGAGCAGGGATCAGAAGGTAGCCATTCCCCAAGGGCGACCTCATCGGTGCCGCGGTTCACACTAGGAGGGTCCCCGGGGTCCGAGGGCAATAGGCAGGGATTTACCTCCCAACTGTTCATCCCATTCCCTTCCCCAAGCGCAAGGCAGGCACGGACGCCCCACAGAGCCACTAACGAATCCCCGCTTCCCGTTGCAGGACAAGCTCCCGCGGAGTCAGGGATCACAGGCTCTCCAGAATTAGGGCAGGCGCAAGCACGCCCCAAGCGAACGTGCGGCAAGCCACAATGGTTGCGGGACTTCGTCCCATCCTAGGGGGGAGGGATGTTATGTATGTATGCATGTTCATTATACTGTAAGGCAAGATTGTAACCACTCCAGATACAAACGATATCAGCTGTAAAGGAACGCGAGCAGACAGCCTATAGAGGGCAGCTGCGAGCGTTCACTCTCACATGGTTCACATTGCTCAATCACGGACAGCCGCGGGAAAACCTTCCCCGCATTCAGCAGCTGAAGAAAGACCTGCATTCAGCAGCTGAAGAAAGACCTGCATTCAGCAGCAGGAATGGAGGCGTGCCTGGGCGAGGCCACGCCGGTAGCAACCAATCAGCTACCGTGCTACAAGATTCAAATGTAGAGAGCTACTGTATATATTGAGATGTATCACCGCCATTACCTCATGCTTCACTGGAACCTCATGCAATGCAATAAACCTGTGTTAAACCAACCTTTCGGTTGTCCGGTTGTCTTTGGTCCCATACACTAAAGTCCCATAGTCCCACCCTTTGCGACTCCATGGACCACTGCACACCAGGCGACCATATCCTCCATCATCATCCTCTACCTGTCCAGCTTTGTGCCCACTGCGTCAACAATGCCATCCAGCCATCTCATTCTCTGCCGCCCCTTCTTCTTCAGCCCTCAACCTTTCCCAACATCAAGGCTTTCTCAAGTGAATCAATTGAATTATCTCAAGTGAGATAAAGATATGGAACTACTAAAATGATTAAGCATTAGCAGAGGTGTGCACTATGCTAGAAAGTTTCTGCTCTTCTGCCACACTGGTCTGTCTGACTTTGCAGAGAAAGAAGGACTCGGGTCAACACTTTGAAGAAAATGTTGGCGGTTGTAACACCCAGGGCCTGTCTGTCTTACAGATGCTATCGCCTCTGGTTCTGCCACGATACTTCATTGCCAAGGCCATAGGCATGACAAACACATAATGATGAGGGACAATGGGGCAAAAGATTCCATGGGGCCCAGTAGGTGCAAAATCAATTTGGCAAAATAATTCCAAAAGCACATGGAGATTGGGGGATTTTTGCCTTAATACACAAGCTATTGCTGCTGTGCTTTGGGAGGTGGGGATTCAGTTTTGCCATTACCCAACAAGGTTAGCCTTTGGCAATTTGCTATTTCTTGGACTTACTCTCTCCATTAGTAAAGATGGGGGAAAATAATGACAACTCACAGAAATCCCACTGGGAAGTAAACTCTGGTAGTCTCCATCGGCCATTGTGATCAGCTGCAGAATGCTCATTAGGAATTTGTCCCAGACTCCGCTCCAACTATCTTATGTCTGGTGAGTGACCTCAGCTACATAATGCAGTAGCATCCAAAACTTAGAAAACTTGCCTTTTTTCACTCCCAAGAATAGCCATTCCATTTGAAGTTATGTTTTCCAGATTCTAGGAACCATAGCCTGAAAAGTAACTTTTCCAAATTTTGTGGTATACAGTGCGTGAGAGTAGATAAACAATATGCAAAGGGTCAGGAAAACATTTTCCCATTGCATTTTGCTTTTATGAGTTGATTCACAACCTGGTAGCAGTGAATTTTTTCCACAGTTGCTAAGGGAAAACATTCTCACCTGGTAATCTCCACAGATCTCGCGACAATTAAAAGCACAGCTGGTTTACAAGTCTGCAAACCCTACCCAAAGGCTTTGTTGCAAAGGTCAGTAAGTCTCAAGTTTTGACCCTGCAATTATTGTGGACTTCAGTTCTCAGAAGCCTTGATCATCAGTCATGCTGAGGCAGAAGTCCAAAATATCTGGAGGTCCAACAGTTGTGAACCACTTGCAAAACTCATCATGTAGGCTGAGTGAAATTTTGGCAAATCTTCCCGTGATACCCTTGTGTCAAGCCTAGATAGATTATAGTGCCTTTACACTAGAGCAGTGTTTCCTGACCTTTGGTTTTTGGACTTTAATTCCTAGATGCCTAAGTCAATTCCCTAAAGCACTGATCAGCCAATGTACTGAGTTAGGCTTCTGGCAATTGAAGTCTACCTGTGGGGCGTGGGGCCCATGTTGGGAACCACTACACTAGAGACAGGATGAAATACAGCAGGATAATTTAGTTGAACCCCTGATGGAGTCTCAAAATGAGACAGGGCAGGGCAGATTGGCCCAATCAATGTGTGCATGTGATCCAACCTGCCCACCCCAAAGAGTAGGCTGTAGCCCAGTGTAGACAGTCTCCAAGTATTTCAAGGCGCCTCTATGTAGGAGCTCAGAGTTTGGGAGCAACCTTTAGAGCAGGAGTGGCCAACCATTTTCTATTGCAGGCCTGACTACGCTCCCGGACAGTTGAGCGGGGTGGACCACGCCCAGCGGAAGAGGATGCATTTATTGCTGTCATAAATGCACCCACTTCGGCATTTACGACAGCCACAGGCGCATTTGTGCATGCATGGGCACATTTTATAGCGGACATAATCATGCCCATTTCCACTTCCAGGTGTGGCAGAGGTGGTGACAGGCCAGATGGGATAGGGCCCGGCCCAGCGCACGGGCTGTAAATTGGAAACCCCTGCTTTAGAGAACAGGTAATCTAACCAATAGCGGTGTTAATCTGTTATATCACAAGGGAAAACAGAAGTCTTCTAGCACCTCTAAGATGAACTCATTTTTATTTTTCACCAGCTTTGGTGTGTCCAAGCATACTTTGTCAGATGAATGGAGTGGCTATAACTCTGTTGTGATGGAAATAATCATATTAAATATTTTCTTCACCCATCACCAACCCATGTCATATTAGTAAATGCAAAATGGACTTGCTTTGGATCAGTTCCAGCAATCACACATGTTTGAGCTGATCCAGACCAGAATTTGGACCAGAGAGGTGTGGTTCAGAAACACTTTTAGGGGTGGGCTAGTGTGCTCTAGCAAAGATATTGTCTGTTGGCACCAGCCTGCCCTTGCATCGTTCCAAACAGCAAACTAAACAGCCCATGTAGATAGTCTCTGAGATATTAGTTGTAGACTAATAGACTGATAGGCATACATATGAATAAGTGTGTGGTAGACCAAACAGATGGACAATGGAATACCTGGAGTGGGGGAGGGGAGAATGTTCATGCGCACAAGAAAGAGAAACAAATGTGGTCTCTTCAAGGGACCCACATGTGTGGTTAAATTTTTCTTCTTGGATTCACTGCAATAAACAGCAGGAGTACAGCTGGAGTTCTAAAATGGAATTGTTCCAAGCAGTCTCCCCTGTAGCCAGTTATCATAGCTACAGGAGTTCACAGGAGTCTCACAGGTTTTTTTGTGTTTTTTTAAAAGTGTTAATTGTGAAGGCTTAATTCCATCTTTTTTAGCTTCACACATGGGGATCTTGTTCTCTCACTTCTCTGTGTGTGGCAGCTGTAAACTGGCTCAGAGCAAGGAGCATCCAGTCTCAGAACCAAGAAGAAAAGTAGGAAGAATAGGACTCCTTTTCTGAGAATTTGTGTGGCTCACCATAAGGGGATAGTCGCTGATTATTCAAATATTCATTGGATTTTCACTGGCTAAATGATATTTAGAATTAGGGGCTGCTTATATTCAATTTTAGTACCACTAATAATAATAATTTTGCATCAGAAGTTATTCTGGGTTGAAAGGATTTTTGTGTAAGAAACTCTATTCAGGGAACTGCTGACTTGCCAGCCTTCCAGCTGACAAGGTGAGCTTCTTAACCACTGAGCCACGACAACCCATCAATTTTAGTACTTATACTTGGTCATTTTATTTTGATTTTGGCAATTGGAAAACACTAGAATTCTAAATGTATTTACCTGTGGAAAATAAATATGATGTATTAGTTACAGAACAGATGACCTAAAAGAAGTAGTAGTGGTGGTGGTGGTGTTGATGGTGGCGGCAGCCTCGGCGGCGGTGGCGGCAGCAGAAGCAGAAGCAATCTAAATGAATAATGTTTATCGTTAAAAGCTACTGTATATCTTTTGCATAACTGCATAAAAGGATATAAGCCACATCATTCATATTAGAATAGGGCTGCAAACTTTGAAGCTTACTGAGTGAATGTGAATAAAACATTTTCTCCCAGCTTTGTCCCACCTTGCAGGGCTGACAAGGACAGTGTGAGATAAACATTTGCCCTTTCCTTGCCCCTCTTAACTCCTGTCTCCTTTTGATTTCTCAACCTTTTAAAGACGGGGGCTGGGTCACGCTCCCTCAGACAGCTTTGGTGGCGTTGACAGCCATTTTGCCCTTCCTCCACCACATGGCACTTCCAGGTGTAGTGGAGGTGGTGGTGGGGGCCACATGAAATGGTGCCGCAGGCCACATGTGGCCCATGGCCCCACAGGTTGAGAATCCCTGTGTTACATCATGGCTTTGTCAGCAGGGACTGTTTGCTCTTTTAATTTCTGAGCAACACATAGGAAACAGATGCTTCAAAATCAAATAATATTATTGTTGTGTCCTAATAGTGTAACCTTCTACATGTGATATCAATGTATCTGAACCAATGTAACCATTGCCAATGAGTAACAATGTAACCTTCAGCTGTACCATATAAACCCTGTAATAGGACGCGAGCTAATGACCACCAGCTGGCAGCAGCGAGCGTCCAAGCTCTCTTGGTCCAAACCCATCAAAGACCGCAGCGCGGGAAGTTTCCCGCCGCTACCTGCACCTGGACAAGAAGGGCGTGACCAGCCATGACGTCACGCGGACCAGTAGCCAACGGGCTACCGTGGAGCCACATTCAAATACGTTACTGCCTTATATATAGAGCTGTTCGTCCGCCATTACCTCATGTTCCCTCTGCCCACCATGCAATAAACCTGAGTTAACCCAGCCGTTGGCTGTGCTTTGTGTCTTGACTCTCATACACTAAATTGGCGACGAGGATGGGATTATGGATCCCCACGGAGCCAGGACACAGAGCGGGTTCAACATCACCAAACCGCAAGACTGGGAGCTCTTTGAGATGGACTTCCAGGCGGCACTGGTGGAGCTCAAAGTCAAAGAAGACGACGAGGAAAGGAAGAGGGCCATCCTCACTCGCATGCTTGGGATGGAAACCAAGCGGACGCTGGTGGGCATTCTTGCACCGAAGAAGATGAGCGATTTCAAAGCCGGTGACATCATGAAAATGCTGCGTGAGCGTTTCCGACCCTCGAGGGCAATGTTTCCCGCTCGGAGTGTGTTTTGGAGGCGAGTTCAAGCGCCGGACGAGTCGGTAGAAGCCTTCGTAACGGCTATGAGGGTAGCCGCCGCCCCCTGCAAATGGGACCACATCCTAGAGATGGCCCTCAGGGACGGAGTGCTGTGTGGCCTGAAGGACAAGGAAGTACAGCGCAGCTTGATGAACAGGGAGCCACCACCCACACTGGAAGAGGTTGTAGAGGCCGCGGAAGCCGCGGAGTCCACGAATGCTGGAGTAGACGAGATGCACAAGTGGCGTGAGTGGCGTCCGAGGGCCGGCAAGGCGGAAAACCCATCGCACGGGAAGTCCGGTCAGTCGGTGCATGCAACCCGACCGACCTCGAAATCGTCGTCAGAGAGTAGCGATGGCGAGGAGGTCCAGAAGGTCCGGAGAGGCGGGCGCCGCTGCGATGGTTGCGGAGCGGCCCATGAGCGCGTGAAGTGCCCATTCAGGAAAGCCGAGTGCTTCAACTGCGGACGTCGGGGGCACATCGCCAAGGCGTGCAGGAAATGGAAAGAGGGCCGGAGACATTCGCAAGACCATTCAGCCAGACCGGACCGTCCAGCGAGGCCCAAAGATGGCGCCCGGGCCACGAGGAAGCAGGACGGCGTGGGCCGCATCTCGGACGACAGCGAGGGCGACGCTCCTGTGTTCAACGTGTCTGCGGGACAGCCCCATTACTTTGTTGAGGTACTAGTACAAGGGACCCCTATTAGGATGGAAGTTGACTCGGGGTCCTCCTATTCTATAATTCCCCAGAGAGAGTTCTTGAAAATCGACCCCCACGTGCGGCCCAAACTTAAAGCGTTGAGGGCCACACTACGGGACGTTCAAGGGAACAGCATTCCAGTGTTGGGGGTCGGAACGTTCCGGGTTCGCTTTAAGAGACATTCTGCGGAACTTCCCCTAGTGGTGCTAAAAGGGGGGAGTTGTAGCCTCCTCGGAACACAGTGGTTTCAGCCCTTAGGCCTGTTCATAGGGGGGTGCATGCCGTAGGCGAGGACCCAATACAAGCAGTATGTGACGCACACCCCGCCGTTTTTAAAAGTGGACTGGGAAAGTTCAAGGGACCCCCTGTAGCCTTCGACTTAGACCCGGAGGTCCGCCCGATAAGACTTAAACCGCGCAGGGTACCGTTCGCGCTTAAGGACAAAATAGAGGCGGAACTGGACAAACTGGTGGGTCAAGGAATTCTCGTTCCTGTGGATTCCGCGGAGTGGGAGACTCCAATTGTAACAGCACTGAAGGCTAACGGGGAGGTGCGCATTTGCGCTGATTATAAGTGTACCATTAATAAGGCAATCCGCCCTAATGCATACCCGGTGCCAGTGGTCAGCCACCTTCTGGCCAGGCTGAATGGGGGAAAGTGTTTCGCTAAACTCGATTTAGCACAGGCCTACCAGCAACTCCCAGTAACCCCCGCCACAGCGGCGGCACAAACAATAGTCACACATAAGGGGGCGTTCCAGGTGTCGAGGTTACAGTTCGGCGTGAACTCGGCACCTGGCATTTTTCAGTCGCTAGTGGAACGCCTCCTGAAGGGGCTGGAGGGGGTGTTGCCATATTTTGATGACGTGTTGATAACGGGGGGGAGTAAGGCCGAGCTGGCCCACAGATTGGATAAGGTCCTGGCCGCGTTCGAGAAAGCGGGGCTGCGACTGAGAAAAGACAAATGTGTATTTTACGAAACAGAGGTTGAGTTTTTAGGGTTCCGTGTCACACCCGAGGGAATTAGGCCGTCCAAATCTAAGGTAGCCGCCATTAAGAAAGCCCCTCGCCCCACTTCCAAAACCGAGCTTCAGTCATTTCTGGGGCTTCTCAATTTCTACCATACCTTCCTTCCACGGAAGGCGTCTGTTGCCGAGCCGCTTCATCGGCTGCTTAAAAAAGAGGAAAAATGGCTGTGGGGTGACGAGCAAGAAAGAGCGTTCTCAGAGTTAAAGCAACTCCTCACATCCGAAGCAATCCTGACTCATTTCGACCCCAAACGGCCCATAGTTTTGGTCTGCGATGCATCCCCGGTGGGGGTGGGGGCGGTGCTTTGCCACGTGTTAGGCGACGGAAGGGAGGCCCCGATAGCGTTTTATTCAAGGTCCCTGTCCCAAGCAGAGCGGAATTACGCACAGACCGATAGGGAGGCACTAGCGATAGTAGCGGGAACCAAGAAATTTCACGATTTTCTGTATGGTCGGCCGTTCAAGATCGTTACTGATCACAAGCCCCTGTTAGGGATCTTCACTGCAAATAAGCCCACGCCACAGATCCTGTCCCCGAGGATGCTGCGGTGGGCTATTTTTCTTAACGCATATCAACATGAATTAGAATACCAGCCAGGGAAGGAAATCAGCCATGCAGACGCGCTCTCACGGTCGCCGTTACCATTGTCGGACGACCAGAAGGCAGGGGTAAGAAGAGACCGCCAGGTATTGCTAATAGAGGTTTTAGAGTCACCCCCGATAGTACCGGCCGACATTGCCAGGGCGACCGGAAAGGATAGAACACTAGAGAAGGTATGCTCGTGGGTGCAGAAGGGGTGGCCGGCGTCATCCCCAGGCACGGAATTCGACCCATTCTTCCGAAAGCGAGTGGAGTTGTCTTTAGAGAGGGGGTGCCTGTTGTGGGGCCAACGGGTGGTGGTTCCTACGTCCCTGCGGCCGAAGGTGCTAAAGCTGTTGCACGTCAGCCACCCGGGGATCGTCCGTTCCAAGGCGTTGGCCCGGAGTTACTTCTGGTGGCCCCAGCTGGACGCCGACATAGAGCAGATGGTTGGCACTTGTGAAGCATGTCAATGTTCTCGACCGGAGGTGGCCCGCCTACCACATAGGGAATGGGACGCAGCGAGGGGACCGTGGTCCAGGGTGCACGTAGATTTTGCTGGCCCATTCCGGGGAACCATGTTTCTCCTGGTGGTGGATGCATACTCAAAGTGGCTGGAGGTCATTCCGGTAAAGAGCACATCCTCCGCCACTACCATTCGCCAGCTAAGGAGGGTCTTTTCCACGTTCGGTTTACCTGACACTTTGGTCAGCGACAACGCCAGTTGTTTCACGTCCGCTGAGTTCGCGGCATTCATGGAGGCAAATGCAATTCGGCATGTCACATCCGCGCCGTTTCACCCGGCCACGAATGGCCAAGTGGAACGGTTGGTGCGCACCACAAAAGATGCGCTGCGGCGCATGGGCTCGGGAGATCTACATCACCAGGTGTGTCAATTTCTATTAGCGTACAGAGTGACCCCCTTAGCGTCTGGTTACTCGCCGGCCGAGCTGCTGATGCGGAGGAAACTGACCACGCTTTTGTCCAGGCTAGACTCGTCGAGGGTCGAGGACAAAGGGAAGAACATAGGGTTAGCGGTCTCGAAAGGTTTCGGCATAGGCGATCCGATACATTGCAGGAACTATGCCAACGCAGGCCCAGCCTGGGTGCCAGGGACGATAATAGAACAGACGGGGCCAGTGTCCTATCGGGTGGAAACTAGCACCGGCCTCCTCTGGAGGAGGCACGCTGATCAACTGAGGCACCGAGTGAGCGAGGGGCCGACCAGTGGAGCACAGCAACATGATTCAGCGATAGGGTTCTCCCCCACCCGTTTAGCCCAAGGGGGAGACAGGGGGGAAGGCAGCGAGCCCGACTCATATCCTTTTGATACCCCAGTTCTATCCGAGCCCGGGGGGAGGGAAAAGGAGTGTGCGGCCGCCGCTGCCGCTTCCCCCGAATCCGATGTTGATTTTGATTTTGCGAGCCGGGGGGTTTTTTCGGAGTGTTCCCCCACCCATCCAAGCGAGAAGAGGGGTTTTTCGTTAGTCCCCAGTGCCCCCGGTTCTTCCCAAACAAAGCACACACCTCCCAACAAAGCCGCAGAGCCGCGGCAAACCACTAACGAGTCATCCTCTCCGATTGCAGGGCAGGAAGCCAGGGAGCAAGGAGGAGGGAGCGAAGCCGGGGCAGGGCAGCCCGCGCCGAGACCCCAGCGTGTTCGAAATAAGCCATCTTGGTTGAGAGACTTCGTCTCATCCTAGGGGGGAGGAGTGTTGTGTCCTAATAGTGTAACCTTCTACATGTGATATCAATGTATCTGAACCAATGTAACCATTGCCAATGAGTAACAATGTAACCTTCAGCTGTACCATATAAACCCTGTAATAGGACGCGAGCTAATGACCACCAGCTGGCAGCAGCGAGCGTCCAAGCTCTCTTGGTCCAAACCCATCAAAGACCGCAGCGCGGGAAGTTTCCCGCCGCTACCTGCACCTGGACAAGAAGGGCGTGACCAGCCATGACGTCACGCGGACCAGTAGCCAACGGGCTACCGTGGAGCCACATTCAAATACGTTACTGCCTTATATATAGAGCTGTTCGTCCGCCATTACCTCATGTTCCCTCTGCCCACCATGCAATAAACCTGAGTTAACCCAGCCGTTGGCTGTGCTTTGTGTCTTGACTCTCATACACTAAAATTATTACCGACTCCTATTTTTCGCTGAGTTTCTAGGTGGAATGGAAAATGCATGTAGTAATAGTACAAACAACAGCAACATCAGCATCATCAGTAGACCAACATTTTCATTTCCTTTGCAAAGATTCCCTCCCCTCCCTCCTTCTGCGGCTGGAAGCATCCTGCCTGCTCTAGTTTCAGACAGTAACTTTTTCCATTGCTCTCCTTTACGGTTGTATTATATTTTAAATGGTCATACAGGCTCAGCGTTGACCTGAGGAGAGTTAACACAGCCCCATTATAAGTGGACCGGCCTGCGGCTGACAGGCAGCTTTCCACTCCCTGTCAAGCCCAGATATCATGTCAGCCATTATCCTGGATATTCATTTAAATGGAAAGATGGAGGTTATTTCCCTCAGGCACCTTACCACGATCTGTGGCCATTGCCTGACAGGTAAATATACATTAAAATGCCATTCTTTAAGTCTGTGCCCTACCTGGTTTAAACTAGCCTCTGTTTCCACAATATCCAAGCACCTTAAAAACATGTTACCCTTGTTTGTTCTCATAGGTATAAACACCCAAAACTATTTTCCTTATCCCCATGGAAGAACTGACTTTGAAAAGCTTTGGGTCCATCTCCTATACAGTATTTGATTTTCCTTATGTAATAGTATTTTTTGGATCAGCTATTTATCGATTTGTTCCCAGTAAAATCATCTTATGCCGGGTAAACACGAACTTTTAGCTTATGTAAAGCCAGCAAAATCTGCATTCAGCCAAGCTCTGATCTTCAGAAATGGCCGATTTTTTATCATTTGCAACCCTAATTTTCCTTTGTTTACCAAGCCCCAGAAACCAATATTCTTGAAATCAAAAGTGGACCCATTTTGGTCCTTTTAAGGTAAATGTCAAGCTGGCAGTGTAGCAAAGCCATACTGATTGACAAAGAGTGCTAGGGAAGATTTTGGAAATAACATGTCACAACAAATAGTTACTTGTACTGAGGTTTTTTCCTTCGTGAAAAGGATATAACAAAGTTTTATTTCAGAAGTAACATAATGCGTTGTAATGATATTGAGCCTCAGAATGACTTTCTAACAAATAATACTTTCCAATTACTTTTCCCCTGATTATTTTAGAGACATTTTAAAAATATTTTTTCAGATTTTATATAGTTTTTAGAATTAATTCTATTTATTTTTTGAACTGTTCGGTCATCTTCTTTTTAATCATTCAATTTTTGTTTTTTTAAAGCTATATAAATACATAACATGACAAGAAATGCTATGAGCCACTTACTTTGGTGGAGGGGAGGCAGTTTTGTGTTGATAAGTAGTTAATTAAAGCAAAGCAATCATACTTATATAGCGTTTTAGTGCACTCTGGGCGGTTCACAAGAAAATTAGCATTTTGCTCCCAACATGCTGAGTACTCTTTTCACTGATCTCGGAAGGATGGAAGGGCTGAGTCAATCTTGATTCCTGGTCAGGATTGAACTCACAACCTTTTGACTGCAGTACAGCAGTTTAACCACTGTGCCTCCAGGGCTCAGTGTTGTTAATTATTTCTTAGGAGGCCATGCCAAGCCCTCAGATAAGGTCCTCTAACACAGCTAAAATTACTACCAGGCAAGTTTAGGAGATGCAGGCCAAGTGGAGTGACCCACGCTGGTCACTTTTCCAGGAAATGTGAATTGCCATGGACTCTAGAAGAATAGTGGGGGAGCTCCCAGTCCTGACCAGTAGCATCTGTCACTTGGTATGGTTCCCTCACTTGTCTAACCATAATGTTGGCCCCTGCATTCAAAGCTGGGTTTTAGGTTTTCTTCATGGTACATAGCTTAGGTACCCATTAAGTTCAAGTACCTCCTGTTGGCAGATGTATCACAGGGACAGGGCGTCATTGTTAATCTGACTATAGGGTTGTTGTATCTCCTCTCTACCAAAGAGCTGTATTTTAAACAGAACTCCTAATGTTGCTTGCTACAAGCGATGGATAAACCAACATTCAGAAGTCATCCAGCTGAATGCCCGAACCATTTCCATCCAGTTGGCCAAGTTTTTATGTTCTCCTCTCTTCCCTTTCCTTATTTCCTTGTGTCTTTTCTTAGATTTGGAATATGGAAAGCCCAGAAAGTTGTATTTTCTTCTTGTAAGACAGTTTAGGAGCCTATGTGGCTAAAAGTCAGAGTAGAAGTAAATATTCATAATAAATAAATATTAATATGAATCCATATTCATCATAAATAAATAAATAGAAATTCTTTAAATAAACACATGATTGATAAACAGACAAATAGATGTCTTACGGCAGTTTAGAAAAGTATTGGGCAGGCATTGGAGGAATCTCTGGTGAAAAGCTGTAGGAACAAAAATGTTAAAGGCCTGGCTCAGAAAAGTGAGGGCATTAAAAGAGAAATACCCAAATAATTTCCCTATAAGCAGACAGTTTTAAAGAAGAAACAAATTGTTAGATTAAAGGATTGGTTAGAGAAAATGAATAGTAAAGGTAAAGGTTTCCCGTGCTCAAAAGCCAGTCGTATCCGACTCTAGGGTTCAGTGCTCATCTCTGTTTCAAAGCCGAAGAGCCAGCGTTGTCTGCTTCTGCAGATGTTTCCGTGGTCATGTGGCAGGCATGACTAGACACCGGAGTGCACAGAACGCTGTTTACCTTCCCACCGAAGTGGTCCCTATTTATCTACTTGCAATTTCTTGCTTTCGAACTGCAAGGTTGGCAGGAGCTGGGACAAAGACGGGAGCTCATTCCGTCCTGCAGTACTCGGGAATCAAACTGCTGACCTTCTGCCTCCCAGTCAGGGTCTTAGCCACTTGAGCCACTGCAGAGAAAATGAATACTTGATAACAAATGAGAGTAGTTCTTGAAGAGGAAAAGGTATTGAGGTTTAATATAATTCAGTTGGATCAATGGACTAAAGAATAGTTGAAGAGAAATGACAAAATTTGAAGAAACAGTATTGAGAAAGAAAACAAAAATAAGGTAAATGGAAAGAATGATTTGGAGAATTGACAGGGTATTGATAAAAGTAAAGGATCATTGGGAAGTTCTTAAAGCGGTATGGGAAGTATATTTGGGACAGGAAATAAGTACTGAGGTTTGGGATAAAATAATTTTAAAGAATATAACTGTAAGAATAAAGGTGACATTTTATAAAATAATTTGGAGGTAGTATTTAATGCTGGTGAAATTCAATTGTCTAATCCTAAATATTCTATACTATATTGGAGCTGTGGTCATGATAAATATTACTACAGTATTTTCATATGTGGTGGGAATGCATATCAGTTTTGAACTTTTTGAAGTTGTTTTTTTAAGGAAATAGAAGGAATATCTATTTATCTCACCTATAAGGCCACTATGTGCATTTTTTGTTTTTTCTTCTGAGGCATAGTTTTTGTTTTTTGTTATTATTTATAAATTTATCTGGTTTGTTTATTTTTTTTATGTCTCGTGTTGCTTTTGTAAAAAAATATATATATTGTAAGCCATCCAGTGGTGGTTTAGTGGTTAAGACGCTGAACTTGATGACTGAAAGGTCGGCAGGTCAACAGTTCAAGAACCGAGTGCTGCACAATGGAGTCAGCTCCTGCCAACCTAGTAGTTCAAAAGTGAGAAATTGCAATTAGACAAATAGGTACCACTTTGGTGGGAAGGTAAACAGCATTCCGTGCACGCTGGTGTCTAGTTATGTCTGCCCCATGTTCACAGAAAGCATTGGCTCTTTGGCTATAAACGGATTGAGCACCGAACCTTAGAGTCAGATACAACTGGCTTTTGAGCAAAGGTGAGCAGAGTGGGAGAATATCCCAGATTGGCAAGAAAGAAAGAAAGAAAGAAAGAACTTTGTCTTAAAATTGTACTTTTATTTATTTTTAACCATGAAAAACAGCAGTAAGATTAAGGATAGCAAAAAAACTGGAAAAATAAATATTAAGATTAGAATATAGCTATTAATGATAAATTGACATGCGATTTTAAAATAAGAAAGGGATTGTTAAAAGAGAATGTTTTAATGATATATGAGATTTATAGAATTTGTATTAATTAAAGGGGAAAAACATTTTGTCCACACAAGAACCATTCCGTTTTGCAAATTCTAGTCTTGGTAAACTGCCCAGTCAAGTCTGGCCAGGTTATCCTGCTATGGTAATAGAGTAGACCATACTCCCAGTGACTCAACGCTGAGCATCAGGTGACAGTTAACTAACCAGACAACCCTGAGGACTAGTAGCCTTGGTGACGTCTACACGGAAGAGTGATGGTTCTCAAGTACCGTATTTTCCGGCATATAAGATGACTGGGCGTATAAGACGACCCCCAACTTTTCCAGTTAAAATATAGAGTTTGGAATATATTCACTGTATAAGACTACCCCTCTTCCAATGCACACCAAATAAAAATTTAAAAACATCAGATTTGATTTCAATATGGTAATTTTAATTCAAATGCTTTTTTCAGCAGTGAAAAAAGCAAACTCAATGCTAGGGATCATTAGGAAGGGTATAGAAAATAAGTCAGCAAGTGTCATTTTGCCTCTTTATAAATCTATGGTGAGGCCCCATCTGGAATACTGTGTACAGTTCTGGTCGCCATACCTCCAGAAGGATATTATGGAGTTGGAGAAAGTACAGAGGAGGGCAACCAGAATGATTAGGGGACAGGAACACCTTCCTTACCATCTGAGGCTGCAACGGTTGGGCCTCTTCACTCTTGAACGACGACGTCTAAGAGGTGACCTGATTGAAGTTTATAAAATCATGCACGGTGTGGACAAAGTAGATAAGGAAAAACTGTTTTCCCTATCGCATAACACTAGAACTAGGGGACACTCCATGAAACTTTTGGGTACTAGTTCTCAAACAAATAAGAGAAAGTACTTTTTCACCCAGAGGATTACTGGTCTATGGAACTCCCTGCCAGAAGAAGTGGTGACAGCTGTCAGTCTTGACAGCTTTAAGAAAGGATTAGACAAGTTCATGGAGGACAAGAGTATCAATGGCTATAATTATGGATACTTAAGGACAACCTCCGGGTTGGAGAGATAGGCAGGATATCTCTCAACATCATTTCCAGGGAATCCTAAGCAGGTGAAGGCATCTGCATGGGAATACCCTGAAGGAAATGGTGAGCCACTGTGTGAGACAGAATGCTGGACTGGATGGGCTGTGGCCTGTTCCAGCAAGGCTGTTCTTATGTTCTTATGTTCTTATGACATGCATGTACTTAGCAGAAAAACTGTCACGTATAAACATAAGGCTGTTTTTCATCAAACATGTAAACGTAAACCAGTCCATTAAACTTTTCCTAATTCACTCTAAAGCTGAATGGAAGGATAAGACAATAAACCCATGGGAGCTGCCATGCTGTTTGTTTTCTAAGCTGTCAACCCACTGGAACTGATGATGATAGAAGGGGGAAAAACAATAGAGAGAGAACAAGTGCCTGGCAAGTCCCTGGTGAGTTAGCAACACCCATCATAACTGCAAGCTACAGTATTTTTACAGGTTTTGCTAACATGACAGTTTCCCTTTAAAAGCCTTCAAAATCCTCCTGTTCATCATCTGATACCATAAGTACATCAATGATAACTTGTGAAACCTTTGTAAGGCAGTCATTGTATGGATTGAATTCCGTATCAGATGGTGTGGTATCAGCTTCATCTTCATCTTCATCTTGCCACAAGTAGTCGTCCTCCATACCATCTAATGAATTTGATATTCCACACTTCTTGAAAGACTTGATTACTGTTTCTGCATCAATATCATTCCAGGCTTTTATGACAAACTTGCACAAAACATCCAACTGTGGAGCACGCATGTTTCCTCCTTTTGTGAATGACTTTTCGCCACTAACCATCCATTCATTCCATTGTTCTCCTTCGTATAGTTTGTGAATCCCCACTATTGGGTTATGCGCCTGCGCAGAACGCTGATCGGAGGCTTAAAAAGCTATTGGTCAAAAGTTTTGGCGGTAAGACCGCCCACCGTACCACCCACCCTGAGGCGCCAGTCCGCCATTTTACCTCAGTTCTCTTCTTTCCGCCTTAGCAGCAGGACGATTGTTGAGAGCTTCCTCAATTTTTCGCCCTTTCTGAGGGAAAGTCTTTGACGAACTTTAACAAAAAAAATTCGGCGATCTTGTCTTTTGGGCAGGATTGCCACCCCGGTGCTGTTTCTTCCTTCTGGTGGACTCAGTTACCTACTCGCTCTGGTCACCGTTTCCCCCCTCAAGGGGGTGGCGGCTGGCCTGCCCTTTGGGGTGCTCGCCTTCTCGAACCTCCCGTTGGAAGAATTTTTTGATGGCTGCAGCCTTCAAGCAGTGTTCTGCTTGCCTCAAGAAGTTCCCTGCCTCCGACGGGCATTGCCTCTGTCTTTTTTGCCTGGGAGAATCTCACCAGAGCCAATCCTGTGCTCACTGTAAGAACTTTACTCGACTTGCAGTCCAGAACCGGAGCAACCGGTTGAAAGCGCACCTTATGGAGCTCGCTTTGGCTCCCGCCGCGGCTGCCTCCACCTCCGCTGGTGCCTCTCAGCCCTCTCGGCCTCTACCGCTTCCTCCTTCTTCTTCCACTCTCTCCATCAGAAAGAAGAAAAGGAAGGATGAAAATGGGGAAGAGAAGAAGAAACATGGGTCGGAGAAAAGGCGATCTCTCCCGCCTACGCCTCGCCCTCCTGTATCTCCGGGGCCCTCGCCTCCCTTTTCGGTCGCGAGATGTCCTTCACCCGGATCCTCGATATGGGGCGGACGGTCCTCTTCGGGATCTCCTGCAAAAGGTCGCAGGGCTGGGGCTCCAGCTCGCCCACTGCAGGTACTCTCTTCTCCTCCTCGTGAGAGGGGCCGTTCATCCACAAGGCAGGCTTCTGTCTCCCTGAGGCCTAGGACTCCGACAATTGATGAACTGGCAGCCACCATTCTGGCCACCGTTTTGTCTCCGATCCTTCCAACCACCGTTTCGTCGGCCACCGTTTCGTCCCAACCATCGGCGGTGGATGCATCCCAGGTGGAATTCTTTAAAGGGATGTTTGAGGCTATGGCAAGATCGTTTGCCCAACAGTTTAAGGCCTCCATGCCTGCAGCCTCTGCGGCTCCGGTGCCGACCACCACAAGCCCCAGGGATGTTGGTCCTGCTGTGGCTCCGCCGACCTCGCGAGGGTCGAGCGTTCGCTCCGCTGGCCCACCCATATCGTCTTGGTGTGGTCCAGACGTCGATGCGGTGAGCTCCCAACCCGTCGACCCGCCCAGGCCGTACTGGCGCAGTCCCGACGTGGATACCAGGATTCCTCCCTCGTCCTCCGATGATTCCAGCGCGTCTTCGGAGGAGGACGAGGGGGACGTCGACGCCGACAAGATGCCGGACCAGGCTATTGGCGCGATTGACCCACCGCGTGGTGAGGATCAACGCTCCCTCACGGCAATGCTGACTCGCTTGGGGACCGCTCTTAATCTGAAGGTGGACCAGCCGCCACTGGAGGGCGAGGACCAAATGAACGCAAAACTGGACAAAAAGGGGATTCGACCGGTCCACATCACCATGCTTCCATCCATGTTGACATCAGCGAAGGCAACATGGAAGAAGCCTGTGTCATCGCACTCCGTTTCGTCCAGGCTCGACGGAATGTATAGAGTCTTGGACAAAAACGTTGAGTTTCTCCAGGCACACCCTTTGCCGAACTCGTTGGTGGTCAAGGCCTTCCAGCATAAAACAGCCATCAGCGGTTTTCCGGTACCTTCGACTCCGGAAGGGAAGAAGCTGGACGCGGTGGGCCGTAAGTTTTACGCCACCAGTTCCCTCTTCCTCCGAGCCGCTAATTACTTGGCTGCCATGGGCCTCTATCAGTCCCACCTCTGGGAGCAGGTGAAGGTCCTAGCTGCTAAGCTGCCCGCCGATGCACAGAAGGGATTCGACGCGCTGGCGACAGAAGGAGACTTTCTGGCAGAACAGCAGATGAGGACGGCCAGGCACATCAATGATTATGCAGCCAAGGACATGTCTTCTGCCATCTTACTCCATCGTCATGCCTGGCTCAGGGACACCTCTCTCGATGATGCCATGAAAAAGCTCATCGAGGAGTTCCTGTTTGATGGGCAAGGCCTGTTCGGACAGGACACCGATAAGGTACTGAACGAACTGCGCCAGACGAATTTGACGGCTAAGTTCCTGGGGCTTACCACGCCGGCTCAGCCTGCCAAGCCGCGATTCCAACCCTTTACGCACCGGTATCGGGGGAACCCACAGCAACAGGGTGGCTCGACTGATCAGCCCAGGCACGGTTTCTACAAACAGCGGCGCCAACACAAGCCTCGTTACCAGCCTTACGGGCAGGGCAAGCGTTCCGACGTGAAATCCAAGTCCCGGGTTTGAAACTGCGATGGCCAAGTCTCTCTCGCTCCACCTCCCATACCTCCCCCTACGGAATTTCCTCCAGGTGTGGTCAGGCATCACGGACGACCGGTGGGTCTTAAAGATCTTGTCCGCTGGTTACGCCATCGAGTTCATGCGAGTGCCTCAGGTAGGAAGACATCGTTTCACCACCTCGTCCCCCCATTTGGAAGAAGAAATATCAACTCTTCTGTCCAAGGGAGCCATCGAGAGGGTAACACCGACCGATTGGGACAACGGTTTCTACTCGAGGTACTTTGTGGTTCAGAAGAAGGACGGAGGATTTTGCCCAATTCTGGACCTGCGCCGCCTGAACAAGTGCATCCACACCAGGAAGTTCCGGATGGTGACCCTACAGACCGTCCTCCCCCTCATCAACAAAGGGGACTGGTTCACAGTCATAGACCTCAAGGACGCTTACTTCCATGTCGGCATCCTCAAGGGCCACAGACAGTTCCTCCGCTTCTGGATCGGCAATTCTGTGTACCAGTACCGATGTCTACCGTTCGGTCTGGCCACGGCACCGAGGGTTTTCACCAAGTGCATGGCTCCGGTGGCTGCCTTCCTCCGCCAGTGGGGGATCAGGGTCTTCCCGTACATCGACGACTGGCTGATTGTCTCCCCCACCAGCTCGTCATCCATTCATGACACGCAATTCACAGTTCACCTCATGGAGAGTCTTGGCCTCAGGATCAACTTCGCCAAATCAAAGTTGATCCCCTCTCAGCGCGTCGAGTACATTGGAGCGGTACTCGACTCGCTAGTTAACAGAGCCTTCGTCCCCCAGAAATGCTTACTGGACATTGCACAAGGGGTAAGCGACTTCCGGACCAAGCCGTTCATCAGGGCAAAGAAGGCGCAGAGACTTCTAGGCCTCATGGCCTCAACGACGGCGGTAATTCCTCACGCCAAATTAAAATTCCGGTCCCTGCAGTCGTGGCTCCTCCACGAATTCGACTCGCTCAGGGAGAGCCAGTCCAAACGGCTGACTCCATCTCCGGAGCTGATGGACCAGTTGCTGTGGTGGACGCTGCCACCCAATGTGGCCACGGGGAAGAGTTTTTACCCCCCACAACCTTCGTTGCAGGTGTTGACCGATGCAAGCAACCTCGCCTGGGGGGCTGCATGCGGGACTCTCACGGTCAACAATGTTTGGTCGCCTCACGAGGTGGTGCACCATATCAACTATTTGGAGCTGTTGGCCATTTGGAAGGCCCTACGCTCCTTCGAGGCACTACTCACCGGCAATGTGGTTCAAGTGGCCTCGGACAATACCACGGTGGTGGCGTACCTGAACAAGCAGGAAGGAACGCGGTCCACCGTCCTGCTCTACCTTGCAGTGCAACTCTGGGAGTGGTGCCTAGAAAGACACATCTTTCCGATTGGAGTGCACATTCAGGGCAAGCTGAATGTTCTCGCCGACCACCTCAGCCGTCTCACATCGACGACTCACGAATGGGAGCTGGACGATGGGGTGTTTCGGTCCCTTTGCAGGGACTGGGGGACTCCGAGCATCGACCTCTTTGTGTCGGAGTCCAACAGGAAATGCCGCAGGTACTGTACCAGGGCAGGCATCGGACTGAACTCCGAGGGCGATGCCTTCATGAAACGGTGGGATCAGGACTACCTCTATGCCTTTCCTCCGTTTCCTCTGGTCCAGAAGGTTCTCACCAGGATGTACCAACACCGGGCCAACGCAATTCTCTTGGCCCCAGCATGGCCTCACCAGCCCTGGTTTCCGCTACCTTTACGCATGTCGTCACAGTATCGCACGCTACCGGAATCGCCAACGCTTCTCCAAATGGAGCACGGCCGGCTTCACCATTCGGACCTACCCAGCCAGCCTCCACCTCACCGCGTGGAGGATAACCCCAGACTGTCCAGGATCTTGGAGCTAGCACAGCGCACTTCCACAAGGAAGTCTTATGCTTCCAAATACAGACGCTTTTGTGCTTTCATGGCATCCCAGCAGACGTCCCCTCCACAGGTGGGGCTACAGGACGTCATGGCCTACCTCCTCCATTTGGCGGAGTCTGGCCTTAGCATTACCTCCATCCGGGTCCATCTCGCAGCGGTAGTGGCTCACTCTTCGGCTGGTTCGCCCGCTTCTGGTGCCTTTCGCGACTATACGGTAAAGCGTTTCCTCAAGGGACTGCGGAACGCCTTCCCGCTGGTCAGAACTCCAACTGCACAATGGTCGTTGTCTGCCGTTCTCAACGCGCTCACCAGGACCCCTTTTGAGCCCATGGCTTCTGCGGATATTCGTCTCCTCATGTGGAAGACGTCGTTCCTGGTGGCTATCACGTCTGGTCGACGAGCTGGTGAACTGGTTGCTCTGCGGGCAGACGCACCGTTTCTTCAGTTTTTCAATGACCGCGTGGTGCTCCACATGGATATCACCTTCCTTCCTAAGGTAGTCTCCCAGTTTCACATGGCACAGACTATCTCGCTGCCGACCTTCTTCCAGAACCCCACCAATGCCCAAGAAAGGACTTGGCACACGCTGGATGTGAAACGAGCTTTATTGTTTTACACCAGCAGGACGAGGGAGTTCAGAAAGTCACAGCGTCTATTTGTGGCTTATGGAGGAAAGTCCAAGGGTGAACCCATCTCTGCCCAGAGGTTCTCCAAATGGATCACATCTACCATCTACCTGGCCTACGAGTCGGCCTCACTGCCACCTCCGCCGCATGTCAGGGCGCATTCTACGAGAGCGGTTGCCACATCCACTGCCTTTTTGGAGGGCACCCCGCTTGAGGACATATGTAGGGCTGCCATCTGGTCCAGACCTTCTACATTTGTCCAACATTACAGGGTGGACACCAGAGCCACTGCGGACGCCAGACTTGGTCGTGTCGTCCTCACCAGGGGGCTCCGGGCTCATCGCCCTTGACAGTTCACTCTATCTGACCATCATACTCATCGTGGGATCATCTCATCCGACTGCCCACCGACCAAGTGAGTGTGAGCTTGCTAATCTCCCAATAGTGGGGATTCACAAACTATACGAAGGAGAAAGTTCGGTTTCACTTACCAGTGATAACTTTCGTTCTTCGAGTATATAGTTTGTGAATACACACTACCCACCCTGCCTCCCCTCTTGAGCTGCACGGATGAGATCAATTGGTTTATCCTGTGCTTGGCTTAAGTATGGAACTGAGGTAAAATGGCGGACTGGCGCCTCAGGGTGGGTGGTACGGTGGGCGGTCTTACCGCCAAAACTTTTGACCAATAGCTTTTTAAGCCTCCCATCAGCGTTCTGCGCAGGCGCATAACCCAATAGTGTGTATTCACAAACTATATACTCGAAGAATGAAAGTTATCACTGGTAAGTGAAACCGAACTTTCTTGAATGCGGTCTTTAAATGGCTTGTTTAGGCAAACATCCAGTGGCTGTACTGCGGATTCCGCATGCACAATTGGCATAATGTCCCTGGCAGAGGTTACACTGGATGAGGAAGACCCCTGGTCACTGGCCCTTGCCAGTATGGAAACTGGGGAACCGATTAATAATCATAGGGTTGATTCACCCACATCTGACCTGACCGGCGATTCTGCTGAGAGAAGCAAATCGCTAACCTCCGTTACGTATTAGGCAATTACTGACTCACAGATCAGCCCAAGCTCTAGTGTAAATAGTGGCCATGTTTACCTTGGTGTAAGCCCCGAACAATGGATTTCCCCCGTCAGTGTTTGCCCCAGTTAATTAACTTCCCCAAGAGAGATTTCCCATTAACCCGGGTAAATGGGTGATATGATTTTCTGTCAGATGACGATCCTATCACACGCTGCCTTGAATTCCTATATATGATGATGTTTTTCCCTCAATAAACCACTGGTCTTCGCTCCATCTTGTCTCGTGTCGTTCCTTTGACCAGTCTCCTCCGGTACCCTAAGGGCCGCTTCACGGCCCCAATCCAACACTGTACCAATGATGTCAATCCTGTAGGAATAACTGCTACATCTGTCTTTAGTCTTGCAAGCCTTTACTTGGTGCTGGGGAGTTAAATGAGCCCTGAACATATCCCACACCAGTAGACTACGTTTTTGAATAACTCCACCTGGTCGCCTGCTCCATACATTATCAAGCCATAGCTTTATTCCTTCTTCATCCATCCAGCCTTTTTCATTTACGTGTACAAAACAACCAACAGGGAACTTGAGTTTTGGCATTGTTTTTCTTTTAAAAATAATCATTGGTCTCAGTTTGGCACCATCAGCTGTGCATCCCAGTACCACTGTAAAACTGGACTTCTCATGTCCTGTTGTTTTAATTAAAATTGTTTTTTCACCTTTTTGATGGACAGTTTTATTTCCAACCATATCAAAATTCATTGGAGTTTCATCCATATTTCCAATACTACTTAACGCATAGCCATGTTTAGTGCGCTGTCGTATTATGTATTAATGGAAACTATTTACTTTGCTATCACGATCTGCAGGTAATTTTTGGGCAATTAAATTAAATCCCAATTGAATCCATCTTGTTGGAGGGCAGCAGCTTCATCAATGCTGTTCTGGGTCTGAGGAGGACTTTGCGTCTCAAAAGGGCTCAGGACCAGAAAGTGACTCACAGAGCTGGATCAGTGGTATGGGTGTCACACAGCGAAGCGAAAAGCAGATGAAAAGCCATGGCATTATATTCGCAGGACAGTCTTCATGGCTGATTGCCATTATGATCGCCAATATTCAGAATCGGATACGGCACAAGAAGAAGAAGAAACTGCCCAGAGAGTGTTTTAGCAGTATGGATAAGTAAATGAGTAAATGAGCACTTGCATTTTTGTGTTTGGATTTTTAGAAGAGATATGGAGCCCTGATATAAGCAAGGAGAAAAGAAAAGGATGTTGTCTCTATTGGTCCCAGTAGAGGGAAGAACTGTTTATTTTGTTATTTACTGTTTGTTTAATTAACTTCTTTCACTAAGTATGAGAAAGGTGTTAAAATGTTTAATTTAGTTATAATGTTTTTAATATTTTTCACTGTTCGCCAGTAGGCCTTGGGATGCTCTGGTGTTGCCGGGCCGCAGCTGCAGCACGAACAGGGGAAAGGCTAGACAGATGAATCCTCCTCCCAGACAGCTGGAGGAATTCCCCTTGCAAACCTCACAGGAGAAAGTTGCTAACTTCCCTGCAATAATGGCTCTTTTGTAATGCAAAAGCCTCCCCTCTCTATATCTTGCTCTCCGCTTGACTTTGAGAGAGCAAGAAGAACTCAGATTGACTCAAAAGCCAATTTAATGAGTCTGTTATAGAATCGTAAGATAAATGCACATAATACAGAAATCAAAGAAATAGCAGTACCCTAACATGAGCTACCTATGGCGCTCTATGGCGCCCCATAAAAGATTGGTTCAGTAGCTCCCTCGATGGTTAGGCAAGCATACTGAATGTGTGGAAGTGTGTGTTAGTGTAGGATCTCTCCGATCTCCTCTAAAGATTCAATTAAGCTTCTGTTTATATACTTTTTCTGATGAAAAAAGATAGATAAACAGGGCTAATTAGCTTGTCAAAGTGACAAGTCAAGTCCGTAGATCAAAGATCCATATGGCTCCATATCAGTGTTCTCCATCTAACTCCGTGAGAAAGAACATGTTCAAGGCTGGTTCCCTAGGGGCGACCTTGACCAACCGGCCAGTAGGCAGGCAAGTTAAGCCTTCTAGAAAATGGTGGAATATTTTCATAAAATGGCATCGGTTAGGCTAAGTGTACTAACTCAGAATGAAATGAAATTAACTACATAGCATTGCAACATGATTACATTTTATTTATTTATTTATTTAAAATATTTATATCCCGCTTCCCTCACTCGAGAGTGACCCGAAGCGGCTAAACAACATAAATTAAAACAGCAGCAAAAACAACTCAACAACCCCCTTTAAAAACCCATTTAAAAACAACTAAAAACCCTTCCCTCCCAGTACTGTTAAAAAGAATCAGGACAAAACCCAAATTGGGCTAAACGAGCCAGCGGGACTGGGATGTTGATGCATCCAAGCCCATACCTGCTGGCATAGCCATGTTTTCAGTTGTTTTCTAAAGGGGAGCAGCTCCGTCTGGAGGCGTAGTTCGAGTTGCAAGAGGTTCCAAAGGGCTGGGGAGAAAGCCCTCCTCCTGGTCCCTGCAAGGTGGGCTTCTTTTGCTGAAGGGACCATAACCGAACCCCTCCGGTCTGCCCTCGTAGGACAGGCATAACACCTTGGGGTGATGCAGTCTCTAAGATAACCTACATACATGAAACTATGATTAATAACATAAAATAATGCCATCTTTGCCATGGAATCACAACATATGACACATCATTCATGGAAAACCTTTCCCAAGAGATACTGAGATTTGATTTGATTTAATTTGATTTATTAATCCCATGAAGGGCTTTAAAGGTTTTGACCTTTAAAGTCCTTCATGGCAGTGGACAAGGATATCTAAGAGACTGCATCGTCTCAAGGCTTATGAGGGTGGACTGTAGGGGTTCTCTGGTGGTCCCATCAGCCAGAGATGCACATCTTACCGGGACCAGGAGGAGAGCCTTCTCATTGTCGGCCCCGGCCCTCTGGAACCACCTGCCACCAGAACTGCACCTACAGACAGAGCTGTACCCCTTCAGGAAGGCTCTAAAAACCTGGCTCTGCCAGCAGGTATGGGGGGCACCTTGCTGGCTCATTTAAGCCCTGTTGGGGTTTTTAATTAAGGGGTTATGAGTTTTATAGATTTTAACCTTTTACCGTTTTAGCAGTGGGTTTTATCGTGTAAGATGTTTTATCTGATGTGAGCCGCCTTGGGTTGCCAAGTCAAGAAAGGCGGCCTATAAATCGTCCAAATAAATAAATAAATATATTGGATTTATAAGCCACCCAACGTGGCTACACAACTCAGGGTGGCTAACAACAGTCACAATACATTTAATAATACAATACAATAAAATAGAATAGAATACAGTACAGTAAAATAAAATAAAATACCAGTGTATATCATAAGAAATTGCAAAAAATGTTGCAAAAACATTACAAAAACATTGCAATAATTTCCTGGGTAGTAAGTTCTTAACAGATTGGACAAAGTTATGTAGATGAGACCATTAATCTCTCACTTGAAGCATTCTGTGGGTTTGGCAGATCTTGAGATTGACCTATTGAAGTTGGATTATGCCATTATTATCTGGTGGCTTTTTAGATATTTTCCCCCGAGGCCCCCCGAGATAAGAAAAACTGCAGAGATGATGTATGGAAGCCCATGTATTCTCTTACTTGGGAAGACCTTTTCTGAGTGCTGACCATTTTTTCTCCCAAAAGTCTGTGAAGCCATGAAAGAGATGCACAGTAAATTTGCCCAAAAGAAGTGTGACCTTGTAGTACTGTATAAGGCGATGCTCAGCAGCATCCTTGTATATTGCGCAAGTAATAACTCAGCATCTTGATTTTCATTAAGTTTTTCAGCAGCCTGGCAAATTCTTGCAACTAGGCTAGTAATCTCCTCCTGGGTTTCATTTAGCTCTCTCGTTTTTAGTTATTGTGCCATTCTTCTCAAAAGTATATTCCCCATTGACTCATGCAAACTTGTGTTTTCACAATATCAGCCATCACTCCCACTTCCCCCATTGACCCTTTTAAAAACATTCTTAGCATGATAAATTTCTTTCCAAGGCTCATTCTAATGCCTTGTGTTTTCTGAAGCACATCAGACCAGTTCAGGGCACATTGGCAGACACATGGATTGTGCCTTTACAAAGAACCAGTCCTTATGAAACTGTTTTGCACAGTTTCGTCCAACATTGCCTGTACTGACAATGAGCAGTTCTAGAGTTTCAAGCAGGTATTAGCTAACTTATATTCCTTTAAGGGAAGCAGCAGAGACTAAATTGGGTTTTCCCCCCTGCCTTTAAAGCTTGAGTTCTATCTCATGGAAATCTGCTACAGTGGGAAAGGTAATTGATCTGTCACGCTTGCTATTTTCCAGTAGTCCAACTGGTAAAACTCTCCCAGGTCCAATGCAGAACAGTTTTCTTAGCTTTACTTCCTTTATATTCTGGGCTTTCATACATGCACAGTCAGGGCCCAGTTGTATAGCTAGCCTCTAGCCCAGGGATTTTCAATGTTTTCCAGCTGTGGGTCAGACCACGTCACCTCAGACAGCTGAGCGGGCCAGACTGGTGCTGTAAAACGTGTCCGTGGCTGTCATAAACATATTTACGATGGCCGCAGACTCATTCATGGCTACAGTAAACATGCTTACAATGGCCACAGACTCATTTACAGCTGCGTAAATGCATTTATGTGGTCGTAAATGAGTCCATGGCTGATTCTGACAGCCGGGGCAGTTGGAGCGTGGTTGGAGGTTGGATAATTTGGTGCCATTGGCCAGATCCAGCCCACAGGATGTAGGTTGCAAACCTCTGCTCTAGCCCACAGCTGGAGAGCTTGAAACCATGATATGTTATTAAATCCTTGTCTCAGTGTAGCCTAGCTAGCTTGGGCAAGAGTGAGATATGATGAGAGCAGTATATTATTTATTTTACTAGGTAAATTTATATCCTGCCTTTTCTTGTTTCATTGCTTACACCTACATGCCAAGCTCCAAGCAGTTCACATGCCTGTCCTCCATTGCAATTTATCTTCACCACAAGGTAGGTCAAGCTCAGGAATAGTGATTTATCACTGCTCTTCCTGTGCACTTGGTGGCTAAATAGGGACATGGACCAAGATCTCTCAAATCCCTGTCTAACTCCCAAATATTACATCAGACTAGTCCTCCAAAATTATGGTTATGAACAGCTGGGAGAGCCAAAGGTCTTGCCCATACTGTCACCTTAAGAACTCAACATCCAGGCTCATGCATGGAAAATACCAGGATTTAAATTATGTGGAAGAAAGTTATCTGGCAAAAAACAACACATTACATAAATTTTTTTAAAGTTTTAATGTTGGTTAAAGCTCAGCATTGAGGTAGCAGAAGTCTTCCATCACTATGGGGTTCTCTAATTCTTTTCTTCCTCCTTGAAAAATCTGCTGTAGAGGATTTCTTATACAGTAAAACCTCGCATAAAGAGCGCCTCGCTTAGAGACTAACTCACTTAAAGAGCAGATTTTTTTCCAAATGGTCACCTCACTTAACAATTAAAACCAACCAAAAACTCGCTTAACAACTAAATTGGGGTTCAGAATCCCCACCACCACCAGAAGTCACAATTGGTCTCTTACAATGATGTTTCGCTTAAAGAGCAAACTTGCTTAAAGAGCAATCCCATGGAATGCATTATGCTCTTTAAGTGAGGTAGGTACCACTGTGCCCAAAATTTTGAGGACACATAAGCAGTGGGTTAGGGACTGCAGTGGTTCAAGTGAGGCTCCTTGTACTAGGTGATTCAATAATTAGAAATACAGAGAGATGGATTTGTGATGCACACGATAACCGTATGGTGACTTGCCTGCCAGGTGCAAAAGTTGCAGACATCACGAGAAATCTAGATAGATTGTTAGAGAGAACTGGGAAGGAGCCAGTGGGCATAGTACATGTTGGTACCAATGATGTTGGGAAGGCCAAGTGGTCAGTCCTGGAAGCCAAATTCAGGTTCTTAGGAAGAAGATTGAAGTCCTGGACTTCCAAGGTAGCATTTTCAGAAGTACTGCCTGTTCCTTGTGCAGGACCTACCATGCAGGCAGAGCTCAGAAGCCTCAATGCGTGAATGAGGCGGTGGTGTCAAGAGGAGGGCTTCAGATTTGTCAGGAACTGGAGAACATTTTGGGACAAGCCAAATCTGTTCAGGAGGGATGGGTTGCACTTGAACCATGATGGGACCAGATTGCTGGCACTCAACATCAAAAAGGCTGCAGAGCAGCTTTTAAACTGATAACTGGGGGAAAGCCGACAGGAGCTGGGCAGCATCCAGTTCGGGAAAGTGTGTACTTGAGTAGTGAGGAGGATGCTAGTGACCAGCACTCTAGCAGAAGGATGCAAGAGGCAGTCTAACAATGCAACTGAACTCAAAAGACTGTATCAGGAGAGCATATATAAATGCTTGTATGCAAATGCCAGAAGCCTCTGGAACAAAATAGGGGAGCTGGAATACTTAGCAATAGATAAGAATATTGATATTATTAGCATCACTGAAACCTGGTGGACGGATGATAACCAATGGGATACAGTTATCCCAGGCTACAAACTGTACAGGAAGGATAGGAAGGGGCAAACGGGAGGTGGTGTAGCCTTGTATGTCAAAGAAGTGATAAAATCGTATGAATTGGAATATCTAGGAGATTTTGAGTCACCATTAGAAGCTCTGTGGGTAAGAGTATTTAGAGTATGGGACCAAAGACGACCGGACAACCGAAGGGTTGGTTTAACACGGGTTTATTGCATGAGGTTCCAGTTAAGCATGAAGCAATGGCGGTGATACATCTCAATATATACAGTAGCTCTCTACATTTGAATCTTGTAGCACGGTAGCTGATTGGTTGCTACCGGCGTGGCCTCGCCCAGGCACGCCTCCATTCCTGCTGCTGAATGCAGGTCTTTCTTCAGCTGCTGAATGCGGGGAAGGTTTTCCCGCGGCTGTCCGTGATTGAGCAATGTGAACCATGTGAGAGTGAACGCTCGCAGCTGCCCTCTATAGGCTGTCTGCTCGCGTTCCTTTACAGCTGATATCGTTTGTATCTGGAGTGGTTACAATCTTGCCTTTACAGTATAATGAACATGCATACATACATAACATCCCTCCCCCCTAGGATGGGACGAAGTCCCGCAACCATTGTGGCTTGCCGCACGTTCGCTTGGGGCGTGCTTGCGCCTGCCCTAATTCTGGAGAGCCTGTGATCCCTGACTCCGCGGGTGCTTGTCCTGCAACGGGAAACGGGGATTCGTTAGTGGCTCTGTGGGGCGTCCGTGCCTGCCTTGCGCTTGGGGAAGGGAATGGGATGAACAGTTGGGAGGTAAATCCCTGCCTATTGCCCTCGGACCCCGGGGACCCTCCTAGTGTGAACCGCGGAACCGATGAGGTCGCCCTTGGGGAATGGCTACCTTCTGATCCCTGCTCGGGGGACCTTAAGACTGTGGTGGGCGGACTCGCTGATGCCTCCGGTCTTGGAGGTGTCGGTCTCCGGAACATGGGCGTTATGTTGCATTCTAACTCACAGGGGCTACTGGGACTGGAGGTACCAGGGGCTGAACTGAAACCCCTCTTTTCGCTAGGACGGGTGGGGGACCACTCCGCTAACTCCCCCTGGTACTGTAAATCAACGTCTAAACCTCTATGGGCCTCTGAGCCTCGGGGGGACTTCCGCGGCTTCCGCGGGGTATGAGTGTGGTTGGGGCTCCTCCTTTCTGACGGGGACTCCCGCAACCCGGGGCTCCTCCTCTCTGGCGGGGACTCCCGCAAAAGATTTCCGTGGATCGATTCCCTTTCCTCCCCCCTTGGTGGGGACCCATGCTCCCCTTTTCCTCCCCCTTGGGCTAAACGGGTGGGGGAGTACCCTAACGCTGATTCAATGCTGATCTCATCCGCGTCTTGCTCTCCGGGGACCCTACGCCTGAGTTGGTCCACGTGTCGCCTCCACAGGAAACCTGTACTGGTCTCTACGCGGTATGAGACGGGGCCGGTTTGATCTACTACGGTGCCCGGCACCCAGGCTGGCCCCGCGCTGGCGTAATTCCTGCAGTGTACTGGGGCGCCTATGCTGAAACTCTTTGTGGGTTCCACCCCTATGTTCCGCCCTTTGTCCTCTACTCTCGTGGGGTCTAGCTTGGATATCCCCGTGGCCAGCTTCCTGCGCATTAACAGCTCTGCGGGGGAGTACCCTGACGCTAAAGGGGTGACCCTGTATCTCAGCAGGAATTGGCACAATTTCAGGTCGAGGTCTCCGGGACCCATGCGCAGTAGCGCGTCTTTCGTGGTGCGCACGAGGCGCTCTACTTGGCCATTGGTGGCCGGGTGAAAGGGGGCGGAGGTGACGTGCCGAATGGCGTTGCGTTCCATGAATGCCCTGAACTCGGCGGATGTGAAACAGCTAGCGTTATCGCTGACGAGGGTGTCGGGTAAACCGAACGTGGAAAAGACCCTCCTTAACTGTTTAATGGTTGTGGTCGAGGAGGTGCTCGAGACTGGAATGACCTCCAACCACTTAGAGAACGCGTCCACCACGAGGAGGAAAAGCGTTCCCCTGAATGGGCCAGCAAAGTCTACGTGAACTCGGGACCAGGGTCCCCTCGCAGCGTCCCATTCCCTAGGTGGCGAGCGAGCCTCTTCTGGCCTAGAGCTTTGGCACGCCTCGCAAGTGCCGACCATGTGTTCGATGTCGGCGTCTAACTGGGGCCACCAAAAATAACTGCGGGCTAGTGCCTTAGAGCGTACGATCCCCGGGTGGCTGACGTGCAGCAGTTTAAGCACCCTCGGCCTGAGAGACGTGGGGATCACTACCCGCTGTCCCCACAAGAGGCAACCCCTCTCCAGGGACAACTCTAATCTCTTTTTGAAAAATGTGTCGAATTCCGCTGCTGGGGAAGACACGGGCCACCCTTTCTGCACCCAGGAGCAAACTGTGGCCAGCGCTTTGTCCTTGCCTGTCGCTTTGGCGATTTCGGCCGGTACTACTGGAGGGGAGTCTAGGACCTCTATCATTAAGACCTGGTGGTCCCTCTCTACTCCGCCCACGTGGCAGCAATCCCGGGGAATGGGGGACCTCGACAGAGCGTCGGCATGGCTTATTTCCCTCCCGGGCCGGTATACCAACGCGTGCTGATACGCGTTGAGAAAAATGGCCCATCTGAGCATTCTCGGGGACAGGATCTGGGGTGTGGGCTTGTCTGCGGTGAAGATGCCCAGCAAAGGCTTGTGGTCAGTCACTATGGTGAAGGGGCGGCCGTACACGAAATCATGAAATTTCTTGGTCCCCGCAATTATTGCTAGCGCCTCCCTGTCTGTCTGAGCATAATTCCTCTCCGCTTGGGACAGGGATCTAGAGTAGAAAGCTATCGGGGCCTCCCTACCGTTCTCCAGCACGTGGCAAAGCACCGCCCCCACCCCCACCGGGGATGCATCGCATATCAGGACCACCGGGCGTTTGGGATTGAAGTGGGTCAGTACAGCATCTGATGCCAGGAGTCGCTTCAGGTCATTGAAAGCCTTTTCCTGGTCGTCGCCCCACTTCCATGCCTCGTCCTTTTTTAACAATTTGTGTAGCGGTTCTGCCACGGCTGCCTTCCGCGGGAGGAAGGAGTGGTAGAAGTTGAGCAGTCCGAGGAACGACTGCAACTCGGGCTTGGAGGTGGGGCGAGGGGCTTTTTTGATGGCGGCTACCTTGGATTGGGCTGGCCTAATTCCCTCGGGAGTAACACGGAACCCTAGGAACTCAACCTCTGTAGCGAAGAAGACGCATTTGTCTTTCCGCAACCTCAACCCCGCCTTTTCGAATATTGTCAGGACCTTTCCCAACCTTGTTGCTAATTCGGCCCGGCTCCCCCCTGTAATTAATACATCATCAAAATAGGGTAACACCCCCTCCAACCCCTTCAGGAGGCGTTCCACCAATGACTGGAAAATCCCGGGCGCCGAATTCACGCCGAATTGGAGGCGCGAAACCTGGAACGCCCCTTTGTGGGTGACTATGGTTTGTGCAGCAGCTGCGGCGGGGGTCACCGGGAGTTGCTGGTAGGCTTGGGCCAGGTCGAGTTTGGCGAAACACCTCCCCCCGTGTAACCTGGCCAACAAGTGGCTGACTACCGGCACCGGATACGCATTAGGGCGGATCGCCTTATTGATGGTGCACTTGTAATCAGCGCATATTCGGACTTCCCCGTTGGCCTTGAGCGCTGTTACAATTGGAGTTTCCCACTCCGCAGAATCAACAGGAACAAGAATCCCCTGGCCCACTAATTTGTCCAATTCCGCCTCTATTTTGTCCTTTAGTGCGAAAGGCACTCTGCGCGGTTTAAGTCTGATTGGACGCACTCCAGGGTCCAGGTCGAAAGTCACTGGGGGGCCCTTGAATTTTCCTAGCCCCTTTTTAAAAACCTCGGGGTGCGCGTCGCACACGCTCTGTATTGGATCAGTCCCGGCGGCGTGTGCTCCCACGGCGTGCACCCCCCCAATGAACAACCCCAGGGGCTGGAACCATTGAGTCCCGAGGAGGCTGCATTTACCCCCCTTGAGGACGACTAAGGGAAGCGTTGCGGTGTACTTTTTGAACTGGACCTGGAACTTCCCAACCCCCAACACTGGGATGCGGTTCCCTTGCACGTCCTTCAGCGCGGCCCTCAACGCCTTGAGCTTGGGCCGCACGCGGGGGGCGATTTTCATGAACTCCCCCTGGGAAATAATGGAGTATGAAGAACCCGAGTCCACCTCCATTCTAACAGGGGCCCCTTGTATTACTACCTCAACGAAGTAACGGGGGTGCTCCGTGGAAATGCTGCAAACCGGCGCATCGTCCTCGCTGTCGTCGGAGACTCGCCCTACTCCGTCCCGCGTCCTCGTGGTCCGGGTGCCGTCCTTCGGCCTCGTGGTGCGGTCCTGCCTCGTGGTGCGGTCCTGCCTCGCCGAGCGGTCTGGAGAACTCCGGGTGGCCTCGCGTCGTTTCCGGCAGACCTTGGCGATGTGCCCGCGCCGGCCGCAGTTGTGGCACTCGGCCTTGCGGAATGGGCATTTGGTGCGGGCGTGGGCGGCGCCGCAGCCATCGCAGCGCCGGCCCTCTCTCTGGACCCTCCGGACGTCCTCGTCGTCGCTGCTCTCTGCAGACGAGTTCGAAGTCCGCTGGGCCGCGCGCACCGAACTCTCTGCCTTGGCGGTCTTCGGGCGCCAGTCCTGAGGTTCGTGCACCCCGGCCGACGTGGCCTCTGCGGCCTGTGCCGCGTCGAGGACTTGTTGCCACGTGGGAGGCGGTTCCCTTTTCATCAGCGCGCGCTGAGTCTCTGTGTCCCTCAGACCGCAGAGCAGGCAGTCCCGGAGGGTGACGTCGGGGAGTTCCCACTTGCATGGGCCGGCGGCCAACCGCAGGGCCGCGGCGAACTCATCGACCGATTCTCCGGGTGCCTGGACTCGCCTCCAGAACGCGCTCCGAGCGGGGAACATCGCTATTGCCGGCCGGAGATGGGCGCGCAGCGCCGCCAGGAGCTCTGTGGCCTTGAGGTCGCCCACCTTACTCGGCGCGATCAGGTCCACCAAGGTCCTCTTGGTTTCTTGTCCGAGCATGCGGACGAAGATGGCCCTCTTTTTGGCCTCGTCTGAGACTTCGAGCTCCACCAGCGCAGCGTTGAAGTCTATCTCAAACAGCTCCAAGTCTCCCGGCTTCCTGATCTCGTAGCCGGCGCATGTCTTGGTCCCGTGGGCAGCCATATCCCACCTTCGTCGCCAATTTAGAGTATGGGACCAAAGACGACCGGACAACCGAAGGGTTGGTTTAACACGGGTTTATTGCATGAGGTTCCAGTTAAGCATGAAGCAATGGCGGTGATACATCTCAATATATACAGTAGCTCTCTACATTTGAATCTTGTAGCACGGTAGCTGATTGGTTGCTACCGGCGTGGCCTCGCCCAGGCACGCCTCCATTCCTGCTGCTGAATGCAGGTCTTTCTTCAGCTGCTGAATGCGGGGAAGGTTTTCCCGCGGCTGTCCGTGATTGAGCAATGTGAACCATGTGAGAGTGAACGCTCGCAGCTGCCCTCTATAGGCTGTCTGCTCGCGTTCCTTTACAGCTGATATCGTTTGTATCTGGAGTGGTTACAATCTTGCCTTTACAGTATAATGAACATGCATACATACATAACAGAGTACCAGGCCACAAGGATGGTCTAACAGTAGGCATATACTATCGGCCTCCAACCCAAACTCTTGAGGGAGACTGGCAGTTGGGGAATGTTGTAAAGGAGGCATCCAAGAAGGGAAGCCTGGTTATAATGGGGGACTTCAATTACCCTCACATAGACTGGGTGAACTATTGTTCAGCACATGATAAAGAGATAAAGTTCCTAGATATGCTAAATGATTGTTCCCTGGGACAGATGGTTGAAGACCCAACTAGAGGTACAAGAATCCTTGACTTGACCCTGAGTAATACTCAGGATCTGGTGCAAGATGTTAATGTGACTGATCCAATAGGGAACAGTGACCACAACTCAATTATGTTTAACTTGATCATAGAACACAAATCACTGATAAAATCTAACACAGAGACCTTAAATTTTCAAAAAGGAAATTTCCCAAAAATGAGGAAACTAGTAAAAAAGAAGCTGAAAAGGGAAAATTGAGAGAGTCCAAACACTCCAAGAGGCATGGAGGCTGTTTACAAAAACAATAACAGAGGCCCAATTGGAATGCATACCCAAAAGGAAAAAAGGCACTGCCAGGTCCAAGAGGACTCCGATGTGGCTTACAGGAGTTGTTCGGGAAGTGATCAAAAGCAAGAAAAGCTCATTTAGAAGATGGAAGGCTTGTCCCAATGAGGACAGCAGGCAGAAACATAAATTCTGGCAGAACAAATGCAAGGCAACAATCAGGAAAGCAAATCAAGACTTTGAGGAGCGTTTAGCTAAAAATACTCCGAGAAATAACAAAGACTTCTTTAAGTACATTAGAAGTAAGAACCCAACTAGGAAGGCCATTGGACCATTAGATGACAATGGAAGGCAAGGGGTTATTAAAGAGGAAACAGATTGCAGAGAGACTCAATGAATTCTTTGCTTCAGTATTCACTGAAGAAGACAGAGACCACATGCCCAAAACAGAGCCTATCTTCGTAGGGAGGGAAACCGAAGAATTAAGCAAGATAGAATTAACCAGGGAGGAGGTCCTTGTATGTCTTGTTAAACTACATGCTAACAAATCACCAGGACCAGATGGCATCCATCCACGAGTTCTCAGGGAACTTAAAGATGAAATTGCTGATCTCCTAGCCAAAATATATAATCTTTCCCTCAAATCAGGCTTTGTGCCTGATGACTGGAAGGTAGCAAATGTAACACCAATTTTCAAAAAAGGATCCAGGGGTGATCCAGGAAATTACTGACCGGTCAGTTTGACATGTGTCCCAGGTAAAGTGATGGAAACCATCCTAAAAGATAGAATTAATAGGCACATAGAAAAGAAGGCACTGCTAAAGGAGAGCCAACATGGCTTTTGCAAGGGCAAATCATGCCTCACTAATCTGTTGGAATTTTTTGAGAGTGTCAACAAGCATGTGGATAAGGGGGATCCAGTTGACATTGTTTATCTGGACTTTCAGAAGGCTTTTGACAAGGTCCCACACCAAAGGCTCTTGAATAAACTTACCAGTCATGGAATAAAGGGACAGGTCTTGTCCTGGATCAGCAACTGGCTAAGGGACAGGAAACAGAGGGTAGCACTAAATGGACACTTCTCCAAGTAGAGGAAAGTAAAGAGTGGGGTCCCCCAAGGTTCAGTACTGGGACCCCTGCTTTTCAACCTCATCATAAATGATCTAGAAGTAGGAGTAAATAGCAAGGTAGCCAAATTTGCTGACGACACTAAATTATACAGGGTAGTGAAAACTGTGAGCGATTGTGAGGAGCTCCAGAGGGATCTCTTGACACTGGGGGAGTGGGCAAAACAGTGGCAAATGAGCTTCAACATTAGTAAGTGCAGAGTGATGCATGTTGGGGCAAAAAAACCCAATTACATTTATAAACTGATGGGGTCTGAACTCTCTGCGACAAACCAGGAAAGGGACCTTGGTGTCCTGGTGGAGAGCTCAATGAAGGTGTCAACCCAGTGTGCATCAGCAGTGAAAAAAGCAAACTCAATGCTAGGGATCATTAGGAAGGGTATAGATAATAAGTCAGTAAGTGTGATTTTGCCTCTTTATAAATCTATGGTGAGGTCCCATCTCGAATACTGTGTACAGTTTTGGTCGCCATACCTCCAGAAGGATATTATGGAGCTGGAAAAAGTGCAGAGGAGGGCAACGAGAATGATTAGGGGACTGGAACACCTTCCTTACCATCTGAGGCTGCAACAGTTGGGCTTCTTCACTCCTGAACGACGGCGTCTAAGAGGTGACCTGATTGAAGTTTATAAAATCATGCACGGTGTGGACAAAGTAGATAAGGAAAAACTGTTTTCCTTGTTGCATAACACTAGAACTAGGGGGCACTCCATGAAACTTTTGGGTGCTAGTTCTCAAACAAATAAGAGAAAGTACTTTTCACCCAGAGGATCACTGGTCTATGGAACTCCCTGCCAGAAGAAGTGGTGACAGCTGTCAGTCTTGACAGCTTTATGAAAGGATTAGACTAGACATGTTCATGGAGGACAAGGGTATCAATGGCTATAATTATGGATACCTAAGGACAACCTCTGGGTTGGAGAGATAGGCAGGATATCTCTCAATTTCATTTCCAGGGAATCCTAAGCAGGTGAAGGCATCTGCTTGGGAATTATAAATACCCTGAAGCAAATGGTGAGCCAGAATGCTGGACTGGATGGGCTCCTGTGGCCTGTTCCAGCAAGGCTGTTCTTATGTTCTTAAGTGGCTAAGATGCTGACTGGAAGATGACAGGTCAGCAGTTCGATACCCGAATACTGTACTGTATGCCGTATGGGAATTAGCTCCCATCTTTGTCCCAGCTCCTGCCAACCTAGCAGTTTGAAAGCAAGAAATTGCAAGTAAATAAATAGGGACCACTTCGGTGGGAAGGTAAACAGTGCTCTGTGTGTTCCAGTGTCTAGTCATGCCTGCCACATGACCATGGAAATGGCTGCAGAAGCAGACAGCACTGGCTCTTCGGCTATGAAATAGAGATGAGCATTGAACCCTAGAGTTGGATAAACTGACTTTCAAGCAAGGGTGACCTTTACCTTTAAGCAGTGGGTTGAAGTGGGATGGGAAACAGCCTCCTGCTGATTCATCGATGGAAGTTCTGTCACCAGAATGACACCATGGGATCCAATCCAGTACCACTATGATCATAACCAACATGACTAGCATAAATTTGTAATTCTTAATTGTCTTACATGTCTTTCTTTCTGCCATACTTTCAATCTTGGATGCTAGTTGGTTTAAGTGTTTTTCAGAATGTCAGGTTTGTGCAAAATTGCATTTGGGCTTTAGAAGCTATACTCCTCATTACCACTAAAGATCTTTTATCTGCTCAAATATATCACCATCAATAACTCACTCTATGAAGTAGGTTATGCTTTAATATTGCTCTTGACTATTAATTGATGCTGGTCTTTAATTTCTGATGCCTGGAAATATAGTAGAATCTCCTACAAAAGCCATTCTACCCCTGCCCCTTTTACTGGGTTATATCTAATTGTATCTAGTTCACTTTGAATCCTTTTAAACTTCAAAGGCCAGTCTTGGATTAAAAAGACAAGACAAAAGGACAGCTCTCATCACATTGATTATATAGCTAGTTTAGCCAACAAAAGAGAATTGTAATAAGCTGTGGCAGTTTGTGGCTTACAACCATCATCTTCCTAGCAGCACATGGCATGATTTGCTAAGGCATCGCAATCAGCAGCCACATAGCAACACCCCCCCCCCATGTGTGTATGATTGCTGTGGATCAGGGGAGGCAAGTCTGCTTCTAGAAATGGGAAAAGACAAAAACTCTAATGATCGTGCAGCTACTGGCTGAACATCAAAAGCTGGCCATATTGCTGGCCATGCTGGCTAGAAGATGGCAGGAGTTGTAGCCCAAAAAGGACACCTTTTCAAGTCTTCATAGAATCATAGAATATAGAATAACTGAGATGGAAGGGGCCTTTTAGGCTATGAAGTCCAATCCTCTGCTCAATGCAGGAATCCAAATCAAAGCAGATATGACAGGTGGTTGTCCCTTTCACTCTTGAATGTTTTCAGTGCTGGAGCGCTCACCACTTCTCAAGGCAGTTGGTTCCACTGTTGTACTACTCTAATGGTGTTGTGTATGGATTGTAATGTGCCTTTAAGTAAATGTAACCACACAAATGAGTGAAGGTAACAATCTCTAAAAGTAACATTGTAACCTTCTGTATTAGGACGCGAGCTAGTGACCACTGGGGGCAGTAGCGAGCGTCCAGCTCACATGTTACAAATTCTCCAAATGCCTACAGCCGCGGGAAGATTCCCGCCACTGCCTCACCCGGACAAGAGGGGCGTGACTAAGGGTGACGTCACGCGGACAGTAGCCAATGAGCTACCCAGGAGCCACATTCAAATGTATAGCCACTGTATATAATGAGCTGTTCGTCCGCCATTACCACATGTTCCCCCTGACCATCATGCAATAAAAATGAGTTAAGCCAGATTTCGGCTGTTTCTATTGTCTTGGGTCTTGAACACTAAAAACAGTTAAAAGGTTTTTCCTAATATTCAGCCTATATCTGGCTTTTGGTTTGAGCTCCTTATTATGTGTCTTGCACTCTAGGATGATTGAGAATAGATCCTTCCCTTCCTCTTTCACAGGTCTGCAACCAAAAAAACTGCATAGGATTTTTTTTTACTGTTTCTTATAGATTTTTACTTAGTGAAACCGAGAAAAATGCTTTTTAAAAATTCCATCTCATCAAGTTTTCTTGCAAAACTCACGTTTTTAGTTTAATTTAGCGTGAAGTTTGCCTTTATTTTTATTTTTTTAATATAAATTTTTATTGAATTTTACACAAAATACAATATAAAACATTGAAACTTAATAACATAAGATAATAGAATACATAATTATACATAACTAATACAATAATAAAAACCTAAACAGACATACCCATCCAAAAACAAAAAAACACAATATATAATCAGCTTACAACTTATTAGTTAAATTCCAAACTCTTTCGTGTCAAACTTGTAAGCTAATCAAACTCTTATTTTGTATTTTTCAATTTAATATTTTCTTAACTAAATGAAACTGCAAACTTCATTTTTTTTAAAAACACAACAATATACAATTAGTACAATAAACACCCAGTGTTATTTACAATGCTCTGGTGGTTGCGGGATGTCACATTATTTTACTTCCCAAAAACACATATAATCCGGTACTGGTTTGTATCCTACCTCACCTTTCAAAGAATATTCCACAAGTGGTCGCCAAATTCTCCAAAATCTATTTTCTTTAACAATACCCTTCTTCTTATTGATCTCCCATGTTAATTTATCGTTCAATGCAAGATCCCACATCTCCTTATACCAATCTTCTATTTTCAAGATTACATCATTCTTCCAATTTCTAGCTATACACATTCTTCCAGTGGTTAACATTATTGCCAGTAACTCTTTTTTATCATTGTTGAAAACCGTATTCTCCACATCTGTCAGCAAAACCATACTTGGCCCCAGTTTAAGTCCCATTCCCCTAATATTAACTATCTCATTCTCAATTTCCCCCAAAAAAACTCTTTACCATATTATATTCCCACCACATATGATCATAAATCTCCAATATATCCTTACATCTCCAACACATTTTATCTTTATTTTTATCTATTTGATGTAACCTCACTGGGATCAGGTACCATCTCCACAACAATTTGTAATTGTGCTCTTTCACCCTGACAGACATTTTTTCATAATCCTTTTACTCCATTTATTTTTCCAGACCTCATCTACTATCTTTATTTTCAATTCTTGTTCCCAATTGAATTTCAACACCTCATGCAGGTTATCCACTTTATTTAACATTTTATATATTTTACTGACTAATCCCTTAATTAGGGACTGCAGTGGCTCAAGTGGCTAAGACGCTGACTGGGAAGCGGAAGGTCAGCAGTTCGATTCCTGACTACTGCAGGACGGAAATGAGCTCCCGTCTTTGTCCCAGCTCCTGCCAACCTAGCAGTTCGAAAGCAAGAAATTGCAAGTAGATAAATAGGGACCACTTCGGTGGGAAGGTAACAGTGTTCCGTGCGCTTCGGTGTCTAGTCATGCCTGCCACATGACTACGGAAACGTCTGCAGAAGCAGACAGCGCTGGCTCTTCAGCTTAGAAACAGAGATGAGCACTGCACCCTAGAGTCGGATACGACTGGCTTTCGAGCAAGGGAAACCTTTACCTAATCCCTTAATACCTCTTTTTCCATTTCTTATCTTCAAAACCAGATCCTCAAACTCTGTCATACCTCTTTCCAAACTGGCTTTCAACCAATATTTAGAATTCCATTTATCTACCAGCACAATCTGAAACCAGTTTAACCTCAGTTGTGCATAAATATCCGCTTTTCTTTCTCCATCTTTACACATCCGTATCCAGTCTTTCAACAGGAAAACCTCATTTCTCAGCAAAGCCTCTTTTGTCCTTTTATCAAGACATAGTAGAAAGTTTTTAATATCCTCCAATTCTTTAGTGTATGGGACCAAAGACAACCGGACAACCGAAGGGTTGGTTTAACTCAGGTTTATTGCATGAGGTTCCGGTGAAGCATGAGGTAATGGCGGTGATACATCTCAATATATACAGTAGCTCTCTACATTTGAATCTTGTAGCACGGTAGCTGATTGGCTGCTACCGGCGTGGCCTCGCCCAGGCACGCCTCTTTCTTCTGCTGCTGAATGCGGGGAAGGTTTTCCCGCGGCTGTCCGTGATTGAGCAATGTGAACCATGTGAGGCTGAACGCTCGCAGCTGCCCTCTATGGGCTGTCTGCTCGCGTTCTTTTACAGCTGGTATCGTTTGTATCTGGAGTGGTTACATTCTTGCCTTTACAGTATAATGAACATGCATACATACATACATAACATCCCTCCCCCCTAGGATGGGACGAAGTCCCGCAACCATTGTGGCTTGCCGCACGTGCGCTTGGGACGCGCTTGCGTCTGACCTAGTACTGGAGAGCCTGTGATCCCTGACTCCGCGGGTGCTTGTCCTGCGACAGGAAACGGGGATTCGTTAGTGGCTCTGTGGGGCGTCCGTGCCTGCCTCGCGCCCGGGGATGGGAAGGGAATGAATAGTTGGGAGGTGAACCCCTGCCTGTTGCTCTCTGACCCCGGGGACCCTCCTATTGTGAACCGCGGAACCGATGAGGTCGCCCTTGTGGTTCGGCTACCTTCTGATTCCTGCTCGGGGGACCTTGAGACTGTGGTGGGCGGACTCGCTGACGCCTCCCGTCTTGGGGGTGTCGGTCTCCGGGGAAATGGCGCTATATCGCATTCTGACTCACAGGGGCTACTGGGACTGTAGGTACCAGGGGCTGAACTGAAACCCCTCTTTTCACTAGGACGGGTGGGGGACCACTCCGCTAACTCCCCCTGGTACTGTAAATCAACGTCTAAGCTTCTATGGGCATCTGTGTTTCGGGGAAACTCCCGCGGGGTATGTGTGTGGTCGGGGCTCTTCCATTTTTTCGGGGACTCCCGCAAAAGATTTCTGTGGATCGATTCCCTTTCCTCCCCCCTTGGTGGGGACCCATGCTCCCCTTTTCCTCCCCCTTGGGTTAAACGGGTGGGGGAGTACCCTAACGCTGACTCGATACTATTCTCGTCTTCGTCCTGCTCTCCGGGGACCCTGCGCCTGAGTTGGTCCATGTGTCGCCTCCACAGGAAGCCTGTACTGGTCTCTACGCGGTATGAGACGGGGCCGGTTTGTTCTACTACGGTGCCCGGCACCCAGGCTGGCCCCGCGCTGGCGTAGTTCCTGCAATGCACCGGGGCGCCTACGCTGAAACTCTTTGTGGGTACCACCCCTATGTTCCGCCCTTTGTCCTCTACTCTCGTGGGGTCTAGCTTGGAGATTCCCGTGGCCAGCTTCCTGCGCATCAACAGCTCCGCGGGGGAGTACCCTGATGCTAATGGGGTGACCCTGTATCTAAGCAGGAACTGGCACAATTTCAGGTCGAGGTCTCCGGGGCCCATGCGCAGCAGGGCGTCTTTCGTGGTGCGCACGAGGCGCTCTACTTGGCCGTTGGTGGCCGGGTGAAAAGGGGCAGAGGTGACGTGCCGAATGGCGTTTCGCTCCATGAATGCCCCGAACTCGGCGGACGTGAAACAGCTAGCGTTATCGCTGACGAGGGTGTCGGGTAAACCGAACGTGGAAAAGACCCTCCTTAACTGTTTAATTGTTGTGGCCGAGGAGGTGCTCGAGACTGGAATGACCTCCAACCACTTGGAGAACGCGTCCACCACGAGGAGGAAAAGCGTTCCCCTGAACGGGCCAGCAAAGTCTACATGTATCCGGGACCAGGGCCCCCTAGCCGTGTCCCACTCCCTGGGTGGTGAGCGAGCCTCTTCTGGCCTTGAGCTTTGGCACGCTTCGCAAGTGCCGACCATGTGTTCAATGTCGGCGTCTAGCTGGGGCCACCAAAAGTAACTGCGGGCCAGTGCCTTAGAGCGGACGATCCCCGGGTGGCTGACGTGCAGCAGTTTAAGCACCCTCGGCCGGAGAGGCGTGGGGATCACTAACCGCTGTCCCCACAGAAAACAACCCCTCTCTAGGGACAACTCTAGTTTCTTTTTGAAAAATGTGTTGAATTCCGCTGCTGGGGAAGACACGGGCCACCCTTTCTGTACCCAGGAGCAAACTGTGGCCAGCGTCTTGTCCTTGCCTGTCGCTTGGGCGATGTCGGCCGGTACTACTGGAGGGGAGTCTAGAACCTCTATCATTAAGACCTGATGGTCCCTCTCTACTCCGCCCACGTGGCAGCCATCCCGGGGAATGGGGGACCTCGACAGGGCGTCGGCATGGCTGATCTCCTTCCCGGGCCGGTATACCAACGCGTGCTGATACGCGTTGAGAAAGATGGCCCACCTGAGCATTCTCGGGGACAGGATTTGGGGTGTGGGCTTATCTGCGGTGAAGATGCCTAACAAGGGCTTATGGTCAGTCACTATGGTGAAGGGGCGGCCGTACACAAAATCATGAAATTTCTTGGTCCCCGCAATTATTGCTAGTGCTTCCCTGTCTGTCTGGGCATAGTTTCTCTCCGCTTGGGACAAAGACCTAGAGTAGAACGCTATCGGGGCCTCCCTACCGTTCTCCAGCACATGGCATAACACCGCCCCCACCCCCACCGGGGATGCATCGCAAATCAGGACCACTGGGCGTTTGGGATTGAAGTGGGTCAGTACGGCATCTGATGCCAGGAGTCGCTTCAGGTCATTGAAAGCCTTCTCCTGGTCGTCGCCCCACTTCCATGCCTCGTCCTTTTTTAACAATTTGTGTAGCGGTTCTGCCACGGCTGCCTTCCGCGGGAGGAAGGAGTGGTAGAAATTGAGCAGTCCGAGGAACGACTGCAACTCGGGCTTGGAGGTGGGGCGAGGGGCCTTCTTGATGGCGGCTACCTTGGATTGTGCTGGCCTTATTCCCTCGGGCGTGACACGGAACCCTAGGAACTCAACTTCTGTAGCGAAGAAGACGCATTTGTCTTTTCGCAACCGCAACCCCGCCTTTTCGAATATAGTCAGGACCTTTCCCAACCTTGTTGCTAACTCGGCCCGGCTCCCCCCTGTAATCAATACGTCATCAAATTAGGGCAACACCCCCTCTAACCCCTTCAGGAGGCGTTCCACAAGTGACTGGAAGATCCCGGGCGCCGAATTCACGCCGAACTGGAGGCGCGATACCTGGAACGCCCCTTTGTGGGTGACTATGGTCTGCGCAGCCGCTGCGGCGGGGGTCACTGGGAGTTGCTGGTAGGCTTGGGCCAGGTCGAGTTTAGCGAAACACCTCCCCCCGTGTAACCTGGCCAACAAGTGGCTGACTACCGGCACCGGATACGCATTAGGTCGGATCGCCTTATTGATGGTGCACTTGTAATCAGCGCATATGCGGACCTCCCCGTTGGCCTTGAGCGCTGTTACAATTGGAGTTTCCCACTCCGCAGAATCAACAGGAACAAGAATCCCCTGGCCCACCAACTTGTCCAACTCCGCCTCTATTTTGTCCTTTAGTGCGAAAGGCACTCTGCGCGGTTTAAGTCTGATTGGACGTACTGTAGGGTCCAGGTCGAAAGTCACTGGGGGGCCCTTGAATTTCCCGAGCCCCTTTTTAAAAACCTCGGGGTGCGCATCGCACACGCTCTGTATTGGATCAGTCCCGGCGGCGTGTGCTTTCACGGCGTGAACCCCCCCAATGAACAATCCCAGGGGCTGGAACCATTGAGTCCCGAGGAGGCTGCATTTACCTCCCTTGAGGACGATTAGGGGAAGCGTTGCGGTGTGCTTTTTAAACTGAACCCGGAACTTCCCAACCCCCAACACTGGGATGCGGTTCCCTTGCACGTCCTTCAGTGTGGCCCTCAACGCCTTGAGCTTGGGCCGCATGTGGGGGGCGATTTTCATAAACTCCCCCTGGGAAATAATGGAGTATGAAGAACCCGAGTCCACCTCCATTCTAACAGGGGCCCCTTGTATTACTACCTCAACGAAGTAACGGGGGTGCTCCGTGGAAACGCTGCAAACCGGCGCGTCGTCCTCGCTGTCGTCGGAGATGCGCCCTACTTCGTCCCGCGTCCTCGTGGTCCGGGTGCCGTCCTTTGGCCTCGTGGTGCGGTCCTGCCTCGTGGTGCGGTCTGGAGAACTCCTGGTGGCCTCGCGCCGTTTCCGGCAGACCTTGGCGATGTGCCCGCGGCGGCCGCAGTTGTGGCACTCGGCCTTGCGGAATGGGCATTTGGCGCGGGCGTGGGCGGCGCCGCAGCCGTCGCAGCGCCGGCCCTCTCTCTGGACCCTCCGGACGTCCTCGTCGTCGCCGCTCTCCGCAGACGAGTTCGAAACTCGCCGGGCCGCGTGCACCAAGCTCTCCGCCTTGGCGGTCTTCGGGCGCCAGTCCTGGAGCTCGTGCACCCCGGCAGAAGTGGCCTCCGCGGCCTGTGCCGTGTCGAGGACTTGTTGCCACGAGGGAGGCGGCTCCCTTTTCATTAGCGCGCGCTGAGTCTCTGTGTCCCTCAGACCGCAGAGCAGGCAGTCCCGGAGGGTGATTTCGGGAAGCTCCCACTTGCATGGGCCGGCGGCCAACCGCAGGGCCGTGGCGAACTCATCGACCGATTCCCCAGGTGCCTGGACTCGCCTCCAGAACGCGCTCCGAGCGGGGAACATCGCTATTGCTGGCCGGAGATGGGCGCGCAACGCCGCCAGGAGCTCTGTGGCTTTGAGGTCGCTCACCTTCCTTGGCGCAATCAGGTCCACCAAGGTCCTCTTGGTCTCGTGTCCGAGCATGCGGACGAAAATGGCCCTCTTTTTGGCCTCATCTGAGACTTCGAGCTCCACCAGCGCTGCGTTGAAGTCTATCTCAAACAGCTCCAAGTCTCCCGGCTTCTTGATCACGTAGCCGGCGCATGTCTTGGTCCCGTGGGCAGCCATTGATCCCACCTTCGTCGCCAATTTAGTGTATGGGACCAAAGACAACCGGACAACCGAAGGGTTGGTTTAACTCAGGTTTATTGCATGAGGTTCCAGTGAAGCATGAGGTAATGGCGGTGATACATCTCAATATATACAGTAGCTCTCTACATTTGAATCTTGTAGCACGGTAGCTGATTGGCTGCTACCGGCGTGGCCTCGCCCAGGCACGCCTCTTTCTTCTGCTGCTGAATGCGGGGAAGGTTTTCCCGCGGCTGTCCGTGATTGAGCAATGTGAACCATGTGAGGCTGAACGCTCGCAGCTGCCCTCTATGGGCTGTCTGCTCGCGTTCTTTTACAGCTGGTATCGTTTGTATCTGGAGTGGTTACATTCTTGCCTTTACAGTATAATGAACATGCATACATACATACATAACAAATTCAATTATAGGAGACGTGTCTGAAACCAATTCCTGTTTCACCTTCTTCCATACTTCTAATATCGTCTTCATCATCTTATTTTTAACCTCTATCTTCCCTATTTTATAATCCATAAAAACCATTTCCCCTACATAATTTAAATCCCTCATTTCAATTTCTTCCCATATTACCTTTTCCCTAGCTATGATCTTCACAATATTTTTAATCAGAAAAGCCCTATAATAATTCTTCAAATTTGGGAGTCCTACTCCACCTTCTTTCTGAGACAAATACCACGTATTTTTTTTTGCAATTCTAGTTTTTTCCCCTCTATTACAATAATTATTTAACAAATTTTGAAATTCCTTTATTTCCTTATCCTTTAAATGAATCGGCAGTGCATCAAACAAAAAGTTGAGTCTAGGTAGCAACATCATTTTACATAACGCAATCCTGCCGAACCAGGACAACTTCAACTTTTTATATTGCTGTATTTTATCCTTAATTTCCACCTTCTGTTTCCCATAATTAAATCTCATAAAATCCTCCATTTTATTTGTAATAATTATACCCAAATATTTCAAATTATCTTTAACTTGTATTTTAAATTTACCTATAATCCTCTGTTGTTCTTCACTATCGATATTACAAAGTACCATTTCTGACTTATCCCAATTTATTTTTAAACCCGTCATCTTCTCAAATTCTTTTAGCTGCACTTGTATTCTTTCTAACGCCTTCCTTGGATGTTTCATTGTTATCAATCTGCATACAAACTTATCTTATTCCCTAAAATCCCTTCAATAGCCTGATCATCTCTAACAGCCTTCACCAACATCTCCATTGCCATAATAAACAAAACTGGCGATAGCGGGCAACCCTGCCTTGTTCCAGCCTCTAATTTTATATCTTCCGTGAACTCATCGTTTACCCTGACCATGGCAATGCCTTGATGATATAACTGATGATATAACATCCTTCTAAACTTATCATCAAATCCATATCCTTCTATTATCTCTTTTATAGAGTCCCACTACAGTGAATCAAATGCCTTGAAAATATCCAATGACAAAAAAACAACCTTTTCTTTGGTTTGTCCGGCAATGTCTAGCAAATCTAGGACTCTCCTTGTCAAATCTGCCATGTGTCTTCCTTTCATAAAGCCTGTTTGATCTTCATTTATATATTCTCCCATGAAGCTATTCAGTCTTTTTGCTAATATTGCTGTAAAGATCTGAGCATCCTGGTTTATCAATGAGATAGGTCTATATGATTCCACTTTTTCCAAATCTTTTCCTGGTTTTAGTAAAAGCACAATTATAGTTCTGAACCATGAAGTTGGAATTAACCCTTCATCCAAAATATAATTATAAAGCTTCATCAATTTTGGAACAACAACCTCTTTAAAATCCTCATAGAATTCAGTTGATAATCCATCTTCTCCCGGAGCTTTGACCAATTTCAAATTGGTTATTACCTCTTTCATTTCTCTTTCAGTTATTCTCTCTTCCATTTTGTCCCTATGTTCCCTTTTAATCTTATTTTCAATTTGTTTTCCCAGTTGTTGCCTCAACTTCCCCAAGTCTATGGGGGTTTTTTTGCATATAATTCTTGGTAAAAATCTTTAACTATCCTACACTTGTCTCTGGTCCTATTATATCTTATTCCTTCTTTATTAATCAATACTCTAATTTCCCTTTTATTCCTCTTTTCTTTAGCAGCTCTCGCTAATAATTTAGAATTTGTATTACTGTATTCAAAAAATTCCCTTTTTAAATACACCAAATCTCGCTTCACTTTTCCAATATCCTCCGTCTTTAATCTCTGCATCATAACAAATACCTTTTTGTCATTCGTCCTAGCATGTTCCTCTTATAGCCGTTTTATCTCTTTTTCTGCTTTTTCATATGCTTCCCTAGATTGCCTATTACTAACACTAGCCAATTTAATACACTCCCCTCTGCAAACCGCTTTCATAGCATCCCAAACCACATTATAACTCACCTCACCCGTATCGTTCCATTGCCAATTTATATCCCACTTTTTAGTAATTTGCTCTTTACTTATTTGATCCTTAAACAAATTGACATCATATCTCCAATTCCTTCTGGTATTTTTCACTCCTTTTATCTTTAGTTCCCTTTTTTTTAATTTATTAAATTTTCAAAAATAATACAAACAATAAAAAAACATCAAAATTGCAAATATAAAAAAAATTACGCATATAAAGATAAAATTACATATATATGTAAAATTGAACATCAGCAAACTGTATCCACATTGTTTATAATATATACTATTTCAAATCAAACCAATAGGATATGGTTCCTATACCTCATTTTCCAATAATGTTTAATATAAAGACAAGACAAAAAAAGACAAAGTAAACAAAAATGAAAATAAAATACTAATCACCCGGTGTTATTTACAACACACTGGAGAGCACGGAGATATTCATTGAGATTTTTCCCAGAAAATCTTGTGATCAGGTACAGGTCTTTGCAAATCATTCCCCCTCAGTGAGTAATCCACAAAAGCTTGCCAAACCTTCCAGAATCTATTTTCTTTAACAATTCCCTTTTTAAAGTTTATTTCCCATGTCAATTTATCATTCAATGCTAAGCCCCACATTTCCTTATACCACTCCTCAATATTCAAATTTACCTCATTTTTCCATTTTCTAGCGATACACTGTCTTCCCGTTGACAACATTATTTCCAATAACTCCTTTTTATTCTTACTCAGGTTTATATTTTCCATTTCTGTCAACATAATCATACTAACACTCAATTTAATTTTCTCCCCCATAATTTCAGTTATCTCATATTCAATTTTCTTCCAATTTTTTTTTTGCCACAGTACATCTCCACCACATGTGTTCATATGTTCCCATTTCCTTCTTACAACGCCAACACATTTTATCTTTTTTCTTATCTATCTGATGTAACCTCATTGGAGTCAAATACCATTTCCACAGCATTTTATAGTTATGTTCCTTAACTCTAACCAACATAGTTCTCATAATTATTTTCCTCCATTTATTTTTTCCAATTCTGTTCTTCTATTTTTATATTCAAATCTTGTTCCCAGCTTAATCTTAAATCATCCTGTGGATTACCTACCTTGTTTATCATTCTATATATTTTACCAACCAGTCCCTTTATACCACTTTGTCCCCTTCTTATTTTCCAAATCAGTTCTTCAAACTCAGTCCTATCTCTTTCTAATCCAACTTCATTCAAATATTTACTATTCCAACTATTAACCATCCCTGTCTGAAACCAATTCAGTTTCAATTGTCCATACAAATTTATTTTCCTCTCTCTGTCTTTACAGGCCCATATCCAGTCTCTCAGCAGGAATACCTCATTCTTATCAAGTACTTCTTTGACCCTTTTATCAATTTTTATTGGAAAATTTGCTATATCCTCCAACTCTATAATAGGGGAAATGTCTGGTACCAAGTCCCTTTTTACTTTTTTCCATACCCCCAATGTTGCCTTCATCATTCTATTTTTAGTGACTACTTTACTCATACTACCTTCTAAAAAGACCACTTTCCCAATATGAATAAAATCTTTCATTTCTGATTCTTCCCAAATTACCTTTTCATTAGCCAGGATCATCACAACGTTTTTAATTTGGAAAGCTCAATAATATGCCACCAAATTTGGCATCCCTAATCCCCCTTCCTTCTGGGATAAATGCCAAAAAATTTAACCAGTCGGGGCCTTTTCCCCCCATTATAAAAATTGTTGATCAATTTTTGAAACTCCTTAATTTCTTTATCATTCAATTGGATTGGAAGAGCATCAAATAAAAAATTAATTCTTGGTAACAACATCATTTTACATATTACAATTCTTCCAAACCATGACAGTTTCAATTTTTTCAATTGTTGTATTCTATCTTTAATTTCCGTTTTCAACTTTACATAATTCAATTTCTTAAATTCGTCGAATTTATTCAAGATATTAATCCCCAAATATTTCAAATCATCCTTAATTTGTAAATTACAATTTTCCTTTATCCTTTTCTGTTCTTCTTTGCCCATATTACACAGTATCATTTCAGATTTATCCCAGTTTATTCTCAAACCCGTTATATCCTCAAAATTTTTCAGCTGCAGTTGTATTCTATCCAATGCCTTTCCAGGGTGTTTAACTGTTATCAAAGTATCATCGGCATATAAACTTATCTTATTACCTAGAACCCCTTCTATCTCTTTGTCTTCCCTTACCTCCTTCGCCAACATCTCCATTGCCAAAATAAATAAGATTGGAGACAAAGGACAACCCTGCCTTGTACCTGCTTCTAACTTTACCTCCTCTGTAACTACATCATTTACCCTTACTACTGCCTTCCCTTGCTGGTATAATTGTCCAATTATCTTCTCAAATTTATCACCAAATCCATAACATTTAATTATCTCGTTAATTGTTACCTATTGTAAAGAATCAAATGCCTTGAAGATATCCAAAGATAATAGTCCGACTTTCTCTTTTGTTTGTCCTACCTTATCAATTAAATTTAAAACTCTTCTTGTCAAATCTGACATATGTCTACCCTTCAAAAATCCCACCTGGTCCTCATTTATATAAGTGCCCATAAAACTATTCAACCTATTAGCTAATATCGCTGTGAAGATCTTGGCATCTTGGTTTATTAGTGAAATTGGTCTGTATGATTCAATTTTTTCTAAATCTTTTCCTGGCTTCGGCAACAGAATAATTATAGTCCTATACCATGAAGTCGGGATTTGCCCTCCTTCTAATATATAGTTATATAACTTATTCAATTTTGGAACCATTATATCTTTAAATTCCTTGTAAAACTCGGCTGGTAATCCGTCCTCTCCAGGTGCTTTATCTGTTTTTAAGCTAGCTATGACCTCTTTTATTTCCTTTTCTGTTATTCGTTCTTCCATCCTGTTCCTATGTTCTTGCGTTATCTTATTATTTATTTGTTTCTCCAATTGTTTTTTCAATTTTGGTATATCTATGTTCTTTTTCGCATATAATGCCTGGTAGAAATCTTTAACAATTTTACATTTATCTCCAATCTTATTGCATCTTATTCCATCCTTATTGACCAAAGTTCCAATTTCTCTTTTTTCTCTCTTTTCTTTTGCGGTCCTTGCTAGCAATTTCGAATTTTTATTGCTAAATTCAAAATATTCTCTTTTTAAATATACCAAGTCTTGTTTTACTTTTTCTATGTCCTTTCCTATCAATTCAGTCTTCAATCTTTGTATATTATCAAAAACCTTCTTGTCCTTGGTCCTTGTATGTTTTTCTTGACGCTGTTTTATCTCCTTCTCAATTTTATCTTGTTTCACTTTGAATTGCTTATTTCTAAAACTAGCCAACTTTATACTCTCCCCTCTAAATGCCGACTTCATGGTATCCCAAACCACATTAAAACTCACCTCCTCCGTATCATTCCATTGCCAACTTTCCTTCCAATTCTCAGTTATTTGTTCCTTACATTTATGGTCTTTATATAATTTAGGATCGTATCTCCAATTCCTCCTTGTTTTTCTTATATTTTCTATCCCCACTTCTAACAACACTTTCGCATGATCCGATTCTTTGAATATTCCTACTTCTACCTCGTCTACCTTTCCAATCATATTTTCTGTTACAAATATGTAATCTATTCTAGAGTATGAGTTATGGACATGCAAAAAATAAGTATAAACCCTTAAGCTCTCCCCACGTATCCTTCAATCCTATATCTTCCATCCATTTATCCAAAATTTGTTTTTTAACCCCTTTTCCACTTCTTAAAATATTTGTACAATCTAAATTTGACCTAATTAGATTAAAGTCCCTAGCTACTATCATTCTTGTTGTTTTTTTCTTTTACCAATATTTTATACATTTTCTCCAAAAAGTCCTCTTGATGATCATTTGGGGCGTATATATTCACAAAAGCCATTTCCTCATCATCAATCTTCCCTTTTACTATGAAGAATCTTCCCTCAGGGTCGGAGATACTACATGTCATCTCAAAGCCCAACCTAGTCGAAATTAAAGTAGCCACACCCCTTGCCTTTGAGGTACCAAATGATTTTTCATAGTATTGCATCCCTTTCAAAAAGATCTTATTTACATCTTGAGATTTTTGATGGGTCTCCTGCAAAAAGACTACATCCGGCCTGTCCTTTCTTTAAGCTAATTCTATTCTTTTCCTCTTAACTTGAGATCCTGTACCTTTCACATTCCAGGATATTACTTTAATACTCCTCATAATTTACCAAAAAGCAATCTTCTGTCATCTCCGATCTCTCCAATGAGTGTGCAACCTCACTTCCCATAACTAAAACTAAATCTAACACAACAAACATTCTATTCTACCCTCCCTACAAAAATAAAGAAAAAGCCACCTTTGCCAACCAAAGAGAGGAGGGGGGAACGTGGAAGATGTAACTGCAAGCCTCAAAATGCCAATACGAACTCTCATTAATACAATTCCTTTTTTAACACTTTTATACATACAATCCCAGAACCTCCCTAACACCACTCTGCCTCTCCTTAAGTTCCTCCATCCTTATACTTCAACCTTCCTTTGCCACATTATCAGTTTTGGACCTCTCTTCCTTCCCCTCCTGTTGCCCCCTCCTGCTCCTGACCTCCATATTCTCTTCTTATGCCTCCTGATTCCAACAAGTCCTTTCTTATTGCCAATCCTTCTCTTGAAGACAAGTCTATCATTTCAATTGTACTAAGATAATACAGTGCATCAGTTTCAGCATCAATTATATGCATTTTTGTCGCAATTTTTTTTAATTGCTGTGGAAATCTCCAATTGTATTTTATCCCATGTGCAATCAACAACTTGGTCACAGGCTTCATTTTATAATGCCAAACACATTCATCCACAGCAATATCGTTATATACTTCCACATCATTTCTGTCGATTTTTAAAGCGCCAGACCCAGCTTGTTTTAAAAAAGCCATCACCTTTAATTTATTGCCCCAATTTGCAAATTTAACCAAGACATTCCTTTGAACACTCCTCCCTCTTCTCGATCCCAATCTATAAACACTTGCAATGTCTTCATTGACATAATCTTTCCCCGTTTTCAAATTATTCAGCCAATCAATTATTCTGTCTTTCAAATGGTCTGGCGTTTTCTCCGGTAAATTGCATATCACAATATTCTGTTTCCTCATCATCTCTTCCACCATGTCTATCCTTTTCTCTTGTCCTTCTACCTTTATTTTAATTTCCTTATCTTCCTCTTGCAACCCCTTCACTTCAGCCTGCATCAATTTCACATCCTTTTGCATCAAATTAACACTTGTTTCCAACTTTTGAAAAGTAAAATCAACTTTGTGGGCAAAATCCTGAAACATTGTGTACATTTTATCTTGTTTCACCATAATTTCATTTTTATCTTTCCCTCTTAGTTCCTTCATTTCCCGAAAACCTTTCACATTTGCCTCCTCCATCTTATCAAATCTCTTAAACAATTTACCCATCTCAACCATTAATTGTGTTTGGTCCAATAATACTGATTCCGATGATATAGATGATGGGGGGTGTCCTCAGTTTCGGTTTTCTCCTTCTCCTTCCTCTTAGGCTTCACCACCTCCTCCTCCTTTGTCGCCTTTCCCTTCACAAATGTATCCATTGTAGTTTCAACCAATTCTTTCAATATAATCAAACTTTTATTATCTCCCAATTCCAGCTCTTAGCCTTTCCAAATTCACTCGTGTTCGGAGCCTTAATTGTGGGTTGATATCTTATAACTAATTTTTAGATAGCTTTGTAATCCAATCTGCGTTAACGTCTTCAGCAAAAATTATGCCCAACCTCAAGTCCTGTGTGCCAAATCTTCAAATCCCACTCAATTTATAATCCAAATGTCTAATTACTTGATTTCCACCAAATCCAGATTCTCAATCAGTTTTCAATATCAATTAGTTCACACTTTCAGCCCCTATATTAGTCCCTTTACTTTATGCCCAGACAGAACAGATCAGCTTCTGTATAGCAAACCAATAATAAAATTGTAATCCAAAAAAAAATTGCTCCTGAACTGCGTTGCTGCTTTGCTGCTTTACTTTATCCAATGAAAAAATGGTTTGATAATTTCAAAAACCCAAAACTTGATTGAAGATTTTCATATATTAACCAAAACTATAACAATGTTTCAAAAAGCGGGGGGGGGGAGGCCCCAAAACAATTAAATAATCCAGTAACTGTATGTCCAAAATCTTGATGGAGGAAGGCAAAACAAATTGAAACCAAAAAACCAAGAAGAACAATGGTAACAGAGAAAGGAGAATCAGGTACCCCAAATAAGCAAAAAAGAAAAAAGAGAAAAACAATAAAAGGGCAAAAGAGTCCGAGGGGTCTGAAAAATTAATTACAAAAAAATAATAAAAAATAGATTGTTCTGCAAAGGGAGGAGGGTATTTAAAGAGTTTATGTTACTCCGTACTTAACTGCTTGGTCCACGAAGTAAAATTACATCTGTGCCATTAATCCCCAGCCTCGGCTGCGGCTTCCAAGGGGGCCCCTCCTCCCTTCTCTTCCGAGCACTCCAACCTCCGTACTTCGTCTGTTCTTACACCTCCCGTCCTTCAGCCACCCTCTCCGTTCCTTCACTCCTCCTTCTTTATCTTTCTCCTCTCCTTCTCTCCTTTCCTTTCAGTCTCTTTCAGTCTCTCCACAACACTCCAGAAACCGTCTCCAGTTGTTTCCCTCCCATCTTCGGTCACTCTAACTTTTGATTTCCTTCTTCACAGCCACCATTAATCTCTTTTCACAAACTTTCTCTCTTCCGCTCTCCCTCTTAACTCCTCCTCGCCCCTTTACACACTTGCTTTTCCTTCTTTTTCACTCTCCTTCTCACCCCCTCAGCCGTGCCAGCCACCACTTCCAAATTCGTGTCTTTATTTTCAACAACTCACATTTTCATTGTTTCTTCCGATCTCCTGGCAGTCCCGTTTGCCGCGACTCAGCTGGTGAGGCCGCCGCTTGCGCCGCTAGCCTCCCAGCCAAAATGCTCCCGAACTCCGACCTTCCGGATCAAGCCTTTTCAGTTATGAGGTCTATAAGCTTTCTTCTTGCCAATCTTTGAAAATTTATATTTCTCTATGTTTATTTTCTCATTATTTTTCTCATTGAGAAGTGCGAGCTCCGAGGAAAGTGTGTTAACACATCGGCATCTTAGCCACGCCCCCCATCTTTAGTTCCATTGACACTTTTGCATGGTCAGATTCTTTAAAAATACCCACTTCCATATCATCTATATTCTTAACCATATTACCTGTGACAAATAAATAATCTATTCTGGAATATGTATTGTGAACCTGTGAGAAGAATGTATAAACCCTTTCTGACCCTTTAATTTCCCTCCATACATCTGTCAAGCCCAGGGAGTCCATCCATTTATCCAAAATCTGTGCCTTAAATTCTCTTCCTCCCCTTGTTATATTTGTACAATCCAAATTTGACCTTATTCAATTAAAATCTCCTGCTACAATCATTTTGTTGTTTTTTCTCCTTTCAATAACCCATATATTTTATCCAAAAATTCTCTTTGATGCTCGTTGGGTGCATATATGTTTACTAAAATTATTTCTTCATCATCTATCTTCCCTTTTATTATTAAGTATCTACCTTCTGGATCAGAAACACTACTTACATATCAAAACCTAATCTATTTGATATTAGAAGTGCCACTCCTCTAGCTTTTGATGTATCATAGGACTTTTCATAAATTTGCATCCATCCTAAAAAAATATCTTATTTACCTCCTCCGATTTTTATGTGTTTCCTGAAGAAAGACTATAACTGGTTTATCCTTCCTTAAAGCTGATTCTATCCTTCTCCTCTTTAATTGTGAACCAGTACCTTTCACATTCCATGACAAGACTTTAATATTTCTCATACCGAGATCTTAATGATCATCCTCTGACTCTCACTTCCTCCTACGAGCGTGTATCCCTCTGACACATAAAATTCCCAACAAAAATTGCAACAATAAACAATCATTTCTACCCTCCTCACTTCTTTTGCAAAAAGCCACCTTTGACCCACAAAGAGAGGAGGGGGGAATGTGCAAGATGACCCTACTATAGACTGCTCCAGCGCTATATCACACACATATATATAACTCTTAAAAATTTATAAAACCTAAAACTATTACAATCCCCTGTATCATCCCATTTCCTTCTTTTCCCACCCCTGATTCATAATTCACCCGAAATCCACCACCAACACTTTAAGATCCTTTCCTCCTACCGCACCCTCTTCTTCAGCCTCACCATAATCTCTTCTTATTCCCCCAGACTCAGTCAAAGTCTTCCTCAAACCAAGCCATTCCTGAGAGGCTGCTTTAACCAAACCAATCAAACACAAATACTCCAAGGCATCCATCCCTGCATCTATAGTGTGCATTTTCTTGTCATAATAAAACCTCTACTGTTGTGGAAATCTCCAATTATACTTAATCCCACGTGCTATCAAAATTTTTGTTGCTGGTTTCATCTTATAACACCAACCACGTTCACTGAAATGTCATTATAGACCTCCACATCATTACCATCAATTTTTAAGGCACCAGACCCAGCTTGTTTAATACATGCCATCACCTTTAATTTGTCCGCCCAATTTGCAAATTTAACCAAAACATTCCTTTGAGTACTTTTCCCTTTCCTCAGCCCAACTCTATAAATACTGACAATATCTTCATTCACAAAATCTTTCCCCATTTTAAAACTGTTTAGCCAATTAACAATTCTATCTTTCAGCTGGTCTGGCGTCTTTTCCATGAGATTATGGATCACAATATTCTGTTTTCTCATCACCTCTTCCATCAGATCTATCCTTTTCCCCTGTGCTTCCACTTTTATCTTAACTTCTTTCTGTTCCTCATGTAACCCTTTCATATCATTTTGCATTAATTTCATTTCCTTTTGCATCAACTTAACATTTATATCCATCCTCTCAAAATTGTAATCAACCTTCTTGGAAAAGTCTGCAAACATTGCAAACAACTTTTCCTGACCCTTCGCATTTGCATCCTCCATCTTATCCATTTTCTTGAACAATTTACCCAATTCACCCATAATTTGCGCTTGATCCATTGATACAAGTTCTGGTGATGCTGTTGATTGTGGCTCTACTGATGGTGGCACTGTTGATGATGATGCTTCACCATTTGATGACTTATCCTTCCTCTCTTCCTTCTTCTCCAACCTCTTAGGCTTCACCACCTCTTCATCCCTCTTTGCCTTTCCAATCTTATCCATTTTTCCCAACGTGACTTCAAATAATAACCTCAATGCAGCAACCGTTTTCCTGATCCAGTTTCATTATGTATATTGGTCTCCCCTCCAAAAATGCCAAGTAGAATTTTAATAATCCTTATTGTAGCCAAATGTAATTCAATTTGTACCTCCACTTGATTCCAGCTGCACTTCAAAAAAAGTTAAATGGATATACTGTAATTTAAAAAAAAATCACAGTAAAATTGTATCCTTTTCCTGCTACTTCGTATCTCCACGCAAAGAAAAAATCCCAGGCAAAGGCATAGAGGAAAAAATAATACAATAATATCCAACCGCTTTGCTGAACTTCGATTCAAAACGAAAATAGAACAGAACCAGGAAGAAAGAGGAAAAGAAGCAAAAACGTTAGGAACCCAAAATTATAATCCAGGGGAAAATCCAAATCCGACTATGCTGATCCCTTTCCACAGTTACAACTCCACCTTTAATTCCAAACCAGCAATGGCGATGTCTGAGTGACTTCCTTCTTTTTTCAAACTGAGCCGTGTGACCACCTTCCGTTTTAAAAACTAATCCAACCAGTTCAATACAGCTTTTAAACCTTACCTCTTTTATTATCATTTTCTTATATTTGCTACTCCCTCCGTTGCCTTCCAGCTCTGTAACTTTCCGCTTTCTTCACCACCCGGGTCAGCTTTCTTTCCACTCCTCTTAACTTTCATTTTTAAAGACACCCTCCACCATTACTCCTTCTTTCCCCGTTCTCCACACTTTCATTCTCAACACTTACTTGCCTTTCCTGCCATTAAAGACAGGGATCTTTCCTCTCTGCTTCCACAACTCAAGTAGAGAGAGCAGTTTATAGCAATTCTCCTTCTTTTGGATCCGCTATTATTCTGCTGTTTTTGCAAGGGCTATGCTCACGTCCGAGCCCAGAACAGCCTGCTCAGCCCAACTTTCGCCGCACCTCACCCGCCGTTCGCCTTTCGGACTTCGAGCTCACGCCACACCTTATTTAATCCAACACACCGCAGAGATCCAATTTTAAAATTTTTAAGGCAGCAAGTCTCATATTTTTCTTAAAATCCACTTTTTTTCCTCATTTCAGCGTGAGCCAAGAGAAGATCCGTCTTATCCGTCTTACCCCAGGCTCATCTTAGCCACGCGCCTGCCCCCCCCCCCCCGAAGTTTGCCTCTAACCCAAAATCTGATATCCTGTTCTTGATTCTAAAAACCCTATCCAAAAATTATTTCTTACTTTCATTTAATATTTATTAGAGTTAGAATCAAGAATAATGCAAAGAGAAAACAAGAGACTGGCACTTTAGTGTAAGGGACCAAAGACAACGAAACAGCCGAAGGGTTGGCTTAACACAGGTTTATTGCATGATGATCCGGAGGAACATGTGGTAATGGCGGATGGGTAGCTCAATATATACAGCTGGCTATACATTTGAATGTGGCTCGTCGGCAGACTATTGGTTGCTGCCTGCGTGACGTCGTAGAAGGTCACGCCCTTCTTGACCAGGTGAAGAGGTGGCGGGGAATCTTCCCGCGCTGCTGATCCAGGTGAATCTGAGCCATGAGAGCTGGACGCTCGCTATTGCCATCTAGTGGTCACTAGCTCGCGTCCCCTTATCAGGTTTACATTGATACAGCTGAAGGTTATAATGTTGCACACAGAAAGGTTACATTGTTACCACATGGCTAAGGTACATTGTTAAAGGCACAGCTTTACAGAACACAACATCCCTCCCCCCTAGGATGAGACGAAGTCTCTCAGCCAAGATGGCTTATTGCATGTGCGTTTGGGCCGTGATGAGGGCTGACCCCCCCGGGGGCACTACTGCTTCTTTGTTCCCTGGTCCCTTGTCCTGTAATGGGAGAGGGAGACTCGTTAGCGGCTTGCCGCGGTCTGGCGGCCTTAGGGGAAGGGAAGAACTCCATTGTGGGCAGACCGGGGGCGATCGGGGCTAACGAAAAACCCGTCTTCTCGCTTGGACGGGTGGGGGACCACTCCGAAAAACTCCCCCGGTTCTGAAAATCAAATTCTAACTCAGTGGGGGTATCCGCATTTGTGGGGGAATTCCGCGAGATATGTATGGGGTCGGGTTCCTCCTCCTCAGAAAGATCCCCTAGGATATCTACGAGAACATCCTCCTCCCCCCTTGGTGGGGACCCGCGGCCCCCTTTCCCTCCCCCTTGGGCTGAATGGGTGGGGGAGAACCCTAACGCTGATTTTTCCTCTGTTAGGTCTGTGCCCTGCTCATCGGAGACCCTGCGTCGGAGCTGGTCCGCGTGCCGCCTCCACAGTAGCCCTGTGCTGGTTTCCACGCGGTACGACACGGGGCCGGTTTGCTCCACAACTACGCCCGGCACCCAGGCTGGGCCCGCGCTGGCGTAATTCCTGCAATGCACGGGGGCGCCTATACTGAAACTCTTCGTGGCCTCTAGCCCAATGTTCCTTCCCTTGTCCTCTACCCTCGTGGAGTCTAGCCTGGTAAGGATGGTGGTCAGTTTCCTACGCATTAAGAGCTCTGCGGGGGAGTATCCTGACGCCAACGGGGTCACCCTGTACCCTAGCAGAAACTGACACACTTGTAGGTTCAGGTCCCCAGGGCCCATGCGCCGCAACGCGTCCTTCGTGGTGCGGACGAGGCGCTCTACTTGACCATTGGTGGCTGGGTGAAACGGGGCGGAGGTGATATGCCGAACGGCGTTAATCTCCATGAATGCCCTAAACTCGGAGGACGTGAAACAACTAGCGTTGTCGCTAATTAACGTGTCGGGTATGCCGAACGTGGAAAAGAGCCTCCGCAAATGCTTAATGGTCTGGGCCGAGGAGGTGCTCGTGACTGGGATAACCTCCAACCACTTGGAGAAGGCGTCCACGACAAGAAGAAACAGGGTGCCTCTGAACGGGCCCGCGAAATCAATGTGCACCCGGGACCACGGCCCCTTGGCCGTGTCCCATTCCCTGTGGGGAAGGCGGGCCTCCTCTGGTCTGGAGCATTGGCAACTTTCACAAGTGCCGACCATGTGCTCGATGTCGGCGTCCAACTGGGGCCACCAGAAGTAACTCCGGGCCAGCGCCTTGGATCGCACGATGCCGGGGTGGCTGACGTGCAGCAGTTTGAGCACCCGCGGCCGAAGGGAAGTGGGAATCACCACCCGCTGCCCCCACAAGAGGCACCCCCTCTCTAGGGACAGCTCTAACTTTTTCCTGAAAAATGGGGTGAACTCCTCCGCTGGGGAGGACGCCGGCCACCCTTTCTGCACCCAGAGCTAACTGCCGCTAACGTCTTGTCCTTCTCTGTCGCTTTGGCAATGTCAGCGGGCATTACGGGGAGCGAATCCAGCACCTCTATCATGAGAACCTGATGGTCTCGCTCCCCCTTGCTCACCTGGCTGGGCGTCAGGGGGAGGGGAGACCTTGATAGAGCGTCCGCATGGCTGATCTCTTTCCCGGGCCGGTAGACCAACGCGTGCTGGTACGCGTTGAGAAAAATGGCCCACCTGAGCATCCTCGGGGACAGGATCTGTGGGGTGGGCTTATCTGCGGTAAAAATGCCTAGCAGGGGCTTGTGGTCCATTACAATGGTGAAGGGGCGGCCATACAGAAAATCGTGAAATTTTTTCGTCCCCGCAACTATTGCTAGTGCCTCCCTGTCTGTCTGTGCGTAGTTTCTCTCCGCTTGGGATAGGGACCTGGAGTAAAATGCTATCGGGGCCTCCCTTCCGTCTTCCAGCACGTGGCACAGCACTGCCCCCACCCCCACCGGGGATGCATCACAGGTCAGGACTACCGGGCGTTTGGGGTTGAAATGGGTCAGTATGGCATCAGACGCTAGGAGACTTTTTAGTTCGCTAAATGCCCTTTCTTGGTCCTCGCCCCACTTCCATGTCTGATCTTTTTTAAGCAGTTTGTGTAGCGGTTCAGCTACTGCTGCCTTCCGGGGGATGAAGGAGTGGTAAAAGTTGAGCAGCCCTAGGAACGACTGCAGCTCGGGCTTGGAGGTGGGGCGGGGGGCTTTCTTAATGGCGGCCACCTTGGATTTGGATGGTTTTATCCCCTCAGGAGTCACACAAAACCCCAGGAACTCAACCTCGGTCGCGAAGAAGACGCATTTGTCCTTTCGCATTCTCAACCCTGCTTTTTCGAATATTGTCAGGACCTTCCCCAACCTCTTGGCCAATTCGACCCGACTCCCCCCCCCCGTTATTAACACGTCATCAAAATAAGGCAACACCCCCTCTAGCCCCTTCAGGAGGCGTTCCACGAGTGATTGGAAAATTCCAGGCGCCGAATTCACGCCGAACTGAAGGCGCGTCACCTGGAACGCCCCCTTATGGGTGACTATGGTCTGCGCAGCAGCTGCGGCAGGGGACACCGTGAGCTGCTGGTAGGCCTGTGCTAAGTCGAGCTTAGCGAAACACTTTCCCCCGTGTAACCTGGCCAGCAGATGGCTGACTACCGGCACCGGATACGCATTCGGGCGGATCGCCTTGTTGATGGTGCACTTGTAATCGGCGCATATGCGGACCTCCCCATTGGCCTTTAGTGCGGTTACAATTGGAGTTTCCCACTCCGCAGAATCAACAGGCACAAGGATTCCCTGGCCCACCAATTTGTCCAGTTCCGCCTCTATCTTGTCCTTGAGTGCGAACGGCACCCGGCGTGGTTTGAGTCGAATTGGGCGGACCTCCGGGTCCAGGTCGAAAGTCACTGGGGGCTCCTTGAATTTCCCCAGTCACTTTTTGAAAACTTCGGGGTGCGCCTCGCACACCTCCTGAATCGGGTCAGACCCAACGGCGTGCATCCCAACGGCGTGCACCCCCCCCAATAAACAACCCCAGGGGCTGGAACCATTGAGTCCCGAGGAGGCTGCAATCTCCCCCTTTAAGCACGACTAGAGGGAGAGACGCGGCGTGCTTCTTGAATTTAACCTGAAATTCTCCAACCCCCAACACTGGAATGCTGTTCCCTTGCACGTCCCGAAGTGTGGACCTCAACGCTTTGAGCTTGGGTCGCCTGTGGGGGGCAATTCTCAAAAACTCCCTCTGGGAAATGATTGAATATGAGGACCCCGAGTCAATTTCCATGCTAATGGGAACCCCTTGAACTAGTACCTCAACAAAGTAGCGGGGGTGTCCTACGGACACGCTGAATACTGGGGCGTCGTCCTCGCTGCCGTCGGAGATGCGGCCCACGCCGTCCTGCTTCCGCGTGGCCTGAGCGCCGTCCTTGGGTCTCGTTGAGCGGTCTTGTCCCGCGGAACGGTCTGCTGAGCTTCTCCGGGTCTCGCGCCTCTTCCTGCACACCTTGGCGATGTGCCCGCGGCGGCCGCAGTTGTGGCCCTCGGCCTTCCGAAACGGGCATTTTACACGGTCATGGGCCGCTCCACAGCCGTCGCACCGCCGGCTCTCTTTCCGGACCCTCCGGACGTCCTCGTCGTCGCTGCTCTCTGCGGACGACCTCGAAGCTCGCCGGGCCGCATGCACCGGAGTCTCTGCCTTGCTCGACTTCGGCCGCCAGTCCTGGAGTTCTTGGACCCCAGCCTTTGTAGCTTCCGCGGCCTGTGCCGCTCTGACGACCTCCTGCAACGTGGGAGGCGGCTCTTGGTTCATTAATGTGCGCTGGGTTTCGGCGTCATTCAGGCCGCACAGCACACAGTCCCGGAGGGTGATTTCGGCATTCTCCCATTTGCACGGGCCGGCCGCCAGCCGCAGGGCCGCCACGAATGTGGCGACCGTCTCCCCGGGCGCTTGGACTCGCCTCCAGAACGTACTCCGAGCGGGAAACATCGCCGTGGCGGGCCGGACGTGCTGACGCAGCATCTGCATGAGTTCCTTGGCCTTGAATTCGCTCACCCTCCTCGGTGCGATCAGTCCACCAAGGTCCTTTTGGTTTCTTGTCCGAGCATCCTGGTGAAGATGGCCCTTTTCTTTGCCTCTTCCGTGACTTCGGACTCAATCAGTGCTGCCTGGAAGTCCATTTCGAAGATCTCCCAGTCTCCCGGTTTCCTGATCTCGAAACCGGCACATGTCTTGGTCCTGTGGGCTGCCATGATCCCACCTTCGTCGCCAATTTAGTGTAAGGGACCAAAGACAACGAAACAGCCGAAGGGTTGGCTTAACACAGGTTTCTTGCATGATGATCCGGAGGAACATGTGGTAATGGCAGATGGGTAGCTCAATATATACAGCTGGCTATACATTTGAATGTGGCTCGTCGACAGACTATTGGTTGCTGCCTGCGTGACGTCGTAGAAGGTCACGCCCTTCTTGACCAGGTGAAGAGGTGGCGGGGAATCTTCCCGCGCTGCTGATCCAGGTGAATCTGAGCCATGAGAGCTGGACGCTCGCTATTGCCATCTAGTGGTCACTAGCTCGCGTCCCCTTATCAGGTTTACATTGATACAGCTGAAGGTTATAATGTTGCACACAGAATGGTTACATTGTTACCACATGGCTAAGGTACATTGTTAAAGGCACAGCTTTACAGAACACAACAGGCACTTTGTTCAGTTGCATAGTTGAGTCTGATCCTTTGCAACAGAAGTCATTTGTTGTTGTTCAATCGCACAGTCGATTCCAACCCTTTGCGACCCTATGGACCAATTGTCCTCCAGGCACCTCTGTCCTCCACCATCTTCCTCAACCCGCCCAGCTCTGCCCATTATGTCTACAATACCATCTAGCCATCTCATCTTTGGCCTCCCCCTTCTTCTTTTGCCCTCCACCTTTCCCAGCATCAAGGCTTTCTCAAGTGGATCCTCTCTTCTCATTTGATGTCCAAAGTACTTCAGCTTCATCTTTACTATTTGACCTTCTAAGGAGCAGTCAGGGTTTAATTCTTTAAGATTGATCTATTTGTTCTCCTCGCTGTCCAGGGGACTTTCAAAACTCTCCTCTCACACTACATTTCAAAGGCATCTATTCTTCTGCGCTCAGCTTTTCTAATGGTTCAGCATTCACAACCATACATTACAACCGGGAATATCATGAAGTCAGAATGACAGAAGTCATAGAAATTCGCAAATAATAAAAGACTCCTCAGCGAGACTGTTTGCATTTTTAGTTACAAGCTAGCAGCTGCGTTTCATCTGCCTAAGATCTTTTGTTAAAGCTCAGTATGTTTTACAAGTTGAACATAATGCAATGGGATATAAGCAGCCCCACTGAGTTCACTGTAGCTTAATCCCACAACTTCGGTGAAATGTTATTAGTGGTGAGATGGTTTGGGATGTCTGTTTGTTTTTTGTTTTTAAGAGAGTTTTTAACTAGTGAACATGCATTCTTTTTGGGGACCTGGCTATGAGCCTTGTTACGATATGTCTCTACAACATTTATAACCAGCAATGACATTACATAACTTTATGACTATAATGTGGCTAAGACGCTGACTGGGAGGCGGAAGGTCAGCAGTTCGATTCTCGAGTACTGCAGGATGGAATGAGCTCCCATTTTTATCCCAGATCCTGCCAACCTAGCAGTTCGAAAGCAAGAAATTACAAGAAGATAAATAGGGACCACTTCGGTGGGAAGGGAAACAGTGTTCCGTGCGCTCTGGTGTCTAGTCATGCCTGCCACATGACCACAGAAACGTCTGCAGAAGCAGACAGTGCTGGCTCTTTGGCTTTGAAATAGAGATGAGCACTGAACCCTAGAGTCAGATATGACTGGCTTTTGAGTAAGGGAAACCTTTACCTTTATATAGGAAATATGAACTTTTTCTAACAGTTAACAAATGTGAGATATAATTCTATTCAAAGAGAAGGGGGTACAGTGTAGGTTGGGTAGGTGGAGGCATGTTAACTAAAACTTAAGTTAATGCCTAATTTCCTTTCTAGTCAATGGACTTGTGTAGTATAGAAATTCCAAAGATTTGGTCAGAACTTGAAATTAATAAGTAAATTAAATTTGAAGGCGGCAGGTCAGCAGTTTGTTGCCCGAGTACTGCAGGATGGAATTTTTCCCAGCTCCTGCGAACCTAGCAGTTTGGAAGCAAGAAATTGCAAGTAGATAAATAGGGACCACTTCGGTGGGAAGGTAAACAGCGTTCTGTGCACTCCGGTGTCTAGGCATGCCTGCCACATGTCCACAGAAACGTCTGCAAACACAGACAGCACTTTTTCTTTGGCTATAAACAGAGATGAGCACTGAACCCTGGAGTTGGATACAACTGGTTTCGAGCAAGGGTGACCTTGACCTTTACTTTAATTTATTAAGATATTCAACACATTCAAATTTATTTTAATTCTTAAATGGCAACAACTTTTTTTTAAAGTAAAGATTTACATTTCACAGTACTTCAATATATTGTTGAGATTTGGCCAACTGCATCATTTGTGCTAATTTAGAAATATTTCTACAAATGTAATGGCTATTGGTGTTGTTGACAATTAATAAAAATCATATATAGGTTCTATTTACATTTTAATGCTTGACAAATTAATTCTTTCCGTTAATGGTTTGATGCTACTGTGGAGGAGTACGACTGGCACTTCTAAGCTCTGACATGGGCCAACACAAGAGTTTTCTGTTGTTGGAAAGGTAGTGATGAGAGACAAAATGTCCCGCTCCTCCTTAAGGAGGGTTTTTCAGTATAATTTTCTTTTTCTCTCTCTCCTCTGCTTCCAGATGGGTTCATAACGATTTGGAAAGATGGAATGAGCAAAGTCCCAATTACCAGTACAAGGTATGTGAGAGATTGTTTGTCTGATTACTCCAGCTCAAAACCAAGAGAATGAAGCATAGTAATTAATGTGGAAGAACCAGTGTCAAATCCAAGAATTGTGAAGGATATGCCCCCATCACTTGTTCTCTTTCTCTCAGACCATTCCACATCAACTTCCCAAAAATGGCACGTACCCAGTAATGCTCACTCTTGAACTAAACCATCATAATTGTGGAGCAGTGGGCTGTACAACTTTATAGGTTTTATAAAGGGCATTTAAAGGAAAGCCAAGAATTGCCTCATGCAAGAAAGAAGGCTTTAGTATATGAGAGTCAAGACACAAGGCACAGCCAAAGGCTGGGTTAACTCAGGTTTATTGCATGGTGGACAGAGGGAACATGAGGTAATGGCGGACGAACAGCTCTATATATATGGTAGTAACGTATTTGAATGTGGCTCCACGGTAGCCCGTTGGCTACTGGTCCGCGTGACGTCATGGCTGGTCACGCCCTTCTTGTCCAGGTGTAGGTAGCGGCGGGAAGCTTCCCGCGCTGCGGTCTTTGATGGGTTTGAACCAAGAGAGCTTGGACGCTCGCTACTGCCAGCTGGTGGTCATTAGCTCGCGTCCTATTACAGGGTTTATGTGATACAGCTGAAGGTTACATTGTTACTCATCGGCAAGGTTACATTGATTCAGATACATTGATATCACATGTAGAAGGTTACACTATTAGGACACAACACTCCTCCCCCCTAGGATGAGACGAAGTCTCTCAGCCAAGATGGCTTATTTCAAACACGCTGGGGTCTCGGCGCGGGCTGCCCTGCCCCGGCTTCGCTCCCTCCTCCTTGCTCCCTGGCTTCCTGCCCTGCAATCGGAGAGGATGACTTGTTAGTGGTTTGCCGCGGCTCTGCGGCTTTGTTGGGAGGTGTGTGCTTTGCTTGGGAAGAACCGGGGGCACTGGGGACTAACGAAAAACCCCTCTTCTCGCTTGGATGGGTGGGGGAACACTCCGAAAAACCCCCCCGGCTAGCAAAATCAAAATCAAAATCGGATTCGGGGGAAGCGCACTCCTTTTCCCTCCCCCCGGGCTCGGATAGAACTGGGGTATCAAAAGGATACGAGTCGGGCTCGCTGCTTTCCCCCCTGTCTCCCCCTTGGGCTAAACGGGTGGGGGAGAACCCTATCGCTGAATCCTGTCGCTGAGCCCCACTGGTCGGCCCCTCGCTCACTCGGTGCCTCAGTTGGTCAGCGTGCCTCCTCCAGAGGAGGCCGGTGCTAGTTTCCACCCGATAGGACACTGGCCCCGTCTGTTCTATTATCGTCCCTGGCACCCAGGCTGGGCCTGCGTTGGCATAGTTCCTGCAGTGTACAGGATCGCCTACGCCGAACCCTTTCGAGACCGCTAACCCTATGTTCTTCCCTTTGTCCTCGACCCTCGACGGGTCTAGCCTGGACAAAAGCGTGGTCAGTTTCCTCCGCATCAGCAGCTCAGCCGGCGAGTAACCAGATGCTAAGGGGGTCACTCTGTACGCTAATAGAAATTGACAAACTTGGTGATTTAGATCTCCCGAGCCCATGCGCCGCAGCGCATCTTTTGTGGTGCGCACCAACCGTTCCACTTGGCCATTCGTGGCCGGGTGAAATGGCGCGGATGTGACATGCCTAATTGCATTCGCCTCCATGAATGCTGCGAACTCAGCGGATGTGAAACAACTGGCGTTATCGCTGACCAAAGTGTCGGGTAAACCGAACGTGGAAAAGACCCTCCTTAGCTGGCGAATGGTAGTGGCGGAGGATGTGCTCTTTACCGGAATGACCTCCAGCCACTTTGAGTATGCATCCACCACCAGGAGAAACATGGTTCCCCGGAATGGGCCAGCAAAATCTACGTGCACCCTGGACCACGGTCCCCTTGCTGCGTCCCATTCCCTATGCGGTAGGCGGGCCACCTCCGGTCGAGAGCATTGACATGCCTCACAAGTGCCAACCATCTGCTCTATGTCGGCGTCCAGCTGGGGCCACCAGAAGTAACTCCGGGCCAACGCCTTGGAACGGACGATTCCCGGGTGGCTGACGTGCAACAGCTTTAGCACCTTCGGCCGCAGGGACGTAGGAACCACCACCCGTTGGCCCCACAAAAGGCACCCCCTCTCTAAAGACAACTCCACTCGCTTTCGGAAGAATGGGTCGAATTCCGTGCCTGGGGATGACGCCGGCCACCCCTTCTGCACCCACGAGCATACCTTCTCTAGTGTTCTATCCTTTCCGGTCGCCCTGGCAATGTCGGCCGGTACTATCGGGGGTGACTCCAAGACCTCTATTAGCAATACCTGGCGGTCTCTTCTTACCCCTGCCTTCTGGTCGTCCGACAATGGTAACGGCGACCGTGAGAGCGCGTCTGCATGGCTGATTTCCTTCCCTGGCCGGTATTCTAACTCATGTTGATATGCGTTAAGAAAAATAGCCCACCGCAGCATCCTCGGGGACAGGATCTGTGGCGTGGGCTTATTTGCAGTGAAGATTCCTAACAGGGGCTTATGATCAGTAACGATCTTGAACGGCCGACCATACAGAAAATCGTGAAATTTCTTGGTTCCCGCTACTATCGCTAGTGCCTCCCTATCGGTCTGTGCGTAATTCCGCTCTGCTTGGGACAGGGACCTTGAATAAAACGCTATCGGGGCCTCCCTTCCGTCGCCTAACACGTGGCAAAGCACCGCCCCCACCCCCACCGGGGATGCATCGCAGACCAAAACTATGGGCCGTTTGGGGTCGAAATGAGTCAGGATTGCCTCGGATGTGAGGAGTTGCTTTAACTCTGTGAACGCTCTTTCTTGCTCGTCACCCCACAGCCATTTTTCCTCTTTTTTAAGTAGCCGATGGAGCGGCTCGGCAACAGACGCCTTCCGTGGAAGGAAGGTATGGTAGAAATTGAGAAGCCCCAGAAATGACTGAAGCTCGGTTTTGGAAGTGGGGCGAGGGGCTTTCTTAATGGCGGCTACCTTAGATTTGGACGGCCTAATTCCCTCGGGCGTGACACGGAACCCTAAAAACTCAACCTCTGTTTCGAAAAATACACATTTGTCTTTCCTCAGTCGCAGCCCCGCTTTCTCGAACACGGCCAGGACCTTATCCAATCTGTGGGCCAGCTCGGCCTTACTCCCCCCCGTTATCAACACGTCATCAAAATATGGCAACACCCCCTCCAACCCCTTCAGGAGGCGTTCCACTAGCGATTGAAAAATGCCAGGTGCCGAGTTCACGCCGAACTGTAACCTCGACACCTGGAACGCCCCCTTATGTGTGACTATTGTTTGTGCCGCTGCTGTGGCGGGGGTTACCGGGAGTTGCTGGTAGGCCTGTGCTAAATCGAGTTTAGCGAAACACTTTCCCCCATTCAGCCTGGCCAGAAGGTGGCTGACCACTGGCACCGGGTATGCATTAGGGCGGATTGCCTTATTAATGGTACACTTATAATCAGCGCAAATGCGCACCTCCCCGTTAGCCTTCAGTGCTGTTACAATTGGAGTCTCCCACTCCGCGGAATCCACAGGAACGAGAATTCCTTGACCCACAAGTTTGTCCAGTTCCGCCTCTATTTTGTCCTTAAGCGCGAACGGTACCCTGCGCGGTTTAAGTCTTATCGGGCGGACCTCCGGGTCTAAGTCGAAGGCTACAGGGGGTCCCTTGAACTTTCCCAGTCCACTTTTAAAAACGGCGGGGTGTGCGTCACACACTGCTTGTATTGGGTCCTCGCCTACGGCATGCACCCCCCCTATGAACAGGCCTAAGGGCTGAAACCACTGTGTTCCGAGGAGGCTACAACTCCCCCCTTTTAGCACCACTAGGGGCAGTTCCGCAGAATGTCTCTTAAAGCGAACCCGGAACGTTCCGACCCCCAACACTGGAATGCTGTTCCCCTGAACGTCCCGTAGTGTGGCCCTCAACGCTTTAAGTTTGGGCCGCACGTGGGGGTCGATTTTCAAGAACTCTCTCTGGGGGATTATAGAATAGGAGGACCCCGAGTCAACTTCCATCCTAATAGGGGTCCCTTGTACTAGTACCTCAACAAAGTAATGGGGCTGTCCCGCAGACACGTTGAACACAGGAGCGTCGCCCTCGCTGTCGTCCGAGATGCGGCCCACGCCGTCCTGCTTCCTCGTGGCCCGGGCGCCATCTTTGGACCTCGCTGGACGGTCCGGTCTGGCTGAACGGTCTTGCGACTGTCTCCGGCCCTCTTTCCATTTCCTGCACGCCTTGGCGATGTGCCCCCGACGTCCACAGTTGAAACACTCGGCTTTCCTGAATGGGCACTTCACGCGCTCATGGGCCGCTCCGCAACCATCGCAGCGGCGCCCGCCTCTCCGGACCTTCTGGACCTCCTCGCCATCGCTGCTTTCTGAAGACGATTTCGAGGTCGGTCGGGTTGCATGCACCGACTGACCGGACTTCCCGTGCGACGAGTTTTCCGCTTTGCCGGCCCTCGGACGCCACTCACGCCACTTGTGCATCTCGTCTACTCCAGCATTCGTGGATTCCGCGGCTTCCGCGGCCTCTACAACCTCTTCCAGTGTGGGTGGTGGCTCCTTGTTCATCAGGCTGCGCTGTACTTCCTTGTCCTTCAGGCCACACAGCACTCCGTCCCTGAGGGCCATCTCTAGGATGTGGTCCCATTTGCAGGGGGCGGCGGCTACCCTCATAGCCGTTACGAAGGCTTCTACCGACTCGTCCGGCGCTTGAACTCGCCTCCAAAACGCACTCCGAGCGGGAAACATTGCCCTCGAGGGTCGGAAACGCTCACGCAGCATTTTCATGATGTCACCGGCTTTGAAATCGCTCATCTTCTTCGGTGCAAGGATGCCCACCAGCGTCCGCTTGGTTTCCATCCCAAGCATGCGGGTGAGGATGGCCCTCTTCCTTTCCTCGTCGTCTTCTTTGACTTTGAGCTCCACCAGTGCCGCCTGGAAGTCCATCTCAAAAAGCTCCCAGTCTTGCGGTTTGGTGATGTTGAACCCGCTCTGTGTCCTGGCTCCGTGGGGATCCATTATCCCACCTTCGTCGCCAATTTAGTATATGAGAGTCAAGACACAAGGCACAGCCAAAGGCTGGGTTAACTCAGGTTTATTGCATGGTGGACAGAGGGAACATGAGGTAATGGCGGACGAACAGCTCTATATATATGGTAGTAACGTATTTGAATGTGGCTCCACGGTAGCCCGTTGGCTACTGGTCCGCGTGACGTCATGGCTGGTCACGCCCTTCTTGTCCAGGTGTAGGTAGCGGCGGGAAGCTTCCCGCGCTGCGGTCTTTGATGGGTTTGAACCAAGAGAGCTTGGACGCTCGCTACTGCCAGCTGGTGGTCATTAGCTCGCGTCCTATTACAGGGTTTATGTGATACAGCTGAAGGTTACATTGTTACTCATCGGCAAGGTTACATTGATTCAGATACATTGATATCACATGTAGAAGGTTACACTATTAGGACACAACAAAGGCATAAGCTACTGGGAGAGCACTGGAGTGAGAGGTGTAAGATCTGAATTGTAGGCCCTGCTCACCCATGAGGTGACTTTGGCCCATCTCTAACCCTGACCACACTCTATGACAGGAGTTCTCAACCTTTTTAAACCGGGGACCAGGTCACACTTCCTCAGACAGCTTCGGGGGCCAGACGGCCATTTTGCCCTTCCTCCACCACATGACACTTCCTGGTGTGGTGGAGGCGGTGGGGGGCCACATGAAATGGCACTGCAGGCCGCATCCGGCCTACAGGCTGCTAGTTGAGAATCCCTGCTCTATGAGACTAAAGTGAGGAGGAGGAAAACCATGTACACTGCTTTGACCTCCTTGGGGACCAGGTCACCTATATTAATGTAATTATACTGGCACTTTTGGTATAGGCTGGTCCATTGTAAACAGGGGCAGCAGTTGAGGGGAAGCAGCGATATACCATTTGGCAAATACTATTGTCCAAATGTTACATCAACCTCAAGCAACCTCTCCGCCTCTTTCCCTATTAATTGAACACTTCCCTGCTTGTCTTGCAGTTGCCAGCAGCTGCAGTTTCAATCATCAATAGGAAAGAAAAGAAAAGAAATATTTTTTTAACTTTAATCTAACTAATTCAGAGCATCAGCAACGATCTACTAGAGGCAATAAAGATAATTTCATTTCCCTACCCCTACCCAGAAGAGCAAGGGAAGTGTTCAATTTTCCAATGTCGTGAATTGGTTCATAAACGACTTCACAATGTCAGGCACTACCACCAGAAGCAGCCTTCTAAAGTTACAAGGCTATAGTTGAGTCCATTCTAAGTGACCATGTGCATTGGGATGGACTAACCTACAACCCATCAAAATAGAAGAAGTCCCTGGCAGTTGCTCAGAAAAGTACAGATTGGGGCAAATTGGTGTGCTCCAGTGACTTACCTATGTAGACTGGGGAAAAATTGCAGACCAACCAGCCCCCTCGGCACAGTGAAGAGTGGGACCAATGCCTAGATCAGTGGTGGTGGACCTATGGCATGTGTGCGAGACGGGGCACTCCCAGCCCTTTCTGTCAGCTCATGCACCATCACCCCAGCACAGAGTTCACCCCACCCCTCTACCCAGTAGCCCAATGGGAGCGCTTCCTCCCCCCCAGCACATTCACCCCACCGCTCTGCCCAGCAACCCAATGGGAACACTTCCTACCTTCCCCCAGCACACATTTCACTCTGCCCAGCAGACCAATGGGAGTGCTTTCTCTCCCCCCCCAAGCACAGAGTTCACCCTGCCCCTCTGTTTGGGCACTCAGTCTGTAAAAGGTTCACCATCACTGGCCTAGGTAGAGAGCCTCTAAGAAACAAGTAAATGTAGCTAGCTGCAGGAGGAAGAAAGAAAAGTTAAAAGGAAGTTGATAAGCAGCAACTCTTTCCCCCACAGTTTGTAGGTCTCACGGAGGACTACGAGGAAGCTCAGAAGAAATAATCACCAACCTTTGAAGGTGCTACAGCCAAGGCATTTCCCAGCTCCCGCCATGATCATGGAAGGATTGTCTGATTTGTCACTTTGTATGGCCCACATCTCTTGCTCTTTCGCTGAGTCTTTTATGTACTACTCATTTGCACAGTGTAGATGCCAAAGAGCTGCTTCTATTTCCTACCTGCCCCTGTGTGATTGGTTACACCTGAGTTTTGCCAGGAAGGTCTCAAAAGCCCACCCAGAAGAACAAAAGGGAAATATTAATCCACTCTCTTTCTGTAAAATACCTCTGGGAATTGGAGGAATAAACAGCTCATTTATTAAAGGTTGGGCATCCACAGGGGGAGGCAGAAAGAAAGACAACAAGCACATTGTTCCCTTTGGGTCCCACAGAGGCGTCTGGGTTCAGTATTTTCCACCTCCTTTCTGTGAATGTCCTTGACCCTTATTTGCTGCATTTCCTGTCTCCCACGCTCAGCTTCACCTTTCTCACAGAGGAAGCGCAGCACCAGTAAGCAGACTGCAAAACTGGTGATGCTGACTGAGGTCTTAGGAGAGATGCCCTTCATCAGACCGTCAACCTCACCTTTTCCAAAACTGGCAACATAAGAGAGCCAAGTCCAGGTTTGGAGGAAGTGAACTGGTGGGAGATGGGCTGGATGAATAAGGCAGCGATTGGAAAAGGTTTTGGAAGGTTATGGGACTAACCTGGATTTCCAGAACAGTCATGGGAAGGCTTAAAAGGTATGGCATTTGTATGTGTGGGCAGTTGTAATGTTATGCTTATGTATCTAAGTGCCATTATATCAAAATCTAATTAGAGTGTATGTGTATTGAATTTATTCTGTACCGTTTCTGTGTATTTCTGCTCTAATATTTTGGTACAATATTTTGGTACCAAATATTACACAAATATAATTAAAATGATACGACATGTGAATTCACGCTATTCAGTATGTACAGATGTGTACAACCAGGCTGGATAAATACATACACAAAATCGGACTTTTGTTTCATTTGAGCTGGAACTAACTAGACCTTTTAACTCCACTTCCCTTCTCAAACAAATAAGAGAAAGTACTTTTTCACCCAGAGGATCACTGGTCTATGGAACTCCCTGCCAGAAGAAGTGGTGACAGCTGTCAGTCTTGACAGCTTTAAGAAAGGATTAGACAAGTTCATGGAGGACAAGGGTATCAATGGCTATAATTATGGATACTTAAGGACAACCTTGGGGTTGGAGAGATAGGCAGGATATCTCTCAATGCCATTTCCAGGGAATCTTAAGCAAGTGAAGGCATCTGCTTGAGAATACCCTGAAGGAAATGGTGAGCCACTGTGTGAGACAGAATGCTGGACTGGATGGGCTCCTGTGGCCTGTTCCAGCAAGGCTGTTCTTATGATCTTATTATGTTCTCCCTCCAAATCAATTTTTTTTGTGCCTGGACATCTCTTGGGTTGTGCAAAATGGTAACACAGGAGTTCTTCTCAGTTTGCAAAGTGATTTCTACAGTACTGTCAATTAACCACAGCTAACCATAGATTTTATCATTAATGAGTCATTAGGAGGTTTGTGCAGGAGATGTTTAGACTAGAAAATAGATTGCGAGTCTGTATTTCTTAAAACACTCTGAACATTTGCTTCTTGTTTTAGGTCAGAATACATGGCTCCTAAAGTGGCACAAAGCACAAATACAGAGAAAAGATAATCCACACATAAGCAAAGCTGGCTATTAAGTTTTTTGGAGTTTTATTAGGTTAAAAATGCCTAAAGAGCTGAAAATGAATGAAGTTTATTTGTATTCCATGCTTTCGCCATGGATCATATGGAGCAGTTTTGCTCTTAAACTGACCGGAAAGCTTGAGAGTGAACTCTGAGGAGCCATCAGCTTTTTGGCTAAATTTTGGCTAAATTTTGCTTTCTTGCAACAAAGGCAAACTATCCAACAACTGTTCCAGCATGGAAACCAACTCAATGGATGAATGGATGTACATAGGTAGAACCATGAGTTTTAAACCCTTTCAGAATATATCTGTAGATATGCTAGGAATATATCCATAGCAGTGATGGCCAAACTTGGCACTCCAAGTGTTCTTGGACTTCAGTTCCCGGAAGCCCAAGTCAACACAACTGCTGATCAGGGTTTGTGGGAATTCAAGTTCAAGAACATCTGGAGTTCCAAGGTTGGCCATCACTGACCTACAGTATCTAGATTAGTGGGTGAAGAGTAGGTGTTACTAAACTGTTACTCCCACCAGCAAATGCTAAGATAGAGATTGATGTCAAATATAGGAGGCAGTGGTCTTCATCACTCATCTAGAGATTCCTTTCTTCCAGCACTGAGTCTGGAAGTAGGCTTTTCTAAGAAGCTGTGATGAACAGAACTGCATGCTCCATATGTCCTGTGACACCTTTGCTTAATCAGTGGTTCTAGGTTTTTGAAATAATAAAAGAACTTGCAGAACCTATTTGCCAAAAGTGGGAAATGAGTGTGCAAACGATAATTGCCTTCTTTCAAACTTTCTTTACTTCTCTGCAAAAAGTCTTGTCTGCCTCCAATCCGGAATGTTTGTCTTGGATCCAAGAGCAAAATACAAATACAGAACAGATGTCAAGTTGGGACAAGAGGACGTGCTGCTGTGCAGGGAGCAGTTTAGAGCACCAGAGACACTAACAGCTATTGGGGGAACCTGGGGGGGGGGCTTTAAACTGCAATAGAGAAGGCAGTCATTTTCTTCTACCAACTTCCACATAACAGATGCTGCTTGCTTCTAATAGGATATAGGAAAATCACAAGTGGAATTATTTTTTCCTTTAAATGAAATGTGGAGCACTGATTAGAATGAAGGAGTGTTAATTTCTAGCACTTATCCCCTGTTCTGACACAGCTGCTTTCCCCCGCTCCAAAACTGTTATTAAACATACTGTAAACTGGCCTAAGACATTATGATGTCTGAGGCAGAAAGACCCAAGCTTCACCTTCATCCAGTTAAGGCACATAGTATTTATAGCTTGCAATGTTATTATTGTACATGGAGCAGGAAGAAAAAAAAGCATGTCTTCCCGTCTCTGTCAATACAAATAAAATACAAAAACAAAATATAAAAATGAATAATTTTCTATCTTGGGGCACACCAAATCTGCTACTGAATATTTCTGTTTGAATGTGCATCATTAGCTCTACCGAAAACAGGAAAGATGGGAAGAGTAAAGAACAGCACCTTAAACTAGCGAGTTGAAATGATAAGAAAAGAGATTGGAACTAAACATTAGGACCGTGATGGCGAACCTTGGCACTCCAGATGTTCTTGGACTTCAATTCCCAGAAGCCTCTGTGAATCCACACGAATGGGTTCACTGCGATTCATCTGGACCACGCCACCCTTGTTGCTCCTGGAACCAGAAGTAAAACGCGCGTGTACGGGCGCGTTTTACTTCCGCTTCCAGGAGCGACTAGGGTGAGAGGGGATGAGGTGAGAGGGGATGAGGAAGCTGGGTGGCAGGTGGATGATGCTATCATCACACTGTGCGAAGCTGGTGTCCCAGTGCTTCAACCCCAAGAAACTGGTTCCACTGTACCACTGATATCCCCTAAAGCACTTCCGTGTGATCTATGATAGCAACCTGAGCCCCTGCCATTCCTGCTAGCTCTCACTACTTTACCTGTAGAGAGAAGGCAACCTGTGCTCTCCACCTGCTCCCTTAAATCTGTATTTCTGCACAGCCTACTAGGAACTGGTGATTGTTTTCCTTGGCCTGTGGAGAGAAAAGCAACATTCACTATTATTAGTGACCGTCTCTCACCCACCTTCTGCTTCCCCCCCTTACACCCCTCCTGAACAAAGCCACACAGGCTGCAGGCAAAATCCAATCGCGTTGAACAAATCCAATTTGCAGTAGCAGCTAATAGAGTTTGTTGTTGGTTTAAGCGATGGCAGCGTCAGAAATGCTCTGAAAAGCCTCCGGGGCCCAAGCCAAGTGGAGAAGAAGAAAGAGGCAGGGTGGATGCTGTATCAGATCCCCGACATATGGGGCCTAGCAAGGCCTAGTTCACTTGGTGGTCATCAACTATCTTCCATACATAAGCATGCAAAAGCAGGAGGTGTTTTTCATAGAAATGATAAGCAGCACTGCGGTGGCTTAGTGGTTAAGAGGCTGAGCTTTGAGACTGGAAGGTCGAGTTTTGATACCCAAGTGCTGTATGACGGATCTTGGGAACATGAAAAGAGCCTCATTCGGGCATCCCCTGAGCAGAGTTTCTGCAGCAAAAATCCTTTCGACCCAGAGAAATTTCTGACACCGAATGTATTTATAGAATGACAAAGTCACATCATTTTAGCAGTTCCTTGGTTGATTGTGGCAACCATGGTCAATGGGGAGAATTAGATGGGGGAAACAGGCTGGCCCTCCCACTAGGCAGTGGGAGGCAACTACATCAGGCAGCAGGTGTGGGTGTCATAAAAAGACAACAAATTGTTGTTTAATGTTCTCATTAATGTGTTCAGACTTTGTGTACAGTATGTGGCACCTCTCATACAAAAGGCTGGGTGAGATTCAGGTGAAGGAGAAATGAGCATTGGTGGAAGAAAATGTCAGAAAGCTTAGGACATGTAGATGTCACTGTATTAGGGGCAGAAAGCAGTATGGCTTGGAACAACTGCTAAGGAAGGTCAAAGAAGAGATTTAAATTAAGAATTAGAGTTGAACTTTAAGATGATAAAAATAATATCTACAGAATTAAAGAAATTTAATGTTGACAATGAAGAAATCAAAATGGTTAAAGGCGGTAGGAAAGCAAGAAGACAACATAAAATGGCTTGACTCAACAAAGGAAGCCACTTGAGTTTGGAAGACCTAAGCAGGGCTGTTAATGATTGGACCTTTTGAAGGTTGTTTCTTCACAGGCCAAATCTTGTTGAGTACTTACCCTAGTACAATAGTATGGCACGCGTGCCAGAGGTGGCACTCGGAGCCCTCTCTGTGGTCACCTGTGCAGTCACCCCAGCACAGAATTCACTCTGTCCCTCTGCCCAGCAGTCCAATGGGAGCACTTCCTCCAGGGCCATAGCTAGCATTCTAGATTTGTGTGTGTGTGTGTGTGTGTGTGAATTTTTTTTCAGGAGGGGCAACAATGTCACACTCACATATATAACATTGGCATCCCGGTGTGGGTTGGGGGGGGGACTGTTAGCTCAGGAGGGTTTTTGCCCTCTGCCCCTGCCCCCCTGGCTATGGCCCTGACTTCCTCCTTCCCCCCAACACAGAATTCACCTTGTCCTATGCCCAGCAGCCCAATGGGAGTGTTTCCTCCTTCCTTCCCTGCAGGGCCGTAGCCAGGGTGTGGCCAGGGTGGGTGTTGCCCACCCTGAGTTAGCAGTTTGCCCACCCTCAAACTCCCGGCTGCTCTAAAACTCTCAACCTCTGTCTCCACAGCCAGGTACCTAAGCCATTAAGCTATCCACCAATTTCTGCTTGGATCCCTGGCCATGTGCAATGAGAAACTCAAGCAGGGACTTGTACTGTGATTTGCACCATTAGCGTTCCACCAATGTAACTATACAACAGGCTCTTGGCTATAGGACTACTGTATGTCTGAAGTAATTTGACAGCACATTAACAACACAACTGCTGGGGATGGGGAACCTGGTGGCTTTTGGGACTTTTGTACCACTTTATTTATTTATTTATTTATTTATTTATTTATTTATTTATTTATTTATTTATTTATTTATTTATTTATTTATTTATGCTTGTTTAGCTGCCCCCTCGCTGAGGCGACTCCTGGTGGCTTACAACACAAGAAACATCCCTAACATAACATACTCTGACAACCCATACATATAGATAAAACATCATAAAAAACTCTAAAATCTCAAAATCTTAAAACACTGAGTAATAACTGAGCTGGTCTTGGATACAACAGTGCCTCTTGACCTGTGGCAGGAGGGTGGGGAGCTACTGGTGGCTACTCTGCCTCAGGGAAAACAATGCCTTGGCTCTCTCTGCATAGCTGTCAAGTTTTGAATTTGAAAATAAGGGAAATTTCCTGGACAAAACAGGAAACTTGCTTATCCTGTGCAGCCCTCCAGTGGCGGCATTAAGGCATTGCAGTCTGACTGATACGGGCCGCCAGCGGGAAAGAGGGTAAAATACGCGAGGTTCCCGGCCAATACGGGACACTTGACAGCTATGCTCCTGGGGGAGACAAATGAACCACTCACATTCAGTGCAGTGTCTCTGGCAGTATAAGGATCACTGAACATCCACCCACTGTCAAGAAGCATAAACAGGTCAGCCTCCTGATGGCAGACAGGTGACAGTTCTTTATACATTCAAAAAGTAAAGAATCCTAGTAAACACTAATAGCAAGGGTTCATTCATTTGAGCACTGGTTCTTAATCTCTGGCTGGTGGGGCAGATGTGGGGTGCCGATGAAGGGGTGACCCCCACCTGCTGGCTTGTTTAAACAATTGAGACTCTTTTTATGAACAGGGGTGGGGTGGGTAAATTATCTGGAAATTTTAATGGGGTTTTATGTGTTTCTGGGAGGCGGAAGGTCAGCAGTTTGATTCCCGAGTACTGCAGGACGGAATGAGCTCCCGTCTTTGTCCCAGCTCCTGCAACCTAACAGTTCAGAAGCAAGAAATTGCAAGTAGATAAATAGGGACCCGTTTGGTGGGAAGGTAAACAGCGTTCCATGCACTTCGGTGTCTGGGCATGCCTGCCACATTCCACGGAAATGTCTGCAGATGTAGACAGCGCTGGCTCTTTGACTATAAACAGATAAGCACTGAACCCTAGAGTCAGATACGACTAGTTTTCGAGCAAGGGCGACCTTTACCTTTACCTCTTAATGCCAAAGCAGTGCCATCAGGGAAAGGTGTCACAGAGGTTGGATAGTGGGCTTATCTGACATCATCTTCTGCAAGGAGCTAGCTAGCTAAAACCTTGAACAGATCCACTTCAATGCCAGTCTGCCGGTTCAAGGGCAAAAGTGAAGCAAACCGTCTCTTTTCATTCAGGGAAAAAAGGTGTCTCTTGCTGAACAGAAGGCCTGAGAAATAACAAGGCTGGTTGCAAAGCTTTTCAAGGCTGCAACTTCTGCTCTCGCCATTTTATTAATGTGGAAACCTGACCCCAAAGCGGCTAGCTTGGGTGGAAAGAGGACAAGGAGCAATGAGGCATCAGCTGAATCCTCATCTGCTGTGGCTGAAATGAGACCATTAAAACAACAGGCGCCTTCTCCAGGGTGCAACCTAGCAACCTTATGGAGCTCAGTATGGTATGATCAGGAGAAAGATGATAGTATGGAGCTCTCTCTTGATTTCAACACTAAATTTTTCACACCTTAGTCACAGGAGGACCCAAATGTGTACTTATTTGCTGAGACCTCCTAAGCTATCTTTTGCTGCCAATTAAGAAAAGCATTGTTAACAGCTACATTTCCTGGAATGATGTGGCAGCGAGTGGGCAGACACCCTTGATGCTGAGCCTTGTTTAAGAACAGGCTTTGGAAACCCACAGATTGTTGTGTTTAGCCTCCCTGTAATCCTTTCCCTCCTAGCAAGGCTATACCCTTCAAGTAAACCTCAGAGAAGCCTTCACAATAGGTTAGCTGCAAGATTAGGATTCACAGAGCTGGCATATATTTCCTCCTGTCACAAAATACGGTAACATTCATATGATCTTCACCTACTTGCCTTTGATCCATTCACTGCGAGGATCAAAAGGCAACTGTGGCCCTTTAAGTACTGTTGGACTACAGCAGGGGTGGCCATCCTTGATGCTCCAGGCATTCTTGGACTTCAGTTCCCAGAAGTCCTGATCAGCAAGTGTGCCAATGTATGCATCTCTATGTAAACATGTTGTAAGCATGTTTACATAGACTGGGGTGGCTCAAGTGGTTAAGACCCTGAACTTGCTGACTGGAAGTTTGGAGTTTGATTCTGTTACTGCACGATGGAGTGAGCTCCCATCTCTGTCCAAGCTCCTGCCAACCTAGCAGTTCGAAAGCAAGAAATTGCAAGTAGATAAATAGGGACCACTTCGGTGGGAAGGTAAACAGCACTCCATGTGCTCCAGTGTCTAGTTATGCCTGCCACATGTCCACGGAAACGTCTGCAGATGTATACAGCGCTGGCTCTTTGACTATAAACAGATGAGCACTGAACCCTAGAATCAGATATGACTGGTTTTCAAGCAAAGGCGACCTTTACCTTTAATTGAAGTCCAAGAACAACTGGAGTACCAAGGTGGTCCACCCCTGGACTACAGCTTCCATCGTCCTTCATCACTGTGTTGATGGGAAATGCAACCCAACAACAGTTAGAGGGCCACACATTGTCCATCTTGATGTTTGCTTCTAGATATTACATTCTGTTTACAGGATTGCTTTTTGTTACAAATTAAATTTTTAAAACCCAATATGCCAAAGGACCACTTACGCTGCATCTGCTTATTGTTGTCCCCCCCCCCCAAAAAAAGTGGTCCTCAATATTCAAAGAAGGATGAATACAGTACTGTATAGGCAAATGCAGTACCTGCCCCTGCAAGAAAGGAAAATGCATTCTAATTGCTGCCTTGCCCAGTGCTATCAACAGAGGTATCTCCGTTTAGGTCAAATTCCCTCATTAGAAGGTCAAATAGTAAAGATGAAGATGAAGTACTTTGGACATCAAATGAAAAGAGAGGATTCACTTGAGAAAGCTTTGATGCTGGGAAAGGTGGAGGGCAAAAGAAGAAGGGGGCGGCCAAAGATGAGATGGCTAGATGGTATTGTAGACACAATGGGCACAGAGCTGGGCAGGTTGAGGAGGATGGTGGAGGACAGGGGTGCCTGGAGGACATTGGTCCATAGGGTCGCAAAGGGTCGGAATCGACTGTGCGACTGAATAACAAAATCTCCGTCCCCTAACTTTGTGCCCTTCTGATAGTGATGGACCCACGTTTCCCTTCATCTTGGTCAGTATGTCCTTTGAGATACTGGAGCCTTGCCATTTAGACAACTACGCAGCATTACATTTTGGGAAACACCACCACACAGAGGGAAAACTAAAACTGAAAGTCCACAAAACCAGTGATAGTGGGGAGCGGGAATGAACAAGAATAGCCAGAAGTTAATGGTGGAATAATTTCAATGAGAAATAAGGCACCAATTGTCACTAGGGAGTGTCATCATTAATCATCAAGAGGCACTGCTAAGGGACTGGGCACAGAATTCCCCATAAATTACAGCTCTCTAGTGAATTATGAACTCTCACTATAAAGGCAGATTTCAAGGGGAGCAGCATGATGCGGTAATGAGCAGAGGGAAGCAGAAGTAAAGGGATGGGAACGAGATGACTTCAAGAAAATAATTTACTATATATCCAAAAGCGGGGCATGAAATGGAAGCAACAATGCTGCGAGGATGCATTGAGAGCTATCGCTAGCTTTTCAGCCCCAATGCCTTTGCTTTGTATTTGATTAGAGATTTTATATACAGATTGAAGATGAATCTGTGCAAAATCTTCCACCAAAGAGCTTTGCATGCTGAAGTTTCCCAGAGTAAATGTCTGTTATACTCAGGTTGAGCTGGAAAGGCAAACAAGGTTTCCAGTCCAGTCTATCGGAAGGACTGAGATCCATCAAGATAAGATCCATGTCTTTTGCTGGTTAGTTTTAAAAACAAACAAACACGTGCCATCAAGTGGCATTGCTTCTAGTGACCTTAAAGGGGCTTTTAAGTTAAGTGGGAAATTTAAGGAGTGGTTTTACCAGTACTGAATCCAGTGGTGGGATTCAGCAGGTTCGCCCCCGTTTGTCAGAACCGGTAGCAGAAATTCTGGCTGGCCCCGTCCATCCAAGTTTTGAAATAAAGTAGTCCTAATTTGGGTGCAAAGCAGGGCTTCCCCCTGGCCACACCCACCATACCATGCCCACAGAGTAGGTAGTAAAAAAAAATTGAATCCCACCACTGACTGAATCCCCTGTAATCTTCCATGGCTGAGTAGGGATTCGAACTGAGATCTCCTGACTCCTAGTCTGTCTCTTTATTCACACCACACTGGTTATCCTACACATGCTTACATAGAGATGCATACATTGGCACAAAAACACATCCACGTGAGTCTACCTGCAATCACATCTCTCTACCAGTGAGGACTTAAAGATGAGCTTCTTCAGAGTCATGTAAAATGGGTTCTCAACCTTTTCGCACCACGGGCCAGACCACTCCCCCTCAGTTTCCCCGGTCATAAACACTGCTGTAAATCACAGTGGGCGCATTTGCACATGCACATTTACGGCTGTCATAAATGCGTCCATTTCCACTTAAAGGGTCATCGCCACCGGCCAGATGATTTCTCATCATGGGTCGAGGCCGGCCCGTGGGCCGTAGGTTGCGAACCCGATGTAAAAGGTCTTTCATCTAAGTCAATCTGGCGTTTTCCAAACATTATAGATTGCAACATCTATCAGCCCCAGACAACATAGCTAACAGTCAGGAATCCTGGAAGCCACCATCCAAAACAGCTAGAAGCTGTCAGGGGAAGAAAGGCTCTTCTAAGTTGTTCACAAAAATACTGCTATCTTATAAAAAGCAGGATTTGTTCACTGCCTTCTTCCAAAAGAAAACTGAATTCATTATTTGTATGTAAACTGTACAGTCCCAGAAGAAAGGAATGTCAAACTACTTGTGAGTATTTTATGCTTAGAAAACCCTGGAAAGTCACTAGAAGCTATAGTTGACTTGACGGCATGTAAATCAGGGGTGGACAACCCCCCGCCCATGGGCCTAATCTGGCCTGCACATCTCATTAATCCGACCCACGGTGGCCACCTGGGGACTTCTAGACCCGCCTCCCACCTGCAGATATCGTGATGTCGGCAAGAATTATGACTTTTTCTGGCTTTTTGGACAGGCTCCGCCACTTTCGAGGGGAATGGGAGTCTTTCTGGAGCAATTTCACTTCAGTTTTGGATCCCGCCCTTCCCCGCTGTGCTTTGCCAGTTCGAGCATGACCATGGGCGACTTCTGGTGCCAGGCAGAGCTTACGTCAGCACCTGGGATGACACCACGGAACCAGCTCATGGTGCCACTCTAGCTGCTGAAGTGCAGTGGAAAAGGCTCGGAAAAATCCCAAACCGGAGTGATCATGCTCCGAAAAGGCTCCCGCCGCCGCCACCATAAGTGGCAGAGCCTGCCCAAAAAGCCAGAAAAAAACCCATGCTTTCCACCACCACTGCCGATCATGACGAAAACATAAGTAATGGGTGCAGCAATGCCTCAGGCCCCTGGCGGGAAATGTCAGGGGCGGATCCAGCCCCTGGCAGGAAAATGTTGGGAACTGCTGATATAAATATTATTACACACAGGAACCCTACAGGCCCCCAGATTACAGCACATGATCACAAATTATTATTTCTTCAATGAGCAAAATACTCCTCTCCACAAAAGTCTCTCTGAAGTGGGCAGAAACATTCATTCTGGCAAGCACAACATTCAAGAATAGTAACTCTTTTTACCCAAAGACAGGACATGTGGGGCCATCCACAGATCGCTGAATCGCAATTCCCATGATCTTTCCCACCAGCTACTACTAGTGAAGACCAAGAGAACTGCAGCCCAACATTTCCTATCATTAATTTATATGGGACATGTATTAACAAGAGTCGATATCCTACAGTTCTGCTGTTTCAGTTTTGTATTTTCTTACCTTACTTTCTTATAAAATATGATTCATCCAAACCCTTGTGTTCTTCTTCTGTGTCTCTAGGTCAAACTTTAAACTGCCAAAAAATCAACCCACTTTTGTGTGAAGTCATTCTGTAATTCCTGACCTAGTGTGAGAAAGATTAGCCGGTACAAGGTGGCTGTTGCCCAGAGTAAGCCCGATTGTGGGTCAAAAAGACCACAATCTTTGAGGGGGCTCTTTCTGTGTACCCCAACCCCTTGTGTGATGAAGATGGATACTTTCACCGGCAGGTATCACGGACTATGCATCCAAAATTTAGGCAAGGTGTTTGTGGGGGTCCCCAAGTATGCAACAGGAGTGTAAAGGATACAGAGGTGTGTCAAGAAAATGTCAAAACATTCTGAGCTTTCATCCAGTCAAGAGAATGAGGTGAAAATCTTTAATTCTTAACAACCCATTTTGCATAATGTAACACAGGTACCGTCGGTCAGAGGCTCGTTCTGCTATAAAACAAAAGGTCAGTTGTTTGGAGTCACTGGGGGGGGGCAGCTGTTGTGAAGTGGGAAGAGTGGCCAGAGATGAAGCCCTTCTGGGGAAAGAATTCTTTCTAGCTGGTTCTTGGAGGCAGGGCTAGAGGAACCCCTTGCATGGGGTCTCTGCAAGGCCCACACCACTGAGAGTAACTATCTGGCAGTCTCTGGTTGGGGCACAGTGTTAACGTTCATCAAAGCCAGGCATGGGGAAGGCACGGGCAAAGGTTTCCACACGTTGACGGAGGTCTGATAGCTTCTGCTTCGTCTCTGGATCAGTCAGCAAGAAGGATTTGAAATCTTGGAGCTTGGCTTTTGGGGAAGAAGAAGAATGGAGAATGACGGTAAGTAAACTGGAGCATTAAATAGCATGAGAGAATTCAGTTATAGAAAATATGCGTAACAACCTCAAGAATGCAATCTACCAGATACAGTACTACATAGGCCTCGGTAATAGCAATAGCAATTACACTTATATACAGTAAAACCCCTACTTACGAAAAAAGTCCGTTCCATAGGCTTTTGCTTAAATCGTATTTTTATGTAACTCGAAGTAAACCCATAGGAAATATTATTTTTTACGTAACCCAAAGCAAGCCCATAGGAAAAATGAAATGTTTATGTAAATTGAAGCAAACCCACAGGGAAATGAATTTTTACGTAATTTGAAGCAAACCCATAGGAAAAAGAATCTTTATGTAACTCAAAGCAAACCCATAGGAAATCGTGTAAATCGGGACATGGTTTTAGCACAAAATCATTATGTAAGTTGAATTTTATGTAACTTGAGGCATATGTAAGTTGGGGTTTTACAGTACTGCCCTATGATGCTTAGGGCACTCTCTGGGCAGTTCACAATTAGTATTTTGCCCTCAACACACTGAACACTCACTTTACCAATCTCAGAAGAATGGAAGGCTGAGTCAACCCTGAATCCCATCAGGATCAAACTCACAATGTTTTGGCTGCAGCACAGCGGTTTCACCACTGCACCACCAGGGGTCCTAGTCTCCTATTTGGTTCCTATTCTCTAGAGAACTCCCACCTCAATTCCCTTTCCATCAGCAATACTATGAAATTCACAGCACCACATCCTACGCTCATGTCCACTGAATCCTACTTATTTGTGTTTTGCTTTCATCCAAGAATTGGGACAAACTCTATAAATGAGAGCCCTAGTCTTGACACTTTATCCACTTTTACTTTCAAGGGACATATTAGGGCCGTGATGGCAAACCTTGACATGCTAGATGTTCTTGGACTTCAATTGCCAGAAACTCAAGCACCCTGTGAATCCATATGAATAGGTTTACTGCGATTCATCCAGCCCGCACTGCTCTCGGCGCTCCCAGAAGCGGACGTAAAATGCGCCCGTATGGAGGAAGGGTTACCCCGGAAGAGCCTTAACCATACAGGCACGTTTTACTTCCGTTTCCAGGAGCGACAAGGGTAGCGCGGGCCAGATGAATCACAGTAAACCCATTTGTGGGTTTTAAGCCGGGGGACGGGTCATACTCCCTCAGACAGCTTCGGGTGCTGGGCGGCCATTTTGCCCTTCCTCCACCTCATGGCACTTCCGGGTCTGGTGGAAGCAGTGGGCGGCCACATGGATGGCACCACAGGCCGCATCCGGCCCATGGGTCACAGGTTGAGAATCCCTGCTTTAGCACCACATGGGTTTTCCCTGAAGAAAACAATTCCATCAACCGGAATACAGCAAGACATGCAACGAGTGTATCAAACAGATCCCCGGCAAATTTAAGGAGACCAATTGGTAGCTAGCTAAATCCTCACTACACCTTGGTGACTGCAATAGAACATAGTTGATCCCTGCCATGGAGCTGGGAATGAGGCTAAAGCCACAATGTGCTATCTTCCCATGACACGACAATGACTTACAGGTTTTCTTTTTGACATCTAGTCCAATCTGGATTCCTTCATCAAAGAACTCCACTACCTTCTGGAAATCAGCTTCCCGGAATTGTCGGGAAGTAAGTGCCGGTGCCCCTGCAGTGGGAATGGAGGAGAACTGGATGAAGAGCTCTACTTGACAGCACAGAATGACATCTGACATTGTTAGAGCTCATAAGCAAGAAAGGATACAGAGAAAGAGACAGACAGATAAGGCATTTCCAAGGCAATCCAGATAGCTCCTTCCTCTCTGTCTTACTCTTACCGAAGGACTGTTGTACACAAACACATTCACTACCCTGCTTTGTTGTACCAATCATCATAGCAGGTCAACAACCAAATTTTGATGTGTGTGTAAATGTGTGCTTGTATGTCTAATAATTCCTTCAAGTGAAGTGGCAGAAAAGACAATTTCCCAGACCCTAAATCTGAGCAAGAAGACACCTTAAAAAGGGAAAGAAAGGATACAGATTGTCATGTCCAATGGCATAATTGTAGACTTTGAAAGGCTAGAAATCTGCTCGTTTAAAACATTAAAACCTAGATTCTTAGCATAGGTCCAGTTATGTATCAACTTGAGTGAAGACAGAGTATGTTCACAAAAAATGCAAAGTCGGCCTGGTTCCACATTTCCATACCAGTTCCCTACTTCACTTTAGTCTGGGGGAAATAATTGATTTTGGTGCAGAATCTGAGCTATCTTAGCAGCAGAAGTGACTCCCAACTCAAAGCATGAGAGACAACCACACAGCTCACTTTTTCAAGTCCTTCATAGAATCATGGACTCTCTGAGTTGGAAGGGGCATTTTTAGGCAATTGAGTACAACCCCCTGCTCAATGCAGGAATCCAAATCAAAGCAGATCTGACAGATGACAGTTCATCTTACCAAGCCTCAGGCCACCAGGTGTCAACGCACTCTTATCACCAGGGCAGGTGTTCTTGTTAGCCGTTATGGACACCAGTTCCAGCACCCGCTCAGCCCGAGCTCCATCAATGCCTTTTGGCCTCAGGTCCACAAGCACCAAATGGTTATCAGTGCCACCTTGCCCAAAAGAGAGAAGAGTTTATTCCCCACATCCAATCTGAACCATGACTGGACCCATCTCCCACTGTGACAAAGACAACATTGTTCGCGGATCCATTAGCATTGTTCTGCTGTGTCCGGCAACAAGACTTTCTAGCTCATTGTGCTCTTGTTGAAAGCAGGTGATACATGCAATCTGCTTGCATCAGATCTGTTCATCCTCAGTAACAGGCCCTGCTCCTGTTTCAAAATCCTGGGAGGAAGATATTTACTACCTAGAGCTAAGTGTTGCCCGACACAGTCATTTTATATTGATCTCAAAGGGCCAAATTAAATGTTTGCTTAATATGAGCAATGATGAATCTTTGGCCTGCCAGAAGTTTTGGATTTCTACTCATAGCATAGACAATAATAAGGATCTGTGGGAGTTGACTCACAAAACACCTGGAGAGCCAAAGTTTCCCCACCTTGGGACTTACTAGACAGCATGCAGCCTTATATTATGTTGGGGTTTTAAACAAAATTATGGTAAGTCCCCAGTTTTTATTAGTTCTCTCCATGCCTTTTGCTTTCCCAATAACATCCCCCTCCATGCAATGATTGCAGTTATTCAAAGAAAAACTACACAGCTGCATGGTGTGTACTTAGAAAACATTGATTGTGGCACAAAATGTCCTATCCTCTTCACTCTGTAAGGTAGTGCTATCATCTTGCTTGAACCACCCTATGGTTCTTGATTTGTCTTAAACATTACTTTCCACAAGTCGTTAAATGGAGGAAACATGGAATAAATGGGCAGTCATGCAAGCAGCTTCTTTGTTTTGAGAAGCTTTGAGTTCCTTGAATATTCATGAAGACAACAACACTTTCTGTCCCTTCACACAACTGAAATCATCTTCCTAATTAATGCAGTACCAGGGAAGAAGCCAACTTGGCCTTGAAGGCTCCTCTCAAACAAGATAAGCGGTAGAACTTCACTGCCGCCATCCCCCCTCCCCCCGACTTACTTGTGGCTGGGGCAGAGAGACCGTTGCAGTATTGTAATGTGGTATTGTTTGGATTGAATACTGTGTACTGAATATATTGTATATTTGTATTGTATATATATATATTGTATAATTGTTGTGTGAGCCACCCTGAGACGGGCTTCCTGATTGGGTGGCATACAAATGTGAAAATTAAATTAAATTAGATTAAATTTAAATTAAGCTGTTCCTCCTATGACACTGATGGTGAACCTTGGCACTCTATCTGTTCTAGAACTTCAATTTCGAGAAGACGTGATCAGTAGGAGTGTTGACTTGGGTTTCTGGTAATTGAAGTCCAAGAACATCTGGAGTGCCAAGGTTCGCCATCATGGTCCTATGATCTCACACATAGTCGTTGCAAAAATCAGCCTGCATTCTTGCCTTGGCACACCCCATTTTCCCCAACAGGAGTCTGGTCAATAGGTTTCAAACTCTTTCAAAACTCTTCGTGCTTCTGCTTATGGCTGTACTCTTCTCCTTCCCACTATGCACAGCTTACAAACCCTTCCTTGGTTCTTCCCCCTTCCCAACCAACATCTGCTTTACACTGCCCTACAACAAAATTAGGACACAAAGAGCTCGAATGTACTATTGGAACAATCAAACACTGGGACTTGTCTTGGGCGGTACCACTGCAAAGTGCTAGTGGGGAGGAACTTGTGGTTTAAATTATATCCCATATTAAGAATTCAATGCGCATGCAATAAAATCAGCCTATTGTGGAGAAGCTAGCCTAGGTTTCTTCTCCTTTACATACTAATTTAACCTTCCACTCTGAAATGGGACAGCCCAGCAACACTGCTTCAAACAGTTTTTTCTGACCATGTACTTAAGCTCAGAAGAAACAACATTCCTTGTACCTGAAACCAGAGTATATCCTTGCTGCAACAATGCCTCTGCCATGGCTTTGGCATTCTTCAGGATCTGCTGGCAATACTCTTGGAACATGGGAGAGCTGGCCTAGAAATGCAGAAAAAGAGGCAAATTAGGCTCAAACCAGTGCTGCTCTTTTCAGCAACATAACCACTTGCATAATACTCCCACTCCAATTCACCTACATGGCCAACCCCATCTTCCAGAGTACACCTAAAAGTTGAACAAACAAAAGCATACTACCAAACACCATCAAAACAGCCGGTCAAACTGACAAGGCATGAGGTTATAGCTAACAGTTATGCTAATTGTCCTTTCTCAACTTTAGTCGTGGCAGGCAATTTGGGATTTAATTTCCACCAGCCCCATCACTGGATGGTCTTGGTATTGACACCCAAAAACAACAACATCTGGAGAGCCAATGGTTGAGAAACACCGGTTATGAAGAATAGAACCTAGTCTTTGCCAGAAGCACAAAGAGCAACTATGTCAGATTATAAATTGAGAATTTTCATCGCCACTCAATTCCACTGATTCAGTTGCTGCTGATTCCATGATATATGCATGGGCAAAAGTAGCCACACTTGGGTTTGTCTGCTCCCAGATCAATCTGTCTTCCTTTTCAGATGTGCCTGCAGCTATAGCAAGGCTACAGGTCTTTAGCAGGGAATGGAGGAAAGCAGAAAAATGGAGAGCACCTACCTAAATGTAGAGCAGTTGGTTTCCTCCCTCCACCAAGGCTGGCGATCAACTGGCCTATACTGTAATGCTGCCATGATGTCATTCCTGTAAAAACTCCATCCCCTTAGACCAGTGATGGCAAACCTTTTAGAGACTGAGTGCCCAAACTCAACAGACTGCCATCCGTGCCGCACAGGGGTGGGGCGAACTCTATGCTGAGGGGAGGGAGGAAGCACTCCCATTGGGCTGCTGGGCAGAGGGATGGGTCAAACTCTGTGCTGGGGTGATGGTGCCCACAGAGAGTGCTCTAAGTGCCCTGAGTGCCCATTTTTATTTGTCAATATATCTCACTTTCCTAGTAGGTAAAACTATTCTACGAAGACCTGTTATGTCTATGGCAGTGGTGGCAAACCTATTTCACATGTGCAAGAGAGCTCTGAGTGCCCCCTCTGGCACATGTGAAATAGGTTTGCTACCACTACCTTAGACATAACAGGGCTTCGTAGAATTGTTGTACCTACTAGGAAAGTGAGATATATTGACAAATAAAAATGGTTAGCTACCTCCAGTGGCTCAAGTGGCTCAGACGCTGACCGGGAGGTGGAAGGTCAGCAGTTCGATTCCAGAGTACTGCAGGACGGAATGAGCTCCCATCTCTGTCCCAGCTCCTGCCAACCTAGCAGTTCGAAAGCAAGAAATTGCAAGTAGGTAAATAGGGACCACTTCGGTGGGAAGGTAAGCAGCGTTCCGTGCACTCGTGTCTAGTCATGCCTGCCACATGACCACGGAAACGTCTGCAGAAGCAGACAGCGCTGGCTCTTCGGCTTTGAAACAGAGATGAGCACTGTACCCTAGAGTCGGATACGACTGGCTTTCGAGAAAGGGAAAGCTAACCAACCAACAAAACTATGAGCAAGATGGGGTTTCTCATAATTCTGCCAAATATTTTCTGTAGGAACATACAGGAATGTGGCAATTCTCATTGTGATTTTGGACACTGGTTTATATAATCTGACTTTGCAAAATTCCAGTGGTTTTGGATAATATTCTTTGTGAAAATGTTAGTCTTCCTGTTCACCAACCAGACCTCAAAGAAAAACAGACATTTGGGATGTCATGGGCAACTTTTGGTCGCAATTACAGCTGTGCATCTGAAAATTTGGGAGGGCAAGGGACAGAGAAAATGCAGAGTGGATTATAAATGATCTCCAGAAAGAATGGCATGCATCAGTGATGGCGAACCTTTTAGAGACCGAGCAGCCAAACTGCAATCCAAAACCCACTTATTTATCACAAAGTGCAAACATAGCAACAGGGGAGGAAGGAAATGCTCCCATTGGGCTGCTGGGCAGAGTGAACTCTGTGCTGGGGGGAGGGAGGAAGCACTCCCATTGGGCTGCTGGGCAGAGGAATGGGTGAGCTCTGTGCTGGGGGGGGAGGGAGGAAGCGCTCCCATTGGGCTGCTAGGCAGAGGGATGGGTGAGCTTTGTGCTGGGGGGAGGGAAGAAGCGCTCCCACTGGTCTGCTGGGCAGAGGGGTGGGTGAACTCTGTGCTTGGGTGACTGCATAGGTGCCCACAGAGAGTGTTCTGAGTGCCACCTCTGGCATGCATGCCACAGGTTCTCCTCCACTGGCATACATCTATTTTAAATGGGGAGAATAAAATCCTGTTTGTAAAAGACTGTGAGCACCAAGGGCCATTGCTGGAAGAAAAGCTCAATTTCATGGCAAAACAGCAACCCCTATGAGGTCACTGCTCTGAGCAATCTACTTTACTATGGAATCAGCATCCTCCTTTTTGCAAAGGCTACTAAGAATCTGAGGTCCTCCAAGGCTGAACTGAGCTTCACTTTGGGTCAGGACCACAGCTAAAATGGCCATCTGTGTAAATGGCAAAACATCCCCAGCACCACAAACGTACACCTATTCCCACAGAGGAGGGGATGGAGCCACCCTCTTCCCTTTCCCACCTGTTTCAGGGCCACAGCGACAGCAGCAATGGCATGGTTGTGGGGGCCTCCCTGCAGAGAAGGAAAGACAGCAAAGTTGATCTTCTCTTCCAGGTTGTAAGGAATCTCCTTGCCGGTCTTCTTATCCACAGAACGAGTGCCTTTGCGGTAGAAGATCAGCCCAGACCTGCATGGAGCAAGGGATGGACATCTCAAAATGCGCCTATTTGCATGACTACTCAGATGGTGGGTCCCAAATGTCCAAGGATAATAAATGGGTTCTTTTTGATCCTGGCTCACTAAGACTAGTTGTATTCATTATATAAAAAGATAATTAGCTGTGCTATGTTACATTTAATTTCAGAGAAGTTGGATGCTGTGTGTGTGTGTCTGGTAAGGGGCTACAACAGGAGTGCCCAAACTATGGCCCGTGGGCCAGATCCAACCCCCCGATGCCAATTCATCCAGCATGCGCTGCCCTCGTTGCTCCTGGAAGCAGAAGTAAAACACACCGATATGGGCACCTTTTACTTTTGCTTCCAGGAGTAATGAGGGCGATACGGGCAAGATGAATTGGCATTGGGATCCGGATCTGGCCCATAGGTCATAGTTTGGGCACCCCTGGTTTAAGCAGAGAAAATGGCAGCTTAAAATCTATCTCATCCTGTTGCAAAACAAATTGCAAGGTGCACCTTACTTTGCTTTCGGTGGGAGGAACCACATGGCCAGCCCGCTGAACCACATGACCCAGGTGACTGGTCCATGGTCTGAAAGGTTTGGCCACCCCTGGCCTACAAGTTCAGCTTTTTGCTACTTTGCACCTAGTAATGTACCAGAATGCATGTGGCCAACCTTTCAGATACTGTACTGATGGACTGCAGTTGCCATCAACCCTAAACCAGCCCATTGGGGAATAACAATGGGAGTTGTAGGACAAATATCTCCAGCCTCTGACCTGGGTAACAAATATTCAGAAACCTTAAAGGTGCATGGTACAAGGTTTCGAATACCCTGCATTCAGATTTTGTGTCCTTGTTGATAGGACTGCAGACAGTGGCTCTCCAGGGGAAAGGCTTGTCTAATTTACTAGAAAATGCCAGGGACTCAACCCGCAGCCTTCTACATCCCATGCATAAACTTTGCAACCAAACAACAGTTCCTTCTGTTTTTTGCGTAGCAATGGTAGAAAATCTGTGGCTTTCATCAATGATGCAGCCGACTTACCTCTCCCATCCCCCTGATCCCACTGGCCATGCTGGCTAGTGTCAATGAGAGTTAGGGAGTCCAAACCAGAGAAGCACAATTTCCCAACCCCTGAGGCAATGCAGTGGTGCTTCCCCATACCGACCTGGCTCCACGCAGCGTCTTGTGAGTTGTACTGGTCACCAGGTCAGCATAGTCAAAGGGAGATGGGATAACTTTGGCCGCCACAAGGCCACTGATATGGGCCATGTCAGCCAACAGATAGGCCTTCACTTCTTCACACACCTAGGAAAGCAAGGCAAAACAGCTCAGAGCTTGGAAGCAATGTACGATAAACAACACATTCCTTGCAGTTGACTCCTTTTGCCAATCATTTAAATAAGTTACATTATGACTGCTCCACCATGATTAATCACTTCACTCATTTTGCTGTTTTGCTGTTACAACTTGTATCCTTAAGCATGTATGTAGCCTCACTGTTTATTTATTTCAGAAGCCAGTGGCCTGTGCTTTTCCACTGTTTTAAATGGAAAGTGATGAGAAGGCACCCAATTGTTTTTAGATACTTTCCCTGGAGGGAAAAACAATGGGTAAAGTAACTCTCACTTTGGAGAAAAATAAAAATTAAATGTAACATTAACAATTTGGGGGACCCTTGAAACCATTAACTGCAACAATTTACAATTTTTAAACGTAACTTTCAAAACTCTGCCCCATCTTACTGGGGATAGGCAAAACAATACCCTCTCATCCACCCTTAGCAGTCGAACCCATGGTGTGGGTCAGTAATTTCTTTATTATTATTATTATTATTATTATTATTATTATTATTATTATTATTATTATTATTATTATTATTATTATTATTATTATTATTATTATTATTATTATTATTATTATTATTATTCAAGTGCCATGTCCAATTCCAAATATAGGCCCTTATCATGGCAATCGGCCATGAAGATTGTCCTGGGAATAATATAATGCAGTCGCCTGCCATTTGCCTTCCGCATCACAGCATGACACTCATATCACCCATACTACTTTCTGGTCTTGAGCCTTTCTGGTACACAAAGTCCTCATCAGCCCCAGGCCAGGATTGACTAAGCCCATGATGGTGAACTTTGACACTCCAGGTGTTCTTGGACTTCAATTCCCAGAAGCCCAAGTCTCTGTGAATCCACATGAATGGGTGGATTCTACTGTGCAGTAAACCCACTCGTGTGGATTCACAGAGACTTGGGCTTTTGGGAATTGAAGTCAAAGAACACCTGGAGTGCCAAGGTTCACCATCACTGGACTAAGATGCTGCCCTCCGTCAAGATAGGTTCAAGTGGGATTTAATCCCTTTGGGAACCATCACTCTTCCCTGTCGACTTTGCCACCAAAGGCCGTTAAGTCCTCAGGGTTGTCAGGTTAGTTAACCACCACCTGACAATTGGCATTGAGTCACTGGCAGTAAAGTCTACTCTATTACCATAGCAGGATAACTTGACCAGATTGTGTTTCCTTGGAGGCTGCATTTTACCCATCCTTGGCCTTGGCCATTAATCTCTGCCACATCTTTTATGCAAGGCTCACTGTAACCTCCCTAGAAAAATCCAGAGTGCCTAAGGATCATTTTCTTATACAGTACAGTATATCCACATTTTTCATTTAAAGAAGCCAGGCTCAGCTTTTTCAAGCAAGGCACCCGTTTCCACTGAGTTTATTTCAGAGTGGAAAGGCATCAAAAAACCCCTCCTCCATCTCTGTTTATATCTCCTCTAACCCAGCTATTGCCTCTCCTCCCACTACGCCCAATGAGTACCTTCTTGATACGGGCATAGTCGATAAGGCGAGCATAAGCACTGGTGCCGGCAATGATGATACGTGGGCGGAAGAGTCGGGCAGTGATTTCCAGCTGATCATAATCTATTAGTCCAGTTGCTGGCTGTAGGGTAAGGGTGAGGTGGACAGTAGAAGAGTGTAACAGCAGGTCAATGTGTGCCAATAAATATTGCACCACTGTAATCACTGAATCAGACCATTACTCAGATTCAACAGAAGGCAGATTTCTACATTCCTGTCTGTGTAACTAACCAGACAGCTCAGTGGTTTAGATATCCGGCTGTAGAGCCAAAGGCTGGGAGTTCGATTCCCCTCTGTGCCTCCTGGGAGAAGAGCCAGCCCATGCAGCCACGGCAAAGCTGCACAGTCCCAGAGTGCCCCCAGAAGGAGGGAATGACAAGCCACTTATGTTTATTCTCCATCTAAGAAAAGGACCTTGGAAAGGGTTGCCCTAAGTCAGAATTGACTTGACAGCTCACTATTTGTTTTATTATTTTCGTTCAAAGGAACTCCAATGTATAAAAGAGACAACTTCCTTAGCATGGTGGTCAGCAAACAGGCAGCCTTCACATCAAATCGATCTGACATCTCAGCAATGGTGACCTTACCATTCACCTACCTCTTGCCCAAGAGATTTCTCAATGGTCCGGGTGGGATGACAGCCCTTGAATTTCAACATCAAAGTGGAATGATGGCTGAAATGTTTTGGGATCCCATCTTTTCCACACTCTCACCATATCAGAGAACTAAAATCATGCAACTTGGCTGAAGAATTGGGTTGCAATCCACAAAAGCTCACACTGAAATAAGGCTGGTAGTCTTTAAGGCTAACTCCTTATTTTTTGTGCATTCATGGTATTTTTGGTTGCAATTAAGGTATGCCCAGTGAATCAATCGAGCTTACTGAGGAGCTAATTCACCAAATCCCTGTTGTCCAATGTGCATACTGTAGTTCAGGGGTGCCCAAACTATGACCTGTGGGCTGGATCTGGCCCACAGCACCAATTAATCCGGCCCTCGACACTCCCAGAAGTAAAATATGCATGCATGTGCGCAGAATGTGCCTGCGCAGAATGCTGCCATAAATGACTTGCAGCTGCCATAAATGCATTTACGACAACCACGGGTAATTTACGGCAGCGTTCTGTGCAGGCACGGGCATGTTCTGCACACTTGCATGTGCGTTTTACTTCCACTTTCAGGTGAGAGGAACAACGTGAGCAGCATTGCTTGACCACGTGCCAAAAGGTTTGGGCACCCCTGCTCTAGTTGCAACTTAATACAGTGGAACCTCATACCAACGAAATCACATAACAATTAGTTTTTTGTTTGTTTGTGGGGGGGGGGGGTTTGGGGGGGGTGGCGTCTCACATAACAATTTTCCCTATGGAAAAAAATGTACAACAATTTTTCAATGGGAAAAACCACTTAGCAAAAAAAAAAAAAACGTTGTATGATGCATCCTATAGGGAAAATCGCTATATGATGCATGTATCGTATATCAATTGTTTCGTACAACAATGAGCCCTGTGGAATGGATTGAAATTGTTGTATGAGGTACCACTGTACTGAATTTCCACCATAATGTGAAGGATATTTTTCGTCATATTATGCAGAGATATTTTATTGAAGGCCAGATATCCTCATCTATCCAATCCAGTCCTTGACTATGACTGGCAGCAGTTTTCCATGGTATGGAGACCAGATAATTCCCACAACCTGCTATGGAGATGCCTGAGATCAGCCCCGAACTTTAAATCATATGCTCCTCTACTAAGCTATAGTCCACTCTCAAAATTCAGCTTATGAGCACTAGTTTCCTGTTGTGCACAAAACAGCTTCACAACTTCACAAACAGCAAGAAAATCATCTTACACAAACCAGCTCATAGCATCCCATGTGCTTTAATCATGTAGATATCCTCTCTTCAGGCTGCCTTCAACCCAAGAACCTTCTCTGTTCTGCCTCTACATGAAGAACCAGCATCGGGCAGGAATACATGTACAGTATAAGAATACATGCTCACTATTTCTATTCACTCACGTTCAGTTTGTACGGCATGGATTCAAAGAAGATAGACGTGGCTGAGATACGCTTGACATCAGACATGTACCCATGTGTCAGGCTGCCAAGGAGAAAGAAAGCAAACTATCAGTCCAAAATGCAAGTTCCAGTCATTAAAAAAAACCTACAAGAGTCAAAACCCATGGTTTGTGTCCCTCACAAAGAATGCTTGGAGACTTTGAAGGAGAAACTCTGAGACAGGATTAGCTTTGGCAACTGAGTCACAGCGTGTCTCACCCAAGTTCTGCAAGAGCAAAGCCACAACTCCTTAGCATTTTCCTTGGTAAGAGGAGTTTTGGTAGATTAAGGACAAAAAAAAACTCAAGTTGCTAAAAGTTTGCTGAAAAACTAATTGAGGATAGGCAAGTTTTTAAAATGGTATCTTTACCATATCAGGAAATTCATTCCTTCTTTGCAACACACGCACGCACACATGCACACACACTCTTCAGAAGCACAGTCCTACCAATCTGTTCTCCCTATCCCAATATCCTTAGTGACTTTTTGCTCACTAGCACCTTTGCTAGGCCTGCCATTTCTGAACCATTGTACTTGTGCTTCCTTTTTTTGCATCAGCTATTCCAGCCTCCTCACATATTTTGTCACTTCACACCAGCCCTCCCCCTGCTAGGTACTTCTCCAACTGTGTCAGACTACAAGTCCCATCTTCCTCAGGCATTACAGATCCCATGACCCTGCTGCACATCAGAGGCTGACTGGGTCTTCTAGTTCTCTAGGAACATCAGCTCAGGAGAGGCTGTTTCAAGTGTCTCAAGGAAGAGAAATAGCCCTCTAGGGCTTCCCTCACCCAAGTTCCACTCCCCCGTTGGTACGTACTGTCCCCCATCAGGCAAGTCCAGACCCATGAGGCGCTCGTGGGGCTGCAGCAAAGCTGTGTAGGCTGCGAAATTGGCCGGGGAACCCGAGTAGGGCTGGACGTTCACCCCCCAGCACGCAGGATCCAGGTCAAACGCTTCAAGGGCACGACGTTCGCACAGCAGTTCAATGCGGTCCACCACTTCCGCACCGCCATAGTATCTATGCCAGAATGTAAAGAGGAAAGGGAATGCTCAGAAAGGATACTTCATCCAACTGTCGTAGCACCAGAACCAGGGAAGAACAAAAGAAACCCCTATCTATCTCGTCCATGCCAGTGCAGGTATAAAAGATGTTACCCAGGCAACCATCCCCTCACAAAGCCTCCCGCCGCCCCTTGTCTCCATGTAAGCACTCTATAATTGACTTTTTCTCTCCCTTTACCCTGAGGAATGAACCCCACAATGTCAGTAAGAAGGGGGATGCATTTCCTCCCTTCACTCACCTCTTTATTACCGTATTCATTCCCCCCCCCCATGGAAAAACATCCCTTATTCTACCTCTCTCCATTCCTGAAATCTAATCCAAACATGGCGTGCTTCTACAGTTAGCATCTGCCTTCACCCTGAGGAATGAACCCAACAATGCCGGCAAGAATACCATCAGCATCCAAAGGAAAAGGGGACTTCCTCCCCCACTATACTGCCAAATTTCGATTTCATGCACCCACTCCTTACCCAGCCATTAAATAAATAAATTTCATGTCAGAAATCACTCTGGGTTGAAAGGATTTTTGCGGGAGAAACTCCGCTTAGGGGACGCCCGAATGAGACTCCTTTCATGTCCCCAAGATCTGTCATGTAGCACTTGAGTATCGAATCCTGACCTTCCAGCCTTCAAGCTCAGCATCTTAACCACTAAGCCACCACAGTGCTGCTATTGCCCTCTTCCCACTGATTTAATTTAATTTAATTTTTGCACATGTATGCCGCCCAATCAGGAAACCCGACTCAGGACAGCTCACATGGTAATTAAACAATATACACAGTAAATACACAATAATACAATATACAAAATTCAATCTACAAAACCAGCACATAATAATATACAACACAACACAATACTATAATATAATGATAAAGTCACAACCTTTTTTCTTTGTTCCCTCCACTATTATTTATTTTTTGCATGTTTCTTTGTTGCATGTTTCTACCATCTTTCATCTAAGACACTCAGGAAAGCATGGAAGTTAATAACTTATAACCACCCTCTGAGGAAGGATATATTAAGACAGACAATGACTGGCCTGGGAGAGTAACAGCAATTATCCTTACTCAATACACTGCCACATAACACTTAAAGCACTTTCTGGGTGATTCACAGTGGAGCACATTGAGTGGTTCACAATGTAATTAGTGTTATTAATCACCCAGTTGTTTGCTCCATTGATCAAGAAGGAATTTGAACCTGGGTTTCCCTGGTCAACATCCATATTTCAACCACTCTCTGCTTCAAGAGCTACTATCTTTTCTTTGGTTCTCCCCACAGTGCTGTTATAATATTTAAACACTAATTACTATATGAGCATTTCTACCTATAATCATATTTCCTCAGCCTTGATCCCACTGAACTACAATTCCCATAATCTCTCACCTACCACAGTAATTGGAGAGCCAGTTTAATCATTTCCCAATCCTGTATAGGCCAAAGTTGAGTAACTGTTCCCAGTTCCATATTGGTGGACCCTTTAAACAATGCAAAACAGAGTTTGGAGATGGGATGGCAGATGCCATCTCACTGCTCTTGATACCTAGTGGCACCTCGTTCTTGTCTCTATGGGTCTCCCTTAATGGTATTTTTTCTCCCTGCTCCTCATACTTACTTGTTACTCCTTCCAGTCTTCTCATCTGCTCTTTTATGGCCCTTCTTTGATTGTTTCCCTCTGTCATTTATGTTAAAGATGAGAAGCCTGCTCCAAAATATACTTTACCCGCAGAAAGAACCTGGAGCTATCTTCACCTCTATCCAATACGGCAGGGTGACCAGAGAGCCAGCTTAGTGTAGTGGTTAGGGCAGGAGTGCCCAAACTTTTCAGACCGTTGGCTAGTCACGTGGTTGAGCGGGCTGGTCACGTGGTTCCTCGCACTAGAAGCGGAAGTAAAATGTGCATGCGCAGATGCATTACATGCCCGTGCATGCACAGAACACTGCCATAAATGACCCATGGCTGTCAGAAATGAGTTTACAACAGCCATGGGTCATTTACAGCAGCGTTCTGCACATGCGTGGGCACGTTATGCACCCACACATGTGCATTTTACTTCTGCTTCTGGGAGCAGAGTGAGGCGAGGTTGGATGAATTGGCATCTGGTGCTGGATCTGGCCCGTAGTTTAGGCAGCCGTGGGTTAGGGCAATGAATTAAGACTTTGGAGATCCATGTTTAAGTCCTCACTGAACAAGAAGATAAAGCAAGGAGGTCATATATATAAAGCAAAGAAGCAATATAAATGTAGATAAACATTTTAACAGGCTGACACCAGTTTCCCCTTTATTTAGTAAATGGGTTCAGCATATGCTTCCAAGCCCTCCACTCCAATTCGTTTTCACCAGACCGTCCCATTATAAAATGACATTACCTCTTGCCAGGGTAGCCCTCTGAATACTTGTTGTTGAGGCAGGACCCAAGAGCCTCCAGCGCAGCTCGGCTACAGAAATTCTGGGGTTGTGGATGAAAGAGAGAAATGTGAGGAGTGAAAACCTAGAATCACATGTGTGCATCTGGCAGACAGGTAAAAATGTCCATTGAAAAATATGGGGGGAAAATAATGAAATGAATGAGATTTTACCTCTCAAACTTGACTGTTAGCCAGTTTTGGAGATATCCACTTGATACGGCAGAGAAAGGAAGTAATTTCCAATTTTGATAACTGCAGCATGATTAACTGCAGCAAAAAATTGGAAAGTGAGATTTGAGTTTCAACTTACTAAATGGTATAAAGAAATTTGTAATATGACTATTGACAAATTGACATGTGAGGTTGGTTTTTTTTTTAAAGAACGGTTGAAAGTGAATAGATTTAAAGACCTATGGGGAGATTTTATAGAAAATATCCTAGTGAAAGGGAAAGACCAGATACCAGCACATGAAACAATATCTTTCTGGAGAAAAGTGGGGTACTTAAAGGAGGTGAAGTAAATCAAAATGAATAGATATTTTAAAGGTCCCAAAGGTGGGGTGTAGGGCTCCACATAGTTTGTATTATAATTTGTTAATATGAATTTATTTTGTGCATATTGAATTATGTTTATGTTATAAGGAATAAATAACATTTAAAAATACCCATCTATCTTACCCCACATAACCAGAAAGGCAAATGGCAGCCTGGGAAAAGAGGGGGAAGGGAACTGAACCAGGCCCATGGAACCAAAAAGGGAGTGGATTTTAAACTATTTCCACTGAAATCTATCCCCTCCTTTGCTGCAATACCAGTGATTTGACTGGGGAGTCTTGAGGAAAATTTTGGGGAGAGATTCAAATTTCAATCCCTGTGAACTGCTCCATACACATATTTAAAAAGCAGGAAATAATATTTTTTAAACCTCGAATAAACAATTATATGACAGTCCGAAAAGAATATAGAAATCCACATTACAGGAGACTAAACACTATTTTCTCATTCTAGCTATCTTAACACCACATACACACTGTCATACCTACATAGTCAGTATTTACCAATCCAGTTCAAGCTCCATTTCTAACTTTTGTGCTAGTAATGACCTTACAGACCTGCAGCCCCAAAGATCAAGCAAAGTCAAAACAATTCCATGCCAATTGAAGTCCATTTTTTCTTCTTTTTCCAGGACACTCAGGTCACGGGAGGAGGGAGCGAAGCCCAGCTCTTCGCCATCACAGCGGGGGCAGTGAAAAAGCTGCCGCCGCCACTCCAAACACCGGCCCCTTGGGAGGTGGGAGCGCGGCTGAGGACTGTTTCATCAAGCCTGGTGTTGTTGGACTTACTGGACACCCGCCCTGGTGGGAGCAGGGCAGGGAGGAGAGACTGGCTTAGCCACCTCCAGAGCTCCCGGTCTCCCCATTCTTGCCCTTAGTGTGAGTAGGGGTGGGTGAAGAGTCGAGAAACAGGGAGACAGACTGGCCCAGCAGCTGCTGATGTTTCCTCCACTGATGAGCTGGGCTCCATCTGGGACATGAGCTGTGCTCTGTCACCTGGGGATTTTTGAGTATTGTAATGTTAAATGATATTGATGTTGCTCTGTATTGCTATATTGTATGTTGTGGTTATTATAATGTAATTAGTGATTGATTTTTTTTTTGTATTGAACCTGCTTGTATATTATATTGTATTTACATGTTGTGTTGTAAGCCGCTTTGAGTGGCACCTGTGCCAGGAAAGCAGGATAGAAATTAAACATAATCATAATCATAATAATAACCTTGAAAACAATTCCAATTTTATTTAAATTCTATTTAAAAAATGATTATTGTCACCTAAAAATTTGAAATGTTTTCTGCCCCGAGTTTAATACTTTGCATTTAAACAGTGCATGCTCTTACTTCTTATAAACACATTCGAAGCTAATGGCTCAGAATGCTTGGTTTTAAAACTTCAATCAAATGAAAACACCTAAAATGTAAAACAACAATAAAATGTAATACAGGAATAAAAGAAAACCTAGCAGCTAGTCCTAAAGTATTTATTTATTTGTTTCTCATACATACATACTGTACTTCAAATTATTTCTGAGTTTAGAGCAAATCTTCTCTTCTAAAGCAAACACTGGTCAAAATCCTTTGTTATGCTTGGAGACGTTATGTAATTTGCATAGATCATCTTGGTGAACTGCAACAAGTTAAGAACTTAATGTAAACCTTTGCTGTTGTGCTTTGAGTTGCACAACCCAGTACACAAGAGCAAATGTCCACACTATCTTCTTAGCTTGCGGCAATGCATGGATCAAAGAAATGGCCTTGATCCCTGAAAGCTCAAATTAAAATATAGCAGAAGTTTTTGAAGCGGTAGCTGTGTTAGTCTGTGCAATCATATCAGAGAGAAAACAAAAAGACAAAAAGGCTGTGGCACCTTAAAGACTAACTCCTGAATTTTGATGTTAGTTTTCTTTGAACAAGTCCCCTCCATCAGACATAAGAGTGGATATCACGGTATACTTTTATATATTTATCAGTTATAGAGGCCCAGAGTAGCTGGGGAGAGTTGGTTGATTCAAGAGATGGACATGCAAATCAATGATCTATTTACAACCAGTAATTACATGCAATCAGTTTGGCTATTCACAGCAGTAAATCTCTGATGGGAGTCAGCTTTAGGGGTTAGGCTCTGCTTTTGTAAAATAAACATTCTGACACTGCACGTTTGCTAATTGGGTTAATATATGCCTCTCCCAAAAAGCTTCCTCAATTAACCCATTAGCAGACGTGTAATGCATAGTTAAACTAATGGTATTCCCAGTAGTGACGTATGGCTGTGAGAGCTGGACCATAAGGAAAGCTGAGCACAGAAGAATACCTGTAGATGCCTTTGAACTATGGTGCCGGAGGAAAATCTTGAGAGTCCCCTGGACTGCAATGAGATCAAATCGGTCAATCCTGAAGAAAATCAACCCTGAGTGCTCCTTGGAAGGACAAATATTGAAGCTGAAGCTCAAGCACTTTGGCTACCAAATAGGAATAGAGGACTCACTGGAGAAGGCCCTGATGCTGGGAAAGATCAAAGGCAAAGGGAGAAGGGGACAGCAGAGGATGAGATAGCTAGATGGCATATATAAATCTGACTATTAAAATTAAATCATTGATGCGGTCAGTGTAGATCTGGGTAGACTATGGAGGATGGCAGATGGCAGAGGAGCCTGGCATGTGGTGATCCAGTGGGTCGCAAAGGGTCGGAGTCGACTGTGTCACTGAACAACACAACAATGCCAGAATGTTTATTTTATAAAAGCAGAGCCTAACTCCTCAAGCTGACTCCTATCAGAGATTTACCGATGTGAATAGCCAAACTGATTGCATGTTATTACTGGTTGTAAATAGCTCATTGATTTACACATTCATCTCTTAAACCAACCAACTCTGCCCAGCTACTCTGAGCTTCTATACCAGATGTGTGTGTGTGTGTGTGTGTGTGTGTGTGTGTGTGTGTGTGTGTGTGTGTGTGTGTGTGTGTGTGTGTGTGTGTGTGTGTGTGTGTGTGTGTGTGTGTGTGTGTGTGTGTGCCATGATATCCACTCTTACGTCTGACAAAGTGGACCTGATCCACGAAAGCTAACATTAAAATAGAGGAGTTAGTTTTTAAGGTGCCACAGCATTTTTTGTCTTTTTTGTTTGTTTGTTTGTTTGCTCTCTAAAAATATAGCAGTCTTTGAGGTGCCACAATGTTTTTGTCTTTTTTGTTTTGACTTTTCTTTTGTTTCTTGCCTATGAGCATCACTATAATCCAGTTCTGACTTGATCACCCATAATATGTACTGCACACGTTTCCTGAAAGTTATATTATCTAGACACTGTCTGCTGCACCGTGATGGATTTAAGAAGAGGCTTGCTGAGTTAGAATACAGGTAATGTTGTAAAGAGTCAATGTGTACTTAATGTTGAGTATTCTAGTGCAACCCCAGCATGCAGAGACAAGCCTGACCTAAAGGACGTTGTTTTGCATTGTTTGCCTGTAGTTACAATTAGAAAGGTTCTTTCCTGCCTCAGAGATCACCTAACCCTATTTGCATGTCTTAAGGCCTTTGTTTTGCTCTGGCCTTCTCTCTCTTGCTTTCTGCTTTGGGAAGAGGAAAAATGTCCTTTTGATCTCCTCCATTTTGTGAGTAAATGATATTTTTCTTTCTCTCAAGTATCTAGTCCAAGTGTGTTTATTAGCTGGGCTAAAAAGGGGAGAACTGGGGGGCTTGTATTTGAACTAAAATTGCCTAAAGCCTGCCACGCTTTGCTGTACTGCTGCTACAAATAACACTTAAAGGAAGATTGAGTCACTTGTTGCCCAGATGAACTCCAACTCCCATGAACTCATGCACACCTCTCCGGTGCCAAGACATAATGGAAATAGCAGGTCATCCACATTTTCAAGACTGAAAGTTCCCCACTCCTAGTTGTATGCACCTGTGTATGCGCTTTTCAAGATTTCTTGGGCCCTAAGGAAGAAAGTAAGACTGGCCCTTGGAGGCAGCCATATGAAAACACAATTACCCTTTCATGTACCATTCCAGGGCTAAGGAAGGAGACCTGATCCTTCTGTTACCCACCTCTGAAGCAATGAGTTCCAGCCCACGACACTGCCGATCCTTCTCTTGCTGTACCAGTTCCCACATCTCAGGGTCACTCTCCGACAAGCTCTCTTGCCCAGTCCAGCCTGGGGTCTCCTTGGCAGATGCCACAGCAGCTTCACTGTGCTGGGTCCTCAAGCTCACTGCAGACTGACAACATCTTCGCAGAGGCTGGGCAACACAAGAGTAAGAAACATCAAGCAGCTCTTTCCTCATGCATTATAATGAACACAGACTGCACACGTTAGTCCACCAAGAAGATGTTGTGTGCAAATTGCAATCTGAGCTTCTACATCAGAGGTGCCCAAACTTTTCAGGCCGCGGGCCGGTAATGTAGTTCAGTGGGCCAGTCACATGATTCCTCCAACAGGAAGCAGAAGTAAAATGTGCCCACGCATGTATAGAACACTGCCGTAAATGCATCCACGGCTGTCATAAACACATTTATGATAGCCGCCGGTGCATTTACAGCAGTGTTTTGTGCATACACGGGCGTGTTTTACTTTCACTTCTGGTAGTGGTGCGGGCCGGATTAATTGGCCCGCACCAAATTCAGCCCATGGGTGGTAGTTTGGGCACCCCTGTTGTACATCATCCCTTCCTAGAGCTGCCATAATTCTCTCCCACAAAACCATGACAGAAGTATACTTGACAAAAATGAGCGGGTTATCTACAAAACAGCCTTTATTTAAACAAACATAATATAATGACAGCTATAAAACACTTTCAAATAAAATATATCAATACAGTGGTACCCCGTATAATGAACACTTCAAATAACGAAAAATGCATACAACAAAGTGGTTTTGAGCTGTTGGTGATACCCCGCATTAAAAAAAAAGTTATACGGGGTATACCCTGCATAACAAACATTTTTCTCATCATACGGTGTATATCCCATATAAGGGTTTTTTTCCCATTATGCAGGGTATCACCAATAGTGATATGCACAAGGAAAAAAATAATGTAACAAAGAGCTCTGTGGAACGGAGCTTTTTGTTATATGGGGTTCTACTGTACATAAATGAATTTATTTACAACAGTTAATTCTTAATGTAAGATGATTTGTTGTACTTCTGAGAAGTCACGTCACGGTCAGCTTTTAATGTCCTCAGTTGCAGGAAACACGCTGGTCACACTTATTGGGTGGTGGTGTGAGACGAGGACTTTAAGAGTTGTCTCCAGGTATACTCCAACTCCATTGTGGCAGGAAATCGTTCATTTGACGACGAGAGTTTGAATTTATTTTAATGGTGTGTTATAATACACAATCAGTAAATTTTTAAAATCCGGGACTTTAACATGATTTTTATTGAACTGGCCGGGACAATTTTTCCAACCTTGAATCTGGGACAATCTTGGTTTTTCGGGACATATGGCAACCCTATCCCTTCCCAACCTGGTACCATCCATGTGTCTTGAAATACATCATCCACTATTCTCAACCATCACAACCTGATGAGCCAGTTACATCATCTGCTGAAAAGATGAGGAGTTGAATAGGAAAAATGAAAAAAAAGCCACCTCTTTTAAAATGCTATTGACATTTGTGGTAACCCACGCATGTATAGAACACTGCCGCAAATGCACCCATGGCTGTCATAAATGCATTTATGACAGCCGCAGGTGCATTTACAGCAGTGCTTTGCGCATACACGGGCGTGTTTTACATCCACTTCGGGTAGTGTTGCGGACTGGATTAACTGACATTGGTGGCCAAATCCGGCCCATGGTTGGTAGTTTGGGCACCCCTGTTCTACATCAGCCCTTCCCAACCTGGTACCATCCATGTGTCTTGACATACATCATCCACAATGTTTATTTTCTTATTTGTTTTTTAAGTAAACTTCTCTAATTTGTATCAAACAATTTGTCTGTGGCTCATTTCAAAGTTAGAGGCTCATTTTGTGGGTGGACTTTGTTGAACTGAGATGCTACCTTCAATTCCATAAACTCCTTTCTATTTGAACCCACAATCTAATGTGGTTTTTGGTTCCTGATTCAACCCTACCTGTGGAACGTTCTTCCCCCAAGTTTAAAAGGTACAGTAACAATTTTTCAGGTAACAGGAACATGGCCCATGTCAAGGTCTGATGAAAACAGAGACAGCTTTGTTTTGCAACAAAAACACCAACTTCTGCAGCTGAATGCTGAGCTGGCAGCTCCAGTGGCTGCCTTTCATTTTTCCTATTCCACTCCTCATCTTTTCAGCAGATGATGTAACTGGCTCATCAGGGTTGCATCAGCAAGGAGGGAAAACTCGAGCATGTATGAAGTTTGGCAGAGCAACGAAACTGGGAAGAGAAAATGTGTGATTTCTGCCAGAGGAAAGGCTCTGTCAACTGCAGCATTTTTAAAGTGCACATGTTTGCTTTTTAGGCCCAAGGACGGGTTTTTAACCGAAGCCTGGAGAGAGTTAGGCTTCTCTGGGTGAAATAGCTTGGTTGTCTTTCTCTCCCCCACCCCCAGCGCTGCCAACGTGTTGCCTAATCTGAACACTTAGCCTGCAAATCCGAAAGCAGCTTTCGGGGGGCCGATCGTGTGTACTGACTAGATTCAAACAGCAGACCTCGGCAGAACTGGTGCCAGACTGCAAAACATTCTGCCAAGCAGACTTTGGCCAAGTATTAAAGTTCCTTTTCTGTCTCCTCCCCTGACCTGATTCTGAAGGCCACGTAAAGGTTTCCCGTGCTCCAAAGCCAGTCGTATCCAACTCTAGGGTTCAGTGCTCATCTCTGTTTCAAAGCCGAAGAGCCAGCGCTGTCTGCTTCTGCAGACGTTTCCGTGGTCATGTGGCAGGCATGACTAGACACTGGAGCGCACAGACCGCTGTTACCTTCCCACCGAAATGGTCCCTATTTATCTACTTGCAATTTCTTGCTTTCGAACTGCTAGGATGGCAGGAGCTGGGACAAAGACGGGAGCTCATTCCGGCCTGCAATACTCGGGAATCGAACTGCTGACCTTAGCCACTGCGTCTTAGCCACTTGAACCAGTGCCGCTTCTTATTATTATTTTGGTTGTAGTTTCTTTCTCTTTCCTTCCATCAAAAGCTGCACTGTCAGATAGGATGAGGGGTGGGGAGGGAGATGCCACAGCATTAGGCCATAAAAGTCAGCCCAGCGTGACTGCTTGAAGACGTTTTGAGCTGATAATAGTGTCTCAAGTCGTGAACATCGAGATAACTCTCTTTGCCGCATCCAAGAGCCATTAGCCAGAATTAAATAATAATTGAACAGTGGAATGGCTAAGAGAGAGAGAGATGTGTGTGTTCAACTGTCACATCCTCTGCTATAACCTCGGGCAGGTATATAAACTCTTAAACTCTTATACGCAAGAAGCGTTGCTTTCTAAACAGCTGAACCGTACAGGCAGTGATGCCCAAATGAAGAGCAATGGGGGCAAAAGGATGGCTTTAGGTCAGATCCCTGCTACCCTACGAGTCAACTGCCCCTAGTTGCTCCAAATACCAAGGTAAAGGTTTCCCTTGCTCGAAAGCCAGTCGTATCCGACTCTAGGGTGCAGTGCTCATCTCTGTTTCAAAGCCGAAGAGCCAGCGCTGTCTGCTGCTGCAGACGTTTCCGTGGTCATGTGGCAGGCATGACTAGACACTGGAACACACCGAACACTGTTTACCTTCCCACCGAAGTGGTCCCTATTTATCTACGTGCAATTTCTGGCTTTCAAACTGCTAGGTTGGCAGGAGCTGGGACCAAGGCGGGAGCTCATTGCGTCCTGCGGTACTCGGGAATCGAACTGCTGACCCCCATCTCCGAACACCCACTCCCACCAGTGGACCCCAGTCACTGCTAACACCCACCCACCCGCAACTTAGGCGCCTTCTGTCCCAACTCGCCTTACCTTGGCAAAGTGTCTGAAAGGAAAAGGCAGCATCGCAACCTCTAAGGTGCAATAAAACAACAACCTCAAAGTGGCAAGTGTGTCTCTGCTTTAGCTGTTGCTCAGGGAGTCCCAAGACCTAGTAATAGTGTACATTGGGGGGAAAAGCCAAGAGGGAGAAAGGGGGAGAAAGGGGCGGGAGGGGGAGTACGAGAAAGGGAAACACGTGTCTGCGCCTCCGCCACTGAGAGTCACTACCGGGTACAAAAGGCATCATGGGAAAGGTAGTTTTTCCCTTGCCCTTAAGGGCTTTTTTAAGTGCAGTCCAGGCAGGGGCTCAAGTGGCTAAGACGCTGACTGGGAGGCGGAAAGTCAGCAGTTCGATTCCCGAGTACTGCAGGACGGAATGAGCTCCCGTCTTTCTCCCAGCAACTGCCATCCTAGCAGTTCGAAAGCAAGAAATTGCAAGTAGATAAATAGGGACCACTTCGGTGGGAAGGTAACAGCGTTACGTGCGCTTCGGTGTCTAGTCATGCCTGCCACATGACCTTGGAAACGTCTGCAGAAGCAGACAGCGCAGGCTCTTCGGCTTTGAAACAGAGATGAGCACTGCACCCTGGAGTCGGATACGACTGGCTTTTGAGCAAGGGAAACCTTTACTAAGTGCTTTTTCTAGACAAGCAGCCGGAGAAAAAGGGGTGGGTGGGTTGGAGTTCCTTCTGCAGCGATTCTCATTATTAATAATATTAAAAACCTGTTTCAAACACGTAAAAGAGGGATTACGTGTTGGTAACACGTCACTGAAAGCATGATTCCGCCTCTTTAAACTCAAGATGAGATTTATGGTTGGGGTCAATGGAGTATTCATTCAATAAAGGTTGCTAGTTAGTTAGTTAATTAGTTTTGGCAATTACATGTCTGGGCTATACACGAAGAAGAAGCTGTTAGTTAGTTAGTTAGTTAGTTAGTTAGTTAGTTAGTTGACTATTTTCTTTCGCTAGGCTCCTCTGCTTACTGGGTTGGGAGGAAGGAGGTAGGTGAAAATTCAACCAGAATTGTTATACAAGTGAAACTCGGAAAATTAGAATATCGTACAAATGTTCATTCAGTTCAGTAATTTAACTTAAAATGTGAAACAAATATATGAGATCGACTCATTACATGCAAAGCGAGATAGTTCAAGCCTTACTTTGTTATAATATTGATGCTTATGGCTTACAGCTTATGAAAACTCCAACCACCACCACCCCACACACACACAATCTCATGTACCCCATAATCATCACATAATCTCATGTACACTGTACGCCATGATCATCACAATTATAACGAATTAAGGCATGCCATCTCTCGCTTTGCATGTAGTGAGTCTATTTCATGTATTTGTTTCACCTTTTAAGTGAAATGAATGAACATTTGCACGATATTCTAATTTTCAGAGTTTTACCTGCATTTCCATCTGTTGAACTGTTATTTGTTATGAAATATTATGTTATTGAAGGATCTTTGCCAGGGTTTATTTTCGCCTAGTCAGTCCCCCTGGTTCATCATAGTGTCGTATATTGATTTTAAATTTTTAATGGTTTTTTAAAAGTAGAGTTTATAATTCTCTACTTCCCATTTTATCACTTCAGGTGTCAAGGAGGAGCTTATGATGGCTGGACAAATTCCACAGGTGTAGATTTTCCTACTCTAGAAATGAAGTGGTAGTGAAGGAGCTGCACCTGTTGAATTACTGCCTGCCACAAGAAGTATTTTGTGTGTGTGTGTGTGTGTCAAACAAGGAACGGTCAATGTTAGAATTTTTAACAATCCATAATTAAACCATAGTGAAATAATAGACAGAGAACTTATCACAACAGAATAACACAAGAATTGCTGTGCTGGATCAGACCAATGGCTGATCTATTCCAAAATGGCTGTTTTGGGCAGTGATGCTTAAACTTCCCACCACTGATAAATGAAGGCATAAGGTACTGAACAGAATACAGTAGATGTGTATTGAAACTAAACATCTACTGATAGTTGGTGGCCACTCCACCATGTACCTGCATATTCTACCGTGTAAGGTAAGGGTAATGGTCTCCCTTGCTTGAAAGCCAATCGTATCCGACCCTAGGGTTCAGTGCCCATCTCTGTTTCAAAGCCGAAGAGCCAGCGCTGTCTGCTTCTGCAGACGTTTCCGTGGTCATGTGGTAGGCATGACTAGATACCAGAGCGGATGGAGCTCTGTTACCTTCTCACCCAAGTGGTCCCTATTTATCGACTTGCGATTTCTTGCTTTCAAACTGCTAGGTTGGCAGGAGCTGGGTCAAAAATGAGAGCTCATTCCGTCCTGCAGTACCCGGAAATCAAACTGCTGACCTTCAGCCTCCCAGTCGGCGTCTTAGCCACTTGAGCCACTGCAGTCTACAGTGTAATTAGTCAAATTCTTTATGGGGAACTTAGCTCTGGTACAAGACCTCGTGGAGCTCCTTTGAAGCGTTATAAGGACTAGCTGAAACAAACCATGAAAGTGTCAGGTATAACCCCATAAACCTGGGAGGAGCAAAATGGGCACTTCCCAAGCTGCAACCCACTTTGGCACCAAACCATCTTCTGCTACCAATCACTTTGAAGGAGAACACTGCAGACATAAAGAGGCTAAGCAACAAGCCCTCCAGTGTAATCTGTGTGGTCGCATGTTTCATGCCAGGATCCGTTTATTGGGTCACCAGAGACACATCCATCAACTGAGAAAATGCCTTCCAGGAAAAATGTGTGCTCGGATACGAGTAGCAGACAACGAATAAGTGACATATGACGAGATCCCCACTACCAAGTGAATGAAGTTGGCAAGTCGGGGTTATGCCAACATTGCTGGCTTCCTGGCCAAAGTGTTGGTTGGAGCTTGGAAAGTGCCCATTTTGCTCCTCCATTAACTTCTCCACATGAGGAAGGTGGGTGAGAAAGCAAAATCAACTCCTGGCCACAGAGATTCCTCAGCTTCCATCTTTTTCACCCCATGTGCTCCATCTCCCAAAGGATTTTGGGTGGGACTTTGCGGAAGGAGAAGAGCAGCCATGGAACCTTCTCAGGCTGTATTGAGAGGACCATGTCTCAGCCAGGCTAGGCCTTTGGCCTATTGATTGGTCCCAGTGTACTGGATACCAAGCTCTTCATCCTACCAGATGTTGTCAGACTTCAGCTAGCATTCCTCTACCTAGGACTGATGGGGAGCTGTAGTCCAACAACTTCCGGAGGGCCATACTTTACCCACCATTGGGCTAAGCCAATAAAATAATTTTTCTGATGGTTGGGGGAGAGTCTGGTTGCCTGAAAGAAGTCTCACCCACCTTTTATGATATGCTTGGTATTCTGATCTGCAATGTACACCTGCACTGGAGTATCATGATGCCAGATAAAACAATTAGCCATTATGCAAATAATCTGATACAGAATTTTCCTCTAAAGCCACAACAGGATAGCCTCTTAGATGTTGGATTTCAAGTTTTGTCGGCTCCAAAGGCCAGAGATTACAGGGGAGATCATTATCAACTACAACTTGTATCTGAAAATCCATTTTCCCCTGAAACAGGAAAAATGTCATTGGCATGAATTTGTTTAAGATGGATCCCAGGTTGCCTGTGACTATGGTCACAGAGCCATCTTCTGCGGCACACATGAACTGAGACATGCAGGATTTAACACCTAGACTGCCGCAGCCTTGAGGATATCAAGGTGCGCCTTCACAGCCAGTCCATCTGGCATGGCCTCTTCTGCCTCATGACCGTTGGGAATCAGTTCCTCCTCCGCTCATTTTGCTGTTGGGCCCAATATAATGGTTTCCAATGGCATTTCCTCCACTGAAGGGGACCTAAAGGGCTCATCCGCCCTCCTAGTAGGAAATGTTTTGATGTATTATGATTGTATTTGATATATTGTACTTGGTTTCTGTTATGTATGTATGCATGTTCATTATACTGTAAGGCAAGATTGTAACCACTCCAGATACAAACGATATCAGCTATAAAGGAACGCGAGCAGACAGCCTATAGAGGGCAGCTGCGAGCGTTCACTCTCACATGGTTCACATTGCTCAATCACGGACAGCCGCGGGAAAACCTTCCCCGCATTCAGCAGCTGAAGAAAGACCTGCATTCAGCAGCTGAAGCAAGACCTGCATTCAGCAGCTGAAGAAAGACCTGCATTCAGCAGCTGAAGCAAGACCTGCATTCAGCAGCTGAAGAAAGAGGCGTGCCTGGGCGAGGCCACGCCGGTAGCAACCAATCAGCTACCGTGCTACAAGATTCAAATGTAGAGAGCTACTGTATATATTGAGATGTATCACCGCCATTACCTCATGCTTCACTGGAACCTTATGCAATGCAATAAACCTGTGTTAAACCAACCCTTCGGTTGTCCGGTCGTCTTTGGTCTCATACACTAAACTGGCGACGAAGGTGGGATGATGGCTGCCCACGGGACCAAGACATGCGCCGGCTACGAGATCAGGAAGCCGGGAGACTTGGAGCTGTTTGAGATAGACTTCAACGCTGCGCTGGTGGAGCTCGAAGTCTCCGACGAGGCCAAAAAGAGGGCCATCTTCGTCCGCATGCTCGGACAAGAAACCAAGAGGACCTTGGTGGACCTGATCGCGCCGAGGAAGGTGGGCGACCTCAAGGCCACAGAGCTCCTGGCGGCGCTGCGCGCCCATCTCCGGCCGGCAATAGCGATGTTCCCCGCTCGGAGCGCGTTCTGGAGGCGAGTCCAGGCACCCGGAGAATCGGTCGATGAGTTCGCCGCGGCCCTGCGGTTGGCCGCCGGCCCATGCAAGTGGGAACTCCCCGACGTCACCCTCCGGGACTGCCTGCTCTGCGGTCTGAGGGACACAGAGACTCAGCGCGCGCTGATGAAAAGGGAGCCGCCTCCCACGTGGCAACAAGTCCTCGACGCGGCACAGGCCGCAGAGGCCACGTCGGCCGGGGTGCACGAACTTCAGGACTGGCGCCCGAAGACCGCCAAGGCAGAGAGTTCGGTGCGCGCGGCCCGGCGGACTTCGAACTCGTCCTCTGCAGAGAGCAGCGACGACGAGGACGTCCGGAGGGTCCAGAGAGAGGGCCGGCACTGCGATGGCTGCGGCGCCGCCCACGCCCGCACCAAATGCCCATTCCGCAAGGCCGAGTGCCACAACTGCGGCCGGCGCGGGCACATCGCCAAGGTCTGCCGGAAACGACGCGAGGCCACCCGGAGTTCTCCAGACCGCTCGGCGAGGCAGGACCGCACCACGAGGCAGGACCGCACCACGAGGCCGAAGGACGGCACACGGACCACGAGGACGCGGGACGGAGTAGGGCGAGTCTCCGACGACAGCGAGGACGACGCGCCGGTTTGCAGCGTTTCCACGGAGCACCCCCGTTACTTCGTTGAGGTAGTAATACAAGGGGCCCCTGTTAGGATGGAGGTGGACTCGGGTTCCTCATACTCCATTATTTCCCAGGGGGAGTTCATGAAAATTGCCCCCCGCGTGCGGCCCAAGCTCAAGGCGTTGAGGGCCACACTGAAGGACGTGCAGGGGAACCGCATCCCAGTGTTGGGGGTTGGGAAGTTCCAGGTCCAGTTCAAAAAGTACACCGCAACGCTTCCCTTAGTCGTCCTCAAGGGGGGTAAATGCAGCCTCCTCGGGACTCAATGGTTCCAGCCCCTGGGGTTGTTCATTGGGGGGGTGCACGCCGTGGGAGCGCACGCCGCCGGGACTGATCCAATACAGAGCGTGTGCGACGCGCACCCCGAGGTTTTTAAAAAGGGGCTAGGAAAATTCAAGGGCCCCCCAGTGACTTTCGACCTGGACCCTGGAGTGCGTCCAATCAGACTTAAACCGCGCAGAGTGCCTTTCGCACTAAAGGACAAAATTGAGGCGGAATTGGACAAATTAGTGGGCCAGGGGATTCTTGTTCCTGTTGATTCTGCGGAGTGGGAAACTCCAATTGTAACAGCGCTCAAGGCCAACGGGGAAGTCCGAATATGCGCTGATTACAAGTGCACCATCAATAAGGCGATCCGCCCTAATGCGTATCCGGTGCCGGTAGTCAGCCACTTGTTGGCCAGGTTACACGGGGGGAGGTGTTTCGCCAAACTCGACCTGGCCCAAGCCTACCAGCAACTCCCGGTGACCCCCGCCGCAGCTGCTGCACAAACCATAGTCACCCACAAAGGGGCGTTCCAGGTTTCGCGCCTCCAATTCGGCGTGAATTCGGCGCCCGGGATTTTCCAGTCATTGGTGGAACGCCTCCTGAAGGGGTTGGAGGGGGTGTTACCCTATTTTGATGACGTATTAATTACAGGGGGGAGCCGGGCCGAATTAGCAACAAGGTTGGGAAAGGTCCTGACAATATTCGAAAAGGCGGGGTTGAGGTTGCGGAAAGACAAATGCGTCTTCTTCGCTACAGAGGTTGAGTTCCTAGGGTTCCGTGTTACTCCCGAGGGAATTAGGCCAGCCCAATCCAAGGTAGCCGCCATCAAGAAGGCCCCTCGCCCCACCTCCAAGCCCGAGTTGCAGTCGTTCCTCGGACTGCTCAACTTCTACCACTCCTTCCTCCCGCGGAAGGCAGCCGTGGCAGAACCGCTACACAAATTGTTAAAAAAGGACGAGGCATGGAAGTGGGGCGACGACCAGGAAAAGGCTTTCAATGACCTGAAGCGACTCCTGGCATCAGATGCTGTACTGACCCACTTCAATCCCAAACGCCCGGTGGTCCTGATATGCGATGCATCCCCGGTGGGGGTGGGGGCGGTGCTTTGCCACGTGCTGGAGAACGGTAGGGAGGCCCCGATAGCTTTCTACTCTAGATCCCTGTCCCAAGCGGAGAGGAATTATGCTCAGACAGACAGAGAGGCGCTAGCAATAATTGCGGGGACCAAGAAATTTCATGATTTCGTGTACGGCCGCCCCTTCACCATAGTGACTGACCACAAGCCTTTGCTGGGCATCTTCACCGCAGACAAGCCCACACCCCAGATCCTGTCCCCGAGAATGCTCAGATGGGCCATTTTTCTCAACGCGTATCAGCACGCGTTGGTATACCGGCCCGGGAGGGAGATAAGCCATGCCGACGCTCTGTCGAGGTCCCCCATTCCCCGGGATTGCTGCCACGTGGGCGGAGTAGAGAGGGACCACCAGGTCTTAATGATAGAGGTCCTAGACTCCCCTCCAGTAGTACCGGCCGAAATCGCCAAAGCGACAGGCAAGGACAAAGCGCTGGCCACAGTTTGCTCCTGGGTGCAGAAAGGGTGGCCCGTGTCTTCCCCAGCAGCGGAATTCGACACATTCTTCAAAAAGAGATTAGAGTTGTCCCTGGAGAGGGGTTGCCTCTTGTGGGGACAGCGGGTAGTGATCCCCACGTCTCTCCGGCCGAGGGTGCTTAAACTGCTGCACGTCAGCCACCCGGGGATCGTACGCTCTAAGGCACTAGCCCGCAGTTACTTTTGGTGGCCCCAGTTAGACGCCGACATCGAACACATGGTCGGCACTTGTGAGGCGTGCCAAAGCTCAAGGCCAGAAGAGGCTCGCTCGCCACCTAGGGAATGGGACGCTGCGAGGGGACCCTGGTCCCGAGTTCACGTAGACTTTGCTGGCCCATTCAGGGGAACGCTTTTCCTCCTCGTGGTGGACGCGTTCTCTAAGTGGTTGGAGGTCATTCCAGTCTCGAGCACCTCCTCGACCACAACCATTAAACAGTTAAGGAGGGTCTTTTCCACGTTCGGTTTACCCGACACCCTCGTCAGCGATAACGCTAGCTGTTTCACGTCCGCCGAGTTCAGGGCATTCATGGAACGCAACGCCATTCGGCACGTCACCTCCGCCCCCTTTCACCCGGCCACCAATGGCCAAGTAGAGCGCCTCGTGCGCACCACGAAAGACGCGCTACTGCGCATGGGTCCCGGAGACCTCGACCTGAAATTGTGCCAATTCCTGCTGAGATACAGGGTCACCCCCTTAGCGTCAGGGTACTCCCCCGCAGAGCTGTTGATGCGCAGGAAGCTGGCCACGGGGATATCCAAGCTAGACCCCACGAGAGTAGAGGACAAGGGGCGGAACATAGGGGTGGAACCCACAAAGAGTTTCAGCATAGGCGCCCCAGTACACTGCAGGAATTACGCCAGCGCGGGGCCAGCCTGGGTGCCGGGCACCGTAGTAGATCAAACCGGCCCCGTCTCATACCGCGTAGAGACCAGTACAGGCTTCCTGTGGAGGCGACACGTGGACCAACTCAGGCGTAGGGTCCCCGGAGAGCAAGACGAGGATGAGGCCAGCATTGATTCAGCGTTAGGGTACTCCCCCACCCGTTTAGCCCAAGGGGGAGGAAAAGGGGAGCATGGGTCCCCACCAAGGGGGGAGGAAAGGGAATCGATCCACGGAAATCTTTTGCGGGAGTCCCCGCCAGAGAGGAGGAGCCCCGGGTTGCGGGAGTCCCCGTCAGAAAGGAGGAGCCCCAACCACACTCATACCCCGCGGAAGCCGCGGAAGTCCCCCCGAGGCTCAGAGGCCCATAGAGGTTTAGACGTTGATTTACAGTACCAGGGGGAGTTAGCGGAGTGGTCCCCCACCCGTCCTAGCGAAAAGAGGGGTTTCAGTTCAGCCCCTGGTACCTCCAGTCCCAGTAGCCCCTGTGAGTTAGAATGCAATATAGCGCCCATGTTCCGGAGACCGACACCTCCAAGACCGGAGGCATCAGCGAGTCCGCCCACCACCACAGTCTTAAGGTCCCCCGAGCAGGGATCAGAAGGTAGCCATTCCCCAAGGGCGACCTCATCGGTGCCGCGGTTCACACTAGGAGGGTCCCCGGGGTCCGAGGGCAATAGGCAGGGATTTACCTCCCAACTGTTCATCCCATTCCCTTCCCCAAGCGCAAGGCAGGCACGGACGCCCCACAGAGCCACTAACGAATCCCCGTTTCCCGTTGCAGGACAAGCGCCCGCGGAGTCAGGGATCACAGGCTCTCCAGAATTAGGGCAGGCGCAAGCACGCCCCAAGCGAACGTGCGGCAAGCCACAATGGTTGCGGGACTTCGTCCCATCCTAGGGGGGAGGGATGTTATGTATGTATGCATGTTCATTATACTGTAAGGCAAGATTGTAACCACTCCAGATACAAACGATATCAGCTATAAAGGAACGCGAGCAGACAGCCTATAGAGGGCAGCTGCGAGCGTTCACTCTCACATGGTTCACATTGCTCAATCACGGACAGCCGCGGGAAAACCTTCCCCGCATTCAGCAGCTGAAGAAAGACCTGCATTCAGCAGCTGAAGCAAGACCTGCATTCAGCAGCTGAAGAAAGACCTGCATTCAGCAGCTGAAGCAAGACCTGCATTCAGCAGCTGAAGAAAGAGGCGTGCCTGGGCGAGGCCACGCCGGTAGCAACCAATCAGCTACCGTGCTACAAGATTCAAATGTAGAGAGCTACTGTATATATTGAGATGTATCACCGCCATTACCTCATGCTTCACTGGAACCTTATGCAATGCAATAAACCTGTGTTAAACCAACCCTTCGGTTGTCCGGTCGTCTTTGGTCTCATACACTAAAGTTTCTGACTGATATATTGTAATTCCTTATTTGTTGTTAATGTGGATATCTGCTTTATATTGTTTTGTTTATTTTGTTATTTATTATTGTACTTTTGCATTGATTTGTAGTCTTTGCTGTTGTTTGCCGCTTCGAGTCTCCTTCAGGATGAGGGAAGCGGGATATAAATAAAATGATTGATTGATAGCCATTGGCCCCTTTAGGGAGTCAGGTTAGTTAACCACCACCTGACATTCAGCGTTGAGTCGCTGGCTGTACGGTCTACTCCATTACTGTAGCGGGATGTCCAGGTAGTATGGCAACATCCAATGGGCCATAACTAATACTTTCTTATGCTCTAGGTATGAAAGGGGCTTTTTGTGCGACTCGCCTACCGATCAAACCCATGTCACAGAGTCCCTAGTAGAACTTTCTGGACTGGGCTGCTTCCAAGTGCGGCTATGGCATTCTTGTGTTTTGATATTTCTTCCTCCACCCACCCCACCCTCCTTTTTTAAATAGAAAGCCATCAGGTTTCAAGGGTATTTTGCAGTTAGTCTAGTTTCCTCGTATCAAAGGCTGCCCACCCACCCCCACAAACACAACAGGGAGCATTCAAGTACAGTAAAACCCCAGGCTACGACGGAGGTCTGTTCCAACAGCCTCCGTTGTAACCCGAAAAAATTGTAACCCGAAACATCCATAGGGATGCATTGAAAAATTAAAAAATGGTCCTGAATTGATCGTTGTAAACTGAAACAAATACAGTGCATTAAAAATGTGTAAACCAGGACGGCATTTCCATAGGATTTGCTGTTGCAAACCGGAGCATACTTAAACCGAGGCAGTTGTAACCCGGGGTTTTACTGTACCTAACACCCCCCCCCCCCCACACACACACACACACACTTTTGAATCTTGCAGGCCAAAGTGCTACAGTCGTACCACCACACCACCACCACACACAAAAAACCCCTGAATCACATGCTTTTGTTGTTAGTGTCACAAAGTTGGTTGTTCCTGTCCAGGGAAACTAGAGATGAGAGCTGGTGGTAGCAGGAGCAATCCTTTTCTCCCTTGGTGGAAGGAGGCTCAAACCAGGAGCCACCAGTGGATGGTTCATTACCTAATGATAATTTAGAGAGGTGATAGCAGAGCTGATCTTAACTACTCCTTTACTCAACTATCACTTGCTATACCAGCTTTACTGGGTGCACTGACTCGAGACATCTGAGTGATTACAAAATGCCATGCAGGCTGGCAAGCCCTGTGTTTCAATTATATCTTGACTTGTCTCTTCACAGTATGCGAGCATAAACAGACCACATGAAAGAACTTCCCCTTCCAGCCTACTAAATGTAGATTCTTTACTGAACAGTATGTGTAGGGTTTTAAGTAGTTTGTTTTAGTATGTTTTTTTTATTTAAAAAAAGCACTTTTTGACATTTCAATGCACTGGGGCAAAGATAATCCTGGAAATGGATTAAGAGTCTACTTTTTAAAATAAAAAAATACACTTATAGAGAAAGGGTGGTAGACTTCACTTTTGATCAAAACCCAGATAATTAAGTGTACAACTCGTTATCATCTGTAATTATCGGCTGGGAGTTTATTCACCAAAATATCTGGAGGGCCTCAGGTTAGGAATGACTGCCCTAGATATTTTGTGAGGGAGGGGCTAATAAACCCAGCAAATCTAATAGCCCAGATTGCAATTTATCAGACTAATTCTATACATTTTTGTAAGGTTGCCTTTGCTCGAAAGCCAGTCATATCCAACTCTAGGGTTCTGCAGATGTTTCTGTGGTCATGTGGCAGGCATGACTAGACACTGGAGTGAATGGAATGCTGTTTTCCTTCCCACCAAAGTGGTACCTATTTATCTGCTTGCAATTTCTTGCTTCCAAACTTCTAGGTTGGCTGGAGCTAGGAAGCTCACTCCATTGTGCAGGAATCAGGTCTTGAATTGCTGACCTGCCAAACTTCCAATCGTCAAGTTTAGCGTCTTTCTTAACCACTAATTCTCACATTGTTCAGTTGGGCTTAATAAATATTTCACACTATGGATTTGGCCCCAGGTTCTGTTCTAAGATGAAGCAGAAGAAATGCACTGAAGGAAAATGACATCTACAGAATAACAGAGAAAATGGTATTAAAAGGTTTTCTGGAAGAATGACTGCAATAACCTGTTGCCTATTGTTGAAAGAGTCTTGTGGCAATTTAAAGACAAAAAGAATGAACAAAGTCTCCAAAGTGCCACATGACTCTTGATCTTGTAGATTGCCCCGGCAAATACTGTCTAGGTCAGAGGTTTGCAACCTACAACCTGTGGGACGGCCCCGGCCCACAGCAGCAAATCATCCAGCCCACGGCATCAATCCCGGAAGTGGAAGTGGATGCATTTACGACAGTTGTAAATGCGCCTGCGCAAATGCACCCGCTGAAATTTACGACACCATTTACAGCAGGGGGAACCATATGTCCGGCCCGCTCAGCTGTCTGAGGGGGCGTGGTCTGGCCCATGATGCAAAAAAGGTTGAGAACTCCTGGTCTAGGTGGCCTTTGTGTTGAGTGGGTGAGGTGAGCTTCTTCTCCATTCAGACTGTGAGACACCTTTGAACTCGTGTCTAAACAGGAGGCCATCAGTGTGTATTTCAGAAGCAATTCCATACATAAAGCACATGTTGCAATTACATTCTGTTCTCTGCTCTGAATCTCCTGCTTCTTCTATGTCTAGGCCAGATGTGAAACTACCAAAATGGAACTACCTTTGGGTGAATTCATCTGTAGTTCCATATGTTTGGTGTTCTGGAATCACGATGCTTGAAGCAGCTGTAGACTAGCTTAACACATCTTTATTGCATGGAGTACAGTACGAACACGAGGTAATGGTGGCAATACAACTCTTTTTATACAGTCACTATACATTTGAATCTGGTTGCACGGTAGCCTATTGGCTACTGCTGGCGTGACATCATCCGGAGTCCTGCCCTTCTTGTCCAGGTGTGTCCGTGGCAGGAAAGTTTCCCGTGGCTGTGTATGATTGGGGAATTTGTACCATGTGAGTTGAATGCTCGCTACTCCCAACTCTGGTAGTAGGCTCGCATTCCACTAGCAGCTGAATACAATGTATCTTTACAAATGGCTTAAGTATACATTTCCTGTAGAACAGGTTACATTTGACTTAAAGGCACAGTGTAGCAGTTTCATTCCATATTGTTCTATACACAACATCCCTCCCCCCTAGGATGGGACGAAGTCCCTCAACCAATGTGGTTCCCCGCATGTGCGCTTGGGGTGTATGGCTGCTAGGCTTGGCTCGGGGGGGGGCCTTGCGCTTCTCAGCTCTCTTGGTTCTTGCCCTGCAATAGGAGGGATGGACTCATTAGCGGTTTGTCGTGGTTGTGCCGCCCCTGGCTGAAGACGTGGGGAACTGGAGTTTCGCATTTGCGCCGGCCCTGACTGGGGGGGGGGGCTGGCTGGAAACGTGGGGTAGGCATGCATTCTAATGTCGAGAAACCGGGGCCTCCTGGAACTAACGGAAAACCCCGCTCTTCGCTTGGACGGGTGGGGGATCACTCCAAAAAACTCCCCCGGTTCTGAAAATCAAAGTTAAATTCTTCCTCCCCATCAAACTCATACCTCTCTCCCAAAGTATCCCTGGTGTCCACAGGATATGGGTTTGTATCAGTCCCCTCCCCCCTAGGTTGGGATCGATGATCTGCATTAGTACCCGAAGGGTACCCCGTGTCTCGCCCTTGGGCTGAATGGGTGGGGGAGGACTCTAACGCTGAATCCTGTGGCTGGATGTCTGTGTCCTGCCTACTGGTGACCCTACGCCGGAGTTGATCGGCGTGCCGTCTCCAGAGTAGACCAGTGCTGGTCTGCACACAGTACAAAACTGGCTCCGTTTGCTCAATGACTACTCCAGGGACCCAGGCTGGCCCTGCGGCCGCGTAATTCCTGCAATATATGGGCTCTCCAATTCCAAAACTTTTGGTATCACCTATCTCTATGTTCCTCCCTTTATCCTCCACCCTTGTGGGGTCTAACCTAGTTAGAAGCGTTGCTGGCTTGCTGCACATGAGGAGCTCTGCAGGTGAGAGCCCTGACGCGAGTGGCGTCACCCTATAGCACAGCAGGAACTGGCACAGTTGTTGGTTCAGGTCCCGGGGCCCATGTGCTACAGTGCCTCTTTTGTAATCAGCACCTGGCATTCTATCTGGCCATTTGTTGCAGGGTGGAAAGGGGCAGAGGTGATGTGCCGAATGGCATTTTTCTCCATAAATGCCTGGAATTCCGCAAGCATGAAGGTACTGGCGTTGTCGCTCACAAGCACATCTGGTATCCCGAAACAACTAAACACCTTGCACAATTGCTTTACGGTTGCGGTTGACGAGGTGTTGGACATTGGAATTACCTCCAACCACTTGGAGTATGCATCTACTATTAGCAGGAAAAGGGTGCCCCTGAAAGGACCCATGAAGTCTATGTGTATCCTGGACCACGGTCCTCTGGCTGTGTCCCATTCTCTGTGGGGAAGTCGGGACTCTTTGGGTCGAGAACTCTGGCAACTCTCGCAAGTGCCGACCATGTGCTCTATGTCAGCATCCATTTGGGGCCACCAGAAATAGCTTCTGGCCAACGCTTTAGAGTGTACGATCCTAGGGTGGCTGACGTGCAGTAACTTGAGCACTCTCGATCTCAGTGACTCGGGAATGACCACCCGCTGGCCCCATAGGAGGCAGCCCCTTTCTGTGGAAAGCTCATCCCTTTTTCTAACATAAGCCGTGAATTCCTCCCCGGGGGAAGTCATTGGCCACCCTTTTTGAACCCAGGAGCTCATTAGGGAAAGGGTCTTGTCCTTCGCCGTGGCCTTGGCGAGGTCTGCGGGAACTATCGGGGGTGAGTCGAGGGCTTCAATCAGAAGAACTTGATAATCTCGCTCCACCTTTCACTTAGGGTCTCCTAACTGTGGCAAGGGTGACCTGGAAAGAGAATCTGCATGGCTAATATCTTTCCCCGGGTGGTGGACGAGCGTGTGCTGGTATGCATTGAGGAAGATAGCCCATCAGAGCATTCTGGGGGACAGAATCTGTGGCGTGTGCTTGCCTGTGGTGAAAATGCCTTGTAGGGGTTTGTGGTTGGTCACAATGGTAAACGGCTGACCATACAGGAAGTCATGGAATTTCTTTGTTCCAGCGACTATGGCAAGAGCCTCCCTGTCCATTTGCACGTAGTTGCGCTCTGCCTGTGACAGGGATCTGGAGTAGAATGCAACTGGGGCTTCTCACCCATTGTCTAACACGTGGCACAGCACCACCCCCACCCCTACCGGTGAGGTGTCGCAGACTAGAACTACGGGCTTTCTGGGGTCGAAGTGGGTCAGGACCGCTTCTGAGGACAGAAGCCACTTTAATTCTTTAAACGCCTTCTCCTGACTGTCTTCCCACTGCCAAACTGCATCCTTCTTAACTTATGCAGTGGCTCCGCAACTGACTTCTTCCTTGGTAGGAAGGAATGATAGAAATTCAGGAGCCCAAGAAATGACTGCAATTCCAGTTTCGCGGTGGGGTGAGGGGCATTTTGGATAGCCACAACCTTGGAGTCGGAGGGCTTTACTCCATCGGGGGTTATCTTAAACCCAAGGAACTCAACCTCCCTCGCTTGGAACACACACTTGCTCTTTTTTAACCTCAACCCCAATTTTTCAAAAATTGACAGAACCTTGTCTAACCTCTTAGCCAGTTCTGACTCACTCCCCCCTGTGATCAGCACATCATCAAAATATGGGAGGACCCCAGGGAGCCCCTTTAACAAACGTTCCACGAGGGTCTGGAAGATCCCAGGGGCCGAATTTATGCCGAACTGCAGGCGTGTGACCTTAAAAGCCCCTTTGTGGGTTACAATTGTTTGCGCATCTGTGGCAGCTGGAGTTATGGTCAGCTGTTGGTACGCCTGCGCCAAATCCAATTTAGCAAAGACTTTCCCCCATTCAACATGGCTAAGAGGTGACTAACAACCGGCACCGGATATGCATTTGGGTGGATTGCCTTATTTATCGTACATTTATAATCTGCGCAAATCCTAACCTCCCCGTTAGGTTTCAAAGCAGTTTAATTTAATTTAATTTAATTTAATTTAATAGTGATATTTATATATGCTGCCCACTCAGGCAGAACCCAACTCAGGGCGGCATTACAACAAGTTCTAAAAACACATAAAAACACTTTAAAAGACCCACATCCCACCCACTTTAAAAGACCCATATCCCACCCACCCATCCCACCCACTATAAAAAGAAGAAGAAGAGAGAGTTCTTAATTGTTTAAATAAGCCAGCAGGCGGGGACCGTGTTCCCATTCGGGCAATAGGAGTTACAATAGGAGTTTCCCACTCTGCAGAGTCCACTGGAACCAAAATCCCCTGGCCCACCAGTTTGTCCAGTTTCACTTCTATTTTGTCCTTGAGGGCGAATGGGACCCTCCTTGGCTTGAGCCGAATGGGCTGGATTTCTGGGTCCAGGTCAAATGAAACTGGGGGCCCCTTGAATTTCCCAAGCCCCTTTTCAAAAACTGCTGGGTGTGCATTGCAAACGTCCAGAATGGGGTCGGACCCAACAGCATGGATGCCCTCTATTGAAATTCCCAGGGGCTGGAACCACTGTGTTCCCAGGAGACAGCAACCCCCCTCCTTCAGGACTACTAAGGGCAGCCTCTCCCTGTGGTGCTTGAACTTCCCCTTGAATTCCCCCACCCCCAACACTGGGATCCTGACCCCTTGAACATCCCGCAACTGAGTCTTTAGAGCCTTGAGCTTGGGTCGCTCATTGGGGGGAATGCGTAGGAACTCCCTCTGGGATACTATGGAGTAGGAAGACCCCGAGTCTATTTTCATCCTAACTGGGACCCCTGCAACTGTACCTCAACAAAATAATGGGGGTGTCCCAAGGACATGCTGTGGGCAGCTGTGCTGCTGTCGCTGCAGACCCGCCGGTACACGCAATGCACTTCTGGGTCACTGTCATCAGAGACTCTGCCGACGCCGTCCGGTTTCCTCGGGGGACGCTCCGCTGGGCCCTTGCCCTCTCCTTGCCATCGTCTGCATACTTTGGCGATGTGGCCCCTCCGTCTGCAGTTGTGGCACTCGGCCTTCCAGAACGGGCACTTGCTTTGGTTGTGGGATGCCCCGCAGCCATCACAACGGCGACTTTCCTTGCCACGCTTCTCAGTTGCTGCCTTCCGTACCTTTTGGATGCACTCATCCTCGCTGGCCTCCGAGGAGAAGGAGGGGGATGCTGGGGATCGATGGTCCCGCCAGGCTGCCGGCACTGGAGTCGATGCCCTGTTGGTTTGTGGGGCCCTTACCTTGAACAGTTTGACTCCAGCCCTCGATGCTTCCGCTGCCCTCAGGATGGTGTTGAACGTCAGGTGGTCCCGGTCCATCAGCCTTTTCTGGACCTCCTCATCCCTGAGACTACACAGCAGCCGGTCCCGCAGGGCTTCGTCCAGGTCCGCCCACTTGCAAGGGACCGCAGCTGCTCGGAGGACCATGGCGTACTCAGCCACTGACTCACCCGGGTACTGGTCCCTCCAGTGGAACGTGACTCTTGCCGGGAAAATGGACATCTGCGGCTGGAAATGGTTTCTGAGCACTGCCAGGATTTCTTTGAGCGGCACTGTATCGATGTCTCTGGGCATCAGGATGTGCATAGCCAACTCCATCGTGGGTAGCCCAATCTGTGCGAGGAGATGCGAGCGCATCTTTTCCTTATCCTGGATGTCGTCAACCACCATGGCATGCCGGAACTGGCGCTCGTAGAGGCCCCATCTCTCCGGCTTCTTGAGGTCGAACTGAGGGATGTTTAGGCTGTGGGAAGCCATATCCCATCCTCGTTGCCAATTTGGTGTTCTGGAATCATGACGCTTGAAGCAGCTGTAGACTAGCTTAACACATCTTTATTGCATGGAGTACAGTACGAACACGAGGTAATGGTGGCAATACAACTCTTTTTATACAGTCACTATACATTTGAATCTGGTTGCACGGTAGCCTATTGGCTACTGCTGGCGTGACGTCATCCGGAGTCCCGCCCTTCTTATCCAGTTGTGTCCGTGACGGGAAGGTTTCCCGCGGCTGTGTATGATTGGGGAATTTGTACCATGTGAGTTGAATGCTCTCTACTTCCAACTCTGGTAGTAGGCTCGCATCACTAGCAGCTGAATACAATGTATCTTTACAAATGGCCTAAGTATACATTTCTTGTAGAACTGGTTACATTTGACTTAAAGGCACAGTGTAGCAGTTTCATTCCATATTGTTCTATACACAACAATATGTTTCACCTAGTGTGAGAAAGATTAGCCAGCACAACGAGGATGCTGTTGCCCAGGGGATGCCCAATTGTGGTTCAAAAATGCCACAATTTCCTGCTAACGAGATTCAATGACTAAAAAACAGGTTGATCTGTACTGGTGCTAATGCGTTTGAAAGAAGAGAGGGAAATAAATCACTCTGTTGTCTCCGTACCATCCATCATTTTACAAACTTTGCAACAAGTTGCCATCTTGCGTTGTTGCATTGTCGAGTGGGCAACATACAAATTTAAATAATAATACAACCACCACCACCACCTTCTTCTTCTTCCTCCTCTCCTCCTCCTCTAAACTAAAGGATCTCAAACATTTTAGCCTTCTAAGGAGGCTGTTTTGACCCTCGGATCATCTTGCTTGCCCTTTTCTTACCTCTCTAGTAGCCTATTTGAGATGGATTAACCAGTAACCTGCCTTTGCTAGGGCACAGTACCATAGTTGTACTTAAAGAAGCATTTTCCTTTCCAGATTTTGTTGCTCTTTAACTCCCATCATTGCCCATGATAGCTAGGGGTGCTGGAAATTAATGCCCAACAATATCCAGAGGCTCACATCTTCAACATCCCAGTTGTTAAGGGTATTACAGCTGTTTCCTTTTCTTTTTTAATAATGGTAACTTCAAACCTTAATAATCTCTAGCACAGAATCAGCCCCCACAATCTTTGTACTGCTAGGATGTTGTATGGGAGCTATTTGAAGATTCCAATATTAAATTCATTGAACTGCATAAATTGTTTTGGGATTGCAGCTTCAACCTGCACAATAACGTTGTCCTGCTCATACAGTCTGGGAGAACATTGAATAGCTTCACAGTCCACACTGGCTTCCCCCTATGCTCCATAATTCAATATCACCTGTGCCAACCTGACCATCCCACTGCTTCTGCCAGTTTAACCCTACCCCATAAATCACAATAAAGATCCAAAGAGCAGACCTTGAACCTTCCTCTGAACCACTTCCTCTCTCTCTCTCTCTTTTGCATGTTTCATATTTTGTATTTGTGTGGTGTGGTGGATAGAGTGATGGACTAGAGCTCCACAGATCTGGGTTTGAAATCCTTTTTGGCCAAGGAAACTCACTGGAGGGACAGTGCTAGCAAAGCTGCTCTTCAAACATCTCATTTAATAGGACCACCGTAAGTCAGCTACAACTTGATGGCTCATAACGTTTGTCTGTATATATGGAGGGTTAGAAAAATGCAGCCTCTCCCCAACATGTTGTTAGACCATAACTCCCATCAGCCTTAGCCAACAGATCCAATGGTGATGGATCAGATGGAAAAAAATCTTAAGGCTTGTGTTGTGCTCATCTCTGGTGCATAGCTAAGTCTCTAAGATCAATTCTTGAAAAATTCATTTTCATCAAAATAGCTTAGCGCCAAGTAATCTACTTTGCAGCTTGCTTGGTCTTGCTCTCTCTCTTCCACCTTCCATTAAATGTTTGTTTTAGTTGCTGATCTAGCAGTTTGCACAACTGTTATATTTAAGTTTTTGGTGTGCTGAGCCAAGGCGGAGTCAGTGGCAGGGTGGGTGGCCGTCCTTCTCCTCTTCTTCTTCCATCTCCATTTTATTTCATATTTTGGAATGATTTCTGACTTGAAGATACCACATGTGCTTTTGCTCTACTCCTCTGAGCCACTGGCCAGTAAGTACGACTAGTCCCAACTTAAGTAGATCTGCTAAATCAACTGCTGAATTGTAAGTCAATTCTTATTTAAACCCTGTTGATTCGTTGGATCTGTTCTACTTAGGACTAGCAATAGAAGACTGGCTGCTGTGATTTATTATTATTATTATTATTATTATTATTATTATTATTATTATTATTATTATTATTATTATTATTATTATTATTATTATTATTATTATTATTATTATTATTATTATTATTATTATTATTATTATTATTATTATTATTATTATTATTATTATTATTCACATTGTTAAAAAAGCAGCTTTATGCAGAGGTTTCTCATGCTGTGGGGAATTGAAGTGTGTGGGTGGGTGGGTGTGGTGGGGGCTTGAATGTAGACTGGTATTTGAAGCATCCTGCCCCAACCGTGCTGAAATGTAGGTACAGAGTACCAGATTAGATGTAATACTGTATAGTGAAGTAGAGGGATAGGAAAGGAGGCAGCCATTCCCCTTTACCGGAGAAAGCAACATGTAGCTGTGCTTTTCTTGGAGAGAGGCTTGGTTAGGTACCCCCAGTTTGAAAGTGGTGAGTATCATGCTATCGGTCGCCCTTGCTCGAAAGCCTTTCATATCTGACTCTAGGATTCAGTGCTCTTCTCTGTCTATTGCCAAAGAGCCAGCATTGTCTGTGTCTGCAGACGTTTCAGTGGACATGTGGCAGGCATGACTAAACACTGGAGTACACGGAATGCTGTTTACCTTCCCACTGAAGTAGTACCTATTTATCTACAGCACTTGCAATTTCTTGCTTTGGAACTGTTAGGTTGGCAGGAGCAGGAACAGAGATGTGCTGGGACATAATATTTATTATTTATTTATTAGTTCAGATTTATATTGCCACCCACTTGCCGAAGTGACTCAGGGTGGCTTACAAACAATACATTACATTACAATACAATATGTTGATGGGGGCTCAGGGAGAGTGGCAGCGAAGTCCTCAACCTGCCCTGGCTTCTTCTTCCCTGCTATACTCTCTCGTATAAGCATTTTTCAACTTGCTTACTTTGCTTCACATAATAAGTTATGAGAGCCCTTAGGAACCAGGCATGCAAAGTCTCCCATTGGCTTCTGGTTTATATCATGCTAAAGGAGGGGTGCCCCCTGGTTAATGGGATGTTGAGCAGAGAGAAGAGATAGATGACTACTTGATGAAGGGATGGGGGGGGGGGGTAGCAGTGAAAAGAGGAGAAAAAGAGTAAAAGGAATAGATGGGGAAGAAAAAAAGTTGAGTGGCTGGGTGAGTAAGAAGAGGTAGAGGGCATTAGGCTCTACAGTGTTTTCCAACCTTTGGTTTTTGGACGTCAATTCCTAGAAGTCTAAGTCAATTCCCCAAAGCACTGATCAGCCAATATACTGACTTAGGCTTCTGAAACTCAAGTCCCCTTGTGGGGCATGGGCCCCACATTGGGAATCACTGCTCTACAGGAAAGAAAGAATACTAGGGGACATGGATAGGTGAGGGATGTGGAGAGAGTGAATCTTCATGGGTGGGAAGGATAAAATCCCAGGGCTAGGGTTGCCAGATGGTATCCAAAAGGAGGACATGTCCTCCTTTTCTATAATTTGTCCTCCCGTCCTCCCTTACCTAGTCGTCCATACATATAGTAGGTAAGGGAGGACGGGAGGACAAATTATAGAAAAGGGGGACATGTCCTCCTTTAGGATACCATCTGGCAACCTTACCCAGGGCAGGCTCAATATGGTCACTTGGTCTTTGTAAAACTATTGTTGCCTGCTTAAGAGCCTTCCGCTGAGATTTGGATAACCTCAGAGCTCCTTAAAAGCTTATCAGAATTCCTCAGTGAGAAAGGCAGTACCGACAAAATACCATTCTTTATGAGAAAGAAAGGAAAAAAATGACAGCAGTCTTGTGGCCCCTTAAAAGCTGTAGTCTAAATCTAGTTCTTAGTCCTATCTAGAGTAGCCCACAGAATGAATGAGCCTTGAAAAGTTAACCATTCATCTGAGCCTCACAACTGAGGACTAACAATTGAATTTAGCCCCAACAATTTTATTACAGCATGAGCTTTTGTGAACTGTAGTTCATGCCATCAGCATCACAAAATGTTATCTAAAATTTCATATACGGTCCATATGGTTGGAGGTCAAAAGCAAGTTAAATGTAATATATCTATTATGGATTAAACTCTTGCTGATAACACAACCATACAAAGCTTATAGTCTCTGGTCGCTCTCTGGCAATGCAACAACAGCATTTATTGTTATTCTCAAATAGGAAAAATGCATTTCCTCAATTGGGCCTTTAATAACTGCTGACCTCCCAGCCACTTCATTCAGTAGCCCAAATCCTGTTGCTTAGCATAATAAATCACACTAGATCAGGTTGATTGAATTCATCTGGGGAGACAACTCCTCTGTAAACTCTATTAATTCATATGGGCCTACTCTATCTGAGACTTATTTTAGCACTGCAGGTTGCAATTAAAGTAGGCCCATTTGAATCAACAGAATTTATGGAGGAGTTTTCCTTGATTCCTCAATTGAGTTCCTGCTTGTCACAATTCACTTTCCATTTCTTTTGCTGCTGTGCTCTTCTTCAGGTTCAACCCAAATTTTTCATGATTGAGTCTTCCCATCTTTTTTGGGGGGGCTGTCAAGGGTCTTTTTACTCCTCTGGGATACCACTCAGTGTCTACTGCTGTCCAGTGCCCATCTGTCATTCGAGAAACATGTCCAGCCCAGCACAATTTCTATTTATGATATTCAACAACAGCTTCATTGATTCTGCTTTATTTTCTTATATGGGCGTTGGGGATGTGGTTGTGAAGGGATACCTTTAGTATTGATCTTTCCATGGCTCTTATGGTTCTTGATCATTCTTCTTCCTCAGACCTCATTAATGAGCATGTTTCACTCCCATAGAGAACTGCAGGTAGTATTGTCGCATTAAAAAGGTTGGTGCATTGTTTCTTGCTGAGTTTCTCATTTAGCAAGATTTATTTGATGGAGTTGAATGTTGCCCATCCCACTTGCTTTCTTCTGGCTATTTCTGCTCTCTGATCCTTGTTCATCCCAATCAGATGGCCACAATAGGTGTAGTGGTCAACTTGCTCAATGAGTTCATTCCGGATTCTTATTTGGAAGTTCTACTGGTTGCTCGATAGCATATATATTGTCTTCATGCCATTCATTTTTAGACCAACTGTCCTACTTTCTGTGTTGAGCTCAAATGGCATTTTTTAAATTCTTTGAGCATTTCTGGTAATCAGTACTACATCACCTGCAAACTTGAAATGGAGGAGTTGGTTCACTAAATTCCCATTGATTCAGTGGTTATATTCTAATGCAATTTACTATGCAACAGGATTTTGTCCAGTGAGTCTTGTTTAACTGGAAATAATAATTGGAATCAGCCTTCGGGTATTAGGTAGTCAAATTAATATTTGCAGTGTGGTGTGAATATTTTATCCTGATTCAAACCTGAGTGACAGACTGCACTCTTACAAAGAAAACTTCCATGCCATTGCAGATTTTTCTGCAGTAGGTACATCTATTCTATACTTATAAGAATGGGATGTGGCCATGCGTGTGCAGAATGTGTTTTCACACACGTGCAGCCTATCCCATAATGCACTGGCCACACTTACCTTTTGTCCCTGAGAGCATCCCCGCAAGGGTCCAGAAGCCGAGAGTGGGGCCAATGCCCCACGAACGCCAACAAAAAAATCCTACGAGTCCCAGCGTTCTCCTCGCTGTGGCACGCCTCAGCCAATCATGCAGGACGGCCTGAGCGCGGAGGAGGCAGGCCAGCCAAAGCGTACAAAAGGAAAAAAAGGTGAATGAGTACCCAAAACAGCTCAGGGCCCTGCCTTACCGAAGCAGACAGAGCCCAGGCTGAGGGAACGGTCTGCCTGTCACCCCTTCTGCACCACCTGAGGACATGGCCGGGTGAGGTGCCACCATAGGCACTGCCTCTGTCCTGCCACCACTCCTACCCTCAGCCGTGCCTGACGGCTCTCACCCTCGCCATTTCCCCTCCACTGTTTTGAGCCAGCCCTCGAAACAGCGGAGGGAAAAATGCACAGGCAACAGATCCATCAGGGAGAGCGCCTCCCCTGACGAATTGCTGGCTGCCACCTTTGCATTTCCCTCAGCTTTTTGAGGGACAGCCCTCAAAACAGCGGAGGGAAAAATGCACAGGTGGCAGATCAGTGAGGGAGAGCGCCTCCCCTGACGAATCGCTGGCTGCCGCCTTTGCATTTTCCCCTCAGCCTGCTCCCCCCCCCCCACGAAGACAGAGAAAGGGGGATGGATCGCGTCCACTTCCCCCCTTCCCTGCCTCCCCTCTCCGCAGGGTCCAAAACCACCCGACCACCAAAACAAAAAATCAATACCTGCCCGGCAAAATAGCTAGTATTAATTAATGGAGTTTACAGAGGAGTTTGACTCCCCAGATTAAGTCAATCAACCTGTGTGATTTATTATGCTAAGCAACAGGATTTGGGCACAGCCTCGTGGGAATCTTGGGTGGTCGTCTGGAATACTTTCTCTGTTCATTCAAAATCTTTGTAGCTAATGCCAGCACAGTCTGTTTCCCCATATGACTTTCCCAGAATGTTTTGTACAATGGAACCTTGGTTAACATAATTAATGCATTCTTCGGGACGTTTCGTACAGCAAAAATTACTTTAACTGAATGAATGCAATTTCCCATAGGAATGCATTAAAAACCAAAATACTTTAACTGAGACATGGTTTCCCATAGGAATGCATTGAAAACCAGTTAGTCTGTTCCGGGGAGAAATCCACAAATCGAGCCACTGTTTTTCATGGATTTCCTTTTGCTATGCAATTTTTATGTTAACTGAGCCATTTGCTAACTGAGGTTCCACTGTATTTGGAAGGAGATCCGTGGTAGACAGGCAGAATAAAGTCTCTAGATGAAACACCTCTGGATTCATGAATAAAAAGGATCCCCCCCCCAACCAATGCTGAAAATGAGTCATAATTTACTTGGCTGGAGTGAAGAGTACTGATGGGAGATATGGTAGAAATTCCAAGAAGAAATATGTAATTCACTTTCATCAATATTTTTTTAAAAAACCCACATTATTCATATAGTGTACTCTAAAACTTTTATCTGCTAACCATTTATCTGCAAGCTTGTTTGCCTCCAGCTACCACCACCCTTTCCAACTTAGCACACTTCCCATTGGCCTGAGAGTAGACATCACTTTTTAAAATATATATTTATATATATCTAAAAATGAATACAGAGGACGCTATATAAAAGTGCCTATCTCAAAATTCCTGTTAAGCTTCTCCCAGGGGCCAAATTATATATGACCTTCAGTTGTATGTAGTTTTGATTTGATGGTTTTTCTCTTCCTTTTCGTCATCCCAGATGTAGCTGAAGAGAATGAAATATGTAGACTGACAAGCACGGTTTCTTAACCCTTTTCCTACAGCATTTTCCCAGTAAAAATCCTTCCACCAACACACACTTTGTTCCTACACAGATTTTTGCTGCAAAGGAAAATATTTAGGGGACAAATAATTATAAAGCAGGGATTCTCAACCTGCGGCCCATGGGCCGGATGCAGCCTGTGGCACCATTTTATGTGGCCCCCAACACCTCCACCACACCAGGAAGTGCCATGTGGTGGAGGAAGGGCAAAATGGCCATCTGGCCCCCAAAGCTGTCTGAGGGAGCATGACCTGGCCCCTGGCTTAAAAAGGTTGAGAACACCTATTATAAAGTCTAGTTTTCCCATGCCAGTCTTCTGGTAAAGATTTGTGTATATTTATTTAGGGAGAGAGGGTTTACACATTTTTCCATTCACCCCAAGGTGGTTAATAAATAAAACAGTATACAACATGAAATAATTAAGACTGTAAAAGTTTGCAGAACCAACCTAGAGAATAAAAACCAATGGGCCAGTTATTTAAATGATGTGCAGTTTTATTTGATTTCTAATTTAAAATATTTATATACCACTTTTCCAATTGCATAGTACATTTAAGCACAGATTTAGAAGAGGGAAATAAAACAGAATGTGTGTTGTTTTTTTTAGAGATCTGCCAAAGGAGATATTAAAAGGAGTAATCCAATTTACAATTAAATCTAACCAACCGTCTTTAAAAGCCCGGCAAAGAATTTGCACCTCAAATGTAAATATAAAGTTTTTTTAAAAAAAAAAACATTTATGGGGTGGGAATTTCACAACTGGGATGCCACCATACAAAAGAATGTGTGTTTAATCACCATCCATAAAGAGTGCCACTGGCAGGCCTTTGGAATAGTGTTTCAGAGCTCTGAAATGGGAGAGAAGGGAAAATAAGTGCCATAGGAGACAGATTGAGTTTTAGTAGCTGCCTGACGCAGCTGATGCTTGTTGCCGCACATGATCCTTTCTTCTTTTTCTCTGCAGACATTTATTCAAACTGACACCCTGTGCCATGAGATGTCTGCTGCACCTGGCACTTTCATTTCTCCAGGATTTCTCTGGGTCCACCCTAAGGTACTCTGGGGATATGAAGATGAGGGGGACACAGCTTCATCCTGACTTTCAGGCACTTCGGTGGATGGCCTATACTCCTGGCCACTTTTTAAAAAATTAAATGGGACTGCTTATTGTTTTCCCGCTCTGGAAGTTGGGAAGGATGTGGGCAGAAGGTGGCAGATCATGATAGAGAAAGCAGGGAGGCAACAAGACAACTGTGCTGGCAGAAGGTTGTCGGGTGGCAATTGTGGAGCAGGAAAGCCTAGGACAGTGGTGGCAAACCTATGGCATGTGTGCCAGAGGGGCACTCAGAGCCTTCTCTGTGGGCACGTGCACCATTGCCGCAGCACAGAGTTTGTCCCACCCCTCTGCCCATCAGCCCAATAGGAGCGCTTCCTCCCTCGCCCCAGCACAGAGTTCACCCTGCCCCTCTGCCCAGTAGCCCAATGGGAGCGCTTCCTGCCTTCCCCCAGAACAGAGTTCACCCGGCCCCTCTGCCCAGTAGCCCAATGGGAGCACTTCCTGCCTTCCCCCCAGCACAGAGTTTGCCTCGCTCCTATGTGGCGCAGATGGCAGCCTGTTGAGTTTGGGCACTCGGTCTCTAAAAGTTTTGCCATCACTGGGCTAGGACAACCATGCAGCCTCTTTTACAAAAGAAGAATGCTCTCTATAAAAGGCTGCCAGGTTCATTTAAAGATAAGGAGGGAGGTCAGAGACCTGTCCATCCACCCTTAGCAACACCTGCATAGAAGACTCAGCTGGCATGGAGATCCACCAGCCACAGTCTTCCTCCTTCAATTCAGATGCATTATAATTCTGACAAAATTGCAACTATCATTTCTTAAGTTTTCAACTGTAGCTATAAATTAAAATGCACAATTTTCTGCAAATCATTGTCCCTGCTTTTGGTGCCGAGTTCCCTAACTAGGACAGCACAGGCAACAGGATGCCCCCTCCCCCCATTCGGGGATGTAAGTCTTTGCCTCATACCCTGTTGGATTGGGGCCGTGAAGCGGCCCTTGCGTCCCAGAGGAGACTGGTCAGAAGAAGACGCGAGACAAGATGGAGCGAAGACCAGTGATTTATTGAGGGAAAATCATCAGTATATATTATGTTCAAGGCTGCGTGTGATAGAATCGTCATCTGACAGAAAATCACATCACATGTTTACCCGGGTTAATTGGGAATCTCTCTTGGGGAAGTTAATTAACTAAGGCAAATACTGACAGGGGAAATCCATTGTTCATGGCTTGCACAAGAGTAAACATGGCCACTATTTGCGCTAGGGCTTGGGCTAATCTGCAAGTGTGGAATTACCTAATTCCTAACTTGAGTTAGATATTCAACTTCCTCCTGCCGAACTGCCTGCCAGGTCAAATATGGGTGAATCAATCTTATGACTATTAATCCGCTCCCCAATTTCTGTCCCCGCAGAACCCAGTGACCAGGAGCCTTCTCGACCGGTGTAGCCTCTGTCAGGAACAGTTATGCCAATTGTGCTCGCGGATACCACAACACCCTACCTAGTTGCAAAGCATATTGTGTCTGTGATGCTTTTAAGACCCTACTTCAGGGGCACACAGGTGCTGGGACTTTTCCCTGGTGTCCTCCATGGGCCAGTGTATTTAGGTCAGAGCATGATTACAGACTTCCAGCTACAATGCTCAACTTCCTCTGCTGATAGTCTGGACGAAGATTCCTGCGTCTTCCAGAACCTGCTACGAGGACTGAATCTTTGCACTGATCCTGATGATGGCTTTTGCCTGATATGTCATCTGTGTTAGCTGGCAAAGAAGGACTACTTGGGGTAAGCCTCCACCAGGCGGACAGAAGCTGTAGAACTCTTTGGCTTTGTCTGTAATTACAGCTTGCATTTACCCTGCTGGACTGGACTGCTACTGAACTGTATGGACTTGTATATAGCACAAGTGGACTGTCTTAGAGAGGTCAACTGAGCAGCCCAAGAGAATATACAGTAACATCCCTACTTACAAAAAAAAGTCCATTCCGTAGGCTTTTGCTTAAATTGGTTTTTTATGTAACTCGAAGCAAACCAATAGGAAAAAAAATATTTTTATGTAACTTGAAGCAAACCCATAAGAAAAATGACATTTTTATGTAAATTGAAACAAACCCATAGGGAAATGAATTTTTATGTAACTCGAAGCAAACCCATAGGAAAAAGAATATTTATGTAACTTGAACCCATAGGAAATCATGTAAATCGGGACATGGTTTTAGCACAAAATCATTATGTAAGTTGAATTTTATGTAACTCAGGGCATCTGTAAGTTGGGGTTTTACTGTATCTGTTTTGTGTTACAGTTGTTGCACTGTATATACTTGCACCTTTTTACTTCCTGAGTTTTTCTTCTGCACCAACATATGTCTGCCTGTTTTTCTCACAAGGGACCACCTTGCCGGGTGCGAACCTCTTGCTGGCCATTACATACCACTCTGCTAACCGTTTAAACCAACACACCCCAGGACATTATGTCCTGAAACCTGGCATAGACACATTATCCGAAGGAAAGTGAATCTGCAGAAGGGTCGCAAGATCGTAACTAAGAAGCATGTGGGAAATAGTGGTTCTTCAGATACCCCTATTTGGATACTATATTGAATGTCTGAATAGTCCCCAAAGGCAGTCTCATGCATAACCCATTAAAGTAGTCAAGCCTAGGTGTCACTAGACCTTGACTCTTTGGCCAGATGATCATTGCTCAAAAGGGCATTCTATACCACATCAGACTGTCACTGATTGTGCAACGGATGCTATTGCTACAATGAAGGCAAGAACCAGTGTGCTGGAAATCTTTTTGAGCACTGGCCATAGATAAGCAAAGTCAATCCTTAATCATTTTCAGTAAGGATAGAGATATCCTGGGTCAGAGAATATGATATCCAGGCAGTCTTGAGCATCCGGCTTCTTTTGACAAAAGGAAAGGGTTTCCAAGGTAGGAGGAGGAGGAGGGAGAGGGGTGAGTTGGAATCTATAATTTTCCAAGCTCCTTTCTGTTTCAGCACCTATACTGAAGTACCATTAAAATGATGGATAGTATAGACTTATCATTAGTACTGCAAGCATCTATTGAGCAAGCTACTGCCTGCAGATGAAAACTGACTAAATCAAGTGCACTCACTTGGCTACAATGAAAATTATGAAAATGATGTCAAATTTTTTTTGCCATGAAATTCTTCTTTATTGGCGTATGTAATTGATTAATTGGTTGGTATCCTGAAAGTCAGATGACTTTAATCAAACAAAAACAAAGATATCTGTAGACAAGTCTTTGGTTGTTACACATTTATTCCCTGTCCCTGGTAATTTACATCCCAAGCTCTATTATTCATGTGTGCTTTTGATTTTCTGCAGGGCTTGAGCCAGCAGATGAGGAGTGCATAGAAGCACAAGGACTCACACTGTCCTATAATAGATCTGTGTTATCTATCAATTATTGCTATTAAAAGAAGACTAGCATGCCTAATCCTGCTAAGATAACACAGCAACCTCGACAGAGAGGCAATTAAATGTCACATATGGCATGGTTCGCTACCAGCAATCTCCTATGGCAGCTTCCTTATGCTAAAAAAAAGGGAGGAGGAGAGGAGGGCATAAGCAAATAGAAATAAATCAAGCTCTTAGGATGGGAACAGATAGTGGTCAGTGGGGTTGCCAAATGTGTAAGCTGCCTCTGCAGCTGTGCCTTTCAGAACAACATGCGATCAGATGGCTGGAGAGATGCATGCCTGATTGCACCGGAACGGGTTGCTTTAATAAGAGCGCTGGGGAATCACTCCAGCCTGGCCCTAAGAAGAAGCCCTATAGCTAGACGAAAATGGATCCAGCTAGATTGAGGTAGGGACTGCAGTTGCTCAAGTGGATAAAACACTGACTGGGAGGTGGAAGGTCAGCAGTTTGATTCCTGAGTACTGCAGGATGGAATGAGCTCCCGTCTTTGTCCCAGCTCCTGCCAACCTAGCAGTTCGAAAGCAAGAAATTGCAAGTAGATAAATAGGGACCACTTTGGTGGGAAGGTAACAGTGTTCCGTGCTCTCCGGTGTCTAGTCATGGCTGCCACATGACCATGGAAATGTTTGCAGAAGTAGACAGTGCTGGCTCTTCGGCTTTGAAACAGAGATGAGCACTGAACTCTAGAGTCGGATACGACTGGCTTTCGAGCAAGGGAAACCTTTACCTTTACCTTAGATTGGGGTAAGGCTGGAGCACATTCGTGTGCTTGCCAGGCTATAGAGCACACCATGAGCAGTCCAAATTTCCACCAGGTGATCACAGGTATGTAGCATTTTTCGGTGTTTAGCTTCATTCTCTGAAGATTTTTGCAAGGAACAGGAGCAGGCCAGGATGGTTTTAATAGGTCAGTTGACAGCCCTGGATAATATTCGGTGATTTCTTTGGCTTATTAGCTTCCACAAGGGACTCTGACACTCGAGCTTTTGAAAATTGGTCTAGATTAATTTCTTTGGCCCTAGATGTCCAACAATTAAGGCATGGGGAATACCAAGGGTCCTGCAAACCATGCTGGCATGAAAGAATAAGTCACTGGGATTCATTCACGCCTTTGTTTGACTGTGGTAATAAAGCTAAGCACAGGTAGAAGAGTTGGCCCCATGTATTCAATGGGCTGTGCTTAATATGGCAGCCTCAGGGTGTCTCCAGGTTATGATTAATGCAACACACATATTTTGGTGTAACAACATTATTAAATCTGGTCTATTGCAAATAAGTTTAATAAGAGATAATCAGGGGCAGGCAAACAAATGCTAAGAGAACTGTAAATGTTACAGCACAAAAAAGAAACTATCTGTCATTTGTTGTACAAAAGCCTCTCTGTTTCATTTTTATTGAATTTCTCTGAATCCTGTCAGAATTCTTCCGATCCTTGTTTTGTTTAAGGTGCAAGACTTGAAATTTGTGCTCATTTTTCTGCATTTTCCCAAATGTGTGCATTTATTTGCACATTCCACTGAATTTATGCTAGTTTATTCCATTGATGAAACTTGTTTTGGTGGGAGTTTAATTTATAGGGCTTGGTGTTCTTAAGTAGAACAGTTTGAAAGGGCCATATATTTTGTCTCCTCCACAGATTCTTACAATATACAGTGAAACCTCGGTTAACAAATGGCTTGGTTAACATAAAAATCGCATAACAAAAAGAAATCCATAGAAAATAGTGGCACGGTTTATGGAATTTTTTTCAGAACAGATTACAGTAAAACCTTGTATAACAAAAATAATTGGTTCCACAAGGCACTTCGTTGTACAATTTTTCCATTATACGATGCTCCAGCCTTACCCAAATCTAGCTGTATCTTAACCTCTAAAACCAAGGGTTAACCGTTGGAACTTGGCATAGGTTCCTAAGCCTCGCCCTAATAACCCACGCCTCCATTCGTGCACATGGGCGAACTGGGTCCGCAGGTCAACGAAGGATTTAGAAAACCGGCAGTGGGGCAACAGCCCCACAAATGTGAAAAATGGAAACAACTTCATTTCCCAACATTCCTTGTGCCGCGCCACGCCAGAGCCAATCAGGCTGAGAGGCTCTGGCATGGCGCGGTGCAAGGAACGTTCGGAAACGTGCTGCAGCCAATAAAAATAAAACCGTTTTTTAAAACCGCAGCACAAACACAAAGCACAAACCCATAACTACAAGCCCCAGCATCCTGCATGCCATGAGCATGCAGAATGCTGAGGAAGCTGCCACGTGAAAAATACAAATTAAAACCACAACATCAATGCAAGTCCACGCAAACACCCGCCAGGGTTCATGCACAGAGCAATGGGGAGGAGAGGGACTCCCTCTCCTCCATGCTACCCCGCCAAAGACATGCTGAGACCACCACCAGCCTCAACAAAATGCAAACACCCGCCGGCGTTCATGCACGGAGCAACAGGGAGGAGAGGGATTCCCTCTCCTCCGTGCTACCCCGCCGAAGACACACCAAGACCACCCCCGGCCTCAACAAAAGTGGAGCCGGGGTGCAAAAAAACCACAAAATCAGATGGAGTTCAAGGGGTGGAAGGTATTGATGCCTTGCCCCCCCCCTTGAAAGAAAAACAATTCCTCCCCAAAGCAAAGGCACCGGACGGCGCTCCGCCTGGTGCCTTTACTTTAACAGTAAGTGTTTCACTTACAAGGGAGGGCGAAGGCATCATTGCCTTTGCCCAGCCTTGAAAGTGAACCTACTCCCAGGTAAGCAAAGCCAGCGGACGCCGCTGCGCCCGCTGACTTTACTTACCCCAAAAGAGTTTCGCTCTCAAGCAGGGGCAAAGGCAATGGTGCCTTCGCCTCCCCTTGAAAGTAAAACCATTCCCAGGTAAGTAAAGCCAGCGGACGGCGCTGCACCCGCTGACTTACCCCAAAAAAACCATTAATTAAAAACAACAACAAAAACATCCAAAAACAACCAAAAACAACAAGAAATAACACACACAAACACCCCCCCAAAAAAAAATTACTTACCCCCCCAAAAAACCATTAATTAAAAAACAACAACAAAACATCCAAAAACAACCAAAAACAACAAGAAATAACACACACAAACACTCCCCCCAAAAAAACAAATAAAAAACCCCAAAAGAAATTAAACCAGACAACTCACCCAAACGACCTTCCTCCACGATGACCGGAACTCAAAAGAGGAAAGAAAGAGACTACTTACTGAAAGAAGCGACACCCACAGGCCAGTAGAGAAAAACAGTCAAAATCAATTAAAACCTCAACAGCCCCACCCAGAGGCCACAGGAGAAAAAACAGTCAAAAATATTCACAGAAAGAAATCACTAAATAATATAATACAAACATTTCTAAAAACCTGTATACAGTTTTCACTCAAAACAAGTTAAAACTTCTAAACACAGTTTAAAAAACATAAATTTAAACAAACATATACTTACACATTTTTAAAATTCTTATCCAAGGTACAATTATTTAAAAAATTTCACAGAGTAAAACATTATTTGCTTAAATAAAATTATATCATCCTTTCCTCTTTTTAATAAAAAAAACCACACCAAAAAAAGCTAATCACAGTTTATAACAGCCCTTGCGTATAAATAAACATTTTAAAAATCACAATTACAGACTAACCTCATTTGTATAAACATAAAACAAAAACCTTTCAACACCATTTAAAACAGCCCGGCAACGCCGGGCAACTTCTGCTAGTCCTTCATATAACGAAAATCCCTATGGGATGCATCATACAATGAAAATCTCTATGAGAAAAATCGTACAAAGAAAGTTTTTCACTGTACAATTTTTCCCATTGAGATTTTTGTTGCACATTTTTTCCCATAGGGAAGTATTGCATCGTACAACAAATTTTTTTGTTGTACGATGTAACTTTTTTTCAAATTCTCTTTGTTGTACGATTTTTTTGTTGTATGATGCATTCATTATATGGGGTTCCACTGTAATTGGTTTTCAATGCATTCCTATGGGAAACCGCAATTTGGTTAAAGTATTTGGATTTTCAATGCATTCCTATGGGAAATTGCATTCAATGCATTCCTTTGGGAAATTCGGTTAAAGTAATTTTCGCTGTAAGAAATGTCCCAGAGAATGCATTAATTATGTTAACTGAGGTTCCACTGTACTTGCTTCCTTTTAAGCCATGAATCAGGTACATGGTTTGGTCCAAATCTAGGAAAATGATAAAACAATTTCTGTACCATAATTTGCCCTCAAACTGGACAATGTTGCCAGGCCTGAGGCCTTAATGGAAGTGTGGGAAGCTGTGAAACAGAGATGACTGGACAATTAAGCTGAAAGCACAAGATGCCTGACAAGAAATCTTGCCAGTGGTTATTTCACCAGAATTTCTTCTCCCTTGGAATTAGTTTCTAAGATTAAAAAAATTTTGTCCATTGAATGAGAACGGTCAAAGTTTATCCAGAGAGAAATTTCTGCACAGCATGACTGCAAATTATCTCCTTGCTCTGGATAAAACACAGGCAGGAGGAGGACAGTCCAAGCTCAATTGGGGACCATGGTCTATCAAGGGGGCTGTCAGGTCTAATGCAGAGGAGCTGTGCTGTTTCTGAGGGATACCCACTCATTTGGCTGTGTGCTTTCTCCTTTTGCCAGAAATGAGGAATTACAAGTGCTGGGATTTTAACTAGAGTACTAAGTACATTGTAGAGCTTAGAAATCAGCACAATAATATAACATCAACAAAAATATCAAACAACAAGTAATAAACCATCCTCTGTGCTGATTTATGATGTACTAGCATATTTTGCCCGGCGATGCCGGGCTTTTTAAAATTGTGTTGGATAGTAAAGGGTTTCATTTTTTTTTCTTGAACAAATGGTGCCAGGCTGTTTTAAATGGTGTTGAAAAGTTTTGTGATTTTGTGGCTTTGAGGTGCTGTGTCTGCCTGCGGCGGACTTGCCCTCCCAGTGTGTGTTCTTTTTTTATTTTTTGCGCACCGGCTTCCTCATTGCTGGGCTCTTTAAAATGGTTTTGGCAGGTTTTTGTTTTATGTTTATGCAAATTAGGTTAGTTTTTAATTTTGGTTTTTTAAATATTTATTTTTACCATTTTCTATTTTTTGTGTTGGTTTTTTGGTTTTTCAAAAGAGGAAAGGATGATAAAATATTTTATAATTATTGTATTTAACCAAATAATGTGTTACTATGTGTGTGTTTTTTTAAAATAGTTGTGCTTTGGATAATCATTTTTAAAATGTGTAAGAATATGGTTTTTTTAAATCAATGTTTCCATACTGTGTTTAGATGTTGTTGTTGTTTTTGAGTGAAAAGTTTTTTCTGTTTGTTTGTTTTTTTGGTATTTTTTGTGATTAGTGTAAATATTTTTGAATGTTTTGATAACTTATTTGATTAATTTGGGAATTAATCATATTATTTTCAATATTTTAGAATGTTTTTCTTTTGTGGACTCTGGGTGGGGGTAGTGAGCTTTTCTTCTACTCTAAAATTTTTCTCTACTGTCCTCTGGGTGTCACTTCTTCTTCCGGTGAGTATTTTCTTTATTTTCTCAGTTGAGTTCCAGTCGTCATGGAGTGAAGACGTCTCCTGGTAAGCTCTCTGGGGTTTTTTTTGGGCGTGTGGGGGAGTTGTTTTGGGTTGGGTTTTTTTTGGGGGGGGGTGTCTTTGTGATGTTTTTGTGTTTACTTTTTGGATGGTTTTGTGTTTCTTTTTGACTATTTTTGACTGTTTTTGGATGTTTTTTGTGTACTTTTTTTTGGGGGGGGTGTTTGTGGGCCAGGCTCGATCCCTGGCCCGTGGAAAGAAAAGCGTGGGGGGTGGTCTTTTTTTTCATGGGCCAGGCTCAATCCCTGGCCTGTGGAAAGAAAAGGGCGGGGGTGGTCTTTTTTTTCCATGGGCCAGGTTCGATCCCTGGCCCGTTGAAAGAAAAGGGCGGGGTGGTGGTCTTTTTTCCCCGGGCCAGGCTTGATCCCTGGCCCGTGGAAAGGAAAGGGCATTGGGGGGGGGGGGTCTTTTTTTTCATGGGCCAGGCTCAATGGCTGGCCCGTTGAAAGTAAGGGCAGCAGCAGCGGCGGGTTTTTTTCTTTTCTTTTCCAGCTGCCTCAGCTTTCTGCATGCTCATGGCGCACAGGACACTGGGGCTTGTAGTTTGGTTACTGCAGTGTTTTTTCCCTGCAGCTTATTTTTGATTGGCTGCGACGCATTTCCGAACGTTCCTTTTGCCACGCCGCTCAGCCTGATTGGCTTTGGTGCGGAGCAAGGAATGTTGGGAATTGAAGTTCCCTTTTTTTGTTTGCGTCCGGGGGTCTCCTGCTCCCTGGCGCAAATTTCAACCCAACAGTTACCTGCGAACCCCGGTCGGGCGAGTGCACGGAGGCTTGGATGGGGCTAGTGGGGCCAGGCTAAACATCCTTTGTCACATTCCAATGGTTAATGCAGCATTTTATAGGTATAGATGATGTTGACATATTGTGATTGTACTGATTGTATTGCACTGTGATGCGTATTTTTGAATTTTGTGATTATGTAACCTTGTAACTATATTTTTTATTGTACTGTATTGTGTATCTTGTATTTGGATATTATATGATTACGCTTATTATGTAGATGTTGTGTATACATGCAGTTCAGCTGTTCACCAGTAGCGGAGCTGATGGAGCTCACGTGACTCCAATTCCTCAAATGGGTAACTACTGTGGGAAACCTTCCCGCCACAGGTGGAACTATGTCAGGTATGCATTACTTCAGAAGGACGTCACCTATACTGTAACCAATAGTGTGACTCCGGGCAAAATTCAAATGTACTGTGTACCATATATAAAAAGGCAAGGCTCCGCCATTGCCTCATGTACAGATTGACCATGTTACAACAAAGTATTGTTTAGCCTGCCTGCCGGCTCGTGTGCATTCAAATCGCCTACATCAAATTGGTGACGAAGATGGGATAATGGCGTCCCACAGGGTCACCCTATCTCCGTTCGACACCTCCATGCCGGAGTCATGGGACTTCTACGAGGAGCAATTCCTATACGCGATGGATGCAGAGAAGATTGAGGATGAAGACCAAAAGCAAGCCTGCTTACTGGCCCAGTGTGGGCTGCCAACCCTGGAACTGGCGAGACATCTCCTAATGCCACAAGCACTCAAGACGGCACTGCTGGATGATATCCTAGCTGCCCTGTGGGTGCATTTTCGCCCCAAACTCTTGGTTTTCCCGGCGATAATGGCGCTCAGCCTGAGGGACCAACAGCCTGGAGAAACCGTGGCTGAGTATGTGGCCGCGCTGAGGCTGGCAGCCATTCCTTGCCGGTGGGGGGCCACCCTGGCTGAGGTGTTGTAAGACCGCCTCCTACTTGGCCTGCAGGATGAAGAGGCCCAGCGGAAACTGTTATCCCGAGACGAGGACATCCCGTTCGAGGAGCTGCACAAGCTGCTGAAGCTGTAAGGGACGGAGAAAAGGCATGCAGAATGAGGTCCACAGCCCTGGGAAGCTTGGCGTCCGCGGTGCAAGCCCACAGCTGTTCATCACCACGTGTTCGAGAATGGGAGGGAGGCACCGATTGCATTCTACTCGAGATCCCTCTCGAAAGCGGAGCACAACTATGCCCAGACGGATATGGAAGCCTTTGTGATCATCGCAGGGATGAAGAAATTCCATGACTTCTTGTATGGGAGGGAGTTTACTATTGTCACAGACCACAAGCCCTCCTGAGAATTTTTGTCACGGCCAAGCCCACTCCCCAGATCCTGTCCCCATGAATGAATGCTACGGTGGGCGATTTTCTTAAATGCATACCAGTTCACGCTGGTACACCGCCCAGGGAAAGACATCACTCACGCAGATGCGCTTTCCAGGTCCCCCCTGCCGGAGCTGGGGGAACCTGAGTGTGAGGTCAAGCAGGATCACCAGGTGCTACTCATCGAATCTCTCGACTCACCCCCATTGTGCCTTCAGATATTGCCAGGGCAACCGCAAAAGACAAGGTTCTGTCCCAGGCATTGTCATGGGTAAAGAAGGGCTGGCCCACAATGTCCCCATCCGAGGAACTTGCATCGTTTTTCAAGAAATGTTTCGAGCTTTCGCTCGAGAGAGGATGCCTCCTCTGGGGTGGTAATCCCCAAGGTTTTCCAAACCAAGGTGCTCCGTTTGCTCCACATGAGCCACCCGGGGATCGTGAAGTAGAAAGCTCTGACAAGGAACTACTTCTGGTGGCCCAACATAGATAGGGACGTCGAGCAGTTAGTGGGTGTGTGTGAGAGTTGCCAATGCTCATGGCCCGAGGAGCACAGATTACCCCCCAGGGAGTGGGACTCAGCCTGCGGACTGTGGTCAAGGGTTCACGTGGACTTTGCGGGGCCCTTCCGGGGAACGATGTTCTTGCTCGTGGTTGATGAGTTCTCAAAATGGCTGGAAGTCATCCCGGTGCGCAACACGTCCTCTGCAGCCACAATCAAACAGCTGAGGAGGCTGTTCACTTGTTTTGGCCTGACCAACGTGTTAATTTCAGACAACGCAACCACATTCACGTCCACCAAATTCCAGGCATTCCTCAAGCGGAATGCGATTAGGCACATAACCTCCGCACCATTTCACCCTGCCACAAACGGCCAAGTAGAGTGCCAGGTCCGCACGACAAAAGAAGCACTGAGGAGGATAGGTCCGGGGGATCTGGAGCTACAGCTCTGCAAATTCCTCCTTTGTTACAGAGTTACCCCACTTGCGTTGGGGCAATCTCCCGTGGAAATTCTGATGCGGAGGAGACCCGCAACTTTGTTTGACCGTTTGGATCCGTCCAGGGTGGAGGATAGAGGTACGAATGTGGCAGTAGAACAAAGGAAAGTGTTTGGGGCAGGCGACACAGTGTACTGTAGGAGTTATGCAACTTCTGGGCCAGCATGGGTACCGGGGGGGAGTGGTGGAACAAACTGGACCCATATCATACCAAGTTAAGACGGAAACAAGTTTGTTGTGGTGGAGGCACACCGATCAGATTAAGAGAAGAGTCACAGAAGCCTCGGGGGAAAGTGGGTATTTTGATGAATCAGCGTTAGGGTCACCCCCACCCGTGTAACCCAAGGGGGGAATACAGGACTCAGCATAGCACGTGGCATAAACCGCCAGGAGACCACTACCCAACCCGGAGTAGCACAACCCCAGTTTGATTTTCTGTTACGGGAAGGGGGGAGTTTTTGTGAGTGTTCCCCCACTCGTCCAAGTGAGCAGTGGGGTTTTGAGTAGTCCTAGAGGTCCCCCCCATCCTCCCCGACACGTAGATACCCAGCCCTATCCCTGCTGGGTTTCGATGGGACCCTTCAGTTTTCCCGGGGGGGAAGATTCAGGCAGCACAGCTGACTCAGGCAGCACAGCTGTGGGGTCCAGCGGCGGCAGCACCACTGAATCGAACGGCCAGCCACAGTGCGTCCGCTGACCCCCACAATGGTTGAGGGACTTCGTCCCATCCTAGGGGAGATGGATGTTGTGTATACATGCAGTTCAGCTGTTCGCTGGTAGCACAGCTGACGGAGCTCACATGACTCCAATTCCTCCAATGGGTAACTACCGCGGGAAACCTTCCCGCCACAGGTGAAACTATGGCAGGTATGCATTACATCAGGAGGATGTTACCTATACTGTAACCAATAGTGTGCCTCCGGGCAAAATTCAAATATACTGTGTACCAAATATAAAGAGGCAAGGCTCTGCCATTGCCTCATGTACAGATTGACCATGTTACAATAAAGTAATGTTTAACCCGCCTGCCGGCTCGTGTGCATTCAATCTGCCTACATCAAAGTATTGCACTGTATTTTTATTATGTTTGCACTGTATATTATGTATTATTTATTGTTGGAAGCCGCTCTGAGTGGTGCGTGCACTAGAAGAGTGGGGTATAAATAAACAATTCAATTCAAATTCAATTCAATAACACATTTTAAGTAACAACATTGCCCATATTCTCTTGTCCTGGGGGATAAAGAAGGCATTTGGAAACAATGCTTCTGTGTCACTCCTAAAAGATTGCTTTGGAAGAGTCATTCTGGAGAACCTTCTTCTTCTTCCGTGTCTAGTCCAGACGTGAAACTGCCAAAATGAAGGCATCTTTTGGTGAGTTCTTTTTGCTTAACCTAGTGTGAGAAAGATTACCCGGCAACACAAGGTTGCCGTTACCCGATTATGGTTTAACAATGCTACAGTCTTCAAGGAGGCTCTTTCTGTGTACCTCTTGGGAAATATTTGGCTAGTATAACATATTTTAAATCAATATCCTTTTTTAAATTAAAAAGTAAACAAACTTTAACATGTTGATAATATGTTACTAACACTTTTATCATTAAGTCTATTCATTGGTACAAACTCAGGAGACCTGAGATAATAATAGAACTACTGTATTTCAAACTATAATTATTATCTTAACACTCTTAACAAATTGAAGAAGAAATACTTTTGTGCCCTTTCAGAACACTTAAAAGTTGCTGCTGGAAGTGAAGAAAGTATGTAGACCTCCATGTCACTGGTTTATGCAGCAAAGTCATGAAACCATAGCATGGGCACTTCTTAAATTTGTTTTTCTAAAAGGTATATTTGTTGCTGTACTCTCAGAGATAATCTTATCCTCTAATTATTTAAGGAGAGTGGAAGCCTGGGATAATATATGTGAGTGCATTCCCATGATCCATCACTGTAAACCAATAATTACTTATATTAATAAATTGATTTTAATTTTACTATTTGGTATAATAAATGTTTTTAAATCCATAAGGAATACGTAGTTGTATGGATCATAGATCTTTATTTATAGCCAATGCACTCCCTCCTGCAGAGAAGAAATTCAACTATATTGACTTAGACTACAGCTTTCTGAAAAACAAATTGCATTGGTGGAACAAAAAATGTAAACCTAATCTGTGTTACCCTGAAAACAGCAAACTTGGTCAGAAAATATTGCTAGCTAAGCAAAAGCACCTGAATTTATTTTACACCGCCTTGTGTGCCAGATAGCCTTTACAGCAGAGGTGCCAAAACTTTTTGAGCCGCCGGCCAGTCACGTGGTTCAGCAGGCCGGTCACATGGCTCCTCCCATCGGAAGCAGAAGTAAAACATGAGTTGAAATCTGTTTTGCAACAGGATGAGATAGATTTTAGGCTGCCATTTTCTCTGCTTAAACCAGGGATGTCCAAACTACAGCTCATGGGCCAGATGTGGCCCCCGATGCCAATTCATCTGGCCTATACCGCCCTTATCGCTCCAAGAAACAGAAGTAAAACACACCCATTCGGGCTGTAGTTTGGGAACCCCTGCTTTACAGCATATTCCATTCTGCTAAGCCTATACTGAAGGAATTCCCATTATATTTAATGGGATGTTGCATTCCCACTGTACACAATGGGATTAGTTATAGTCTTACCTACTTCTCTTATCATGAGCATTTAGGGGTTAGGCTTAAGATCATCCTTTTGTGATTTGCTTTGGAGTATAGTTTTTTAGCGTATGAGAACCAAGACAATAGAAACAGTTTGGACATAGAAAGAAAGGAAATTGAGGCAAGAACAGGAGTGAAAGAAAGAGAGATGCAACCCCACCCCACCCATCCCAAAAAAATAGTCTTCCACATTATCCTCTGAAAAGTCCCTTGAGAAAGGAAGCAGCTCGCTAAGACAGAAAGGGTTTCATCCTGGATCAATTTACTTCCTTTTTGTCCTGTCCTTGCCGCACAGCTTTATCTGCAGAGACAGGCCAGGTGAGGCGGCAGCACCAAAATGGACCAACTTTATGGTTCCTCCTCCCGCTTCTCACTCTATGGGCCTAAAAGGCAGATCACCCTGTTCTCTTTTCATTAAAAAGAAAGTCCAGGTAGAAAGTAACTTAGTTCTACAGGTGAAACTCAGAAAATTAGAATATCGTGCAAATGTCCATTCATTTCACTCAAAAGGTAAAACAAATATATGAGATAGACTCACTACATGCAAAATGAGAGATGTCATGCCTTAATTCATTATAATTGTGATGATCATGGCGTACAGCATACATGAGATTATGTGATGATTATGGGGTACATGAGATGGGGGGGGGTTGGGATTTTCATAAACTGTAAAACATAAGCATCAATATTATAACAAAGTAAAGCTTGAACTATCTCGCTTTGCATGTAATGAGTCTATCTCATATATTTGTTTCACCTTTTAAGTTGCACTACTGAACTGAATGAACATTTGCACGATATGCTAATTTTCTGAGTTTCACCTGTATCATTGCATAATTAACTATTGACAAAAGTAACAAGTGAATTACTTTTGAACTACTTTCAGGTTCCACCAACTACAGCTCTTAAGTGCCCACGAAGGCTTCGAAATCATTTCAGACAAAGGACATGCCAATCCTTTCCTGGAAAATCTTGACTCTTGCAATTAAAATTAGTCCATTTCCCTTGAGATTGACCAGCCATTTCATGTGGAAGAAGCAAAACGTTTGTTTCCTTTACATCTGTTGTTGAAACCTCATCTAAAACAAATTTGGGAAGCAAAGTTGCCAGTGGAATTCATAAGAGTAATTTCAGAGGAGGCTTTTTCAATGGGGTTCTCCTCCTCCCCTGAATGCATGCTTTCATCTCCTCTTGTCACCTCAGGTAACACTGCGCACAGCTCTGTTTCGGTACAAACTAAGCACCCACAAGAGCCACAGACCAGGATATTTAGGAGTGTTCAGAATTACACACACACACAAAGCCCCAAACCCTGTATCCTTAGTGCGGTGCCAGAGAGGAGCAAGGCAGATTTAAAAATAGGTGGGATGGCCCACTCTAAGTCAAAACACCTATCTTTTTCTTCTTCTGTCATATCTGAATCTGAATATAGGCGAAACTGCTTCCCTTCAGGCAAAGCTGCTTCCCTTCATCCAGATGGATTCAAGTGGGATTTAATCCATTTGGGGACCATCACCCTTCCCTGTGGACTTCACCACCCAAGCCGTTAGTCCTCAGGGGTGTCAGGTTAGTAAACCGCCACCTGACAATTAGCATTGAGTTGCTGGCAGTATGGTCTACTCTAGAACACCTATATGGGCATCATAATTTGGCTCAGACCAAACCACACCAAAAGTGATCCAAATAGCAAAGCTATCTGCCTGTGTGGACAGCCTCTAAGAAGAACCCCAAGATGCAGTGGAACGGACCAGACAGAGCTGTGAAAGAGAAAATATCCATTGGGGAGGTTATGAAACTGACTTCACGGGACTTGGGCAAACAAGGGAAACATTTCAAATGAAATGCTCCAATTCTAACAAAGGAAGTGACCCAGTGCCTACTCACGGATACATGTCGGCAGTGATGCACTGAAGCCGGTCCTGTCCTGTCTGACTGTACTGCTAGCAGAACTGGTTGGCCACACCCACCCACCTCCCTCCCACACCACGCCCACCACCACCTCCTACTACTTCTCTCCCCGCACTCCAGACACGACCAGGAGCCAGGAAGAAGAGGAGCTGGAGGAGGAAGAGCAGCCACTGCTGGCACTTCTGGAAGGTGGGCGGGGAGGTGGGCTGACGACCTGCCCCTCCCAGCAACACCAGCAATGTTTCCCATGAGCCTCATCCAGCCAAGGCCGAAGGTGCGCTTTCACCTCTGCACTTCCCGCGCGGCTTCGGCCCTGGGCAAGGCGCATGGGAAGCATTGCCAACACTGCTGAGAGGGGGAGGCCACCAGCCCCACCCCAGCTCCCAGCAGTGCTGGTAATGCTTTGCATGCGCCTCGCCCGGGGCTGAAGGCGCGGTGGAAGTGCAGAGGTGAAAGTGTGTGTCCGAGAGGGGGCCGGGCTGACCCACCAGCAGTGCCTGGCTGCTCTGGGACTCCTCCTCCTTGTCTCCAGGACAACGGGTGAAGAGGTGGCAACGGCAGTTGAGGCCTAGGCGCAACCGCAACCCACGCCTGATCCTCATCCAGCCAGGTGGGCTGCCTCAGGAGGCTGGGGTGGCTGTGCCGGGGTCTCCTGCCTCTGCTGGGAGTGACGCTCTGAGAGTAAGGTAGGTACCTGCCCTGTTTCTTTTCTTCCTTTTCTTTTTCAGGGTGGGGAGGTGGGGTGGAGGAGATGAGGCCATGCCCACAGTTAGCCATGCCCACAGTGTGGTAGTAATTTTTTAAGAGTACATCACTGCATGTCGGGGTGGGGTGGGGTTCCAGTGGGGGACTGCAGCCAAGGGGAAGAACCAAAGAATTCACACTGGGCAGCATCCTCTCAATTGTTCATGGGAAGCATGCCTGGATGATCATAACAGTGCAGTATTTTCACAATAAAATGGCATTTAATTAAAAGTTGTGGTCCATCTGGAAAGGCTTCATTCATCTTCAGGAAGCTCCAGGATTTAGAGGCCAAGTGGAAGAATGGTAGTTCTGCCCTCTCCCTGACATTAGAAGTTTATTTATTTATTTATTTAGCTTCAGCTTCCATTGTTTTCCCAAATGCATCCGCAGAAGACAGGCCAACAGACCTTTTCTCTCCTGCCTCCCATACCATAGCAGAACCTGAATGCTGGCCTAGATGGATCATCGGTCTTATGTTTTTGGCAGCTGTTATATCCTTCCGCCTGCTTGATTCGCACTAAGGTGCTCAAGGGACCTCTTGTTCAGGATGAAAGGTGTTTTATGATGTAGTTACTGCAGAAACATATCCCAGCTACTAAAACTCAGCCCTTGCAAGAGTTGTGGCTTTAATTCCAGCAGCACCACGACCCTGGCTCAGGCCCAACTCGAGTGATTGCTTTCTTCTTTCAAAAGCAACTTCTTTCTTTTTCTGTGAATAACATTGTACTTAGTGGACACAGTGGATAAGGAGTAAGACTGATCCCCCCCCTCTAGAAATAGCTGCATTTGAAGTGAGAGGATTAAGAATAAACAAACTTGAATGACTCCCAGTCCTCAGTTTACCCCCCAGAATATTTCTGCTGCTTCTGGTTGCCATTTTCTAGCAGTTTCTCACCACCACCACTACTACCACCCATCAACCCTGGTTGTTTCTAAAGTAGTTATATCATACAAAGCTAGTCTATGTGGAAAATAAATTAAGGGGGCAATGCTGAGACTGGGCTAATTTCTTCCCATTTTTCTGTGCTGTGCTTTGTGTTTTTGGATTAGATTTCTGTAGCAATAGATTATCCGTTGCCGGCTTGCAACGGCCAGATCATTTCAGGGTGACACAGGAATTAGGGTTGCCAGATGATAATTTGAAAAAGGGTGGCTGATGGGTCTAAAAAGGAGGACTTTCACAAATCAAATGAGTTGTTTAATATAATTTACTTTATTTTAATCATATTTAGCTGAACTGCCAATTTCAGAAAGAAGTTATTGGTTTTGTAACAAATAAGTGTTATAGAAAAGGAGGACATGTCCTCCTTTAGGATACCATCTGGCAACCCTACACAGGATGGCCTTCATGGCTGCTGTAATGGTCCTTGGGCACAAAACCACACCATACTTTGCTCAGTCCTAGCATTCCCTTACCATGACCTATTAGCACCCCTCACAGTGTGGAAGTGGGGTTGGACTTTGAGAGGCACAAGTGGTTTGCCCATTTGGAGAGAATGTCTTGAAATTCCATACAATACGAGGCTTATGTGGAAAAGGAAATGGACAAAGAGCATGAGACAGATGCAGAGGATGGTGGAGAGATAACATCAAAAAATAGCAAAGCAAAGCAATCACACTTATATACCGCCCCATAGCATTTAGTGCACTCTCTGGGCGGTTCAAAAGGTAAGTAGCACTTTGCTCCCAATGTGCTGGGTACTCATTTTACCAACCTTGGAAAGCTGGAAGGCTGAGTCAACCTTGATTTCTGGTCAGGATCAAACTCACAACCTTATGTTTGCAGGACAGCAGCAGTGATGCACTGCAGCAGGTTCTGTCAGGTTCTGCAGAACCGGTAGCGGAAATTCCCCCAGGCCACACCCACTTGGTTGGCCATGCCCACCTCCATAGCCCATAATGCAGGATGTTTGGCCACACCCACAGATTTGGGTCAGCCCACAGGTTTGGCCAGCCCACAGAGTAGGTAGTAAAAAAATTGCAGTGCATCACTGGACAGCAGTTTAACCAAAAACACCAAATTACACTGGTGGAGGCCAGTAGAAGAACCTTGCATCTCCCTTGACACCCAAAAGGGTAAAAGAGGAAGTAAATAAGAAGAAGTTGTGTTGTTGTTTTTCCTACCTTATATTCTGCTAACTGAGGGGGGACACAATGCAATTTTTTCAACAGGTTGTGGGAACAAATTGAGTAACGTGGCTCAGATGGTTAACCAGTATTTGTGTGTGTTTTATTGTTTTCTAAGTATTCATACCTGTCAAGTATCTCGTACTGGCCAGGATTTTCTGTAATTTTGTGTCGCTTTTCCTTTCCCGCCCGGAGCCGCCGCCAACCCGTAATTTGGTGGCAAGGGGAAGTAGTCACTGCACATCTCCTTCTGCGCAGGTCCCTTCTACGCATGCATAGAAGGGTTCTGTGCAGAAGGGGATGCGTAGAAGGGTTCTACACATGCGTAGAAGCCTTCTACATATGCATAGAAGGGACCTGCGCAGAACCGTTCTGCACAGGTCTCGTATTGTCCGGAGCCGCGCTTGACAGGTATGTAAGTATTGTGATATTTCCTCCCGACCCTCCCCCCCCCAAAAAAAAGACTAGTTGAAAAGATGTTGTTTTTCCATTTTCCCCATCTTCCTTCTTCTGAAATCACTAACCAAACTCACTCTGAAATATATCAATGGACTTTGATCAAAACATTTCTCTGGAATACTTCCAAGGGTAGCACAGCACAAGCCCAGACAGAGGATAACACCAGCCTGAAGCTTTGGCACCGTCACTTTGTACACAAAAATTCAAAGAGGATCCTCAAGCTGGAGAACATAAGAACAGCCTTGCTGGAACAGGCCAAAGCCCATGGAGAGTCACAACCTTGCCACAAATATCAAGGTAAAGTCACGTGATGCAAATAGTATAGCTAGGTGTGTAAACTGTATCACAGAAAAAGGTTCATTTTTGTGTCAGAGATTACTCTGGGTTGAAAGGATTTTTGCAGGGGATGCCTGAATGAGGCTTCTTTCATGTCCCCCATCATGCAACTCTTGGGAATCAAACCCGTCTTTCCAGTCTCCAAGCCGACCTTTAATCCCACTAAGGACTGAAAGAAAGAGCCCAACATGTCTGGATCTAACACACAGTGACCTGTGCAGGCGAATTAATGTATCATCACAAGGGCAAAACTGATATATTTTAATATTTGTGGATTATGGTGTTTTTTTTAAGGTAATGCGTCGCCTACATACTGAAAGAAGAGTGAGACACATGAGATGCTCAAGAAGTACGCGGCTATGGTGAACTAGTTTAAAAGGAAATCCCAGGCATTTCGGGTGGCTGAAGGAGGTGTTTACCTTTTACACTACACTCAATCTTTCTTGAAGGACCAAGTCATTTGCCCAGGAGGAATATCACACTTACTCCTGAACAGAATGGGATGGCTGAAAGGAAGATGAGATCATTTTGGAGATGACAAGATGCATTCTTGCAGGTGCAAAGCTGCTTAACAGGCTTGGGTGCAATGCAATCATGATTGCAACGTATCTCCAGAACAGATGATCAACCAAAGACATCAGAACAACACTATTTGAATTATAGCATGGCATCAGAGTCTGTGGAAGCCTGGTTTATGCCTACATACCAAAACAGAAAAGGCACAGACTGAACTCTAGAACAGAATAGACTACTGTATTTTGCTTGCTGCTTTATAGCAAAGGCTATAAAGTAGTCAACTCAAAACACCTGAAGTCAATGTGAGACATGTGGTTCCTTTTAATGAACAAAGGAAATCTGATAAAAGAAGCACTGAATAACTCTGAAGACCAAGACCACTCTGTTGAATCTCTCCTGGGCAGAACGGTGCCAATGCAATCATAACCCGAGTCATAGAGAGGGCAGGAAGATGGCGACACACAAGCGGAGCAGTGCTCCAAAAGAAAGGGACAGAGATGTTGAGGCTGTTGAACTGGAAGAGACACCAATTTTACAACACGCTTCAGATCCAGTCATCGGGCACTCATCATTGCCCAAGAATGGTGTACTGCCTCATTGCTGATAAATGAGCCAGCATTATCACCTCCAAAGCGGAGGACAATCATGGGCCTATTTCAGTTAAGTTCTAGGTTTATTCAAAATCGGATGTTGCACTGAGCTAATTTTAATGAGCAATATTAGTTGAAGTCATTTGGGAGGTAATGCTCTTCCCTATGTACAAGGAAGCTTCCTAACAAGACTTTTATTGGCAATTTAGGAGATAATATCTCAAGCACAGCTAATTTTCTTTACAGGCAATTAAGTCTCAGTTAACCCCTGGGCAAAGCATTATCTGGAGGGCTTACCTGTATGGGAAGTTGTGTCTACCTGGCCCACCTGCCTTTTCACTTCCCACAATGTCTTAGAATGATTCTCAGTCGGAAGCTGGTGGAGCAGAAAAATATGAATGGATAAGCATAGCCAGAGGCTGGAAAAGTTATTTTTTTCCTAGACAGTAATCCTTTCAGTTACCCAAGATCCTCATTACTGATGCTAACTCTGTGTTTGTGAGCTTTGTCTATGCTTAGATGTGGATGACAACTGCCTGGGCAGCCTTGTGCAAATTGGTAGTATTGATGCCACCAGATTTGTGCGTCTGGTACCAGAAAAGATACACGCCCCATTTTATCAAATATTTTAATTACAAAGCAATTCTTAAATTTGTTGCTGGTGGATGTTGAAATGTAATGTTTTTTAATCATGGCTTACTCTTGAATAGCTGGATGAATAGTTTAGTGCAGGCTTTCTCAATGCTTTCGGGTCACAGGCCTGACCACACCTCCTGGGCAGCTGATCGGTCCGGTCACCTGGTTCCACCCACCCGGAAGCAGAATTAAAATGTGTGCCATGCATGTGCAGAATGCATTTTGCTGCATTCTGTGCATGCGCAGCACACAGTTTTTCTGCTTCCAGGTTTGGCGAGGGCATCACGGGTCTGATGAAATGGCTTTGGGAGGCAGGTCTGGGTCCCATGGGCCGTAGGTTGAGAAAACCTGGTTTCGTGAGTTAGATATCTTGTTGCAGGGTCACAAACGGAGTTTCCCACTGTACTTTGTAGGGGGATAGTCAATTTTTATATCTTTGGGCAAGCTGCACAATCCCAGGCTATAATAATTATTGCTACCTGTATATATCATTATAGCATCTTCTACAATGCTGATTATTTTATTCTTTTTTATTTTATAATGTTTGTAACCTATTCTGATAATTGGATAGACAAATAAATAAACTCCTATCTATCCCAGTGTTACTGGATGGATAATTCAGTGAGCATGGTACCTGGCTGTAGAACCAAAAGTCAGGGGCTAGATTCCCTACTATGTTGTCTAGCTGCGCAGTTGAGTCCAACCCTTTGTGACTCCATGAACCACTGCACACCAGGCTCTTCTGTCATTTGCCATCCTCCGTAGTCTGCCCAGATCTATGCCCACAGTGTCAACAATGCCATCTAGCCATCTCATCCTCTGCCGCCTCCTTTTGTCTTCGATCTTTTCCAGTGAGCCCTCTCTTCTCATTTGGTGACCAAAGTACTTGAGTTTCAGCTTCTGCAGTGATCTTATATCCCAAGAAGGTGAAGTCTGTCACTGCTTCCATTACTTCCCCTTCTATTTGCCAGGGAGTGATGGGGCCGGATGCCATGATCTTGGTGGTTTTTTTATGTTGAGTTTCAGGCCAGCTTCTTTCACCCTCATCAAGAGTTCTTTAGGTCTTCTTCACTTTCTGCCATTAGTGTCATCTGCATATCTCAGGTTGTTGATATTTCTCTCAGCAATCATAATTCCAGCTTGTGCTTATTCCAGCCCTGCATTACACATGATGTACTCTGCATATAAGTTAAATAAGCAGGGTGACAATATGCAGCCTTGCCATATTCCTTTTCCTATTCTAAACCAATCAGTTGTTCCGTATCCTGTCCTAACTGTTGCTTGAACCACATACAGATTTCTCAGAAGACAGGTGAGGTGGTCTGGTACTCCCATCTCTTTAAGGACTTGCCACCGTTTATTGCCACACAATCAAAGGCTTTGGTGTAGTCAATGAAACAGAAGTAGACATTTTTCATTCATTTCATTTCATTTCATTTCATTTCATTTCATTTCATTTCATTTCATTCATTCATTTGATTTGTATGCCGCCCACTCAGCATATGCTGACTCAGGGCAGCTCACAGCATATCAAACAAAGATACAATGCAGTAAAACAATAAAGTACAAAATATCACCATGATAACATACAATAAACACTAATACTAAAAGTATTTTCTGGTACTCCCTTGCTTTCTCTATGATCCGGTGAATGTTGACAATTTGGTCTCTAGTTCCCCTGTTTCTTCAAAACCCAGCTTGTACTTCTGGAAGTTCTTGATCTACGTACTGCCGAAGCCTAACTTGTAAGATCTTGAGCATGACCTTGCTAGTGTGTGAAATGAGCACAATTGTATGATAATTTGAACATTCTTTGGCATTGTCTTCTTTGGAAATGGTACACAGACTGACCTTTTCCAATCCTGTAGGCACTGCTGTGTTTTCCAAATATGCTGGCATATTGAGTGCAACACTTTAATTATATGTTCTTTTAGGGCTTTAAATAGCTCAACTGAAATACCATAATCTCTACTAGTTTTGTTGTTAGTTATACTTTCTAGGGACCACTTGACTCCACACTCTAGGATGTCTGGCTCGAGGTCAATGATCACACCATTGTGATTGTCAGGAACATTAAGATCTTTTTTGTAGAGTTCTTCTGTGTATACTTGACATCTTTTCCTAATCTCTTCTGCATTTGTTAGGTCCCTACCGTTTTTGTCCTTTATTATGGCCATTTTTGCTTGGTACGTTCCTTTGATTTCCCCAATTTTCTTGAAGAGCTATCTAGTCCTTCCCCTTCTGTTGTTTTCCTCTATTACTTTGCACTGTTCATTTAAGGCCTCCTTATCTCTTCTTGCTGTTCTCTGGAATTCTGCATTCAGCGAGTGAATCTTTCTCTTTCAACTTGGCTTTTTGCCTTCCTTCCTTCTTCAGCTATTTGAAGAGCCTGATCAGACAATCACTTTGCTTTCTTGTATTTCTTTTTATTTGGGATAGTTCTAATTGCTGCCTCCTGTATGAATCTCAATCCATAATTCTTAAGGCACTCTGTCTGTCAGGTCTAATCCCTTAAATCTATTCTTCACCTCCACCGTATATTCATGAGGGATGAGTGTCCTAATTGTTTTTCCTATTTTCTTCATTCTAAGCCTGAATTTGGCAATCAGTAGTTCATGATCTGAGCCACAGTCCACTCCAAGTCTCGTTTTTACTGACTGTATAGAGCTTCTCCAACTATGGCTGCAGAGTATGTAATCAATCTGATTTCGATGTTGGCCATCTGGTGATGTCCATGTGTAGAGTCGCCTCTTAGGTTGTTGGAAGAGGGTGCTTGCTATGACAAGTGCATCCTTTTGGTAAAACTCTGTTAGCCTTTGCCCTGCTTCATTTTGTACTCCAAAGCCAAACTTGCCTGTTATTCCAGTTACCTTTTGACTTCCTTCTTTGGCATTCCAATCTATGATGATAAAGACATCATTTTTGGTGTCTGTTCTAGAAGGTGTTGTAGGTCTTCATAGAACTGGTTGACTATGGCCTCTTCTGCATCAGTGGCTGGGGTATAGACTTGGATTACTGTGATGTTGAATGGGTGCCTTGAATTCAGACTAAGATCATTCTGTCATTTTTAAGATTGTATCCCATTACTGTTTTCCTCACTCTTTTATTGACTATAAGGGACACTCATTTCTTCAAAGGGATTCTTGCCCACAGTAGTAGATATAATGGTTCCCTGAGTTAAATTCACCCATCCCTATCTACTTTAGTTCACTGATTCCCAAGATATCAATGCTCAGTCTTTCCAACTCATTTTTGACTACGTCCAGCTTGCCTTGATTCATAGATCTTACATTCCATGTTCCTATGCAATATTGTTCCTTACAGGACTTTCTTTTCACCATCAGATCCATCCACAGATGAGCATCCTTTTGACTTTGGCTCAGCCCCTTCACTCTTTCTGGGGCTACATGTACTTGTCCTCCACTCTTGCCCAATAACATATTGGAAACCTTCTGACCTGAGGGGCTCATCTTCTAACATCATATTGTTTAGCCTTTTGATATTGTCCATGGTGTTTTCTTGGCAAGAGTACTGGTGTGGGTTGCCAGTTCCTTCGCCAGTGGATTCTGTTTAGTCTGAGTTCTCCACTATGGCCTATCCATCTTTGGTGGTCCTACACGGCATAACCCATGGCCTCATTCAGTGGTGGCGAACCTATGGCACATGTTGCCATGCATGTCATTACCCCAGCACAGAGTTCACCACACCCCTCTGCCCAGCAGCCCAATGAGCACACTTCCTCCCTCCCCCAACACAGAACTCATCCCGCCCTTCTGCCCAGCAGCCCAATGGGTGCACTTCCTCCCTCCCCAGCACAGAGTTTGCCTCACCCCTCCGTTTGGGCAATCGGTCTCTAAAAGGTTCACCATCACTGTCCTCATTGAACAACACAAGCCCCCTTGCCACAGCAAGACAACTATGCCTCCTTTGAAAATAGCCAGTCTGAATAACCTTGAACAAACTTCATAGGCCCAGAGTATCGCAGAAGAAGAGAATGGTAACCCATTTCTGAGTACTCTACACTTAGAACACTCTAGAAACAATTGCTGTGTCAGAATCAACTCACCTGCATGTGATTGTTGCTGTTATTATTCATTACTCTTGAATAGGTAATTACCATTCAGAGTAGTGTTTCCAACTAAGTCAGGTGAGATATAAACAAGCAAACAAGCAAACAGACAAACAAGACATAATGGCTTTACAGAGGACATTCTCCTAGTGGAGATGAAAACTGCTGAAACTCAATTGTTGATATAGATCAACATAGCTGGGTGTACATCTGGACTTTTTTTTGAGGGTGTGACTGAGTGAAGTGACACAGTGAGCAGCTGCACATCAAAATGTACCACTAAACCACTACTCAGCCCTGCCTATGTCGCTGCTCACACCCATAAAATGGGCCACCCTGGGATATGTGCTTAGAGTACACTCAACAACACCATTGGGTAAACCAATGGACTTTCAAGTTTCTAGGCCACTTGTTGTCACTAAAGTTGGTCAGTCTCTCTTTCTTTCTCTCTCTCTCTCCCCTCCCCCACACACAAACATACACACCCCTTTTCTGTAGCCATTCCTCTTCCATTTTGTACAATCCTCTTGCACTAATGTCTGCCTCTTTTTTCACTGGTTACGGTAGGCAATAATGATCTTTTTTGCGAAAGCACTAACTGAATAGAATCTAATTAAAACAACACAACGAAATGAAACATCTGGTCTCAGGAAATAAAGCTTTCACAGTTGGGAGCAAGGAGATAAATTTCAAATGACATGTTAGTTGGCAAGAATTGCCTTATAGGAGCAGATGATGAGGCACAGATGGGGGGGAAGGGGAGAAGATTGTCTCAGTTTGTCACTGGAGAGATTTTGAATGGGTGTACTGTATTTGTCCCAGTCTGGTGGGCATACCGGGAGGCATTCCCAACAGACCCTCCCGCACTCTTCCTCACATTGTTAATTTTGGTTCTCGTCTGTAATGAGTCTAGGAAACTAATATTTAATGCTGATTTTGATTTAGAGGAGGAGGCAAAAGGGACATAGCCTTAGTGTGGCAAAAGGTAGAAGAAACAAAAGGGACTGCGGTTAAGATGTTGAACTTGACGACTGGAAGGTTGGCAGGGCAGCAGTTCAAGACCTGAGTGCAGGACGACGGAGTGAGCTCCTGTCTCTGTCCTAACTCCTGCTAACCTAGCATTTCGAAAGCAAGAAATTACAAGTAGATAAATAGTTACCACTTCGGTGGGAAAGATAAACGGCATTCTGTGCACTTTGGTGTCTAATCACATAACCATGGAAATGTCTGTAGACACAGACAGTGCTCTTTGGCTGTAAATGGAGATGAGAACCAAACCCTAGAGTTGAACACAACTGGTTTTTAAGCAAAGGAGACCTTTACCCTTACCCTTACTAGAAGAAACAAAACACACACAGAGAGAATAATACTCATCAATTAAATTTGTATTGTAAACTTTCTCAGTTGGGTGGGCAAAATTACATTTTTTTGGATTCAGACCTTGGAAAAAGGACATTTTGGGCCGTAACCAGTGATGGGCATGAGCCGGATCGGACCAGTATGCGCGTACTAGTAGTAATGGGTAGATTCAAGGACATAGGCAGTGGTGGGCATCAGCAGGCTCGCACCAGTTCACCAGAACCGGTAGCAGAAATTATGGCTGGCCCCGCCCATCCAAGTTTTAAAATAAAGTAGTCCTAATTTGGGTGCAATGCAGGGCTTTCCCCCGGCCAGGGCCACCATACCATGCCCACAGTGTGGTAGTAAAATTTTTGGGAGCCCACCACTGGACATAGGGTTAGCACACTTGGGGGTTTTATGTATTTATGTATTTTATGTATTTGTATTATGAGAAAATTGGAATACTGTACCATATTAAAGAGAATAATTTGAATATATATAAAAGTAGAATGGTTAAAAGATTGGATACATTGAAATGATTAATTAGTATTAATTCTTTTTATCTATTATTACTATGTAACTTTTGTACTGTTTTATTATTGTTTTTTTATTATGTTAAAAAACTTCATAAAATTTATTTTTAAAAATAAATCAATTTAAAATTTCATGTGATATAAAGGTTGTGAATTAATTCCATATGTGACTGCTTCCACACACACTCACACACAAGTGGCTTTTGGTAGATTTTGGAGCAAAAGCCAGGAATAATATTCTCACCAGCCCTTTCCAAATAACAGTTGTGCCACAGTGAAGAGTGACCAATATTTGTGGTGGTGTTACACCTGTCACTCTTTTGTGTTAAAGCTCTTTGGGTTTTCATTGTGGATGGTATGTCTTATCTCATTTTCTTCTTCTGTTGTCTCACATGCTTTGAATCAGCTTGGAGGCCTCTTCAGCTGCTATGTAAAGCATACACTTTTATATCCAGATGGTGTTACCAGCTCTTGTGATGGCTGTGTAAAGATGGCCCTTGTTGGCTGTATTCTGTGATGTGAAATGAGTGTCTACCCAATATCACCCCTTGTGTATACCAGGTTCCTTGGTATACTCAGAGCGTCATGGCAGAAACCTCTCAAAACCCCTGTAACTATTCAAGTTGTTCTGGAAGAAAGTTAAGGGTAAAGTAAGAAGCTCACAGCAGGCCCAGTCCTGCCCCTACGCAGACTCAGATAGTTGCCTCAGCTGTTGGTAGACAGTGGCTCCATTTTCAGGGGTTGGAGGTACGGATCCACTCTGGGTTTCCATATGCACTTATGCAATGTGTTGAATGGATTGTGCCATTTGTTTTATGTTTCTTAAGTTCTTGCCCACAGATGCACAGAGACACCTACATCTCACCCACCTGGAACAAAGCCTGTCTCAGGCCTCCTTCCTGTGCAAAAAGTAAATTGCCCCAATGCTTCTGGGGAGGCCTAGTTCTCTATAGGAGACATGTTCTTGCTGCCTATTAGCCTCTATATAAACCACCTCCAAAGATCTACACCTCCTACAAAAAACCTAGTGTTGAGTTAGTTCTGGAGGCAGAGCTCAATACCTTTGGTAGTTCCTGTAACCTGCAGAGTAAAACCTGTTATGGATTCACAGCACCCCAGAAACACCAATCCCATTCCAAGTTGGCCTCAGCTGGCAAATATTACATGGTATGGAAGTAGTGGGACAGCAGTTTTCTGGCAGACATTTCCACCCTCCAGCAAGCTTGCTGTCATCTTATCCCATTAGCAACAATGAAGATCAATTGCCATTCTGGTCAGTGTCTACAGGTAGCATTTGGCAGGCCCGTGCTGGCCCGGTGGGATACCAGGCCATGTCGCCGTGTACCCCTACTTATAACTTAAAGGGCCAGGCCACCTCGGCAGTTTCTACTCTCCCTTCAGTGCCTCTTGCTGGGCTCATCAAGAAGCACTTTGGCAGCGGCATGGAGATAATAATAATAATAATCTTGTGTTGTTTTTCCAATCCAAGCCTTATTATTATCTCTGAACCGCTGCCGTAGTGCTTTGGACTTTCTCCTATAGGGTGGAGGGGAGCCTGGTGAGAGGAGCAGAAGCAGAAACTGCTGAGGTGGCATGGTCCTTTAAGTTATCTATACCTATAAGAATGGGTTGGGCCGTGCGTATCCGGAATGCGTGTCCACACATGTCCAGCCCATCCTGTAATGAGCAGGCCACACTTACCTTACCTCCCAGACACCATCACCGCGAGGGTCCGTGAAACTGAGAGTGGGGCCAATGCCCCACAAATGGGGAAAAAACTACCCTATCCAGCATCCTCTGCGCCGCGGCATGCTTCAGCCAATCAGGCATGAGGATGCAAACGCGAAGGAGGCAGGACAGCTGGCATGCACAAGAGGGGAAAATTGCCAAATTGCGCGTGCTTTCCCCCCCTCAGTAGCAGCTCTCTGGCGGCACTAAAAAGCCACCATCCCCACTGCTGCCATTATTATTATTATCCCAGCAGAGTTCGCCTGGCAGGTCGGCCAAGGGAGAAGGAGGCAGAGAGGATAGACCCGCAACATGAAGGGTCTCTCTGGCAGCCCTAAAAAGCTGCATCGCCACTGCCGCCGGCCTAGTAGAGTTTGCCCGGTTGGTTGGCCTGGGGAGAAGGAGGTGGGGAGGCAGCTTTTTATAGGGCCGCCGGAGAGAACTTTTGTGTTGTGGCTGTATCTCCTTCCCACCTCCTCCCCAGGCCGACCTCACCGCAGCCACCATTCCTGCCACTGCCACCCCAACGGAGTTCGCCCGGCAGGTCAGCCAGGGGAGAAGAAGGTGGGGTGGAGAGACCCACAACACGAAGGGTCTCTCCAGCGGCCCTGAAAAGCCGCCTCCCTGCCGCCGCCACTGTTCCCGCCACTGCCGACCCAGCAGAGTTCACCAGGTAGGTTGGCCAGGGGAGAAGAAGGTGGAGAGGAGAGACCAGCAATGGTCTCTCCAGTGGCCTCTTTCCCTTCCCTGCCTCCCCCCCCCCATGGACACTGGCAGGGAAGGGAGAATGAAACATGTCTGCCTCCCTCCCTTCCCTGCCTCCCCAGCTCCCCCACCCCACGCCGGCAGGGGAGGGAGAATGCTTCCCTGCCTTCCCCTCAAACACCAGCAGGGAAGGAAGAATGGAACACATCCACCTCCCTCCCTTCCCTGCCTCCCCACCCACCCCCCAACACTGGCAGGGGAGAATGGAAACCGTCCACCTCCCTCCCTTCCCTGCCTCCCCCCCCCCCGAACACCAGCAGGGAAGGGAGAATGGAATGAATCCACCTCCCTCCCTTCCCTGCCTCTCCCCCCTGGCAGCGCCTCACTTGCCACCGGTCTCCCCCCCTCTCTGTGTGCATGTGTGTGCATGTGCGTGTGTGCGTGTGTACGTGTGTGCATACATGCATGCCTGCAACCACCCCAACACAGAAACAAAACCTGTCTGGCAAGACCGGGCAAAATAGCTAGTAAGTTATAAGTAGGGGTGCACAATGACACGTCCCGGTATCCTGCTGGGCCAGCACAGGCCTGGCATTTGGAGGAGGGGGCATCTTCTTTTTTTACCTGAAGCAGGAAAATGTATTTGCTGTCCTGGGAAGTCTGGTCTCTGTGACTTGAAGAGAGAACTAAGAACCCTTTACTTATGTCTGTAAGGGAACAACTGAGGTCCATGTGGGGAGGCCTTAGTGAAGACCTTTTCCAAACAGACTTTTACACCGGGCGTTAAACCTAGATTCTCTCTGGGATTTTGATTAGTGTACTTTTTGGCAATGTTTTTAAGGCTCTTCCATTTTTAGATGACCATTTTTATTATGCTATTGGGTCTTTAACTGTGTTTTAATGTAATAATATATTGTGTTTTTAACTTCCCCTGTGTTTTAATTTTTACGAGCCAGCTTGCAATCCCTTTTGGCAGAAATGCAGCACCAAAATTGAATCAATGGATAAATAATTGTGTGAAATAGAACAAGATTTAATTGTGGGTTTCTTGTGCCTGTGTGCATGCAGCACACAATAGGGTGGTGGAAGTGCTGAGATTCAAGGTAATGCTGAGAATCAGATAGGAAGCGCGCTAGTATAGGGTGAATTGTGGGGCTACCAGATCAGGGCTTAGTGAAGCAGCTACTGTGGGTAGGAGATCTGGAGCATTAGGAAAGTATTCAATCTTGGTTTTATGGCATTTTAAAATTTCTTCTGAATGTTCGGTTGCAGTTACCAAAACAGCTTGGCTGGTCATGGATCTGCGGTGCTGTACCTTTGGGGGCAATGATCCCATTTCCTGTTCTACTTCAAACAGCAGAATGTTTGGAGTCATCCCCGCTCCAGACCCATTCCCTGGGGAGTCATCTGCCCTTCAGCTACGCTTTCTCATCCCGAGGTGTGGAAATGGGCATTGAACTGCTTCTCCTTCCCTGTTGCACCCTCTCACACACGTTGACACCTCTAGTACCAGAGTCAATCTTTGAGAGCTATATCTGAGAGGCATTTCCTCTGCCACTGGAAACCGTCATATTGTGCCCAAATGCAAAATGAGTGTAGGAGGAACTCTGATTCCCAATGGTCATGGAGACAGAAGAGGCCATGCCGGATGGACTGGCTGTGAAGGTGCGCCTTGATAAGGCTGTGAAGGTGCGCCTCCTCAAGGCTGTGGTAGTCCATTGCAGTCCTGGTGTTAAATCCTGCTTGTCTCAATTCATATTTGCCACAGGAGATGGCTCCCATGATCATACTGTGTGGATCACTTCATTGCAAGCTGGGATCCACTTTAAACAAATTCACACTAATGGGATTTTTCTTGCTTCAGGAAAAAAATATGCATTCTTGGATATGAGTTGCAGCAGCTGCCGCTGCTAGCTGAGAGGATAAAAACTGAGAGACATGCATGATAAAGACTAAGATACACTGAAACATAAATCTTTTTGAAACAGCTGGCAAGTCCACACTATTTAATTGCCTCCACTTATACTATGGGGAGACATATAGGGGATGAAGAGCACTCAAATCAGAGTAATCAAGCGTGTATGCAGGAATTTTTCCAAGACCAAGCTAAAACTGCATAGAGGTATATTATCATAATCGGTATGCATTGTACCCACCACTGGAGCACAGCATCTTTGTCTTATTTGACCTCACAGGGTAAAGTGTGAAGGATGGCCACAGACCTTCTAAAATGCATTGGACCTATTAAAGGGATGGTGCAATATAAATATAACAAGGTAGTAGATAAAATAAGTCAAGGAGACTGCAGTGGCTTAGTGGTTAAGACACTGAACTTGATCACTGGAAGGTCGGCAGGTCAGAATTTTGAGACTTGAGTGCTGCACGACAGAGTGAGCTCCCTTCTCTACCTCAGCTCCTGCCAACCTAACAGTTTGAAAGCAAGAAATTGTGAGTAGATAAATAGGTACCACTTTGGCAGGAAAGGTAACAGCATTTTGTGTTCTCTGGCATCTAGTAATGCCTGCCACATGACCACGGAAACATCTACAGATGCAGACAGCACTGCCTCCTTGCCTGTAAATGGAGATGAGTTCCGGCCTATAGAGTCAGATATGACTGGCTTTCAAGCAAGGGAGATGCTTTACAGCTCTATGAAAGAGAGCATAGAGAGGACCCATAGTGCTTCCCCAGTTGTAAAATAAATTTAGAGAGAGAGTGATATGGAAGGCCAGACCTGTTGGCAGTCAGAGAAAACAGTATTGGCTAATATGGATGAATAACTTTGATCTGGTGAAAAACAATATCCCCTATTTTCAATACTATTTGTAGATATCTTTACACCTCCCTTTGGAACATGCCACCTTCCCATAAAAGACAACACTCTCCAAATTCTATTTATTCTCTTTTATTTAATTTAAATATATATATAAAATATGAAGAAGTCTTCACCCTGCTATAGGGCACAGCTGCGGTGAAGGGTGAGGAATACTTCTGGAGAGAAGGCATGACCCTGACACATTGAAGAAACAACCAAGTGCCATGTTCCCCACTCCTGATAGTTGGGAGGACCTCTTGCTTCATCGGGGAATACAGGTGTTCTGTAGGTAATGACAGTGACGGATAACTGACAGTCCAGAGGTGTGAGGGTGGGAAGCAGTTCTCCATGGAAATGGCAGTGGTGATACCTCATCCTGGCTTCCCTGCAACTTGACCCATTTGCAGGCATAGCTCCAGTTGTTGGACAGAAGAGCTTGGCTCTGATCATGCCTCCTTGATTGTTCTCCACAGACATCATACAGTAAACGTGCCTCCAATCTCTTTAAAGAGGTGTACGTTCTGCCATGTCCAGCCACATCTACTTTGATACACATGCTTCCTTGATAAGAGTCCACATAGCAGATACACCCAAATATATGCACACATATAGACAAATAGATGTGTAAACACCTGCCTTGCCTGGTACACACAGATAAATGCACTCTCACAATAGGCTCTCAAACAAGCATCGTTGCAATAATACAGACCTAATTGTAAGAGTCACTGGAGAAGATTCGGGATCACAACATACTGTACAAAGCTCTGCAGGAACTGATGCATGAAATGAATGGGAAGGCAATAAGATGGAACCTTAAGAGTGTAAGGTAGCATTAGGATGCTTTCTGAATCATCTACTGCAATGGGAGAATATCTGAATTTGTAGGGAGAATAGTCGCCAGATGTAAATAGCATAACCTGCACAAGGACTCTAGCAATTGCAGCCCTGTGTTTTGGAAGATCCTTTATGCACATAGATCCTTATGCTGTATATGGATTTAGCACACTAACCCCAGACACCAGACCACCTATGGGCTAAGTAACTCTATCCTTTCACCAACACCACTCTCGCAGGCCTCCTCCCTGAAGGTTACATTAAAACATAATGAGATATATTTGGGGTCTTTCGCAGGTGAGAGAGGCAAGGGTCTATTCAGGGCTGCTGGTAAATTTTCAGCACTGCTATTTTGCCAGCTAAAAACTCACTCCCTTTTCAAATTGCCATCCACATTATGTTCTCCTCCATCAGCAATCATCACAGCACAGCAGAAAAACATAACACCTTAATGTGCCCATGCCCCCCAGAATAAACCATGCTATCATTGCTTCAAGGGAAAAATGGGCAGCTTGGCTTGGCTTGACTGGGCTGGGCCTTTCTCCCAGGTCCAGTTTAAGCATCTGGCATAATTTGGTAGCTGCCTTCGAACCTCTCAACATGCATGACATACATCCAACAAGCTCCCTTGGCTTGGCTTATGCTGCTGCTTCAGCAGCACAATTCTATAGAAGCCAAGTGGCCAATCATCTCCAGTTGGTGATGAGCTTTCACCAATTAAAATTTACCCATCATGCAGTGCCACTGAGTGCCTGACACAATGACATAGCATTAAAACACTGTGAGGCACTGCATTGTGGGAAAATTAGAAGGGAGGCTTCTTGGTCCCATAAGATGCAAGCACAGGGAGGATCCAATAGCTGGTAACAAGAGGCCTATGGCCAAATCTATACCTATAAAATGGTGCGTTAACCATTGGAATGTGACAAAGGATGTTGCATCAGGCCCCACTAGCCCCGTCCGAGCCTTTGTGCACTCGCCCGAACAGGGTTCGCAGGTAACTGTCGGGTTGAAATTTTCAGCCGGGGGGGCAGGAGCCCCCCGGACGCAAATGAAAAAAGGGAACTTCATTCCCAATGTTCCTTGCGCTGCACCACGCCACACCAGAGCCAACCAGGCTGAGCGGTGTGGCAAAAGGAACGTTCGGAAATGTGCCGCGGCCAATCGAAAAAAGCTGCAGGAAAAAAACCGCTGCAGTAACCAAACACGCGCATGCAAAACTACAAGCCCCAGCGTTCTGCATGCCATTAGCGCGCAGAATGCTGAGGCAGCCAGCGTGTGAAAAATAAACAAAAAACACCCCCCCGCGCCGCTGCCCTTCCTTTCGACGGGCCAGCCGGCGCGCGAAAAATAAACGACAAAAAAACACCCTGCCGCCGCTGCCCTTACTTTCGACGGGCCAGCCATCGAGCCTGGCCCGTGGGAAAAAAAGACACCCCTCACCCTTTTCTTTCCACGGGCCAGGGATCAAGCCTGGCCTGCGAACCCCCCCCAAAAAAAGACCATCACCCCGCCCTTTTCTTCCCACGGGCCAGGGTTCGAGCCTGGCCCGCCAAAAAAAGACCCCCCACCCTTTTCTTTCCACGGGCCAGGGATCCAGCCTGGCCCGTGAAAAAAAAAGACACCCCCCCAAAAAAGTACACAAAAACATTCATAAACAGTCACAAAAACAGTCAAAAAGAAACACAAAAACATCCAAAAAGTAACCACAAAAACCTCACAAAGACACCCCCCAAAAAACAACAACAACAACACAACCCCTCCCCCCCAAAAAAACCCAGAGAGCTTACCAGGAGACGTCTTCACTCCATGACGACCGGAACTCAACTGAGAAAATAATGAAAATACTTACCGGAAGCGACACCCAGAGGACAGAAGAGAAAAATTGTAGAGAGGAAGAAAAGCTCACCATCCCCACCCAGAGGCCACAAGAGAAAAAAACATTCAAAAATATTGAAACTAATAAGATTAATTCCTAAATTAATCAAATAAGTTATCAAAACATTCAAAAATATTCACACTAATCTCAAAAAATACCCAAGAAACCCAGAAATCACTTTTCACTCAAAAAACCAAAAAACCAAAAAAAGAAAACAAAAAATAAAAAATGCGTAAAAATAAAGATTTAAAAAAACAAAATTAAATTTTAAATTAAAAAAATTAATTTACATTAAATAAATTAACTTAACATAAAATTTGCATAAACATAAAACAAAAACCTTCCAAAACCAATTTAAAGAGCCCGGCACTGAAGAAGCCAGCGCGCAAAAAATGAAAATAAAACACACACTGGGAGCGCAAGTCCACCGCAGGCGGACACAGTGCCTCGAAGCCACAAAATCACAAAACCTTTCAACACCATTTAAAACAGCCCAGTACCATTGGTTCAAGAAAAAAAACAAATGAAATCCTTTACTATCCAACACAATTTTACAAAGCCCGGCACCACCGGGCAAAATATGCTAGTGTCCACCTAAGCCTGAGCCTGGCCCTACCCTGCTTAGAATAGAAGTAAGCGCTGGGCCAGAGCCTGGAAAAACTACTTTATTGGACTACAGCTCCATTGGTGGACTCTGCTGGTTGTGATGCAGAAAACAATTTATTAAGATCAGCTCAGTGATTTAGATATCTGGTATGGAGCCAGAGGTCATGAGCTCGATTCCCTGCTGCTGTACCTCCTGCAAGGTCAGTGTGTGTAGCCTTGGCTAAGTTGCAGAATCATGGTTTGACCCAGCCAGAATTGATGGCAAGTCTGGCCAGGTTATGCTGCTTGATAACAGAGTAGACATACTGCCAGCAATTCAATGCCGATCAGGTGGTGGTTAAGTAACCTGACAACCCTGAGGACTAATGGCCTTGGGTGGCAAAGTCCACAGGGAAGGGTGATGGTCCCCAAGTAGATTGAATCCCACTTAAACCCATATTGATGGAGGGCAGCAGGACTAAGATTCTCCAGGCACCCCATACATAAGAGGCAGGTACCAGGGATCCTAGAAGCATCAACACCACCAAGATACTTGACTTGAACTATGAAGTACCAACAGAGGGGGAAGAGGAAAAGGCAGGACTTAGAGAAAAATATGAGCTGGCTTTTCAGGCTTTGTTAGAAGAGTTCTTGAAAGGGGTGGGGTGGGGGGAGACAGAGTAAAGCATAGCATTTAAAATCTTGGTATTGGACTTGGGGTGTCAAGGAGTATTGTCCTCAGGAAACTCAAAGGATGGCCCTGGGCAAATCACACTCTCTGAGCCTGACCTATCTCACAGAATTTTTATGAACACAAGCTAGGAATAAGAACTTGCATGTGCAGCATGTGGAATCATCAGAGGCAAGGAGACATAGGAACACAACAAAGCAGGAAAAACAAACAAACAAATAAAGGCAATGTATACCTTCAGTTTTGGTCGCAAGAGATGGGGAAGTATTTACTCTCTACATATGAAAATCTAGCAACTATTTTTCCTAAACCATATCTGTGCAAACAACTGCATAATCCTAATACTCTTTCTGGCTCACAAAGCTCACTCATACACACACATGGTAGACCTGCTCAAAAGCACTCACACTATAATTTACATTCAAAGACACCAGCAGATGCTGTCTGAAAAATGATTCATACCTATCTTATAAGCAGACACACGCATTCTAGTGCATGATACTATACACACATACTTTCTCTTTTACTTCCTAAACAACGTGGGAGAGCTGCTAGGCTGAACTCTCTTTCTGCTGCTCTTTCTCCTGGAATAGTGAGCAGGAGAGATACGACACCAGAAGCAGCACAATATGTACCTCTAAAATTAGGATCAGGGTGGTGTGGAATGATTCACTCCTGACTGTGCTGAAGATGAGTGGTTTTCCCCTTGGTCGTCCCCTATACAATTTTTGATTAATGATCTACATCTCTAAGTCTAACATGAAAGTTTTCCTCTGAACACATCTCTCACAAAGGTCCTAGAGACATTATCACTTTTGTTGAATGTAACTCATAGAACTTTTGAATCTACGCCTTCCATGGAAGCAAAGTTGCTTAAGTAGAAGTTGCTACTTTGGCAAAAGATACATGTTAAAATTTAAGCAGTTCACCAAGAAGCTACATCTTATGCTCCAATGTGATTTGCAAATTCAGAAAGTGAGCTAAAGCTTTGTTCACAATCCTGTTTGTTTATACCATGTAAGTAATGGACCATTATGTGCCTGATTCCTCTTTCCCCACAATTTATACAAGAGATGTTTACTATATCTTTGCACAAATAAAATGTCAAGTTGTTTTGAACTGGGCAATCTCCATGCTTGCATAAGTGTATAAGTGCAAGATGGAAATAGAACAGCATGTGTGGAACTCTATGCCTATGGAGCAGTTACACTTCACATTTGTTATTGGATTGTAGCCTTTGATGTCTGAACACCTGCAACTGATCGACACGTTCAGATTATCACGTGATTAGTGATGCTGCAGTGAATTTGAAAGTGCATGTGCTCATCACGACAGTTCCCATAATTACACATCTCCCATAAGGAAAGTCCAGAAATGCAGGCAGCTGAATCAGTTCATATCAACAAGTGAGGAACAAGTTTTTTGCAGTGTTAATGGTTCTTAATTGCCCAGCTGAAAACAAAATCACCCTAAAATACTTTGCATTGTATCAGGAATAACTTGCAACAATAGTCTTTCCCTGGAAAAATCCATTTCTCTTCTAGCTACTGTGAGGATTGCATCCATGCTTTGAATGAACAGGGGGTTGGAAGTATGTATGTGTGCATGTGTAGGTCTCCAAGTGTATATCTCCGATATGACTGTGCCTAATATTATTTTCTTAGGATAGTGCTTACTTCAGAAGTCCAACAAGACTTATTGTATTGTTGCCATTATTGTAGGGGAGGAATCAACAGGTAAACAAGAAACAACTGAAAGCTTAAATGCAGAAAGACAGCAAAGCAAGAACACCCAATACAAGTTGAAACTAATTAATTTTCTCTGACAGGTTAGGTTTTGCAGAGGCATGAAATTTTTGAAATGGTGGAAGATTCAAAAGTGATTTCTCACCAACAATTTTAAGAGCTGTCCAGAAACACAACAACTGAGCTGTCCTGTGTCATTGCCCTTGTAATCTGGACCATTTTGTTATTTTTCCAAAATCAACTGAATCGTGGTTTTTGAAAGTTACACATAAAGCAAAGCAATCACATTTATATACCGCCCCATTGTGCTTAGTGCACTCTCTGGACCAGAGGTTCACAACTTATGGCCCATGGGCTAGATCTGGCGTGTGGCGGCAAATCATCCAGACCACAGTGATGACCCCGGAAGCAGAAGCAGACACATTTACAACAGCCATAAACATGCCTATGCATGTGCAAACGTGCCTGCACAAACACACCCATGCCTGCGCAAATGCACCCACCACAGTTTACAGCAGCGTTTACGTCAGGGGGAACCATGTGTCTGAGTGGGCATGGTCCGGCCTGTGGTGCAAAAAGGTTGAGAACCCCTGCTCTGGACAGTTCACAAGTTAATCAACATTTTGCCCCCAACATAGTGGGTACCCATTTTACCAACCTCGGAAGGATGGAAGGCTGAGTCAACTTTGAGCCCTGGTCAGGACTCAAGATCAGAAAATATGTTGGTCACCAAAACAGCAACATTATGGCTTTCCTTGTTGTTGAGGCTCCCAAAAGTGTTTTCAAAGCTTATGAGATTTTTGAAGTGGGAGGCAGTGTACAATAAGCTGCAGGGAAAAAAAATCAAGGCCATGACATCATAGAAGAAGAAAGGGCCAAAATATTATCCAGGTCAGAGATCGACAAGATCTACTTTATTTTTTAGAATTCCAAGACTCACCCCAAGATCTACTTTATTTTTAGTAGAACTCTTAAGACCCACTGATTATAACCAGGTACAAAGGATGCACAAAAATTAAAGAATTCTGAGCCAAGGAAATTGTTCTGAATATTAGAAATTAATATTCTGTAGTATTTCTAGGCAATAATCCAGTCTTGATAACCCTTCATGATTTTCAAAAAGGAAAGTGGTACAGATTGACCCCAAAATAAATAAATAAATATATTTGACAATATATTTTAGTGCTGGAAAGAACAATTTACCAGCATTCCACTTTCCCAGAGAGTTCTCATGGCCGAGCAGGGATTTGAATTCATGTTTCCTGATTCCTGATCTGTCACTGGATTTCACAAATCAGCCTCTCATGGTTCAAGATGGTCAAACCACTGTTGGCCACACATAAAAGCAAGTGTGGGGCAGAAGCTGGCTTCCAGGTAGCCTGTTTTTGAGGCATTGTTCCCATTATTTGGCCCTCTAAACCAGGGGTGCCCAAACTATGGCCTGGATCCGGGCCCCAACGCCAATTTAGCCGGCCCACGAAGCCCTCGTTGCGCCATATTGGCTCATTTTACTTCCGCTTCCAGAAACGATGAGGGCTTTGTGGGCTGGGTGGATTGGTATTGGGGGCCAGATCCAGCCCCTGGGCAATAGTGACCGGCTCTCTGAAACACGTGACTGGCCCTTGGCCTGAAAAATCTGGGCACCCCTGCTCTAAACCATGGATTCCCAACCTATGGCCTGTGGGATGGCCCTGGCCCACAACACCATTCCAACCAGCCCATTGCCATCTCCCCCACACCCGGAGGTAGAAGCGGGCACATTTACATCAGCCATAAAATGCACCCACACATGCAAAAACACACCCACAGCTGACGTAAATGCGGAAGTGAGTGCATTTACCTCAGCTGTAAATGTGCTTACTTCTGCTTACGGGGGCATGTTCCGCCCTCTCAGCTGTTCTGGGGTGTTATCAGGCCTGTGGCACAAAATGGTTGGTCACCCTTGCTCTAAAACCTTTTGGATTTCAACTCCTAAAAGCTCCAGCCTGAATGGCCAATGGCCAAATATTCCAAGAACTGGAGTGCAAACAACTGGAGGATCAAAATTGAGAGCCATTGCTCTTGAGCAGGGGTCAGCAGACTTGGCTCTCCAGGTGTTCTGGGACTTCAATTAACAGAAGCACAAGTCAGCACTCCTGCTAATCAGGGCTTCTGGGAACTGAAGTCCAAGAACATCTGGAGAGCCGAGTTTGCTGACTCCTGATCTAGAGGACTCATCCCAACAGCTCGAGTCAGATGTTGTAGGAGGCATCCAAAGCAATCATATTGGTATGGAAAATGAAAGTTGACTCTTCTCTTCATACAGCCACATAACTCGACCCTTTATGTCATGATAGCGCACACAATCACACATAGCATTATCAGCACCTTCTCAACAGTACATTCAGATTTATACACAAAAGCTCCTTATTCAAACATTCAGAAATCTCTCTCTCTCTCTCTCTCTCTCTCTCTCTCTCTCACACACACACACACACACTAGTGTATCTTTTGATGAAATCTTTATGCCTAAACACATCCACATATTAAAACTAGAGCTGTCAACCAGTTTCTACATTTGTGCTGATTAACTACCTGGCTTTTGATCAGTGGACCAATTATATTTCAATATATTTTTGCATTACCTAAATCACAAATGGGCAGGTGCCTTTTTGAAGTTGCATCATATCCTCCCCTCACTTTTCATTGATAAACAACCACTCCCACTCACTGATAAGGAAAAGCCATTGTTTACACTTTCCCCCCCTATATAGAACACTAGCATATTTTGCCCGGTGGTGCCGGGCTTTTTAAAATTGTGTTGGATAGTAAAGGGTTTCGTTTTTTTCTTGAACTAATGGTGCTGGGCTGTTTTAAATGGTGTTGTAAGGTTTTGTGATTTTGTGGCTTCGAGGCGCTGCGTCCGCCTGCGGCGGACTTGTGCTCCCAGTGTTTTGTTTTGTTTTTTTGCGTGCTGGCTTCCTCAGTGCCGGGCTCTTTAAATGGGTTTTTGAAGGTTTTTGTTTTATGTTTATGCAAATTTTATTTTATTTTAATTTATTTAATGTAAATTATTTATTTTTAGTTTAAAATTTAATTTTGGTTTTTTAAATCTTTATTTTTACGTATTTTTTATTTTTTGTTTTGGTTTTTTGAGTGAAAAGTGATTTCTTTTTTTTTTGGTATTTTTTGAGATTAGTGTGATTATTTTTGAATGTTTTTATAACTTATTTGATTAATTTTGGAATTAATCTTATTAGTTTCAATATTTAGAGACCGCACCGTCCCAAGAGTGTCTGCCCGTCCAACCAGAGCGGACCGGAGAGGCTCTCTAATAGTGCCATCAGCTAGGGGTGCACATCTATCCAGCACCCGAAGGAGGGCCTTCTCCGGGTCCGCACCAACCCTCTGGAACCTCCTGCCAACAGATCTAAGACTTCAAAGAGAATTTCTGCCCTTCAGGAAAGGATTGAAGACCTGGCTGGCAGGGCAGGTGTGGGGCCCGAATGGGAACATGGTCCCCGCCTGCTGGCTTATGTAAACAATTAAGAACTCTCTCTTCTTCTTTTTATAGTGGGTGGGATGGGTGGGTGGGATATGGGTCTTTTAAAGTGGGTGGGATATGGGTCATTTAAAGTGTTTTTATGTGTTTTTAGAACTTGTTGTAATGCCACCCTGAGTCGGGTTCTGCCTGAGTGGGCGGCATATATAAATATGACTATTAAATTAAATTAAATTAATGTTTTTTCTCTTTTGGCCTCTGGGTGGGGGTGGTGAGCTTTTCTTCCTCTCTACAATTTTTCTCTTCCGTCCTCTGGGTGTCACTTCTGGTAAGTTTTTTCTTTATTTTCTCATTTGAGTTCCAGTCCTCATGGATAGAAGATGTCTTTTGGTAAGCTGTCTGGTTTGTTTGTTTTTTTTGTTTGTTTTTTTGGGGGGGTCTGTGTGTTTTTTCTTGTTTGTTTTTGGCTGTTTTTGTGTTTCCTTTTTGGATTTTGGATTTTTGTGTGTTTTTGATTGTTTTTGGTTTGTGTTTTTGTGTTTACTTTTTCAGGGGGGTGGCTTCTTTCCCGCGGGCCATGCTGGCTGGCCCGTGGGAAGGAAGGGGAGCGGCGGCAGGGGGGGGCTTTCCCGCGGGCCATGCTGGCTGGCCTGTGGGAAGGAAGGGCAATGGCAGGGGGGGCCTTCTTTCCCACGGGCCATGCTGGCTGGCCTGTGGGAAGGAAGGGCAATGGCGGGGGGGCTTTCTTTTCCACGGGCCATGCTGGCTGACCCCTGGGAAGGAAAGGCAGTGGTGGCGGGGGGTTTCTTTTTTTTCCCCGCAGGCCATGCTGGCTGGCCCGTGGGGAAGAAGGGCAGTGGCGGCCGCATTTTTTTTACTTTTATTTTTCACGCGCTGGCTGGCCCATCGAAAGGATGGGCAGCGGCGGCGGGGGGGGGGTGTTCTTTTTTTCCCCACGGGCCATGCTGGCTGGCCCATGGGGAAGAAGGGCAGCGGCAGTGGGTGTTTTTTTTACTTATAGTTTTTGCGCGCCGGCTGCCTCAGCGTTCTGTGTGCTAATGGCGCGCAGAACACTGGGGCTTGTAGTTTTGCCTGCGCATGTTTACTTACTGCAGCAGGTTTTTTTCCTGCGGCTTTTTTTTTGATTGGACGCGGCATGTTTCCCAACGTTCCTTTTGCCGCGCCGCTCAGCCTGATTGGCTCTGGCGCGGCGCAAGGAACGTTGGGAATTGAAGTTCCCTTTTTTTGTTTGCATCCGGGGGGCTCCTGCCCCCGGGCCGAAAATTGCAACCCGACAGTTACCTGCGAACCGGGTTCGGGCAAGTGAACGGAGGCCCATTACGGGCTAGTGGGGCCTGGTGCAACATCCTTTGTCACATTCCAATGGTTAACGCACCATTTTATAGGTATAGATACTCCACTACAGTATGTAGAACATAATCCACTATGCTGAAAGTAAAATGGCTTCAGATTTGGATCGACTTCAAATCCCGTGGGTATTGTGAAAGATGCTGATTTAAAAGATAAAGCAATGTCATTTTCACATGAGTACTGTCATTCCCAGCTCTGTTGTGACCTTTATTGCTGGCAGGAATTCCCCCAGAGGTTTCACCTTGCAATGAAAGCTATCTGCTTGTTTTGGAGGTAAATTGAAAAGAAATCCCATCCGCAGGAAAGAGAAGGATGTTACACCCATACGGACCATCCAGGAATAAGTTCTTCAAGCAGAAACCCCACGGATAAATCAGAGGGACAAATTTTAACCTGTGCTCAAAACTCTGCTTGATTGATCTGCAGAAAAATCAATCAAACTCAATAATCAAACTCTGCTTGATTGATCTACCCTAATTAGAACTCACACATTCTTTGTTATTATTGCTAACACACATACATCTCTAGTTACTCTCTCAGATAAACACTTTAATGAACATATAGGTCATTAAGGCCACAAGCATATATATATATATATATATAATGTAGCAAACATTCACTCTAGCTGTCATGCCACACATACATTCACGCTCCACCTATTTGTTTGGTTCAGGTATTGCTTCCTGTCAAATTTCTTTCTCTCTGGCTTCCCTTATGTACTTGTTTTGCTATTTTGTTCACACTCATCCATGCTTTTGCTGAGAACGTATAGTTTCATTTTCACATACACACTGGGAAATGTTACAGCTCAAGTTACACTGAGGTTATCGCATGTACCTCTCATTCTTTTCTGCTTCTCTCACACAAATTCCATGTTCAGCATGTTTTCACCTTAAACCCAAACTTCCCTGATTACCCTCAGTTCAACTCCAGCTACCATATATCCTCCCTGCCCTCTGAACTTGAATGCAATCCATCCCTTTTCACAATATGTTTCTGTGCTCTCTACACAAGGATGTTCATTTGGCTGGTGGGTTTTTTCGCTGGTAATACTGTTCCCAGATCCCCAATGGTCCTTTCTGTTGTAGAACAATTGGCACGATGCATAATTGGCACACAGATTAATATACTTTTCCTTTCTGCCTGGCGTGGTCAATGGGACATTTAGTGGCAATGCAGCTTAATGACTTTGTGGCTCAGCTCAAGGGTATGTAGATGTGTGTATGGGACAGAAACAGCAAGAGATCTATGGCTGCTATCAGAACCCGTACAGTCCGCATGGGAGCCATGGTCCACAGGGAAGTGATCATGTTGTCTGCATGGAAACCCAACAAAGGCAACAGGGTTCATTTATGCACAAAAGAGAGCTAATAAACCACCTTAAGCCATTTCTTCATTGCACTCTCAAAAGATTTCTCAGATGGTGTCAAAAAGAGTATAGATGGTGTGGGAAAGCAATATTGTTATTTTGACCGATCTCTGCCACCTGAAAGTCCTGGGAGGTTGAGTGGCTGTTGGAAGGAGAATATCTGTCTAGTGGAACCACATCCAGATTGAATTCAGAACCAGCAACTACTCCTCTATTGATCATGGAGGGGGGACCCTCTTCTGTCTCTTCCCAAGTTCTTCAGCTGCCACCCTGTTAGAAACCACCACTTCCTTTAACCTCCACCACCCATCCCCCAGTCCCTCAAACACCTATTCCTTCCTCAGCCGAAGTAAGGATTCTCATTCTGGAAGTTATAATCTGGACAGACCTTCTGAACCAGCTTGTAGTCGATGCTGAAGAAAGAGATGAAAATGCAAATTACTTTGAAAGGTTTGGCACACAGCCAAGCAGCATGGCTTTGCGTGTGCTCAGTGAAGCAGATCTTAGAGGGATCATATAGGCAAGGCTTGTTCTTGCGTGCCCGGTTGGTCTTCTCATACTCCACATGGCAATTGAAGGTCTTGGTCTCCTTGGGTTCAACCAAGGTGGACTGCTGAGGATGGAGATGCTGGGTTTGGATTGGGGGAACCAAGACATCAAACTCGACCACCTTTGTTGGTGGCACGATGCTCACAGAGACATTGCCTAGGCTCGAGGAGTTGTGGCGGAAGTACACACTGAAGGTACCATTAATGTGATCCACAATTTTGCCTGTCACCAGTAGACTAAACTTCAAGGTCTTGATGTTGAAATAGAAGTCTCCCCAACCAAAGATCTTCTTAGTACGGCCCGACTTCATTGAGGGCTTCCTCTTGGCTCGCTGGTTGAAGTGATCCATGGCTGTCTGGTTCTTGCTCCAGTCCCATGGATTCAGGGCACCACCATAGGGATCCAGCTTGGCTTTGGATGCCTCACTGGAAAATAACCGAGCAGGGGTGAGTGGGTGAGGTTTCAAAGCAGCACTGTAGGGTCCCGTCTTCAAGACATGTGCTGGACTCATCTCTAAGTAGTTTAGGGTCTTGGTCACATGGCCCTCCACACACAGGACCTATCAGAGAAGGAGAGAAGTGTGAAACCTTAAGTTATGCGGTATGATCCTTGACTTATCTGTACAATATGGTTCACTTCAATCCTCCTGCCCTGCACAGTATACATGAAAACCATCCGAATATCTTCTGGCTCAAAAATCAGTCAACCACATACAGCCCAGTACTCTTCTGGTTTATAAAGCAACATATTTTGTAACTTAAATGTTCTCCAAATGGGCACTGTAATCAAATACATCTGCATGCTGCTGTACAGGGAAACAATATTTTGCTGCAGGTGATGGTTACATGGTAAGAAATCCTAGTGCTCTGCCATTGATTTGAAATCACAGACACATACATGAATATACTTAATTCACACACCAGCATGCTTTGCCTGGGCCACAAGAGAAAATGTTTCCTTTACCATGGGGCAAAACAGCTTTCATCTGTGAGATCTACAAGATGAGTACATTGTTTTAATTTGTAGACCCTGGTGGTGGTAGTGGGACTTTGATCACAGCAGTAGAAAGTGAGTGGAACAAAGTTTAACCCACATTTAAGGAACTCTGGGCCCTCCAGATTGTTTGAGCTATGGCTCCCACCCTACATGACCAGGTGTTACTCCAAAACATCTCAAAGGCCCACAGTTCCCCTGACTTGGCTTAATCCTATACTGTTTCCCCTATCCAAATTTCTACTAACCTATCTTCAATGTTATTTTGTGACAAAATAACGAACTACCAAGTGATTTCTTTTCTTGAGCTCAGATTTGAAGCAGAAACCCCATGCATAGTCTGTTACGCTACATCAGTGATGGCGAACCTTTTAGAAACCGAGTACCCAAACTGAAACCAAAAACCTACTTATTTATCACAAAGCGCCAACATGGCAACAGGGGAGGGTGGAAAATCTCCCATTAGGCTGCTGGGCAGAGGGGTGGGGCAAACTCTGTGCTGGCAGAGGGAGGAAGCGCTCCCATTGGGATGCTGGGCAGAGGGGCGGGGTAAACTCTGTGCTGGGGCAACCGCATGGATGCCCACAGACAGGGCTCTGAGTGCCACCTCTGGCATGCATGCCATAAGTTCGCCACCACTGCACTACACTATCTCATTGTGGAACAGTAACAGAGGAGGGGACAGAGATGCACTGGCTTACTAACCAAGGACAAAATGGAGGATTAGCATTGAGGGCAATCAGATGGCTGCAAAGGCATGTCCCTGATCACATCGTAAAGAATTGCTTTGATAGCAGTGATCTCCCTTAGATCGTTCTGTATGGCAAGGAACTAAAGCTGCTTGTAATGACTTGGGGTGAGTCAATTTCCTCTTCCTCTTCCATTTCAATCATTTCCCAACCAAATAAAAATATATCCATGCTTCTGCCACACGTCTCGAGAGCTTCTCTCCATCAGTTTTTATGTGGTTTATCTGTACTTATCACTAGAAAGTTTGTGAATTTGTGTGTGCATAGGGATCCAACTCAAAACAAAGGGAAACTAGAACAGAGAAGGCTAACGTGATGCAACAAGCTCTTACAAGAGAGGTATTTTGCTACCAAGGCCATTTAGTAATTAAAATTTGATATTCCACTCACAGCCACCGAGAAACAAACTACGACATCCTTCCATTTCTGTAGAAGAGACAGGGACTGAATATATGTCAACTATTTCCTATACATCACGAGTTACATGGACAGCATATGTGCCAAGCTATATAGAATGCTTGCCCCATGGCACAGACCACAGGGCATGTAGTCACAAAATGGGAGGGAATATCTGGAGTTCAGGTTTGGATAGCACAGGGCTTGTCATTGTTGCCACTGATTGTTTGTTACACATTTGAAACAAGTGTTGCTAGGACAATCAGCAAAAACCAATTCGCAAAGAGTGAAAAGAATGTTAAAAGAGGAGAGGTGGACAACAGCGATAGCACTTACACTTATATACTTCCCCATAGTGATTAGAACACTTTCTGAGTGGTTCCAAATGTAATTAGCATTTGCCTCTAACAAGCTGGGTACACATTTTACTGACCTCAAAAAGAAAGACGGTTGAATCAACAGTGAGCCTATCAGGACTGAACTCAGATCATCAGCAGAGTTTAACTACTGCACCATGGATACATGAAAGCATGGGAGCAATTTTGCCACATCATCACATAAACTCCACTGAGGACACACTCACCCATGCTGTAAAACCACATGGTATGTTCATCCACTTGACAGTGCCCCAAACATCCGGACATTATTTGGTATATGTACTGTTTTTCTACTGAAATGAGGGTGGGGTGGGGAGGGAGAGAAGATAATGAGAAATGGGAAATATACTGGGACAAACTGTGCATTGTTTGGATATAACAAAAGTAATCACCTAACATGTGCATAAAACAGTACCATAGAGAACAGCACGATTACTAGTTGGATTCCCTTTCTTCCAAGTAATGGATGCAATGGGATACCCAAACTCTATCCTGATGGATAATCATTCTGTAGATGGAAAGAAGGGGCAGTAAACAGTGCTTTGATTCAGATCCAGCTTGCCCATTTTGACACAGGACACAGCCTCGGGCTGGGTTAACTCAGGTTTATTGCATCGTGGACAGAGGGAACATGAGGTAATGGCGGATCGATAGCTCTTTATATACGGTAGTAATACATTTGAACGTGGTTCCATGATAGCCCATTGGCTACTGTCTGCGTGACGTCATTGTGGGTCACGCCCTTCTTGTCCAGGTGTAGGTGGTGGCGGGAAAACTTCCCGCGCTGTTGCCTTTGATGAGTTTGGACCAAGGAGCTTGGACGCTCGCTGCTGCCAGCTGGTGGTCATTAGCTCGCGTCCACTTACAGGGTTCATGTGATGCAGCTGAGGGTTACATTGTTGCTATAGGCAAGGTTACATTTGTTCAGATACATTGTGGAAGGTAAAACCATTAGAACACAACACCCCTCCCCCCTAGGACGAGACACAGTCTCGAGCCCACGCTTAAACACACTCCCCCCCCTAGGAGACAAAGTCTCTCAGCCAAGATGGCTTATTTCGAACACGCTGGGGTCTCGATGCGGGCTGCCTTTCCCCGGGTTTGCTACCATCTCTTTGTCCCCAGGTTTCCTGTCCTGTAATTGGAGAGGGAGACTCGTTAGTGACTTGCCGCGGCTCTGCGGCGTTGTTGGAAGGTGTGCTCTTTCTTAGGGAGGAACCGGGGGCACTGGGGGCTAACGAAAACCCCCTCTTCTCGCTTGGATGGGTGGGGGAACACTCCTGAAAACCCCCCCGGCTCGCAAACTCAAAATCAAAATTACATTCGGGGGCAGCGGTCGCGAACTCCTCTCCCCCTTCCCCGGCCTCTGATAGGACTGGTGTATCAAAAGGGTATGAGTCGGGGCCGCTGCTTCTGCCTTCCCCCCTTGCTTGGGACTGTTGTCCGCTGCTGTCTCCCCCTTGGGTTAAGCGGGTGGGGGAGAACCCTAACGCTGAATTCTGTTGCTGAGCCCCACTGACTGGCCTACTCACTCGGTGCCTCAGTTGGTCTGCGTGCCTCCTCCAGAGGAGGCCGGTGTTAGTCTCGACTCGGTACGACACTGGCCCCGTTTGTTCTACAACCGTCCCTGGTACCCAGGCTGGCCCTGCGCTGGAATAGTTCCTGCAGTGAACAGGGTCGCCGGCGGCGAAACCTTTCGAGACTGCCAACCCTATGTTTTTCCCTTTATCCTCGACTCTCGTCGGGTCTAGCCTGGACAGGAGCGTGGTCAGTTTTCGCCGCATCAAGAGCTCTGCCGGCGAGTAGCCTGACGCTAAGGGGGTCACCCTATACACTAAGAGGAATTGGCATACTTGGTGATTCAGGTCCCCCGGGCCCATGCGCCGCAGCGCATCCTTTGTTGTACGCACCAGCCGTTCCACTTGGCCATTCGTGGCCGGGTGAAACGGCGCGGATGTGAAATGCCTAATGGCGTTTGCCTCCATGAATGCCCCGAACTCGGCGGAGGTGAAACAACTAGCGTTATCGCTGACTAAAGTATCGGGTAAACCGAACGTTGAAAAGACTCTCCTTAGCTGGCTAATTGTCGTGGCGGAGGACGTGCTTTTTACTGGAATAATCTCCAGCCACTTGGAGAACGCATCCACCACCAGGAGAAACATGGTTCCTCGGAATGGGCCAGCGAAATCTACGTGCACTCTGGACCATGGCCCCCTTGCTGTGTCCCACTCCCTATGCGGAAGACGGGCCGCCTCTGGTCGGGATCCCTGGCATGCCTCACAAGTGCCGACCATGTGCTCAATGTCCGCGTCCAGCTGTGGCCACCAGAAGTAGCTCCGGGCCAGCGCCTTTGAACGAACTATGCCCGGGTGGCTGACGTGCAGCAGTTCGAGCACCCTCGGCCGCAGGGACGTAGGGACCACCACCCGTTGGCCCCACAAAAGGCACCCCCTCTCTAGGGACAACTCTAGCTTTTTCCGAAAAAATGAGTCGAATTCTGTGCTTGGGGACGATGCCGGCCACCCCTTCTGTACCCACGAACTAACTTTCTCTAGCGTTCTGTCCTTGCCTGTCGCCCTAGCAATGTCGGCTGGTACTATTGGGGGTGCGTCTAAGACCTCAATTAGCAACACCTGGCGGTCTTTTTCTACTCTCGCCTTTTGGTCGTCCGACAAGGGCAAGGGAGATCTCGAAAGTGCATCAGCATGGCCGATCTCCTTTCCGGGCCGGTACTCCAACTCATGTTGGTATGCGTTGAGAAAAATAGCCCATCGCAGCATTCTCGGGGACAGGATCTGCGGCGTGGGCTTGCCTGCCGTGAAAATCCCTAACAGTGGCTTGTGATCAGTCACGATTTTGAACGGGCGGCCATACAAAAAATCGTGAAATTTTTTGGTTCCCGCTACTATTGCTAATGCCTCCCTGTCGGTTTGTGCGTAATTTCGCTCCGCTTGGGACAGGGACCTTGAATAAAACGCTACCGGGGCCTCCCTTCCGTCATCCAACACGTGGCAAAGCACCGCCCCCACCCCCACCGGGGATGCATCACAGACTAAGACCACCGGCCGTTTGGGGTCGAAATGCGTCAGGATTGCCTCAGATGTTAGGAGTTGCTTTAGTTCTTTGAACGCCCTCTCGTGCTCGTCACCCCACGTCCATGTCTCCTCCTTTTTAAGTAACCGATGGAGCGGTTCGGCCACGGACGCCTTCCGCGGGAGGAATGTATGGTAAAAATTGAGGAGCCCCAGGAAAGACTGTAGCTCGGTTTTGGATGTGGGGCGAGGGGCCTTCTTTATGGCTGTTACTTTGGATTTAGACGGCTTAATCCCCTCGGGTGTGATCCGGAAACCTAAAAATTCAACCTCAGTTTCATAAAAAACACATTTGTCCTTCCTTAGTCTCAACCCCGCTTTCTCGAACACGGTTAGTACTTTGTCCAATCTCTTTGCCAGTTCAGCCTCACTCCCCCCTGTTATCAACACGTCATCAAAATAAGGCAACACCCCCTCCAGTCCCTTCAGGAGGCGTTCCACAAGCGATTGAAAAAGGCCGGGTGCCGAGTTCACGCCGAACTGTAAGCGCGACACCTGGAACGCCCCTTTATGTGTAACTATCGTTTGTGCCGCGGCCGTGGCGGGGGTCACTGGGAGTTGCTGATAGGCTTGTGCCAAATCGAGTTTAGCGAAACACTTTCCCCCATTCAGCCTGGCTAAAAGGTGGCTGATCACCGGCACCGGGTATGCATTAGGGCGGATCGCCTTGTTAATTGTACACTTATAATCAGCGCAAATGCGCACCTCCCCGTTAGCCTTTAGAGCCGTTATAATTGGAGTTTCCCACTCCGCGGAATCAACAGGAATAAGAATCCCCTGGCCCACCAGTTTGTCCAGCTCCGCCTCTATCTTGTCCTTGAGTGCGAACGGCACCCTGCGCGGTTTGAGTCTTATCGGGCGGACCTCCGGGTCTAGGTCGAAGGCTACAGGGGGTCCCTTGAACTTTCCGAGTCCTTTCTTAAAAACGGCGGGATGCGCATCGCAAACCGCTTGTATTGGGTCCACCCCCACTGTATGCACTCCCCCTATGAACAAACCTAAAGGCTGAAACCACTGCGTCCCTAGGAGGCTACAACTTCCCCCCTTAAGGACAACTAGGGGCAGTTCCGCAGAATGTCTCTTAAAATTGACCCGAAATTTCCCGACCCCCAACACCGGAATGCTGTTTCCCTGTACGTCTCGTAGCGTGGACCTCAACGTTTTAAGTTTGGGCCGCACGTGGGGGTCGATTCTCAAGAACTCTTTCTGGGGAATTATAGAATAGGAGGACCCCGAGTCAATTTCCATCCTAATAGGGGCCCCTTGTACTAGTACCTCAACGAAGTAATGGGACTGTCCCGCGGACACGCTGAACACTGGGGCGTCGTCCTCGCTGTCGTCCGAGACGCGGCCCACGCCATCCCGCTTCCTCGTGGTCTGGGCGCCATCTTTGGGCCTCGCTGGACGGTCCGGTCTGGCCGCACGGTCTTGTGACTGCCTCCGGCTCTCCTTCCGTTTTCTGCATGCCTTGGCGATGTGCCCCCGTCGGCCGCAGGTGTAACACTCGGCTTTCCTGAATGGGCATCTCACGCGCTCATGGGCCGCTCCGCAACCATCGCAGCGTCGACCCCCCTTTCGGACCTTCTGGACCTCTTCGCCGTCGCTGCCTTCCGTAGACGACTTTGAGGCCCGTCGAGTTGCGTGCACCGCCTGTCCGGACTTCCCGTGCACCGAATTTGCCGCCTTGCCGGCTCTAGGACGCCACTCACGCCACTGGTGCATCTCGTCCACTCCGGCATTCGTGGACTCTGCGGCTTCCGCGGCCTCTACGACCTCTGCCAACGTGGGTGGCGGCTCCTTGTTCATCAAGCTGCGCTGCACCTCCTTGTCTTTCAGGCCACACAGCACGCCGTCCCTGAGGGCCATCTCTAAGATGTTGTCCCATTTGCAGGGGGCGGCGGCTATCCTCATGGCGGCCACGAATGTCTCAACCGACTCGTCCGGCGCTTGGACTCGCCTCCAAAACGCGCTCCGAGCGGGAAACATTGCCCTCGAAGGACTGAAGCGCTCTCGCAGCAGCTTCATGATGTCGTCCGCCTTAAATTCGCTCACCTTCTTCGGAGCTATGATGCTCACCAGCGTCCGCTTGGTTTCCATCCCGAGCATTCTGGTGAGGATGGCCCTCTTCCTCTCCTCGTCGTCTCCTTTGACTTTGAGTTCCACCAGTGCCGCCTGGAAGTCCATCTCAAGCAGCTCCCAGTCTTGCGGTTTGGTGATGTTGAACCCGCTTTGCGCCCTGGCTGTTCCGTGGGGATCCATCATCCCACCTTCGTCGCCAATTTGGTGTATGCAAACCAAGACACAGGACACAGCCTCGGGCTGGGTTAACTCAGGTTTATTGCATCGTGGACAGAGGGAACATGAGGTAATGGCGGATCGATAGCTCTTTATATACGGTAGTAATACATTTGAACGTGGTTCCATGATAGCCCATTGGCTACTGTCTGCGTGACGTCATTGTGGGTCACGCCCTTCTTGTCCAGGTGTAGGTGGTGGCGGGAAAACTTCCCGCGCTGTTGCCTTTGATGAGTTTGGACCAAGGAGCTTGGACGCTCGCTGCTGCCAGCTGGTGGTCATTAGCTCGCGTCCACTTACAGGGTTCATGTGATGCAGCTGAGGGTTACATTGTTGCTATAGGCAAGGTTACATTTGTTCAGATACATTGTGGAAGGTAAAACCATTAGAACACAACACCCATGCACTTGATTTCTAATTCTGCTCCCTTTTACATCCAGCTTGCCTGTGCTGCTCCCTTTTGCTGGAGGAAACAGCCCATTAGCACCTGATGCTTCATCCTAAGGTAAAGAGATGTATGCTGTCATCAGCATTTTTTAATCCAGAAAGCTGATGACAGGAAAGCTAGCAAGAGAGTGAACGAATGACTGATAGGTGACTGGCAGAGTTCTGCGAAGCCTTGATGAATGCTACACAAATTTCCCTCCCCTCTAGGTCCTCTCCTCCCTCCTAACCTTGATCACCTAGAAAGGCCTGGGGCCACTCAATACACTTGGGGAATTAAACCTGTGCCTTGTATATTTCTGTCCAACATCCCTCTGCGCAAAGCACCACAGACAGCTATCCCACATAAAAGATGATGTGTGGATGTGTGTGTGTGTGTGTGTGGGGGGGGGGAATAAGGTAGTAGAAGAGGGAATCAAACTTTACAGCAATGTGTGGCTTATTTCAATCTCTGCCCCCCCCCTCTACAGCTACTGGTATTTCCTGATTGGTTGGTTCTACACTGGCTACAGGCACAACACTGCTCACAGGTAAAGGGAAGATGCCTTGGGATGCTCATTAAAAAGGTGACGACTGAAGCTACAGGGAGATTTGCTGGCTTGTGACCCAGACAGCCAGGGGGAATAAGGGCCAAGGACAGCCCTAGGTGTAAACCTGGTTGGCTGATTAAACAAACACCCCCATTCACTTCTCCACATAATGACAATTCTATTTTCCTCTGAGTTTGGCAGGCAATGTGAGAGCTCACCTAACTCAAGAGTCAGAAAGCAACATGTTGCCAGTAATTAACTTCCCTTTCCCGAATACCAAAGATATAGGCATGTGACTTGAATAAAGAACAACATCTCCTTTTGTGGTGTTAATATCAAAATTACTCTTATTGTTACAGGATGTCTGGCCTCACCAATACAGGTGAAACCCGGAAAATTAGAATATCATGCAAATGTTCATTCATTTCAGTAATGCAACTTAAAAGGTGAAACAAATATATGAGATAGACTCATTACATGCAAAGCGAGATAGTTCAAGTCTTACTTTGTTATATATTGATGTTTATGGATTACAGTTTATGAAAACCTCAACCCCCCAATCTCATGTACCCCATAATCATCACATAATCTTATGTACGCTGTACACCATGATCGTCACAATTATAATGAATTAAGGCATGACATCTCATGCTTTGGATGTAGTGAGTCTATCTCATATATTTGTTTCACCTTTTAAGTGAAATGAATGGACATTTGCACGATATTCTAATTTTCCGAATTTCACCTGTAGATGGGAAAGGAATATCCACCAGGTTCATGTGCCGCCTCATGCTGGGTTTGTGTTATTAAGATGACAACATGAAGGCAGTGGGAGAAAATGTGTTTTGTACTACAAGGCAGCAGTTTACAGCATTCAGATTTCCCCTCAAAAAGTAAAAAAAAAGTACCAACAATAGTTACTCTTGCACAACAGGAAAGTAGCAAGTTGCTTTAAATAAAGGATAGCTAGGAGGGCGACTAGCCTGTTTTGGGCCGTATGTAGATTTGCACCTGTAATTTATTCCTAAGAGAAACCAATGATTCAAGCTTTGAACCTAGCTCTATCTACCTGGTTTCATTTTTTCAAATGAAAAAAGCTCAGCTTAAAGCTGACATCATATAGAAAGGCTAGCATCACAGAGCTATGAGATAGCCAAAGGTCATATTCCGAAAGATAGACCGATTCACCTGTCAGCAAACTCAGACCTCCTGCTTCCTGACCTACCTATATCATCTGGCCCACAAACTAAGCCATAGGTGTTTATGGACCTAAAAACAACACGGAAAGAACAAACAGTGCTGTCATTTCTAGGCATCCAAATGGTTTCTAAAAGGAAATCAATGATAAACATGTAAGTTTGTTTCTTAGTTATGCTACATTCTGTTCTGCCTGGTATGCACTCAAAGGCTATTTACCTAACAACCCTGACTACAGTAGTATCCACGCTGAGAGAGGGCAACTAGACCCTAAGGTCTCCCAGTAGATTACCTGGCTCAGTGGGTGTAGGAACCTGCATATCTGGCATTTCCAACCATTACTCTAACCCCGTGGTTCCCAACATGGGGCACATGCCCCACAGGGGGGCAATTTGATTTTTAAGGGAGACAATTCAAGAATGAGTTATTAACAGTGAGTGGCCTTTTAGGCTTCCTCCACATGAATTGTTCACTTTTTGAATAATAATTATATGTCACATGGAAGGGGGCATCAAATTTTAGAAAATACTGAGGTAGAGCATGGCCACACAAAAAAAGGTTGGGAACCACTGCTCTAACCCACTATATCCCACTGTCTCTCCCAGAAGTGGGTTGGCCTTCCCAGCCCCTTCATCTAGGAATGTCAGATCAAACTACAGTAAATCCCTGACTTACATATGCCTCAAGTTACATAAAATTCAACTTACATAATGATTTTTGCACTAAAACCATGTCCCAATTTACATAAATGTCCCGATTTACATAACAATTTCCAATGGGCTTGCTTCGAGTTAAGTAAAAAATTCATTTTTCCTATGGGGTTGTTTCAATTTACATAAATATCATTTTCCTATGGGTTTGCTTCGAGTTAAGTAAAAATTCATTTTTCCTATGAGTTTGCTTTGAGTTAAGTAAAAATCTGATTTACATAAAAGTCTACGGAACAAACTTTTTACGTAAGTAGGGGTTTTACTGTATATCCAAACCCATTTATTGCACGTGTACAATCGCAAGTCCTCCTCATCTTGTTTTTTCTCTCTGTGTGGTTTTTTTAAAAAGCTCCACAAAAGTTTTCACATAACTTGTATTTATTCTTTTTCTCCAAAAAAACAGTTCAAGGAGCATTTGGGAGCTAAGAAGTGGCGGGGGGGAGGGGGAGAATTCAGAGAAACACTCACTCCCGAGAATAATAGTGTCAAATTGCCTGTTAGTCCGAGAAGTGCAAATTAGGCTTGTTTGCTTTTTTATAAAATGCAGACCAAACAAAATCCTCCAGCAACTCTCCCTCCTTTTCTTCTGCTCTCCCTTTCCCCTGTTCATTATGTACAGTATAATGCTGCTTTAAATAGTATTCTCCTGCTAAAATCTGCTGCAGGAATGGGCCTCGGAAGTAAACTAACATATGCATTGGGCTGTTATGATCTATGGTGCCACAATAAATTGCTGTGAAAAATATATACCTATTATTATCCCTCCGAAAACAGGCTGCTCATGCCTTGTCCAATGGGAAAGATGCATAACCATACCTGTGGGTAATAAGAGGCAAGCATCCAACTTCTTGAAAAAGTGAAGGACTCACTTGAACTTGTATAGGAGTCAACAGTCCATCTGTTGCTCTACTGCTATCTCATTTTGTTTTGGGGGGAGGGGGTGCACACCAGACTACAGTTGCTTAACAATAAAGGAACATCACAATGTTTTGCAAACATGCCTGCGGGTTCTTGTAGATCATGCCTGACCACTAAGTCCAACCACTCCACAACTCTTCCTATCTCACTACTCCTACCTCAGCTCCTGTCATCTCCAGACCTCCTTCCTGTTCTTCCCCATCCTCCTTCTTCAGCATCTTTCATGTTCTGTTCATCTACCAATACTACCTTGGCAACCACAGATCGGTTAGGTGGCTATAGTTACCACCACGGATTTGAGATTAAGAAAGTGTTCAGATATTCTCCAAGTTCATACGTGTCTCTCATCCATCATTTTGGACCAGGGGCTGGGTCATGCTCTCTCAGTCAGCTTTGAAGTCTGGACAGCCATTTTGCCCTGCTTGCACGTGTGGTGGTGGTGGCCATTCTGTCCCAACAGCTTCAAAGGGGTGGCCATTTTGTTTCTTGACTGCCCTTGGAGGGATGGGAGGCCACATGAAATGGTGCTGTGGGCTGGAAAGAGGTAGGTAATTTGTGATCCTCCAGATCTAGTTGGAATTCTCATTATACCTTACCATTTTGCTTTTCTGGCTATGATCTGACATGCTTTCTGCCATGGGAAGCCGGGGATCAGAGCCTCCCATCTGCGCCTTCCTTTGGGCGAAGGCGGGTGAGCGCGCTCACCCCTGGCTTCCCCCAAAGGAAGCCGGCTTTTTAAAAAATGTGCAATAAATGTATTGCATAATGTTAAAAATCAGATAACGCTGGCACTCGTGGAACCAAGTTTTGGCGTTATCCGGGGTTTTGCTGTATACTGCACTTCCTACATAGTCAAGAAGTTATTTGAATGTCTCATATGGAAAGAGCTTTAGATTGCAAACATTCTTCACTTCTCATCAATGCATTCACACCATGAGAAAAGCATACAAACATGTGCTGCTTAGAAGGTGCCATATTCAAGATAAACTTTATTTTTATTGTTTGGCCGAATTAATTGGCACCACAGGTCGAGCCCACTGGCAGTAGTTTGGGCATCTCTGGTTTGGAGTAGGGCCCACCGTATCCCTTCACCAAAGTACGAGCCCAAAAATATTCAAACAGATTCCATGAAAAATCCCAGACAGGTTAAAGAGGAAAGGAATTAAACATTAGAAAGGTAGGGGGAAATGGGGTTTTCATCTTTTGGGATGATAGATCTATATAAAAAGAATACATTATCTAAAATGAATGGGTTGTTTTGAACCAAATGAACCAAAGACTTTTAAAAACCACATGCTAAGTGTAGACAATGAACAACATTTGAGGAACTGAATACAGGTGATAGTGGGGTGGCATACAAATTGAAAAATTAAATTAAATTAATATCAGAAAAGGTAGTAGTAATTAAAATATATTAAAGATTGACAGAATCTGAGGGGAAACAACAAGGGATCAGTTGGGAGATAGATTTAAGAGGCAATATCAAAGAGGTTGGAATGTATCATTTACGTAAGGATGTGAAGAAAATTTGGAATGTGGTCTTTGTAGGAATTGATAAAATATTGTCTCTTACTTTGGAAATGTGTCGCCGGTGAGACCCTCCGCCTCTCCCCGGAGCCCTCATCACTGGCCCGGGGATGGGAGGCAGGTGTGCGCCTCCACCCTCCGAGCCCAGCCTTTCTCGGAGGGCTTGAAAAGGTGCCCCTGAAGCCACCACCTCTGCCGCGGGGACCCTCCACCTCTCCCCGGAGTCCTCGTCACCAGCCCGGGGATGGGAGGCAGGTGTGCGCCTCCGCCCTCCGAGCTGTACTCTCCAAAACAAACTTTTTGTTAACTCTTATGTGGCTACGGGGACCTTGCTTGTGAGTGTTTTTGCAGACCTTGCCATATGTGGTGTTACCCTAATAGATTTTATTTATATTGTATCTATGCTATATATACATATGTTGTATTTGTACTATGATTGTTGAATGTTTTGTTGTCTGAATGTATATGCTATATAGTATTTATTTTTGCTGTAGCTGCCTTGAGTCACACTTGTATTGAGTAAGGCGGGGTATAAATTTGATGATGATGATGATGATGATGATGATGATGATGATGATGATGATGATGATGATGATGATGATGATGATGATGATGATGATGATAATAATAATAATAATAATAATAATAATAATAATAATAATAATAATAATAATAATAATAATAATAATAATAATAATAATAATAATAATAATAATAATAATAATAATAATAATAATAATGAGTTTCATCTGGAGGGCCACAGTTTAGCCACTCCTGGGTTAGATTCTCTCCAGGGAACTTTCCTCTTCCAAACCAAACCATGCTCCAAATTCGCAGAAAAGGTATGAGTACACAATAGATTTCTCACTTGTCACCAACCCCTAGAGCTACATTCATCTGGGTGTTAGGAGGCAATGGCCCCCTCCAACAATGCTACTTAGTAGTATCAAAAAGTCATTTGGGACTACCTGATACCAGTTTATAGCAATGTCTGCATTTTTTTTCCAGAGACCTTATATAATGAAGACATATTTCAGTCATCTCATCAACTTACCTGATTAGTTTGGGTCACTTCTAGAGCAGTATGGAAGATGCTTCTGCTGTCTAGTGCCATGGGAATCTCACCCTTGCACCTGGGATTATTTCTACCTATCTATCTCAGGAGAGCAAATGCTCAGCTCCAGACATACTGTCTGAACTTATACATTTAAGAGATTCAGACCAGGGAATCAATCTGCAAATTCTCATCTCAAGCAGCCCATTCTGTCACTGTCATTATCTTATTTTTGCTTGTTGTGAGATGAAATCTTATTTGCTATTCCAGGCTGGTGAGAAGGACAGATGAGCAAAGTGCTCAGATACTGGGCAGGAGGTTTAGCTATCCCAATTAGACCTGTTGCCTTAGAGTGCTTCATATTAGCCCGTCTTCTGCTCTATAATTGGCAGCCTTTAAGTAGAACAGAAGGGAGGCACCCAAGCAAGACAGTGAACTACCTGTAGATGATTCAAAGCTCTTAAAATGGCTATACCTGCCCTGGAACCCTTGAGGTGTGTTCTACTGTCACTTGTCTCAGTGCCAGGGGACATAGCCAAATGATAAGCCAAAAACATCTATTTCTGACCAGGGGCCATTCAACAATTACGTGATCCATTTTTGGGAGGGAAATTGACCCCCTCCCCCCATGCCTAATGCAGAACATATCGGTGAGGATTCTCGATGCTTCACACCCTTTGTGAAGAGATTGTTTGCAGGGAGGAATGAGGACATCTGGTAAATTCCAATAGTGTTCTTCTACTATCTTCTTTATAAGGATTAAGAGTCATTGTCATATCCTGCCAGGAGTACATCAAGATCATCTTCCCAAATCAGATAAAAATTCCCAGAGATCATTTTTAAACCTAAAAAAAGTGCCATGTTGTGAAACCACAACAGCTCCAAATGGATTACGTAATCTTTGACCTGACCATCCCCATCCCCAATGTAATTTTGTGTAATTCAGATGACAGACCCCCCTCAAGGATCACATAATTGTTGAATGGCCCCCTATTCTTTTGAGAGCATCAAGTTGGGAGTCATTTTTCAATCCAATATCCAGTCACCAGATGTGGACCTGCAAGAATGTCACAAGTTCTCCTTCTGCCTGAAGCAGGGAGCAAAATCACACCACCAGCAGCTCCATTTTGTAGGAGCCCCCTCATTGTCCTGGGCCACCATGAGCCCATCCATCATGCCCCCAACTTACACGTGGAAGAGAAGATGGGCAGTAGTGGCAGCAGTGAGATGACTGTACTCCACACATGCTGCAGAAGGTGAAGGCAACTGCAGACTATTGTAGCCAATAAAGCTCAGCTCTGAAGGGAACCTTGGAGCCAAGAACTGTGGTAAGTGGGGAAAATGGCTGTTCCATGGCACAGCCTAGTTAGTTAGCTAGTGAACGATTAACCCCTTCTCTCTCACTGCCTTTACTCCAAGGACGTCCTCAGAGGTTCTTATTAAAATGGTCAGCCGAGAAGCAACTCAGGCTGTGAAAATTTCATGAAGCAATGGGAATTTCCCTGTCTTTCTTTTAAACGTGCATGTGAGGAGAATGTTTAAATTTGCCTGTACTGCTTTTTCATTATTTTGCTGAAAGTAGAAGTCACACATTGGAGATTTTAAGAACTGGACGTCCGAAGAACCCCACGGTCTCCTCCTTCATTTCTTGGGGTGAGCTTCTGCTGAGCTTTTAGTCTGCTTGAGTTCTTACACACTCATCCATATCTAAAATTCTACATGTGAAACGGCAACATTGCAAGCAGTTTTGGCAAATGCAACCCCCATCAAAAGAGTGTTCTGTCCTCCCTTTTCAACACTTTGACAAAAAAGAAGTGTAAATGTAGAAGATCCTCCACTAACTGATTAATTAGTTCAGGCAGCCCAGACAGAAATGTGCTGCTACCACACCAATTTGGTCTCAGCATGCTAGAGAAAGAAGGAGGGTTTTAAAAGTACATTTGTTCTGAAGGAGCCTGTCTGAACCTTCCTGGTGTAGACATCAGACTAAAGAACACACTCCTATTCCATATTTTCAGAGGCACGCAATCTGCTGCTGTTAAGGGTACAATTGGACCCCATGGGACTCCACTCACTCTTCACAGAAGCCCAGCTGGTTCCCCAGCTTATTTTATATATTTATTTAACTTGATGTATACATCACATTTCTCCTATCAAATTAAATTCCAGGTGGCTAACAGTAACATGACTTAAACAGTTCTACTTAAAAGCATTACAACAGATAAACTGAAAAGAAGGTAATAATAATTTCATGTCAGAAATTATTCTGGGTTGAAAGAATTTTTGAGGGAGAAACTCTGCTCAGGGAATGCCTGAAGGAGGCTCCTTTCATGTCCCCAAGAGCTGGGACAGAGACAGGCGCTCAATCCGTCATGCAGTACCTGGGTCTTGAACTGCCAACTTGTTGGACTTCCAGCTAACAAGGTGAACTTCTTAACCACTGAGCCACTGCAGCCCCAATGAACAAGGTAAAGGCTATTGAAAAGAAAGCAATAGAAACAAAACCAGACAGACAGCAATAGTTGCAAAAACCCTAAAGGTCTCTTGTCACACAATGATGACTAGTCAGCAGGACAAGGGGATGTCAGCTCACACAACTTTTTGGCATGAGGTGCCCCCCAAGTTACCGCACATAGAATAGTTTCTGCTGGTAATATGGACATTGATCAGAAAATGTTCATTTGGGGCTTCATGTCTGGTCTATGCACGGAAGAAGGCCATAACAAGAGCAAAACCGGGATTGTCCCGGATTCAAGGTTGGGAAAAATTGTCCTGGCCAGTTCAATAAAAATCATGCTAAAGTCCCGGATTTTAAAAACTTACTGATTTTGTATTATAACACACCATTAAAATGGATTCAAACTCGCACCATCAAACGAGCGATTTCCTGCCACATTGGAGTTGGAGTATACCTGGAGACAAATGCAACATCTCAGAAGTACAACAGATCATCTTACAGTAAGAAATAACTATTGTAAATAAATTTATTTATATATTGATATATTTAATGTGAAAGTGTTTTATAGTTGTCATTATATTATGTTTTTAAAAAGGCTATTTTGTAGATAACCCGCCCATTTTTGTCAAGTATACTTCTTTTTTTTTTAAAAAAAATTTTTTTTATTAAGTTTTTAATAAACATACAAAAAAGAAAAGAAAACATTAACAATACATTAACAATACAATACACTAACAAATCCATAGTATCTTACTAACAAACATTACTGTATGTTAGCACATAACAATATCTATACTCATTAATTACTATTTAACTACCAAATATTGAGAGCCATTGTTTCAAAGTCCAAAATGATAGGAAAAAAAATTTTTTTTCTGTACTACCACAAATCTTTTTCACAAATAATAATCACCCTGTGAATATGTACAATGCCCGGAGAGTTTATTTTCTACTCAACTCCAAAAACTTCTTTGAAATGGTACTGGTCCTAAACTATCATTTGCCATAATAGAGTGATCCACGAACGGTTTCCATATATTCCAAAATCTATTCTCTTTTAAATTATCTCTTTTGACTTTAATCTCCCATGTCAATTTATCGTTCAATGCTAAACTCCACATTTCTTTATACCATTCTCCAATCTGTATATCTACATCATTTTTCCAATTTCTAGCTATACATTGTCTACCCGTTGTCAGTACAATTTCCAATAATTCTTTTTCCTCCTTGTTTAAACCCAAGCCTTCCACATTCGTTAAAAGAATAGTACCCGACACCAACTTAACACTTTTACCCAATATTTCACCAAACTCATTTTCTATTCTTCCCCAAAAATCCCTTATTTTTTTACAACTCCACCACATATGTTCGTATGTTCCATCAATTTCTTTACATCTCCAACATAACTTATCTCTTTTATTATCCATCTGGTAAAGTCTTAATGGTGTCAGGTACCATTGCCACAACATTTTAAAATTATGTTCTTTAATTCTTACAGACATTGTTCTCATAATCCTCTTTTTCCATTTATTTTTCCATTCAATCTCCCCGATCTTTATATTCAAATTTTGTTCCCACTTCCGTTTCAAGTCCTCCTGTGGATCTGCACCTCTATTCAGTATATTATAAAGCTTGCTTACAAGACCTTTAATACTGCTTTCCCCTTTTCTAATCTTCCTTACCAATTCCTCAAATTCCGTATGTATTCTATCTATCCCTATTTCTCTTTTATATTTTTTATTCCAATTGTCCACCTTTAACTTCTGAAACCAATTCAGATTTAATATCTCAAACATTTTTTTCCGCTCGGCATCAACATCACACGCTTTTAACCAATCCTTCAATAACAACGTCCCATTTTTATCCAATATTTCCATTTTTTCTTTGTCTAATTTTATTGGGAAACACATCATATCAGTCAATTCCAAAATTGGAGAGAGATTCGGAACCATATCTTTTTTTACCTTCTTCCACACCTCCATGAGACCTTTCATCATAAAATTATTTGACCTTTTCACCTTATCCTTCATTCCCAAAAAAATCAAGTTTCCAATATTTCTATACTCTCTCATTTCCAATTGTTCCCAAATTACCTTTTCTCTTGCCAAGATCTTCACAACATTCTTAACTTGAAATGCTCGGTAATATAATAACAAATTTGGCATACCCAAACCCCCTTTTTTCTGAGACCAATACCATAATTTCTTTGGAAGCCTAGATTTTTTACCTCCATTACAAAAACCATTAAACATTTTTTGAAACTCATTAATTTCTTTCTCTTTTAAGTGGATCGCTAGTGTATCGAATAAAAAGTTAATCTTTGGTAACAATATCATTTTACACATGGCAATCCTTCCGAACCATGACAGTTTTAACTTCTGAAGTTCTTGTATTTTATTCTTAAATTCAATTCTCAAGCTGTCATAATTCAATCGTTTGAGTTCTTCTAATTTATTTGAAATGATTATCCCCAAATACTTCAGCTTATCTTTGATTTGTATATTAAGTGTCGACACCGTGCTACCCATCTCGCTCGGTTTCAAATTGCACAACATCAATTCAGATTTGTCCCAGTTTATCTTTAATCCAGTTATAGCTTGAAATACTTGTAGATGATCTTTAATCCTATCCATCACCTGCTCCGGGTGCTTCACCATAAGCAATGTATCATCTGCATACATACTCACTTTATTACCCATAATCCCTTCTATATTTGAATCCTCCCTTATACTTTTAGCTAAAATCTTCATTGCCATTATAAACAAGATAGGAGATAATGGGCAACCCTGCCTAGTACCAGCCTCTAGCTTTACCACATCCGTAAGCTCCTCGTTTACTCTAACCTTGGCATTTCCTTTTTGATATAGTAAATCTATAACCCTGTTAAATTTATCCCCGAACCCATATTTTCTAACTATTTCCTTAACTGAAGACCACTGCAATGAATCAAATGCCTTAAAAATATCCAATGATAGTAATCCCACTTTTTCCTTTGTTTGATTAACATTGTCTATTAAATCTAATACCCTTCTAGTCAAATCCGCCATGTGTCGTCCTTTTAGAAACCCAACTTGATCAACATTTATATATTCCCCCATAAAACTATTTAAACGGTTAGCCAATATTGCCGTGAAGATCTTCGCATCTTGATTTATAAGCGAAATTGGTCTGTACGAATCCACTCTTTCCAAATTCTTACCAGATTTTGGCAAAAGAACAATTGTAGTGTTATACCATGAAGTCGGGATTGATCCTCCATCTAGTATATAATTATATAACTTCACCAATTTCGGGACCACCACCTCTTTAAATTCTTTGTAGAACTCTGTTGATAATCCATCATCCCCCGGGGCTTTCCCTATCTTCAATCCGTTTATTACCCCCTTAACCTCTTTATCAGTTATCTTTTCCTCCATTTTCTCCCTATGCTCTTGTTTTATCCCATTCCCTAACTGCCTCTCCAATATCCTTTTAAGCTTTTCCATATCTATTTCTTTCTTTGCATATAACACTTGGTAAAATTCCCTAACTATTTTACATTTATCACTATTCTTATTACACCGTGAACCTTGCCTGTCGACTAACACCCCAATTTCTCTTTTTTCCCTTTTAACCTTAGCTGCTCTTGCTAATAGTTTTGAGTTCTTATTACTAAATTCAAAATATTCTCTGTTTAAATAAATCAAATCTCGTTTAACTTTATCAATATCTTTACCCATTACTTCTGCCTTGAGTCCTTGTAATTTCAAGAGAATTTTTTTATCTTTACTTTTTGCGTGTTCTTCCTGTAATTGTTTTATTTCCCTTTCTTTTTCTATGTGTTCTGCTTTATACTTTTTATATTTGTGGCTTGCCAATTTTATGCTTTCCCCCCTAAAAACTGACTTCATGGTATCCCATACAATGTTAAAATTAACCTCATTATTATCGTTCCATTGCCAACTTTCTTTCCAGCTTTCCATAATTGCCTCTTTGCTTTTCTGATCTTTGAACAAATTAGGATTGTACCTCCAATTTCTAACTCTTTGAATATTTTTTTGTGCTTTCAATTCCAAATATACTTTAGCATGATCTGATTCCTTAATAATCCCAATTTCCGTACCTTCTATGTCCCCAATTAAGTTTTCCGACAGAAAAACGTAATCTATTCTCGAGTAGGTCCCATGTACATGCGAAAAAAGGAGTATGCCCTTTCCAAACCTTTAAACTCTCTCCACGAATCCTTCAAACCCATAACTTTCATCCATTTGTCCATCACCTTCCCTTTCACCCCCATTCCACTTCTAGCTATGTTTGTGCAATCTAATCCTGACCTAATCAGATTAAAATCACCAGCCACAATAGTTTTTGCAACATTTTCCAACTCCACTATTTTCCGAATTTTTTCAAGAAACACTGCTTGGTGGTCATTCGGAGCATAAATATTTACCAACAATATTTCCTCATCCTCCAATTTTCCTCTTAACAACAAATACCTACCCTCTTGATCAGCAATCTTTTTTTGTGATTTCAAATCCTAACTTTCTAGAAATCATAGTTGCCACCCCTCTTGCTTTGGATGTTCCAAACGCCATCTCGTAATGTTGCATCCAACCCAGATAAAGTTTATTCGTATCTTTTGATTTCTGATGTGTTTCCTGTAAAAATAAAATATCTGGTCTATCTTTTTTCAACGCCGAATCCAACCTCCGTCTCTTAAGAACAGAACCTGTACCTTTCACATTCCATGATATTATTTTAATACTACCCATAACCAAATTCTTCTCCCAACTTTAAACTCTCCATCGGGCGTGCCACCAACAACCCTTCACCATACCAACTACATAAAACACACACTTTCACTCTCCCCACCTTCCAACGAAAAGTCGCCTCTGTCAACCAAAGAGGGGAGAGGGGGGACCTGCAAGATGCGCCCTACTGCCGGCGCTATGCGCTATTTACCCATTCTACCTCTATTAGGTACTTAAGATTACTACTATCTAATGCTCATTGTTCCTTACCTATCTCCTCCTCCACCATGATCAAGGACGGCTCCTCCTCCTCCTCCCCTCGCTGTGGTGTTCCACCTGTTGCCCCACCAGACTCCTCCCTCCCATATTCCCTCCCCAAAGCTCCAGAATCCGTCATTTCCTTCTTAAGATTTTTCCATTCTTCCGAGTCTACTTGTACCAATCCCAACAAACTCAAATATTCCAATGGATTAGTGCCTTCATCAATAACTTGCATTCTTTTATCATAGAAAAAGCGCAATTGTTGTGGAAATCTCCAGTTATACCTTATGTTTTTACTCATCAATAATTTAGTAACAGGCCTCATCTTATACCTCCATGTTCTTTATTTTAATGAAATATCATTGTAAACTTCAACATCTGAACCATCAAATTTCAACGCGTCAGGACCAACTCGTTTCAGATGAGCCATTACTTTTAATTTATCTGCCCAATTTGCGAATTTAACCAGCACATTTCTTTGAACCACTCTCCCTCTTCTTGGACCCACCCGGAATACACTTACAAAATCCTCCTGAACAAATTCCTTCCCCATTTTTAAACCATTTAACCACTGAACCACCCTCTCTCTTAACAAATCCGGAGTGCGTTCCGGCACCTGACGGATCAGAATGTTCTGCTTTCTCATCATATCTTCCACAGCATCTATCTTCCTTTCCTGTTCCTCCAATTTTAGCTTGTTCTCCCGCACCACCTCCTGGGTCCCTTTTACTTCCTTCTTTACAGCATCAACTTCGGTTTGAACCAATTTCAGCATTCCCTCAAATTTATTCAAACTTAGGTCCACCTTTTTTGTATAATCTGCCAATGATGACATCGTCTTGTCTTGCCTTTTAAATATTTCATTTCTATCTTTCACCCTTGAAGCCTCATTTTTCTCAATTTTTTGCATCAACTTGCCAATTTCCACCATAATTTGAGTCTGATCCAATAGCACTGTGGGCGGGGATGATGACTGAGCAGATTCATCCATTGGTGCTTTTTCATTCTTCTTAGGCTTTACAACTTGTTCTTCTTCCTTCGCTTTCCCTCTTGTACCTTTATCCATAATAATGCAATATATTTCAAACCCACTGCTGCAGATCGCTGTAACAGTTTGTCAATGCAATAGAGCTTACAACACTGCAGCCATTGGTTTCACAGATACAGCAGGAAAGTTCTTATGTCAGCAGAAGATCCAAAAATTACTGCAATCCACAACGATAAAACAGAAGGAAACAATTCTCCCAGCAGGCAGTTTGAGAAAGAGGAAAGAAGAAAAAAAAAGAGAAAAAAAAGGGGGGGAAGAGCAATAAAAAATATTAATCCACAGCGAGTCCGTTTCCCCAAAGCAAATAATCCAATCAGGCGTCTTCCAATCACAGTGAAGGAGCTTCAGGGGAACAGTCAGCCCAAGTTTCTTCTTTTAAAAAAAAACCAAAAAAAAAAAAAAACGAGCCAACCGAGAGAGAAAAGAAAAAAAAAGGGGGGGAGACCAGGAGCAAGGAAAACCCGAAATCTAACCAGCTTGGGGACGAGGTGAGGGGCAGTATATTCCACAATAAGCAAACAAATATTTGCAATCCACACGGTGAAGGGAGCAAATAATCAAAACCACCTAATCCTTCCTTTGAAGTGGACAGTCAAAGCGCCATTTTCCAGCAAGTGCTTGAACTTGTGGGGAAAAGAAAAAACAACCCCTTTCTCCTTCTGAGGAGCGAACAAAGAAAGAAAGAAAAAAAACTTCCTCCAAGCAGCTTAAGCCGGGGAAACTCACAATCTTTCTCCAATAGTCTAGCCCAGACAAAAGTAATTAATCCACTTTGTTGTCAAAACATGGCACGGTCTTCTGGCGTGTAGAAAAAGAAAAAAACCACCCAAACACAGTCCCTTTCATTTTTCCAGGACCATCGCCATTACAAAGCAAGTTCTTGCTTTCAATCGTTTCTCCCCTCTTCCATTTCAGTGTCCGAGCTCCTTTTTTTTAAAAAAAAAAAATCCCAGCCGGCTTTAAGATTTATAGCTCCAGTCAAGCTCCAGTCAAGCACTTACATATAAATTACTTTCACGTCCAGCAGCTCCTTGCCGATTCCAAAGCCAGTTCCAAAACATGTCTCAGCAGTTTCACTGGTCCCATCCACGGCTCCTGGCAGAAAAGCCGCGACTACAGTCGCAGCTTCATCCACCAGAAAACCTCCCGAACTTCGACCATCCAGCCTCAAAAGATCAACAAACTTTTCAGGAAGACAGGCAAGGATCTTATCTTTAGAATTTACCACTTTAAAATTTCTCCCATCCACTCCGTCACATTATTTACCACTTTGTTTAGCGCGAGCGTCCGAAACTAGATGTTACTCAGCGGCCATCTTGGCCAGCCATACTTCTGTCCCGGTTTTGTTGCAGAGAATTATGGTAATTATGGAGAAAGTACAGAGGAGGGCAACCAGAATGATTAGGGGACTGGAACACCTTCCTTACCATCTAAGGCTGCAACGTTTGGGCCTTTTCACTCTTGAACGACGGCGTCTAAGAGGTGACCTGACTGAAGTTTATAAAATCATGCACAGTGTGGACAAAGTAGATAAGGAAAAACTGTTTCCCCTATCTTTAGTGTAAGGGACCAAAGACAATGAAACAGCCGAAGGGTTGGCTTAACACAGGTTTATTGCATGATGATCCGGAGGAACATGTGGTAATGGCGGATGGGTAGCTCAATATATACAGCTGGCTATACATTTGAAAGTGGCTCGTCGACAGACTATTGGTTGCTGCCCGCGTGACGTCGTAGGAAGGTCACGCCCTTCTTAACCAGGTGAAGAGGTGGCGGGGAATCTTCCCGCGCTGCTGAACCAGGTGAATCTGAGCCATGAGAGCTGGACGCTCGCTATTGCCATCTAGTGGTCACTAGCTCGCGTCCCCTTATCAGGTTTACATTGATACAGCTGAAGGTTATAATGTTGCACACAGAAAGGTTACATTGTTAACACATGGCAATGGTACATTGTTAAAGGCACAGCTTTACAGAACACAACACTATCGCACAACACTAGAACTAGGGGACACTCGATGAAACTTTTGGGTACTAGTTCTCAAACAAATAAGAGAAAGTACTTTTTCACCCAGAGGATTACTGGTCTATGGAACTCCCTGCCAGAAGAAGTGGTGACAGGTGTCAGTCTTGACAGCTTTAAGAAAGGATTAGACAAGTTCATGGAGGACAAGGGTATCAATGGCTATAATTATGGATACTTAAGGACAACCTCGGGGTTGGAGAGATAGGCAGGATATCTCTCAATGCCATTTCCAGGGAATCCTAAACAGGTGAAGGCATCTCCTTGGGAATACCCTGAAGGAAATGGTGAGCCACTGTGTGAGACAGAATGCTGGACTTGATGGGCTGTGGCCTGTTCCAGCAAGGCTGTTCTTATGTTCTTATGTTCTTAACTCTATTCAAACCTTACCACAACACTGATGCATTAAAGTTGCAATTTGGGCATGTTGGGATACATAATGGAAAGGCATCTAAAGGAACGCATATTGTCTCAGTGGACTGGCCTGAATGGATTTGGCATGGCAGTCAACTTAACATGTGACATCTGAGATACGTGAAAACAGATAGTAATAATAATGCAGTACAGTGGTACCTCGGATAAAGTCGCGGTTTTCATGCACACGTGATGCATCGCATAAAGTCCAAAACTGCTAAAAAATAGACGTTATCCAAGGTATTTGGTATAGGAACCTCAGATAAAGTCCGTTTTTTGGATGTTATCCAATGTATCGCCCATTTGATTCGGATAAAGTCCAAAATCGGATAAAGTCCAAACTTGTGGAACGGAGTTTGGACTTTATTCGAGGTTCTACTGCATCTTGGGGGCATGGAAGAGATTCAAGTAAACCCAGGTTATTTTGAAATTTTTCAATTTCCATTCTGTGGTAATAAGACTCAGCAACAACAAACCTCAATAGCCATCACTGGTACGGCCAGCATCCTTTCTGGCTTTTGCTTTCCTGTTTCAGATTAAGACACACTTTAAAACTGGTGCTTGCTATCAGCATCTCATGTCTGTTTTTGGTACCTTGCACCATTTCTTTCCCTTCCACCATAGTGCCTTCCTGTCTCAGCACTATAACAAAATGACTAATTGGCAGAAACAAGATATGACAAGTCTCCTCCAGAGAGCACCGCCTAATTTTAATCATCTGTAGGTTCAGAATTTTATTTTGATAGCCAGGGTGGTTGTAGTAGATGGAATATCAAGAAGACCGGGGTTGGGGACATGGGTTCACATGCTTAGTTATTATCATTGTATCTGAATTTTACATTTATGTAATTTATAGTTTATTCCTTATGTTGGTCAGGAGCCCTGGTGGTGTGGTGGTTAAACTGCTATACTGCAGCCAGAACATTATGAGTTCAATCCTGATCAGGAATCAAGGTTGAATCAGCCTTCCATCCTTCTGAAGTCAGTAAAATGAGTACCCAGAATGTTGGTGGCAAATTCTAATTACCATGTAAACTGCCCAGATAATGCACTAAGTGTTATGGGGTGGTATATAAGTGTAATTGCTATTGCTATTTCTTTCAATGAGTCTCTCTCTTGCTCCTCACTTTCAACCAGACAGAAAGAGCAAAAGAAAGGAGAAATTGTCTTGAAGTTAGTTATGCCTCAATGAGCTTTTGAATCTGCATTTTCTAGGTCTACCACTTTAATTACTACACCACACTATAATAATTTCGTGTCAGAAATTATTCTGGGTTGAAAGGATTTTTTTGCTGGAGAAACTCCACTCAGGGGATGTCCAAATGAGACTTATTTCATGTCCCCGAGATCTTTTCCCCACCAAAGTGGCCCCTATATATCTACTTGCAATTTCTTGCTTTCAAACTGCTAGGCTGGCAGGAGCTGGGACAGAGACAGGCACTCAATCCATCATGCAGTACCTGGGTCTCAAACTGCCAACTTGCTGGCCTTCCAGCTAACAAGGCAAAATTCTTAACCACTGAGCCCCTGCACCACACTGGACCTTATCCACAAACCTTGCAGTGGCATGGATGAGAGAGAACAAGAGACAGACAGAAAGAGACACAGAGAGAATCGCAAGAAAGAGTGGCCTTTGAAAATAGATATCTTTCATTGTATCCAAACCAATGGTGTTTTTAACAACTAATAGTTTTTAGTGTAAGGGACCAAAGACAATACAACAGCCGAAGGGTTGGCTTAACACAGGTTTATTGCATGATGATCCGGAGGAACATGTGGTAATGGCGGCTGGGTAGCTCAATATATACAGCTGGCTATACAATTGAATGTGGCTCGTTGGCAGACTATTGGTTGCTGCCTGCGTGACGTCGTAGGAGGTCACGCCCTTCTTGACCAGGTGAGGAGGTCGCGGGGAATCTTCCCGCGCTGCTGATCCAGGTGGCTTTGATCCATTAGAGCTGGACGCTCGCTACTGCCCTCTGGTGGTCACTAGCTCGCGTCCCCTTATTAAGCATACATTGATACAGGTGATGGTTATAATGTTGCACACAGAAAGGTTACATTGATAACACATGGTAAAGGTACATTGTTAAAGGCACTGCTTTACAGAACACAACATCCCTCCCCCCTAGGATGAGACGAAGTCTCTCAGCCAAGATGGCTTGTTGCGTGTGCGTGTGGGCCGTGAAGAAGGCTGCCCCCCCGGGGGCGTTATTGCTTCTTTGTTCCCTGGTCCCTTGTCCTGAAATGGGAGAGGGAGACTCGTTAGTGGCTTGCCGCTGTCTGGCGGTCTTAGGGGAAGGGAAAAACTCCATTGTGGGCAGACCGGGGGGCGTCGGGACTAACGGAAAACCCCTCTTCTCGCTTGGACGGGTGGGGGACCACTCCGAACCCCCCCCGGTTCTGAAAATAAAAATCTAAGTTGGTAGGGGTACCCGCATTTGTGGGGACTTTCCGCGAGATATGTATGGGGTCGGGTTCCTCCCCCTCGGAAAGATCCCCCAGGGTATCTACGAGGATATCCTCCTCCCCCCTTGGTGGGGGCCCACGGTCCCCTTCTCCTCCCCCTTGGGCTAAACGGGTGGGGGAGAACCCTAACGCTGACTTATTTCCTGCGTGAACCGTGTCCTGCTCATCGGAGACTCTGCGTCGGAGCTGGTCTGCGTGCCGCCTCCATAGGAGCCCTGTGCTGGTTTCCACGCGGTACGACACGGGGCCGGTTTGTTCCACGACTACGCCCGGCACCCAGGCTGGGCCTGAGCTGGCGTAATTCCTGCAATGCACGGGGGCGCCTATGCTGAAACTCTTTGTAACTTCCAGCCCGATGTTCCTTCCTTTGTCCTCTACCCTCGTGGGGTCTAGCCTAGTAAGGATGGTGGTCAGCTTCCTGCGCATTAAGAGCTCTGCGGGGGAGTATCCTGACGCCAACGGGGTCACCCTGTACCCTAGCAGAAACTGACACACTTGTAGGTTCAAATCCCCTGGGCCCATGCGCCGCAACGCGTCCTTCGTGGTGCGAACGAGGCGCTCTACTTGGCCGTTGGTGGCCGGGTGAAACGGGGCGGAGGTAATGTGCCGAACGGCGTTAATCTCCATGAATGCCTTAAACTCGGAGGACGTAAAACAACTGGCGTTGTCGCTAATTAACGTGTCGGGTATGCCGAACGTGGAAAAGAGCCTCCGCAAATGCCTAATGGTCTGGGCCGAGGAGGCGCTCGTGACTGGGATAACCTCCAACCATTTGGAGAAAGCGTCCACTACAAGGAGGAACAGGGTGCCTCTGAACGGGCCCGCGAAATCAATGTGCACCCGGGACCACGGCCCCTTAGCCGCATCCCATTCCCTGTGGGGAAGGCGGGCCTCCTCCGGTCTGGAGCATTGGCAACTTTCACAAGTGCCGACCATGTGCTCAATGTCGGCGTCTAGCTGTGGCCACCAGAAGTAACTCCGGGCCAGCGCCTTGGATCGCACGATGCCGGGGTGGCTGACGTGAAGCAGTTTGAGCACCCGCGGCCGAATGGAAGTGGGAATCACCACCCGCTGCCCCCACAAGAGACATCCCCTCTCTAGGGACAGTTCTAGCTTTTTTCTGAAAAATGGGGCGAACTCCTCCGCTGGGGAGGATGCGGGCCACCCTTTCTGTAGCCAGGAGCTTACTGTCGCTAACGTTTTGTCTTTCTCTGTCGCTTTGGCAATGTCGGCGGGCACTACGGGGGGCGAATCCAGCACCTCTATCATGAGAACCTGATGGTCCCGCTCCCCCATGCTCACCTGGCTGGGCGTTAGGGGAAGGGGAGACCTAGATAGGGCGTCCGCATGGCTGATCTCTTTCCCGGGCCGGTAGACCAACGCGTGCTGATACGCGTTGAGAAAAATGGCCCACCTGAGCATCCTTGGGGACAGGATTTGAGGGGTGGGCTTATCTGCGGTAAAAATGCCTAGCAGGGGCTTGTGGTCCGTCACGATGGTGAACGGGCGGCCATACAGAAAATCGTGAAATTTTTTCGTCCCCGAGACTATCGCTAATGCCTCCCTGTCCGCCTGTGCGTAGTTTCTCTCTGTTTGGGACAGGGACCTGGAGTAAAATGCTATCGGGGCCTCTCTTCCGTTCTCCAGCACGTGGCACAGCACTGCCCCCACCCCCACTGGAGATGCATCACAGATCAGAACTACTGGGCATTTGGGGTCGAAGTGGGTCAGTATGGCGTCGGACGCCAGGAGGCTTTTCAGCTCACTAAATGCCCTTTCTTGGTCATCGCCCCACTTCCATGCCTGGTCTTTCTTAAGCAGCCTGTGTAGCGGTTCGGCCACCGCTGCCTTCCGGGGAAGGAAGGAGTGGTAAAAGTTGAGCAGCCCTAGGAACGACTGCAACTCGGGCTTGGAGGTGGGGCGGGGGGCTTTCTTGATGGCTGCCACCTTAGACTTGGATGGTTTTATCCCCTCAGGAGTCACACAAAACCCCAGGAATTCAACCTCGGTTGCGAAGAAGACGCATTTGTCCTTGCGCAACCTTAGCCCCGCCTTTTCGAATATCGTCAGGACCTTCCCCAACCTCTTGGCCAATTCCGCCCGACTCCCCCCTGTTATTAACACGTCATCAAAATAAGGCAACACCCCCTCCAGACCCTTCAGGAGGCATTCCACGAGTGACTGGAAAATTCCTGGCGCCGAGTTCACGCCAAATTGGAGGCGCGTCACCTGGAACGCCCCCTTATGGGTGACTATGGTCTGCGCAGCAGCTGCGGCAGGAGACACCGTGAGCTGCTGGTAGGCCTGTGCTAAGTCGAGCTTAGCGAAACATTTCCCCCCGTGTAACCTGGCCAGCAGATGGCTGACTACCGGCACCGGATATGCATTCGGGCGGATCGCCTTGTTGATGGTGCACTTGTAGTCGGCGCATATGCGAACCTCCCCATTGGACTTAAGAGCAGTTACAATTGGAGTTTCCCACTCCGCAGAATCTACAGGTACAAGAATCCCCTGACCCACCAATTTGTCCAGTTCCGCCTCTATTTTGTCCTTGAGCCCAAACGGCACCCGGTGTGGTTTTAGGCGAACAGGGCGGACCTCCGGGTCCAGGTCGAAAGTCACTGGGGCCCCCTTGAATTTCCCCAGTCCCATTTTGAAGACTTCGGGGTGCGCCTCGCACACCTCCTGAATCGGGTCAGTCCCAACAGCGTGCATCCCCATGGCATGCACCCCCCCAATGAACAAACCCAGGGGCTGGAACCATTGAGTCCCGAGGAGGCTGCAATTTCCTCCCTTGAGCACGACCAGGGGAAGGGACGCGGCGTGCTCCTTGAACTTGACCTGAAATTCTCCAACCCCCAACACTGGAATACTGTTCCCTTGCACGTCCCGTAGTGTGGCCCTCAACACTTTGAGCTTGGGCCGCTTTTGGGGGGCAATTCCACAAAACTCCCTCTGGGAAATGATTGAATATGAGGACCCCGAGTCAATTTCCATCCTAATGGGCACCCCTTGGACTAGTACCTCAACAAAGTAGCGGGGGTGTCTCGTAGACACGCTGAACACCGAGGCGTCGTCCTCGCTGCCGTCGGCGATGCGGCCCACGCCGTCCTGCTTCCGCGTGGCCTGGGCGCCGTCTTTTGATTTTGCTGGGCGGTCTCGTCCGGCGGAACGGTCTGGGGAGCTCCTCCGGGACTCGCGCTTCTTCCTGCACACCTTGGCGATGTGCCTGCGGCGGCCGCAGTTGTGGCACTCGGCCTTCCGGAAGGGGCATTTCACGCGGTCGTGGGCCGCGCCACAGCCGTCGCATCGTCGGCCCTCCTTCCGGACCTTCTGTACGTCCTCGTCGTCGCTGCTCTCTGTGGACGACCTCGAAGTTCGCCGGGCCGCCTGTACCGGAGCCTCTGCTTTCCTCGACTTTGGCTGCCAGTCCTGGAGCTCTTGGACCCCGGCCTTCGTAGCTTCTGCGGCCTGGGCCACTCTAACGACCTCCTGCAGCGTGGGAGGCGGCTCTTGGTTCATTAATGTGCGCTGAGTCTCGGCGTCGTTCAGGCCGCTCAGCACACAGTCTCGGAGGGTGATTTCGACGTTCTCCCATTTGCACGGGCCGGCCACCAGCCGCAGGGCCGCCACGAACGCGGCGATCGTCTCCCCGGGCGCTTGGACTCGCCTCCAAAACGCACTCCGAGCGGGAAACATCGCCGTGGCGGGCCGGACGTGCTCACGCAGCAACTGCATGAGTTCCTTGGCCTTAAATTCGCTCACCCTCCTCGGTGCAATCAGGTCCACCAAGGTCCTTTTTGTTTCTTGTCCGAGCATTTTGGTGAAGATGGCTCTTTTCTTCACCTCTTCCGTAACTTCGGACTCGATCAGTGCGGCCTGGAAGTCCATTTCGAAGATCTCCCAGTCGCCCGGTTTCCTGATTTCGAAACCGGCGCATGTCTTGGTCCCGTGGGCTGCCATCCCATCCTCGTCGCCAATTTAGTGTAAGGGACCAAAGACAATACAACAGCCGAAGGGTTGGCTTAACAAAGGTTTATTGCATGATGATCCGGAGGAACATGTGGTAATGGCGGCTGGGTAGCTCAATATATACAGCTGGCTATACAATTGAATGTGGCTCGTTGGCAGACTATTGGTTGCTGCCTGCGTGACGTCGTAGGAGGTCACGCCCTTCTTGACCAGGTGAGGAGGTCGCGGGGAATCTTCCCGCGCTGCTGATCCAGGTGGCTTTGATCCATTAGAGCTGGACGCTCGCTACTGCCCTCTGGTGGTCACTAGCTCGCGTCCCCTTATTAAGCATACATTGATACAGGTGATGGTTATAATGTTGCACACAGAAAGGTTACATTGATAACACATGGTAAAGGTACATTGTTAAAGGCACTGCTTTACAGAACACAACATAGTTGCACATTGAAAATTTTACTTCAGGTGGCTAAATCTGACCTACCTTGGGAGAAACAGGAGCTCGCATAGGGTGGGGAAATATATGAACTCCCTTCACCAAGAAACCAAACTGGGGGTGGGAAAAAGTTCAGTAAACTCTGGGGATTTGTACTAAATAAGTCATGGCATTTGTATAATTGCCCAAGAGGATTTCAGCATGTCTCGTAATGTTTACACAATAGCAAATCAAATTGCAAATTAACCCTCCCCCTCTCGAAAACTTATTCCATGGGCGGCTTGGTGGTAACTGCCCCCCTCTCTCAGCACCAGGGTTCCTCATTTGAAAAATGGTGAATTAACAGATTGTTTTTCATCTAGTTTACGTGCAGCTCTGTTTCACATTTTGGGAAATTTCTATTAGATTCCCTCGTCTTCCAAGTGAATCCCCTGCTGACGCAGGAAATCCATGGCTAAAGCATCCACAAAAGATAACCTTCTAAGCCAGTGGTTCCCAATGTGGGGCCGACACCCCACAGAGAGACTTCAATTCCCAGAAGCCTAAGTCAGTCCATTGGCTGATCAGTGATTTGGGGAATTGACTTAGGCTTCTGGGAATTGAAGTCTAAAGCCCTAAGGTTGGGAAACACTGATCTAAACCCTGTTTAAAAACTTTCTATGAAGGAGAGTCCATCATGCTAGATAGATAAATCTTTATTGTCATTGTCCTGCACCAAACAACGAGATTGAAAAACCACTTATCGATCCAACAAAACCTAAACAAAATACAACTATACAAAATTATCAATATACTCCCACCCCACATATACACATTTAACCCCTAAAAAGCTCTAAAACTCTAAGACTCTAAAACTCTAGGATAGTCCATTCCATTGTTGAATTAGCTCTTATTTCAACAAATTCTACCTCATTTTTAGGTGACTCTCCTTGTTCATAAGTTGAATCTATTACTTTGGACCCTATTCGTTAGAATTACATGCCCCATCTTCTATGATACAGCCCTCCAAATCATACCTGTCAAGTATCCCGGATTGGCCAGAATTTCCTGTATTTCTGCACCGCTTCCTCCACTTTCCTGCTGCCATCCCGTAATTTGACCAGCGTGGAAAGTAGTTACTGCACATGCGTGTATGCACAAAACCCTTCTGTGCATGCACAGAACCCTTCTCCGCATGCACAGAAGGGTTCTGCGCAGGTCCTGTATTTTCCGGAGCCGTTCTTGATGGGTATGCTCCAAATACTTGAAGACAGCTCACAATCTTATCTTCTCCAGGCTAAATAAACCCAACTCTTGCAACTGTTTCTTACCACACTTGGATTCCAGATCATTTACTCTCCTGGTCACCCTTCTCTGGACATTCCGACATGTCAATATATTCAACAGGAGTGTTCATAACTGGATAAGAATGGCTGAAGGAGGCGACGATTGTTGAGGATTGTGAACCCATTTGGGTGTGCCCTGAGCAATGGTAGCTTGACAGCTTAGCCTTCCAGTCTGGAAAGACTGCTGCTAACCCAAACAGAACCGGACATAACATTCCAAGTGAACTCTGGGTGAAAGTGAATAGAAGGGTGTGCTATCACTTCCCTTGAGGGTCACATTTGGCTTAGTGGTTATGTTGCTGAGCTTGATGACTGGAAGGCCAGCAGGTCAGCAGTTCAAGATGAGAATGCTACTCAATGAAGTGTACTTGTCTGTCCCAGTCCCTGTCAATTTAGCAGTTCAAAAGCAAGAAATTGCGAATAGATAAATAGGTACCACTTTAACAGGAAAGGTAACAGCATTCCATGTGCTGTGGTGTCTTGTCATGCTTGCCACATGACCATGAAATGCCTGCAGATGCTTTTGAACAAGGGATACCCTTTACCTAACTGCACACAGGGCAAAGCGAACGCGCTGGCAGGGAGCCCTGAGCTGCCCTTCCCTGAATCCTGCACCATTTCTTCCCAGTCCTACTCTGTCTTCCTCTAGCAGGTGAAACCGTGGTCTCGTCAGCACCTCTGGTTTATAGAGTAATATCTCGGATAACGTTTGTATCAGATAACGCTAAAACTGTATAACGTTAAGCAATCTTGGGGGGTGGGGAATTGCATTGCATAACATTAAAATCCTATGGGATGCATCAGATAACATTCGCTAAAGCCTGTGCTGGTTACAACGTATCTCTATAGTGTTTTAATGTTATCCAATGCATCCCATAGGATTTTAACATTATCCGATGCATGCATTGGATAACGTTAAAAATCTGATAAGACTAAGACTTGTCGAACCAAGCATCATCTGAGGTTTTCATGTGTATTTTTTTAAAACCAGGAATCCGAACTAAAGTCAAAATTCCTTTTCCCCCACAAGAGGGAGAGCGTGCCACTTGACCCGCAGTCCCATCCTCTGCCACTCCACCCAGTTGGGAAGGATGCGCCTTCCCAGCTCCCCAAAGGCCGAGGGGTTGGTGGTGGTAATAACGACACCTGTGGAAGTTTCTGCACAACTTAAAAGGGCGCGTGAGAGACCTATCAGCACCACCTCCAAGTTCCTCCCCGTGCCTTGTGCTGGAAAAGTGAAGACCAGCAAGAGCTGGAGGCAGCTGAATGTTCCCAGAGTTACTTGGTTGTAATCCAAACAGTAACTTCTCCCCATCTCCACCACCATCTATTCTAAAGAGTCCTCTTACTTGGTGTAGCTCTGAGGATGGTGCTGTGGGAGAATAGCATGGCTGGGTAGGCATCCTCAAGCACTTGTAAAGGTAAAGGATACCCTTGCTCGAAAGCCAGTTGTATCTGACTCTAGGGTTCAGTGCTCATCTCTGTTTCATAGCCGAAGAGCCAGCACTGTCTACATCTGTGGCAGACATGCCTAGTGTACACGGAACACTTCCCACCAAAGTGGTCCCTATTTATCTACTCGCAATTTCTTGCTTTCAAACTGCTAGGTTGGCAGGAGCTGAGACAAAGATGGGAGCTCATTCCATGCTACAGTATCCAGGTACTGAACTGCTGACCTGCCACCTTCTAGTCAGCACAGGGCCATAGCCAGGATTTTAGATGTGGGTGGGCAAATATCTTTTCAGGATGGGCAACAACGTCATATACAGTATGTGTTTTATATATATATAAGCAGCTAGTAGTTTGAGGGTGGGCAAACTGCTCAGGGTGGGCAAAGCCCACCCTGGCCACTCCCTGGCTATGGCCCTGAGTCAGCGTCTTAACCACTTGAGGCACTGCAGTCCCACTTGAGCCCCACTCAAATAGGACACCACCGTGGTCTACTAACATGGAGGGAGGTCTGGATCCAAGCCCTATTCGGAATGGTGCACCCCACTGCACAGACAACATGCAGACTCAGTCTTCTGGCTGTTACCAAGTCACACAAGGATTCTACCCTGCCTGAACAGTAACAATGCAGAAAGAAATGCATTTTGCATCCACCCAAGGGTCAAGTCCAGGTATCTCAAGTTAAAGATACTTGGGTAGTAGCACCTAGAAAGGCCTCCACCTCAGATCCAAAAGAGAGTGGTGCATTAGACAATGCACAAGCCCATGGCAATGCCTAGTATCTCATTATATCCACCCTATGGATACTGAAAAGTATCTAAATCCTTCTGCAGAACATTTCCCTGTCATATGCTGTGGGCATCATTTCATAGTCTAGATTGCATTGTTGACCCAATGGGCATAGAGTGAGTGGACTGCACGCCTGGCGTGCGGTGGTTTATGGTGTCGCAAAGGGTCGGATTCGACTGTGCGACTGAACAACAAAAATGTAATTTTGTTACTATTCTTTTAAAGACTGAGGGAGAAGAGCCAACATCACTTTCTATGCAGAAAATATTTGAGAGCTAGCCTACAGGTACATTAATATCACATTGCAGAGTCTCAAGAATATTCAGTCTGAAGTTTGGGAACATGCATCTGAATGTTTCACCAGGTTACTTACAATCAGTGCCTCCTCTCAGAAAGCCAATATATCAGGAAAGACAGTTTAAGTCAAACATGCCTCAAGGCTGTTTTTGTTGCCTTGGAGCCCATCCTTGACCTTGCTCTGCATTAAAAATAATGCTATTAAATAGAGAATTATTACTCTTGGAACACTCACTGAGCTGCAATTCTCCAAACAAAGTGCAATTCATTAAGGTACAATCAGATGGGCCTTTTCTCCACAATTTGGTCCAGGCCAGGGACAGCAACCACATGGTGTACATGTGATCACAAGCCAACCCTCCTCAAACAATGTCTTCCTGCATCTTTTTCAATCTCTGTTAGGAGCTGCTGCTGCTGCTGTGTATGGGTAGGATCACTCCATTTTAGTTGGTTCTACTGGGTGTGATTGCTGAGACCAAACCAAAGTAGCTGGTTGGTTGGGACCTGTGAAGCTGCTTGATGAACTTGAGAATGGAAAGCTTCTTTTCTACTAGCCTTTGAAGGAGAAGGGAAAGGAAGTTTTGTATTTCTTTTACTTGTTGCTATTGTATCAGTAGGGTTGCGAAGCCTTAGTGGTTAAGATGCTGAGCTTGACGACCAGAAGGTAGTCAGGTCAGCAGTTTGAGATCTGAGCGCTACATCATGGAGTGAGCACTGTTGTCTGTCCCGGCTCCTGCCAACCTAGCAGTTTGAAGGCAAGAAATTGGAAGTAGATAAATAGGTACTGCTTTGGTGGGAAAGGTAACAGCATTTTATGTGCTCCAGTGTCTAGTCATGCCTGCCACATGACCACAGAAACGCCTACATATCTTATGCAGACAGCTGTAAATGGATGAGCATTGCCCCCTAGTGTCAGACATGACTAGCTTTTTGAGCATGGGAGATCTTTAAGTTTACCTAATGTATTATTAGTGATGTGTTGAAAATACTTTTTGTCAATTAGCAACAACTAATTTTATTTTTAAAATGGAAAGCATTGTTTCATTCCCCTTTATAGGAAAGTGGGAAGGAAGTTTCCCACTTCTCGTCTAGATGGTTAAGCAGCTTCACCAAAAGGATAATGATAGTAGTTGTGGCCAAATGGTGTAAATTCAAAACAATAAAGAAAAAACGTTTGAGGCAAAATACTTGCTTATACTCCACTAGGAATCTTACAGAGAATTTCTCAGTTTATTTCAAAACAGTTTCTGTATTATTGATGAAATCAGTGAAGTTTCACTTAGGTTGTATATTATTATCCCGAACAGTCTTTATCTAAACAATTATGTGCGTTGAGCAATCTATATCAACCAAAGTAGCTAGTGTAGGCATCAGCTGTTTCAATCAACTATTTAAATTAATTTGTATCATTCCATCAATTTCATCATTCCATCAAAACACATCCGGTAATGTGACTTTTCAAACTTGATTCCTTCTTCAGGATTTCACAAGTAATTTCTATAAAGTGATGAAAACAATTAAAAAGTTTATTATGTTTTATTGAACCTGGGCTTATTCTTATAACAAAGTAATTATTCATATTTTAAACATTACTTAATTATATGCCTTATAAATAAGTAACTTACTTCTTAAAATAAAACTACAAGATGCAAAACGTTCCCAATACTCTACCTACTTTCCTTTCTCCTCTCGCATCAATAAGCCTCTTTGTGATTGACCTCTTTTCGTGCTTCTTGACATTAACAATACCCTTCTAATGGGAGATTATATTCTTCTTTGAAAGTGAATCCCAGGTGTTCTTTATTCTCCAAAATAAGTCTCTAATCCTTTGCTAAAAATAGTGTCTCCTTAACTTTTAGACATATAACATGGTGTGAAATGGAGACTGTCTCAACTAAGTATTTATAAAAACTGGATAATTCTAATTCTTGATTAAGACCATTTGGAACAATGGTTCCTAGTTTGTGAATAAAGAAAGCCTCCCTCTGTAATAATAGTGTTTTATGTTTGTTTTTTCAAAAGGTCTCTGTTGTATGACTTCTAAAACTACAAATTTGAATTGGTCATCCATAAGTTGCTTCTCCAGGTAGTTTGATACCAAAGGTGCTTGTAGATTTTGACTTCGGATTCTCAATATGTGTTTTCTTATACGGACTTTCAGAGGTCTCGTTGTTTTCCCAACATACCTCAAGTTGCAAGGAAATATCCATAAATACACACAGTTCTTAGAATTACAGTTCGAAAAATCCTTCAGCACATGTGTGAAATGTCTCTCAGGAAATGAAATAATTTTTGTTTCCCACACAAAATGGCAATACATACAGTTATAGCATTTATAATGTCCTAGGATTACCCTATCCAGCTAGGTCTGGTGAGTCCCGCAATCCATTTGAGTGATGATATTCCCAATGGTTCTGGTCTTCCTAAATCCTATAAAGGGTCTTTTATTGCACCCATGAATCTTCTCCACTATGTGCCAATGCTTTAGTATAAATTTCTTGATGTGAGTAGCGTACAGAAAAAACTCTAAAGAGCAGTTTATTCCTGCTCTGCCATCTTTCTGCTTGTGTAAGAATATTTCAGATCTGGGAGTCTTTTTGACCTTATCTAAAGACTTACTAATGATATCCCTGGGGTAGCTCCTTTGAGTAAAGAACTTCCTTACAGTGACAATGCAGTTAGAAAATCCTGATTAGTTGAAGAGTTCCTCCTGGCTCTAGAAAATAAACTAAAAGGAATATTATTTTTCAAATGAAAAGGATGAAATGAGCCATACTGTAAATATGCATTTCTATCAGTGGATTTCCTATATAGTCTCATATTCAATTTGTTAACATCAGAGATATAAACCAAAACCTCAGGAAATGGGACTGACTTCATGGTCAATATTGTGGGACAACTTCAAGTTAACATTCTGAGTGTTGAGCCATTCTACAAACAGTTGTATGTGTAGGTATGAATCAAATATAAAAATCAGATCATCTATATATCTCTGAAACATCAAAATGTGGGTTAAAAAGGATTAACATCCACATTGTAAATGACAGTCTTTTCGAAATTCATCATGAAGAGATTAGCAACACTTGGTGCAAGATGGCTTCCCATTGCTACTCCTTTAACCTGCAGGTAGAAGTCATTTTGAAATCTAGATGATAAAACCTGGCTGACTATTAATCTTGCCTCCACCAAAAGGATAGCCAGCCAGCCACTTAATGATCTTTTAAACCAGGAAGAGTCCCTTCTCTTCGAAGGGAAAGAAGATCAAACTTGATTGTGCTAAACAAGGCTGTCCAAGGTATGATGTGGTCGATCTCACATATTGTTGCAGTGATCACCCCAAATGACACACTAGGCATAAAGTGACCATGTTTTGATGATAATTCAGTCATCTTCTTGTACCTTTGCTTTAGAGCTATGATGGGAGAAGTTTTTAAAACTGAAAATCAAAATCAAAATCATTTTCTTCTGATTTTCTAAACACCAGGTTAAAAGAAGGGCAGATAGGATATCTGCAGATCCATCACACTTTGGATATAAACTGTTTGATCTCCTTCCCTCAGGATGAAGTTAGAGGGTATTGCACACTAAAACAAATAGATATTTTTCCCTGGGCCATCATTCAGTTCAACAGTTAACTACATTATTTGATGGGATATAGTGAATAACTTGCTATATATATATGAATTCTGTGGTTGCTATACTTTTATGTGTTGTATTTGATCAGTTAGCACACTGAGAACTTTTGGTATTGGAGTTAAATGTATTGTGTTTATTATACCTGGCCAATAAATTATCTAATGTAATCTAATACAGTATACAGAAATACACAGAAATATTAGCTAGATTATGATCGTAAAAGATTCAAGGGCGTGGCAGATATTAATCCTTGAACATGTAGAGCTTTCCTACTCCAATCTACTGGAGTTTGGAAGAACCCTTTACCATTCTAAGAATCTGGTTCTACTGCCAAACTACATTATCAAACCTTTAGAAAACGTCTTCTAATGATCAGGCAAGTCACGTCTTACCCTGTTTTCTAAGCAAAGAGACAAGAATTCCTCCTCTTTATGACAGGATTTGAGGCAGCTAACAAATCCTACTATCCCCTTCTTCATCATCATCATCATCATCATCATCATCATCATCATCATCATCATCATCATCATCATCATCATCATCATCATCATCATCTTCTTCTTCTTCTTCTTCTTCTTCTTCTTCTTCTTCTTCTTCTTCTTCTTCTTCTTCTTCTTCTTCTTCTTCTTCTTCTTCTTCTTCTTCTTCTTCTTCTTCTTCTTCTTCTTCTTCTTCTTCTTCTTCTTCTTCTTCTTCTTCTTCTTCTTCTTCTTCTTCTTCTTCTTCTTCTTCTTCTTCTTCTTCTTCTTCTTCTTCTTCTTCTTCTTCTTCTTCTTCTTCTTCTTCTTCTTCTTCTTCTTCTTCTTCTTCTTCTTCTTCTTCTTCTTCTTCTTCTTCTTCTTCTTCTTCTTCTGCCAGATCCAGATCCAAATATTGGCAATCCTCATGGTGATCAGCCATGAAGACTGTCCTGAGAATACAGTATAATGCAGTGGCCTTTCATCTGCCTTTTATACCGCAGCATGACACCTGCACCACTGATCCAATTCTGCAAGTCACTTTCTGGTCCTCAGCCCTTTTGGCATGCAAAGTCCTCCTCATCCCCAGGCCAATATCGATTCCAGTCTAATACCCCCACCCCTCAAAAACCCCTCAAACTTCAGTTCTCCAGGAGCTACTGAACTCATTTCTGTGCACTTTGAAGATCTACACAGACTGGCTTTTAAGATGAACTATAGGAGCTTGCCTAACATTGACTCCATAAAGTTCCAGCATCTCAGTTTAGGGGGTCTGACCTAAAGTAACTGGCTTTTTGAGTCACAGATAAGAACCTCAAGGTAACTGGTTTGAGAGCTCTTGAGAAAGAGCAATACTATTTGTGTGACATAGAATTTATTGGACTGAATGGCAATGAAGAAGAAGTAGCAGATCACAGAAGGAAAGCTTTGTGCCTCCATGCACAGTGTGCTAGAATGGCTCTGAGGATGAGGCACCTGAGCATTAAGGTTGAGCCACCTGGGCACAACCACATGCTCCTGGCCCCAGGCACAGAACAAATACCCAACAGGTGGCAATGTTTTTATACTAGGAGTAGACCTTTAGAGAAACTGAAAAGGCAGTGAGCCAAAGCAGACAATTCCCATTTCTAGTCATGTTAGAAGCTTCAAAAAGCTAATAGATGAGTATGGTGGAATGGTTAGGGTTAACTCTAACCCCGTCCTTTCCAGGCATAGCTGAGCTTCTAAAGAAACGTGAGCACCTATTCACCATCACACCTGGGAAAGAAGCCTCATTTGCATCAATACAATGCGGACACAATGATGAATGAGCTAAAGAAAATACAGATATTTTACTCTGAAAAGCAATGCATATAACCTAAAGTGCCCCAAATGCCCAGCAACATTAAAGACAGGGAAATTGATCCTTTTAGCTGCTTTTCATAGTTATAATACGAACCATGAGGTTTTGTGTGTCACTGTGGTGGATTGGTAAGGGAGGCTGCTACTGAGCTGTTTTCTCTACTATGATTCAGCACCATCCCTAGAGATGGCCAAAAGACAGTATTGTAACTTACATGCTTGATAGGAATCATGTGGCAAAAGAGAGCCAATGACATTCCACCTAGCCATAGAGGGCTATAACTCTAGATTTGCTCCCATTACTTATATATGTGCTTATTTATAGTTCATCCTTTAATCAACAGCCCTTATGAGGGCAACGAACTCATATGACACAAAAGACCCATGAATGAGAAAATCCAGACATAATAAGACAATCATGGGACTGCAGTGGCTTAAGTAGCTAAGACGCTGACTGGAAGGCGGGAGGTCAGCTTTTTGATTCCCGAGTACTGCAGGACGGAATGAGCTTCCATCTTAGTCCCAGCTCCTGCCAACCTAGAAGTTCTAAAGCAAGAAATTGCAAGTAGGAAGGTAAAACAGTGTTCCGTGCATTCCGATGTCTAGTCATGCCTGCCACATGACCACGGAAACATCTGCAGAAGCAGACAGCGCTGGCTCTTTGGCTTTGAAATAGAGATGAGCACTGAACCTTAGAGTTGGATACAACTGGCTTTCGAGCAAGAGAAACCTTTACCTTTACAAGTGCTTGAGCTACGAGTAGTTACACTAAGAAAGAAGACTCTTTAGAATAGATGGTGGTGTCTTTAATAAGACAATCAGTATAGTGAGGCCCTTGGTCTGCCTCTTGGTTTGATCAGTTCTAATTTGCCTCTAGCTCAGTGGTTTCCAATGTGGGGCACAAGCCCCACAGGGGCTTCAATTCCCAGAAGCCTAAGTCAGTCCATTGGCTGATCAGTGCTTTGGAGAATTGACTTAGGCTTCTGAGAATTGAAGTCCAAAGACCAAAGGTTGGGAAACACTGCTCTTGCTTGTTGGCCCTAACAGAATCCAACTGTGCCAAAAGCCACAGATGAAATCCAGCAGCCTTTACTTCTGTTCTCACTTTTCCTCACAGATGGAGGTTTCCCTTGCTCGAAAGCCAGTCTCATCCGACTCTAGGGTTCAGTGCTCATTTGTGTTTCAAAGCCGAAGAGCCAGTGCTGTCTGCTTCTGCAGATGTTTCCGCGGTCATGTGGCAGGCATGACTAGACACTGGAGCACATGGAACGCTGTTTACCTTCCCATAAAGTGCTTTCAAACTTCTAGGTTGACAGGAGCTGGGACAAAGACAGGAGATCATTCCATCCTGCAATACCTGGGAATTGAACTCCGACCTTCCAGTCAGCAAGTTCAGTGTGTTAACCACTTGAGCCACTGCAGATGTGGCACACAGATGTGGCACACTGCAGAAGCACACAAAACCTCCAGACTTGCCAGGCCTGGCTTCTACCTCTGAAATCGAAAGATATTTCCTTCTTATGAACTCATACTCATGATTCCCATTTGAGGGAACCATCTGGCATCTAGGGACCAAGTTTAGGTTTGGGCCGCTGGGAACCTATTCAAATAAAATGAAGAGTGTTTTTTACATGTGATTATTCATCAGCAGCCAAGGCTTGCAAATTTATTTCTGCACTTTAAAGAAAGGAAGGGAGAGAGAACATTTCCATAGAATCATTAGGGCCTTCTCTCTTTTTTGACCTGTAACACCAGGCCACACTGTAAACAGCATAATGGGTGAAAATAATATGGCTAGTTTCTCCAGGCATATAATAATAATAATAATTATTATTATTATGTGGCATCAAGTCCTTCCTAACTTATGACTATTATTTCCAGAGTTTTCTAGGTGTTCTTCTTCTCTTCCATGTCTAGGCCAGAGGTGAAACTGCCAAAATGAAGGCACCTTTTGGGGAGTTCATTCTGTAGTTCCTTTTGCCTGACCCAGTGTTGAGAATGAGCAAATAGTTTACTAGTCTCTTATTCTGGTGATATCCTTGAACTAAGCAGCTTGCCCAAGTCAGTAAGGGTGGCTCTTCTCCCAAGAGAAGAGGGGGCAGCCATAGAAAAATGAATGAATGAATGAATGAATAAATAAATAAATCACACTTCCTCGCCCTTCCAGTTCCAGAGCTATCCAGCCAATATCTGAGCTATTCAGCCAACATTTAAAAGTACAAAAAATATGGTATACAAACAAACAAAAGGGCACAACTGAAATCCATCTTCATCCAGACCTTCAATTTCAGTCAGCAAAACAGCTTTTCACCACTTTTAAATAAATTTTAAGAGGTTTCTGAAGATTCTTGGTGGGGAGGGAGCCTCACAGCAGGGAACCCCATCACAGAAAGAGACAAAAAAGGTACCCAAGTGGAAAAATGCAGAGAGAGGTACAAGGACAACTTCTGTTTTTTGACTATTACAAAATCCCATACAAGGCAAGTGGCTGAAACTTTGAAACATAGTTTACAACTTGGCTTTGTTTTGTGTCTTGCACGGAAGACAAAGGAGGAGTCGCAGTGAGGACTAACACAGGTTTATTGGTTGATGATCAGGATGAACATGTGGTAATGGCGGAGGTACAGCTCATTATATACTGTGGAACATACATTTGAATCTCGTTGCACGGTAGCTTATTGGCTGCTACCGGCGTGACGTCATTCTGAGTCACGCCCCTCTTCTCCAGGTGATCCTCGCGCGGCTGCCGGTGATTTGGGGAATGTGAACCATGTGAGCTGAACGCTCGCAGCTGCCCTCTATAGGCAGCTTACTCGCGTTCCTTAACAGCAGAGCTACATTGTAATTGTGGTCAGGTTACATTCATACATCTCTTAAAGCAACATTGTACATAGTTTCATTGTACAGTTCAGGGGCTGAACCGAAACCCCTCTTTTCGCTAGGACGGGTGGGGGACCACTCCGCTACACCCCCCTGGTACCGTAAATCATAATCATAATCATAATCATAATCAAACCCATCCTTCTCTCTCAAAGTATCCTCCTCTGTGGTTGAGAACCCAGGATATGCATTTGTATCGGCGGATGCCGCCGTGTCTCCCCCTTGGGTAATGCGGGTGGGGGAGGACCCTAACGCTGATTCCCCTTCACTGGTGACTTGCCTTCTGAGTTGGTCGGCGTGCCTTCTCCAGAGTAGACCCAAGCTCGTCTCGACCCTGTAGGATACTGGCCCCGTCTGCTCAATGATTGTCCCTGGTACCCACGCTGGCCCCGAGGCCGCGTAGTTCCTGCAGTGAACCGGGTCCCCTACCGAAAAGCTTTTGGAGCTATCTACCCCTATATTTATATTTCTCCCTTCATCCTCCACCCTGGACGGATCCATCCGGTCAAAAAGTGTTACCGGACGCCTCCTCATGAGCAGTTCGGCTGGCAAAAATCCTGAAGCTAGGGGGGTTGTCCTGTAGCAGATGAGGAACTGGCACAGATGAAGGTTCAACTCACCGGGGCCCATGCGCCGCAGTGCATCTTTCGTAGCGCGCACTTGGCGCTCTACCTGACTGTTTGTGGCAGGCTGAAAGGGGGCAGCGGTAATGTGCCTGATGGCGTTCCTTTCAATGAACGTCTTGAACTCCGCAGACGTGAAGGTACTAGCATTATCGCTAACGAGGACGTCTGGCAAGCCGAAACAGGCAAAGACCTTGCGCAACTGTTTAATGGTTGCCGCAGAGGAGGTGCTGTTCATGGGGATTACTTCTAACCACTTTGAATAGGAGTCGACTATCAGCAGAAACATGGACCCGTGGAAAGGGCCAGCGAAGTCGACATGAATCCGGGACCATGGCCCGCGGGCTGTGTCCCATTCCCTATGGGGTAACCGGGACTCCTCGGGCCGAGAGCTCTAGCAGCTCTCACACGTGCCCACTAAACGTTCTATATCCGCGTCTATCTGGGGCCACCAAAAGAAACTCCTGGCCAGAGCCTTGGAGCGCACTATCCCCGGGTGACTGGTATGCAGTAGCTTCAGTACCTTGGCCCTTAGCTTCTCTGGGATGACTACCCGTTGGCCCCAGAGTAGGCAGCCCCTTTCCAGGGAAAGCTCTACTCTACGCCTGAAAAATAGCTTGAAAAGCTCCTCGGGGGGAGTGGTGGGCCACCCTTTCCTAACCCAGGAACTAACTTGGGCCAGCATCTTGTCGGCCGCCGTGGCCTTGGCGAGGTCAGCCGCGACAATGGGGGGTGAGTCGAGGGACTCGATCAGTAGGACTTGGTGGTCCTGCTCTACCTTGCATGCCGGGTCCCCTAAACTCGGGAGGGGGGACTGGGACAGTGCGTCTGCATGGAAGATCTCTTTCCCTGGGCGATAGACTAACTCGTATTGGTAGGCGTTGAGGAAAATGGCCCAACGCAGCATCCTGGGGGAAAGGATTTGTGGGGTGGGTTTGCCGGTGGTGAAGATCCCCAGAAGTGGCTTGTGATCTGTCACCACCGTAAACTCGCGGCCGTATAGAAAATCGTGGAATTTCTTCGTTCCCGTGATTATGGCCAGGGCCTCCCTATCTGTTTGCGTGTAATTGCGCTCGGCCTTCGAGAGGGACCTTGAGTAGTACGCTACCGGGGCTTCCCGCCCGCTCTCCAACACGTGGCAAAGGACCGCCCCCACCCCCACTGGGGATGCATCACAGACTAAAACCACTGGTTTCCTCCGGTCAAAATGGGTCAGGACAGCATCCGAGGATAAAAGCGCCTTTAGCTCCCTGAAAGCTTTCTCTTGCTTATCTCCCCACCGCCAAACCGCCTCTTTCTTTAATAGCGCGTGCAGTGGCTCCGCAACGGATGCCTTCCTCGGCAGGAAAGAGTGGTAAAAATTTAAGAGCCCTAGAAATGACTGCAGTTCCGGTTTCGCGGTGGGGCGAGGGGCGTTTTGCACCGCCGCAACCTTGGACTCGGAGGGCTTGATGCCTTCCGGGGTTATCTTGAACCCGAGGAACTCAACCTCCCTCGCAAAGAATACACATTTGTCCCGTCTCAGTCGGAGGCCCGCTCTCTCGAATATTGAAAGGACCCTGTCTAGCCTTTGCGCTAGTTCTGATTCGCCCCCCGCTGTTATTAACACATCGTCGAAATATGGGAGGACGCCTGGAAGCCCCTTTAAAAGGCATTCCACGAGGAACTGGAAAATTCCGGGGGCCAAATTCACGCCGAACTGAAGGCGCGTTACCTTAAATGCCCCCTTGTGCGTTACGATTGCTTGCGCAGCGGCAGCAGCCGGGGTTACAGAGAGTTGCTGATATGCCTGCGCCAGATCTAGCTTGGCAAAACACCTCCCCCCATGCAGCGTGGCCAGTAAATGGCTGACCACGGGTACCGGATATGTATTTGGCCGAATGGCCTTATTGATCGTACATTTATAGTCCGCACAAATCCTGACCTCCCCGTTTGATTTAAGGGCCGTAACAATCGGCGTTTCCCACTCCGCCGAATCAACTGGAACCAAAATCCCCTGCCCCACCAATTTGTCCAGTTCCGCCTCGATCTTGTCCTTGAGGGCGAAAGGCACTCTTCTTGGCTTGAGGCGTATGGGTCGGATTTCTGGGTCCAAGTCAAAGGAAACTGGGGGCCCCTTGTAAGTCCCGAGCCCCTTCTTGAAAATGTCCGGCTGTGCATTGCACACGTCCCGCATTGGGTCAGTCTCTATGGCGTTAATGCCGGACAGTTCGATTCCCAGGGGAGCAAACCACTGCATTCCCAAAAGGCAGCACCTCCCCCCTTTAGGACCACTAGGGGCAGTTTCTTGGAGTAACTCTTGAACTTCACCTTGAAGTTCCCCACCCCCAACACTGGGATCCCATTTCCCTGTGACTTCATGGCCCGCAGCTTGGGCCACGCATCTGGGGGAATGCGCATAAACTCTTTTTGGGACAGGATGGAATAGGACGACCCCGAGTCTATCTCCATCCTCACTGGGAGCCCCTGTAACTGTACCTCTACGAAAAAACACCGGTGCTCCAGGCCCACGCGGTTCACGCCTTCCTCGCTGTAGTTGGCTGAGACCTTCCTGGTGCCGGCCGCCTTCCGTTGGTGTGCCTGGGGTTGGCCCGAGACGCCCTTGTCCTCAGCTCACCCGCGCCTGCATACTCTGGCGATATGCCCCTTTCGGCCGCAGTTGTGGCACTCGGCCTTCCGGAACAGGCACCTCGTGTGGTCGTGGGACGCCCCACAACCGTCGCAGCGGCGGTCTTGCCACTCGTGGGTCTGCCGCTTCTCTCCTCGTTCTTGATCCTCTGGACGTCGTCATCCTCGCTGGAGCAGGGGTCTGCCGTCGTGGACGACTCCTCGGACGTCATTGGTGTGCCGGCGGGCGGCTTGGGGGCCCGCCAGGCTGCCTTCGCTGGTGTCCATCGGGCCGCCTGTACTGGTGACTTGGCCCCTTCGGACGTGGCCCCTCGGGATTTGAACACCCTGACCCTGCTCCTGGCCGCCTCGGCCGCTTGGGCCTCCCGCAGTACCTCGTTGAACGTGAGGTGGTAGTCGCGGGTCATCAGCTTCTGCTGGAGCTCCTCGTCCCTCAGACCACACAGCATGCGGTCTCGGAGGGCCTGGTCCAGGTCGTCCCACTGGCAGTGCACCGCCGCCAGCCTGAGGGCCGCCGCGTAGGCGGACACGGACTCTCCCGGGCACTGGTCCCGCCTGTGGAACACGACCCCCGCCGGGAAGATCGACACGGGGGGCTGGAAGTGCTCACGCAGCAACTCCAGGATACGGTCGAGAGGGATCACGTCCACCTTCCGGGGGGCCACCAGGTTCATCAGGATGCGCAGCGTAGCCGGCCCCACCTGGGCCAGGAAATGAGAGCGCATCTTCGCGTCGTCATCGATGCCCGCGGCCTCCATCGCGTGCCGAAACTGGCACTCGTGCAGCTCCCATTGCTCTGGGTCGCTGATATCGAAGTGGTGAGGCTTGACCTTGGGATTTGCCATCGATCCCACCTTTGTCGCCAATTTTGTGTCTTGCACGGAAGACAAAGGAGGAGTCGCAGTGAGGACTAACACAGGTTTATTGGTTGATGATCAGGATGAACATGTGGTAATGGCGGAGGTACAGCTCATTATATACTGTGGAACATACATTTGAATCTCGTTGCATGGTAGCTTATTGGCTGCTACCGGCATGACGTCATTCTGAGTCACGCCCCTCTTCTCCAGGTGATCCTCGCGCGGGAGACATTCCCACGGCTGCCGGTGATTTGGGGAATGTGAACCATGTGAGCTGAACGCTCGCAGCTGCCCTCTATAGGCAGCTTACTCGCGTTCCTTAACAGCAGAGCTACATTGTAATTGTGGTCAGGTTACATTCATACATCTCTTAAAGCAACATTGTACATACATAACACTTTGTGCATTAATGCTTCTGTTTAAACAACAATGTTTGTTGACCTTAAAGAAAGTAATGGAACCACTGGCAGTGGATAAGCAAGATCTAAGCCAGGGGTGCCCAAACTTTTCAGGCCGCGAGCTGGTGACATGGTTAAGGGAACTGGTCACTATGGCCCCTGGTCCGTATCTGGCTCCGATGCAAATTCATCCAGCTCACGAAGCCCTCATCATTCCTGGAAGCGGAAGTAAAACGCACCCATACCGGTGCGTTTTACTTCCGCTTCCAGGAGTGTCGAGGGCTTCGTAGGCTGGATGAATTGGCATCAGGGGCTATATCCAGGCCCCGGGCCATAGTTTGGGCACCCCTGATCCAAGGCCTGCTTAGAGGAGGCTTTTACTATGCTATTAGTCTACCTTGTTTGCACAGCTTGGAAATAACAACTTACACGCAGGTTAGTTCCCAACTCTGTAATTGAGGTAGGTTTAATGAATAATAAAAGCCTCATCTGGAAGGACCTCTAAGTACAACTAGTTACTGTACTTATAATTAATTATCTTTTTAAACAATAAATAAGGCTAATTAAGTCATAGCACATCTGGAAGTTAACCACAAAGAGCAGGAGAGTGTGTTTAGTATGAAAGGACAGTGACGATGACAATTACTTCCTCTTCCTTATTATTATTTACATTTATATCCCACCCATCTGGGATATTTTCCCACTGAGCAGCTTACAAAATATTAAAAAATCTTTACAATAGAAAATTAGACATAAATAATAAATGAACTAAATAAATTATAAATAGCTACACCACAAAAAAAATGATGACTTGTAGTATTCAGCTCCATTTAAAAAACAAATCAACTAAAAAGCAATGGCATCACAAAACTAGAGAATCTGAAAAGGATCACTTATAAAAAAAATGTTTTTAAAAAGTAACTATTCAAGTTACGTTCCTTAGTTGAAATTTCTACCACTTCTTTCACCATCTCCCCCCCCCCTTTCCAGAAATTTACTAATTAGATAAAGAAAGATGAGCTGCACAATTTATTTTGACTGGTCAGCATTAGGAGATGCCTAGCTGGAAGTCCCTAGGAACCTCAAGTCCAAATAAAAGGCTTTGTACAGTACTGTATATCAAAACTAGAGGTTTCAGTAGTGACAATAACATGGGGCACACTGAGACTTTGAACACGGCTGTTTAACGTTCATCCTTCCATCCCTTGGGGGGGGCAAGACACTATGTTCAAAGCATTTGAAGCTTCCTCAGGATTTTCCTCAGGATCAGCCCAGTCACTTTAACTCAAGGGAGGCTAAAGAGTTGATCTGTTGGTAAAACTCTTTAATTTGCACTATATCATATAGAGAACTCAGAAAGAGCCTCTTCAAAATGTGTGAGGATTGTGAACACATTTGGGCATGGCTTGGCCAATGACAGCACACTGTGGGCTGATCCTTCCATCCTAGAAACATGATTAGATGGCTTCTGACACAAACACAGAATAATACAATGAGTTTTGTACTCCTGATTTTCTCATAATGCTAGCAACAAAATTACTTAGTTCAAATCACAGCTGTGGACATTCTGCTGCCCCACCTCTGGACCTCTGTCTCACCGGAGGTAGAAAAGCCGTGCTGGCTTGAGGGGCAGAAGACGGTCCCACGGCTGCAACTGTGGATGCTTGCCGCCCCACCCCCGGACCTCCATCCCACTGGGGGCAGAGCGCGCGTCTCCTCCCCTTCGGCCACTCCAATGCCGGAGGAGGATAAAAGGCCATCGGGGTCCCGAGGCAGGTGAAGATGCTGTCGAGGACGTTGAGCCTTGGGCTCCGTCGGGAGCGCTGGGCTCCATTGGGAAAGTTGAGCCCCGGGCTCCGTCAGAGATGCTGGGCTCTGTTAAGATTTTTTGTTATCTATTTTCCATTGACATTTTAGTGCTCAAGTATGTTCTTTGTATAAATTGTACTGTGTTGCTTTTGTAGATTGAATTTCTGTACATTGTATGTTGTATTACTGTGTATTTATTTTGTATTGTTGAATTATGTTGTGATTGTTGTGAGCCACCCTGAGTCGGCGTATGCTGAGTGGGCAGCATACAAATCGAATCAATCAACCAACCAACCAACCAACCAACCAACCAACCAACCAACCAACCAACCAACCAACCAACCAATCAATCAATCACTATCAGCTAGACTCCTAAAAACAGAACAGGAAAACCAGAAGGGGAAATACTTGTATGGAAAGCTCAGTTCATTTCTGAAACTGAAAACAAAACTGTTAGCCACAGAAGAACCACTGTGAGGAGGCTGGACCCAAACTCCAACATTTACTCACCCAGAGTAGTCTTCCAGCAAGTCCATTGCTTTCACCACCACTTCCTTCACATTACATTTTGCCTCTCCTTTGACACCTAGGGGGTAATCAGTGATATCCATCCAGGGGACCTTTGCAATCAGAAGGGGGGCAGTTTAGGCTTGGACAACTACTGGGTTCTGGCACTTTAAACAGCCAGTCAATTCATCTGTACCATTTGATCTATTCAGTTTATTAATAGTGTACATTTAATGAGTAGTGACTAATAAAGGAGTAATGAATAATGACATCCAGAACTGCCGGTGGCCATTTTCTGATTGCAAAGACTTCCCTTCTCACATTTCAAGGCTATCAAAGGCTTCTCCAAGGCAAAAGGGATCCTTAGGAAGTCTCAGAACCTGAAAGGATGGGTGGAGAGGAAATGTTCAATTCAATTAAAATAAAGATTAATAGTGCCGGGTGATTGTATCATTACCAATTATGTGGTATAGTTATGTTAACTGGATTTCAGCCATAATCTCAGTTAATTCTGATTAACCTGTCAATTTTGATTTCATGAGTGTTTTAATTTCTTCTTTCATTCAATTCTGAGTTCAGTGGCAGCACAACAAACCATCCACATAAGGTAGCCCAAAATGTTTCAGATGAAGACTCCCATCAACCCCAGTTAATGCAGCTAATGGTCATGGATTTTGTTGTTCAGTCGCACAGTCGATTCCAACCCTTTGCGACCCTATGGACCATTGTCCTCCAGGCACCTCTGTCCTCCACCATCTTCCTCAAGCCGCCCCGCTCTGTGCCCACTGAGTCTATAATACCATCTAGCCATCTCATCCTTGGCTGCCCCCTTCTTCTTTTGCCCTCCACCTTTCCCAACATCAAGGCTTTCTCAAGTGAATCCTCTCTTCTCATTTGATGTCCAAAGTACTTCATCTTCATCTTTACTATTTGACCTTCTCAGGAGCAGTCAGGGTTAATTTCTTCCAAGATTGACCTATTTGTTCTCCTCGCTCTCCAGGGGACTCTCAAAACTCTCATACAATACCATTTATGGGGGTTGTAATCCAAAATATATGGAGGGAATTGGTTTTCTACCACATTGTATTTTCTACAGAAATCTGTCATTTCTTGCTATGTACCACACTTTCTGTGAAATTTAATGCTAGCCAAAACCCAGAAGGACAAATATTGAAGCTGAAGCTCAAGTTCATTGACCACCAAATGAGAAGAGAGGACTCACTGGAGAAAGTCCTGATGCTGGGAAAGAACGAAGACAAAAAGGGAAGGAAGTGGCAGAGGATAAAATGACTAGATTTAATTTAATTTTAATTTAATAAATTTATATACTGCCCCATCCAATGGACTCTGGGCAGTGTACACAAGTTAAAACCAATATAAAACAATTTTTAAAACCCTTAAAAACATAGCAATATTAACCCCTGCTGTGCCATTTATTATCTAAAAACAAATATAAAATCTACAAGACCTTAACATTAAAATAATTAATTACAGGAGGGGGGAGCCTCAGAAAAGCCAGAAAGGGGAGCTTGCTGCCAATCCCGGCCCCCAGACCCATTTTGCCAACCACGTCGTCAATTCTTTCCTAAATGGTAGCAACTGGGCCTGCAGGCATAGTTCTACCGGGAGGCCCTTTTTCTTGTGCTGGGGAGGCAAGCCTCCCCAACAGATGGTACCTGAAGGGTGGCCTCTCGGTTTGCTCTCGTGGGATGGGTCGATGTCCTAGGAATTATGCGGTCCCTGAGGTGTCCTGGTCCGCTACCATGGAGGGCTTTAAAGGTGACAACCAGCACCTTGAGTTGCACCTGGAGACATATAGGCAGCCAGTGCAGCTCCTGCAGCAATGGTGAGGTGCAGGCGAAACAACTACACCCCACCACTGCATGGGCTGCCGCATTGTGGACCAACTGCAGTCTCCAGATGGTCATCAACAGCAGCCCCATGTAGAGCGCATTACAATAGTCCAAACGGGAGGTGACCAGGGCATGGGTGACCGTGAGCAGGGCCTCCCGGTCCAGGAGTGGGCACAATTGATTAATAACACGCACTTGCCCGAAGGCCCTCCTTGCCATGGCCGTAAACTGCTCCTGGAGCAGAAGCATTGTTGATGCAGTGGGCATAGATCTGGGCGTGCTACAGAGGATAGAAGATGACAGAGGAGCCTGGCGTGCAGAGGTCCATGGGGTCGCAAAAGGTTGGATTCAACTGTGCGACTGAACAACAACAACACAATGAGTTCTGGGGTAATTGCAATTCTTACGGTAGGTTAATAGTGTGTCTGGGGTTAGGGACTGGGTTTTGTGTATTATTCCTATATGCCTGATCCATTGAAAATTCCAATGCTTCCCCCCACCCCAAGACCCCAATTTACTGGCAACCAGAGTAAGTTAATTTGCTTCTCTGTAAGTTTTTTGTTCTGGTATATTATGAAGAAAAATAAGGTTCCCCAATGCAAAATACAATAGAGTTATTAGCATAATTTTTGGCTTTTGACTGTTAGAAGAAATCCCGTCAAATATCTGAAACTTCAGAACAAGGTTTAAAATTCTCCAGGTGACATGCTTCCATTATAGGTTTAGTTCTGTGTGGATTCTGCAAGAAAACATGATTTTGGAAACTAACATGCCTTATCCTGGTACAGTATATGATAGCCATCTGTTAGGTGCTCCAGCCATCTTACCTCTGGCCTATGCGGCCAACAGAGAAGAGGCAAACAAACTGCATGAAATAGAATCTTCTAAATTTCTGCAAAAGCAGGAACAAGGCAATAGTTGCAGCCTTATACTTATCTAGTTGTTTAAAATTGTCCAGCAGTGATTTTTATTCAAAACTAGCTAATTACCCGGCCTTGCCCAGGTTGTTTTTGTCCTTTAAAACAAGAATGACGCGACTTGACTGCGGTTTTACTTTTCCGCCTGGCGGCATCACCGGCCCATAAACGTTAAGTTCTGTCAAGTCACAGCCTCCTTTGGTCAGTGAAAGGAGGCTGCAGCTTGACAGAACTGTATGTTGATGGGCAGGAGACCCTGCCCCTGAAGAAAGCTGTGGCCGCTATTAGCGGCCACAGCTTTGTTTAGCGGTGGCGTCTCCTGGCAGAAAATTCAAGCCGCTGGTTTGTCTGTGCTGCATGTGCACAGTACTGCTGTTTCCTTGCTGCTTCTCTGGCCGGTGAGGGTGTCCCCTTTGTGTCCCACTTTGGGGGGCATAAACCCCCAAATGGGTTTTGAGACCCCCACAGTGTTGATCTCGCAAGCCCAAGGTATGTATGTGCAAACTTTCAGCGAGATTTGTCCACAGGTGTGGGTACCTTTAGAATACATACAAACTCACACCTCTGTTTTATAGATATAGATTGATTTTTTAAAAACTTTAATTGTCCTCATTGACTTCTGTTAGACTAAGTCCTTCTGTTTTAATTTGCAGTCAGAATCCAAGAAGTATTTCATCTGACTGAAGACTTCCTCCTGAATCAATTATGGCAATTAGAGTTTTAAAAAAGCATTCTATTTTAAATGAAAATGAATGCTGAGGATGATAGGCTACAGTAGTGAAAACAAGGTGGATTAAGTATAAAACAGTTGCAGGTAAGTCAGAAAAATGGCTACACTTCATGTTTGTTTTCAATTGCAGATCACAAACACTGCAGTTTTACAAATTGAATGGAGATGCACTTTTAAAAAAAATCACTGCTTGTACAAAGGCAACACACATACAGGTAAAACTCGGAAAATTAGAATATCGTGCAAATGTTCATTCATTTCACTTAAAAGGTGAAACAAATATATGAGATAGACTCACTACATGCAAAGTGAGAGATGTCATGCCTTAATTCATTATAATTGTGATGATCATGGCATACAGCATACATGAGATTATGTGATGATTATGGGGTACATGAGATTGGGGGGTTGGTGTTTTGAGAAACTGTAAGCCATAAGCATCAATATTATAACAAAGTAAGGTTGAACTATCTCGCTTTGCATGTAAAGAGTCTATCTCATATATTTGTTTCACCTTTTAAGTTGCATTACTGAACTGAATGAACATTTGCATGATATTCTGATTTTCTGATTTTTACCTGTATATATGGTGGGATTTTTGCCACACTGCACTAACGTGTCTCTCTGCTCAGCAGAAATCCAATGTCCAGATTTCAGCAGTGGTCAGGAGTGCATAGTTAAAACTAGTGTGCCAGTTGTACCCATTCCTGGAGAGGTCTAATCTGGCTATGGCAGGGGTGGCAAATCTTGGTGCCCCAGGTGTTCTTGGACTTCAATTCCCAGAAGGCCTGATGAGCAGGTGTACTTACTTGGGCTTCTGGTAACTGAAGTCCAAGAACACCTGAGGCACCAAAGCTGCCCCCCCCCCCCGGGCTATGATGACACATGCCTTAGTTACATCCCAGTTGAATTATTTAACATGTTCTACGTGGGGCTGCCTTGGGAAAATGCTTAAAAACTACAGCAAATCCAACATGCTGCAGGCCAATGGTTAATTCAGGCTGGTTACAGGGATCTCATAAAGGTCCCATTACAGCTGCACCACTAGCTCACTTCAAACTACTGGTTTTGAGGTGGAGTGGTTGACAAAGTGGTGTGGAACCAATAATCTGCTCCTCAACATAAAGAAAACAAAGGAGTTTGTGGTGGATTTTAGGAAGCAGAGAACCTATGTCCAGCCACTTTTGATTGATGGAACCTGTGTGGAGAGGGTAGTGATGTTCAGATTTCTAGGCACTGAGATACAGGAGGATCTGTCCTGGAGTGCCAACACAAGGGGGCTTGCGAAGAAGGCACAGCAGAGACTCTATTTTTTGAGAATTCTAAGGAAAACCCGTCTTCCGCAAAAGCTGCTGCTTGCCTTCTAATGCTGCGCTATTGAGAGCGTCCTCATTTATGGCTTATGTGTGTGGTATGGGAGTAGTACTCATCGGGATAGGATAATGTTGCACAGAATTATTAAAACAGTGGAGAGTATCATCGGCTGTCCACTCTCCACTTTAGAACAAATTTACACCATCAGGTGCCACAGAAAAGCATTAGATATAGTAGGAGACCCATCGCATCCTGGCCACTGCTACTTTGAGCTTCTGCCATTGGGATGGAGATATAGAACAATGAAGGTAAAAATGAGCTGTCTCAAGAACAGTTTCTTCTCCAGAGCAATTTTTGCCTTAAATGGAAACTCTGGACTCTGAAGTCATCTTATCTTATTTTAAATTTTTAAATTTTTGAATTTTAAATTTTTAAAATTTTTAAGTTTTGGAATTTTAAAATTATGAAGGTTTGAAATTTTGAACTTTAAATTTTTTTAAATTCTACTGTATGGTACTATCTTAATTGGTGTTTTCTGTAGTTGTTTTAAAGTATTCAAGTTTATATATAGCAACCGAGAAATTTTGTTGCTCCCGCAAGGGGACAATGACAATAAAGATTTATCTATCTATCTTTAACACATAAAGTCCTATATGGTTTGGATTCAGACTATCTAAAAGACCACATTTCCCTTGATGAACCTGCTAAGGTGTTAAGATCTTCATCAGAGTTCTTTTTCTCTGTCTCCCCACCTTCATAGGTGTGGTGGGGACATGGGAGAGGGTCTTTCTCTGCTGCTTTCCCCAAACTTTGGAACTCCCTCCTACCAGAAGCCAGACTGGCTCCGTCTTTCCTCTTCTTCCAAAGGTGACCATTCCCTACAAAACAGGTTTTCTCTTCACTGGCTCTCTATGGTGTTTTTTTTAAAAAAAAAATGTTTATTTCTTGTGGCCTTTAAAAGTATTTTAGTACTATTTTTAATACAATATTTACAGCTCTCCCGGTGGCTTAGTGATTAAGGTGCTGAGCTGGAGACTGGAAGGTCGGGTTTCGATTCCCGAGAGCTACACTTGAGGACATGAAAAGAGCCTCATTCGGGCGTCCAACCTCTAAAAATCCTTTCATCCCAGAGCAATCTCTGACACAAAATTATTAATACAATATTTGTTTAAATTTTTTAATTTTTTTTTAGCCTTTGTATTGTCTTTTTTATGATGTAAGCTGCTTTGGGTCCTTTATAGGAGAAAAGTGGGTGGGTGGGTAAATGGATGAATGGATGCCACGGAAACTGGTTTCTATATGCATCCTAAATCATCATGTATAAATTAGCTTCATCTCCTTCATACCAGACTTGTTAGAATACAGTTGCCCTAGCAGATTTGAGGGTCCCTTGATCTCTGGGCTCAGATAAAGTAAAACTTCCTTTCTACAGTACATGCTAACGGAGCAAAGATCACTTTCATATCACTTTAGAAGGTCTTCCAAGAGAGAAGGTCTGGAGGAGAGTTATACATAGCCTAAAAGCCGTTTGATTCCCGAGTACTGCAGGACAGAATGAGCTCCCGTCTTTGTGCCAGCTCCTGCCAACCTAGCAGTTCAAAAGCAAGAAATTACAAGCAGATAAATAGAGACCACTTCGTTGGGAAGGTAACAGCTCTCCGTGTGCCCCGGCGTCTAGTCATTCCTGCCACATGACCACGGAAACGTCTGCAGAAGCAGACAGAACTGGCTCTTCAGCTTTGAAACAGAGATGAGCACTGAACCCTAGAGTCGGATACGACTGGCTTTCGAGCAAGGGAAACCTTTACCTTTACTAAAAGAGAGAAGGCAGCTAGGAGTAGGACTCAATACAATTCGTTCTAGATCTTCTGGTGAATTTAATCCACACATTCAGCCACCAGTTATCAAACGTGGAAGACTTAGCATGGCAAAATCCACCATTGTACCCAGCTATGATAAGCAAACTCTTTTAAAATGCTAACTTAATATGCTTTTTTCCTCACTTACACCAAGAAAAATAACAAATATGCAAGACCGTATTGGGGGTGGGAAATGGAACCAATGTTGGAACTACAAAGGGGAAGCAATCGATCAGAGCTGAGCCCTTTATTTTTGGCAAAAGTCCTCTTACGTTTCCAGAAGGCTACATGAGAGCTTTGCTTTGCCTAAAAGAAGGGAGGAGGCTGGAAGAAGGAATTTACAGATTTCATTAACTTCCTTACCTCACCTCCCTGCCCCGGGAAAATTAGATCACAGGATGAAACTGTAAACATTTCCAGCTTAGTTCTTTCACCCCTGTAGTAGCTAAAAGCCCGAAAATATATGGAGGCAGCTGGACATACCTAGGGTTAAGCAGTGCCTAGCCTATTCATCACCACCTTACCCCCCCCCTAGATCATTTATCAATCTCAATTTATAGCGCTCCGTCTTGCTCCTTCCACATCACATCCCAGGCACACACTCTGCCCAACAGCCAAGCCAGCAACAGGCACTGTGGCTTCCATCCTTTACTTTGGCCTCTTCCTCTTCCATCTATCAACCAGAGATGGCTGGCTACAGTAACTTTCTGTTCTCCTTATCCATCATGCATGGGGGCCCTCACACTCTGATGTGATACCTCTCCCGCCCCCCCTCCACATCTTGTTCGCCCCCTTCCTTCCAGCTGCTTTTCGGTGCTTGTTTCTCAGCTGTGCTCTGGTGGCTTTTGATCATCATGTAAGGCCTATGTCTGCCTCGTCAATCATTGTCATCTGCTGTCGCATCTGACTTGGCAGTCTTATTTTTTTTTAATCTCTAGGCTTGGCCATGGAGAAGCCAGCGTTTTAAAAACTGATGTGTTTGAGGTTTTTCGGAAGCAGAAAGGTGGCAAAAGAGCCGGCTTTAGTGTATGGGACCAAAGACGACCGGACAACCGAAGGGTTGGTTTAACACAGGTTTATTGCATGAGGTTCCAGTTAAGCATGAGGTAATGGCGGTGATACATCTCAATATATACAGTAGCTCTCTACATTTGAATCTTGTAGCACGGTAGCTGATTGGTTGCTACCGGCGTGGCCTCGCCCAGGCACGCCTCCATTCCTGCTGCTGAATGCAGGTCTTTCTTCAGCTGCTGAATGCAGGTCTTTCTTCAGCTGCTGAATGCGGGGAAGGTTTTCCCGCGGCTGTCCGTGATTGAGCAATGTGAACCATGTGAGAGTGAACGCTCGCAGCTGCCCTCTATAGGCTGTCTGCTCGCGTTCCTTTACAGCTGATATCGTTTGTATCTGGAGTGGTTACAATCTTGCCTTACAGTATAATGAACATGCATACATACATAACATCCCTCCCCCCTAGGATGGGACGAAGTCCCGCAACCATTGTGGCTTGCCGCACGTTCGCTTGGGGCGTGCTTGCGCCTGCCCTAATTCTGGAGAGCCTGTGATCCCTGACTCCGCGGGAGCTTGTCCTGCAAGGGGAAACGGGGATTCGTTAGTGGCTCTGTGGGGCGTCCGTGCCTGCCTTGCGCTTGGGGAAGGGAATGGGATGAATAGTTGGGAGGTAAATCCCTGCCTATTGCCCTCGGACCCCGGGGACCCTCCTAGTGTGAACCGCGGCACCGATGAGGTCGCCCTTGGGGAATGGCTACCTTCTGATCCCTGCTCGGGGAACCTTAAGACTGTGGTGGTGGGCGGACTCGCTGATGCCTCCGGTCTTGGAGGTGTCGGTCTCCGGAACATGGGCGCTATGTTGCATTCTAGCTCACAGGGGCTACTGGGACTGGAGGTACCAGGGGCTGAACTGAAACCCCTCTTTTCGCTAGGACGGGTGGGGGACCACTCCGCTAACTCCCCCTGGTACTGTAAATCAACGTCTAAACCTCTATGGGCCTCTGAGCCTCGGGGGGACTTCCGCGGCTTCCGCGGGGTATGAGTGTGGTTGGGGCTCCTCCTTTCTGACGGGGACTCCCGCAACCCGGGGCTCCTCCTCTCTGGCGGGGACTCCCGCAAAAGATTTCCGTGGATCGATTCCCTTTCCTCCCCCCTTGGTGGAGACCCATGCTCCCCCTTTCCTCCCCCTTGGGCTAAACGGGTGGGGGAGTACCCTAACGCTGATTCAATGCTGATCTCATCCGCGTCTTGCTCTCCGGGGACCCTACGCCTGAGTTGGTCCACGTGTCGCCTCCACAGGAAACCTGTACTGGTCTCTACGCGGTATGAGACGGGGCCGGTTTGATCTACTACGGTGCCCGGCACCCAGGCTGGCCCCGCGCTGGCGTAATTCCTGCAGTGTACTGGGGCGCCTATGCTGAAACTCTTTGTGGGTTCCACCCCTATGTTCCGCCCTTTGTCCTCTACTCTCGTGGGGTCTAGCTTGGATATTCCCGTGGCCAGCTTCCTGCGCATCAACAGCTCTGCGGGGGAGTACCCTGACGCTAAGGGGGTGACCCTGTATCTCAGCAGGAATTGGCACAATTTCAGGTCGAGGTCTCCGGGACCCATGCGCAGTAGCGCGTCTTTCGTGGTGCGCACGAGGCGCTCTACTTGGCCATTGGTGGCCGGGTGAAAGGGGGCGGAGGTGACGTGCCGAATGGCGTTGCGTTCCATGAATGCCCTGAACTCGGCGGACGTGAAACAGCTAGCGTTATCGCTGACGAGGGTGTCGGGTAAACCGAACGTGGAAAAGACCCTCCTTAACTGTTTAATGGTTGTGGTCGAGGAGGTGCTCGAGACTGGAATGACCTCCAACCACTTAGAGAACGCGTCCACCACGAGGAGGAAAAGCGTTCCCCTGAATGGGCCAGCAAAGTCTACGTGAACTCGGGACCAGGGTCCCCTCGCAGCGTCCCATTCCCTAGGTGGCGAGCGAGCCTCTTCTGGCCTAGAGCTTTGGCACGCCTCGCAAGTGCCGACCATGTGTTCGATGTCGGCGTCTAACTGGGGCCACCAAAAATAACTGCGGGCTAGTGCCTTAGAGCGTACGATCCCCGGGTGGCTGACGTGCAGCAGTTTAAGCACCCTCGGCCTGAGAGACGTGGGGATCACTACCCGCTGTCCCCACAAGAGGCAACCCCTCTCCAGGGACAACTCCAATCTCTTTTTGAAAAATGTGTCGAATTCCGCTGCTGGGGAAGACACGGGCCACCCTTTCTGCACCCAGGAGCAAACTGTGGCCAGCGCTTTGTCCTTGCCTGTCGCTTTGGCGATTTCGGCCGGTACTACTGGGGGGGAGTCTAGGACCTCTATCATTAAGACCTGGTGGTCCCTCTCTACTCCGCCCACGTGGCAGCAATCCCGGGGAATGGGGGACCTCGACAGAGCGTCTGCATGACTTATCTCCCTCCCGGGCCGGTATACCAACGCGTGCTGATACGCGTTGAGAAAAATGGCCCATCTGAGCATTCTCAGGGACAGGATCTGGGGTGTGGGCTTGTCTGCGGTGAAGATGCCCAGCAACGGCTTGTGGTCAGTCACTATGGTGAAGGGGCGGCCGTACACGAAATCATGAAATTTCTTGGTCCCCGCAATTATTGCTAGCGCCTCCCTGTCTGTCTGAGCATAATTCCTCTCCGCTTGGGACAGGGATCTAGAGTAGAAAGCTATCGGGGCCTCCCTACCGTTCTCCAGCACGTGGCAAAGCACCGCCCCCACCCCCACCGGGGATGCATCGCATATCAGGACCACCGGGCGTTTGGGATTGAAGTGGGTCAGTACAGCATCTGATGCCAGGAGTCGCTTCAGGTCATTGAAAGCCTTTTCCTGGTCGTCGCCCCACTTCCATGCCTCGTCCTTTTTTAACAATTTGTGTAGCGGTTCTGCCACGGCTGCCTTCCGCGGGAGGAAGGAGTGGTAGAAGTTGAGCAGTCCGAGGAACGACTGCAACTCGGGCTTGGAGGTGGGGCGAGGGGCCTTTTTGATGGCGGCTACCTTGGATTGGGCCGGCCTAATTCCCTCGGGAGTAACACGGAACCCTAGGAACTCAACCTCTGTAGCGAAGAAGACGCATTTGTCTTTCCGCAACCTCAAACCCGCCTTTTCGAATATTGTCAGGACCTTTCCCAACCTTGTTGCTAATTCGGCCCGGCTCCCCCCTGTAATTAATACGTCATCAAAATAGGGTAACACCCCCTCCAACCCCTTCAGGAGGCGTTCCACCAATGACTGGAAAATCCCGGGCGCCGAATTCACGCCGAATTGGAGGCGCGAAACCTGGAACGCCCCTTTGTGGGTGACTATTGTTTGTGCAGCAGCTGCGGCGGGGGTCACCGGGAGTTGCTGGTAGGCTTGGGCCAGGTCGAGTTTGGCGAAACACCTCCCCCCGTGTAACCTGGCCAACAAGTGGCTGACTACCGGCACCGGATACGCATTAGGGCGGATCGCCTTATTTATGGTGCACTTGTAATCAGCGCATATTCGGACTTCCCCGTTGGCCTTGAGCGCTGTTACAATTGGAGTTTCCCACTCCGCAGAATCAACAGGAACAAGAATCCCCTGGCCCACTAATTTGTCCAATTCCGCCTCTATTTTGTCCTTTAGTGCGAAAGGCACTCTGCGCGGTTTAAGTCTGATTGGACGCACTCCAGGGTCCAGGTCGAAAGTCACTGGGGGGCCCTTGAATTTTCCGAGCCCCTTTTTAAAAACCTCGGGGTGCGCGTCGCACACGCTCTGTATTGGATCAGTCCCGGCGGCGTGTGCTCCCACGGCGTGCACCCCCCCAATGAACAACCCCAGGGGCTGGAACCATTGAGTCCCGAGGAGGCTGCATTTACCCCCCTTGAGGACGACTAAGGGAAGCGTTGCGGTGTACTTTTTGAACTGGACCTGGAACTTCCCAACCCCCAACACTGGGATGCGGTTCCCCTGCACGTCCTTCAGCGTGGCCCTCAACGCCTTGAGCTTGGGCCGCACGCGGGGGGCGATTTTCATGAACTCCCCCTGGGAAATAATGGAGTATGAGGAACCCGAGTCCACCTCCATTCTAACAGGGGCCCCTTGTATTACTACCTCAACGAAGTAACGGGGGTGCTCCGTGGAAACGCTGCAAACCGGCGCGTCGTCCTCGCTGTCGTCGGAGACTCGCCCTACTCCGTCCCGCGTCCTCGTGGTCCGGGTGCCGTCCTTCGGCCTCGTGGTGCGGTCCTGCCTCGCCGAGCGGTCTGGAGAACTCCGGGTGGCCTCGCATCGTTTCCGGCAGACCTTGGCTATGTGCCCGCGCCGGCCGCAGCTGTGGCACTCGGCCTTGCGGAATGGGCACTTGGTGCGGGCGTGGGCGGCGCCGCAGCCATCGCAGCGCCGGCCCTCTCTCTGGACCCTCCAGACGTCCTCGTCGTCGCTGCTCTCTGCAGACGAGTTCGAAGTCCGCCGGGCCGCGCGCACCGAACTCTCTGCCTTGGCGGTCTTCGGGCGCCAGTCCTGAAGTTCGTGCACCCCGGCCGACGTGGCCTCAGCGGCCTGTGCCGCGTCGAGGACTTGTTGCCACGTGGGAGGCGGCTCCCTTTTCATCAGCGCGCGCTGAGTCTCTGTGTCCCTCAGACCGCAGAGCAGGCAGTCTCGGAGGGTGACGTCGGGGAGCTCCCACTTGCATGGGCCGGCGGCCAACCGCAGGGCCGCGGCGAACTCATCGACCGATTCCCCGGGTGCCTGGACTCGCCTCCAGAACGCGCTCCGAGCGGGGAACATCGCTATCGCTGGCCGGAGATGGGCGCGCAGCGCCGCCAGGAGCTCTGTGGCTTTGAGGTCGCTCACCTTCCTGGGCGCGATCAGGTCCACCAAGGTCCTCTTGGTCTCGTGTCCGAGCATGCGGACGAAAATGGCCCTCTTTTTGGCCTCATCTGAGACTTCGAGCTCCACCAGCGCTGCGTTGAAGTCTATCTCAAACAGCTCCAAGTCTCCCGGCTTCCTGATCTCGTAGCCGGCGCATGTCTTGGTCCCGTGGGCAGCCATCTATCCCACCTTCGTCGCCAGTTTAGTGTATGGGACCAAAGACGACCGGACAACCGAAGGGTTGGTTTAACACAGGTTTATTGCATGAGGTTCCAGTTAAGCATGAGGTAATGGCGGTGATACATCTCAATATATACAGTAGCTCTCTACATTTGAATCTTGTAGCACGGTAGCTGATTGGTTGCTACCGGCGTGGCCTCGCCCAGGCACGCCTCCATTCCTGCTGCTGAATGCAGGTCTTTCTTCAGCTGCTGAATGCAGGTCTTTCTTCAGCTGCTGAATGCGGGGAAGGTTTTCCCGCGGCTGTCCGTGATTGAGCAATGTGAACCATGTGAGAGTGAACGCTCGCAGCTGCCCTCTATAGGCTGTCTGCTCGCGTTCCTTTACAGCTGATATCGTTTGTATCTGGAGTGGTTACAATCTTGCCTTACAGTATAATGAACATGCATACATACATAACACCGGCTTACGAGTGGAACAAGACTGGAAAGCCAGGGGGTTTGCTAGCAGCATCAATTCTAATTTGTTCTCTGACTGGGACCCTTATGTGTCTCCATTTAACTCCCCATTTACAAGAAACCTAGTCAGTCAGGCTTTCCTTTCTTACTTTGAACATCCCTGTTTGCATAACTGTCCTCACGTAAACAAGTGAAACATATATGTTTGTTGAAACAATTGTGACGGCCTTTCTCTGATTATCAGTTGTTAGTGGTTAAGATGCTGAACTTGACAATTGGAAGGTCAGCAGTTCAATCCCCGACTGCTGCACGACTGAGTGAGCTCCCGTCGTCTGTCCCAGCTCCTGCCAACCTAGCAGTTTAAAAGCAAGAAAGGGCAAGTAGATAAATAGGTACTGCTTCAGTGAGAAACGTAACAGTGTTCAGTGTGCTCCAGGGTCTAGTCATGCTTGCCACATGACCAAAGAAACATCGGCAGACACAGACAGCACTAGTTCATTGGCTATAAACAGAAATAAGCACCACACCCTAGAGTTGGATACAACCAGCTTTCGAGCAAGGGCAAACTTTACCTTTACCTAACTTTAGTGTATGAGAGTCAAGACACAGGAAACAGCCAAGGGCTGGGTTAACTCAGGTTTATTGCATGGTGGACAGAGGGAACATGAGGTAATGGCGGACGAACAGCTCTATATATATGGTAGTAACGTATTTGAATGTGGCTCCACGATAGCCCATTGGCTACTGCCCGCGTGACGTCATGGCTGGTCACGCCCTTCTTGTCCAGGTGTAGGTAGCGGCGGGAAACTTCCCGCGCTGTGGCCTTTGATGGGTTTGAACCAAGAGAGCTTGGACGCTCGCTGCTGCCAGCTGGTGGTCATTAGCTCGCGTCCCATTACAGGGTTTATAGTGATCAGCTGAAGGTTACATTGTTACTCGTAGGCAAGGTTACATTGGTTCAGATACATTGTTATCACATGTAGAAGGGTACACTGTTAGAACACAACACTCCTCCCCCCTAGGATGAGACGAAGTCTCTCAGCCAAGATGGCTTATTTCGAACACGCTGGGGTCTCGGCGTGGGCTGCCCTGCCCCGGCTTCGCTCCCTCCTCCTTGCTCCCTGGCTTCCTGCCCTGCAATCGGAGAGGATGACTTGTTAGTAGCTTGCCGCGGCTCTGCGGCTTTGTTGGGCGGTGTGTGCTTTGTTTGGGAAGAACCGGGGGCACTGGGGGCTAACGAAAAACCCCTCTTCTCACTTGGATGGGTGGGGGAACACTCCAAAAACCCCCCCCGGCTAGCAAAATTAAAATCGTAATCGAATTCGGGGGAAGCGGCAGCGGCGGCCGCAGGCTCCTTTTCCCCCTCCCCGGGCTCGGATAGAGCTGGCGTGTCAAAAGGATATGAGTCGGGATCACTGCTTTCCCCCCTGGCTTCGGACTGGTGTCCTTCTCTGTCTCCCCCTTGGGCTAAACGGGTGGGGGAGAACCCTATCGCTGAATCCGGTTGCTGAGCCCCACTGATCGGCCCCTCACTCACTCGGCGCCGCAGTTGGTCAGCGTGCCTCCTCCAGAGGAGACCGGTGTTCGTTTCCACCCGGTACGACACTGGTCCCGTCTGTTCTACTATCGTCCCTGGCACCCAGACTGGGCCTGCGTTGGCATAGTTCCTACAGTGTACAGGATCGCCTACGCCGAAACCTTTCGAGACCGCTAAACCTATGTTCTTCCCTTTGTCCTCGACCCTCGTCGGGTCTAACCTGGACAAGATCGTGGTCAGTTTCCTCCGCATCAGCAGCTCAGCCGGCGAGTATCCGGACGCTAAGGGGGTCACTCTGTACGCTAATAGAAATTGACAGACTTGGTGATTTAGATCCCCCGAGCCCATGCGCCGCAGCGCATCTTTTGTTGTGCGCACCAACCGTTCCACTTGGCCATTCGTGGCCGGGTGAAACGGCGCGGATGTGACGTGCCGAATTGCATTTGCCTCCATGAATGCCGCGAACTCAGCGGACGTGAAACAGCTAGCGTTATCGCTGACCAGAGTGTCGGGTAAACCGAACATGGAAAAGACCCTCCTTAGCTGGCCAATGGTAGTGGCGGAGGATGTGCTCTTTACCGGAATGACCTCCAGCCACTTCGAGTACGCATCCACTACCAGGAGAAAAATGGTTCCTCGGAACGGGCCAGCAAAATCTACGTGCACCCTGGACCACGGTCCCCTTGCTGCGTCCCATTCCCTATGCGGGAGACGGGCTACCTCCGGTCGGGAGCCCTGACATGCCTCACAAGTGCCAATCATATGCTCTATGTCGGCGTCCAGCTGGGGCCACCAGAAATAACTCCGGGCCAGTGCCTTGGAACGGACGATTCCCGGGTGGCTGACGTGCAGCAGCTTTAGCACCTTCGGTCGCAGGGACGTAGGAACCACCACCCGTTGGCCCCACAAGAGGCACCCCCTCTCTAATGACAATTCTATTCGTTTTCAAAAAAATGGGTCGAATTCCATGCTTGGGGATGACGCCGGCCACCCCTTCTGTACCCACGAGCATACTTTCTCCAGTGTTCTATCCTTTCCGGTCGCCTTGGCAATGTCGGCCGGTACTATTGGGGGTGAATCTAAGACCTCTATTAGCAATACCTGGCGGTCTCTTCCTACCCCTGCCTTCTGATCGTCCGACAAGGGCAACGGAGACCGTGAGAGCGCGTCTGCATGGCTGATCTCCTTCCCGGGCCGGTATTCCAACTCATGTTGGTATGCGTTAAGAAAAATAGCCCACCGCAGCATCCTCGGGGACAGGATCTGTGGCGTGGGCTTATTTGCAGTGAAGATTCCTAACAGGGGCTTGTGATCAGTCACGATCTTGAACGGGCGACCATACAGAAAATCGTGAAATTTTTTGGTTCCCGCTACTATCGCTAATGCCTCCCTGTCGGTCTGTGCGTAATTCCGCTCTGCTTGGGACAGGGACCTTGAATAAAACGCTATCGGGGCCTCCCTTCCGTCGTTCAACACGTGGCAAAGCACCGCCCCCACCCCCACCGGGGATGCGTCGCAGACTAAAACTACTGGCCGTTTGGGATCGAAATGAGTCAGGATTGCCTCGGATGTTAGGAGTTGCTTTAACTCTGTGAACGCCCTCTCTTGCTCGTCACCCCACAGCCATTTTTCCTCTTTTTTAAGTAACTGATGGAGCGGCTCGGCAACAGACGCCTTCCGGGGAAGGAAGGTATGGTAGAAATTGAGAAGCCCCAGAAATGACTGTAGTTCGGTTTTGGATGTGGGGCGAGGAGCTTTCTTGATAGCGGCTACCTTAGATTTGGACGGCCTAATTCCCTCGGGCGTGACACGGAACCCTAAAAACTCAACCTCTGTTTCGAAAAATACACATTTGTCTTTTCTCAGTCGCAGCCCCGCTTTCTCAAACACGGTCAGAACTTTATCCAATCTATGTGCCAGCTCGGCCTTACTCCCCCCCGTTATCAACACGTCATCAAAATATGGCAACACCCCCTCCAGCCCCTTCAGGAGGCGTTCCACGAGCGACTGAAAAAGGCCAGGTGCCGAGTTCACGCCGAACTGTAAACGCGACACCTGGAACGCCCCCTTATGTGTAACTATTGTTTGTGCCGCCGCTGTGGCGGGGGTTACAGGGAGTTGCTGGTAGGCCTGTGCTAAATCGAGCTTAGCGAAACACTTTCCCCCATTCAGCCTGGCCAGGAGGTGGCTGACCACTGGCACCAGGTATGCATTAGGGCGTATCGCCTTGTTAATTGTACACTTATAATCAGCGCAAATGCGCACCTCCCCGTTAGCCTTCAGTGCTGTTACAATTGGAGTCTCCCACTCCGCGGAATCCACAGGAACAAGAATCCCCTGACCCACCAGTTTGTCCAGTTCCGCCTCTATTTTGTCCTTTAGTGCGAACGGCACCCTGCGCGGTTTGAGTCTTATCGGGCGGACCTCCGGGTCTAGGTCGAAGGCTACAGGGGGTCCCTTGAACTTTCCCAGTCCACTTTTAAAAACGGCGGGGTGTGCGTCGCCCACCGCTTGTATTGGGTCCACGCCTACGGCATGCACCCCCCCTATGAACAAACCTAAAGGCTGAAACCATTGCGTCCCGAGGAGGCTACAACTCCCCCCTTTTAGCACCACTAGGGGAAGTTCCGCAGAATGTCTCTTAAAACGAACCCGGAATGTCCCGACCCCCAACACTGGAATGCTGTTCCCCTGTACGTCCCGTAGTGTGGCCCTCAACGCTTTAAGTTTGGGCCGCACGTGGGGGTCGATTTTCAAGAACTCTCTCTGGGGAATTATAGAATAGGAGGACCCCGAGTCAATTTCCATCCTAATAGGGGTCCCTTGTACTAGTACCTCAACGAAGTAATGGGGCTGTCCCGCAGACACGCTGAACACAGGAGCGTCGCCCTCGCTGTCGTCCGAGATGCGGCCCACGCCGTCCTGCTTCCTCGTGGTCCGGGCGCCATCTTTGGACCTCGCTGGACGGTCCGGTCTGGCCGAACGGTCTTGTGACTGTCTCCGGCCCTCTTTCCCTTTCCTGCACGCCTTGGCGATGTGCCCCCGACGGCCGCAGTTGTAGCACTCGGTTTTTCTGAATGGGCACCTCACGCGCTCATGGGCCGCTCCGCACCCATCGCAACGGCGCCCTCCCCTTCGGACCTTCTGGACCTCCTCGCCGTCGCTGCTTTCCGAAGACGACTTCGAGGTCCGTCGGGTGGCGTGCACCGACTGTCTGGACTTTCCGTGCAACGAGTTTTCCGCTTTGCCGGCCCTCGGACGCCACTCACGCCACTTGTGCATCTCATCTACTCCAGCATTCGTGGATTCCGCGGCTTCCGCGGCCTCTACAACCTCTGTCAGTGTGGGTGGTGGCTCCTTGTTCATCAGGCTGCGCTGCACTTCCTTGTCCTTCAGGCCACACAGAACTCCGTCCCTGAGGGCCATCTCTAGAAAGTGGTCCCATCTGCAGGGGGTGGCGGCTACTCTCATAGCTGTTACGAAGGCTTCTACCGACTCGTCCGGCGCTTGAACTCGCCTCCAAAACGCGCTCCGAGCGGGAAACATTGCCCTCGAGGGTCGGAAACGCTCACGCAGCAGTTTCATGATGTCATCGGCTTTGAACTCACCCATCTTCTTCGGCGCAATAATGCCCACCAGCGTTCGCTTGGTCTCCATCCCAAGCATGCGGGTGAGGATGGCCCTCTTCCTTTCCTCGTCGTCTTCTTTGACTTTGAGTTCCACCAGTGCCGCCTGGAAGTCCATCTCAAAAAGCTCCCAGTCTTGCGGTTTGGTAATGTTGAACCCGCTCTGTGCCCTGGCTCCTTGGGGATCCATAATCCCACCTTCGTCGCCAATTTAGTGTATGAGAGTCAAGACACAGGAAACAGCCAAGGGCTGGGTTAACTCAGGTTTATTGCATGGTGGACAGAGGGAACATGAGGTAATGGCGGACGAACAGCTCTATATATATGGTAGTAACGTATTTGAATGTGGCTCCACGATAGCCCATTGGCTACTGCCCGCGTGACGTCATGGCTGGTCACGCCCTTCTTGTCCAGGTGTAGGTAGCGGCGGGAAACTTCCCGCGCTGTGGCCTTTGATGGGTTTGAACCAAGAGAGCTTGGACGCTCGCTGCTGCCAGCTGGTGGTCATTAGCTCGCGTCCCATTACAGGGTTTATAGTGATCAGCTGAAGGTTACATTGTTACTTGTAGGCAAGGTTACATTGGTTCAGATACATTGTTATCACATGTAGAAGGGTACACTGTTAGAACACAACACTAACTATTGTTCATCTTCTGTCTGCCAAAACCAGTTGGCTTTAGCTACTAGTCTCTAGTGTTAAGTCGTCAGCAATTTTCAATCTAGACACCTCAAAACAAATACAAATAAGGTTGCCAGATCAAAAGCATCCCATTTCCAGAGACTTCCGAGTCAAAAATCTTCTTCTGGGGGTGCCACGGGACCGTGCATCTTGCCCAAGGCCACACAGGGTGGATCTTCTCCATAGAGCAGTGATGGTGAACCTTTTAGAGACCAAGTGCCCAAGGAGGAGGAGGCAACTCATAGACAGGCACCGTGTGTGCCCACGCATCCATGTGATGTCACTGGCACACACGGCACACACCCATGGGGTCTGTTTGCCTTACCTCATCCCCGTCACAACCTCCAAGGCAGGATTTCAGCCTCCCTTCTCACCTCCCCAGTGGCAGAGGGAGAGGGTTGGGTGGGGAAGCGGCAGTGCTGGCGGCATGGGACAGGGCTTGCCCACAATGGCACGTGTAACCACAGAAAGGCCTGTGCGTACCACCTCTGGCATGCATGTCATAGGTTTGCCTATGCTGCCATAGAGGCACCGTAAGGAGGGATAAAACTCCCAAGATCAGATTCTTCAGCCAGATGCCTAAACCACTGAGCTATATAGCCAGCTTTGTATAATTTGCAAATGTATAATGTGTAAATATGTAGACATGGCTGTTGTTGTGATGTGCCATCAGGTCACCTCCAATTTATGGTAATCCCATGAATGCGTAACCTCCAGAATGACCTCTCCTCAACAGCCCTGCCCAGCTCTTGAAAATCCAAGCCTGTGGCTTCTATTATAGAGACAATCCATCTCATATTTGGTCTTCTTCCTTTCCTGCTGCCATCAAGCTTTCCCAGAATTATTGTCTTTCCCAGAGAACTTGATGTGGCCAAAAGATGACAGACTGTCAATGTCCTTTCTCACACACAAATCAAACTTCCCTCTCCCCTTGCCCTGCTCCTACTCTGAGATATGCCTCCTTACCTAGAGAGTCTGAGAAGCTTAGCGATTCTCCCAGGCTCTAGTTTATGCCCTGAGATGCAACAAACATAGAGAACAAATGAATTCATAAAGTTAATGAGTAGCACACTGATGAGGTCCAAATGGAGTAAGATGACCAGGAAAAAGAAAAGTACAGTAATACCTCATACAAAGTCCACTTCGTACAACATCTGATTCATACAACATCGCCTAATTCCTTGAAAAAAGTTGCCTCATACAAAGTCGCTGCGATTTTGTATGAAGCATTGGGGACACATGCATGCACTGCTCTTGTGGGTTTTGCATGAGGCAAAGAGTGTTTAGGAGTGGTTTTGAGCGTGATTTTGGATTTTTCAAATTTTTTCATCATAATTTTTAGAAGCATTCCTGGGATTTTTGCAGCATTCTTCAGGTTCTTGGACAATCAGGATTGTTTGACATGTTTTTGTAATGAATTTAGCCTTTAGACAATGATTTCTTAAAGTTCTGTCAGTTTCCTGTACGTTTCCTTGACTTTGCCTTGAAGTCTGTGTTGTTACTGTAAAATGTATCTCTATGGAAACGAAGTTGTACGAGGCATCACGGCAAGGATTTGGACGTTGTATGAGGCATCACGGCTAAGATTTTGCATGCCTCATACAAAGTCCAAATCCGTATTAAGTCCAAACTTGTGGAACCAAGTTTGGACGTTGTATGAGGTATCACTGTATAGGTTCTCCTTTTTGCTACTCAGGAAAGGGTTTCCCAAGAAACTCGGTCTTGTGTACTGCCACAGCCTAACAACAACAACAACAACAACAACAACAACAACAACAACAACAACAACAACAACAACAACAATAATAATAATAATAATAATAATAATAATAATAATAATAATAATAATAATAATAATAATAATAATAATAATAATAATAATAAGAAGAAGAAGAAGAAGAAGAAGAAGAAGAAGAAGAAGAAGAAGAAGAAAGCTTGCACATCTCTGGGGTTATACATGTTTTTGTAGCTGCAGCCTGCTCATATGGTGCAGAAAACCACAAAGAAGAATTGACCATTTGACACAGCCAAGCAGAGGAGCATATGAGCATGCTGTTTGGAGATAGTGGAAGCTACAGACTAACACATCCAGCAAGTAGCAGTTTGGGGACAGCTGAATTAGGGATTCCTGTAGGCCAGGGGTGCCCAAACATCCACGGATCAAGTGGTTCCTCTCAATGCGTTTCCAACAGCCGTGGGTGCATTTACACCAGCGTTTTGCGCATGCATGGGCACATTTTATTTCCACTTCTGGGAGCAGCAAGGGCGACATGGGCCGGATTATTAGGCACCATGGGCTGGATCAGGCCAAAAGGCTGGATTATTCAGCACCACAGCCTGGATCCGGCCCATGGGCCATAGTTTGGGCACCCCTGCTGTAAGCAAAAGACATCACATCTCTGTCAGAGATGTCCTCTCATAAGGATAAGCCAAAGGTGCCAGAACTGGAATTGGTAGGCCTCATAGATAGATTAGATAGATAGATAGATAGATAGATAGATAGATAGATAGATAGATAGATAGATAGATAGATAGATAGATAGATAGATAGATAGATAGATAGATAGATAGATAGATAGATAGATAGATAGATAGATCTTTATTGTCATTGTTCTGCACAGAACGAGATTGAAAAACCATTTATCGACCGAACAAAACCTAAACAAAATATAACTATACAAAATTATCAACATACTCCCATCCCACATGTACACATATAAAGTCCTGGAAGGTGCAGATAAAGGCCCAGAATTTGAGTCCCAAGAGAAGACTGGACTAACTGCCCCACCCAGTCCAGAAGAGCAGCATCACCTGAAGATGCAAGTCTAGGAGGAGGGCACTAATTGAAGTACCTGGGTGCAAGGAAAGACCTCTCAGGAGAAGGAGCCTTCTCAGGGTTAGATGGTCCCCCTTGAAGGAAAGCCACTGCACTACCTTCATCAGGCTAGGTCAGAACTTGCAGAAGAGTGCTGGGTGAGTCTCCAAGAGCCCAGCTATAAGAATTCCCAATTGAAGGCTATTGGCGACTGCACACAACCATTCATTTTGCTCCCCACCAGGCCCTGCTACACATCCAGGTGGTCCTGCTATGTAACCACCCTTAGATTGCAGAACTACAGCTCACAGAATCTCCTTTCTTGCCTATGGCATACCTGGACCGGTTAAATTCCAGGCTGCCTTTTGGAGACTGCCTTTGGATTTTGGGTAGGATTGTATCTTTCATCCTCACAGTTGCATCTGGTGGGGACACGAAAGAGGGCCTTCTCTGTCCTTGTGCCCAGACTTTGGAACTCCCTCTGATGGAAGGCCAGTCTGATAACCATCTCCACTCTCCTTCAGCTGGCAGATGAAGACCTTTCCCTTCAGCCAGGCTTTCCCTCAGTGACTGGCTGTCTGAGAAGGGTTGTTTAAAATGAAATTATTTAGTTAACATGGGAATTGAATAAAAAGGGTATAATTAAAGAAAATAGATTTTGGAAAATTTGGCAATTATTTGTGGAGTTCAAATTGGTTGGAGGTGCGGAGGTTGGGCCAGTACCAGATCAACTGAGTTTTTGGAAATAGTGAAGACCGCTGTGATATCCTGCATCCTCCAGGATAATAAATACACTGTATAATAAATACACAGGGTGTGTAGTGTGATTTTGTGTTTACTATATTTTCATTATTGTATTCTCATTGTGTTTTGCTTTGGTAGAATTATGGTAATACAGTAGTAGTTAATACGTTTAGGGAAGAATAAATAAGGTAAATATAAACAGCTATAAGTATATATCAATGAGGATTCAATGTTACAAGAAATAGAGGATATTGCAAATGTAAGTTTTATGTTGTATATAATGAATTGGAGTATATTAACCAAGATTTAGTGAAGGATGGGGAGGTATTACGTTGGTAGAGTTTTTATTATTATTAGTGTTATTATTATTTACTGTTTTATGAATGCTTTGTATATGTATTGTTCACTGTCTTTATGATTCCTTTGCATTTGTATTGTAGTTTTGTTATAATGTTTTGAAAATTTTTAAAAAATTATTAAAAAAGATTTTTTTTCATTTCTTGCCCCCTTTTAGTATTGCTTTTATGTATAATTTTAATGTGATATTTGGTTAAGAAGCTCACCTTATTAGCTGGAAGACCAGCAAGTTGGCAGTTCGAGACCTGGGTACTGCATGACAGATTGAGCGCCCATCTCTGTCCCAGCTCATGGGGACATGAAAAGAGCATTTGGGCATTCCCTGAGTGGAGTTTCTCCCGCAAAAATCCTTTGAACCCAGAATAATTTCTGGCACGAAATTATTATTACTGTATTATATTGTAAAAATTGTCTTACCGTTTATGTTGTCTTTTAATGATGTAAGCTGCCTTGGGTCTTTTATAAGAGAAAGATGAAATAAAAGTACAGTGGTACCTCATACAATGGTTTTAATCCGTTCCATGGGGCTCGTTGTTGTACAAAACAATTGCTATACGATACATGCATTGTATAGCGATTTTCCCTATGGGATGCATCATACAATGTGTGTGGTTTTTTTGCTAAGTGGTTTTTTTTTCATAGAAAAATTGTTGTACAATTTTTTCGATAGGGAAAATTGTTATGCGAGATGCCATTTCCCCCGAAAACCTAATTGTTATGTGATTTCTTCACTATATGGGGCGATTGTTGTATGAGGTTCCACTGTACTTTAAATAAATAAATAGGCAAATTCTCAGTATATGGCATTTGAGCTTGAAAAAGAAGTTTCCATTAGATCTAATTTACAGCAATTATTAATTCCTCGACTTTGTTCACTCCTTACACCTCACGTTATTTGTGAGCAAGCATATATACATAAGAGGATATTACATGTGAAGAGGCCTCTTAGCATTGATTGATGGTATGACAAGCCTTAGCCTGTGACAGGGGTCTGATTTAACTGACCTGTTCCCATTGTTCAGATGGCATACTACACCTTATTTTAATGAGAAAAACATGCTACGAGAGGGCCAAAACAGACAACCAGGCATTTTCACAATAACGATTACAAAATCAGCATGGAAATGGAACCCACAGGTATTGGGAGAAAACAATCAGAAAACAAAAGCAAGCTAACTTGAAACTTCTGAAGCTATGGTCTAAACTACACACTCAAGGTGGGGGGGGGGGGACAGACTGAATCTGCAGCAATTCATGTCATAACACACAACACCCAGCCAAACTGCATTTTGAAATGGTCCAGAATAGCAATAGCAATTACACTTGCCTACCACCCCGTAGCACTTAGTGCACTCTCTGGGCAGTTCACAAGTTAATGAGCCTTTTGCCCCCAACATGCTGGGTACTTATTTTACCAACCTTGGAAGGATGGAAGGCTGAGAAAAGATCGAGCAGTTGCCAACGTGTACAGTAATTACCGTACCGTACAGTAATTCGGCCCTCCGTATGGTGAAGTACGGTAGTTTTTTACAGTAAAAATTTTTTTTTGGGGGGGGGGGGTCACTTCTGGTTGTTTCCGGAAAAATTATTCAGAAAAAAACATCACTTCCGGTTGCTTCCGGAAAAATATTCAAATAAAATGTCCACCCAGACTCCGCCCATAACTCTGCCAACTGCCTGTACGGTATAAGTACGGTAATTTTGCTCAGCCCGTACGGTAATTTCCGTTCCCGGATTGGCAACGGACCTGAATTAAGACTACTTTATTTCAAAACTTGGATGAGCGGGGCCAGCCAGAATTTCTGCTACCAGTTCTCGTGAACTGGTGCAAACCTGCTGATGCCCACCACTGCCACTGCGCCACCAGGGCTCTTGCCTGCTTTGGTACTCTCTGTATCATAGTTTTCTCATTAAGATAAGGTGTAGCACAGGGGTTCCCAACCGTTTCAAGTTGGGGGCCGGGTCACGCCCTCTTAGTCAGCTTCAAGGGCCGGATGGCTATTTTGCCCTGCCTGCATGATGGGGATGGCCATTTTGACCCAACAGCTTCAAAATGGGCAGCCATTTTGTTTCATGAATGCCCTTGGAGGGGGGCACATGAAAATGCGCCACTGGCCGGATCCAGCCCATGGGACTTAGGTTGGGAACCCCTGGTGTAGTATGTACTTTTCTTCTCCAGTTTTTACATATACTGCAGTTTTAGGGGATACACTCCCTCTTCTAGTTGTCTGCACACCATTTCTCTCTCTTTCCAGTTCTTCACTTGCTCCACCCGTGACTATTGTTGTATCTTTGATTTTTTCCCTACGTGCCTCTGATCACCCACGTGAAAGACTGATTCTTTTTCTTAGCCTATATTTAAACTTGCACATCTGAAGATATACATAAACAACTTTTTTTAAAAAAAAAAGAATTGGGGAGGGGGTGATGAGCAGGGCATAATGTTCTCATCATGTGGACATTGCGTCCAGCCCCTAACGCACCCATAGTGACAATGTGCACACCCACACATACGGCAGCATGCCAGATTAAAACACATTAAAAAGTGTTGCAACTTGGTTGTGGGTAACAAGTGGAGTTGTGCCTGCTTCTGCCTCATCTACAGCAAATATACTTTCCCCAGTTTATTCCAATAGTATATAGTAGTTCCAGTCTATGAAATTCATTATAGGAGCGAGATTCGTATGTGTGTGTGTGTGTGTTTGTTTGTTTGTGTCTGTATATAAAAATGTGTTTACGGCAGCTGTAAATGAGTCCACAGCCGATTCTGGTGGCAGTGGCTGTAGTGAGGGCGGCAGCTAGATTATTTAGTGTCATGGGCCGGATTCGGCCTGTGGGCCGTAGATTGAGAACCCCTGCTTTTGATTATGTCTGTTATATTATAGCTTAATGCCAAAGTAATTCCTTATCCACACCTATTTCAGTTACACTTGATTTTTCAATTAACTGCTGATTTAAGCTACCAATGCTTTCTGAAGTTTTGTTAATTTAAAACCTATGCTTTGATTTTATTGTATTGATACACCTTATATATGCCTGCTATTATTCATATACACATGTAGTTAAATAAATGGAAAAAAGGACCTCTGTTATTATTGTCTCTCCAACAATGGTAAAGGATGTAGATCTAGGAAATAGCTATGCATGCTTGTTGAGTCATAAAATTTTCTTGGGGAACCTTAGAGTTTTTGTAAAAAAACTTAGAATCTTTCTTTGGGTTAGAGCAGGGGTGCCCAAACTATGGCCCATGGGCTGGATCTGGCCTCTGCGCCAATTCATCCCCCCATGCCCTCACCACTCCTGGAAGTGGAAGTAAAGCATGCCTGCACATCTGCAGAACGCTACGGTAAATGCACCTGCGCCTGTAGTAAATGTATTTACGACAGCCGTGGGTGCATTTACAGCAGTGTTTTGCATATGCGTGGGCATGCTTTACTTCCACTTCCAGTGGGAGGAACCATATGACCAGCCCAATCAGCTGTCCAGGGGGTGTGGTCAGGCCCATGGCTCAAAAAGTTTGGGCACCCCTGGGTTAGAGTGTAAGAGTCAGGTGTGTGCTGTACATAGCGGACTCTTGCCCCATCCTATACTTTCAGGTTTGAATGGTTAGCAGATATTATGTTATTTTGATATTTGTATGTACACCGCCCAGAGTGGGAAATATCCCAAATGGGTGATATAATGAATGAATGAATGAATGAATCTTTGGAAGAGATGCTTAGGCAGATAGCAAAGGATAATTACACCTCCTTTACTGCTCATGTCCGTTCCACTTCTAGTCCAGCACATGGGCAGTTCGGATAGCTTTGTACCACCATCTTACAATCTTTTGGAGCCCAGTTTTCCCCTTCTGTTCAAACAGACTAGAGACAGCATTTCTGAACAAATAGCCCAAAATAAAGATCCTGGCTTTTGCTTCTAGCCAGGTGGAAAGTTGAAACAATCATATGCTTTCTCCATCCTGATCTTAATCACTGGTAACACTTCCTTGCTCCCGGCTCAATTGCTTTATCCCCTCTAATGCTCCAGCTGTCACTGAATGAGGAAATCTTGTCTGACATGATCTCCTGCACAGAGAAGTGTCTGTGTGTGCACATGCATGTGTGCAAAGACACTTGTTTTAGACTTGGTGAGAATGTCTATAACTAAGACTGCTACTGAGAAGAGAGGTAATATGTATAGGCAAATATGGCAGTGGCCAGGCCTCACAAATTCAATTTCCACCTCTGTTAGGGAGGTGGTTGACTGATAGGAGTCATAATCATTCTCAGCATTTATCGGCTTCCACAGACATCACTGTAGGTCATTTTGACATAAGAAAACTGCAGTAGAGCTGAAGCCCTGGCCTCCCACAAACACTTGGAAGTGGTATTAAAACTGGTATTTTACCATTTGAGGCAAATCATATCACTATCCCTTCCATGTGCAAACACCAAAATTGGATGGACCATTGAATCTTTCTTCCGTACTGACCATTTTTCACCTTACCTGAAGGTAGCAAATTAGCTTATGGCATACCTGTCAAGCATGGCTCCGGACAATACAGGACCTGCGCAGAACTCTTCTGTGCAGGTCCCTTCTGCACATGCGTAGAAGCTTTCTACACATGCGCAGAAGCCTTCTGCGCATCCCTTTCTGCGCATCCCCTTCTGTGCAGAAACCTTCTGCCCATGCGTAGGGTTCTACGCATGCATAGAAGGGTTCTGCGCTTGCGTAGAAGGGTTCTACGCATGCGTAGAAGGGTTCTGCGCAGAAGGGGATGCACAGTAACTACTTTCCCCCCGCCATGAAATTATGGGATGGCGGCGGCTCCAGGCAGGAAAGTAGGAATAGTGGTGCTGAATGATGGGAAATCCCGGCCAATATGGGACACTTGACAGGTATGGCTTATGGGGCGCTAGGCAGGCTGGGATGTTCACAAGTCTCTTGGCAAGCACCAGGCTGCCGCTTCCTAATGTCTGCCCACCAAGGCAAATGCTTCACTCTGGCCCTGAGAGCCGTGTACCACTAATTCACTCCTGGCTGACAATGACCCTAATAATGCTTCCAAGTAAAATATCTAAGGAGAGGTTTTCTGTTACCATCTCCAGGTGAGTTTCCAGGGCCAACAGGGGATTAAAATTAGAATCTCTAGAGCACTTGTCTCTCACTCTACTCCACCGTGTTGGCTCTTAACAAAGTAATGACATGCTCCCAGTTCCACAAATCCACCTCCATGGCCAAGACTTAAACATGTCTTCTAAGAAGTCACACACACCCCCACCCCTTATTTTTACAGAAAATAAAGCTGCCAAAGATTGGTACTTACATATTGCATTTCACTTTCTTTCTTTCTTTCTTTCTTTGTATATTGCCACAGCTATGGGGCTAAATTTGCGGGATCGTTTTCAGAATAGCCCTCAAGTATGCTTAGGGTTACAATTCTCCATGTCTGCTGTGGTTTAAGGGTGGGAGCTCTGGTCACCAAAATTGCCGAAACTGACTCTTTAGAATTAATTATTTATAGAGTCAGCAGCAGCAACTGACTGACCTGGAACTGGCTCTTTACCTCAAGCTACCAGGGCATTACTGAAACCAGCCCTTTCATTACTCACTTTCTATTTTTAGCCAGAGGAATACCAACTTTTATTTGCCATCTTAAAATTTTATATGAATGCCGTTGTGTTTTAGTGAGAAAACTAAAGTCATGTGTGTAAAACTGGTGTGGGAATTTAAAGAAACTTTTGCTTGGAAGGGACTACACAGCAGCTACCTCATAGTTCAGTGATGGCCAACCTTGGCACTCCAGGTGTTCTTGGACTTCAATTCTGTTGTGTTCTGTAAAGCTGTGCCTTTAACAATGTACCTAGCCATGTGGTAACAATGTAACCTTTCTGTGTGCAACATTATAACCTTCAGCTGTATCAATGTAAACCTGATAAGGGGACGCGAGCTAGTGACCACTAGATGGCAATAGCGAGCGTCCAGCTCTCATGGCTCAGATTCACCTGGATCAGCAGCGCGGGAAGATTCCCGCCACCTCTTCACCTGGACAAGAAGGGTGTGACCGTCTACGACGTCACGCAGGCAGCAACCAATAGTATGTCAACAAGCCACTTTCAAATGTATAGCCAGCTGTATATATTGAGCTACCCATCCGCCATTACCACATGTTCCTCCGGATCATCATGCAATAAACCTGTGTTAAGCCAACCCTTCGGCTGTTTCATTGTCTTTGGTCCCTTACACTAAATTGGCGACGAAGGTGGGATGATGGCAGCCCACGGGACCAAGACATGCGCCGGTTTCGAAATCAGGAAACCGGGCGACTGGGAGATCTTCGAAATGGACTTCCAGGCAGCACTGATTGAGTCCGAAGTCATGGAAGAGGCAAAGAAAAGGGCCATCTTCACCAGGATGCTCGGACAAGAAACCTAAAGGACCTTGGTGGACCTGATCGCACCGAGGAGGGTGAGCGAATTCAAGGCCAAGGAACTCATGCAGATGCTGCGTGAGCACGTCCGGCCCGCCACGGCGATGTTTCCCGCTCGGAATGCGTTCTGGAGGCGAGTCCAAGCGCCCGGGGAGACGGTCACCGCATTCGTGGCGGCCCTGCGGCTGGCGGCCGGCCCGTGTAAATGGGAGAATGTCGAAATCACCCTCCGGGACTGTGTGCTGTGTGGCCTGAACGACGCCGAAACCCAGCGCACGTTAATGAACCAAGAGCCGCCTCCCACGTTGCAGGAGGTCATCAGAGCGGCACAGGCCGCGGAAGCTACAAAGGCTGGGGTACAAGAACTCCAGGACTGGCGGCCGAGATCGAGCAAGGCAGAGACTCCGGTGCATGCAGCCCGGCGAGCGGCGAGGTCGTCCGCGGAGAGCAGCGACGACGAGGACGTCCGGAGGGTCCGGAAAGAGAGCCGGTGGTGCGACGGCTGTGGAGCGGCCCACGACCGCATAAAATGCCCGTTTCGGAAGGCTTACGGTGTCCCCTGCCGCAGCAGCTGCGCAGACCATAGTCACCCATAAGGGGGCGTTCCAGGTGACGCGCCTTCAGTTCGGCGTAAATTCGGCGCCTGGAATTTTCCAGTCACTCGTGGAACGCCTCCTGAAGGGGCTAGAGGGGGTGTTGCCTTATTTTGATGACGTGTTAATAACGGGGGGGGGGGAGTCGGGTCGAATTGGCCAAGAGGTTGGGGAAGGTCCTGACAATATTCGAAAAAGCGGGGTTGAGACTGCGAAAGGACAAATGCGTCTTCTTCGCGACCGAGGTTGAGTTCCTAGGGTTTTGTGTGACTCCTGAGGGGATAAAACCATCCAAATCCAAGGTGGCCGCCATTAAGAAAGCCCCCTGCCCCACCTCCAAGCCCGAGCTGCAGTCGTTCCTAGGGCTGCTCAACTTCTACCACTCCTTCCTCCACCGGAAGGCAGCAGTGGCTGAACCGCTACACAAACTGCTAAAAAAAGACCAGACATGGAAGTGGGGCGATGACCAAGAAAGGGCATTTAGTGAACTAAAAAGTATCCTAGCGTCCGATGCCATACTGACCCATTTCAACCCCAAACGCCCGGTAGTTCTGACCTGTGATGCATCTCCGGTGGGGGTGGGGGCGGTGCTGTGCCACGTGCTGGAAGACGGAAGGGAGGCCCCGATAGCATTTTACTCCAGGTCCCTGTCCCAAGCGGAGAGAAATTACGCACAGACAGACAGGGAGGCACTAGCGATAGTTGCGGGGACGAAAAAATTTCACGATTTTCTGTATGGCTGCCCCTTCACCATTGTAACGGACCACAAGCCCCTGCTAGGCATTTTTACCGCAGATAAGCCCACGCCACAGATCCTGTCCCCGAGGATGCTCAGGTGGGCTATTTTTCTCAACGCGTACCAGCACGCGTTGGTCTACCGGCCCGGGAAAGAGATCAGCCATGCGGACGCTCTCTCAAGGTCTCCCCTCCCCCTGACACCCAGCCAGGTGAGCAAGGGTGAGCGACACCATCAGGTTCTTATGATAGAGGTGCTGGATTCGCCCCCCGTAATGCCCGCCAACATTGCCAAAGCGACAGAGAAGGACAAGACGTTAGCGGCAGTTGGCTCCTGGGTGCAGAAAGGGTGGCCGGCGTCCTCCCCAGCGGAGGAGTTCGCCCCATTTTTCAGGAAAAAGTTAGAGCTGTCCCTAGAGAGGGGGTGCCTCTTGTGGGGGCAGCGGGTGGTGATTCCCACTTCCCTCCGGCCGTGGGTGCTCAAACTGCTGCACGTCAGCCACCCCGGCATCGTGCGATCCAAGGCGCTGGCCCGGAGTTACTTCTGGTGGCCCCAGTTGGACGCCGGCATCGAGCACATGGTCAGCACTTGTGAAAGTTGCCAATGCTCCAGACCAGAGGAGGCCCGCCTTCCCCACAGGGAATGGGACACGGCTAAGGGGCCGTGGTCCCGGGTGCACATTGATTTCGCGGGCCCGTTCAGAGGCACCCTGTTTCTTCTTGTCGTGGACGCCTTCTCCAAGTGGTTGGAGGTTATCCCAGTCACGAGCACCTCCTCGGCCCAGACCATCAAGCATTTGCGGAGGCTCTTTTCCACGTTTGGCATACCCGACACATTAATTAGCGACAACGCTAGTTGTTTCACGTCCTCCGAGTTTAGGGCATTCATGGAGATTAACGCCGTTTGGCATATCACCTCCGCCACGTTTCACCCAGCCACCAATGGTCAAGTGGAGCGACTCGTCCGCACCACGAAGGACGCGTTGCGGCGCATGGGCCCCGGGGATCTGAACCTACAAGTGTGTCAGTTTCTGCTAGGGTACAGGGTGACCCCGTTGCCGTCAGGATACTCCCCCGCAGAGCTCTTAATGCGTAGCAAACTGATCACCATCCTTACTAGGCTAGACCCCACGAGGGTAGAGGACAAGGGAAGGAACATTGGGCTAGAGGCAACAAAGAGTTTCAGTGTAGGCTCCCCCGTGCATTGCAGGAATTACGCCAGCACGGGCCCAGCCTGGGTACCGGGCGTAGTTGTGGAGCAAACCGGCCCCGTGTCGTACCGCGTGGAAACCAGCACAGGGCTACTGTGGAGGCGGCACGCGGACCAGCTCCGACGCAGGGTCCCCGATGAGCAGGGCGCAGACCAGACAGAGAAAAAATCAGCGTTAGGGTTCTCCCTCACCCGTTCAGCCCAAGGGGGAGGAAAAGGGGGCTGCGGGCCCCCACCAAGGGGGGAGGAGGAAAAGGGGGATGTTCTCGTAGATATCCTGGGGGATTTTTCTGAGGAGGAGGAACCCGACCCCATACATATCTCGCGGAATTCCCCCACAAATGCGGATACCCCAACTGAGTTAGAATGTGATTTTCAGAACCAGGGGAGTTTTTCGGAGTGGTCCCCCACCCGTCCAAGCGAGAAGAGGGGTTTTTTGTTAGCTCCGATCGCCCCCGGTCTGCCCACAATGGAGTTTTTCCCTTCCCCTAAGGCCGCCAAACCGCGGCAAGCCACTAACGAGTCTCCCTCTCCCATTACAGGACAAGGGACCAGGGAACAAAGAAGCAGTAGCGCCCCCGGGGGGGGTCAGCCCTCATCACGGCCCAAACGCACGTGCAATAAGCCATCTTGGCTGAGAGATTTCGTCTCATCCTAGGGGGGAGGGATGTTGTGTTCTGTAAAGCTGTGCCTTTAACAATGTACCTAGCCATGTGGTAACAATGTAACCTTTCTGTGTGCAACATTATAACCTTCAGCTGTATCAATGTAAACCTGATAAGGGGACGCGAGCTAGTCACCACTAGATGGCAATAGCGAGCGTCCAGCTCTCATGGCTCAGATTCACCTGGATCAGCAGCGCGGGAAGATTCCCGCCACCTCTTCACCTGGACAAGAAGGGCGTGACCGTCTACGACGTCACGCAGGCAGCAACCAATAGTCTGTCGACGAGCCACTTTCAAATGTATAGCCAGCTGTATATATTGAGCTACCCATCCGCCATTACCACATGTTCCTCCGGATCATCATGCAATAAACCTGTGTTAAGCCAACCCTTCGGCTGTTTCATTGTCTTTGGTCCCTTACACTAAAAATTCCCAGAAGCCCAAGTCAGCCACTCCTGCTGATCAGGGCTTCTGGGAATTGAAGTCTAGGAACACCTGAAGTGCCAAGGTTAGCCATCACTGTCACAGGTAAGGGTAAAAGGCAGCCCTTGCTTGAAAGCCAATTGTATCCGACTCTAGGGTTCAGTGCTCATCTCCGTTTATAGCCAAAGAACCAGCACTGTCCGTGGACATGTGGCAAGCATGACTCAACACCAGAGTGCACCGGACGCTGTTTACCTTCCCACCAAATAGCTGGGCATAACTGTGGTTTAGTGCTGGAAAATAGTTTATCATTAAACTATGGAAGCAATTGTTTTATCAACCCCGCTCTCCTTGCCAGTTGCATCTTTAATATTATGCCAATCTTCACCCAATGTCATCTATGTCAGATGAGCAGTAGGGGGGAAAAACACTGCCATTTGGTCCAGGGTTCCTCAGGTGTCATTCAAGGAAGAGTGTGTTTAGTCCTAGCAATCTCTTTGCTGGCTGAAGGAGAGAGGGGAGCCTACCAAAGAAACACAGGCTGTGCCCCCCTTATGTTTCCTGGCATCTCTCGCTCCCCTCCACCCACTCCACTTCCAGTTCTAGACAGAATTCCAGTGGAGGTTTCAGCTGTAGCCAGCTATGTTTTCGCTGGCAACAGCTGGTGAATAGCGGGGAAGAAAAGAAAGGTCATCATTCTCTCTCTCGTCAAGGTGTTCTGACTAAAAATGTCCTTTCTAGCTCTGATTTTTCTAGCTTCCTACCACTGCTTTGATCTGTTAGCTCTCGACACCGCACGCATGCATGCACACAATTTTCTAGTAACATATCCTAACTATCTGGTTTCCATTGCATAAATTTCCCCCGTTCAATATTTGTCCACACAACAACCTGATCTGATGTAATGGCCAAAGTAACAGCAAGCAGGCATTTTATTTTTTACTTTTGGCACAGTGCCTAACTTTTGGTATCATTTGTTATGTGCATTACAGGTGAGTCAGGACGAGCAAGAGAACATTTGGAGGGCAGGCAGGTAGGTAACACAAAAGAAACTCTCCAGCATTTACTTGGCTTCACCTGAGGAAACTAAGCAGTCGTGCTTCAAGCTTTTCATTCCCTCCTTTTACTCTCTCTTGGGGTGCAACATAGTGTTGAAAAGTTATTATGTAGAGCAGGGATTCCCAACCCAAGGCCCGTGGGCCAGATCTGGCCCCTATCGCCATTTCATGTGGGCCCTCCACCCCCCAAGGGCATTTGAGAAACAAAATGGCCACCCCTTTGAAGCTGTTGGGACAAAATGGCCACCCCCACCCCCATCATGCAGGCAGGGCAAAATGGCCATCCAACCCTCAAACCTGACTGAGAGAGTGTGACCTGGCCCTCAGCTTGAAAAGGTTGGGAACCCCTTATATAGGAGATTACAGCTCCCAGAATTCCCCAGGTGGCATAGCCAGTGGACCAAAAAGAGGTGAATAAGAAGCAGCAACTCAGAGTTTTGTTTTCAGTCCTCTTCCTAGTAAGGTTTATTTCATTGGAGATACACTGTGAAGTAAATTTCAGACTATACATTTCTGGCTAATTTTGACTCTAACATAACTGCCCAGCTATTTACTAAGATCTGAACCCCCATTCTTACTTTCTCCTTCTCCTTCTTATTCTATACTAGCATTTTTGTGCCTGGAAAGCCGGGCAGCTATTATCTGTGAGTGTGTAGTTGGGGTTGCTTGGGGGTGTGCGCACACACACACCTCCAAAACCACTCCAACCACCAACACACAGATATTAATTGCCTGGCAAGGCAGGGGTGTCATGTGTGTGTGTGTGAGAGAGAGAGAGACAGAGAGGAAGCTGCCATTCCGGAAGCTGCGTCCAGATGAGTAGGGAGGGAAGGAGGGAGGTGTAAGGTGTTTTTTTCCCCTTTCCCTCCCGTGGGGTGGGGGGTGGCCTCCCCCCCCCCATTAACTGTTTTGAAGGTTCTTTGAAACAGTTAATGGGGGGGAAAGAAAGGAAGCAGACAGTGATTCGTTACAGGAGTCACTCTCCCTTGTGGATGGATGGCTGCCACCTTTCTCTTACCCCCATTAGTTAGTTCTCGAAACAGCAGTGTGGGTAATACATCCATCCATCTGTCTTTCTATCTATCTATCTATCCTCACTAATCCACTCTTCCTTCCTCTCTTCCTTCCTTCCTTCCTTCCTTCCTTCCTTCCATTCTTTCTTCCTTCCTTCCTTCCTTCCATCCTTCCTTTCTTCCATCCTTCCTTTTTTCCAGCCTTCCTTCCTTTGTTCCTTTCTTTCTTTCTTCCATCCTTCCTTCCTTCCTTTTTTCATCCATCCATCCTTTCTTCCTTTCTTTCTTTCATCCTTTCTTCCATCCTTCCATCCATCCTTTCTTCCTACCATCCTTCCTTCCTTCCTTCCATCCTTCCTTTCTTCCATCCTTCCTTCCTTTCTGAGCCCTGGTGACACAAAACTGTGGTCATAAGGACTGCAGTGGCTCAAGTGGCTAAGACACTGACTGGGAGGCGGAAGGTCAGCAGTTCGATTCCCGAGTACTGCAGGATGGAATGTGCTCCTGTCTTTGTCCCAGCTCCTGCCAATCTAGCAGTTCGAAAGCAAGAAATTGCAAGTAGATAAATAGGGACCACTTCGGTGGGAAGGTAACAGCATTCCGTGCGCTCCGGTGTCTAGTCATGCCTGCCACATGACCACAGAAACATCTGCAGAAGCAGACAGCGCTGGCTCTTCAGCTTTGAAACAGAGATGAGCACCGCACCCTAGAGTCTGATGCGACTGGCTTCCGAGCAAGGGAAACCTTTACCTTTTAATTATGTTCGTGTTGATATAAAAATCTGTTTTTTGGGCATAATGTGTGGCACCTTAAAGTTTAATTGCTGTATTTTAATGTGAGCTTTTGTGGATCAAGGCCACTGGCTCTTTGTCTGTAATCAGAGATGAACACTGAACTCTAAAGTTGGATACAACTGCCCATAGATTTCTTTTGGGAAATTGTGTATTCCACCCACCGCCGCCACCCCAATGCGAGGAGAGAGAAAAGTGTGTGTGTGTGTGTGTGTGTGTGTGTGTGTGTGTGTGTGTGTGTGTGTGTGTGTGTGTGTGTGTGTGTGTGTGTGTGCCAACAGGATTGCTCAGTATGGAGTCCAGAAATTTCTGATGGCAGCCCTGCATGCATGCCGGACACCAACGACTGGTGTACGATTTCATAGGTAAAGATATACTCACCATTCTATTTCCTCCTCCTTTCCCAATTCCCTTTCTTGGCATTCGCCATATTAATACAATGCTCCTTTTCTAATCACCACTTTCCTATTCAACTTCTTCCTCTGGTTTCATTTAGGCTAGCTGTGTCTTATGAGAGCACTGGTTCGCAGTCCTCCTTCATTACTTTAGCTCTGTTAAGCAATTCACAGTGACAAGAAGCAGGTACTTCCCTCACGCCTTACAGAACCATCCTAAGAGGAGCAATGCATTGCAGGTGCAGCAAATGAACAGATCACCTACTGTTTTCAAAGCCCTGCCTTGGCCAACCTGCTGGTTTCAACTGGAGGGGAAATATATCAGCTGGTAGAGGGGAGAAGTCCAATCCAGAAGCCCCAAAGGGAGATGGAGGAATTTAGAGTTCAGTGGATTCAAAGCTCCCCCTGCCTGCCTGAAATGCCTCACTTTGGGATTTAACATAGCCAACAGGATGGCACCGATGGTAAATTTATGCCCAGAGAGCCTTCCATGGGCATACCTGTAGCCCCTTTGATGTATGTTCCTGCAATGTAGATAGATAGATAGATAGATAGATAGATAGATAGATAGATAGATAGATAGATAGATAGATAGATAGATAGATAGATAGATAGATAGATAGATAGATAGATAGATATGGCTTTAAATGTTCATTCTGATGGCTGGACCATACCTGTCAAGCGTGGCTCCGGACAATACGGGACCTGCACAGAATGGTTCTGCGCAGGTCCCTTCTACGCATGCGTAGAAGCCTTCTACACATCCCCTTCTGCACAGAACCCTTCTACACATGCATAGAAGGGACCTGCACAGAAAGGATGCGCAGTAACTACTTCTCCCCCACTGACAAATTATGGGGCGGCGGCGGCTCCGGGCGGGAAATGAAGAAAAGCGGCACAAAGTTATGGGAAATCCCAGCCAATATGGGATACTTGATAGGTATGGGCTGGACAGCTTAGTAGTTTAGGTCTCCAGCTACAGAGCCGGAGGTTGGGGGTTTGATTTCCCAATGTGCCTCCCAAGAGAAGAGCCAGTCTGTGTGTCCTTAGGCAAGCTGTACAGTCCCAGGGCACCCCCAGAAGAAGGGAATGGTAAATCACTTCTGTATAATCTCTACCTAGAAAGGCTGGGGAAAAGTTGACTTGATGACACTATATTCTTATTCTACAAATCAACCATTTGGTTCACAGTCAAGGACTGGAATAAAATTAGCAGTTCAAGCCCTAATCAAAGACCTAAGAGCTGTTAAGGTAACATCTGAGTATATATGCAGTCCCCAGTAAAGTTGTGGGGTTGTTTTGTTTTGGGTTTTTTTTTGGTGGGGAGGGGAGAATTATGATGTTCAAATTTTCCAAATATCTAGGGAGTCCTTTGGGTAATGCTCTAAGGGTTCTGTTCACTATGGGGAAAACAACAGATTTCTTCTGCCATATACGCTAGACTTCAATTTGCAAATCATGATATTTTGTGATTTTCTCCAATTGTTTGTCTTCAATTCGTGCATCTCCTGGTATAGCAATGTCAATAAACCAGACTTTCTTCTTCTCCACAACAGTTATATCAGGTGTGTTGTGAGGCAGATGTCTATCTGTTTGAATTTTAAAGTTCCACAGGATCTTGACTCTCATTCTCTAAAACTTTGTCTACTTGATGTTCCCAATGATTTTTACTGCGTTCAAATCCAAACTTCTGGCAAAGTTTCCAATGGATAATTTTTGCAACCCTGTTATGGCATTGCAAATAATCAGTCTGTGAAATTTTGCTGCATCCACTGATCAAATGATCTACTGTTTCATCCTTTTCATTACAAAGCCGGCATTTGCTATTGTTGGATATGTGTCGTATTTTTGTCTTCATGAAATTTGTTGGCAAAACTTGTTCTGGAGTTGGCAATATAAATCCTTCCATTTCCTTCTTCAAAAGTCCTGCTAGTAACCATCCCTATGTCAGTTTTGGGTTAGCCTTGCCTTCTACGTTTTTCAAATTTTGCCCATATTGGCTTGTTTTTCCAGTTATTTCACGTAATATTGTCAAAATAATGATTTTAATGCTACTGTGGCACTTTAAAACTATTTTCTGAAGACTAGCTGCATGCCTCCCTTTTTTATGCAAAAGGAGCAACTTAAACATTAATGCATTAAATCAAGGATTCTCAACCTGTGGCCTGTGGCCCGGATATGGCCTGTGGTGCCATTTCATGTGGCCCACCATCACCTCCACCACACCTGGAAGTGCCATGTGGTGGAGGAAGGGCAAAATGGCCATCCAGCCCCCAAAGCTGTCTGAGGGAGTGTGACCTGGCCCCTGGCTTAAAAAGGCAGAGAACTCCTGCATTAAATCAATGTGTCATCTTCAAGCTCTGCCCATTGCCTAGTTTTACTATGGATGATGATGACAAGTGATGATGAGGGTGCCCCCATAATGCTTCTTAGGCAAATTCCTCAACATTAAAATTTGCTTATAGGGCTGAGCCATGTATCAAATTATGCCCTGAAACTGACTTTTGCAAAACTTACTCTCCCCGCACTTTAAAAAAAAAAAACACCTCAAGTAGACACCCCAAACGAGCATGGTTATGGGGCATTTGCAGCGACTGGTAGCCCAAATCATATTCTTAACATCATGATAACAAAGGGCATTTCTAGGGATCAAGATAGTATGATGAGAAGAGATTAGAGCAGCAGTTTGCAAGTGTGGTTGCAACAAGGGCTGGAAGATATACTCTTCAACACCACTATGCAGCTGCTTCTGTAAACCATTCCTCATTTTTGAAAATCAATGGCAAAGGCTGCCACAGCAAGATAGGCTGAGGACTGAGTCTTGACTTCTAACTTCACAATTAGTCTGGTAGCTGGGCTATGAAAGCATCTTCTTATATATAGAGCAAGAGAGATGGTCACTGTGGGGGTCTCAACTCCCATGGGGAGGGGTACGCCCCCTAAATTAACCCGCACAGGGGTCGCCCCCACTGACAGGAGAAAAAGCAAGGGGGAAAAGCCAACCAGGGGGGATTGTGATGTCATCGCCACAGCTCAACCAATTCCCAGCTGACCAGATCTGGGGCTCCGTGACATCACAGGGCTCCCTCATACAAAGCGACACCCCTGCACCGATTGCACCAGAAACCGTGTGCATGCCTACCTTCAACATCTGGGCTGGCCAGCGTGGGTAACCGGTAGCCTGCCTTGTGGTCCTTGCCCCCGAAAAGGAGCTGCAACACCACCACCACCCAATCTGGCAGAAACGACCAGGGGAGATGACTGCACATGCGCGAGAATCCACGCATGCACCTAACCCTACCTGGCGTTCCAGGCTGTGGTGTATGTGCGAAATTCTACGCATGCACTAAAGTCTGCCTGGCATTCCAGGTGGCGCACGGCCTAACCGCCAGTACAGACAGCGGCAATTACTGCCATTATGGCCGACCCCGCCCCAGCGACTACTGTCGGCGGGCAGCCACCACGGCATGGCTCCTCTGCACTCCTGAGGCACACCTCGGGGGAAGGGAGAACCCACAGCTAGGGGGTGGGCAGAGGATGGGACCGGGCTGCCACCTTCTGCAGGCCTCTGCCCCCCCCCCCATGGGTCCTCTGCCCACATGCCCAAATAGAGCCACCCTTCCACCTGACACAACCCACGGGAGGATGGAGGGGTCGGGCTGTGATGGCTACCCACTGACTGAAGTTGCTAGGAGGCCGGCGGCGGCGGCCAGAGTCAGGTTGAGACAGCTCCTCTCAGTGGGACTGAGAGAGTGGCTGCGACGACAGCAGACACAAAGGTAAGGCAACTGGGGTGAGGGGGCGGGGGGCAGTCCCGGGTTTCTCCTTGGCCCAGGTAGGGTACCCCCTGGCAATGCCTGGTCCTCTGCTAGCATGAAGAAAAAGAAATCCAGGGGACTGCAGCACTAGGTGACCAAGTACAAGGAGATTTCAACTTGGCTGCTGTGCTACCACTTCTTCTCTCCATTCGCAACCCTCCCTTCCTCTTCTTTTTCTGTCTCTCTGTGCTGTACTAGGTCTTATCTATATTTCAATACAACTTCAAAGACAGGTGTCTAAAAAGCGAGACAGTTTGGGAGGTCAGGAGATAAAGGAGATTTGGCTGGAGGGATGTGGCCTAGGTTAATAGCTACTTGAAGAGCAGGGAGGAGTGCCTGAGTAAACTGAGAAGAGGGTTGAAGAGGAAAATGAAGAAGAGGAGAAAATTGGTGACAGCAACAAAAGTCAGAAAAACAACCCAGTTGGGAAGGTAGACAGATAAGAGACCCCTGCGGCATGACAACAGCAGAGTTTAAATTCAAATTCAAAAACCTTTATTGGCATTACAACCAGTACTACAGTGGCAAAAGCATAGCAGGCAGTTGATACAACAAGGAGTGGTACAAATAAAATCATGGGGAACCTGGGAGCAACTACTCCTACCTCTAGGGTGGAGTCTAATAGCACACATAAAAAAAGCAGCTACTCTATCTATCAGTGTTGATTTCTTCTCAAATAGGTCAATCTTAGAAGAAATCAACACTGACTGCTCATTGGAAGGTCAAATAGTAAAGATGAGGCTAAAGTACTTTGGGCATCAAATGAGAAGGGAGGATTCACTTGAGAAGGCCGTGATGTTGGGAAAGGTGGAGGGCAAAAGAAGAAGGGGGAGGCCAAGGATGAGATGGATAGATGGTATTGTAGACACAATGGGCACAGAACTGGGAGGGATGGTGGAGGACAGAGGTGCCTGGAGAACGATGGTCCATAGGGTCGCAAAGGGTCGGAATCGACTGTGCGACTGAACAACAACTCTATCCATAAAACCAGTAGAATCATTGTTTAAAAGAAGCAACAGGATGAATCTAGAAGTCTGCTGAAACTTGTCAAAAATTGTTTTTTTTTTAATTTTAAGGCGGATTTCCTCATAATATGGACAATAGAAATGGACATGAATAACGGCAGTTTGGAAATAAGTATGTGATGAGCTCCCGTCTTTGTCCCAGCTCCTGCCAACCTAGCAATTCGAAAACAAGAAATTGAAAGTAGATAAGTAAGGACCACTTCAGTGGGAAGGTAAACAGCGTTCTGTGCACTCCGGTGTCTAGTCATGCCTGCCACATGACCACGGAAACGTCTGCAGAAGCAGACAGCGCTGGCTCTTCGGCTTTGAAAGAGAGATGAGTACTGAACCCTAGAATTGGATACGACTGGCTTTCGAGCAAGGGAAACTTTTACCTTTACCTTTGTGCAATTTAATCCGTTCCCCATTTGCTGAGATATAGCAACTTTGTTATTATTGCAACTTAATAAAGAAAAAGTTTGCTTCTTTGACCCTGTCTATAAATTTTTAGTAAGACTTAAAGTTACAGTTACAGTTAGAAGTAACAACAAAAGGAATGAGAGGAAGGCCAGTGGTTTACAGCATTCATATATTTTTTTAAATGACGAAAGGCAAGAAAGGGCCTGTCCAGACTGCCCATTTTAGTAGAGTTGAATTCTGTGTCAGTTACAATTGTAGGGCAGGAGGAACAATTTGCCATTTGCTGTGCTTCTCCCATCCAAACAGGAAACAACCTTTGGAACACTTCCCCTGGCCACCTACAAATGGTTAGGGGAAGTGGTTTTTAGAAAAATGTCTGATAGTTGATGTGATGCATCAGGCTGTTTAAATTTAAACAATATTTTTCTTTTTTTGTGTGTATTGCACACTGCTGTCATTTTGTTCCACAATACACAAACTGCCTAAGCCAGGGTTTCTCAACCTTGGGGCCCCAGATGTTCTAGGACTTCTGTTGTGTATGGAATGTAATTGCAGTAATGTGCCTTTAAGACAATGTAACAATCCCTATCATGTATAAGAAACAATGTAACCAACAGCACTAGGACGTGAGCTAGTGACCACTGGGGGCAGTAGCGAGCGTCCAGCTCACATGGTACAAATTCTCCAAATACCTACAGCCGCGGGAAAGATTCCCGCCACTACCTCACCTGGACAAGAAGGGCGTGACTAAGGTTGACGTCACGCAGACAGTCACCAATGAGCTACCAAGGAGCCACTTTCAAATGTATAGCCACCGTATAAAAGGAGCTGTTTGTCCCCATGTTCGCTCTGTACCTCATGCAATAAAGATGTGTTAAGCCAGACTTCAGCTGCTTCTATTGTCTTGGTTCCTGAACACCAAATTGGCGACGAAGGTGGGATATGGCGTCCCAGAAGTCCAAGATTTCCGAATTCGACGTGAGACATCCTGAACGATGGGATCTTTATGAGCTCCATTTCCGAAATGCGATGGATGCTGCCGACGTTACCAATGAGGGAACGAAATGGTCCCACCTCCTCACGAGCATCGGTTTCCCCACTCTAGAACTGCTGGTCGGCCTCCTGGCACCAAGAAAAGTATACACCGTGCCTTTCAAGGAGATCCTAACAGCCCTTAGGGGGCACTTCAAGCCAAAGGGGACCTTCTTTCCAGCCCAAGTAGCATTCCTTAGGCGAGATCAGCACCCGGGTGAGTCTGTGGGAGATTATGTGGCGGCCTTGAGTGTAGCGGCCGGCCCGTGCAAGTGGGAGAACTTAGATGTGATGCTCAGGGACCAGCTGCTGACGGGTTTATGGGACGAGGAGACCCAGAGGAGGTTAATACAGCGGGGACGCGACCTGACCCTAAAAGATGCGCTGAGTGAAGCCCAGGCTGCTGAGGCTGCGAGGAGCGGGGTAAAGACATTCAGAGCACGGCCCCCAGCTCTAGAGCGGCCGGCTGCCGTGGTACAAGCCACGAGGCGTGCTCCGCGGGCGCCAAGGAGCCCCCCATCGTGCCCAGAGACATCTTGCTCCAGTGAGGATGATGACGTCCGAAAGGTACAAAAGAAGTGGGCAGAGGGGAGGAACCGCAGGCAAAGGGACCACCGATGCAACAGATGTGGAGCATCCCACGACCGAAGCAAGTGCCCATTTAGGAAAACCGAGTGCCACAACTGTGGCCAGAGGGGCCACATTGCCAAGGTGTGCAGATGCCCGCAAGGCGAGAGCAGGGGCCCAGCAGAACGCACCCCGCGGAATGCCACACAGAGGCAGGATGGTGTCGGCAGAGTTTCGACGATGGCGACTCAGAAGCGCAATGTGTATACAGAATGGCCCTCGAGGACGGCGACATGGCCGTCCATGTGTCCTTGGGGCACCCCCGTTTTTTTGTTGAGGTACTGATACAGGGGGTCCCAGTTAGAATGGAAATAGACTCGGGGTCGTCGTATTCCATTATTTCCCAGAGGGAGTTCCTGCGCATTCCCCAAATAAGCGACCCAAACTCAAAGCCCTAAAGACCCAGTCGCGGGACATTCAAGGGGTCGGAATTCCATTGTTGGGGGGGGGGGAATTCTCAGTACAATTCAAATGCTCCCGGGAGAAGCTGCCCCTAGTAGTCTTGAAGGAGGGGGGTTGTTGTCTCCTGGGAACACAGTGGTTCAGGCCCCTGGGAATTTCAATAGAGGGGATCCATGCCGTCGAGTCTGACCCCATCCAGGACATTTGCAGTGCACACCCAATGGTATTCGAAAAGGGGCTCAGGAAAATCAATGGCCCCCCAGTTTCATTTGATTTGGACCCAGAAATCCGGCCCATCCGGCTCAAGCCTAGGAGGGTTCCATTCGCCCTCAAAGACAAAATAGAAGCAGAGCTGGACAAATTGGAGGGCCAGGGGTTTTTGGTTCCGGTGGACTCTGCGGAGTGGGAAACTCCCCTTGTGACTGCCTTGAAGCCTAATGGGGAGGTTAGGATCTGTGCAGATTATAAATGTACGATAAATAAGGCGATCCGCCCTAATGCATACCCGGTGCCGGTTGTTAGCCACCTATTAGCCACACTGCACGGGGGAAAGTACTTCGCAAAATTGGATTTGGCGCAGGCGTACCAACAGCTGACCGTAACTCCAGCTGCTGCCACTGCGCAGACAATTGTAATGCACAAGGGGGCTTTTAAGGTCACGCACCTACAGTTCGGCGTGAATTCGGCCCCTGGAATCTTTCAGTCCCTCGTGGAATGTCTGCTAAAGGGGCTCCCTGGGGTACTCCCATATTTTGACGACGTGTTGATATCTGGGGGGAGCGTGACGGAACTGGCTAAAAGGTTGGACAAGGTCCTGTCTATTTTTGAAAACACAGGGTTGAGGTTAAAGAAAAGCAAATGTGTGTTCCTAGCGAGGGAAGTTGAGTTCCTTGGGTTTAAGATAACCCCTGATGGAGTAAAGCCCTCTGAATCAAAGGTTGTGGCCATCCAAAATGCCCCTCGCCCCACCGCAAAACCAGAGTTGCAGTCATTCCTAGGGCTCCTAAATTTCTACCATTCCTTCCTGCCTAGGAAAGAATCAGTGGCGGAGCCACTGCATAAGTTACTTAAGAAGGATGAGGTTTAGCAGTGGGGAGACAGTCAGGAGAATGCGTTTAAGGCTTCTATCCTCAGAAGCGGTCCTGACTCATTTTGACCCCAGAAAGCCCGTTGTGCTAGTATGCGACGCCTCACCAGTAGGGGTGGGGGCGGTACTGTGCCACGTGTTAGACAATGGGCGGGAGGCCCCAGTAGCGTTCTACTCTAGATCGCTCTCAAAGGCAGAGCGCAATTACGCGCAAACGGACAGGGAAGCGCTGGCCTTAGTTGCGGGAACAAAGAAATTCCATGACGTCCTGTATGGTCGACCGTTCACTGTTGTGACTGACCACAAACCCCTACTAGTCATCTTCACCACAGGCAAACCCACACCACAGATTTTGTCCCCCAGGATGCTTCGATGGGCCATCTTTCTCAATGCATACCAGCACACACTGGTCCACCGCCCTGGGAAAGACACTAGCCATGCAGATGCTCTATCCAGGTCGCCCCTGCCACAGTTAGGAGACCCCAAGTGCGAGCTAGAAGGAGACCACCAAGTGCTGCTGATCGAAGCCCTCGATTCACCCCCGGTAGTCCCCTCAGATCTTGCCCATGCCACGGCCAAGGATAAGACCCTTTCCTGAGTGAGCTCCTGGGTTCAGAAAGGATGGCCATTGGTATCCCCCGGGGAGGAATTCTCGGCTTATGTTAGGAAAAGGGAGGAAGGAATGGTAGAAATTTAGGAGCCCTAGGAATGACTGCAACTCTGGTTTCACGGTGGGATGAGGGGCATTTTGGATGGCCACAATCTTTGATTCAGAGAGCTTTAGAGGGGCTGCATCCTATGGGGCCAGCAGGTGGTTATTCCCGAGTCCTTGCACTCGAAAGTCCTCAAGCTACTGCACGTCAGCCACCCCGGGATCGTACGCTCTAAAGCATTGGCCAGAAGCTACTTCTGGTGGCCCCAAATGGATGCTGACATAGAGCACATGGTTGGCACTTGCGAGAGTTGCCAGAGTTCTCAGCCCGAAGAGTCCCGACTGCCCCACAGAGAATGGGACACAGCCAAAGGGCCATGGTCCCGGATACACATAGACTTTGCAGGTCCCTTCAGGGGCACCATTTTCCTGATAATAGTGGATGCATACTCCAAGTGGTTGGAGGTTATCCCCATGTCCAACACCTCCTCAGCCACAACAGTAAAGCAATTGCGCAAGGCATTTAGCTGCTTCGGGATACCGGACGTGCTTGTGAGCGATAACGCTACGACTTTCACATCCGCGGAGTTCCAGGCATTCATGGCGAGAAACGCCATTTGGCATATCACCTCCGCCCCTTTTCACCCCATCACAAATGGTTAGGCAGAACGCCTGGTGTGAACTACAAAGGATGCATTGCGGAGAATGGGCCCCAGAGATCTGAATCGGCAACTGTGCCAGTGCCTGCTGTGCTATAGGGTGACACCGCTGGCATCTGGGCTCTCACCTGCAGAGCTCCTCATGCTCAGGAAACCCGCAACGCTCTTGACTAGGTTGGATTCAATCAGGGTGGAGGATAAAGGGAGGAACATAGAACTGGGAAGCACCAAAAGTTTTGGAATAGGAGAACCTGTGTACTATAGAAATTACGCGGCCGCAGGGCCAGCCTGGGTCCCGAGGGTAATCATTGGGCAAATGGGGCCAGTCTTGTACTGTGCAGAGACCAGCACAGGTCTACTCTGGAGAAGGCACGCCGACCAACTGAGGCGGAGGGTTACAGAGAGGCAGGACACTGAAGACCAGCCCCAAAATCCAGCGTTAGGGTTCTCCCCCAACCGTTTATTCCAAGGGGGAGACACAGGTTCGAATGCAGGGTGTCGGTCCTCACCTAGGGGGGAGGGGGTTGATGCAAATCCATATCCGGGGGACACAATGGACACCATGGAAGAGGGGAGTGATCTTGACCAAGAGGGAGAGTTTGTGATGACCTAACCTAGGCCATAAAATGGATAAGAGGAGACTGTCCCTGCTAGTTCTAGAAGAACTCTAAGCAGCTTTGACTTTTAATATTTTGATGGGATTAATTACATTTTAATTTGTATTTATTATATTTTAGTATCCACTATATTTTAACTGAACTGCAAGACACCAAGAGTCCCAGTTGTAATGATACGTGACATAACAAATCAATTAACTAAACATATTCCAAAACATCTGAAGGATCAAAGGTCCCTTGTGGGTTGCCCACATTAATTGGATATTAAAACTCTCCCGAGCGGTGCGCCCAGTGTCCACAGACCCCCATACCGTGGGGCCGTGCTTGGCTGGAGAGGAAATTGGGAGATAAGCGGGCTGTCTAGGAATAAACAATGGCTCAAGCTGTGGGCAAATAGAGTTAGGCAAGCTGACAGGGGCAAACAAGGGACAAGATTAGGTGCCCGGGGTCAATCCACATAGGGCACGAACAATGGGTCTCGCCCATACCTGTCAACCATCCTGATTTGGCCGGGAAAACCCCGTAATTCGATGTCGATTGACATCATAACCCGCCCCCCGCTGCCAAAACCCCGTAATTTGGCAGCGGGGAAAAACGCTTTCCGCGCATGCACAGAAGCGCTACGCCGCTTGCGCAGCCCCTACGCAAGCGGCGTAGTGCTTTCCACGCATGTGTGGAAGGGTTTTACCCCTTCCACGCATGCATGGAAGTGCTACGCCACTTGCGTAGGGGCTGTGCAAGCGGCGTAGCGCTTCCGCGCATGCGTGGAAGGGATAAAACCCTTCCACGCATGTGTGGAAAGCGACCTGCGCACATCGCTTGTGCGCAGGTCCCGTTTTTCTGGAGCCGCGGGTTGACAGGTATGGTCTCGCCAGCCCAAGGCAATTAAGTGCGGGTTTTCCATTAACCTCAGGGTGGCCTCAGAGTAGCCCTCCAGACACGGGTTTCATGAGAATGCCATGCACGCAAGCCTTCTGTAAAGGGGATGGCATGATTGTCTTAGATACGCGTCTTTGCCCCTAGGCAGGGAATAAATACTTGCTCCCGACTCCGGTCAGGGCTGGACTTCACCACATGGCCGCCTCTCATGTCTCATTGCAACACTCCCTGCCCTTTAGAAATATATATTAGCAAGATATTTGGAGGGAGCCGAGGTCCCCAGCTTTTGCCCTAACCTAGACTAGAGTTGCTCTCTTTCTTTTCTGTTAGAGTATTAGAGCTTCTTACTGCCACAAGAAGAGACAGAAATGATTCAAACATCTTTTCCCAACATGTAGAAATAAGTGAATCCTGTTGGATTCCTGCCTGTCATTTGGTGTGAGAGAGTACAAGTGCTGGAAAAATAATTATGGCCATTATGATCCTGTTATGGTATATAAATTATGACAATAGCAGCCTATGATTATGCAGGAAACAAAAACAGAGATGTAAAATGTGGCTATTGCAGTTGTATTCTTATTTTAAAATGCTCAAGTTTTTAGCCAGGTTTTTATGCCTCTGAAGATAATACTTGAAATATCTGGTTCAGCAGAATTTCCCAGAATTGTGAGTTAAAGCCTTACTTCCCCATATATCTCCTTGCCCCTCCTGACTAGGAGAATCTGAATAAATTATGCAACAATATGTTTAATTTGCATATTTTGACTGGGCCATGAGGGATTCCATTTTACTTGCCAAAAAACATGCCAGCAAAGAATGTTGATCTTATTTTATTAACAACCACACCACGAATAGCAAAACTTCAGTTATATGACGTGGTACTGTACAATAGCTGAGAGCATAATAGGATACAAATCTGGTTTGAATTTTCCATCTGCTGTTAACGTATTAAGTGGCATTGTACAAACTACCCACAAGCAAGCTGAGAATAGCAGCTCTGATCTACATTATAGGGATGTTGTACAGGAAGATTATGAACATCCCAAAAAGTGAGCAACATAAACCAATTTGTATAAGATTGTGTTACCCACCTGAAAACCTCTGTGTTATCTTTTCTGAAATGAGTAGAATTTTAAACCTGGTTTTCAAAATTTATACTACATTTCTTTTCAGCTCAGAAAATCCTACTATTGTTTTAAGGTGTGTCGTTATTAGCAAACACCATTCTGTGCACTCCGGTGTCTAGGCATGACTGCCACATGTCCACGGAAACATCTGCAGAAGCAGACAGTGCTGGTGGCTCTTTGGCTATAAACAGAGATGAGTACTGAACCCTAGAGTCGGATACGACTGGCTTTCAAGCAAGAGTGACCCTTGATTAGCAAAAAGTCTTACATTTGCATCAGTTTTGCTAGATTTAGAATTGATTCAAATACCAAGGAATACACGACTCACAGCTGGGGCACACATTTCCTTGCCAAAATATGGTTTATTTTAAACTACCCGGCAGGAGTAATTTATTTTGTACCAATTCCTAAACCACTATATTTTGCTGTGTGCCTCCATGTGTCAGCACATATAGTGTATTGTGCTTCTTGCTCCATTAAGTCTGCAGGATTTCCTGTAGCCTGAAAATGTGCCGCCCCGCCCCCCGTCCTTACTGTTATAGCGCTATGACAATTCAGTGCTCAATTGTCATGACAAAGAATTATTGTAAAGATATAACAGCAAAATATTTTTTTTAAAATGAATGTTTCCATGGTTTGGGTGCAGAGCTGTGACAATAGCAACTGCACCTGAATGACTCTGTAGCAGAGGCAGGAGTGGTCACTGCATCGGAAGCAGATCCACCCACCCACTTTTGGACCCATATGGAGTACCAGAGGAAAAGGGAGAAATTGCAACTATAGCAGTAGTTCCCAACCACCTTTTTTGGCTATGCCCCACCTAAGTACTGTATCTCTAAAATCCTGATGCATCGCGTCCACCCCTCTCCGTGACATACAATCAAAAAGTGAACTCCTATTAATGTGGAGGAAGCCTGAAAGGCCATTAACTTGGTCTAACTCATTCTCAAATTGCCCCCCTTAAAAAACAAATTGCCCCCATGTGGGAACCATGGAACGAAAGTATTTTAAAAAAAGTTAAGGCAAGAAAATCAGGACAAGAACCATGTGACCTTCACATGACTTCAATAATAACAATGATCCCCAAATGGAAGCCTGATTTTTTTTTAACAAACACTTATTTTGTTTTTTTAAAAATGTCATTGAGCACCCTTCGCTTCCCCACAAAATGTCAGTTTATGGTAACGATACTGTCAGACAAACCCAAATGATTACCACCTTATCTTGAACAATACGACAGACACTGATTCGGTGCACAGCAGTAACCTATATGCCCAAAATAAAATAAACACTGAAACTATTGGACAGATGTTGCTGAATACTGCTGATTGAATCCAGTGTGGGGAGTGGGGGCTAAATAGGCACAAGGTTTGTTGTTGCAGAGCTTGGCTTGAATGAATGCCCACTGACAGCTTGGTCAATCTTCTGACTTGTCTGGCACTGTAAAAATGTCTGTGTGAAGGTGGAGCCGGCCCATACCTGTCAACCTGCGGCTCCGGAAAAATGGGACCTGCGCACATCGCTTGTGCGCAGGTCGCGTTCCACACATGCGTGGAAAGGTTTTACCCCTTCCACGCATGCACGGAAATGCTACGCCGCTTGCGCAGCCCTTACGCAGGCGACGTAGTGCTTCCGCGCATGCATGGAAGGGGTCAAACCCTTCCACGCATGCGTGGAAAGCATTTCCCCCGCTGCCAAATTACGGGATTTGGGCAGCGGGGGCTGGGTTATGACGTCAATCGACATCAATTTTCGGGGTAATCCCGGCCAAATCGGGAAGGTTGACAGGCTGCCAGACCTACCATTGGGAGAGCGAGCCAACCACCTCAGGTGGCAGATGCTGGGAGGGGGGCAGTCATGGCAGCCTCACAGCTACACCTCCTGAGATTGCTTGCTGTTCCCTCCCTCAGAGGACAGAAATGTCTGTCCCAATATGGTTTATCCTGCACCACCCAAACTAGCGCTCTGCATGCAGGCATGGTGATGGATGCTACCTCTATCAGGTTACGATGCAACTACCAGTCCAACCATATTTGTGGAATTGAGGAGGGTACCATTTTTTTTACTTTGTGCAGTAACACATATTTTGGCCTAACCATGGTGTGGGGGCCTGGGCCACATGGCTGGCCACCCCAAATGGCAAGTGGGGCAACACTGAACTTGGCCAGAAGCTACCCAGGCTTGATCAGGTCAAGCAGATTTTGAGAGCCCTGTTATTAGTAGCCTCCCTGCTGCTTTTGGGAGAAAGCAGAGATACTTTGCAGATGGATGGTTGAAAAATAGCAGAGTTGCCACGGGAACAAATAATAAATTGCCTGAGTTAGGGCAGGGAAGATAATCTGCTATCTCTTTCTCCAGTTATTAAATCTCCAGTTTATGCATATTTATGGTTCCTTCCCAATACCTGGTGCAGGGGACTCTGCTAGCAGCACAGGAAATTACCAGGAAATGAGCATTGAGCCTGATATGCCATCTGGGCTGAGACCATCCAGCAGCTTTCTCCCAGCTACTGCCACTGGAAACGCATCACCTTTATAAGGAGAAACAGCAGTCTCTCTTTCAATGGTGACATGCATTTACTGCCCTAGAAAAAACTAGGGTGCCTGAGCTGAGAAGATCGGGAGAATGTAGTGGCATTTCTGTAATGCAAATGGATAAATGTGTATGTTTGAAAAGATATAATAAAGGGTTGTTGTATCATTTCCTTGTTGCATGCAGCTCCTACTTGTCCACCTTGTTTATCTGTACATGTAACCCAGCAGTGTTGGTATATTTACCTCATGAGGTGTGGCAGAAGACCATGAAAATGTTTGCTCCAATAGTATTAAGGAACCTTTTTTTAAAAAAACCTAAGTTAATGGAAAAGCCCAATTCAGAGTACAGTGATACCTCATACAACATCCAAACTTGGTTCCACAAGTTTGGACTTTATACGGATTTGGACTTTGTATGAGGCATGCAAATTCCTAGCTGCGATGCCTCATACAACGTCCAAATTCTTGCCACGATGCCTCATACAATGTCATTTCCATAGAGATACATTGTACTGTAACAGCACAGACCTCAGGGCAAAGTCAAGGAAACAGACAGGAAACTAACAGAACTTTAAGAAATCATTGTCTAAAGGCTAAAAACATTACAAAAACATGTCAAACAATCCTGATTGTCCAAGAACCTGAAGAATGCTGCAAAAATCCCAGGAATGCTTCTAAAATTCTGACAAAAAAATCAAGAAAATCCAAAATCACGCTCAAAACCACTCCTAAACACTCTTCACCTCGTGCAAAACCCACAAGAGCAATGCACACATGCGTCCTGCCTTTTATACTGCCCAGGCACAATGCAACTAGGGAAAAACCCCAATGCCTCATACAAATTCGCAGCGGCTTTGTATGAGACAACTTTTTTCAAGGAATTAGGCGATGTTGATGTTGTATGAATCCGATGTTGTATGAAGCGGACTTTGTATGAGGTGTTACTGTATTTGACATTCCTTTTCTCCCTGGGGTAGCCAGATTTAAAGCCAGATTTAGCAGGGAAAACAAAGCAACCAGGGTTTCTCTTCTGCTTTTTGTGGCTCCCTCCAACCAATTTGACATGTAATATATACACATAGAACTCTGACTGACTACACCAGAATGCTAAGACAGCATGGAAAACAAGGGTAGGGAAAGAGTGGGAAGAAGATACCACACCTCGTGCTACAGCACACGTTTAAAGATAGACAAAACCTCTCTGGCTTGGGATTCAATAGCTTGACTTCTTTGAGTCTTTCAAACTGAGCAGGCCCAAGGGCTGGAGCTCTTGAATTCTCTCCTCCTTTTGACAAGAACAATTGATGATTAGAGCTACGAAGAGGCTTGGACCCAGAGGCTTTTTGAGTTCTGGGATGGTCCCACCATGACACAAATTGGGACAATTGTCCCAGTTACTGGATCCTAGATGTCATGAGCCATCATAGACCTCCTCCACGTCCTACCGTTCTTCCCAAGTTCCCTAGCCATCCTTCTTTGCTGGAAGAGATAGTTATGTTGCTGCACAAACTGTCCTACACTGGAGAGTTCAAATCTTGTCACCATTTGCTTTCTCCAAGTAGAATGTTTGTGGAGAGGTGGAATCCAATCCTCCTCTCCATGCAGCAATGCGTATGCAGCTGAGTCTGCTCAAATCTCATTCTGTGGTTTACTCCACATTTCAACAAACTGAGGAAATATGACTTGGACACCCATTGCATCCAGACATTTCTTTTGTGTCCCATCTGGGATGGAGTTAAGGTGGTCCAGGGCAAGAGAAGGGGCCAGGTCACTTAGACATTCAGCTCATGCAATAACTTAAAATGGGATATCTTCCCTTATGATGATTGTATGATTCTCACCTTGGTAGTTTCTGACCAATTGAGGAAGACTTTTCTCTTTTAATAAGCTTGGGAAATTGTTTTACTACTGTGCTGATTCCTATTTCTTTTCTTTCACCTCTACTTTTGTATTTTATTTTATATTGTCTTGTCTTATTTTATTTTATACTCTTGGTTTTACTATGAGATGGAGATGTTTTTGAAAAAATTGCAGTGACTTCTATGAGTAATTTACAATGAAGTATTATTTTTAGATTGTTCTGACTCCTTTGAGTGATACAAATGCAACAACAACAAAACAACTATTATTATTATTATTATTATTATTATTATTATTATTATTATTATTATTATTATTATTATTATTATTATTATTATTATTATTATTATTATTATTATTATTATTATTATTATTATTATTATTTGTAGGAATCGGGGCCACTGGGGTGGCCTTAAGGTCCCGGAGGAGACTGATCAAGTGACGACACGAGGCAAAAGGAGCGAGATCAGATCAGTACTTTATTGGAAAAAGGCAACATCATTTATAGGGAAGAAAGCGCAACGGTGGCGAAACTGTCATCGGACAGGAAAATTACCTCACCCACGTACCCGGGTTAATGGGAAACCTCTCAAAGGGAAGTTAATTAACTTGGATAAACACGGGGCAAGGAAGACCATTGTTTAGGGTTTAAGCAAGGGTAAATATGGCTGATATTTACACCGGGGATTACCTTGGCCAGAGGATGAGTGATTACTCTAATAGGTAACTGAGGTCTGCGAGATGCTTGCTCGGCAGAATCGTCGGTCAGGCCACAAGCGGCCGAATTAATCCCTATCATTAATTCACCCCCCTTACGCCCTGACAAGGGCCAGAGGCCAGGAGTTTGCTCACTGGTTTAACCTCTGCCAGAAGCCACTGATGCCCAACCGGGCACGGGGAATCTTCATCTCCCCTTACTTTTTAATATTAAGAGCCTGACTGGCGACTCTGCGCAGAAGCAGCATCAGCTGTTGATCGGGAACGACGTCACGGGGTTTCTTCTCGGGGCGGCACTTCGAGATCAGTGAGGGAATACATTGCGCAAAGCAGCATAACGCTATGCCTAGTATAGTCACCCCCACTACCACCTTGAGTACCGTCTGAAGCCACCCCCAGGGGATCCATGACCACATCCAGCTCCACAGTGAACTCCACCAAGCCCCCCATGCGGAGCCCTCAGTGATGCCCTGGACTATGGTGTGGAGATCAGTGAGCTGACTTTGGATTTTCCGGGAGTTGTCAGTAAGGTTGAAACAGCACATACCGTGAAGGGATTCGCAACCCAGATGGTGCAACAATAAGAGGTAGTCGATAGCCGCTCGATTATCGAGGATGGCATGGCGAAGTTCCGCCTGCTCCTGATTGAGGAGCGCTATCGCTGTGGAGGTATGGTTGATGGCTTTTGCCAAACCGCAAGCCAAGCGACCAATTCTCCGTGCGTTGCCGACGGCTAAGCCTGGCACGCCAACTATACTGACTGATAGTGAGACGTATTCAGCTGGGCTTAGGACTCTAAAGCTGCTGTCACATGAGCTGTCTAGTTGGGTGGTGCGAGTGTGCCTGATGGGTGCAGAAACATTTGAAACATTTGAAACATGTGGAACATTAGAAACATTTGTGCTTGGGGCAACCATATCCCTAGTGGGGAGCAACAGTGTCAACCGGCTAAGGCAACATGTGGAGTCTGATACATTTGCAGGAATATAGTTGAAGGTATACTGATTGCATGTGAAGAACCACCCTGAGGGTAGGGTGATATGGGCAGGTAACGAACCAATTGTCTCTGGGTTTGCACAAGTCCAGTTGCTGCTGCCGGTATCGAGGCAGCTGCGCTGGGTCCGGCCGCCTGTGGCACAGCCGATTATTTGCGCACAAGTAGAGTTCGGGCTGGCCGCCACTCGTGGGGTGTGAAGAGTGGCTGCATCAGCCGGCAAAGTCATGGTGAGCCGCAATCCCCCCCAGCGAGCGTAGGCTGCAAAAGTCGCAGGGAGGTGCGGTCCGAAAATCTTCTTTAGCAGCCAGTCCCCATCCCTGGTGCGTGCGTCGAGAGTGTGGCACACTGGGATGAGACAGGTGCTGAGGATTGAGGCAGAACCAATGTCCTGCTTCAGGCAAAAATCGGACTGGTTGACGAGACCCGCCAACCTTGCCCACAAGTTGTAGTGCATCCGTGCTGAAAGGTCTTCACCGGGCGGCAGGCTGTTGGCCTGAAGTGAAGCGGCCTGAACGCCTCCCCCCAAAAGCAGGGCGGGGGCCAGGATGAGGGTGAAGATCACGGAGTTGGCATTAATCTGGGCAAAGACTGCTGCAACGAAGTGCTCCGGTGTTGGCACCTTCTCCTCGTGTTGGAGGGCGTCCTCGGCCTCTCTACAAAGGGTCTTGACCATCCCCCAGGTGATCCTCTGCGCTTGGGTCCGCAGCCGCCGCTTCTCCTGGTGGGTCTCCTCAGTCAGAGTGAGGTCCTCCATCTCCGGGATCGGACTCGGGTCGGTCTGGGTCCACGCCATGAGGTTCCAAATGAGGCTTGACGCACCGAGCCGGAATCCACACGACACCTGTTGGAGACATAATTGCAGCATACCCTCTCCCCCAGGTTATGAGTGGCACCGGGCCCCTCCAAGATGGGTCCGGTGGCACTCGGTACCGGACCATAGGTCGCGGGAGAGCTTCCGAATGGCAGAAGTGCTTCTCCTGCGGCGTACAGTCCGAAAAAACATTGAGGTGATTGTATGTGAACAACACCTTATTCAGACAAAACTGTGCTTGTCCCTGTGAATTGGGGAGGGCTGGTGGCTCCCCCCTTTCTGTTTGTTTGTCAATATAGGACTTTAGCGTCCGAATCGCCTGCCCTTGCGGATTGTAGGGAATGCCAAATGTATGCTTGATGTCCCAGGTGGCCATGAAGGTGGCCAACTGCCTAGAGCAGTAGGACGGGGCGTTGTCCGTTTTCACGTGCCGCGGCTTGCCCATCGCCGCAATGCAGGACAGGAGATGCTGCTCCATGTGGGAGGCAGTCTCCCCCTTCTGCGCCGTCGCCCAAACGAACTGGGAAAAAGTGTCTATGCAGACGTGCATGTACTGCCATCTGCCAAACTGTGGCACATGCGTGACGTCCATTTGCCACACCTGATTGGCCTCTGTCCCCCGCGGGTTAACCCCCCACGAGGGCCCCCCTGGCGCCCCTGCGCAATGCTGGCAAGAGCGTACTATACCCTGGGCTTGAGAAAGTGGCAAATTGAACTGTCTGGCGAGTGCCTTGGTGTTTTGGTGAAAGAAGGCATGACTTTGAATTGGAGTAGTGAAAACTCCCAAAACTGAACGTTGCTGAATTTCCTTTGCCGCCGCGTCCGCTCTGCTATTGCCCGCGGAAATCGGACCCGGTAGGTCTTGATGACTGCGGATGTGGGCAATATAGAGCGGCTCCATGCGGTTTCGCAAATGAAATTGAGCAGTGAGAAACAGGCTAAGCAGATTCTTGTCTATCGCGGGAGTGATGTAAGCTCCCGGTAGACTGTGAAGCAAATTCCTAACATACAGGCTGTCAGTTATGATATTTAAACGTTCCTTGGCGAAGGTGCGCAAAGCAAGATTCACGGCTGCCAACTCCGCCCGCTGTGCGGACTTCTGCGGAAGAGTTAGCAGCGTGTGCCAAGCTTTGCCCTCCTGCCAGGTCAGGACACCATAAGTGCGTCCGCCATCAGAAAAAACTGTTCTGGCCCCCTGAAGTGGGACCAGTGAGAGCAATTCGAACAAGCTGACTGTTCCTGTTTGAAGCGAGACGAGTCTGGGGTCTTTAGGCAAGTGGTATGCCAAGCTTCCAGTGAATCCTTCCAAAGCTATCGGAAGCGAGTCACCTAGCTGCATCAACTGCTGAATTTGTTCCTTGGTGAACGGGACTACGATCTTGGCTAAATCGTGCCCAGAAATGTCCCTAGCTCTCAGCCTGCCGCGGTAGATCACCGCGGAGACCAGTTCTTGGGGCGGAACAATGTTCCGAGATGAGGTGTTAGGCAAGTACACCCACTCCACAATTTTTGCTCCCTTCTCTGAGTCTACTCCTAGCGCCCCAGTGAACATGGATCCCGATCGCACGATGTACAGATTCAGGATTGGGGCATAGGGCCCCTGGGCGATCCTATCTACCCATCTTTGGCTGAGAGCTTGGTTAACTTTCTCGAGCGCCAAGCGCGCGTCTCGAGAAATTTTTATCCGGTCTGCTGGCTGCTTACCTAGCGTTAGCAGCGAGAAGAGCGGTTTCAGAAGATCCGTATCCAATCGAAAATACGGTCTGGCCCAATTAATGTTCCCTAAAACCTGCTGTAGTTCTACCAAGGTGACTGAGTCCTGTAGATTAATCTGAGGCAAAACTGGTGCGGCGAAAGAGCGGAGAAGCCGATGGCCCAAGTATGAGAAGGGCTCGGTTCTCTGCACTTTCTCCGGGACAATGAGTAACCCTTTGTCCCCCAGGCTGGCCTGGAGGTCTGAAAACACTTCGCCGCCAAGCTTTGGCAACGCTACCAAAATATCATCCATAAAGTGACAAACTAAGGCTTGTGGGTAGAGGTTTCGAAACTTTGCCAGCGCGTCGTGAACGTAAATTTGGCACAAAGTGGGCGAATTGAGCATACCCTGTGGCAAAAATTTTCACGCGTAACGCTGCGTGGGCTCACTGTGGTTCACGACCGGCACGGTAAAGGCAAACCTCTCCCGGTCCCTGGGGTCTAAGGGGATTGTATAAAAGCAATCCTTGAGATCTACGACTAGGATCTCCCACCCCTCGGGAATCATGTTCGGATTCGGGATGCCGCATTGAAGCGGACCCATTGGCTGTATGCATTTATTGATCTCTCTGAGATCGTGGAGGAGTCGCCACTTCCCCGACTTCTTCTTAATAACAAAGATTGGCGAATTCCAAGGACTTGTGGACTGTTCTATATGTCCTGCGTCTAGCTGTTCCTTAACTAGCTGCTTGAGAGCAACCAATTTCTCCCCTACTACCGACCATTGCTCTACCCAGACCGGAGTATCGGTGAGCCATTTAAGTGGCAACGCCATTACCCAAAGGTAAGCGTAGCACCGTACTGCTGCAGAATGTCTCGCCCCCAAAGGTTGATGTGCACGTCAAGAATGTGCAGTCGGATCACCGCCGTGCCCTCAGCCCTTGGGATTGTGACTTCTACCCACTCTCGGCTCCTAAACGCTTCCTGGATGCCGCCTACCCCCCACACATCGGAGACCAGCTCAATGGCCCACTCCCTTGGCCACTGGCTTCTGCTTATCACACTGACATCTGTTCCGGTATCTAACAGGCCTGAGAATGATCGATTATTCAGAAATACCTCAATAACCGGGCGCTGTTTCCACTCAATGTTGGTCTCCACTGTCGCTAAGACCTGGTATCCTTGCGCTGCCTCACTGGCGCTCGAGCGGTCCTCTGACCGGGACTCGAAGCTGTCACTGAGCCCTCCCTGGCTCTCTGCTGGCGAGCGACAAGGAACCATGATCAGTTGCGCTAAGGTGTCTCCTTTAGGGATGGGTTGGGGCAGGTGTGTCCAAAGCTGAACTTGGAGAACGCCCGAAAAATTGGAGTCAATGACTCCTGGAATTATAAAAATTCCGCGTGCACCAGCTACACTACGGGGCAAAACTAAACCTATAAAGCCTCTGGGCAGGGGTCCCATGTACTGGGAATCGACCAGATAGACTGTTCCTGGCAGGTCGCATGTGACGTCCGCCTGGCAAGTCAATTCTAGTCCCGCGCTGCCCCTGGGGCTGGCCTGTGCCCTCGCAATGTCTGGGATGGGGTTGGACTCTACTCTGGCTCTGGGGAGTTCTGGGTGAAGGACGCCTCTGTTTGGACTGGGGCCAGAGACATGCCCGTGTTCCGGTTTCCCGAATTCTGGCAATACCTGGCCCAATGATAGCCTTTGTTGCACTTCGGACAGAGGGTGTTCGGAGCCTTGGGACGGCCGGACTTTTGCCCGCCTCCCTTGGATCGGCACTCCCTAGCGAAGTGACCGATCTTGCCACAATTGTGGCATGCCCCTTTGCTCTTGCCATTAGGTCTTTTCCCTCCTTGCACCGCTGCCGCTAGCAAACCCATCTTATAGGATTCTGTGCCAACGTCGGCGCAAGCTCTAATCATGTCCGATAGGGTCAAGTCAGGACGATTGCCTAGGGACTGCAAGATTCTACGGCAGTCCAAGTTGGCATTGTCCTTGGCTAACTTAATCATGAGCTCTTCCTGGGCTTGCTCATTATCAATCTGCCTGCTAATGGCTTCTTCCAGGCGATTGATGAAGTCCATGTAGGGTTCCTGGGCTCCCTGCTTAATGGAGGTGTAATTTTTAGCCGCTTTGCCAGTGGCTGGGATCTTAAAATAAGCCCTAAAGGCTGCCTCAGCTGACATCTCGAGAGTGGCGAGAGGCAGGTTGATCTGAGCATTGATTGACTCGAAATTACCCGAGCCATACAGCTGCTCAGGAAGCACCGCGCCTCCCATCCTGGCAGCCCGAGTTTGCGCCTCTAGGCGGAACTCACTGTCCCAGATCATGTACTGGCTAGGGGTCAGCATCATCCTCATGACAGCTTTCCAATCATGGGGGATCCACATGGTGGTTTCGCACACCTGCTGAAGCGTGCCCCTAGTAAAACGACTTTGGAGCCCTGTTTCTGCAATTGCCTTCCGCATAGCCATGAGCAGCTTATACGGGACTGGGGAATGAACAATCTGCTGTGCGCCCATGAGCGCGTCCATTTCCATGCGGATTGGACATATCTGTCTGAGCTCAGCTAGCTCTTCTGCTGGCAATTCCCCCTTCCTAATCTCCTCTTCAATTGTGCGCTGAAGGGGACTCTTGGTAACTCGGGAACCCGAAGCTGTCAGAGGAGCGCCTGCGCTTCTCATGCCCTGCATTCCCTCGGTGACGTCTGCAGCTGTCACCGCGGGAAGGCTCCCTGCGCTACTCTGCTGGTACTTGAATGTCGGATAGAGTGCGGTGGGCGCAGTCGGCTCGACTGGCTGAACTGATGACTTATCTAACGGGGGTTCTTCCGCTTCTATCCGGACTGGTTCGATCCCAGCTAAGAGTTTCCTACACTTCCTCCATGTGCTAACTATCCCTCCTGGGGCCTTCGGGGGTTGCTGAATGCAGTCTCCTATCCGATCCCAGAGCTGTAGGGTTAACGTACCTACTTCTGGGTAAAGCAGGCAGTGTTCCCTAAGGTACGCCAAAAGTCTCGCTAGTTCCCTGCTGTGAAAGCGTAACTTAAATACCCTGGCCAGGATTCTAAACTCTTCCTCATGAGTTTTTTGGCTAGCGGACGGACTCTGTCCCTGAGAACAAGTCCCCATATTACCTGCGAGTGGTCCTCTGAAGTTTCCTCCTCGGGACGGGTTGACGCGTCTGGGGGCAAGGTAACTGGTTTTGGCGACGATCGTCTGGGTGGAGCTCGGAGCGGGGCCTCCTGCCACGGGCCCTCGGCGGCCTCTGCGCTGTCAGGGGCTCACAGCTGCCCTGAGCGGAACACGTTTTTCCCTTTGCCGCAAGTCTCCCCGAAAGCCGGGAGCAAAGTGCAGGAATGCCTCTCTTGGAATGCCTCACCGCTGGCCGTCCTTCTGACCGACTGGCTGCCGGCCAGAGTGCCGCGCTGTCCTCCGGGCAGACGGGTCACGGTTCAAGCGTGGAACCTGACCGCGTGGCTCGCTACTCGTGAGTAGACCTCTCCTGGGTCGCTTTACTCACGAGTAAATCACGTCGGGGTCACCAGATGTAGGAATCGGGGCCACTGGGGTGGCCTTAAGGTCCCGGAGGAGACTGATCAAGTGACGACACGAGGCAAAAGGAGCGAGATCAGATCAGTACTTTATTGGAAAAAGGCAACATCATTTATAGGGAAGAAAGCGCAACGGTGGCGAAACTGTCATCAGACAGGAAAATTACCTCACCCACGTACCCGGGTTAATGAGAAACCTCTCAAAGGGAAGTTAATTAACTTGGATAAACACGGGGCAAGGAAGACCATTGTTTAGGGTTTAAGCAAGGGTAAATATGGCTGATATTTACACCGGGGATTACCTTGGCCAGAGGATGAGTGATTACTCTAATAGGTAACTGAGGTCTGCGAGATGCTTGCTCGGCAGAATCGTCGGTCAGGCCACAAGCGGCCGAATTAATCCCTATCATTAATTCACCCCCCTTACGCCCTGACAAGGGCCAGAGGCCAGGAGTTTGCTCACTGGTTTAACCTCTGCCAGAAGCCACTGATGCCCAACCGGGCACGGGGAATCTTCAATTATTATTATTATTATTATTATTATTATTATTATTATTATTATTATTATTATTATTATTATTATTATTATTATTATTATTATTATTATTATTATTATTATTAAAACTGATAAGAAGCTTGAATAGACATTACTGTAGTGGAGAAAAAATTGGTTAAACTCATTGATGTGGCACCAGGTGACAGTCAGCTAGAAGGAAACAAGATTGAAAAGACCATGAAAAATCAGGATGTGAGAACTGAAGTATAACATCTCTGGGAGAAAAGAGCAACAGTAATGATAGGGGTGCAGGCAGCAATCCAAAGGGGAATTGAAAAAACATCTGACTGCAATTGTCATTGATAAAATCATGACAGTGCTATTGGAGAGAGAAGCACTGCTATGTACCAGCTACATTATCAGGAGATACCACACTGGCAACAACAATACAATCAAATATTCAGAGTTTTCCAGGTAGAGAATATTTAGGAGTGGCTTCCCATTCCCTTCTTCTGGGGACACCCTCAGGCTGTACAGTTTTCCTAGGATTACTCTGGCTGGCTCTTCTCCTAGGAGGCAAAATGGGGAATCGAACTCTCAATCTTTGGCTCTGCAGCAGATATGTAAACCACTGAGCTATCCAACCAACTGTATCTGCATTACAGAGATGTATTGGGGACAAGCAAGCAAGCAAATATATTTACAAATTAGTAACAGATCCATCAACACAAAACAAGAGCAAAAACATTTCAAAGTTAATGCATATCCTGTTTGAATCTGAACTCACTCTGAATATTCATGGTGAATAATTTAATAAAGACAATCCATGTGTCCAGCAGACAGGATGAAAATCCAAAATTCCATTTTAGGGATTAAACATATATATATATCAATGGGTTTTATATCAGCTGCAACTATGAGAAGGGGCTGCGAACAAGATAGAAACACTAAAGGTAAAAGTCGCCCTTGCTCAAATGCCAGTTGTATCCAACTCTAGGGTTCAGTGCTCTTCTCTGTTTATTGCCAAAGAGTCAGTGCTGTCTGCGTCTGCAGACATTTCCGTGGACATGTGGCAGGCATGATTAGACACTGGAGTGCATGGAAAGCTACTTACCTTTCCACCGAAGTGGTCCCTATTTATCTATTTGCAATTTCTTGCTTTAGAACTGCTAGGTTGGCGGGAGCTGAAACAGAGCTCACGCCATCATGCAGTACCCAGGAATCGAACTCTGACCTTCTAGTTTGCCGAATTCAGCATCTTAACCACTTGAGCCAACGCAGTCCCTTAGAAGCACTATACCATTTTTCTAATCAATACTTTGGCAATATTTAGCCTATTGGATACTACTCTGCTGGCCACAATCCAACCAATGTATCACAGTACTGGAAAAGGCAGGAAAAGAGACGATAATCAATGAAAACTTAGAGTCCTTCCCTCAAAAGATCGTTTGAAGTTTTGGTACCTTTTTGCTCTTCGTCTTAAATTAAAAGAGTGTGCGAAATAGTGGACCAGCATGCTTTATGATGGACAGGAGACATTTATTCTCTAGATATGGAGCATGAATAACTTATGCAACTTAACTAGTCACACAACAAGATGAACTGATGATGAGATAAAGGCATAAAACTGCACACCTTGGAGCCATAGTAAGTATGCCAAGTTCTTGGTAACTTTGTGTATTTGTGACCTACATATGCCTTCATACCATTTTCCACATCACAAAGAAATATATCAGAAATGTATCTTGCCTGATTCCTTTCATGTATTTTAAGAACACAGCAATACGGCATTGCAAACACATTCTTTGGATATATAAAAATATTGCTTTCCCTCAAAGGGTTTTTTTGTATACTTTTCTAGCTGAAGGCACTTGCTTAATGGTCTTTGATGTGTGGTGACTACTAGTTTCCTCCCATCTGTTCTGCGGTCGAGCTGAGTGAAACAATTCGGTGGCTTGGAATTAAGCCAGTCAAAAGAAAAAAGCACATCTGGGATTTTCAGCTGGCCAACAGGAAGCAGTTTGGTGGATGTTGCAAAGGCCCAATTTTGAGGAGCAGGGCAGGGAGAGATGGACACCATTTCCAAAAATAATACTGCACATTCATCCATCCATGTGTCATTCTGCTCCTTGCCTCCCTCACTGAACATAACCTGCAAACACATCACAAGTGTCTATAACCTCATCAATGCATGAAGGAAGGCCACCATACAAAGAGTGGGGCCTTAACTCTTTTACTGCATGGGGAGGGGATGTGTGTGGGATAAGCAGGCGGTGGCTTGACTACTGTACATCTCCCTGGAGTTGTCTTTGCTGGCCACCTGCCTGAGGCTGACTGTGGAGCAGAATTGCAAAAAAACTGCTCAGGAGCCATTAGGAAAGCATTCACCCTACCTATGGCTTTACCTCCACAAAAAAGGTGACAAGAACAGTTCATCAGCATTCAAGAAACATTTTAGAATTAGATTCTTCTGGTCAATGGAATCACAGACAGATCTTGGGACATTGGAAAGGCCTGTTGTAAGGACAGTGACATCCAGTTGGGTTTTTGCAACTTTCTCTAGAGAAGACCCTGTTTATTGCAGCCTAAGACCAAACTCACAAGTTACTATAGGGCAACATTCTCTCATCTCTCCCTTTCTTTCTTTCTTTCTTTCCTTCTCTCTCTGTCTCTTTCCAAGTTTCGCATCAGCACCTTGCAAGCTGGAGGATGAAAAGGAATTGCAAAACACCCAACAGTGAAAGCAGTGCAATCAGTGACACCTATGTGCAGGAAGGCAGCACCAGACATACATAGGAAGCAGGTAGGGATGCAGATTTGGCAACTACCTCTGGCAGTTAACACCTGTTTCTGATTTGCAGTGCATTTGCCCCTTGCAGCTCACACGAGACATTATTTTCCCAGAAAGCGTTCAACCTCACAAACTGCATACTGTATTGCTAAAAGGTCCTAGAACAGGGGTCCTCAACCTTTTTACCTGGGGGCTGGTTCATGCCCCCTCAGACTGCTGGCAGTGTGGGGGAGAATGGCGGGGGCTCACAGCAGTTGGACCGCCCCAAGCCCCCACCACTCCTGCCACCAGTTACCACCCCGAGCCACCACCACTCCGCCCCACCCCACTTCCCAGCCTGAAGAAGCTGCATGGCATGGTTGAAGGAGGGGACCAGGCTGTCCTTCTTGCCTGCACTCGGCCAGAGCAGCCCCAGGAAAGGTGCGGGTGGACACCGGCACCATCTCAATCCTTGTCCCCTCCGCCTGGCTTGGTGTGTCCCTAATGGTGCTCCATAGCAGGGCAGATGTAAGCCTTACAACATCCACCCTGCTACAGAGCGCCATTAGGGACACGGCAAGCCAAATAGAGGGGACAAGGATTGAGGTGGCGGAAGTGGCAGCTGGAGCAAGGATGTGGGCCAGATGATTTGGTGCCATGGGCCGGATCCAGCCCATGGACCATAGGTTGAGGATCCTAGAAGAATTCTGGCCCTCCAGATGTTTTGGACTTCAACTCCCATAATGTGTTGCCTCAGGTGTCTGGGGTTCCTGATTCTCCTCTTGCAACACTGCAAAAACCAAGCTCTTTCTTTAGAACCACACACATTCACAGGTGTGAGAAATCCAACCTAAGCCCTGCCAACCGGCAGTGTGTAGAAACCTGAGTTCAAATGCTTTATCCTGTGATACTCATTTTATGTGTAGTTCACTACGGCCTTGTAACCTCAGATTAGAGCAGTGGTTCCCAGCTTTGGGCTCACAGCCCACAGGGGGACTTCTATTCCCAGAAGCTTAAATCAGTACATTGGCTGATCAGTGCTTTGGGGAACTGACTTAGGCTTCTGGGAATTGAAGTCCAAAAACCAAAGGTTGGAAAACACTGGATTAGAGTGTCTTGTGTAAAGATGTCTTTTCTTCTGTGGGATGACCACATGCTTTTAGTTTATGCAGTGGAATGCACTGAACACTTATAAATGTGTCAACACACATCTAGGCAATCCAGAGAAAAATCCTCAATGCTTAGTCAGCAGTGGGTCTAAAATTATGATGACAATGCTGATTTTTAAGCTTTTATTCCCCTTTTTGGTACAGGACTACTTCCTAAATATTTGATGCCTTCCCTCTCAATGCCCTGCCTGGAGGACTGGTCTTTTAGCAAGGAAAAACAGGATTCAGGTTCAACCCAGTTTCTTCCATTGGGTTGGTGTGACAACGTCAGACACAGGGGGAGGCACACTTCTGGAGTTCGATGGAGGAAAAATGGGATAAAAGTGGAAATACAACTAACAAAAAGAATAAAGAAAGAACAAAATGCATTCTTTAGCAGTGTAGAGTAATTGTACATTGATGGGAAGCTCTGAAATCTCAGGGCTTGACTTTCAGTTAGCATTTTATTACTATTGGCAAGACGCAATGCATCTAACTCCAGTACACTTACTCCAGTACACATGGTGACATGGCCTTTTAAGAGAACCAATGAGACCATGGTTTATTTCTAGTTTAAACTGGCAGCATAGATTTGTCACATACTTATAAGTGCAACTGTCCCATTCAAGGATTTTTCCAAGTAACTGGTTGGTCTCTTTGGGAAATCGGGATGTTGGACCATATATGCTTTTGGTCTGATCCAACAGAGCTACTCTTACCTCATGATATCATTAATTTATTATAATTCTATGACATCAGTGACATAGTGTAGCCAGAGCTTACAGGGTAGAAGCCCTGGGGCTTTTGTATTAGCAGGGACTATTACAGTATGTAATCTGCCACACCTTCAAATTTCCCTGTGGGTAGAGTCATAAGGGTAGGGGGAAGGAATGGCTAAAAGCTGTCCCTGTTAAAATGCAAAGTAATTGACTGTGGCTTGATATTAAATGGACTAAGAGATAAATCAGGGATTCTCATCCTGTGGCTCACGGACCAGATGCAGCCCACGGCACCATTTCATGTGGGCCCCCACTGCCTCCACCACACCAGGAAGTGCTTTAAAAGGTTGAGAACCCCTGAGCTAAATGGACTAAGAGTTTACAAATACCTGCTCCTGGTGGAGACATTAACTGTTAATGTTTTTGTTACAGATTGATCCAGATGCCTATATTTTGGACTATCCTTGTTGGGAGCTGGCTATGGGACCATCATGAAAACCACTGGCACTTTCATATTCGTCAGTATACCAACCATATAATAAATACTGTTAGCGATCACAGCTATCTTTATCTATAAGGAGGGACATTAACCATTGGAATCCGGCAAATGCGCCCGCACCCTTCCACACTATCCTGTACTGAGCCGCCCGCACTTGCCTTTACCTCGCCCGACCATCGCCGCAAGGGTCTGGCAGTCGCCAGTGGGGCAACTGCCCCACGAACGCAAACAAAACAAATCAACTTCAAGTCCCAGTGTCCTCCATGCCGCGCCACCCCTCAGCCAATCAGGCTGACAGGCGAGAGCAAGGAGAATGTTGGGAAAGCCGATGTGCCCAATACAAAATGAGCCCCGGGCAAAAAGCCACTGCACGAACATGAACAAAAGACAGACAACTTCAAATCCCAGCGTCCTCCGTGCCATGACTACTTCAGCCAATCAGGCTGACGGGCGCAAGCAAGTAGAACGTTGAAAAAGCTGGTGCGCAAAAAATAAAATAAAATAACACCTCACGCTATGGGAGTGCAAGGCTGCCACAGGCAGATGCAGCGCCTCATGCAACGGGAGCGCAAGGCCACCACAGGCAGATGCAACACCTCATGGCCTCGCTAGCCCAAACATGCAAAAACCACGGCGAGACAACCACCAGCCTTCTTTCCCGGAGCAATGGGGAAAAGAGGGACTACCTCTCCTCCCCGCTACCCCGCGGAAGACACGGCAAGACCACTGCCACCCTCAAGGTAAGTTGAGGCGGGGGGGGGAACCACCAACAGGCAGCACTTCATCAGGGGAAACACACTCCCTGGCGAATGACTGGTTGCTGTGTTTGTACTACCCACATCACTGTTTCGAAAACTAACACGAAACAGCGGTGGAGGTAATAGAAAAGCAGCAGCCAGCAATCCAGAAGGAAGAGCACCACCCCTTATGGATTGTTGCCTGCCGATCTCCCGTTAGGTAAGCCAGGGGAAAAGGAGGCCGAGAGGAGAGAACCATCGTGAAGCAGATAGCTGTTCTCTGCCTCCTTCTCCCCCGATCACCTAACGAACCGTACCAGACGAAGAGCAAGCTGACTGTCGGCTCTTCATTTTCCGCATCGCTGCGTCGAAACCTAATTTCGAAACAGCAATGGGGAAAAGAGGAAAAGACAGACAGGCCGTTCTTCACCCCGCAAAACACAACCACAACAAAACAAGAATAGTTTAACATAAGGCCAACCATCAAAAACAAAAAACAAAAATAAATAAACAAATAATTCAAATAAACCCAGTAAACCACAAAACAATAAACAACTAACTCAACAAAAAACACCTCAAATACCAAAGGCTAATGAAAAACCATGAAAACTCACTAAAAACACCTACAGGTAGCTACAACATGAAAATACCTAACTCAACAAACAATAATATCACAATTTTTAAAAAATAATACAGAAAAAAATAACAACCAGAAATATCCAAAACCATAAAACACATCTAAAATCCAAAATAAATACAAAAGAACAAGCAAAAACACTTTGGGGGGTTTAAGTAGAAACTCTCTACTTAAACCCCCCCCCCCGGCCCAGCACCCTAAAATCAAAACAAAACAAAAATAACATAATAAATCAAGAGCATTTACAAAAGTCATCCTCCCTCCGTGCCTCGGCAACAGAACTCAAGAAAGAAAGACAATCGCAGTACTCTTAATCGCAGCCCCACCTAGAGGCCAGAAGAGTTTGCAACAGTCAAAAAATATTTTAAAAATCCAAATAAAAAAGAAATAAAATAATTCAATTAAATTTAATAACCACAAATTCAAATCACCACCACCCAAACCACCCCTAACCAAAAAACACACCAAAAAAAACTGCCCAGCAAGGGCGGGCAAAATATACTAGTGTGATCTATAAGCAAAGGGATGCCATTGTGTGTGCTTGTAGACTTTGCCCAGCATAAACACTGGCAGGTATTTTGCACTGCTTAGGAGTATGCAAGGAGTATATGGGGGTGGAGGTGCTGTTCTCTTCATACCATTATTATACACCATGCATACACTTCATGTTAACTGCTACAGCTACTTTTGAGGCATAACTAGGACTTACAGGAAAGAGAGAAAAAACAAGTGTCTGAAGGCTGCAAAAATGTCAAGCATGTAGATATCTACAGTCTGAAACTCTCGGTGTGGTGGTACTCTGGTTCCACCTGATGAAGACATGCTGTTTTGTAGGACAAACACATGGAAAACAGGAAGTTTGGCTTCTGACATCACTATCTGAGGATGTTTGGCACCTATGGCCTATTTTTTTTTTAGCTGGCTACTGTCAGCTCCCTTTTACGAATTCTCCAAGGAACCCCATTCTACCACAAAATGAGCTAAAATCTGCAATCCAGTATTAAAAGGTAAAGGTCACTCTTGCTCAAAAGCCAGTCGTATCTGACTCTAGGGTTCAGTACTCATCTCTGTTTCAAAGCCGAAGAGACAGCACTGTCTGCTTCTGCAGATGTTTCCATGGACATGTGGCAAGCATGATTAGACACCAGAGTGTACGGAACGCTGTTTACCTTCCCACCGAAGTGGTCCCTATTTATCTACTTGCAATTTCTTGCTTTCAAATGGCTAGGTTGGCAGGAGCTAGGACAGAGATGGGAGCTCATTCCATCCTGCAGTACTCGGGTATTGAACTACTGCCCTCCCGCCTTCCAGTCAGCATCTTAGCCATGTGAGCCACTGCAATCCAATATTAGGCAAGCTTAAGACATTGATTTGATCACAACTACTTATGTATTTCATCAACAGATTTGTTTGTTTGTTTGTTTGTTTGTTTGTTTGTTTGTTTGTTTGTTTGTTTGTTTGTTTGTTTGTTTGTTTGTTTGTTTGTTTGTTTGTTTGTTTGTTTGTTTGTTTGTTTGTTTGTTTGTTTGTTTGTTTGTTTGTTTGTTTGTTTGTTTGTTTGTTTGTTTGTTTGTTTGTTTGTTTGTTTGTTTGTTTGTTTGTTTGTTTGTTTGTTTGTTTGTTTGGCTGGCTGGCTGGCTGGCTGGCTGGCTGGCTGGCTGGCTGGCTGGCTGGCTGGCTGGCTGGCTGGCTGGCTGGCTGGCTGGCTCTCAGGGCAGTATACTCTGTTCCTCCTCACTTTATCCTTAAGCAATCACTTTGAGAGAGAGAGAGTGATTGGCCCAAGATCCATCAGTGAGCATCATGGCTGATCTAAGACTGAGGCACTTAACCTGGTTCTACCAAGTCTCAGTCCAACACTTGAACCACTATAAAACAGACACTTTCTGGATGGTGCCTCTGGTTTGCTCAGCTGTTTGCGTCTACTTGGGACTGTGATTGCTCAAGTGGTTAAGATGCTGAACTTGCTGGCTGGATGGTCTGAGTTCGATTCCTGAGTACTGTATGACAGAGTGAACTCCCGCCTCTGTCCCAGCTCCTGCCAATCTAGCAGTTTGAAAGCAAGAAATTGCAAGTAAATAAATAGGGACCTCTTTGGTGGGGAGGTAACAGCATTCTGTGTGCTCCAGTGTCTAGTCATGCCTGCCACATGACCATGGAAACGTCTGCACATGCAGACAGCGCTGGCTCTTTGGCTCAGAGATAAGCACTGAACTCTAGAGTCAGATACGACTGGTTTTCAAGCAAGGGCAACCTTTACCTTACCTTGCATCTACTTGCTTGCTAAGGATTGGCGAGGAGCAACACAGAGACACAAAGCCACAAGGCCTGGAAACAATTCCTGATATTTTTTTTCAAATCATTTCCCATAGACTTTCAACTGTGTGGTATGAAAGGCGAGAGTCTTAGGATTCTGAACTTTGCACTGAGACTGAAAAGCAGGTTACGCAGAGACAAAGGAGACTTTGCATGCAAACATGTGTCATAAAGTTTGGTTTAAAGGGAAGGGAAGAAAGCAACCTGAAGCAGCGGTAGTCTAGGTCCATGAATTCATTTAGAGTACCTCCACCTGCACTGCCGCTTTTCTGTGCAGAGTTCCAGCTGTATTATTTATCTTTATAGAGAACAAAGCCTCCTTTGCCCTCTGACACCTTCATGGGGGTGGGGGGTACCTTCCTAGATCTATTTTCCAATTACTGCCTTGTGGCTGAGGTGAGATTTAAATAATGAAGTTACAGCTCACCCTTCCCCAAAGGCATCCAGATTGACATTGGTGCTCTATCTCTCTCCTCCCCCATCCCTCGCCTGCCTGCTTTTAACCTCAACAACCATATGCAATAGATTAAGATGGAGGTGGGTCTGTGACTACTAGACTGAGGTCATCCAGGGAAATTTAAATCTAGTGGGAATTCAGACCTGGGTCTCCTCAGTCCTAATCCAACGCCCCAACCGCTGCTTGTAACCCTCCTGATGTGGAAAACTGTAAATCAACTTTATGCTGCAGGGTCTAAAACAGGGATTCTCAACCCGCGGCCCGTGGGCTGGATGCGGCCCGTGTTGCCAGTTCATATGCCCCTCCACTGCCTCCACCCCACTAGGAAGTGCCATGTGGTGGAATAAGGGGGAAGTGGCTGTCCGGCCCCCGAAGCTGTCTGAGGGAGCATGACCCGACCCCCGGTTTTAAAAGTTTGAGAACTCCTTGTCTAAAATCTCAAGGCAACAGGAAACAATCCGAATTTGCTTGCAAGATATGCATAGATTGGGAAAGAACACTTCGTCACTGGAGGCTGAAATTCTCGCCCAGTTCTGAGCTTGATAAAAGGGCTGGCAAATGCAGACATCAGCCTTTTTTTTTAAGCCAAAATTGTTGACTCTTATTAGGGCTTCCACAGACAGAATGTTCATTCTCGTAAAAGTAGCTGCATTTCTGTGCAGATTTTATTGGTACCTTCGCCACCGCATGCATACTCTAAGGTTTCTCTCACTTAGGGTGTGACTACACAGCAAGGGAAATGTGAATTGAATCAGATTGTGTGAATTAACCCACATTTTCCCCTCTGCAGTCAGACCCTTAAGGTAAAGGTTGCCCTTGCTTGAAAGCTAGTCGTATCCAACTCTAGGTTCTGGTGCTCATCTCCGTCTGTCTGCATCTGCAAACGTTTCTGTGGTCATGTGGCAGCCATGACTAGACACTGGAGCACACGGAATGCTGTTACCTTCCCAACAAAGTGGTACATATTTATCTACTTGCAATTTCCTGCTTCAGAACTACTAGGTTGGCAGGAGCTTGGACTTGGGCACTCACTCCGCCATGCTGCACTCTGGTCTCAAACTGCTTACCTCCTGACCTTCCAGTCTACATTTCTACATCTTAACCACTAAGCCACTGCAGTTCATGCTCTTACTTGATGCCTTTCCCCCATGACTTTCTATTCCTTTTCATCCTTCATTCAATATGGTTTATTTTCACCCCCACTATGCAGGGTGGAATGGGAACAGGCACACTACTGGAGTAAACCAGATTCAGGCACCAAACACAATTAATTTAAATTTACTTAATGATTTTTATCCACTTGTTTCAGTTTCTGAGCCTCTCTAGGGTTCCTCTTTCCCCTAGGAGAAACCTTGGGAGCCTTGGGACAGGGAGCGGAAGATCTTAACAGTCAAAAATTGCTGCTGAATTGCCTCTGGTGATCTTAATACCACCATCAGCAACCCAGCACCACTTTTTGAATTTTAAAGGCTTCCCTTCTCCATCTCAAGGCTCTCAAATACATGGCTTCTCCATTAAATAAGAGAGCCCTAGGGAACCTCTGAAGCGAAAGCTGGGGGATAGGCAGCTTTATATCAATTAAAAGTAATTACTTCTGGTGCCCCAATCCATTTACAGAATCGTTCTAGAAGAGAAGTGCTAGCAGGGAAGTGGACTCAAAAACTTTCTGAGAGCTTATCCAGACTGCCCCTCATGGGACAATCTAGGATTGCTGATTACATGAGCACTTGAGGATAGGAAAAGAGTTAAATTATGTTTAGCCCACTCCTCCTGTCCAATTCATGATATGGACATATTAAACAATTCACCTACTCCTCTGTATACCATTCAGCATACCAGATACTGACATCAGAAGCAGCCCTGGAAAGCTGCAAGGGTCCCATATAACATATACTCGAGTATAAGCCAATTTTTTCAGCACTAAAAATGTGCCAAAAAACCACAAAAACAGCAAACCCAGCTTATACTCAAGTCATCTATTCTATTTTCCTGGTTGCATGGGAATCATTTATTTTGATTATCTGTTTTCCTGGTTTCTCAGGTAAAATTAGGTGCCTTGGCTTACATTTGGATAAGCTTATACTCGAGTATATACAGTGTGACATATCCAGTGTCCACAGGAGCTGGTAGCAGTGTATCTGTGAATGTGTTGAAAAAGTTGAACTTCCTGAAGTTGTGAGACACTGGGACTGCTCTGGTGTTGAATATGTCTAGACACCTACGTGGGGGAGTGGGGGACCAGCCCTCCCTCAAAATGTTATAAAGAATGGATTTTTTGTCTGCCTGGACAGACTCTAAGAGCATGATGGTGAACCTTGGCACTCCATGTGTCCTTGGACTTCAATAACCAAAAGCCCAAGTCAGAACTCCTGCTGGTCAGTGCTTCTGGGAATTGAAGTTCAAGAACAGCTGGAGTGCTAAGGTTCACCATCACTACTCTAAGACATTTGAATGCAAGAGTAGTAGTTTTCAGGGTGGGGGGTTTAAAGAGACATTTGGATATGACTGTTAGCTATGCCTTAAAAAAATTAAACAAGCAACAGAAAGAGATGTTAGGTTTAAAGTTTTGATGAGGGTGGTGGAACTTTTATCCTCTCTGGAAGATCTCTTTGTCTCAAGAATCATGTTGCATGAATGAAACTGACATACCATTGTTCACTAAAATAATATTTGGCAATAGACATTACACTTCTTTTAAGCGGAACTAACTTTAGAGAAAGGGTAGGGAACTTTTGGTCCTTCAGGTATTTTGGACTTAATTCCCAAAAAGTCCAGCCCAGCAGAGTCTAAGGGAAGTTGTCATGGGAATTATAGATGAAACATTATACCAATATATATGAAGTCTCCTTATTCAGTGGAAGTCGGCTTCTGAACATTGGTTGTTGGTAATAAAAAAATAGAACAAACACTTATTGTTTTACGTAACTTTACAGTTATGGGGCATGACTTCACTAATTAATGTATACTTTGTTAATGCAGACTCTTATTTTCTGATGAAGTGGACTTGATTCACGAAAGCTTACATTTAAATCCAAGAGTTAGTCTTTAAGGTGTCACAATGTTTTTGTCTTTTTTTTGTTGTTTTGTTTACTTTCTGATTTGTTAACACAGTACAGTGGTAGGTATTTGTTTTTTTAATAAAAGCAACAAAGAGTTACTTTAAAAATGTGGCCTGAATAGTAACTATTTTAGGAGAATAAATATAACTAATTGTTTTGAAAAAGCAACTTTCCACACATTGAGCTTAGCCAGGAGCTGTTGTAAGCATTCAATCTGAGATAATGTGAAATCCCCAAAAAGTAAAGGTAGCCCTTGCTCAAAAGCCAGTCGTATCCAACTCTAGGGTTCAGTACTCATCTCTGTTTATAACCAAACTTCATCAATATTGGCCGGTTTCTGCAGATGTTTCCATGGACATGTGGCAGACATGACACAACACCGGAGTACACAGAATGCTGTTTACCTTCCCACCAAAGTGGTCCCTATTTATCTACTTGCAATTTTTTGCTTTCGAACTGCTAGGTTGGCAGGAGCTGGGACAAAGACGGGAGCTCACTTTGTCGTGCAGTACTTGGGTTTCAAAATGTTGACCGGCCGACCTTCCAGTTGTCAAGTTCAGCATCTTAACCACTAAGCCACCGCAGTCCCTCTGAACTCCCTAAAGTACTATATAAATGCACAAGGTTACTATTTGAGTCTCTGGCTCCCCATGATCCAGAGAAGTGCTAAGACTTTCACCTTTGTTTGTGTAATTAGATTCATTGGCACTTGCAAAGGACACTCCCCAACAGGCTTATCCCTGCTGCGTCCTCTCCATCCCCCTCCCCCACTCCCTGCAGCTCCATCCCACAGTTCAGAACCAGGCTGCATGATATTTCCAAAGGTTAGGAGTGAACACACTGCTGGTGACAGATCCCATTTATCTTGACCAGGGGAAGGACGCTAGAGAGGGTTTTAATGCGATTGCCTCAACAAGGCCAGGAGAAATGGCACAGCAAGGCACATCTGTCAGGCCATGACAAGAGCAGCCCAAGAACAAACTGAAGCTGGAGCAAGGAAGTGGTGGAAGGAGGGTGAAGCCACTCCCGGGGGACTCCTCCTATGAGCACATGTGTCAAGGAAGCGAAATAGTCCTGGCACTTGGCTTGCTGGACCAGCAAAAAAGACCTCTGGGAAAGATAAGCAACCAACCAAGGGCTCCTTGGGCAAAACACATTCTGGCACAGGGAATTAGATTAAGCCCTTCAGATGAAAGATGAGTGGGAAGAAAGACTGTGCTCACAGATTTATAGAGGAATATTCAACCATCAACTCCCAGAGCCAAAACCGGACCTAGACACAATTTGTACTTTCAGATTCATCCATTTACAAAACACATGGGATCCTACTGGAGTTTGCATACAGAGCCGTAGACAGGGGGTGGCCAGGGTGGGCTTGGCCTATCCTGAGTTAGCAGCTTGCCTACCCTGGCAAAGCACAGTTTCCCATAGGAATACATTGAAAAGAGGCTTTGTTGCCCACCCTGAAAAAATATTCGCCCACCCACATCTAGAATCCTGGCTATGGCCCTGTTTGTATAAAGCCTTACATAACTTGTTGCAACTACTTGGCAAGGTACTGGGCATGTGATGAGGCATGTGGCAGAGACACACGCAATCACCTAATCAATTAGGCACAATTAGCCACCTATGGTAATATAGTAGACCAAGGGTTCCCAACCTGCAACCCGTAGGCCGGCCCCGGCCCCCAGCACCATCCCATTGCAGGCCTGCAACTGCCTCCGTCGCACACGGAAGTGGAAGCGGGCACATTTATGTCAACCATAAAATGTGTCCATGCATGCGCAAATGTGCCCATGGCTGGCATGAACGCGGAAGCCAGTATAAATGCACCCACTTCTGGGGGTGTGGTCCGGCTCGCAATGCTGTCCGGGGGCGTGGTCAGGCAGATGACAGAAAAGGGTTGGCTACCCTTGGAATAGACCATACTGCCAGTGACTCAACACCAAACATCAGGTAGCAGTTAACTAAGCTGACAGTTCTTCGCAATGGGTGGCAAAGTCCACAGGGAAGGGTGATGGGCCCCGAGTGGATTAAATCTCACTTGAATCCATCTTGATGGAGGGCAGCAGCTTCATCAATACTGGCCTGGGGCTAGTGAGGACTTTGTATGCCAAAAAGGCTCAGGACCAGAAAGTGATTTACAGAACTGGATCATTGGTACAGGTGTCACACTGCGTTGCAGAAGGCAAATGGAATGCTACCCCATTATATTGTCCCCAGGACAATCTTCATTGCTGATTGCCATGAGGATAGCCAATATTCAGAATCATTTTCAGGAAAAATACCATTGGCGTGAATTTGTTTAAGGTGGATCTCAGCTTGCTATGAAGTGACCCACACACTATGATCACAGAGCTCTCTCCTGTGATACATATGAAACGAGACATGCAGGATTTGACACCTGGACTGCAATGGACTGTTGCAGCCTTGAGGATATTGACAAGGTGCGCCTTCACAGCCAGTCTATCTGGCATGGCCTCTTCCATCTTCATGACAATTGGAAATCAAAATAGCAAAGTGGTTCCTCCTCTGCTCATTTTGCCATTAGGCCAAATATGATGGTTTCCAGTGGCATTTGCTCAACTGAGGGGAACCATCACCCCACCTAAAGGGGATCATCCACCCATAGCTGTTGGCCCCTTTAGGGATTCAATTTATTTACCACCGCCCAACACTTGCCGTTGAGTCACTGGCTCTATGGTCTACTCCAGGGGTTCCCAAATTTTTCAGGCTGTTGGCCGGTCATATGGTTCAGGGGGCCAGTCACTGTGGCCCATGGGCCAGATCCGGCACCCAATGCCAATTCATCTGAACCACAAAGTCCTCATCGCTCCGGTTAGCGGAAGTAAAACATGCTCATATGGAAGTAGGTTGCGGAAGTAAAACAAACCTATGGCCTGTGGACTAAATCTGGCCCATGGGATCAAATAATCTGGCCCTCGTCCTTGCTCCAACCACTACCACCACCACTGCTGGAAGTGGTCATGGATGTGTTAACAGCAGCCATAAACACGTTTACGACAGCCACGGATGTGTTTATGGTGTTTACAGCGGGGTGGGGGGTGGGACACCAGTCCAGCCCCCTCAACTGTCTGAGGGAGTGTGACCCCCGCCCCAGAATTTAAAAGGTTGCTGACCCCTACCATAGTGGGATGTTTGGCCAGACAGGCTTTGACCATGTAGTCTGCATAGGGAATGAATGATTGGGGCGGTGGGGAGAAATGTTGGAAGAAGTAAGAAAAGGCTGTAGTGTTTGCCACAGGGCTGAAGAGAGGGAGCCAAGAGGTGGAAAACCAGACCAAGAAATAAGGAGACCTCAAGGGCAGCTGCACAGAAGCAGAAAAGGCGAGTCCTGGAGTCCTTTTGGGCCCATCCCATTTCATCAATGGGATAAAAGTCTGATTTGGGCAAGAAGCTAAAATCAAAAGCACCCCAATGAAGTGTCCTCCCCCTCTCTCCACCTATGTAATGTTTACTCCATCGGCTCATATCATAAAATCATCCATTTTCCCAACCTCACAACAGAGCTTCAAGATGGGGGACACAACCCAAACTGTAATATACTGTAGCAGCCTCTACACAATTTTTTTCAAGAGGGAGGTCAAAGCTACACAATGGAACATTGAGCAAAAAAAATGGGCACACAGCATACACACATTCAAATGATAAGTGGTCCCTTGGATTCTGAGTACAGTCCCTCCTGCAGACCGACGTGATATAAGAAAATGTGGAAAGGGTCCATTAGCTAAAATCTAGTAGCACATGACAACCACAGGGGCCCCACTAATAATAATTTCATGTCAGAGATTACTCTGGGTTGAAAGGATTTTTTAGGGGATGTACGAATGAGGCTCCTTTCATGTCCTCAATTGCAGCTCTTGGGTATCGAAACACAACCTTCCATTCTCCAGCTCAGCACCTTAACCACTAAGCCACTGGGGGAGAACCAATGGAACGTATGAAGGAGCTGATTTATCAGTCCTTTTTGATTCAATGGGTCTACTTTAAGTTGTGAATTACAATTAGATTTCAGCCATTGAAAGAGATGATCTTCCCAGCCACTTTTCTTTTTCAACAGAAGAAGCCCCTGTCGAAAAGTAGCATGGCCCAGAGAAGTGGTCAAATCCCCATCTTCTTCCTGCTGTGCTGTTTTTTCTGTGATGAGGAAGGTTTTCTTCTGTTTTACATGGGAGAACATTTGTTCATGCAGTGCTACTATGTACTTTGTTTGGTATATATCAACTTGAAGGGAGCAACAAGGATACCAAATGAGTGCCCATGTTGTGATAAGGGACAGAACCATTATCAGAGTGTGCTTACAACGGGAAGTTGCTGTGTCATGAATTGTGCACAATTTATTTCAGCTTGCCACCTCCATAGCTAATCTATCCATGCTTACTTGCCATTTCAGGGCCTGGTGCTCAACCTCATACTTCATACATCAATCACTTACATGTAGCACCTTGTACACTGCCTCAAAGATAAGAAAGCACACGGGGAAGCTAGAAGAAAGACTATTTTCTTTGATTATACTGTTATGACCCTGTAGGCCTGGAAGCTACATAAGCTTATTTGATTCTTTGTGCAATTGAGGAAAGAGGTTTTGAAATCAGTAATCCATGCAAAGAAATCTAAATGTAATTTGCACACAGAACAGATGCAATTTAAGTTGTTTGAAACTCCCTAAGCTATGATGAAGCTTCCCGTTTGCTGCATTATGTTCTGGACTTACCGTATTTATTCGAGTATAACGCGCACTCGTGTATAACGCGCACCCCTAATTTTCCATGAAATCTCGGTATAAAATTTTTTTCACACCACGCATTGAAATTGACATAAGAAACGTGCCTACCCTTGCCGGCTCTTGAGTCGCGTGGCGCGGGAGCGCGGGTGGCTGGCGGTAGCGCCTCCCCCAGAGGGTTCCCGTACCGTTCCAGTGGGGCAGCGGCGGGTGGAGCTCCTGGGCGCTAGACGACAATTGGGGAGGAGGGCCGCAGCGTGCTCCGTGCCTACCCGGTGCCGGCTTCAGTCGCGCGGCCCGGGAGCGCGGGTGGCTGGCGTTAGCGCCTCCCCCTTACCGTTCCGGCGGGTGCGTGCAGGTGAGCGGCGGCGGCAGCGGGACCTGGGCGCCTGCCGCCGCCTGGGAGGAGGGCCGCGGCGTGCTCCGTGCCTACCCGGCGCCGGCTTCAGTCGCGCGGCCCGGGAGCGCGGGTGGCTGGCGTTAGCGCCTCCCCCTTACCGTTCCGGCGGGTGCGTGCAGGTGAGCGGCGGCGGCAGCGGGACCTGGGCGCCTGCCGCCGCCTGGGAGGAGGGCCGCGGCGCGCTCCGTGCCTACCCGGCGCCGGCTTCAGTCGCGCGGCCCGGGAGCGCGGGTGGCTGGCGTTAGCGCCTCCCCCTTACCGTTCCGGCGGGTGCGTGCAGGTGAGCGGCGGCGGCAGCGGGACCTGGGCGCCTGCCGCCGCCTGGGAGGAGGGCCGCGGCGCGCTCCGTGCCTACCCGGCGCCGGCTTCAGTCGCGCGGCCCGGGAGCGCGGGTGGCTGGCGTTAGCGCCTCCCCCTTACCGTTCCGGCGGGTGCGTGCAGGTGAGCGGCGGCGGCAGGCGCCTAGGTCCCGCTGCCGCCGCCGCTCACCTGCACGCACCCGCCGGAACGGTAAGGGGGAGGCGCTAACGCCAGCCACCCACGCTCCCGGGCCGCGCGACTGAAGCCGGCGCCGGGTAGGCACGGAGCGCGCCGCGGCCCTCCTCCCAGGCGGCGGCAGGCGCCCAGGTCCCGCTGCCGCCGCCGCTCACCTGCACGCACCCGCCGGAACGGTAAGGGGGAGGCGCTAACGCCAGCCACCCGCGCTCCCGGGCGTGCAGGTGAGCGGCGGCGGCAGCGGGACCTGGGCGCCTGCCGCCGCCTGGGAGGAGGGCCGCGGCGTGCTCCGTGCCTACCCGGCGCCGGCTTCAGTCGCGCGGCCCGGGAGCGTGGGTGGCTGGCGTTAGCGCCTCCCCCTTACCGTTCCGGCGGGTGCGTGCAGGTGAGCGGCGGCGGCAGCGGGACCTGGGCGCCTGCCGCCGCCTGGGAGGAGGGCCGCGGCGTGCTCCGTGCCTACCCTTGAGGCTCGTTTAAAAGAGGCGCGCACCCAGTCCTCGTGTATAACGCGCACCCAAACTTTGAGTCCTTTTTTGGGTATAAAATTTTGCGCGTTATACTCGAATAAATACGGTATTACACTGCACAACAACAATTTTGCTACTGGGAATAGCACATGTGATTTACATGATATCAAGTGTGGTGATTCCAAATCTGAACTCAGACTTTGCCTACCACATAAAGATTTTAAGGCATGCTATAGCTGTTCAAATGGTTGGTAACTGGGTGTAACTGGGTAATATATTTTTACATGGGAACAATATGACAGAGAAGGTAGTAAAAAATGGAATCCCACCAACAGTTGCAATCAGCATGTGATATACTTTCCTACACATTTAGCACATTACACTTTCCCACTACAACTCTCTCTGTTGAATGTTTTCTTTCCAGCTGCTAGTATGCTGCGACGGCTCGGGTGTAGAATAACAAGAAAGCGGAGGATCCACCCAAAAAGAAGGGGGGGGACAAAAGGGAAAAGTGTGGTGTAAAATAATTTAAAACTTCTAATATACCATGAAGAGCTGGGAGAGTAGGTGGAGGTATCCTTGAAGAACTTATACGATAATGGGCAAAGTCTAGAGATCACATTCAAGTGGTATCTAAATTTTATAAACGGTATTACGAACCTCTTAGCTGTATATATAAACCCTGTAATGTCTTCTGTTTGAAAAATGATCCGTACATACGTTAAAGTAACATCGATCTTAATGCAGACAAAGGATTATATCTGTAGATACTCTTAAGTTACTCTATAATAATCGTTTCTAAATTCAAATCAGAATTCATATAGTGCTCTTTTATAAAATGTGATGGGTACAACAATTATAGCAACATCATCAGCGACTCTATGGAACACAATTCTTAGGAAGAAGAAACTTGATAGATAACGCCAAAGTGCAATGAGAGTATACGAGTCAGCTGGTGATATGACATAGTCAAAGTCCTAGACAAATTGCCGAAAAGTATCTTAAGGGATTCCGGTGTTCCGGGTGGTAGAACACATGTGTGGATAATGGGGAGTCAGATTTTTCTCCTGCTGCTTCATGCTTCAGCTTTTTCATCCTCCAAACCCAAAAATCTCCAATCCCCTGATGTTTTCAATTTTCCAAAAAGACTGATGAGTTACGAGAAAACATCTCGTTAAGCCTTAAACTCTGGTCTATGGCATCATCAGAAAAAGATAAGACATCAGTGTAATGAACTGAATAATAAATAAACCCTTACAGATTCTCACCACTTACTGCAGCACACCACCATCTCATCTGAAGGTAGATTGGGGGCTAAATCATACAAAAGGATCACCAGGCTTAGGTTTCTGCACTGGAAAATCTGAAGCAGTAGGGATGAATGTTTTAACCATGCGCAAAGCGCATATTCAATTGCTGAATGACCACTATTAACTCCATAATATATACCTAGAATAGGGATTCTCAACCTGTGGTCCGTGGGCCGTATGTGGCCCGTGGCACCATTTCATGTGGCCCCACACCTCCACCACACCAGGAAGTGCCATGTGGTGGAAGAAGGGCAAAATGGCCATTCTGGCCCCCAAAGCTGTCTGAGAGAGCATGACCTGGCCACCGGCTTTAAAAGGTTGAAAACTCATGAACTAGAGCTTGAAACGTTATTTTAAATGGACCTTGTTGCATTACTGTTGGTCATAGGATCAATTATCATTAACAATAGGCCAGAAAAATGCAGGAAATGCTTGCATGGTTCCCTCTGTTGGCTAATTTTGATATTGCTCATTTCAAAAATTAAAAACTCACTAATTACAGCAAGAAAGTATATTGTAAGTACAGTACAGCACTTGTGCTATTGCTTTCAAAATGTAACTTACCCTTGGTAGGTGAAGTTAAACATGCTGTTTGTTTCTACAAGTCAACCCTTGAACAACAAAGGGGTTAGAGGCACAAACTCACCATGCAGTTGAAAATCTGTGTTGTTCTGCATCCCAGTCATCAGAGTTGGTGAGCTCACTTGCTTCCATGGGCCACTAGGCACTCCCTTCCATGCCAGGAAATCACAGAATTCTTATCCAGGCAGGCCAAAGTTCTACTACATTGCAGATAATCCTATGCTTAATAATACAGTAAAACCCTAATTTACATATGCCTCGAGTTACATAAAATTCAATTTACAGTACATAATGATTTTGTGCTAAAACCATTTCCCGATTTACACGATTTCCTATGGGTTTGCTTCAAGTTACATAAAGATTCTTTTTCCTATGGGTTTGCTTTGAGCTACGTAAAAATTCATTTCCCTATGGGTTTGCTTTGATTTACATAAAAAGTTCATTTTTCCTATGGTTTTGCTTCAAGTTACTTAAAAAAAAAATTCCTATGGGTTTGGTTTGAGTTACATACAAAACCATTTTAAGCAAAAGCCTATGGAATTGACTTTTTCATAAGTAGGGGGTTTACTGTAGTCCAAAGCAAAATGCCAATGTGTAAATAGTCAGTAGGTTATGTCTCCAGGGTGGATCAGAAACTGTTGAGAGCTGATATCCTTTGAAGCAAATTAAAAGTTAAGTACCAACTATGTTACCATGTGAAATCTTATCTTCAGCCCCCAAACAATCCTTAGTTACAGCATTTTGCAATAGTTTGCCCACCCTCAACAGTCACTTCAGTAGCTGTTCTATTAAGAGGTGAGTGTGATAACTCTTCTTCTTCAAGTGTCATATCCGATTCCAAATATTGGCTACCATCATGGTAGCCATGAAAGATTGTCCTGGGAATAGAATGCAGTAATCTTCCATTTTACCTTCCACATCAGAGCATGACACCTGTACCGCTGATCCAGTTCCGTGAGTCACATTCTGATCCTGAGCACTTTTGGCATGCAAAATCCTCCTCAGCCCCAGGCTAGTATTGATGAAGCTGCTGCCCTCCATCAAGATGGATTTGAGTGGGGTTTAATCCACTTGGGGACCATCACCCTTCCCTGTGGACTTTGGCACCCAAGGCTGTTAATCCTCAGGGTTGTCAGGTTAGTTAACTGCCACCTGACAATCGGCATTGAGTCTCTGGCAGGATGGTCTACTCTATTAACATAACAAGATAACCTGGCCAGACAGTCTTGGTAACTCTGGGGACAGCAAAAGTATGCTGAGCCAGGACTTACCCCAACTGAACCTCAAATTCTGTTTTCCTCATTAGGATTAGCTCTGTAGAGGCAAAGTAGTCAAAAAGAGAATCATTGGGTATCTGCCCTTCCCTTTCCTTTACCACTAGTTTTCAGGGAGATCTGAGGTCTAAGCAAAGGTACATAAGGGGGATTTTTTGCTCAGTCAAGGCAAGGATCTTCTTTCTCTGCTACCTCACAAGGTTGACACAGCAGTAGAAGCCACGAGAATTTTTTAAAAAAGAAAACACAATCCCCAGCCACTAATGTTCAATGTAATTTGAAACAGACCTTTATCAGGGTTTGTATAATTTTCCCTCCATAAAATATTTGACAATTCTGATGGGAGGAGAGCCTCTTCTTCAAAATATAGATTACACACTTGAGTTAAAAATAAAACCCTAGCAAAACTGTTCTCTGGTCTCTATTAAAATGTATAGAATGCCACTTTCCTATTTGATCGTTTGTTCCCCCTTTGCTGACACTTCTGTCTGGAAAGTCTTTCCCCTTCTCCTTGCCCAGATCCACAGGCCCACCCCCTCACCTCCCAGCCCTTTCCCCTCCAAATGCACATCAACTCCATGCCAGCCGAAGCTGATCTGACCTTGTGCAAAAGTACATCCAGAAAGAAAGGCAAACTAAAGGAGCCATTTCAGCCTCTGGCCATCTGTTTGGGAGAGCCAGGAACCATCTCCCAGCCTCTCTGGCTTCCTTTTGCACAATCCCCACAACTCCCTTCAACACGGCCATTAACCAAACTCCTTGATGGACCCCCATCTGCTTCTTCCCCAACCTCAACAAGCCCCAACTTCAAAAGGCTTTGATCTTAATTTCAAAACCACCCTGACAATTAGTCGTGGGCGCTAATGGAGCTGCTGTCGCCAGGGGGGCTCTTAGCTTTCTTCTTCTTCTCTCCTTCCCCCTCCCTCCACTCTGCTTCCCAGCACAGAATGGAAATCAGATTCGCTACAGCCAGATCAAAAGTGACAGATGGAGATGTCGAAAGGACCTCAAACAGGGAGCTGGCCCTTGTTTGGGGTTTGAATCCTGGATATGATGCTGGAGCTGGTGCCGCTGCTGCCCCATGCTGGAAGCATCAGGCAGACCTCCTCCTCCTCCTTCTTGTGCCATATCCAATTCTGAATATAGGTGATCATCATGGCGATCAGCCCTGAAGATTGTCCTGAGAAGAATATAACACAGTGGCCTTCCATGTGCCTTTCTGCATCACAGTGTGACACCCATACCACTGATCCAGTTCCATGAGTCACTTTCTGGTCCTGAGCCCATTTGGCATGCAAAGTCCTCCTTAGCCCCAGGACAGGATTGATGAAGCTGCAGCCAGGGGTGTGCTAGGCACCATGGGAGGACACTGTACAGGGGCGAGGGGTGGCACACAAGAGATGGGGGAGAAGGCTTCACATGGGAACCGCTTGGTCACCGCCCCTCGCTTGCTCCACCTAGCACGTGGCACTTTAGAATAAAACATTGCTCCAAGCTGAAGGAAGGAGCTTGAAGCAATGGCTTAATCTAAAGTGCAGCACGCTGGGCAGATAAAATAACAATAAAATTATTATTTGCACCCCAGGGCACCAGAGGTGAGGGCGCACTGAGATGAATCCCCCTGTCCCAGTGGCCCAGCCCATGCCTGGCTGCAGCCCTCCATCTTGATGGATTCAAGTGGAGTTTAATCCAGTTGGGGACCATGACCCTTCCCTGTGGACTTTGCCACCCAAGACCATTAGTCCTCAGGGTTGTGAGATTGGTTAACCACCGCATGACGATCAGTGCTGAATTGGTAACAGTATGGTCCTCCATTATCATAGCAAGATAACCTGACCAGATTCTAACCTCCTTAGAGAAGGCTAAGTACTTTGGAGGCAGGGGAGAGATGACCAAAAGCAAGGATAGATGAAAGGGAAAGCTAGAAAAGAGGAAGAATCTGGGGTTGGCAGGAAAAAGGGACAGAAAGTAAACAGGTGGAAGCATTTTGCTTGAAGTCTTCCATCTTGATCCTTCTCTTCAGCTTGCCTCTGGGTGGCCAGCTGAAGATGCTTTGCCCAACAGGCCTTTGATGGATTCTAGGCAAGGGACCCACATCTCTGTTGTTAAACAGGAAGAATTTTTACCTATAAGAAGGTGGATGAATTGTGTGTGTCCAGAATACAAGGCCACACCCGGTCCAACCATCCCGAACCCAGCTGCTTACACTTACCTTAACACCCTTGGAGCATCGCCGCAAGGGTCCGCCAGACGCGAGTGGGGCAACTGCCCCACGAAGGTGAACTAAAAAACCTACAAGGCTCATCATCCTCTGCGGGGCCTCACCCCTCAGCCAATCAGGCTGAGGGACGTGAGCGTGGAGGAGGCTGGGAAAGCTCCGCACGTGGGGGAAAAACCACTGGTGCTGAAGGCCGGTGTCAGTCCCACCACAACTTCACCAGGGTTATGGAGAGAAGAGGGAGGCACTCTTCTCTCCACGGCTCTGGCGCCAGACCCGCCACGACTTCACTGGGGTTGCGGAGAGAAGGGAGAGGCCCTCTTCTCTCCATGGCCACGGTGCCGGACCCGCAGTGGCTTCGCCGGGGTTACGGAGAGAAGAGGGAGGCCCTCTTCTCTCCACGGCCATGGCGCTGGACCCACCGTGGCTTCGCCGGGATTGCGTAGAGAAAAGCGAGGCCCTCTTTTCTCCACAGCCCCGGCGAAAAGCTTCCCTCTGGGACACACAGCACAAGAACGGTGCTCCATTCTCGACTTCCATCTCCCAGAGGGAAGACAATGCCTTGCCTTCCACATAAGGTGAGGGCCAAAAGCTTCGGGCCCCACCCACCAAGGAAAACGAACAGCTTCGCTCTGGGAGATGGAGGCCGAGATCGGAGCACCGTTGTCAGTCTCCATCTCCCAGATAGAAAACCATCCGGAGCTCCTCCCCCCCCCCCCCGTGTGTGTGTGTGTGTGTGTGTGTCCTTGCCGAGGCTATGGGGGGAGGAAGGGGAGCCCCTCCTCTCCCTGCACAGTTTCAGCATGTGTGTGTGTGTGTGTGTGTGTGTGCGCGTGTGTGCACGTGTGCGCGTGTGCGCGCACGCACACCCCAAAACCACCCCTACCACCAAAAAACCTGTCAGGCAGAGCTGGGCAAAAAAGCTAGTTCTGAATATAAAGTGTAAGACTTCCTAGCAGCAGATAAGAAAATCACATGGATAAGTCTGGCATGGATAACTGCCTCCTGCTTTCCACCTTCATTTTATAATTTAATATAGATCCTGCAATTAATATAAATGGAATTTTGTAATATGTGAAACGATTCTTTTGTTGTAGCTGGGTTTATTTTAAATTGTTTCTGTTTAATAGGATTTTTACTGATAGGTTTATTTCTAGGCCAGACAGAAGACATCATGCGGGTGTGCACGGAGCCCCAAATGCTTCCTGCAAGCCTCTAGGCTAGGGGCACAACACACCATTTGGGGGTAAAAACACACAGGGTGTGTTAAGCCCTCCAGGGTTCCAGTGAGTCAAAATTGCTCAGCCTAGTTTACTATACCATTTTGTATTAAAAACTTCTTTGTAAAGATTATGCTCTAAACTAGGATTTCTCAACCTTTTTAAGCTGGGGGCTGGGTCATGCTCCCTCAGATAACTTTGGGGGCTGGACAGCCATTTTGCCCTTCGTACACCTCATGGCACTTCCTGGTGTGGTGGAGGTGGTGGTGGGCCACATGAAATGGTGCCACGGGCCGTGTAAACAGACATTTTTAAAAATAGAGTAAATACATTTTTAAATAATCTCTTCTTCCTCAGTTAAAAATAACAACAGCAACCCCAGAGCCTTAAAAACAAGATAGATTTCCAATCCTTGATTGACTGATCAGAATCCCTTATCAAGATCTAAGGCAGCTCCTATATTTACAGGCTGAGTTCCCCAGAGTTAGCTTTGATGCCTTCAGAATTAGACACACACACACACCAGTCTGGAAAGCAGCTCTAGTCCTTGCAGGGTTAGACCCTCACCCTGCTGCAGCTGCTATGCCTCACATGAGAGCCCTAGGGAAGGTTCTGGACCATCATAAGCTCTAAAGGCTGAGCTGTGTAAGAACCAGCTCTTCTCCCTAGAAGCTTTCTCAGCAACGAAGGTCACTGGACTTGTGGTTGTTTGGTTCCTGAAGATCTCTTCCCTTACTCCTTGTTCCGGTTCCCAAAGACTTCTTGCCTTGTTTCCAGTTCCTGTGAATTGTTCTTGTACCTCACCCAGAGCCTTGCTCCTTGAACCTGGCCTTGCTTTCCTCCAGCCCCTGAAGATACTCTGCCTCACATGCTCTCTTGATCACTTGACTTCTGGTTTGCTTGGACCACATCCTGTTGTCCAAACCAACCCTGTATGCCTGTCTATCTTGGGTTTGATTTTGAACTTAGACTCTCAACTATGGTACAGTTTCTGTTTGGACTGTTGCCTCGTTACCCTGGGTGCTGATGCTTGCATTACTTGCCTGCCAGCCATATCCTGGACTCCCATAGCCCTGTCATCTTATCTCCTCAACCCACTCTATTGCTAGAGCATACAAGAACCTCACTTTTCAGCATAGCCTTCAGAGCATGACAACCCAGCCACCAATCTTCAATGGCTTTTGTACCTTACATTCCACATGACTACCATGACTGATGGCCATTGATCAATCAATCACAAAAACTATCGATGGACCCTCTCTCAATTAATCTATCAACCCTCCATGCATTTTTCACATCGAACTTGCACATCAGACATTGATCTTTCCTGTAAAACTTCTCATTCTTCTCTCCTGCACGTGGCAGTGCATTTTCTTCCTGTTCTCCACCTCTGCTCTAAATAGACTCTTCACCCCTCTGACAGGAGCACCATGCAAATATGGCTGCTTTATTAATGCACCCGGCACGCATCCCAGCTAATAAATATTTCATCGCTGTTTCTCCCTCTACTCCACACTCTTTCTAGTGTGCTTTATCTTTGTCACTTGTTTCCTGCCTTTTTCTTTTCCATTCTCTCTCCCTCTTTTCTTTCTCGCTGTCTGTCTGTTTGAACATCTTTGGTCCAGAGGAAATCAGGAATTGGGGGTGGGGGGTACAAAGAAAAGAGGATGCCACTCATTCTCCTCCTCCCCACCCCAAAACACCATCCCAGATTATTAAGCAACAAACTGCACAAATGGAAAATTAGTAGGGAAAGAATCTAACAAGAGGACAATAAATTTGGAATGGGTGATTCATCGAGTGCTTTAATAAAAGGGGAAAAAAGCAAGGGGAGGAGAGAAAAGAATAAAGAAATAAATGAACAGTGAACTCCAGTAAATGGAGAGAGAGAGAGCGAGGAGCAGGAGATATGCAAAAGCTAGCAAGAGTTACAGGCCAATTGGTTAAAAGGAATGTGTTGCTACTATTTACATTTGTTGTTGTTCAGTTGCACAGTTGATTCCAACCCTTTGTGACCCTATGGACCATTGTCCTCCAGGCACCCCTGTCCTCCACCATCCTCCTCAGCCCGCCCAGCTCTGGGTCTATTGTATCTACAATACCATCTAGCCATCTTATCTTTGGCCGCCCCTTCTTCTTTTGCTCTCCACCTTTCCCAGCATCAAGGCCTTCTCAAGTGACATACTGGTGCTTTAATAACTTCTAGAGAAACAGATGGCTGGATTGCTCAGTCGTTAGGTACCTGGCTGTGAAGCCAGAGTCGGGAGTTAAGTTCCCAACTGTGCATCACACAAAACCCAGCCAGTGTGGCCTTGGGCAAACGGCAAAAGCCCCAGGGCTTCCCTAAAAGAGGCAAATGGTAAACTATTTCTGTGTGCTCTCGACCTAAATAACCATGAAAAAGTTGCTACAAGTCAGAAATAACTTGACGACCCATGATGATTATTTATTAGAGGAGCTGCAATGTTTGCAGCCCAAACTCCGGCCGCCTATGAAAAAAGCCCATTCTTTCATTTTCTGTGCCTGAAACAATAGTGGTGGACTCAGCCTTTACTGTGTGATTCACAGCAGCTTTCAGCAGCTGTGTGTGACTAGACTGCCAAGCTCGGCAGGAAATGTCCTGGAAAACAGGTTCTGAAAAGAAAGGAATGTCTGTCAGTGCAAGTAAAGGCTCTATCGCCACCTGAAGGAAGAACAGAAGGGTCTCCACCACCACATGCCACCCATCACAGCACCCACAGGCAGCTAAACTGAGAAGTGGGGTGCTGCCTTTCTTTCCACTGCCACCTACTTACATGCCTGTCATTTCTTGGTTGGTTGTGCAAGTAACACCTTGGACTGGAAGATCCTCAGAGAAGGTGCCATTGGACTGTGGTGAGCATCTCAGTCCAAATAAAGCTCAGGACAACACTGAAGGCCATAGCTCAGCAATAGAAGTTTGCATGCAGATGACCCCTAGTTAAACCCCTAGTCACTTTAGTTCGAAATGTCTCAGGAAGCAAGTCTGAATCCTCAGAGAGCTGCCCAGGGCTCAGAATATCCAACAATGAATAAGTCAAAGCAATAAATCAGCCTCACACCTGTTCAGGTGGCCTCTTTCCAGGGGAAGGCCTTTTATAAGTTATAAGCAAACTGGATCACCACTCCTAATATCGCCTGTGCTGATTCTGTGACAAGCAACTTGTTGGCGAAGGACAACTGTCAATGAATGATTGGGTTTCCCCTTCTTGCCTTGTCCATACCACTTAGAAAACTTAATTTTGGGACTACAACTCCCACTTGTAGGTTGGGGGATTCTGAGAGTTGTAGACCAGAAAAGCAACTTCAAAAGTTCTGCCTTTCCCCATTCCCAGAGGAATTTTCATCTGGTCCATATTGCCCTAACCCCCTGGTGGCGAACCATGGCATTCCAGCTGTTCTTGGGCTTCAATTCCCAGAAGCCCAAATCTGCACTCCTGCTGATCAGGGCTTCTGGGAATTGAAGTTCAAGAACAGCTGGAGTGCCAAAGTTCGCCATAACTGCTCGGATTTGTGAAAAAAACCTTGACCAATCTCGTTGGTCAGATACAGTAAAAAAAACATCTGAAATTCCTTCAAGGACATACACACTTATTTGCAGGTGATTAAAATGGAGGCCAGTATAGATTAAATTTGTCTTATACTGTGTTTGCAATGGTGAAGCCTCTGCCGATGGGACGTCATGGAATCTTCTCAAACATTCCAGCTGCTCGTGGTTTCAGTGATATGGCATAACCATATCACCTCCCGTTTGGACTATTGTAATGCGCTCACTTCCCATTTGAACTATTGTAATACGCTCACCTCCCGTTTGGACTGTTGTAATGCGCTCTACATGGGGCTGCCCTTAATGACCATCCAGAGACTGGAGTTGGTCCAGAATGCAGCGGCTCACACGGTGGTGGGGTGTGGTCATTTCACCCGTGCCTTGCCGCTGCTGTGGGAGCTGCACTGGCTGTCTATATGTCTCCAGGTGCAATTCAAGGTGCTGGTTGTCACCTTTAAAGCCCTTCATGGTAGTGGACCAGGATACCTCAGGGACCGCATCGTCCCTAGGACATTGACCCTTCCCACGAAAGCAAACCGAAAGGGCACCTTTCAGGTACCATCTGTTGGGGAATCATGCCTCTCCAGCACAAGGAAAAGGGACTTCTCGGCCGTAGCCTACAAACTATGGAACCTCCTCCCAGTAGAACTACACCTCCAGGCCCAGTTGCTACCATTTAGGAAAGAACTGAAGATGTGTTTGGCAAAATGGGTCTGGGGGCCTGGATTGTCAACAAGCTCTCCTTTTTGGCTCTTCTGAGGCTCCCCCACCTGTAATTTTTTATTATTATTATTATTATTATTATTATTATTATTATTATTATTATTATTATTATTATTATTATTATTATTATTATTATTATTATTAATAATAATAATAATAATAATAATAATAATAATAATAATAATAATAATAATAATAATAATAATAATAATAATAATAATAATAATAATAATAATAATAATAATAATAATAATAATAATAATGATGTTAAGGTTTTGTAGATTTTATATTTGTTTTATATTTTATATTTGTTTTTAGATAGTATAGTAAATGGCACAGCGAGGGTTTAATATGGTTATGTTTTTAAGGGTTTTTAATTATTTTTATATTATTTTTTTAACTTGTGTACACCACCCAGAGTCCATTGGATAGGGCGGTATATAAATCTATTAAATTAAATTAAATTAAATTAAATTAAATTAAATTAAATAACCTCCTATCTTAATCTTGTAAACTACCTGCCCTTATTGCTAAACTGCATACACATGCACACAACAAAAACTCTTGGGTTCCTGGCCTTATTTCTTGGTGTTTTTTTAAATAGCAGATGGTTCTGGTTGTGAACCAAATGATGTTTCTTCACAACACTGTCCTGGCATTTATTCCCAAATAATTAGAATAATATGTGTGAAACTGTGACATCATTTGTTAGTCACAACCCCTCTCCAAACTTTGCATTTCTTAGTCCTTTTGCCCTTCACATGTCAAACGGGTAACATCTGAAGCAGAGAGTCTGTTGCACTCATGTAGACAATTTAGAGAATTTAGAATCTTGGTCATAAGACCCATAAGACTGGAATTCCATTAAGGCCTCATTTAAAACTGGTAGTTTGTGAAAAGAAACAATCACAACTGAATTTATGTTTTTAAAAAGGACAATAACAATTGTTGATTAAAATGACTTGTGTCCACCCTGCCATGTAGCTTCCATACTTTCCAGCTATCCCTATTATCTGCAACAGCCTCTGTTGTTTAATAGCTGTTGGCTTTGGAAAATATCATACATCATTTTAAAAAAACTATATGAGTTATAAGGACGCCTGATTCTTTTGTTCAATTCTTATATTTCAGTAATCAACCCAATTCTCATTTCTTGGACAAATATGCAGATTGAACCACAGTTACCTTTTGAACTGTACTCTTCTCCGAGTTCGGTGATGTTCTCAGCACACATAAATTCATATTTTAAAGGAAATGCGTATAAAAAACCTCTCTATGGGCAAAAATCCATAAAAACATGTATTTTATTAGGATTCAAAGCATACAAAAATGCATTTTGGAGAGGAAAAACACATTTGGTTCAGATGCAAATGATTAAGGGACATTTTGAAAATCTGCAGGCTGACACAGAAAGCAAAATAAAGTAGGTTTGATTAAACACTTGAGAAACTGGCATAGACAGGAAATAGTGAAGTCAATCCCGACTCAGTTGCTACAGTTACTCTCCTTTAGACTTTAGCTTCCCCACTTTCTCTTTAGTTTCTAGAGATTTAACAGCATAGGTTTATTAGAAATATGCTCTGAGCGCGTGTGTGCATTTAGTTCACCTCTCAGAATTGTCCAACAATTCCGCAGGCAGAATTTCATTCACCCAGACCAGGGCCTATCTCTGAGATTGCATAACTATCTTAGCCGTCACTTCCTGTTGTTCATGTACAAAAAGTTGCCGCAGTGTTTCCTGAGAATTGTAGTCCGTCAGGAGATGGTCTCTAATTCTGCCTGGGAAATTTTTGGACAATTTTGGAAGTTGAGTCCAAACAAAAATCAAATGACACAACCCTAATGCCTATAGACCACTACAGTGATACCTCATACAACGTCCAAACTTGGTTCCACAAGTTTGGACTTTATATGGATTTGGACTTTGCATGAGGCATGCAAAATCCTAGCCGCGATGCCTCATACAACGTCCAAATCCTTGCCGCGATGCCTTGTACAACGTCGTTTCCATAGAGATACATTGTACTGTAACAGCACAGACTACAGGGCAAAGTCAAGGAAACAGACAGGAAACTGACAGAACTTTAAGAAATCATTGTCTAAAGGCTAAATACATTACAAAAACATGTCAAACAACCCTGATTGTCCAAGAACCTAAAGAATGCTGCAAAAATCCCAGGAATGCTTCTAAAATTTTTGATGAAAAATTCAAAAAAATCCAAAATCGCGCTCAAAACCACTCCTAAACACTCTTTGCCTTGTGCAAAGGTTGGCCATTACTGGCCTAGCCCAACAACATCACAAGGACTGCATGTTGCCCACTCCTGATAAAAAACATACAAAATCCATGTGCCACATTCCCTCTTTCCACATCAAAAAGTGCTACTAAATACAGGGCCGGCATCAGAAATTTCTGGGCCCCATACTGAGCAATCCTATTGCCACACACACAAACTTTTCTCTCTCCTCGCATTGGGGTGGTGGTGGCGGGTAGAATACATAATTTCCCAAAAGAAATCGATGGGCAGTTGTATCCAACTTTAGAGATCAGTGCTCATCTCTGATTACAGCAAAAGAGCCAGTGGCCTTGATCCACAAAAGCTCACATTAAAATACAGCAGTTAGTCTTTAAGCCTTGCTTGAAAGCCAGTTGTATCCAACTTTAGAGTTCAGTGCTCATCTCTGATTACAGACAAAGAGCCAGTGGCCTTGATCCACAAAAGCTCACATTAAAATACAGCAGTTAGTCTTTAAGGTGCCACACATTATGCCCAAAAACCAGACTTTTATATCAACATGAACATAATTAAAAGGTAAAGGTTTCCCTTCCTCGGAAGCCAGTCGTATCCAACTCTATGGTGCAGTACTCATCTCTGTTTCAAAGCCGAAGAGCCAGCTCTGTCTGCTCCTGCAGATGTTTCCGTGGTCATGTGGCAGGCATGACTAGATACCGGAGCGCACGGAATGCTGTTACCTTCCCACCTAAGTGGTCCCTATTTATCTACTTGTAATTTCTTGCTTTCAAAGTGCTAGGTTGGCAGGAGCTGGGACAAAGACGGGAGCTAATTCCATCCTGCAGTATCGAACTGATGACCTTCCGCCTCCCAGTCAGTGTCTTAGCCACTTGAGCCATTGCAGTCCTTATGACCACAGTTTTGTGCCACCAGGGCTCAGGCATAAAGGAAGGAAGGATGGAAGAAAGAAAGGAAGGAAGGAAGGATGGAAAAAAGAAAGGAAGGAAGGATGGAAAGAAGGAAGGAAGGATGGAAGAAAGAAAGGAAGGAAAGAAGGATGGAAAAAAGAAGAAAGGAAGAATGGAAGAAAGAAAGAAAGGAAGGAAGGATGGAAGGATGGAAGGAAGAAAGGAAGGAAGGAAGGAAGAAAAGAAGGAAGGAAGGAAGAAAGGATGGAAGAAAAAAAGAAAGAAAGGAAAGAAGGAAGGAAGGAAGGATGGATGGAAGGATGGAAGGATGGAAGAAAGGAAGGAAGGAAGGAAGGAAGGATGGAAGAAAGGAAGGAAGGAAGGAAGAAAAGAAGGAAGGATGGAAGAAAGAAAGGAAGGATGGATGGAAGAAAGGAAGGAAGGATAGATGGATGAAAGAAAGGAAGAAAGAAAGGAAGGAAGAATGGAAGGATGGAAGAAGAAAAAAGGAAAGGAAGGAAGGATGGAAGGAAAGAAGAAAAAAGAAAGAACAGATGGAAGGAAGGAAGAAAGGAAGGATGGATGGAAGAAAGGAAAGAAGGAAGAGTGGATTAGTGAAGATAGATAGACAGACAGACAGAGACAGACACAGACAGACAGACAGATGGACGGACCCGCCTGGGAGGGGAGGGGGAAGGCCAAAGAACAGCAGCGGCCTGCCTGAACTGCCAGGAGGGGAGCCGACCACCCACCCCGGCTCTGTTTCCCGCCCCCCACTCCCCACAGGCAGGCAGTCTCCAATGACGGCAGGCTTACTTGGCAGTCATGGGGCATTTTGCCTGGCATTATGGCGGGGGCAGGGTGGGCGGAGGCCGTGATGAGTGGTAGCATGCGTGTTAGCGCCTGCCTGGTCCAGGTGGCAGCGTCCGGCGCACCCACCATGGCTTCCCGCTGCTGCGCTTGGCCCCTCCTCGTGGGCTGAAGCCTGAAGGCAAGCAAGCCTTGACCCCAGATCCAGATCGAGGCAGGGGGCCCTCTGGCTGGGCATGTGCAATGGCTCCGTGTGCCACGATTAAAAATAAAATAAAATTTAAAAATTTAAAAAGTTTTTTTTAAAAGTTTTTAAAAATGGGCTGCCCACCCCCGGGGCCCCTGTCAGCTCCGGGCCCAGGACGGGAGTCCTGATTGTTCCCCCACCCCCCACCCCACCCCACCCCACCCCCCGACGGCAGCCCTGGCTAAATAGGCTAGAGAGTCATAGTGCTTCATTGGTAAGAACAACCAGAGGTATTGGGAAATTATATATTCTAAACAGCCATGGGGAAATCAACACATCCCATCTCCTGCCCAGCTTTTGAAACCCGTAAGACAAGTAGGAAAACAAAGGGGGAGTCAAGGCTGGAGTAGCAGAAGACCTTCAGGTGAAAACTTAAAACTAAAGCAGCAAAATAAGAGAAGGGAGAACAGATCAATTAGGACTGCAAATACCTACTGGTGGTTAGGACTAAGGCATGTGGAAGCAGAATCCCCTAAAGCCAAGCCTTCTGTAGAAAGGCAGTGGGCAGCTTTTGGAAAGCAGACCTTATCCATCCCTTTATCCCCTGCTAACAGCAAGATCGATTGTAGCTCATTGCTTAGAAATCTCAGCACTGCTCTTTCCTTGGAGCCTCGGACTTGGCAGGTTATTAAGACTTCTTATTATCTCTTGTAAGAACACAAAGGGGATGCAGCCCAGCTCCTCCTTGCTCAGTTCTGGAGATGCTGAGTTTCTGATCCATCCCCTCCAGACAAGATTTCCCACCATAAGCAGAGCAACCCAGATCAGCAGTCACTCCCTTGAATGGTCAGGTCACAGCAGTATGGGAAGGCCAGTACCTGGAAAAGATACTTTTGGAATAGGTCTTGCTTGCCAGCTTCCCTAAGCATCTGTTGGCCGTGTGTGTGTGTGTGTGTGTGTGTGTGTGTGTGTTTGTGTGTGTGTGTGTGTGTGTGTGTGTGTGTGTGTGTGTGTGTGTGTGTGTGTGTGTGTGTGTGTGTGTGTGTGTGTGTGTGTGTGTGTGTGTGTGCTGGATAGATCAGGAGATAAGCTCTTCTGAAATAGCAGTGCTTTTCTTACATTCCTTAGCTTAGAACTAAAAGAGGGGGGGGGGAGAGATATAATAATGCCCTGCCTCACCCAACTGTGATAAAGAATACAACACAAGCACAATATATAACACATACCAGCAAGCAAAGATGCTGTATATGAAGAGACCTGGATTCCCTAAATGTTCTAAAAATACTTGATATATGACCCCAGTTTGGTTAGGTAAAAGGTCACCCTTGCTCGAAAGCCAATTGTATCTGACTCTAGGGTTCAGTGCTCATCTCTGTTTATAGCCAAAGAGTCAGCGCTGTCTGCATCTACAGACGTTTCTGTGGACATGTGGCAGGCATGCCTAGTCACCAGAGTGCACGGAACGCTGTTACCTTCCCACCAAAGTGGTACCTGCCGTGTTTCTCCGAATATAAGACACTGTCTTATATTTTTTTAAATTCCAAAATCAGCACAAGGTCTTATTTTCAGGGATGTCTTATTTTTCCCAGCTGGGTGTGTGGTCTCCAGGTCCGGGCCGGAGGCCGCGTGGCTGCGGAGGTAGCTGGCCTTCCTTCCCGCCATGGCCCAGCTTCTCCTCACCCCCGGCTGGGGGTGTGGTCTCCTGGTGCGGGCGGTTCACACCAGGCTCTGGTCCGCGGCCGCAGCGGTAGCTGGCCTTCCTTCCTGCCGTGGCCCAGCTCCTCCTCATCCCCGACTGGGTGTGTGGTCTCCAGGTCCAGCCAGGGGTGAGGAGAAGCTGGGCCGTGGCAGGAAGGAAGGCCAGCTACCGCCGTGGCCGGGTAGGCTCCGTCCGGAGCCGGGCGTGGGCCGCCCGGAGCCGGAGACCACACCCCCAGCTGGGAGTGAGGAGCTGGGCCACGGCAGGAAGGAAAGCCAGGTACCGCCGCGGCCGCATGGCATCTGTTCGGAGCCGGACATGGGCCACCTGGACCCGGAAACCACACCCCCGGAGGAGGAGGAGCTGGGCTGCAGTGGGAAGGAAGGCCAGCTATCGTCGTGGCCGCGGTCCGGAGCCAGGTGTGGGCCGCCCAGACCTGGAGACCACACCCCCAGCCGGGGGTGAGGAGGAGCTGGGCCATGGTGGAAAGGAAAGCCAGCTACCGCCGCGGCCACGTGGCCTCCGTCCGGAGCTGGGCAGGAGGTAAGGTGGTCTTATTTTTGGGTGGGGCCTTATATTTCAAAGGCAGGGGGAAAAAGGGGGTGTCTTATTATGGGAGGAGGTCCTATAATCGGGGAAACACGGTATTTATCTACCACCAGCGTCCTGGGCCCCGCCTCCCTCTCGGCAGGGGTTTAAAAGACCGTTGAGGCTGCCTCCGGTCTCCTCTGTGGGCAAGGTGGAGTGGCCCCGCAGCGCCGGGCGCCGGGCCCAACATCACCGCCGGCGTCCTGCCCCCCCCGGCAGGGGTTTAAAAGACTTTTATCGCTGCTATTGTTGTACTCTATTGCATTGTATTATTGTATTTTGTATGCTGTATATTGGTTTTTTGTTATATTGTATTTTTACTGACATGTTCTATTGTATTTTTGTACTGGTTTATTGTATTTATTTAATATGTTGAAATTGCCGCCCTGAGTTGGCCTTGCGATGAATAGGGTGGGGTATAAATCCAATTTATTATTATTATTATTATGAAAAAATTGCAGTGACTTCTATGAGTAATTTACAATGAAGTATTATTTTTAGATTGTTCTGACTCCTTTGAGTGATACAAATGCAACAACAACAAAACAACTATTATTATTATTATTATTATTATTATTATTATTATTATTATTATTATTATTATTATTATTATTATTATTATTATTATTATTATTATTATTATTATTATTATTATTATTATTATTATTATTTCTTCTTGCTTTCGAACTGCTAGGTTAGCAGGAGCTGGGACAGAGATGGGAGCTCACTCCATTGTGCAGTACTCAGGTCTCAAACTGGTGGCCTGTGAACTTCTAATCATCATGTTCAGCGTCTTAACCACTTGAGCCTGTTGTTAAGCTACTACAATTCTAAAAATAAGAATGAGGGTTGGAGATGTAAAAAAGACATTGGGACATATTTTCATCTATGGTGGGATTGTAAATTTGTAAAGAATATTTGAAATAAAGTTTTTGTAAAGAATATTTGAAAGAATGTTTTTGAAGAGTTTACTCAAATATTGTCTTTAAAACTATAAATATATCCTACAACAGCAGGTGTTAATGGGTTTTGGAAACAAGATAGGAATAAAACAAGAAAGATTTGGTAATAGCTATGAGATTGTTAATTGTTTTTAAAAATGGAAGATATTTTGTGAACTGGATTTGGATGATTGGTATAAAGAATTATGGAATATAGCAATAAATGATAGACTGACATTTGAATTAAAAATAAAGAAAGGAATAAGAAAAAAATATATAGATATATATTATAGTAATAGTTAAAATGTATATTGTCCCATAGGTGGTGGGGTGCACTTATTAGTTATGTAATTTTGTTTTGTATTTTAAGTTGTTTAGATTATATTTATTGTTGATGTTGATGTATGAATAATATGGTTTTTATATTTTGTAATTTTGATGTTTTAGATTTAATAAAAAATATGTTTTTTAAATGTTCTAAAATCCTATGCCAATTTTATGTGTTATTTACAGATGTATTTACTGTCATATTCTCGATTTCCAAATAAGAACAAAAGGGTGGAGAAAGGACATGAAACAGAGTCCAAAGGAATGAACCTGAGGCTGAATGCCGAACTCCAAACAAATTTTTTTGCCTTCTAATGCCAACTCTGGTTTCCCAGGACGAATGTAGCCAAAACTGCATCAAGGAGGAATTGATGTATTAGAGATCTGTAAGAGCAATAATAAATCTTGCAGTTAGAATGGGGCTCAAGGAGGGGAGGAATCTAAAAGCAATGGACTAATAGTTTTGTAGCAAAACAGTGAAACGGAGAAAGAGAGAAGAGCCTTAGCACTGGGCAAGATTGGTAACAAAGTGGGAAGAAAAGGAATGATTTCCCATTCCTTTCTTCTGAGGGGGCCCTGGGACTATGCAGCTTGCCCAGGGCCACACAAGCCGGCTCTTCTCATGAGAGGAACAGAAGAAGAATTGAACTCCCAACCTAAGGCTCTGCGTCCAGATATCTGAACTTATGAGCTATCCAACCAGCGAAAGTCCTATTAGGGTTGGTACAAGTTGGTTCCGACTTGAAGGCACATAACTAACTAACTAGTAGGGCTGGGCACTAAAACAAAGCATTTTGCCCTTTAAAAAAATCAGTTCTTTCATAAGACTTGGGGTGGGGGGGCACCAAGGAGAGGCTTGACTAGAGAAGGACCACATAGCCCTTCTACTCTACCACTCTTCTCCCAAACCTAGCCTAAAACGATGAATTCGTGAAAGTAGAGTCTTGGCAAATCTCCTCTAGGGTTCTCTTCTCTCTTTATCCAGAGACAAGGTTTACCTCTGGTTGGTACTTTACAACAGCCAGACCAGGTAGTACACAGCCTAGAACCCTGGTGGCTAACCTTGGCACCCCAGCTGATCTTGGAATTCAATTACCTGAAGCCCAAGTCATCACTCCTGCTGATTAGGGCTGCTGGTAATTGAAGTTCCAGAACACCTGGAGTGACAAGGTTTACCATCATGGGTCTAGAACAATAATTGTATCATAGCATCTCCCTTGGTCACAAGGCACCTTCTTTAGATATACCTCAACCCTTGCTACTCCATCGATGACACCAGGGCTATATAGCTGGGATAAAGTGGCTTCTAACAATCTTACAGTATGACTTGGACTGAAAAACACAAGCCAGGTACTCAGCAATGGACAACAGGAATGTCCAGCAGTATTAAACCAATGTTGCAAGTTGGGGTGAAGCTAACCGAATACCATTATTCTGCAGTGTCACTGGAAATGGTCAACAGTAAAGAAATAACCCTGCAATGTAGTTCACTTTTGTACACCACCCACCCACCTTCCATGTAAATTTGAGGGTGTTGTAGAGAATGATGGAGAAGCTTATTGCAGCCCCATAAGGTCATTAAGAGCCAGAGGTAAGGCTGAAGCTGGCTTGGATTCTTAGCCATAAATCTCAAAAACTACTCAGGGACCAACAAAAATCTATCTTTTTACATTAACCCTACTTTCTGACCTCATCCAAATCAAACACTGTGTCACATCCAGGAGCTTAATGCTGTTGACTTGCCCTCTTGACTGTTTATATAGATTTTTTAAAAGTTGCATGTGAGGTTAAGCAGGTGACCCTGTATTTAATGTTGTGGAGAAACTTGGGGGGGGGGGGACAAAAAGTACCACACCGGCCACTCAACCACATTACCTAAATCATCCCTGGGGTGGGCGAATTCTAAACAGGCTAAGGTATTGTGGCTGGGGAAATCTACCTCTCCTTCCCTTCTACCACACGTTGAGTCCTGAGATCCCTCATTGTACCATGGGTTCTCTGTACATGCACAGAATTAACCCATCTGTTTTGAATCATAATCATCAGGTTCAAATTTTCCAGCAGTATAGCAAAACAAATGAAGCCACAGCTTGGAGTCAAAAACATCAGTGAGTTTAAAGCATACAGTTCCCCATAAAACAATAAAGCTATCTAGCTTAATCTACTGGAATACAGTCCTTGAGCACAAACTGAGCTCCTTAAGCAAAAGAACATGAAAAATGCAATATGTAGTCATGAACATTATGTATTTGTCACTTCTTGCTTTTATGCTCTTAACCCCCTCTTCCAGATCTTAGAAACTTCAAGACCCAAGTAACTTTTCTCACTAACTGACAATTAACTCACCCCCAAAGTACCCTGCTATTTGAGCTTGAACAGTCCTCCTTCCCATAGAGATAATGTTGTAGCAAAAGCTCTCACTCCATGATCTCTCCCCTCCCTTGTTTCTCCAGTCAAGCCTTGCCCAAACTACTTCTAAACCAGTCTCAGGAAATCGAGGTGACCCCACATTAACAATCCCTTGACAGATGTCAACTTTGGATTTGACAACCTCTCATTCTAGGCATATGTAACATACACATACTAGAGATACATTGGCTGAAATTCAGTGGGTTAGCGTGGTAAGTCACAACTAGAGTAGCCCCACTGAATCAATGGCAGTTAGAGAGGAGTTGATTCACCAGACCTCTACAGAGTCCTTCTACTGTAGCTACAACTCACTCTGCTAAGCAACAAGAATGCAACCATTGCAACAATAGAAAAATGGCCACATGCCAGCTATATATATATGGTTGAATTCTTGTTGCTTAGCAGAGTGAGTTGTTGCATGCATCGTAGCGATTCTCCCTATGGGATGCATCATACAACGATTTTTTTTTTGCTAAGTGGTTTTTCCCATTGAAAAATTGTTGTACGATTTCTTCTATAGGGAAAATTGTTATGTGGGACGCCATCCCCCCCACCCCCCCAATGGCCAAAAGAGGGAAGCAACCTGGTTTGAAATACAAGGCGGCTCAACTCCAGCTCAAACCACAAAGGAAGGGCCAATGCCCAAGGAGGTGTTTCTCTTTAAAGTTCTATGTCAGAGGTTCCCAACCTTTTCAAACCAGGGGCCAGGTCACATTTTCTCAGTCAGCTTAAAGGGCCAGACGGCCAATTTGCTCTGCTTGCATGATAGGGGTGGCCATTTTGTCCCAACAGCTTCAGGGGGGGGCATTTTGCTTCCCGAATGCCTTAAGAGGAGTGGGGGGCCACATAAAATGGTGTTGTGGGCCAGATCTTGCCATGGGCCCGATCTGGCCCATGGGCCTTAGGTTGAGAAACCCTGGTCTACGTTTTGTCTCCCTAGTGTGTGTGTGATCAAATGTCCCAACGCTGCCTGTTTTACCTCTGCCGCTACCATCAGCTCACCATTCTGCTTTATTATTGCAATAAATGTAGCCATAAAAGTGGCAAGTACTCAAGGAGATCAGTGTGGTGGAGCTATGGAAATGTAATTTCAAGTGTGCCCAGAAAACTTTATAAGATCTTATTGGGAAGGATCATAAACTGCATTTCAAAGTTCCCTCCCCCCCTTGCCATGTTGTACGTTCTTTGATTTGTATGAAAGCCGATTGCTCATGGCATGTAAGGTCAGACACTAGAATGAAAATGTGGGGCAGCAGAGAGTAGCTAGGGGAGCAGGGGCTTCCCAAACAATTTCAAGAAAAGGAGAGCTTAGAAGAGCCTAGATCTCATTTGCACATAGAGATTATACAGATCAATGTGCAGGAGACACATCTTCTCTTACCCAGTTCAGGATTTTTTTGCCAGCCCTCTGAACTAATACAGTAATGTCAATTCCCTATAAGGTAAAGGGAAAAGTTTCCCTTGTTTGAAAGCCAGTCGTATCCGACTCTAGAATGCAGTGCTCATCTCTGTTTCAAAGCCGAAGAGCCAGTGCTGTCTGCTTCTGCAGACGTTTCTGTGGTCATGTGGCAGGCATGACTAGACACCAGCGCGCACGGAACGCTGTTACCTTCCCACCAAAATGGTTATCTACTTGCAATGTCTTGCTTTCAAACTGCTAGATTGGCATGTGTAATTTTAGCTTTGTTATTGGTCTTCACCCAGATCTCCTTCCATACCTCAGTGGCAGAATATCTGCTTTGCTTAGAATGGATTCCAGGTTCAATCCCTACCATCGCAATTACAGCTATGAAATCCCCCTTTCTGTAGTCCCAGAGAATTATTTCTAGACACTGGTATGTGTGTGTTTTTGTGTCAGAGATTACTCTGAGTTGAAAGGATTTTTGCAGAGGACACCCGAATAGGCACCTTTCATGTCCCCTATTGTGCAGCTCTCCGGGAATTGAACCCCATCCTTTCAGTCTCCAAGCATAATGCTTTTACCCACTAAGCCACTGGGGAGCTAGACACCAGTAGACAATACCAAGGTAAATGAACCCACAGTCTGAATTCATCATGTAATTTCCAATCGACTTTAATCTAGCCTGCCGAATGACCTTCTCTACCATTATTTTAAATGATTCTTTTAAAAATAATACCTCCCAGCCTGGTTCATCCTAAGGGTCCTCTACGGAGTGTTGACTTGCTTGGCTCAAGTGGACCAATACATCTGCACATATTCCATCTACATAACCCCTTTCTCCCTTGGGGTGGGCGGAGGAAGATTGGGAACACAGATTAAAACCACCATGTGAGAAATTGTGCTAAAAAAGACAATCAAAGCAGAGGCGCCAGAGGGATGATTTGTTTTGCAGACAAGTACAGTCATACAAGGATGGCTGAGCTGGAAAAAAATGAGAGATTGAGCTATTTGGGAAAGTGAGGCAAAGTTTCTTCTTCTCCTCCTCATTCAGCCCCCAGATCAAGCTGGGATGATGGAAAGGGGTTTCCAAGGGGAAGGGGCGTAGAAGGGGAATGTTCATGTCCCCACTGTGGTTCCCAAAATATTTCCATTACCTGCAGTAATGAGAGTTAAAAGAAGAGGTATTGATGTATTAGCAGTGGTGGCGAACCTATGGTACTCAGAGCCCTCTCTGCGGTCATGCACACCAGCCTTGCCCCAGCAGTTCGCCTTGCTCCTCTGCCCAGCAGCCCAATGGAAGCACTTCCTCCCTCCCTACCCAGCACAGAGTTCGCCCTGCCGTGTTGGCACTTTGCAATAAATAAGTGGGTTTTGGATTACAGTTAAGGCACTCAGTCTCTAAAAGGTTCACCATCACTGGTGTATAGCAATGCTGTTGTGAAGGAGCTTTCATTGGTTGGAGGTTACTTTGATATGTGTCTGTAAGTCTGTTGTGACATGGCCATCCGCTTTACTGTGGACCTTTTCTTAAAAAGATTGTCCATGGCCTCATCTGTTTTTGAATGGAAAGTCTTTCACCATCAAAAGGCAGCTTTTCTATCTGAGTCTTTGAGTCTTCTGATTATCTCAGTTGTTCTTAACCAGACATATCTTCTAAGGCAGGGGTGGCCAACCTTGCTGCTCCAGGTGTTCTTGAACTTCAATTCCCAGAAGCCCTGATCAGCACGTATGCTGATGTGGGTTTCTGGAAATTGAAGTTCAAGAACACCTGGAGCAGCAAGCTTGGCCACCCCTGTTCAAAGGTCTATGGAGACAGTTACGTTCCAGGCAGAACAGTTCTAGCTTATGCCTTGCCAATAGCATCTGCTGAGCTGCCAAGGACATGGCTTCTTGATGGAATGTGAGTGCCAGTACTCTTTTGTTGTCTGGTAGGCTGTTAAGCAGAGGCACAATCTTGTCCCACAGGAACCTCTGGTAAGCCCACATAGCACCTTGATAGTTGGCTATTTGGATGCCTAAAGTGGTTGTCGAGTAAATTTTGTCTGCCAATGGCATCCATCTTCTTGTAATCTTTTGTTGTTGTTCAGAGTCAATTCCAACCCTTTGAGACCCCATGGATCATTGCCCTCCAGGCACTCCTGTCCTCCGCCATCCTCCTCAACCCGCCCAGCTCTGTGCCCATTGCATCTACAATACCATCTAGCCATCTCCTTTTTGGCCGCCCCTTCTTCTTTTGCCCACCTTTCCCAGCATCAAGGCTTTCTCAAGTGCATCCTCTCATCTCATTTGATGTCCAAAGTACTTTAGCATCATCTTTACTATTTGACCTTCTAAGGAGCAGTCAGGGTTGATTTCTTCTAGGATCGACCTATTCGTTCTCCTCGCTGTCCAGGGGACTCTCAAAACTCTCCTCCAACACCACATTTCAAAGGCATCTATTCTTCTGTGCTCAGCTTTCCTATTGGTCCATCTCTCACAACCATACATTACCACCAGGAATACCATTGCTTTGACTATGCTTTGACTATGTTTGCAAGGTGATGTCTCTACTTTTAACTATGTTCCCCAGGTTTCTCATCGCTTGTCTCCCATGAATCAGTTGCCTTTTTATTTCATGGCTGCAATCTCCATCTGCAGTGAACTTGATTCTAAGAAAGTAAAGTCTGCCACTGCTTCTACTTCTTCCCCATCTATTTTCCAGAGAGTGATAGGGGTTGTTGCTATTATCTTGGTTTTCTTGATTTTGAGTCTCAAGGCAGCTTTTGCAATCTATTCTTTCAACCTAAGCAGGAGCTTCTTTAGGTCTTCCTCACTTTCTGCCATTAGGGTGGTATCATCTGCATATCTCAAATTGTTGATGTTTCTCCCAGTAATTCTGATCCCAAATTGTGATTCCTTCATCCCTGCACTGAGCATTATGTGCTCTGTGTATAAGTTGAATAAGCAGGGTGATAAAATGCAGCCTTGTCTTACTCCTTTTCCTATTTCAAACCATTCTGTCATTCCGTATTCTGTCCTAACTGTTGCTTATTGACTCATGTACAGATTTCTCATGAGGCATATAAGGTGTTCTGGTATTCCCATCTCTTTGATTACTTGCCACATTTTGTTGTAATCCACACAGTCAAAGGCCTTGGTGTAGTCAATGAAACAGAAGTAGACTTGTTTCTGATATTCCTTTGTTTTCTCCATGATCCAATGTATGTTGGCAATGTGGTCTCTAGTCCCCCTGCCTCTTCTGAACCCATCCTGCACTTCTGGTATTTCTCTCTCCACGTGCTGCTGTAATCTATCCTGTATTATTTTGAGCATAATCTTGCTAGCATGTGGGATGAGTGCAATTGTTCGATAATATGAACATTCTTTGACATTGCCCTTTTTGGGGATTGGAATGTATACTGATCTTTTCCAATCATGTGGCCACTGTTTTGTTTTCCAAATCTGCTGGCATATACCTGTAGAATGCAATAATTTGATTCTACCATGTTTGGGGGCTTTGAAAAATCCAACTGGGATACCATCATTTCCACTGGCTTTGTTGTTTGCAGTGCTTTTTAGGGCCTTTCTGACTTCACTCTCTAGGATGTCTGGCTCCAGTTCAATGTTCTCACCATTGTGATTATGCGGGGTGTTGAGGTCCTTTTTGTATAGTTCCTCTGTGTACTCTTGCCATCTTTTCTTTATTTTTTCTGCATCAGCTAACTCCTTGCCATTTTTCTGTTATCATGGTCATTTTTGCTTTAAATGTTCCCTTGATTTCCCCAATTTTTTTGAAAAGATTTCTAGTCCTCCCCTTATGTTGTTTTCCTCTATTTCTTTGCACTGTTCATGTAGATAGGTTTCCTTATCTCTGCTTGCTTTTGTTTGAAATTCTGTATTCAACTGATTGAATTTTTCCTTTCTCTTTTGCCTTTTGTGTTCCTTCTTTCCTCTGTTTTAGGAGCCTCATCAGACAACCACTTTGCTTTCTTACGCGTCTTTTCTTTTGGTATGGTTTTCCTTACTACCTCCTGTATGATGTCCATGATTCTTCTGGCACTCTGTCCATCGAGTCTAAGCCATTAAATCTGTTTCACACCTCAAACGTGTATTCTTTAGGGATGTTGTCTAGGCCATACATGTCTGGCCTAATTGTTTTCCCTATTTTCTTTAGTCTAAGCCTGAATTTTCCAATCAGTAGATTATGACCTGAGCCACAGTCTGCTCCAGCTCTCGTTTTTGCTGACTGTATGGAGGTTCTCCATCTTTGGCTGCAGAATATGTAATCAATCTGGTTTCAATGATGGTCATTTGGTGATGTCCATGCGTAAAGTCACCACTTGTGTTGCTGGAAGAGGGTGTTTGCTATGACCAGTGTGTTATCTTGGCAGAACTCTATCAATCTTTGCCCTGCTTCATTCTGTGTTCCAAGACCAAACTTGCCATCTTTGCCTATGGGCCCATTGGCTGATTGTCCCCTGATTTTTGTTTGTGCTGACTTCACTATGATTGGATTTTAGGCTGTGTTTGTGCAAAAAATTCACTTGCTTGTCAGAAACTTTACAGAACTTTTCAATTCTTCTGGATGGTAGTTGAGAACATATTGGCTTCTCTTATGGTTGTTTCAGTCATTACAAAAAGAGATGGGAGCATAGAAATGTGTACAGGTACAGAAGACTCCTTGGTTATGTACAAGCTGGTTAAGTGACTGCTCTGTCCTTACCGATTGGCTTTTGTACTGCCTGTGGAGAAGGTGGCTTTTATTCCTTTACAGACAATGTGGATCACCATTAAAGCTGGGATTGAGCACTTTACTCCCCCACCCCCAGTCTGATTATCTATCTGTCCAAGTTACTTTGCTTCTGCTCTGCTTTTCCTTAATCAGCTGAGCAGTACTTTGGCATGTGGAGGGAAGATGGCTGCCCCCACATCTCTACCTCCCCATGATCGTCTACAATAGTTTGATGCTATCCAGATTAACAGCAACAAAAAAGAAACTTTTCTTCTTATGAATCTATCCTTTCACCTCTGGGATTGGTGTGTGAGGAAGGAAATCTTCTCCATAGCCATGGAGGTTAGGACAACACATTAGTGGATGCGTTGAGCAGGTCTCACACTCAGACCCACGAGTAGGAACTCAATCATCATATCTACATGATGATTGTACGCAAGTGGGGAATCCCTCCCCCACTGGATCTCTTTGCATCACAACACAACACAAAAGTTTCCAGGTACTGTTCCTGAGCAGGCAGACTGTGACTCCCTAGGAGACACATTCCTGATGGACTGGACACAGGGACTGATATTTGCCTTCCCTCCTCTACCCCTCTTGAACAGGGTAGTCTCTTACTTGGTGAACCAGCCCACCAATGCCATCCAGATCGCTCCTTGGTGGCCCAGGCAAATGTGGCTTGCAACTCTCTTGCAAATCTCCACCCAGTACAGGTGTCTACCCAAATGCCCAGATCTGATTCACCTACTACAAAGCAAGCAGAAGTGCCTGGTTCATCATTGAACCAATGACACCTGTGGACATCATACTCGGAATTGACATCTTCCACACTGGAGAGACCTCACCATGTGAAGGAATCCCATGAATGTGGGACAGTCACTTGTCAAAGGAAGAAATCTTCCACAGCAAAGACTTCTGCATCACAACCAGCACCAAAGCACAAACTACATAAAATACACTCCCTTGCATTACCATTACCTACGACATCAATGACGGACTCAAATGAGCCACGGGTGCATTTATGACAGTGTTTTGTGCAGGCGCATTTCTGCTTCACTTCCAGGAGCTGCATGGGTGGCGCAGGTCATATTATTTGGCATCATGGGCTGGATCCAGCCCATTGGCCATAGTTTGGCCACCCCTGTTTTAAGCATTGCCAGAACCATGTATGGAAAACACTCAAAGGAGGGTTGGGGAAGGAGCTCTGCTCATTTGAAATATGATTAGGTAAAGGTAAAGGTCAAGTCGTATCTGACTCTAGGGTTCAGTGCTCATCCCTGTTTCATAGCCGAAGATCCAGCACTGTCTGCTTCTGCAGACGTTTCCATGGTCATGTGGCAGGCATGACTAGGCACCGGAGTGCATGGAGCACTGCTTACCTTCCCACCTAAGTGGTTCCTATTTATCTACTTGCAATTTCTTGCTTTCGAACTGCTAGGTTGGCAGGAGCTGGGACAAAGGCGGAGCTCATTCCGTCCTGCAGTACTCGGGTATCGAACTGCTGACCTGCCACCTTCCAGTCAGCATCTTACCAGTTTCTATTTCAATACCTTTTCCTCTGACTATCCCTACAGTAACTATAATTTACAAGATAGGTGTACTAGAAACTGAGAGCATGACACTAAAGCAGTAGTTTCTCTTGGTCTCAATCCCTCCATCTGTAAAATGGGAGAAAGAGAGGCCATGTTTGGTAATTGCACGGCATTGCTCAATACAAATCCTATAAATGTGAAATGGAAACAAGCATATGTGACCAAAACATAGAACACATATGGGGACCCTTTGACCCTGTGGTTCTTTTAAACTACCAGTCCCTTAGATCTGTGACATTAGGCACACCAGCTGTGGCTATTACAACCTGAAGTCCAGGACACCCATAGAGTGCCTATTTAACATGCAAGATGGGAAGACCCAATTGTGAAAAGTTTTGGTCGAACCTGGAGAAGAGCATGTCAGTGAAATGAATAGAATACGAGTTGTGACCAGCAGGAATTTATCCCTTGACAGTTTGGTCAATCAAGGAAACAAAGAAAGAATTAACATGCAATTATCCAATCTAATTCCTCCAAGGAGCACCGGGTATGTGTCCCTTGGCAAGCTCACTGCTTGTTTGAGAACTCTTATCTCTAACCTTAATGGGGCCATTAAACTGTTTAATACATTCAGACTCAACATTAATGTTCAGTGAGTTACTTTAAGATAGTCTGTGCTTCTGTTTATGACCTATAAAAACCTTGTAGTTCTCCAGTACTATAGCAAAAAGAGCAAGGGTGCACAGTACAGCAGTGTTTACAGCAGACAAATGCATGCAGAAATGCAGAGCTGCTATTTACCTTAAATATATGTCACTGGTGCAACATGCCTTATGTGAGCAACTCAGGGACAGCTGCATTTGAAATACTAGGCGCTATCCATAGCCCCAATAAAATGAATGGGAGTTGTTACGGCACAGACGCAAACGGTCTGATGCAAAATTCCTCATTTCACTACAGGTTGGAGGAGGCGCTCACAAATTGCTAGATATGAGAAATGCAGATGTACTACAAGACATACATAAACTTTGCATTAAACGAGATGTTGAAAGAGCAGTAGCCTTTGCTGCTCCGTTATGCTGCATCTCAAGCCACTCCGATTACACAAGTAGGGAATGGGAGGGTTAACTGAAGGGGCTAACATTGTTCATTATTTCTAGGCAAGAGCATGTGCCAGGCATGCACATACACACCACAGACCATATCATACTAACCATCCCTTCCCTGAACATGGAACCATTGTGTTAAAATCTCAGCTCAACTTCAGACTCTTAAATTCTTGGTTTTCCCATCAGAGAAATGGAACCGCCACAGAATACTTAGAATAAATAACTAAAATAGGGATGGAAAGCACTCTGCAATACCAGATACGTATATTCTGCCTATCAGTAAGCCTTGTTAAAACTGGCAGCTAATTAACTACTCGAATAATCGGTTTGGCTTGGGTATAAGCATGATCCCTATACAGCCAGTAAGTCATGTTTTTCAATCATAGACTGCACACACAGAGGGGAAATAAGGCTCATTCTTAATCTCTCCATGACTGGGGTTCAGTCTCAGATATTGTGACATTCCCAACAATGGATGCACAGAAGGGTTACCTACAGGATTCCTACCGAGGGAGCATAAAGGGAGTGTAGTTGCTAGGATACCGAGACCTAACATGGCCCAGTGCTGCCAAGGCTGGAAGAAATTAGGCCCAATGGGCCTGGACGTGACTTCACTCTGTCTAATAGATTACTGTCAAAAGAAAAGGATCTTTTGGTCAAAGGGAAGATATTTTATGTCATGGCTGTCTAAGGACACAAGTGGCTGCTTGTCAGGTGCAAATGACAAAACCTGAGCATACACATACATGCCATGCTCCCTCCCTGTAGCATAATGTATATGACTCCAGGAACTTCTAAAGGGCAAGACATCCTCAACATTTCTTTCTCTGTGGAGCAGTGAAGTTTCCAAGCAGATTTCTGCACAAGAAGCTGGAGTGGTAGCCAGCAGTGTTGGAAGGCAAGACAAGGAGGGAAAAGGTTTCCTACCCACTCAAGATCTGTGGTTTAGGATGAAATCCCCCCCCCCCAAAAAAAAACAGAAGGAGATGGAACATGTGGTGTATTCCCACGAAAAAGAAAGTTTATGACAGGGGTGCCCAAACTACAGCCTGTAGGCCGGATCTGGCCCCTGACACCAATTCATCTGGCCCACACCAACCATGCCCTGGAAGCAGTTTATGACAGCCACGGGTGCATTTACGGCAGCGTTCTGTGCATACACTTCTGGTGGGAGGAACTATGTGACCATACCTGTCAAGTATCCCGGATTGGCCGGGATTTCCCGTATTTCTGCACCGCTTCCTCTACTTTCCCACCGCCATCCTGTAATTTGACCAATGGGGAAAGTAGGTACTGCACATGCGTGTATGTGCAGAACCCTTCTGCTCATGCACAGAAGGGTTCTGCGCAGGTCCTGTATTTTCTGGAGCCACACTTGATGGGTATGTATGTGACTGGCCTGCTGAACCACATGACCGGCAAGTAGCCCGATTAGTTTGGGAACCCCTGGTTTATGCTTCCAAAAGAATCAAAATAAGCAGGACCAGTGAATTACCATTCACTCTCCTAATAATAATTCCACTACCTCTAGATTTTGGTACCCTGGGGCACAGATCTCTTTGCTCTACCATAATTATGGCCATTCAGAGAACTTATAAAGCTGGAGCTACCTCAGTGATGGCAAACCTTTTAGAGACCGAGTGCCCAAACTGCAACCCAAAACCCACTTATTTATCGCAAAGTGCCAGCACAGCAACGGGGGGGGGGGGGAGGAAACACTCCCATTGGGCTGCCGGGCAGAGGGGCTGGGTGAACTCTGGTGTTGGGGGAGGGAGGAAGTGCTCCCATTGGGCTATTGGGCAGTGGGGCAGGGTAACCTCTGTGCTGGGGAGGGAAGAAGCATTCCCATTGGGCTGCTGGGCAGAAGGGCAGGGCAAACTCTGTGCTGGGGTGACTGCATGGGTGCTCACAGAGAGTGGTCTGAGTGTCACCTCTGGCATGCGTGCCATAGGTTCACCACCACTGATCTACCTACTTTCAGTTGCATACATTCTGGTTTCCTCTCTGAATTCCACCCCAGCAAAAGAAACCTTTGGCAATGTCAACAGGGAGACTGCACAAGTCCCCGTGAGCACACACACACACACACACACATTCTGGGCACCCTCCACTTCTGAAGACAAGAACTGTTTCTTCTCCATCTGCTCCAGAAGCTACATTTAACTCCAGTCCCTGAGATTTATGCAGCAGAGAAGATCTACCATGAAGAAGGCAGGTAGTTGCTCAATTTATGGCGGCTGCTTCTGACTGCAAATGGGAATGGAGCTGCTTTGATAAATGGGACACGGCTTCTCTTCCTGATCTGGATAACTTTCATTTCTGACAAAGTACCAGAGAACCAGGCTTTCCATGTACTGCAAGCAATGAACAACAAGCAGTGATGGATAGGGAAATGGTGAGGTGGGAAATAAGCTATTCCATGACACTCAGTCCAAGATCTTAGGAACCTAATAGCAAATGACCTTGAATTTACTCAAGGTCAGACCATTTGCCCATCCAATACTGCTGACTTTAATTAGCAACAGGCCTCCAGGGTCTCAGGAGGAGAGGGCTTCCTCCCATTCCTTCCCAGCTAATCCTTTTACCTGGAAAGGTTAAGTATTCATCCTGGGACGTTCTGTATGGGAAGCATAGGTTTCCACCACTTAGCTATTCAAACCTTCAGCTGAGTTTCTCTTACTCTCTCATACTGTCACATAACACATGTATCTCAATTCTTATTTCTGGCAGTTTAAGTTAATAGACTATATTATCTCTAAACCCTTATCCCCATTGAGTGAGAACAAAAGACAGGGGTGGGCAATTGTGACCTTCAAGGTACTGTATTTTTCAATGGTACCTCCCATATACCTATATTCCACCATGAGCTATGCTGATTGGGACTAATGGGAAGAGAAGGGTATAAAGATCTGGAGCATGGCACTTGCTTACTTGTGGCATAAGGAGTCACTGACATGTTCATAGCTACACTTTCCCTTTCAAGCACAGCTTTAGAATGAAGAGATCCTTCTGAACATGAAGAGTACTAGACATATGTCTTCATTGAAGGACATACTGTATATTACAGGAAACAAGAATCTGGACTCTCATTATATTCCCCTCCTACCCCCTATCTCAACAAAATCATATTTCTCACACTCACATTTTCTGCTGATGAACTCAGCTACACATACTATGATTTCTTGCCCCAAACTTTGCCGTCATGGTCTCTCCAAAACCTAAAATACTGTACAGTGGAACCTCAGTTAACGTAATTGCTGCGTTCTCCGGGATGTCTTACAGTGAAAATTACTTTAACCAAATTTCCCATACGGATGCATTTAATGCAATTTCCCATAGAAATGCATTGAAAACCAAAATACACTAACCAAAATGCAGTTTCCCATAGGAATGCATTGAAAACCAATTAATCCGTTCCAAAAAAAATCTGTAAACTGAGCCACTATTGCAGGAGTTCTAAACCTTTTTAAGCCGGGGGCGGAGTCATGCTCCCTCAGACAGCTTCGGGGGTGGGACGGTCATTTTGTCCTTCTTCCACTACATGGCACTTCCTGGTGTGGTGGAGGTGAGGGGGGTCCACATGAAATGGTGCTGTGGGCTGCATCCGGCCCACAGGTTTAGAATCTTTGCACTATTGTCTATGGATTTCCTTTTGTTATGCAATTTTTATGTTAACTGAGACATTTCTTAACCAAGGTTTCACTGTATTACAAAGTCACAAAAATATCAGAGATAGCCTGTCACGTGTGTTGCCCCATAACCTCTTCAGTAAAAGGACTACTCTACCAAGATCTCATAATTCTCTTACACTTCTGCTCATCCTTCGAACTCACGCAAACTACGAATTCTCTCTTATACAAGACTGAAGATAAAAATATTAGAAAGTTAAATGCACATGGTTCTAAAGCCATGGAACTAGCTTGGAATTACACTAACTGCACCATGTCCAAACGTCCCTTTCTAGGAGTCAGTCGTGAGTGGAAATGGTGGGTGGTAAGCAGCAAGTTCTATCTGGATGCTGACTAACAGGCTATGTGTGATTTCACAAAGAAATATCCCCTCTCAATCACTTTCACAATGCTCATTTAGAATATGCTTTTCTATAAAGTAAACTGCCTGTAATAGTAAGGAATGGATGAACAAATATAAGTGTTCATGTAGCACTCTTCAAAATAAAGACAAATGGCCCATTTAAAGTATTTCAGAAAGGGGAGACTGATACAGGGTTTGCTGTTATACTTATCTTGGCATCATTTCATTTGTAAAGTCATGCTCAGTGAAGTAGGGTTTTTCCTTTAAATTTTTTAAAAATCTAGCTTTTCTTTCAAAGAGCTGAGTGAGCTGTATAGATTTTATCTTTCTTGACTTTATGGCAATCCTATGAGATAGCTTAGAATGAGAAGTAGTCACTGGTCCAAAAGTCAGCACTCCAGATCTAAGACTGAACAAGAATTTGATCTAGACAGAGTCTTTAAATCTAAGACAGACACTCTGTCATCTTTTTTAAGAGGAAAAAACTATTCAGACTGAGTCTCAAAACAAATAGCCCCATTTCTGTCTAGTGTTTTGTCTCTAAAACAAGGCATAGCAACACTAGAAACCTATGCTGTCATTTTTATTAGTTTAGCTGTCATGGACTACCCCAAGAAATTATGGGAATTGCTGTCTGTTGATAGACCTCCCAGGAATATTCCCTAGGGCAGTGATGGCCAACTTTGGCTCTCTAGTGTTCTTGGACTTCAATTCCCAGAAGACTAAGTCAACTTCTGGGAATTAGAGTTCAAGAACATCTGGAGTATCAAGGTTGGTCATCACTGCCCTAAGGAAAACAAGTGGCTGTTATACAGTTAAACCTCTCATAAAGAGTGCCTCGCTTAGAGACTAACTCACTTAAATAGTAGAATTTTCTCTGAATGGTCACCTCGCTTAACAACTAAAAACAACCAAAAACTCACTTAACAACTAAATCAGGGTTTGCAATCCCCCCTCCCCACCAGAAGACACAATTGATCACTTACAATGGTGCTTCACTTAAAGAGCAAACTCGCTTAAAGAGCAATCCCGTGGGACGCATTATGCTATTTAAGCAAGGTGCCACTGTATCTGTTATGCAGACATGCCCTCTCGAGGCCAGTAATAGAGAAGGATGCAAGAAACAAAATAATTCTTTCTGTGATCTCTCTCCTGTCACTCATTCTTGAGATATCCTCTTGAACATGAAGCTGTCTTGATTGCTCTTAAAATCATGCTGTCCATGAATTTATTTATTTTTAATCCCGTCATTCTGTTACTGTTTTTATAACATGCTTTGGGAATCTGTTTTAAATGCTTATTGCATTAGAAAAATGGGGTATACAGAAAGAGCCTCCCCTAAGACCGTGGTATTTTTGAACCATAATCAGGCATACCATGGTGACGGCAACCTTGTGTTGACAGCTAATCTTTCTCACACTGGGTCAGGCAAAAGGAACTGCTGAATGAACTCGTCAAAAGGTGTCTTCATTTTTGGAAGTTTCATGTCTGGCCTGGACAAGGAAGAAGAAGCATCAAAAATTTGCTACTTGTAACCTCCTATAGTAATATCCTTGATTGACCTTAAAAAGAACTCAGTGCACTCATTGCAGTAGATCTGACCCAGCAAAATCTAAAGCCTCATCTAATGCCTTTTATGACTCCAATTCTAATACAGTATTCCCTTTTCTTTGCTCCACCCCTTCTTTAGAGTGTCAAAATCCTTAGAGGCAAAGTACCGTATTTGCCAGTGTATAAGACACACTCCCCCCTTAAAATACACCGTAAAAACGGAGTGCGTCTTATATGCCGGTAACAGCCCCCCCTCCCGCTGGTGTGGTTCAGCGGCTAGAGAGGATTGGTGGCTGGAGACAGAAAAGGGCTATTTTTAAAGAGACACACACACACACCACTGAGTGAAGGGTGGCTTCCAAAGGAACAATCTTGTCCAGCTGATCCTGCCATCCCTGGCTCCTGACAGTCAGCAGCAGTAGGATCACCTGGGCAAGAGGCTCCCAAAGGAGTTCTCTTGTCCGACTGATCCCAAACACCCTGCCTCCTGATGTTCAGTGGTGGTGGGCTCTGTAGGGGAAGGAGGCTGGCAAAGGAGCCCGCTTCCCCCACCAAGCCAGCCCTCCCTGGCTCTGGGCGGTCAGCTCTGGCAGCTCAATGGGGGAAGCAAGCTGGCAAAGGAGCCCACTTCACTCACCCTCCATGGTTCAGGGTGACCAGCCCCAGCAGGAGAAGTTGTGATTCAGTGGCTGGAGACAATTGGTGGCTGACTGCCTCCACCCCACCCCATTTTTCATACAATAAACCCTTTTGGAAATTCATGGGGAAATGTAGAAAAATATGTTTTCCTTAAAAATGTCTATAAAAATGGGGTGCGTCTTATACTCCAATACATCTTATACACCAGCAAATATAGTACAGTAAAAGTCCATTCCCTAGGCTTTTGCTTAAATCATTTTATGTCGCTCGAAGCAAACCCATAGGAAAAATTATTTTTTTACGTAACTCGAATCAAACCCATAGGAAAAATTAAATTTTTATGTAAATTGAAGCAAACCCATAGGGAAATGAATTCTTACATAACTTGAAGCAAACCCATAGGAAAAAGAATATTTATGTAACTTGAAGCAAACCCATAGGAAATCGTGTAAATCGGGACATGGTTTTAGCACAAAATTATTATGTAAGTCAAATTTTATATAACTCGAGCCATATGTAAATTGGGGTTTTACTGTAGTTAGAAAGGCACATTTCTGACTTACAACCTACCACAACTTGCCTCACTGCCAACAACGATAGATCCAAATGGAGATGTGATATCCTGGCATTGAGGAAGATAGTTCCCAGAAAGATGTGATGGAAGCTCTAAGGTCATAGATGTCTAGATCCCATCAGATTCTTATGACCAGCCTAGTCATAAAGTTGGGGTATGCATTTTTTTTTCCAAAACCTCTGCTTCTGGTGACCGAACTCTTAACAGCTTTGGCTATCCTGTCCTTGTCTCAGCAAAAGCCCAGATGGCTTTCTGCAGGGTTGGGGGTGAAAGATCTGGGAAATAATCAGTTCTGGGATTGGTGTAATCCCACACTGCCTTCCAGATCTCGTTGAGCTGCAGCACCCTTCAGCCCAAGCCAATGTGGTAAAGAAAATGATGGGTGATAGAGCTGTAGCCCAACAATCTTGGGGAATGTTTAATGTTTTATGACTGTAATGTTTATATCACTGTTGTTATGCTGCCCAGAGTCACTAATTCGAAATTGGCGGCAATATATAAATTTGATAGATAAATAAATAAATAAAGCAAGCAAGCAATGGGTTGACTACCCCTGCTTTCATATTGTCCCTAGAGCTCATCACTCCCTGCTTCTGGGATTTGGCCTCTCTGAAATTCATCTTATTTATAAGGGGCTGAGGTGGCTCAGTGGTTAAGAAGCTCACCTTGCTAGCTGGAAGGCTGGCAAATTGGCAGTTTGAAACCCAGGTACTGCATGATGGATTGAGCACCCATCTCTGTCCCAGCTCTTGGGGACATGAAAGGAGCCTCATTCGGGCGTCCCCTGAGCAGAGTTTCTCCAGCAAAAATCCTTTCAACCCAGAATAATTTCTGATACAAAATTATTACCGTATCTTATTTGGAGAGCATATCTTCTATATGCTTATGATTTCCATAAGTGCTATGGGAGCCCATTGAAAGGTAAAGGCACACTGGCTTTGCACAATCACCAAACGAGGTACTAGAAGACAATCCCATCTTTTTAGTCTCCCCCCACCCCCCACCCCTCTGGACATAACCCTAGACATACTTTTAAAAATCCAGACGGCTTGGCATGTACAGGTATGTATATATAAAAGAGAGAGGGGGAAGAGAGAGTGTGTGTGGCAGATGTTCTTCTCCCCTTTAGGGTAGCAAAGGAAATTAAAAAGGATTTGACCACTGCGAGTGCTAACTGTACATGTTCTAATGGCTGTGACCATCACTGCTCAGGATAGGAAATGGATGGGTCAGAAGGGACAGCAGTTTCCATTATAGAATAGTCCCTTTCTCTTACACACCCCTGCTGCCATCATCCACCAAAAACCCTCCTGATCTGAAGCAGCAGCTTTTTTAAGGTTCCCACAACAGGCCCTGGGAGGAAGACAGAGGAAATTAATTCCAATCCTAGAACGGGCCTTGGCGGCTCCTAATAGCCGAGACTGCAGTTGCGGCAATCATTTGCCGAATGGCTTTTTGCCCAGTGATCCGGGGGTTGATAATTTCTTTAGCATCAATCCAGCCAGGCGCAGAGAAAAGTTTTCATCTTCTTAGGGCCATTTAGTCCTGGAGGCAAAGGAGGAATGCTGAACAGGGGAAGCAATTCGGGAATGGAGGTGCGGGGGGGGGGGGAGTGGGGCGTAAAGGGTTTTCAGTCACCTGCAAAGGAAAGAGACACACACCATTTGTTCCCAAGGATTTACACTGACACTAGTAACCTTTTAAAAACTGTGTTGATGCCAAAACACCAAGGTTTCCTGAGAAAGGAATAATGACTTTTCTTTGAATGTCCCCGTGAAGTAGTTATGAATAATGAGACAGCATGAGAAGGCAATTGTCTCATTGCTGAAATTGGACCAGGTGCTTCAGACATTACTTTCCTACATAACCCTGATCAAAAGCATGTTCAGGTGGGATCATCCACTGCGTCCTTACAGATGAAACAGATAAAACTGGCTCGTGTGAGCAAGCCAAGCCACATGCAACAGGGAAATACAAACACAAACCTTGCCCTTCCCATAGGACATACAGTAAAACCCCGACTTACAAATACCCCGAGTTACATAAAATTTGACTTACATAATAATTTTGTACTAAAACCATGTCCCGATTTACATAAATGTCCCGATTTACATAAACTTATGTAACACAATTTCCTATAGATTTGCTTCGAGTTACATAAAATAATCATTTTTTCCTATGGGTTTGCTTTGAGTTACATAAAAAACCTATTTAAGCAAGTAAGGGTTTTACTGTAAACACAAGAAAACCACAGGAAAAAACAAAGTTCAGTCAAACCTCAAGATAAGAATGGTTCGGCTTAAGAAAATTTCAGAAAAAAATCAAGTTCAAGATACTAATTTTTAATAGGAATTTTTTTTTGAGATACAGTAAAAAATTCAATGCATTCCTATGGGAAACCGCATTCAATGCATTCCTATGAGAAATGCAAGATAATAATTTTTCAAGATACAACCATTCTTCAAGGAAGGAATTAAATTCGTATGTCGAAGTTTGACTGCACTTATGTGTGGAATAGCTCTCCGTAAGTTGCTTTGAACAGTCCAGTTTTAAGAAGCTTTTGAAAAGTCTGGTGGGAGAGAGCCATGTAAATCACCTGTGAAAGACAATTCCATAATGAGGGGGCTATAGCCCAAAAGGGCCTATTTCCAGTACTCCTCTGCCTGGCTTTCCTCAGCGTGCAAAACCAAAGCGGCATGGAGGGTCAAGGACAATGGGACAGCAGAGTCCCAGAAGAGGCACTCAGAAATCATGGCCAGATGCAGAGGCCAACCATCTCTTGGCCAAAGCAATCTCCTTAAAAATTAAGTCACCTGAGAGCAACCACTCTACTTCAGCTTCATCTCTCTCACACAGGGTGGTTGTGACGATGAACTGAAAGGAGAACCTCTCCCAAACTCTAAGAGTCCACCGGATTAGGACGGTATATAAAACTATTAAATATATAATAAATAAATAAATTTGCCCAATTAATGACTCATATTTTTATTTATTTATTTATTTATTTATTTATTGTTTAGACTTTTATACCGCTTTCCTCCTCATAAAGGGAACTCGAGAGGGAATTTATTTATTATAACCCAATTAACAAAAACAGCAACAAAATCCTTCTAGTTTAACACATGGTCATAAGGGCTTTCTATGGTCACTGTAGCTCCAAACACTAAGGAAATGCCACTGTTCAAGGTGGATGCACCCAATGACAGAGAGATGGTATCTGACATGGTGTTTGTGTCTAGCTTTCTGGCTACCTGAAAGCTAGATGGCTGCCAGGGGCAGGTGCCAGTGTGGTAAATTTATTTGTCTTATGGCCTTGACCTTGACCTAAGATGCAGATTGGTTTGTTCCCTATAAAAGAGGCCAAAGGATCTATGCAGCAAGGGGCCACACCCACTCTTTTCTCTACTACTAGAAACCAACACCAGGCACATAACATGACAAAGGTGGAAGAAACCTTTGGGAGGGAAGAGATTTGATGCCCTGTTAGAAATCTAAGGCCCACTGTACACAGTCACCCAGACAAGTGTAGCTGCTTCTGCCTATGCACTGACTTTCTGCCATATCCTTCTCTGATGTTTAAATATCTCCATCCATTCAGCTGTGCTTTGTGATATTTGTATAACACATATACCCTTAGATCACCCATACTGGCACCAAACCATCTCTGCTGCTACCGATCACTTTGAAGGAGAACACCGCAGACATGAAGAGGCTAACCGACAAGCACGGAAGCTTCGTCAAACTCAACCATGTCCTCCACCATCTATCTAGTGTAATGTGTGTGGCCACATGTTTCATAGCCAGGATCGGCTTATTGAGTCACCAGAGACACATCCATCAACTGAGAAAATAATGACTTTCAGGGGGAAATGTATGCTCGGACACGAGTAGCTCCCACCGCCAAGACCCCTTGACATATCAGAAACAAAACAAAACAGCAAAAAAAGACAAAAATGTTGTGGCACTTTAAAGACTAACTCCTGTATTTAAATTTGAGCTTTCATGGACCCAGTCCACTTCATTAAACCCATAGGCATGAGGCTACCACTTCCCTGTTGCAAATTCCATGAGCAGGCATTTTTAAATGTTTTCGGAATAGAGTACTAGCAACCAGGTTGAGCCACGTATGAATAAAGGAGCTCTAAATCAGAGGTGCCCAAACTTTTCAGGCCATGGGCCAATCACATGATTCAGGGGTGAACAAACTATGGCCCGGATCCACCCCCAATGGCAATTCATCCGGCCCACATCATCCTCGTTGCTCCCAGAAGCAAAAGTAAAACGTGCCCGACAAGTGTGGCATGGGCCGGATGAATTGCCATCGGGTGCGGATCTGGCCCCCGGGCCATAGTTTGGGCACCAGTGTTCTAAATCATTACTCAGGCAGCCACAATTAATATTTATGCACTTTGGAAGAAGGCAAACACAAATGTTCTATTCTTCCCCCCACACACACACTGCACACACATATATAAGCAGTCTACATACCACCATAATATTCTCCGTGCCTGTCAATATCTTCCCACCCAGCCCAATAACGTCGCTCTGGCGGTGTTCCCCTGCTCTGACCTTCAGACTCCCTGTTTATTCTGATTCTTGCGCAGCTCTCAAATGTAATCAACCGCAAAGCAGGGAAAATGGCAAAGGGGGAATATTTCATTCTTATTAAAAAAGCAAGTGGCATTTGTCAGAGGCCAGTGGATTTTGCCCCAGCCAAGCCTCTGCTTTCGAGCTGCCGGTTTCTTCATTCCTATTCTGGATGAATGGGGCTGTGTCTTGCAATATGCGCACCAGTGCCTGTCTGGGGGGGGGGGGGGAGGCACAGACCGGGTCGTGTGCCTCTTTATTGAATCGCTCACAGCCAAAGGGTTTAAAGGCCGCAGCAGAGGGAGCGTTATTAAAAGAGGGGGAAATGAGTCATATTGGAAAGCTTCAATCTGAATTACAGTGTGTTTGTTTGGCAATATATTAACTGTGGAGATGGCTTGGAAAGAAAGCCAGCGCTGGGTCTTTCAGTCAGACACAGCTTTTCAATCACACAGAGTTTCCACCTCATGCGCTCATACTGGCACCGTGGATAGAACCAAAAGATGTACAGTAGGAATCCAAGCAAGCGCTGTGCAATGCCCAGAAGATCAACTTCCTGCAGGTTAAGAACAGTTCAGAAACAATTATTCCGATTTATCATTCACTCTGTAGTAACCAGGGCTACTGCGTACTCTTCCCCTACACACACTTCAGCATCAAGAAAACGGAGATTCTGCAATATGAATAGATTATGTAAATGAGGTCCATTTTGCCTATCTGCTTTCATTTGCATAATGTATTCCATTTCCAATCCCCAGGAGGGATGGAGCAATGAGCTGTGCAGTACTCAGAATCTCTCATCTGTAGGAGGTCTCTTTAACCCACAACTATTGGCACCTGCGATTTCATCTGGTTTCAGTCTGCCGCTTCCAGACATAAGAGCAACCAGCTTGTTTTAATTACTCTTACCAAATTCTGCACCATTCCTTGCTCATAGGGCACAATCAGAAATTGATGGAACTGACTGTGTCCCAGCCCTCCAACAGTGGTAGGTCAAGGTGAAGATCAACATTCTCCTTGTCTCATTCAGGCTCACAACAAATCTAGCAAGAATAATTCCAGCTTTTACAACTTTAAGACAGCAAGTTCAGCATTTTCACAAAGAACTGAACACATTTCTTGGTTATCTTGCTTCTGTAATGTCCACATAAAGGTTACATTGGTTGGCATTAGATATAGAAAATTATTACAGTATTCTTCACCAAGGGTTCGCACCCTACAGCCTGCTATAAGTCGCCCATCTGCCAAGGTCTGGTGGATCAAAAAGTACCTATTGGTTTCAAGATTCTCTGTTAACCTCGATCTAATCCAGCCAACAAGGCATTACCAACCAAGCTTATGAGCCTACATCCAATTATTAACCACATCTACGGAAGTGGCTATAGCAGGGACAAAGACAGGAGCTCATTCCATCCTGCAGTACTTGGGAATCGAACTGCTGACCTCTTGCCTTCCAGTCAGCATCTTAGCCATGAGCAGTGGCTCAAGTGGATAAGACGCTGACTGGAAGGCAAGAGGTCAGCAGTTCGATTCCTGAGTACTGCAGGATGGAGTGAGCTCCCGTCTTTGTCCCAGCTCCTGCCAACCTAGCAGTTCGAAAGCAAGAAATTGCAAGTAGATAAACAGGGACCACTTTGGTGGGAAAGTAAACAGTGTTCCGTGTGCTCCGGTGCCTAATCATGCCTGCCACATGACCACGGAAACGCCTGTAGAAGCAGACAGTGGCTTTGAAACAGAGATGAGCACTGAACCCTAGAGTCGGATACGACTGGCTTTCGAACAAGGGAAACCTTTACCTTTTACAGGAGACACATGGAATCAACTGCTGAATAAGTTGGCATTTATTTAAATCCCACTGATTCAATGGATCTCCTTTATTTCAGACCATAACTAGATTCATGCCATGATCATTTAACATAGATACAATTTGATTTAATTGCTGTTTTCCTGAGCTTGCAATTTTCTTTTGCAAACACATTTGGAAACTAGAAAGCAGATGATACTAGGCCCATGATGGCGAACCATGATACTCCAGGTGTTCTTGGACTTCAATTACCAGAAGCCCAAGTCAGCACTCCTGCTGATCAGGGCTTCTGAGAATTGAAGTTCAAGAACCGCTGGAGTGCCAAAGTTGGCCATCACTGTACTAGGGTGTTCCTAGTTTATGGATGACTGATCCATATGCTCTTTAAGTCAACAGAACAAAGGGGACTTTATAAAAGTATATGAAAATAATTAAATTGATTCATTAAAGACAGGTAATCTCATTTTTCTGTTCATGGGGCACCACTTAGGATGGGCTGCAGAACAGGGAAGCCGTGAGCATTTTTGTAAACAACATAATGGTTTTAAGAACTAGGAATGCATGCCAAGGTAAAAAATCTTTTACATATATCAGGAAACACAAACCCACCATCCATATTTGCTCTTTTTTTCTCTCTGAGTAACAATTCAATTGTGGAGTAGAGGCACAAAGCAGATGGAACCAACAGTGCAGACAAAAGTCAAAACACACAGAACCTTGGAAGATGGCAAGAAATTCTTGGGAGGCTATTGGTCTAGGAAAAGAATTTTGCCTGCAAGCAAGATGGATCCACCAGTGCCATACCATCAACTAATGCCTTATGCTAGTCTTAAAAGAACTGCTCACAACTATCTCCTACAGGTACTCCTTCTGATAATATGTATTTATTCCAATACTCTTTCATTCCCGCCAAAGAATCCAAAAGTAGTTGGAGAACATGCCCTGCACTTTTCTATCATCTGCCCAACCAAGGTCTTGGGGCAAAAGGAACCCAACTGATCAAGTCTGGGTGGGAATGGAGGAGCAAAGCAAAGGAAACTGGGTGGTATGTGTGTAAAATAAGGGCTGAAAGGAAGAAGTCAAACTCTAGTAGGCATTTGAATGTTTGGGACTGAGCCTGGCTGAGAACTGATGGAAGAGTCTGAGGAATTGGACAGGATGCGAGCAGGTAAAAACTGCAGTGGTGTCTTCTCTGTAAAGTTCGAGGGCAGAATGCTTCCTTCAGAGCACAGTTCCCATCTGCCCTAATTAGCAAAGTCAACTGTCAGGGATGAATTGCAGTTTATACCAGGGGAGCCCTAACTTTTTGGGCCAGGGGCCTGACCATACCCCTGGAACAGTTGAGCGGGCCAGACCACGCCCCTGGAATACAGAGTGTTTGTGCATGCGCAGCACAGATACTTCTGTGCATGTGTGAAAGTGGCCATTTTGTTTCCTGGTTTGGCACAGGAAACAAAACAGCCACTTTCCCGCATGCGCAGAAGTGTCCACGCCAAACCAGGAAATAAAATGGCCACTTCTGTGCATGTGCGAGAGTGGCCATTTTGTTTCCAGGGTTGGCGTGGACGCTTCTGCACATGTGTGAAAGTGGCCATTTTATTTCCTGGTTTGGTGCGGACGCTTCTGCGCATGCACAAAAGTGGTCGTTTTGTTTCGAGCACCAAACCAGGAAAGAAAATGGCCACTTTTCACGCATGCACGGAAGCATCCGTATTTACTTCCTGGTTTGGTGAGGGCATCATGGGCCTGATGGAATGGCTTTGCAGGGTGTACCCGGCCCACGGGCCATAGTTTGGGCATGCCTGGTTTAGACAGTCAGATGCTCCCCAGCCGGCCTCTAGGAGAGTACACTTGGAGTACAGGGGACTCCTTAAGTAAGAAGGCATTTGATCATTTAATTATCCCAAGAAAAAGAAAAGAGTGACACATTTTCTATCTTTCCAAATTGTCCTCTGGACTCCTCATCATTATGAATGCTTTCTGCTGGAAGCACAATAGCCAAGCCTTTTTATCAAATTCCTGCATAATGGAAACCTCAAGATTCTGAACTTAGAATAAATTACATTACGGCTATCATTCAAACATATTCAGTTATTTCCCCCTTCCCCATAGATATCCGATTTGCTGCCCTTATTCTGAAGTAGCTATCTTTGGAGGAAGGACAGGATAACAGATAGTTAAGTAAAATTGGTTCTTGAAGACTCGTGGAGTTACATGTATTCCTCCAGTTACCAGCGAATGATACAAAGCAGATTTTTTTTGTGTGTGTGTATGTGAAGTGAGAAAGGAGGCCATAAGGAAAGGAGCCAGGAGAAGGAAAAACCTTGGACAACATTTTAAAAAATACCATATACACCACACACTCTGAAGCATTTCTCCAGTCACAAGGACTAGCAGCTTAAAATTAAAAATAGAATTAATATTACTAACAATGAGATTCCACATCGTAGTAATGAAAGCAGTTTCAAGGAATCCCACCTTCTACCCTAACCCAAATACTTTAGTTAGAAGCTGACCATTTCCTCCAACAAAGGAATGTCTTGAATAAAAGCTACAAAGGCTCTAGAATGGAGTTGGGCAGGAATGGAAATCAAGGGCTCCCCCTACTGGATGGACATGGGCCATGCATGTATACAGTAGAAAGAGAAACCCAGAACAGACCCTTTATGATGATTCTTCTTGTTCTGCCGTATCCAAATCCGAATATTGGCGATCCTCATGGTGATCAGTCATGAAGACTGTCCTGAGAATATAATGGAGTAGCCTTTCATCTGCCATTTGCATCGCAGTGTGATACCCTTTCCACTGATCCAGTTCCGCGAGTCACTTTCTGGTCCCAAGCCCTTTCGGAACACAAAGTCCTCATCGACCCCAGGACAGTATGGATGAAGCTGCTGCACTCCATCAAGATGGATTCAAGTGGGATTTAATAAACTTGGGGACCATCACCCTTCCCTGTCAACTTCAGCACCCAAGTCGTTAGTCCTCAGGGTTGTCAGGTTAGTTAACTACTAACTGACACTCAGCGTTGAGTCACTGGCAGTATGGTCTACTCTATTACCATAGAACAATATTTCCCAACCTTGGATCCCGAGATGTTCTTGGACTTCAAGAAGCCTGATCAGCAGCTATACTGGCTTGGCTTTCTGAGACTTGAAAACCAAGAACAACTGGGGACAGGAAGTGGGGAGAAATGTTAAGATTAGAGGCAGTCACCACCAACCGCTCACCCCTTGAGTAGCAAATTTCTTGCGCCCATGGCCCCTAGATTTCAAACATGAGATTTAGGGCTACCCCAACACTGCCCTGACTTTTAGACTACATGCTTACCTTGTATATTATTATCTAGGGGGAGTATCTTGGATGTATATCTCTAAGATGTGGGTGCCTGATGCATAAAACTGAGGTGAGAAATAAAGAGGAGTCCAGGAGATCCAGAGTTCAATTCAGTAAGAGTGAGCAGGAATGACTGTAAATGAGGCTGGATTCAGTGGTCCTTTCTCCCTAAAAATGTTCATGGAACTATCATAAGAAGCTATTGCCTATTGCTACACTGCTTAGTTGTAATATGCCTTCTAGCTTTATTCTGACTCTCCTGACAATCACCGGAGATAAGGCCTTTCTCTTTCCATTCTACATGATGAAGGAATGCTGAAATTAAAAGTGGTGTGGGTCAGCCAAACAAACTTTTTACCAGCACCAGAAGCAGTAATAACAACATCAACATCAACAACAACAACTTCAACACAACACTCTAGATATTACTATGGTTGAGAAAAATTTTATTAAGCTGATTGATGTGGTGATCCCAGCTGATGGTCAGGTGGAAGAAAAAGAGATCAAAAAGATCATGAAATATCAGGATCTGAGAAATGAGGGAGAAAAGAGCAACAGTGATACCAGTAGTGATACGAGCGCTGGAAGGGTTGATAAAACATCTGAGTGTGATTGACATTGATAAGATCATGACAGAGGAATTTCAGAGAGCAGCTAGATTATCAGGCCATACTCCACTGACTCTTAGGTCCAGGGCTACACCTGAGTAGTGGCATTCCAAAACTTCAGTCCAAACATCTGGTGGGTTGTGTAGACCATTGATGATGATCATCATGATCATCATCATAGAACTGCAGAGCTGGAAAGGATCCTATGGATCACTGAATCTATTTCTTGTCAGGGAGACACAAACCAAACTCTTAACCTCTAGTTCTACAGTTAGATACCTAAACCTCTTCTATGAAAGGTTTCCCTAGCACAAGCCCCTTCTCTGTGTTTCCTGTGAGGCTGACACCAGTTTAAGATGAGCCTTTGCACTCTCAACTTTAATGTAAAAAGACTGCCTGGTCCTAGATTATCATCTGTAGGGCAGTTGATCCACTGCTATACTGTACTGCAGTCTGCCCAGTTTTTAGGGCACCTTTTGTCACCAGCAGCCACTGGTCCAAGTTAGATCGGCCACATTCCTCAGCCTCCATCAGCACCCTTTTGGTCTGTGGTGGACCTGTGTTAGCAGCAAAAGTAGCTCGGTTCCCTCACACCAAAGCCCCACGCAGGGACACATATCACAGGGCATCCAGGTGAATTCCACCACCACCACTTCCCTAACCTCACAGAATGTGACCTTGCTCATTAAAACTGCTGCTAAGGTATAGCTTTCCTCTTCGGATTTGCTCCTCTCAGATTTGGGTAGGATATTCACCATCCACCATCCCTCATAGATTAGATCCAATGTCCACTGCACAAGTCCAAAACATTGTGCAGTCTTGAGGGGAAGATGAGTTCCAAATACAAAATCCAAGAGATGACAAATGAATCCTTCTGCAGCGCTGTTAAGGAGGATGGAGGAGAGAAATCTATCCACCACAACTGAAAGGGGCACATTAAGGGCATGGCTCCGAGCACAACTCATTGCGTCCACCTACCTCCCATCACCTCCCAACTCAGCTCACTGCTTCACTCTACCCAAGGATAGGGCTGGCTGTCCCACTGTAACCTCAGCTACGGCTGCCAGCTTCAAAGCATGGCATTGCATCTGTGCCTGGAAACTGTTTTATTGAAATAGAATGGCAATACTGTACATCTCTCTGCTTTCCCATAACCTTGCTGCAATGGTGGGGAAGCAGCCACTGGGAAAAAAAGTTCTCCCTTTTTATCTCCGTCACAGCCCTGGCGGCTCTTGTGCCCCAACATATTCCCCCTTTCAGTTTACAGTAGCAGGCCCATTTCTCTACTAGGAAAACCAATTCCTGCCCTTCAACTCTAATTGCCATCCTGTATTAATATGGATATTTATCAAGCTGCTTTCTGGAGCACTGGTGGTGAGCATTAGGGTCCAGGAATGGGTTAATATTAAAGAATGGGGGGTGGGTTTATTATTTTACCAAATGAGGCTATGACAGCTGTTTAAATGCGGGAACATCTGGCAGCTGCATGACCCTGTGAAGCAGCAGGGCCAGACGGGGCTCCAGGCACCTATCAGCTACTTTAAGTGGCTATTGAGCGTAATAAATGGAAGAGGAAAATGAAGCCAGCCCTTTCCTCAGTACAGGGCAATACTGAAGGCAGCATGATAGCAAGCCCAGCCAAAGGAAGAATGGTACTAGCTGGGGATGAGGACATGTGCCTTTGTCCTTGGGTTGGAAAAATAACAGGATGTCCATTCTGTAATAATACTGTAATAATAATTTCATGTCAGAAATTATTCTGGGTTTAAAGGATTTTTGCTAGAGAAACTCCACTCAGGGGACACAAAAATGAGGCTCCTTTCACGTCCCCAAGATCTTTTCCCACTGAAGTGGTCCCAGCTGCTTTACAGACAGACATGTATTAAAACCTAGGACTGCAGTGGCTCAAGTGGCTAAGACGCTGACTGGGAAGCGGAAGGTCAGCAGTTCGATTCCCGAGTACTGCAGGACAGAAATGAGCTTCCGTCTTCATCCTAGCTCCTGCCAACCTAGCAGTTCGAAAGCAAGAAATTGCAAGTAGATAAATAGGGACCACTTTGGTGGGAAGGTAACAGCATTCCGTGTGCTCCGGTGTCTAGTCATGCCTGCCACATGACCACATAAATGTCTGCAGAAGCAGACAGCGCTGGCTCTTCAGCTTAGAAACAGAGATGAGCACTGCACCCTAGAGTCGGATACGACTGGCTTTCGAGCAAAGGAAACCTTTACCTTTTACTATGTATTAAAACACTCCAAAAAGTCCTATCCAATGCACAGGAGTATGAGTCCCATGTTCACACAGGAAAATTTGATGCACCACAGATGTCCTCCTAGACCAGGGGTTCCCAACCTTTTCAAGCTGGGGGCCAGGTCAAACTCTCTCAGTCAGCTTCGAGGGTCGTACGGCCATTTTGTCCTGCCTGCATGATGGTGTTGTGATCCAGTGCAGACTCCGAAGATGGCCTGGATCAGGAGGCACTTCCTATGTCCAGCCCAGTTCTGCCTACACCCAAACCAGGAAACTCAGCCTGCTTCTGACTCAACTCTGTTTCCCCAGGCAGATGACCTGTCACATCAGAAGTCTGACTGACAGTGATCAGCCTTCAGTCAGGGAAAGATTCAGAAAGGAGCTACACCTGCGATGCAAGCAAGCTAGAACTAGTTACCAGAGAAGGCTCCCAGCTGATAGCGATTAGCTAGGAAGCTTTTAAGCAAGCTTGTTGCAGCATTCCAGCATTGGTAGAATTATTCAGTGCAAAAGACTGATGCCCTGCTTGACTTTGGATACCTTGAGATTGCCCGCCTGACCTGACCTGCCTGCTATGACCCTGACTTATCTGCCAACCCGGCCGACACACCTGGACATTGTTTGGACTAGATGCTTGATTGAACTATCAGTAACTAGACCTCAGCTTGCTCTTTGGACTTTGCTATTTGGACTCTCCTAGAATAGACTCTCTGTGTAGCACTGCTGTGCAGCAACCATGCCTGCTGGGGGAGGTCAGCACAGATGGGGGGCATTTTGTCCCAACAGCTTCAAGGGGGTGGCCATTTTGTTTCTCAAATGTCCTTGGAGTGGGGTTATATGAAGTGCTGCTGCAGGCTGGATCTGGTTGGGAACCCCTGTCCTAGAGCAAAGTTTAGCACAGTCCACTGAAGAAGTCCCCCCACTTTCAAATGACTAGATCCTATTTCCTTACTAGACAAGGAATTTTAAAAATACCCTACCCGCCAGGTATAACCATCTATCTCCACTTCCTATTGAATATTGAGAATAAGATTATAATTCTTTATTTCCTTGCTGAACTATCTTTCTGTTTTCCAAATGGGAATGAATATCTGCCCTTCCACCAGCAGCTGTCCAAATTCATGCATGGGAAGACAAATACTTATTACAGAGAGTTCTGGGAATCAAACAATAAAATATGATTCTTAAGGAGCTAAACTGGAAAGCATCCCAGTCTGGTTTTATGTAGATCCAAATCCCAACCAAATCCTAATGGGCCAGCCCTGATGGGTAAGTGGGCATGCATAGAACCATCTCATCCAATCAGTTGCATGTCCTATGGGGAGTTGCAGCCATAGGAAGGCAAAGCTGGAATAAAGCAAGAGAGAGAAGTAACATCTGCTGCAGTAGAACCAAGAGATTCAGCCATTTCTACCTGTCTTGTAATGAATCTGCCATGTAAAGTTTTCTTAGACACCATGGAGAGGGGAGTTGTTATTCATAGGTGGACTCCACAGAGCTGCCTATCAGAATGTGACTTTCTGGAATCTGATGCCTTGTTGTTCAACCTGGTTTTCAAAGATGTAAAAAATCAAGTCTTCAAGACAATCACAGACACACAGAGTCCCAAGAAATGCAACAGTGAGCACTGTCTTTCAAAATCTGAAAAATCAGATACTATAGTTGGCCAAAGCTGGCAATTGCATAAATCCCTTTACATCAGGGGTTCCCAACCTAAGGCCCGTGGGCCAGATCCGGTCTGTGATGCCATTTAATGTGCCCCCACCACACCCCTCCAAGGGCATTCTAGAAAAAAAGCCTCCCTTAGAAGCTATTGGGACAAAATGGCCACCCTCACCTCCATCAAAATGGCAAAATGGATGCCCAGCCCTCAAAGCTGAATGAGAGAGCATGACCTGGCTCCCGGCTTGAAAAGGTTGCGAACCCCTGCTTTACATACTTTAACTTTTCCCTCCTAAAGTCTTTGTTCAAAAACACAAAGAGCCTCCTTGAAGATTGTGGTATTTTTGAACTTCAATCGGGTGTACCTCAACATAGCTGTCAAGTATCCCTTATTGGCCGGGAAAACCCATTATTTTACCCTCTTTCCTGCAGTCATCCCTTATTAATTAGACTGCAATGCCCTATTGCGACCACTGGAGGGCAGCACAGGATAAGCATAGCTGTCAAGTATCCCTTATTTGCCTGGAAATTTCGCTTATTTCCAAATCCAAAACTTGACAGGTATGTACCTCAGGCAATAGCAAACCTTGTGCTGGCTAATCTTTCTCACACTAGATCAGGCATAAGGAACTATGGAATGACTTCACTGAAAGGTGGCTTCATTTTGACAGTTTCGTGCCTGACCTAGACACGGAAGAAGAAGAAAATTCAAAAACCTCTAGATCATAGCCTTCCTCCCAACTGATCTTTCTCTTATGCAAATCCCTAACAAAAAAAATGTTCCAAATACTGTAATGTAATACAATACAAGAATGCACCTCGGGAAAGATACAGAAACATACACGAGCATAGAATAGATTAATGAGCAGCTTTTGAAACTAAAAAGGAGTACTGTAATGCCATCATTAACATACATTTCCCCTCAATATACAGGTAGTTAGGAATATCTCAGAAGTTGGTGTTGTGGAGAAACAGTATGAGCTACAGTTCAATAGGATCCACAATAATTTTTAAATGTACACATTTTAGGTTTTGTTAGGAGGGTGGGAGCTTGGTGCTGTTTTTTCCCCAAGTAACAACTGCCAGTGCGTGTGTTGATAATCAATATTGTGTTACTTTGATCTCAGGCTGACAAAACACTTAGGGTGATAGCTGATTAACACTGAAGGTGGATCAAGACTGGAAAAACTCTGGGCTGAAAGTCAGCAATGCTTTTGGCCAAATCCCCTTGAAGCACCTGCCACATCTCAAAATACTGGCATCTGATTGTTAGCAATGTGCCCTTTTAAATGAGGGCAGCTGTGGGTGGTAGGCAGCAAACCTTCCAGCAACAGGTTTGGGTCCTAGGCAAAGTCTGCGCCTCATGTCGAGACATTCTTTCTCATGATATTTTTGGCTCTCAATGAGCAAAGCACAGTTCAGACCTTGCCTGGAATGGAATAGGAATCTCAGAAGAGTAAATGCTTTCCTCCTTAGATTAATCAAATAAAGCCATTGTTTCTGAAGTGGATTTCAAAAAAAAAAAAAAAAGACTTTCAAGCTCTATTGTCAATAGAATTATGCAGCCAGTGCAGAAAGACCACTGTGTCATAACATACACATTGCAGGCAGAAAGTCTCAGGAACAATCAATGGCAGCACCCGGTACAGTATATAGAAGGCCTTTACTTGAAAGGAGTGGAAGACATCTGTGCATGAGACCCAGGGATGCAACAGTCTGAGTAGATAATACTGGGCTACTGTTCCCTGGTAGAGGGCAAGCGGCTCCATTCCTTCCCAATGGTAAAAAAAGAATCAGCGTCACGTAAGAGTATTAGATCGGTACTTGGAGAATTTAGATTCTGTTCTCCACTCAGCTACACCACCTGCTTGGTGATCTTGGGTCCGACACATCTCAGGGGGAGGTGGGGACAAGGAGGGCCAGGCACACTCCCTGGAGAAAAGGTGAGGTACAAATGTAACTGGCAAAACAAGTGCCCAGCTTGTCTTTAGACCTGGCAGCAGCACACCAGTGCATTTTATGGACTTTGTAGACAGGAACTTTATATGCCAATGAAGCCACCCTGCCACCTTGAACGTCTCCAATCTCAATGGTTTTCGAAAGATAAGCCGGGTCCAGTTGCTGACAAGTACCGGGATAGGAGCTGTCAAGGAAATACCAAGGATCTCAAGGTAATGCAATAAAGGATCCAGAGCTAGCAACACTAGGCTGGATAGATCAATGACCTAACTAATTAATTGATTAGAAATTGTGTAGTACATAAAAATAAAAAGTCATAGGTACATTTGTTGTGGGATATGAGAGAAGGCCTTCTCTCTGGCAGCTCCCAGATTAAGGAATGCACGGAGGTTAGATTGATCTCCTCTTTTTATTCTATCAACAACTGAAAACTCTTTTTTTCCCAGGCAAGCTTTCAATAATTACAACTGAGTCCCTGGATGCTGGTGTTTATCTAAATTATTGTCTGGTATTAACATTTTTGTTAGATTTTAAAGTTTTTTTTAATGTTTTGATCCTGTTTTAATTATTTGATGTTTTTTATTTAATACGCACGTTTATTTTTTAATCCGACAAATACAGTGTTTTAACCAGTTCTTTTTAATGTTGTGAGCCACCTTGAGTCCCCCATCAGGAGAAAGATGGCTTATAAATAAATGCAGCAAGTAAAGTAAAGGTTTCCCTTGCTCGAAAGCCAGTTGTATCCAACTCTAGAGTGCAATGCTCATCTCTGTTTCAAAGGCAAAGAGCCAGCGCTGTCTGCTGCTGCAGACGTTTCCGTGGTCATGTGGCAGGCATGACTAGACACAGGAGCACACGGAACGCTGTTTACCTTTCCACCAAAGTGGTCCCTATTTATCTACTCGCAATTTCTTGCTTTCGAACTGCTAGGTTGGCAGGAGCTGGGACAAAGACGGGAGCTCATTCCATCCTGCAGGACTTGGGAATCGAACTGCTGACCTTCCGCCTCCCAGTCAGTGTGTTAACCACTTGAGCCACTGCAACAAACAAGCCAACAAAAAAGACAAACCAGTTTCTATATTTTAACCTAACTAGAGAATCTTGGATAAATTGCCATCTTGTAAGGTTAAAATGGGACACAACCTCTTTTGAGCATTATCCTGGATTTACTTGAAGACCAAAAAATGTGCTAAAGAAAAATGGTCGCTAAGTTTAGATAAATTACCTCCCTAAGTAATGGGACATCATCAGTTTTTGGTTAATATTAGTGCAAGGTTTAATAGACTGTGCTGTGTTCAATCATTATTTTAGGTTGGCTTCCATGTCCAGAGGGTTATTTTTCTTCAATGATTTAAGAGGTGAATCTGAGCTTTTTACCATAAATAGGTACTGGTTTATGCACGACAAGATTGGATTTTTGATTCTATGGCATGCTTCAAACCATCAAGGTTTTAGACTTCCTTGTCTACTTCTGGATAGACTAAAAAGGCTTGAAAAAGAATGTGAAAAGAAATAAGCATTCCAGTGAGCTTGAACGTAAGTCAAATTTCTCGGGCTAAAGAATGACATTTTGTGTTGCTTGTGTCCTGACATTCATAACAAGGTTTGGGATCTACAGACAACCACGAAATCTCATTTGCCAAATGACATAGGAAACATGGGAAATATTGTGATAAATCAGAAAAATAGATGAAGGGGGAAAGGTGACGTGCTTGGAACCACAATGTAGACCGAAGAGTGAACGAAAAAGACCAAGGTTCATGGGATGCCTTCCTCTCCCCCAGAAGGAATATCTTCACAATCTCTTTAAGACATGTTACAGTTTACTCCCTTGTTCTTAATTTCACCTGAATTAAAATTACAAGCAATTAGTGATCCACCAAGATGTACTGGAGGATGACCTGCTTTCCCATGCAAATTCTGGTGGGTTGTTTCCTTGAGCCAACATTGTTTCTACATAAAATCGCAGAGAGCCCTACTCTGAAAAAGAAGGCATTGCATTTTGTTCTCTCATTGAATGCTCTCTCTAGTTCAAAAACCCAGTAACTAAAGTGCTTTTCCAAATCCAAAGCACACCTGACTCATTTGATCTCACTTGCCTTTGCCATCAGTCATCGAAAATATTTTTAAACAACAAAACACTTAGTTATCTGCTTAAAATAAAGGGTTCTCTAATTAAAAAACAACATTTTCAGGCTGACAGGAGAACTGGGGTACCCCTGGAAGACTTTCTCCTTCCTCCTCTTCTTGAAAAAGAGAACAAGAAAAGCCTAAGGAACATAGTCTAGTTAGACCTAACCTTGTGAAACCCTGAATGCAGCACCTTAAGAAGAAAAGACAGTGGGTTTTTTTGCATTCACAAAACTGTTGAAAAGTAAAAATTGATTGTCATGAAATCTGATTCTCCCTGGCCTGGTGCTTAATGAGCCCTTCCCTTCTTTCTCCCTACAACATTACAAAGCCATAAAAAGAAAAATAAGACACTAGGAAGAGTTTTTAAAAAAACCAAAGCCAAAGCTCTTAAATCGTGATTTGCAAACAATGAAAAGAACAGAAAAGAAAAATTGCAATGCCAGGTACCTGGGAAGGAATTATATTAGGCACACTCACACACACCAGCAGATATGTATGCAGCAGGCAAAGAAGAATCAAAATTTTATGATCCTTGTTGAAAGCTATTGTTCGCTGGGGCTAGGGAGAACCAGGGAAGTTCTAAAGCACCAAATCACAGAGTCTTAGGATCTTGTTTATTAAGATCTGCTTTTTTTTAATGGCAGCTATGGAGTGAGAATTAAAGATATAAAACGCAGGGGAATAAAAGTAGTAGCAGGAAAGGTCTGAGTGGGAAGCCCTCTGCAATTGTTTAATAACACTTTGCTTTAAGTGCTTCTCTATTCAGCTTAAAGGGGATAAACGAGAGGAGCTGGGACAACTCATGGGCCAGGTAGACCATTGGGTTGGGTACAAGGAAACACTTAAGGCTAGAATCTAGAGGGATACAGCTATGATAAAGGTAAAGGTTTCCCTTGCTCGAAAGCCTGACGTATCCGACTCTAGGGTTCAGTGTTCATCTCTGTTTCAAATCCGAAGAGCCAGCGCTGTCTGCTTCTGCAGACGTTTCCATGGTAAGCCTTGAAATATCTCACTTTGCATGCAATGAGTCTATCTCATATATTTGTTTCACCTTTTAAGTTGCATTACTGGGCTGAATGAACATTTGCACGATATTCTAATCTTCCGAGTTTCACCTGTAGTAGTTCAGACTGTATTTACACGGAGTTACTTCAATGACGGATGTAAAAAACGGATGCAAATGGCCAGGGGTCCCCCGTCCACCCCCCCCCCAAAAAAGCCCACCAATGCCCCATTTAGGACCAGCTAGAGAGGTTTGGATCCTGAACTTTTATTTATTACCCTCACGAAGTGGTGTGGCAGCTCCGGACCGGTTCTTTTCTACACTGGCCGAGTTGCTTCTCTCCTGTGAGATCCGGAGCCTAGCAAAACAGAACACGCCGCCTGGCATTGGTGGGGACAGACGTTACTCCCCCTGACGGATCCGTCACTGCTCGCCCCGACCCGGGCGATGAGCGGAGTGCAGAGGCGCGTGCAGAGTTCCAAATCTGCCTCCACGAGCCATTGCTAACCACGTGCGCACGTTTGTACACAGACACCCACACCGGGAATGGGTGTATGTATGTGTGTGAGAGAGAGGGAGAGAGAGACAGAGAGAGAGAGAGCCCGCGCACCGACATTCACTCGTGCCCGACGTGCACACGGCGCGCCTTGCTCTTCGCAGGCTTTCCAAGAAAGTCCGCGAGTACGCACATATACACTTAGAGAGAGGACGCGTGAAGGCTGAAGCGAGCCTTCCGTGTCTCACAAGGACTGGCCGGGATGCAGGGAGCGCGCCTTGAGCCGGCGTTTACATTTCCCCGCCGGGAAGCGGTTCGAGATCCGAGCGCTGCGCGACGGAGTGAGCGCCCGTCTCTGTCCCGTCTCCTGCCAACCTAGCAGTTCGAAAGCAAGAAATTGCAAGCAGATAAATAGGGGCCAATTCGGTGGGAAGGGAAACAGCGTTCCGTGCACTCGGGTGTCTAGTCATGCCTGCCACATGTCCACGGAAACGTCTGCAGACGCAGACAGCGCTGGCTCTTTGGCTATAAACAGAGATGAGCACTGAACCCTAGAGTCGGATACGGCTGGCTTTCGAGCAAGGGCGACCTTTACCTGTTTACCTAGGCGCAGCCGCAGAGGAGCCCAAGGGGGCCTGCCGGACGGCTGTGTTTACACGACTCCCGCCTCGCCCGCCCCCGCCCCAAGACCAGACGGGGGTGTTCCGACGGAAACCTTTCTCCTTCCACCGCCCCGCGAGGAGACCTACCTACCTACTGTCCTACCTAACCTACCCAACCCACCCACCTATTTGGAAAGGAACTGGATCCGTTGCCAGCCGGGGGGGGGGCTCCGCCTTCCCAAGCGAAGCCAATTTGGATCCGTCCGCGGGGGCGCCCGCCCCCCCGCGACCCATTCATTCCTGCCCGGATCCCTGGCCGGCCAGCTAGCGGAAGCCCGTTTGTCCCCGCTGTAACTTTGGAGACGACGCGCGTCCGAGTCCCGCTGCAGCCCGAGGCGTGGGGGGGGGGGGCAGTCAAAGTTGGGAGAGGAAAATCCAGCGCCCCCCTTTTTTTTTTGACCCAGAGGCTCCAGCCATGGGGGAGAGCCAAGCCGCCCGGGACCCTCCCGTCGCTCCGCCTGGGGCTGAGAAACGCCCTCCTTTTCTTCCCCGACGGCCAGAGTCCCTTCTCGAAGGACGCCGTGTCTCTCGGACGGAGGGACAGACGGTCGGCTCTCCACCCTCCCCCCCCCACCCGTCACTGCCCCCTCGGGCCCCTTACCTTGGGCAGGAGGACGAGCCACTGGCTGAGCAGGAGCGGGACCCAGCTCAGGAGCTTCATGGTTCCGTCGCGGAATCTCCCGCCAGCATGGAGATGGAGAGCGCGGAGGGACGGGGCGGGCGGGAGGGGGGAGAGCTTGGAGAGAAGGAGAGAAAGACAGGGGGCAGGGGAGGGGGTGTGGGAAATTTGGGGGGGGGGAGAGAGGAGGAAGAGGAAGGAGAGGAGGAAGATGCGAGCGCCGCTTCTGCGCCCCCCCCTTCCCTCCCCGTCTACAAAATCCTCCGGTGCGCGAAGGACGAGCAGCAGCAGGTCTTCCCCACTCGGCGCCTTTGCACGAGAGGCGGAAGGGAAGGGAAGGGAGAAAGTTGACTCCCGGCACTTGAGGATCAGGAATGCGGACGGGGGGGGGCGGGGGAGAGACACCCCGAGCGCAGGCGGGAGCCCTCGTGTGAGCCCAAGAAGCCGCCCGTCGATGGTGGTAGCGGTGGGTGGTGGGGCTTCCTCTCGACTCCCCAGCTCTCCAATCCCCGCCTGGCGCCCCGGAGAGAGGGTGGCGCTCTTCTCCCTCCCTTCACCCTCTGTTCTCCTCCTCTTGAGCAAAAGGTGGGTTTGGGAAGAACGACAGACAGACAGACACACACACACACACAGAGAGAGATTTGACTCTGCTCCCTCAAGTCTAAGGTAAATGTCGCCCTTGCTCGAGAGCCAGTCGTATCCGACTCTAGGGATCAGTGCTCATCTCCGCTTACAGCCAAAGAGCCAGCTGCTGTCCGCGTCTGCAGACGTTTCCGGGTAGACATGTGGCAGGCATGACTACTAGACACCGGAGCGCTGTTACCTTAACGGGGCAGAGCGTGGCCAGGGTGTGCTTTGTGCCCCACACTCTGAGTCAGCAGTTTGCCCACCCTCAAATTCCCGGCTGCTTGCTTTATATATATATATATATATAATATATGATATATTATATATATAATATATATATATATATATGAGGGACTGCAGTGGCTCAAGTGGCTAAGACTGGAAGGCAGAAGGTCAGAAGTTTGATTCCCGAGTAATGTAGGACGGAATGAGCTCCCGTCGTTGTCCCAGCTCCTGCCAACCTAGCAGTTCGAAAGCAAGAAAGTAGATCAATAGGGACCACTTCGGTGGGAAGGTAACAGCGTTCCGTGTGCTCTGGTGTCTAGTCATGCCTGCCACATGGCCATGGAAACATCTGCAGAAACAGACAGCGCTGGCTCTTCGGCTTTGAAACAGAGATGAGCACTGAATGCTAGAGTCGGATATGACTGGCTTTCAAGCAAGGGAAACCTTTGTGTGTGTGTGTGTGTAGTTGCCCATCCTGAAAAACAATCTCCCACCCATATCTACAACTCTGGCTATCGGCCTGTCAAGCGGTACCTATTGATCTACTTGCAATGTCTTGGTGGATCTAGGGACAGAGACAGCAGCTCACTCGGGTCTTGAACTGCTGACCTTCCAGGTCATCAAGTTCAGCGTCATCTTAACCATTAAGCCACCGCAGTCCACAGAGCTAAAGGAAGAGGCGATCCAGGGGGTTACCTGCGCTCATCAGAGAGGGGGGGGGAGCACAGGGTTTGGGACTCAGGATTGTACCAGCGGGGCAGAGCGCCTCCCGCCATGTAAATTTGTATGTTTTAATAGGCCTTGCGCAGAGGTATAAGCTCACACAAGGTGGCAGGGGGGCAGGAGGTGAAATCTTCTCTCTTGGTACTGAGCAAGACAAGAGAGGTGAAAAGAAAAGCAACTGAAGGTGGGGAGGGGTTGAGGAATATTCAGAAAGGGTTGAGGCTGAGCTGTGATCCCTCAGTCTTAGAGGATCAGCAGGAGGTTACAGGTATCCCATGCTCCTTACCTGGTGTCACCTGGTGGAAGGAGTGGGTTTCTATCCCAGGTGGTCTCCCAGGAAGGGAAATGGAGAGGCCAGGTTCCGCTGAAACTAGCCACTCTGAGCTCCTTGTGTGTAAATGTCTGGCCGGACATCTCTCTACTGTAATGGCTATGGGTGGATGAGCCCCTTTAGGTGGGGTGATGGCCTCCTCAGTGGAGGAATTGCCATTGAAAACCATCATATTGGGCCCAACGGCAAAATGAGCGGAGGAGGAACTCTGACTGCTAACGGTCATGGAGGCAGAAGAGGCCATGCCAGGTGGACTGGCTGTGAAGGCAGGACCATAGCCAGGATTCTAGATGTGGGTAGGTGAATATTTTTTTCAGGATGGGCAACAATGTCATATATATAAGCAGCCGGGAGTTTGAGGGTGGGCAAACTGCTAACTCAGGGTGGGCAAAGCCCACCCTGGCCACCCCTGGGTTACAGCCCTGTGTGAAGGCACACCTTGCTAATATCCTCAAGGCGGCGGCAGTCCGTTGCAGTCGTGGTGTTAAATCCTGCATGACATGTTTCATATGTGCCACAGAAGATGGGTTTGTGACCATACTGTGCTGGTCACTTCATGGCAAGCTGGGATCCACCTTAAACAAATTCACGCCAATGACATTTTTCCTGCTTCAGGAAAAAAATGCATTCTCATATAAGTTGCAGCCAATGACTTAGGGGGGAAGCAGCAACATTGTCTCCCAAACATCCACCACTCACTGCCAGCTGCCATGGTGCACAAGTGGGAGCCGCCATGAAAAAGGCAGAAGGGAATGTGGTGTCCTCCCATAAAGAAGAGAAAGTTTATGCTTTCAAAAATAAAGAGAGAGAGAGAGTGCGTGTGTGTGTGTGTGTGTGTGTGTAGTGGGACTGAATAGGGCCAGCTGTTTCCTCCTCCTCCTCCATCTAGGTCAGACATGAAACTGCCAAATCGAAGCCACTATTTGGGGAATTCATTTCACAGTTCCTTTCGCCTGGCCTAGTGTGAGAGAGATTAGCTAGCACAACAAGGTTGTGTTGCCTTGGGTACGCTGACAGTGGTTCAAAAATACCACAGTCTTCTAGGAGCCTCGTTCTGTGTGCCCCAGCTGTTTTCCTAAATACTCACCAGTAGATTGATTTGCCCGGGCGTCCCCTGGTAATGGCTACCTTGTGTTGCTGGCTAATCTTTCTCACACTAGGTCAGACAAAAGGAACTGCAATATGAACTCACCAAAAGGTGGCTTCATTTTGGCAGTTTCACATCTGGCCTAGACACGGAAGAAAAATCCAGGAGTGAATCTTACTGAGTTCTGGTCACACTAGCAATCTGACACAGACTTGTGAGCAGTCTACAAAACCTTTTGGCGCAGCTGCTCTTTCCAGCTAGGGACTGTTTCTTTAAATATGGCAAATTGCTTCTGGGATACCATCCAGGAATGTGACTGTGGAGGACAATCTAGGTTGTAAACACAGGTCAGATGTGGAAGTATATTTTTTTAAAAAAATCATTTTAAAAATATAATTATGTTCTGAATTTGGCAAGGATGCGCTTCTACCTTGCCGTGTGCAAAGCCTGACATTTAAAAGATGGTGTATTCACTCATGTCTTAGCTTTTCTAGCTCTACAGATTATCTAATTGCCTTGTCTCAGTCTCACAAGGAAGAGGCCAAAGAATGTAAGTATGATCAAAACTGCAGAACACTTATGTCCAAAGCTATCTGAATAGATAAGGATGACACACTGAGCTAAGAGAAAGAATACATGCTTTGAATGCAGAAGGCTTCTGTTCTCCAGCCTCACCGTTGCAAAGATAGCACTGCTAAGACATATTTTTTCTGCCTAATACTGTAATAAATGGCAATACTGGACCACTAATAATCGAGAGTGAGGTTGTAAGAGCCGTGCAAAGATCCAAAGATGGGAGAGCAAGAGGTCCAGATGACATCCCAGTAGAAATTTTGAAACTTCTGTCTGAAGTTAACATCAAAGAATTGAGGGATCTTTCTGACAACATTTGCGACACAGGTATCTTTGCGAGTGATTGTTTGCTATTAACCTTTGTTATGTTGCTGAAGAAACCAAACACAATGTCCTGTAAGGAGTTAGCATTAGGAGTCATGCTCTTAATGTCTTTTTGAAAATTACCCATAGTAGAATTTATAAGAAATGTGAAGAAAACAAAGGTGAGACTCAATTTGGCTTCCTGAATTCTATGGGTACCAGAAGTACTATTTATGATGCAGGTCCTTATACTAAGAGTAGACACATGAGATGTGACATGTATGCATGTTTTATAGATTACTAGCTGATTACCCGGCTTTGCTCGGGTTTTCCTTATCTTTAACGTAGGCCAGTCTTTCCCTCTTGGAAACCTCATAGGGTGTATGTGGGTCACTCCTGCCTCCTTTCCTCCATCTCTCTCTTCCCCCACCCGCCCCGCTTCTCCGTCGTGGTCACTTACCACCTTTATCCTTCCCATACATGTGTCCAGCCACCTGGCAGACCAATAGTCTCCAACAGCAGTGCCCAATGGCACACACCCCTACATGGGGCTTGTGACCTGCACAGTGTTGATCTCACATGCCCATTTGCCTTCCACCTACTGTGAAAACTACAGCTGAGCTCAGAGGGCTACAGCTGAGCTAATCAGATGATGTCACAATACCTGGGACTATGACAGCAGCCAATTACATTACTGGAAAATACACACATTGTATAGATCAATTGGAACATAATTGGGGGGCGTACACCCCCCATGGGGCTTGTGACCCCTGCAGTGCTGATCTCTCTGGCCCAAGGTATGCATGTGCCAATTTTCAGCGGGAATGGTTCAGGAGTGTGGGAGCCTTTAGAGCACATACAAGACCACACCTCTGTTTTATTAGATATAGATGCAAAAGCTTTTAACATATGCCAGCATGAGAAGATGATTACAGCACTGAAGAAAATAGGTGTAGATGATAAGGATATCAGAATCATCACCAACCTTTTTTGGAACCAGACAGCTCAAGTCAAAGTTGAAGAGCAGCTGACAGAGCAGGTTCAAATTCACAGACGTGTGCAACAAGGTTTGTGTTGTCCTCAACACTGTTTAACATATATTCAGAAAGTATTTTTCAAAAGCACTATCAGATTTAACAATTGGCATTAGAATTAACGGGGAATACAGTACCTGAATAACATCCAATATGCTGATGACTCAGTGTTGCTGGCCACAAACCTTGCAGATTTTCAGTTGATGCTGGGTCGCGTTAGACTAGAGCTTCAAGCACAGAATATGGTTTGGATTTCAACACCAGGAAGACGAAATAGCTTATTATAAGCCAAGCACCAACTCACAGCAAGCTAATACGAGAAAACAAAAGAGTGGATAAACTTGTCTATTTGGAGAGTATTTGAATTGAAAAGTGGGATCACAAGTTAGAGATAAAAATGTGAATAGAAAAAACAAGATCCACCTTTTAAAAATGTGACATTTGTTATGCAGTAGAGATCTAACTCTTGCTATGAAGATCTGAATAGTGAGATATTACATATCTCCAGTGTTGCTATATGGAGTTGAAGCTTGAACACTGACTAAAGCATCTGAAAAGAAAATCAAAGCTATTGAAATGTGGATCTATAGACAGCTGCTAAGGATATCACAGGTTGATCATGTGACTAATGTAGCAGTGTTGCACCGGATGGAAAAAGAACAAGAACTGGTTAAGACCATTAAACAAAAGAGAATAGGTTTTGGAATATATGGAAACCGTTTGTGGAGCACTCTCTCATGGTAAATGATTGCTCAGGACCTGTACCATCTCAAAGAGGTTTTTGGATTTAAAATAGAAACTAAACTCTCCGGGCATTGTACATATTCACAGGGTGATTTGTAAGTACTAAAAAACTACAATAGAGGTAGTACAGAAAGCTCTTATTGTTTGATTGTGTAATATTCTATATTGTGGTATCTAATAATGATGGTTATATGGTAAATAATTAGCTCAAGTATTGTTAGGTGCTAGCCTTCATGAATGTGAGTTAATATTGCGTTGATGTTATTTTTGAGTTATTACTGTATTGTATTGTTACTGTTTGCTTTTTTTTGTATGTCTGTCAAAAAAATAAAGAAAAAAAATTGAGAACAAGACCATTAAACAAAAATAGCTCCAAAGCTTTGGGTACCGGTATATCATGAAGAACGACATAAAGTATAGAATACTCCCACTTGCTCTGCAAGGAAAGGTCCCTGGGAAAAGAGGCCCTCGACGTAGACAGACTTTGTGGCTGAAAACCTGAGAAACTGGTGTGGAATGTCCTCGGAAGAAACTGTTCTGAGGAGTTAAGAACAGGAAGACTTTGGCCATGATGATAGCCAATATTCAGAATGGATACAGCAGAAGAAGACAATGACAATGCTCAGTGAGAGCAGGCCATATGGAGTGAGCATGGTAGAGTTACTTGTTTAAATACAGCTCTGAGATTTAAACATCATAGCCAGTGGTCATGCTAAGAAATTACTTTGGGGAGCTGTCAGCAAAAATAGAAAGTAACTTTTGTCCAGCTCATAAAAAGGCCCATAGCCTGCTTGGAATACAGAATATTTGCAACATGGCAGAATGCTCATCTCACTTTACTGTATATTCTTTCTTGAAGGCAAGCATTACAACTAGGCATAGCACATGAGCCAGGTCACAGGGTGAGGGATGATGTCACATCAAAATTTCACACGGAAGACACAAGCGGTCGGGAATTTAGGAACAATCAGTTTGGAAACAGAATTAAGTGAGTAGCCCTGTGATGGTGAACCTTGGCACTCCAGCTGTTCTTGGACTTCAATTCCCAGAAGCCCAAGCACCCTGTGAATCGACACAAATGGATTTACTGCATTCAGCTGGCCTGCACTGCCCTCATCGCTCCAAGAAGCGGAAGTAAAATGAGCCCATACGGTTAAGATTCTTCCGGGTTAATCCTTCCTCCATACAGGTGTGTTTTACTTCCGCTTCCGGGAGCGACGAGGGCAGCGTGGGCCGGAAGAATCGCAGTAAACCCAATTGTGTGGATTCACAGGGTGCTTGGGCTTCTGGGAAATGAAGTCCAAGAACATCTGGAGTGCCAAGGTTCACCATCATGGGACTAACCAATCAGGGCAGTCTGCAAGACAGGTCAGCTGACCTGCTTTTGTCTCCATTAGTCTAGTGACAGTTAGTCAGGTTGGCTGAATGTTGCTTAAACTCTGAGGAGAATGTTTTTAATAACTGAAGCTGCGTAACAAAAAGAAAGAACCGAGAAAGTAATCATTAACTATACAAGTACTTTTGAGCACATGCACATATCTACAAGTTTTTCATTAATAAACATTTTTAACTTTAAAAATCCTGTCAGCATGATTACTGTAGCTGAGCTGGTCACTGAGTGGAATAACTGCTTCATAAAAAAAGGTGGGGGAGAGAACATGTTTTTTAAACCATAAAACAGCTAATAACCATAAAATCTGCTAAATAACTACTGAATAACTAGCAGACATTTAAAATGTGTGATATATACCAAATACAAGCTGCCCTCCCTTATAAGTCTCTCATCTCATCTAACTGTATTATCACCTGCAGCAACAAATTCAGTGGATTGGTGGCACCAGGACAGAATCAAAACAAGTTATAGAGAATTGTGAAGCATGTTTGAAGGACTGTTGAAATCCAAATGATTTGGGGGCAAAATTACCTATATTATCAATAAGGAGTAGCTGATCCCGAGAGTGGCCTGTCTAAAACTACTTGGAGAATTCACAGCTGAGCTAAATTTTGAATCAGTAAATTGCCCTATCAAACTCACAGTTTATTCACTTAATTACAACATTACACCCACTCCAGTGGAATAAAATTAATCCAAACATCTAAATAAGGCAGGCAATTTGGTACTTTTCTGAGTAGGCTGGTGTCCCGCCTCAGGCTTGTTAAAGTCCCCACTGTGGCTTTTTCTCCCCTTTAAACAATTTTTAAGGATAGGAAGGAATAGGGATGCAATACTTTCGAAATATTCTATAGTTTGGGGTCCTCAGGATAGCCATTATTTTATAACCTACTTATTCTGCTTTGATATTGGGTTGTTACTAGATGTGTTTATTGAATTACTGTTATTCTAAAGATTTCCCCCTTGTTCTTCCATTTTGCAAGCCACAATTTCCATTTCGTGAGGTGGCACGAAACTATCTGAAACAAATCATGTACTTATCTTAAGCAGCCTTTTCCTTTTTATATTTAATTGATCAGAGCTGATATCCCAGAAATGTGACAAGGGAGGATCTGTCCTTTAATTAGTGAAACATAATGCAGGTATGAGGATGTTTAAGATAAATTGTGTGTGTGTGTGTGGGGGCAGTTGTTTTACAGAGAGGGTTGTGAGGAAACAAAGAAGATGTGGAAAGGGCTCAGAGGATGTGTTTGTGGTGGCAGTGAAGGGATTTTTTAATGGCAAATGTACACCACCCATCCCAACCTGAAGTGATTTGCTGCCTGAGGCAGGACAATTAAATAGCCTTCTCATCCACCCTAACAAAAGGTGCTAGGAGGCCACTGACATTTCCCCCCCAAAAGGAGACCATTGCATCTGCCACTTTGTCTGTATGGTTGCACATTGATTATAGCCAGGTGACCTGTGGGTCTGCTTAGTCTGCTGTCCAGATGCTAATTGTTAATGGGAAATTTATTTGCTTGTTTCATTTCTATGCCACCTGTCTCCCGGTGAGGGGACCCATGTTGGCTCACTGAGGAATCAAGTTAAATTAAAAAGTTTAGACTTCAAGACTTATTTCTTTCTCTATGCTAGGGAGTTTTAAATTGTGTGTTCATTATGTTTACGACAGCCTTTCAAAGGATGGGTGCCTTCAGGCAAAGGCCCGTGCTCTGAAAAATAGGACACATGGCTACTTTCCGAGGTGCATACTATAAAAAGCTGGTGAAATTTTTCACTACCACTGGCACAGGGCCGTAGCCAGAGGGGGCCCGGGCGCGCACGCGCGAAAACCCTCCTGAGCTAACAGCCCCCCACCCCCACCCCGGGATGCCAATGTTATATATGTATCTGTGACATTGTTGTCCCTCTTTAACCCCCATCCCAAATCTAGAATACTGGCTATGGCCCTGCACTGGCATTGCACAAGTACTCCTCCTTCCTAGAGCTGAGCATACGGTAATAATAAATTAAACAACAATAATTTGTTGCTTTTTCATAATGAAGTGCTTTGTACAAGCTGCAGTTTCTCAGGCTCAGATCAAGGATGAAAGCAAGGTTTGATAGAAACTGCTCCTGGAGACTTTACATCTTTTCTGGCACATGAAGTAAGGAGGATCATGTAAACACAAGACCTGTTGTAAGATACATTCTTACATATGAAACACTTGTTTTAGTAATACTGTACCTCTGAATTCAACCAACAGGCCTGCAGTGGCTTTATTTCACTTCATCAGCCATTGCAGGGTTTCTCAACCTTTTCAAGCCATGGGCCGGACCACACCCCCTCAGACGGCTGAGCAGGCTGGACTGCAATAAAACACATCTGCGGCTGTCGTAAACATGTTTATGACAGCCGTGGGAGATTTTACAGTTGTCATAAACACGTCCGCTTCCTGTGGTGGCGGCGGTGACGTAGGTCACATGAAATGGTGCTGCAGGCCGGGTCCAGCCCACAGGCCATAGGTTGAGAACCCCTGAGCTATTGCTTCAAACTAAGAATTCTGGGAGTGTTGTTTTCATTAAGTTGCTGAGGTCATTTGTTAAAAATCTTGTCTTTTTCCTTTCCCAATCTTTTCTGGAAGGAATAAATGGCTCTTAAAATCTGACACATATATTCAGAATTCACAGCACTGGTGGGAGAAATCCTGAATTGTTATTTTTTAAAGTACTGTATGTATCTATGAGTTGTGGGTTGTTTTTTAAAATTACATGTTTGTAGACTACTTCAGAAGTGCTTTTGACTGAATGCCTCAAAAGCTACAGCAGTGTGTAAAAAATTATTGTAGCACACTTTCTACTTTATGCACCTGGGGAAAACATGGATCAGCTAGAGGTTTTCTTGTTGCTTGTGTTAACTGCACCCACTGTAAATTTTGGTGATAGAGTGGGTGGATATCCCAGGGTAAACATACCAGAGAATAGTGTTGGCATACGTCCCGGAAAACCAGGATTGTCCCGGATTCAAGGTTGGGAAAATTGTCCTGGCCAGTTCAATAAAATCATGCTAAAGTCCCAGATTTTATAAACTTACTGATTGTGTATTATAGTACACCATTAAAATGAATTCAAACTCTCACCATCAAACGAGCAGTTTCCTGCCACATTGGAGTTGGAGTATACCTGGAGACAAATGCGACGTCTCAGAAGTACAACAGATCATCTTAAGTACAGTAAGAATTAACTGTTGTAAATAAATTTATTTATGTATTGATATACTTAATGTGAAAGTGTTTTATAGCTGTCATTATACAGTATTATGGTTGTTGTTTTTTAAAGGCTATTTTGTAGATAACCCACCAATTTTTGTCAAGTATACTTATGTCCCAGTTTTGTAGGAGAGAACTATGGCAACTCTACCAGAGAAACATTGTGTAAATATTGTGGGCCAGCAGAGAAAGTGATAAGATGGGTACAATACCCAAAGGCTTTATTTGGAACAAAATGGAGATTTCTTGTGTGATGGTGAATTGTCCACTTAGTGTTGAGAACAGGGTGCACGGCCAAGTACGCATCTGCCAAACTCTCTTCAGTAGCTGTTCCCCGGCCAGTGTGGTCAGTGCAATCCAGTGTGACAGCTGCATCCTCCATAGGTGGGTGATGAATCTCAGCTGAGGGATAAGCGGCTGATGGAAGTGCAGACAAAAATTGCAACGGACATCTATTCCCCAGAAGCAGCAATGTCAAATTGGGTGTGACAGATGGGAAAGGAGCTAGCAGCATGAAATTATTGCATAGAATCGAGTGGGTGGGTGTAAGGGACATAGTGAAGTAAGAAAGCCCATTATCACCCATGAGAGAGAGAGAGAGTTCAGGGACAGTTATAAGTTATAATATGGCCCCACTCAGGATGGGGAACAAGATGAGAATCCAACTGTGTTTGCTCACTATGTTGCAAGTTTACTTAAGATTATATTTTAGAACAATTTGAGGGGAAGCAGAGGCTCAGGACAAAGTTAAAGACACCTGCTTCTCACACTGGGAAGAATCTGGCATATGAGAGCATTTTCCACATTACAAAGAGGGAATTGTTCTAGGGTCTTTATGTGCACATCAAAGAAAGGTCCTTATTTAGTGAATAATAGCCTAGCTTATATCTTCAGTTGGCTTGTAGAATTGGCTCTACTAGTATCAGAATAACTTGGTTGACTATGGGCATTTTGCAGGTATGCTTTGCAGGATGGTGGTGGGAGGATGGAGTACAGGACCAACCAAAGGCATTCTGTTGCCTGCCTGATACAGGGCACGCCCACCTCCATGACCCATAATGCAGGGTGTTTGGCCACACCCACAGATTTTGGCCACACCCACAGATTTAACCAGCCCACAGAGTAGGTAATAAATTTTTTTTGCAGTGCATCACTGGCTTCAGCCATGTCAATAAGCACCTCCCCTGGTTCAGCAGGAAGAAAGCCACCTTTTCAGCACAAGAGGGCAGGATATATGCCGACATCGGCTTTCATAAGGGCATGTTCTCAATCGGGTCATCATCCCAACAACAGTGATAAGCATTTTGACTCTTCGGTTGTCTTACTTGCCTCTACTCTATGGTCACCTATTTAATTTTCAGTTCACCTCACCTTAGCCCTCATGCTTGTCCGGGGCCCACAATAATACCTTACCAGAGATTTCCCTGTTGTCTTTGAAAAGTAACAAATGTCTCTGTTAAATGGATCTATAGGAGCTGCAAGCCTCAGATCTATTTTCATCTCAGCTCTTATCAGCCCTGTAAATCTCTTCCAAAGGGTGTATAAAAATGAAAGAGAGAGAGAGAGATCAGCCCCCCCTGCAAAGCCCCCTCCCCAATTTCCCTTCCTTTTCATATATTTGGATGTTCCTCACAATCCTTTTCCTTTGATGATGTTTTCAGCCACTTGGGAATGTTAATAACATATGAAGATACTTAAGCCTCATTGCATATTCCCAAAATTTCAGATATGGAAGTGTAACACCTGACAAGATCAGTTCATTACCACCCAAGTGCAGCACTCCTAGCACAGCTGAATTGAAGGCAGAGGTGGAAACTAAGGTGCTAGACTGGAAATTTAACCTTACACCTTCTGGTGTAGTTCTAATTACAGTATTTACTTGGGTAGCAGACCAGGGAGCATATTAACTTTGCCCTCCTGGTAGGAACTGAAGTTTGGATCAGACTTTGACACAGATTGGAGACAGACTGTGGTCGCAAAGTTGGACATCAGGCATTGTTTCATTCCCAGTCTTTACCCACACTTAAACCAGACCCCTCCAGAGGATAGTAGCACTGGGAGACGTGCTTTAGTGATCAGGGAATTGCTTTAAGACTGTGTTGAGTGGAGGGACTAATGCAGGGGTGCACAACCAACCTACAGCCAGTGGGCTGGATGTGGCCCACAGCGGCAAATCATCTGGCCTGCAGCAACAACCCCAGAAGCAGAAGTGGACATGGTTACGACAGCTGTAAATGCAACTATGCCCATGCCCATGCCTGCTGCGGTTTACAGCAGCATTTACGGTGGGGGAACCACGTGTCTGGCCCACTCAGCTGTCAGAAAAGGAGTGGTCCGGCCTGTGGCACAAAAAGGTTGAGAACCCCTGGACTAATGTGAGCAAATTCCTTATTTCTCACAGGTAGGATTTGTTGTGTTTCCTTTCTCAGGCTGAGCTAAGCACTGAGAGGCCTTCCTCTCATGATGTCCCCCTTGTCAATGCTGCCCTGTGGCCTACTTTTTTTCTTGTCCCCAGCTGGTTTACTTTGTGGCAGGTTGTTAGCGGGGTTTTGCTGGATGGGTCACCCACAGCTATCAGTCTTGTCATAGATCACATTCTCTCTGTAGGTAGGTATTTGCCATCTTTCTCTCTGTAGGGAATCCTAGGGCTAGGGGGCGCACAAAAGCTAAATACATTTCATGTCAGAAATTACTCTGGGTTGAAAGGATTTTTGCTGGAGAAACTCTGCTCAGGGGGCACCTGAATGAAGCTCCTTTTATGTCCCCAAGATCCACTGTGCAGTACTCGGGTATCGAACCCCAACCTTCCAGTCTTCAAGCCCAGCATCTTAACCACCAAGCCACTGCAGTGCTGCTACACAACAGCTAAAAATATACAACAATCAACAGTTTCAAAATACCATATAATATTCTCATATAAAAGTAGTCCTAATTCGGGTGCAAAGGTCGGGAGTGTAAATAGGGGCTGAAGATTGGTTCTTTGTAAGATTAGAAAAATCTCTTTATTAGAACTATGAGAACAGCTTCTGAAACTGTCAGCAGCTGGAACCAAAAGTGGGGGAAAGAATGGATTGTTTTGTACCATCGTGCAGGATTTGATACTGAAGGATTCAGCAAAGGGAATCCTAGCAGTTCGAAAGCAAGAAATTGCAAGTAGATAAATAGGGACAACTTCGGTGGGAGGGTAACAGCGTTCCGTGCCCTCCGGTGTTATGGAATACTGAACTAGACAAAATCACATTCCACACGCTAAGACAGATTTAGGAGTTTTTATTATTAATATTGTTTAGCCAAACAGATTCAGGAACGCTTTACCAAGCTAATAGTCCCTGAATGAATATACATTTTCAGAGCCATCTTTTTATAGCATAAAATTTGGAAATTTCTACACATTACATCACTATGGGATAAGCCAAAATTATTAATTAATCTTCTGACATTTTCATAGAGTTCAGGTTAGAACATTCAGTAACTGTTATTTAGATCATGTCATATAAGGAACATGTCTCATGTCACATCATGTCATGTCACACAAATATTATTCAGCATTACGGTTTTCTGAGTCTAAGAGAAATTCCTGTCAGCTATACAAAGTGTGCTGTGCTTGTGGACACAAGGCCTCCTGTTTACTTTAGCCTTGTCATCAGTTCTATTTGTAGGTCAACCTGATCTGTTTAACTTTACAGAGTACTGAGAAAATAATTTTTACTTTTAAACCAGAATTAATATTAGAATTATTTCACCCCTATTTCATCGGTGTCCGGTCATGCCTGCCACATGACCACGGAAATGTCTGCAGACGCAGACAACGCTGGCTGTTCAGCTTTGAAACAGGGATGATTACTGAACCCTAGAGTCGGATACGACTGGTTTTCGAGCAAGGGAAACCTTTACCTTTACTATGAGGTCTGGTACCAGAAATGATGGGATCATTCCAGCTCAGCTGTTGGGTTATTCTGTAATCATATATCAGGGCAGAAGGAAGGAAGCATGTTAGATGTGTGGAAAATAACAGCTCAAAACAACAGATAGGCTTATAGTATCTCAAAAAATTCTAGCATGGCAAAGCACTTACTTTATTGCTTGGTAGATGAAAAGAATAAGAAAAATTGCTGCCTCTCTAAGGGCAGCTTCAATGACACTTTCTCATTTGGCCTAGAATGAACCAGCAACATCAGGGCTATTTCTGACCTTCCTGCTTGTTGTGCTGTGCAGGACCCAGGTCATGGTTACCTTTTGAGGAGTGACAAGGTACCATTTCATATTAATATCAGATGCTGCCCGATCCATCACATATTGATTTTCTAATGCATGCCAAGAAACACATTGCCCTTCAGAGTGGCAGCAGAAGCCTTCCAGAGCATGATGCATATTGGGATATACCTTCCTGCTCAGGAAAGAAAGCATGCAGGCTCGATAAATGACCTCTGGGACTGACAACACCCCTCTGAGCCTTTGTGGGCCATCCATCCAACACTTGTCTGACAGAAGCAGTATCCTCTTTGCCCTTGTTCTCTCGCTCTCTCTTTCTGTTATGTCCGGCCCTTATAAGCACTAATCCAGACAACGATGAGCAGAACAGCAACAAGTCTTTATTCAACAGTCTTTTCAGGTTAAGCTTAAAAGGTGCTCCGGACACAGAGATGGCTATACAATCCCAATGGAATCAGTCCCTCCGGAATCTGCCATGTAGGAGGCAAAGGCTAGCTACAGTAGAAGCGGTAGCATAATGGAGGAGACCCAAGCTTAGCACATTGCTGGCTACCTGTACGGAGTGGGAAGTGTAGATCCGGTCCGGGCCCACCCTTGTTTCCTCGTAGGGCTTGTTATGTATGTATGTATGCATGTTCATTATACTGTAAAAGCAAGAATGTAACCACTCCAGATACAAACGATACCAGCTGTAAAAGAACGCGAGCAGACAGCCCATAGACGGCAGCTGCGAGCGTTCAGCCTCACATGGTTCACATTGCTCAATCATGGACAGCCGCGGGAAAACCTTCCCCGCATTCAGCAGCAGAAGAAAGAGGCGTGCCTGGGCGAGGCCACGCCGGTAGCAGCCAATCAGCGACCGTGCTACAAGATTCAAATGTAGAGAGCTACTGTATATATTGAGATGTATCACCGCCATTACCTCATGCTTCACTGGAACCTCATGCAATAAACCTGTGTTAAACCAACCCTTTGGTTGTCCGGTCGTCTTTGGTCCCATACACTAAACTGGCGACGAAGGTGGGATATGGCTGCCCACGGGACCAAGACATGCGCCGGCTACGTGATCAAGAAGCCGGGAGACTTGGAGCTGTTTGAGATAGACTTCAACGCAGCGCTGGTGGAGCTCGAAGTCTCAGATGAGGCCAAAAAGAGGGCCATTTTCGTCCGCATGCTCAGACACGAGACCAAGAGGACCTTGGTGGACCTGATTGCGCCGAGGAAGGTGAGCGACCTCAAAGCCACAGAGCTCCTGGCGGCGTTGCGCGCCCATCTCCGGCCAGCAATAGCGATGTTCCCCGCTCGGAGCGCGTTCTGGAGGCGAGTCCAGGCACCCGGGGAATCGGTCGATGAGTTCGCCGCGGCCCTGCGGTTGGCCGCCGGCCCATGCAAGTGGGAGCTCCCCGAAATCACCCTCTGGGACTGCCTACTCTGCGGTCTGAGGGACACAGAGACTCAGCGCGCGCTGATGAAAAGGGAGCCGCCTCCCTCGTGGCAACAAGTCCTCGACACGGCACAGGCCGCGGAGGCCACTTCTGCCCGAAGACCGCCAAGGCAGAGAGCTCGGTGCGCGCGGCCCGGCGAGTTTCGAACTCGTCTGCGGAGAGCGGCGACGACGAGGACGTCCGGAGGGTCCAGAGAGAGGGCCGGCGCTGCGACGGCTGCGGCGCCGCCCACGCCCGCGCCAAATGCCCATTCCGCAAGGCCGAGTGCCACAACTGCGGCCGGCACGGGCACATCGCCAAGGTCTGCCGGAAACGGCGCGAGGCCACCAGGAGTTCCCCAGACCGCTCGGCGAGGCAGGACCGCACCACGAGGCAGGACCGCACCACGAGGCCAAAGGACGGCACCCGGACCACGAGGACGCGGGACGAAGTAGGGCACATCTCCGACGACAGCGAGGACGACGCGCCGGTTTGCAGCGTTTCCACGGAGCACCCCCGTTACTTCGTTGAGGTAGTAATACAAGGGGCCCCTGTTAGAATGGAGGTGGACTCGGGTTCTTCATACTCCATTATTTCCCAGGGGGAGTTTATGAAAATCGCCCCCCACATGCGGCCCAAGCTCAAGGCGTTGAGGGCCACACTGAAGGACGTGCAAGGGAACCGCATCCCAGTGTTGGGGGTTGGGAAGTTCCGGGTTCAGTTTAAAAAGCACACCGCAACGCTTCCCCTAGTCGTCCTCAAGGGAGGTAAATGCAGCCTCCTCGGGACTCAATGGTTCCAGCCCCTGGGATTGTTCATTGGGGGGGTTCACGCCGTGAAAGCACACGCCGCCGGGACTGATCCAATACAGAGCGTGTGCGATGCGCACCCCGAGGTTTTTAAAAAGGGGCTCGGGAAATTCAAGGGCCCCCCAGTGACTTTCGACCTGGACCCTGAAGTACGTCCAATCAGACTTAAACCGCGCAGAGTGCCTTTCGCACTAAAGGACAAAATAGAGGCGGAGTTGGACAAGTTGGTGGGCCAGGGGATTCTTGTTCCTGTTGATTCTGCGGAGTGGGAAACTCCAATTGTAACAGCGCTCAAGGCCAACGGGGAGGTCCGCATATGCGCTGATTACAAGTGCACCATCAATAAGGCGATCCGCCCTAATGCGTATCCGGTGCCGGTAGTCAGCCACTTGTTGGCCAGGTTACACGGGGGGAGGTGTTTCGCTAAACTCGACCTGGCCCAAGCCTACCAGCAACTCCCAGTGACCCCCGCCGCAGCTGCTGCGCAGACCATAGTCACCCACAAAGGGGCGTTCCAGGTATCGCGCCTCCAATTCGGCGTGAATTCGGCGCCCGGGATCTTCCAGTCACTTGTGGAACGCCTCCTGAAGGGGTTAGAGGGGGTGTTGCCCTATTTTGATGACGTATTGATTACAGGGGGGAGCCGGGCCGAGTTAGCAACAAGGTTGAGAAAGGTCCTGACTATATTCGAAAAGGCGGGGTTGCGGTTGCGGAAAGACAAATGCGTCTTCTTCGCTACAGAGGTTGAGTTCCTAGGGTTCCGTATCACGCCCGAGGGAATAAGGCCAGCCCAATCCAAGGTAACCGCCATCAAGAAGGCCCCTCGCCCCACCTCCAAGCCCGAGTTGCAGTCGTTCCTCGGACTGCTCAATTTCTACCACTCCTTCCTCCCGCGGAAGGCGGCCGTGGCAGAACCGCTACACAAATTGTTAAAAAAGGACGAGGCATGGAAGTGGGGCGACGACCAGGAGAAGGGTTTCAATGACCTGAAGCGACTCCTGGCATCAGATGCCGTACTGACCCACTTCAATCCCAAACGCCCAGTGGTCCTGATTTGTGATGCGTCCCCGGTGGGGGTGGGGGCGGTGTTATGCCACGTTCTGGAGAACGGTAGGGAGGCCCCGATAGCGTTCTACTCTAGGTCTTTGTCCCAAGCGGAGAGAAACTATGCCCAGACAGACAGGGAAGCACTAGCAATAATTGCGGGGACCAAGAAATTTCATGATTTTGTGTACGGCCGCCCCTTCACCATAGTGACTGACCATAAGCCTTTGCTAGGCATCTTCACCGCAGATAAGCCCACACCCCAAATCCTGTCCCCGAGAATGCTCAGGTGGGCCATCTTTCTCAACGCGTATCAGCACGCGTTGGTATACCGGCCCGGGAAGGAGATCAGCCATGCCGACGCCCTGTCGAGGTCCCCCATTCCCCGGGATTGCTGCCACGTGGGCGGAGTAGAGAGGGACCATCAGGTCTTAATGATAGAGGTTCTAGACTCCCCTCCAGTAGTACCGGCCGACATCGCCAAAGCGACAGGCAAGGACAAAACGCTGGCCACAGTTTGCTCCTGGGTACAGAAAGGGTGGCCCGTGTCTTCCCCAGCAGCGGAATTCGACACATTTTTCAAAAAGAGACTAGAGTTGTCCCTGGAGAGGGGTTGCCTTTTGTGGGGACAGCGGGTAGTGATCCCCACGCCTCTCCGGCCGAGGGTGCTTAAACTGCTGCACGTCAGCCACCCGGGGATCGTCCGCTCAAAGGCGCTGGCCCGCAGTTACTTTTGGTGGCCCCAGCTAGACGCCGACATTGAACACATGGTCGGCACTTGCGAAGCGTGCCAAAGCTCAAGGCCAGAAGAGGCTCGCTCGCCACCTAGGGAGTGGGACACGGCTAGGGGGCCCTGGTCCCGGATACATGTAGACTTTGCTGGCCCGTTCAGGGGAACGCTTTTCCTCCTCGTGGTGGACGCGTTCTCCAAGTGGTTGGAGGTCATTCCAGTCTCGAGCACCTCCTCGGCCACAACAATTAAACAGTTAAGGAGGGTCTTTTCCACGTTCGGTTTACCCGACACCCTCGTCAGCGATAACGCTAGCTGTTTCACGTCCGCCGAGTTCGGGGCATTCATGGAGCGAAACGCCATTCGGCACGTCACCTCTGCCCCCTTTCACCCGGCCACCAACGGCCAAGTAGAGCGCCTCGTGCGCACCACGAAAGACGCCCTGCTGCGCATGGGCCCCGGAGACCTCGACCTGAAATTGTGCCAATTCCTGCTTAGATACAGGGTCACCCCATTAGCATCAGGGTACTCCCCCGCGGAGCTGTTGATGTGCAGGAAGCTGGCCACGGGAATCTCCAAGCTAGACCCCACGAGAGTAGAGGACAAAGGGCGGAACATAGGGGTGGTACCCACAAAGAGTTTCAGCGTAGGCGCCCCGGTGCATTGCAGGAACTACGCCAGCGCGGGGCCAGCCTGGGTGCCGGGCACCATAGTAGAACAAACCGGCCCCGTCTCATACCGCGTAGAGACCAGTACAGGCTTCCTGTGGAGGCGGCACGTGGACCAACTCAGGCGCAGGGTCCCCGGAGAGCAGGACGAAGACGAGAATAGTATCGAATCAGTGTTAGGGTACTCCCCCACCCGCTTAACCCAAGGGGGAGGAAAAGGGGAGCATGGGTCCCCACCAAGGGGGGAGGAAAGGGAATCGATCCACAGAAATCTTTTGCGGGAGTCCCCGAAAAAATGGAAGAGCCCCGACCACACACATACCCCGCGGGAGTTTCCCCGAAACACAGATGCCCATAGAAGCTTAGACGTTGATTTACAGTACCAGGGGGAGTTAGCGGAGTGGTCCCCCACCCGTCCTAGCGAAAAGAGGGGTTTCAGTTCAGCCCCTGGTACCTCCAGTCCCAGTAGCCCCTGTGAGTCAGAATGTGATATAGCGCCATTTCCCCGGAGACCGACACCCCCAAGACGGGAGGCGTCAGCGAGTCCGCCCACCACAGTCTCAAGGTCCCCCGAGCAGGAATCAGAAGGTAGCCGAACCACAAGGGCGACCTCATCGGTTCCGCGGTTCACAATAGGAGGGTCCCCGGGGTCAGAGAGCAACAGACAGGGGTTCACCTCCCAACTATTCATTCCTTTCCCATCCCCGGGCGCGAGGCAGGCACGAACGCCCCACAGAGCCACTAACGAATCCCCGTTTCCTGTTGCAGGACAAGCACCCGCGGAGTCAGGGATCACAGGCTCTCCAGTACTAGGTCAGACACAAGCGCGTCCCAAGCGCACGTGCGGCAAGCCACAATGGTTGCGGGACTTCGTCCCATCCTAGGGGGGAGGGATGTTATGTATGTATGTATGCATGTTCATTATACTGTAAAAGCAAGAATGTAACCACTCCAGATACAAACGATACCAGCTGTAAAAGAACGCGAGCAGACAGCCCATAGAGGGCAGCTGCGAGCGTTCAGCCTCACATGGTTCACATTGCTCAATCACGGACAGCCGCGGGAAAACCTTCCCCGCATTCAGCAGCAGAAGAAAGAGGCGTGCCTGGGCGAGGCCACGCCGGTAGCAGCCAATCAGCGACCGTGCTACAAGATTCAAATGTAGAGAGCTACTGTATATATTGAGATGTATCACCGCCATTACCTCATGCTTCACTGGAACCTCATGCAATAAACCTGTGTTAAACCAACCCTTTGGTTGTCCGGTCGTCTTTGGTCCCATACACTAAAGGGCTTATATAGTGTCTCCTCAGTGGTGGCTCCTTAATACAAAGTAGCGATCCGCCGGGCAACCATAACTAACCAATTATAACAGGGTATACATGTAATTAACCAATGGAGAAAAAACAATGGCCAAACGGAGTATCACAAGAAGAGAGCAAAAAATCCGTTTGAGGCTGAGAGAACATATTTTAATATACAATCTCCATACTATGTATTCAATGTGTCTAAAAGTCAGCCGGTGTACAACTTTTTCGGAGAAATCCTTCATCAGAGATTACTTTTACATTCCTTTAAAGTTTCTGTAAAACAGAAAATAATTTTAAAAACATTTAAAGATTATCAAAACCTTCATTACATACATATATCAGGAGCAGGAACCCGCCTAGTCATCATGTGTAATTTACTATCCACATCCTTATCTTACGTCCTGGCCTCCCTGTGATTCTGTTGGGCTACAGACGTTAACAAACTGGATGTAATTCCTCATTAAATAATGTGTAATTTACTTATCCGCATCCTTATCTTGCGTCCTGGCCTCCCTGTAGAAATTCTTTGGGCTACAGACGTTAACAGGCTGGATGTGATTCCTCATTAAATAGCACTGGCACAGGTGAGTTTAATTGTGTGGTGGTTCTATCTCTGCCGTCCCAATTAACTCTTACATATTTTATTCTTTTATGACTTCAATTTAGTAATTCATACTACCAAATCCCAATGGGAACAAAGTTAAATACACCCCCCCCACATGCATAATAATATAGTAATAAAATAATGAAAAACGGACGTTAAACAGTCAAAAACTCCTGGAGATAAACTCCTACAATATTTTAAACATGTATGCCATTGATAAATATATTTATAACTGGAGTTAGTGAAGCTGTGGGGTATAGTTCCAAATTTATAAAGTCCCGTCGGAGAATAGTACTTTACAATGCTTAAAAGTATTTTAAACTTGATTCGAGAATGGGATGAGGGTGAAGAGAAGCCACGGGCATCCATAACTAACCAATCATAACAGGGTATACATGTAATTAACCAATGGAGAACAGGATCCAAAACTGTAACCAATCACAGGGCTTGGATCAGCATAATGAGCGCACCCTGTGCAGGGGTTTTTCGCGCCACTATAGGCTCCTAAATTGGATGGCAGGAAACCACCATTTTCCTCTTGCAAGGCACTGCCCACGCTACTTGCAAATGTGCTTTAATAAACAACACTTTCCCAGTAGTAATGGCGTCTAAAAACAGTGCTCTCACTCCCTTTTACCACAGGGAAGTTATCCCTGGAATAGGCTTCTCCTTGAACATACCAATGAATCAGCATTTTGTTTTAACATTATTATTTTTTGTCAGAACATACAGTATTTATTGGTTTACATTTGTCCTCCACGTCATAGAAAAAAGGAAGGCAAATATATCCTGCGATTCTCTATACACACTTATCTGTAGGTAAGCTCCACTGCAGTTAGTGGATTTTATTTCTGAAGAGACATACCTAGAATGCCTTTGACGTCTATTTTATGTCAGCTGATGCTTTAATCCAGACAGTCCAATTACAACTTCGCCTTGGTCTTCCTCCAAGGCCAGCAGTGGTGAACCTATGGCACGTATGCCAGAGGTGGCACTTGGAGCCCTCTCTGTGGGCACCTATGCAGTTGCTGAAGCACAGAGTTCACCCTGCCCCTCTGCCCAGCAGCCCAATGGGAGCACTTCCTCCCTCCCCCAGCAGAGTTTAGCCATCCCTCTGCCCAGCAGCCCAAAGGGAGCACTTCCTCCATCCCCCAGCACATAGTTCACCATGCCCTTCTGCTTAGCAGCCCAATAGGAGCGCTTCCTCCCTCCCCCCAGCACAGAGTTCACCCAGCCCCTTTGCCCAATGGGAGCATTTCCTTCCTCCCCTGTTGCCATGTTGGCACTTTATCCATCCATAGCCAACGTCTGTCCTCACATTCTGACTAGTCTTCCTTCTTGCTCTGCACTTGGACTCCAGTCATGGAGAAGTAAGGCCAAATGGTGTGAATCAATGAAGAAGAAAAATGACCACCATTTGAGGCATGAAGTTCAAAAAGAAATATATTCCAATTTAATGTTTCAAAAGTTATAGGTTCTAAAGTAGATTCTAAGTCCTTCTGGTGAAGTAACAGCTTTTCATGGTATTTTCATCAGGAATCTGCTTCCAAAAGTTAATCAAGGAATGCGTCCCAAGCCTCCTATGTGTATTCTTTGGTGCTCTTGGACCATATATATTTCTTTTCGAACTTCATGCCTCAAATGGTGGCCATTTTTCTTCTTCATTTTTTCTTCTACACTTGGACTCCACCTGCAGATTCACAGGTAGCCAAAGCTTCCAACTAAGTATGGGCGCATTTTACTTCTGTTTTCGGGAGCGACGAGGGCCACATGGGCCAGATGAATCGCAGTAAACCCATTCGTGAGGATTCACAGGGTGCTTGGGTTTCTGGGAATTGAAGTCCAAGAACATCTGGAGTGCCAAGGTTCACCATCACAGGCCTACCCTGTTCTGTGACAGGTTTTTCACTTTATATGTTATGCCTTTTTCACCTGGAACCTTTCCTCCATTGGCAATTTGTCTGGGGATTCCGTTCGCCACCTTATTCAACTGTGTGTATAGATCACGTGTAAGAATGGTCTCACGCCACATGAATAGCCCCTACGGCTGGCAGTGAAGATGGAGCATGTAAGGCCATGCAAACCTGGCATAGAGCCAACCTTGCATTCAACTGTAACATGCGGACTCTGCTTTAAAAGGAAGATCTTACTTGAAAGGCCTCAGGTTCTCAAGTGTGTTTTAAAACACTCCTTTCTTTAGTTATCACCACTTCAAAGAAAAAGTGAGCGTTGGAAATTCTACCACTTTAGCTTGTGAGAACACATTTTGTCTACCAGAAACACTTTTTGTGATGTCTGGAAGGTTTTTGTTTGTTTGTTTGGTGCAAGGTGAGAGAGCTGTGTCAGCAGCAAAGTTGGCTGCACCCTATGTCTTCTTTTTACTAAAGTGGCTTCTTAGCAGCAGGCTTCCTTAGTTTGGCTTCTACATGCCATATCACAAGCTGTTGGTACCATCTTGTGGCCAATATGGAAATTTCAAAACCTTCCTGGGGTCTCAGGAGGCGACAAGGCAAACTTTCCTTAGCATCACTAGCATCATCCACACCGATTCATCCCCAGCCAATTTATTGTGCCCGTTGTGTTTGGCATCAAAAACTATCCAAGTCCAGTTCAGCAGGTCTTTGTGCTGGCTATAGTCAGAAAGAGATGGTGTGTGTGTGTGTGTGTGTGTGTGTGTGTGTGTGTGTGTGTGTGTGTGTGTGTGTGTGCTTGTGCACGCGCTGTGTATTCATAGTGTGTGTCCTCTCCACCCCCTTAACTAGCTTGCTACATTCAGGTGCGATAGAGGAACCTCCCACTGCCACTGTTAAAAGTCAGGCCCATCTGCCCAGTACAGCTGTTTTCTGTATACAGAAAGAAGCTGCCATCTTATTGCTTGCCTCAGGCAGCAAAATGTCATAGGCTGGCCTTGCTTCAGAATTTTGAAATAGACAGGCGAAAATGACTCTTGTTAGAGGAAACAGTATATGCAGTGACAGAAAGTAGCCCTTGAAATACAGTGGTTGTAAAATCATTCCTTCTTTGGCACAACAGCCGGCAGTGCAGAAATCCCCATCTAGTTCACCACCATGCCCTTAGCCTGTCTTTTTGGAATCTGGTGCTGAAAACGAAAAAGTTGAAAGTTTATTGGGCGATCCCACCAGTACCTTTATGAATCGCATTCCTAATAAAGTAATCTTATTAGAACCCTTCATTTTTGTGTCAGAGATTACTGTGGGCTGAAAGGATTTTTGCAGTGGACGCCCGAATGAGGCTTCTTTCGTGCCCCCCCCCCCCAAAAAAAAAAATCATGCAGCTCTCAGGAATTGAACCCGTGTGTTTCCGGTCTCCAAGCCTAGTTTTGTGGATACACCACTGGAGGAGCTAGATCACTGGAGGAGCTACATTAGAACCCTGTCTGAGATACAGTAACCAAACACAGTCAACATGAAGCTTCAGATTTCTGCACTGCCTTGGAAGCTTCCCTGTAGAGTTTGTGTGGCATGTCTTGAACTGTGAACCTTGTCTTGTCTTGATTCTGATGAACAAATCCCCCACTTCTCCCAGACAAAGAGAGGCATGACTTACGAGAAAGCTTTCAGGCCTGGGACAGCAAATTCTAATCAGACGGTTCATATCGAGTTAATACCAGGGGAAGAGGGAATAGTCAGAAGAGCAGTTGTCAAAAGAAGGTAAATAGATCTGTGGAGAGAAGTCCTTTCCATGTCAATCTTCTACGCCAGTGATGGCGAACCTTGGCACTCCAGCTGTTCTTGAACTTCAATTCCCGGAAGCCCTGATCAGCAGGAGTGCTGACTTGGGCGTCTGAGAATTGAAGTCCTTGAACAGCTGGAGTGACAAGGTTGGCCATCACTGTTCTAAGCCCTGGTGATGCAGTGGTTAACATTGTGAGTTCAATTATGACAGGACTCAGGGCTGACTCAGCCTTCCATCCTTCTGAAGTCAGTAAAATGAGGACTAGCATGTTGGGAGCAAAAATGCTCATTTTATTGCGTACCACTCAGAGAGTGTTCTACGCACTATGGGGCAATATATAAGTGTAATTGCTATTTCTAAGCCATTATCCAGCCTCACTCTGGCCCCACAAAAGGAATGTGAGCTGGTAGGAAATGTTGTATGTCAGAGAGGAGGCAGAACAAAAACCTATTAGTAGTACCATTAGAAACAGAGCTTGAAAACATCACTGACAGAGACTATTAGAATGAATGTCCTGAGTTGCAGTCAAAATAATTAACTTTTGCCCAGTCTGTAAACTGGAAGAGGCAATCCCAGACCCAGCAAAGTCTTCTCTCTTTGTCTCTAACTTGACAGGTGTATGTTGATGTTCTTCTTGCCTATCACAGAGCTACCCACTCATAATCCATGGCTCCCCTTGTCCCCAGGGGCAAATCTTGACGAAGCAAAGAAGCAGCCGTTTTAAAACATCTTGTTAGTTTTTTACAAATTTTATTTATAACAATATCTGTTTTTTAAATTCTTTGTTTTGTTTTTAGTTGTAAAGTAATCCGGCAAAAATTATTAAAACATTTCGGCTCCCCCACTCCCGGGGGGGAAAAGAGTCTGAGGAGACCTCCTTCCCTCCCGCCACATGCGTGCAATTTCTACTATAAAAGCTACTTCATCTTATTTTTGATCTGTTCTCATCTTTTTAAAAAAGCACGTTGGAGAGAAACAGAAGTTGAAACAACATTGACCCTCTTTCCAGAAAAGGATGACATGATGTTGCGGTGATGGAGGGAGGAGAAAGAGGCAGGTGAGGAAATAAAGGGGATAGAGGAGAGGATGGTTGTTGTAATTTACAACTTGTAAACTCTGTTTGGTCTCAGATGAAGGTGCTCAAACTAAACAAAATACAATCAAGGCAATCAATCCCTCTGGAATAAAAATCATTTCTGGAAATAAACATGTTCACAAGTAATGGTTAGTGTGAAGGTAAAAGAATGAAGGAAAGGTGTGTGCCCTGGTTGGCAACTTAGTGGGAGAAAAGGTTAAGGCGTTGCAAGAGAAAAATATGACTGGCTGGATGCAGCGAAAGAAAAGGCTATTATTGGCAAGACGTGCTTAAAGTTGCCGGAAGTAGGCGGTGTGCGCTTGATGGGATGAAGGCAGAAGAGGAACACCAGTGGTTCTTAAACTGTGGCCTGCAGTCAACTTTCAGTCATGAAGAAAACCACGAAAGAAAAAAATAATGCATTAAGCCTTTCACAAAGGGTCGGAATCGACTGTGCGACTGAACAACAACAAAAGTAAACAAGGACAAATGAAGACTCCGCTCCTCCTGCTACATTCTCTTAAAACCATACTTGACTTGCACACAGAAGACAAAAGGAGAAACGTTGGGAGGTGTGGTAAAATATATTGCTAGGTTTTTATGAGCTGCATGTCACTTGGCAAGGTTGCCGCTGAAGATATGATTTAAGGCCTCCTTCCTGGAGTCGGTACACAATAGGGATCAATTGGAAGGGTTTCTTAGATAAAACACCGGAGGAATATCAAAAGCATTGCAGCAGAATCAGTGCCCACAAAGGCTCCATACATATCCTAAAACAACACTGGAATTTGCCAAAAGCAAAGAAGACAAGGGAGGCTAAATGTTTCAGGTTAAATATTAGAAGATTTTTTTAAGCAAGCTGAACACTTTTGAATAGGACTAAAGATACTTTGTTTGGGTAGGTAATAGGTTGCACTGCCCCATCAGAAATATTTCTCTTTAATCTCGAAAGCAGGAGGAGTGAAGTTTTATTTGTAACTAGCATTTGAAGACATCTTCTGGATGGATTACTGTAAAGTTTTTTTTTTAAAATGTGGGTGTGCTGCAAATAACAAATGGAATGAAATTAATGGTCTCAATACATGAATGCTTAAGAATCACAGGTGTATGTTTTGGATGTCCTTGTTTTATCCAAATCAGTCTGAAGGTGTTCTCAGGCTGGCATTACATTAAGGTCCACATTCTGTCGAAGGGAACCTTTTCCCTGTGTTTGAGAGGGAAGAAGCAGGATCTTCTCTTGCCCCCAATCTCTGATGCTCTCCCCTTTCCTGTTCTCCCCTCAACAGACATTGTCTCGTGATCCTAAGCAGAAGGAAGTCTGCCCCAAATACCTCCCCCATTTCTTCAACAGTAGCACCCTAGGAAGGATGTCACATTGAAACCAAGCATTTAGAAGGCTGCAACCTACGGGTGCCGGCACAGGAAGCAAAAGTGGACTGATTTGTGCAGTCAGGGGAAAAAAAGAATTGCAGCCAAGTCACACCATGGAGCCCTTCAACCCAAACTAGGGTCTTTTTAATTTCTCTCCCACCTCCCAATGTTGCTTTTAAACTCCGTCCACTCCAAAGTCCAGTGACAGAGATTCAGCGGCTGGTAGATGAAAGGGAATATACAAGTAATGATACTGCTCACATATAAAAGTAATAATCCTTCATTTGTACATTTGTACAGTATCTTTTGCTCCCCAATCCCCAAAGCCCTCCCTAGCCCATCTTGTCTCTCCCCCATCAATCTGGTCTCTGTATGGGCTGGTGGTCCATTCTGCCATTCCCTATGCCAAAGGGGTGCCAAGATCGTCATCAGCCCCTCTTGACAACAGCTCTCGCTTTTCATCCGTGCTGGCTAGTGAGTTGCGGCTGTTGTGAGCACCCATGTAGAGTGTGGCATACACTGGGTTTGTGAAGTTTGTGGGCTGGAGGGAAAGGAGAGAAAGAGAAAAGGGAAGTGAAAGATGGGTAGGCAAGAGTCCACGGCTGGCTCTTCTGGAGATTACTCTAGTTTCCTTCTTCTACTTCTGCTCACAAACACCACTAGTCTAGGCATCATTTGCCCCTTATCTTCTCTCCATGAAGCAATAGTACTTTCACAACAGAAGGCAGTAACTTTTGCTGTTAGACCAAGATCTAGCAACCTTGATAGCTCTGAGACTAAAAAAACTGCAGTGTATCCCGCATGGTGCTGCCCTCAAAGACTGTTCAAAAACTACTGCTAATATTGGCCTTAGGAGCATAGTAGAAAATTATTTCTGCCTTGGCCTCTACACTTGTACAAATCTGATAACCTCCCTGTTGTATAGTGCTAGTCATTATCTATAAAACCTTATCTGAAGGACAGTATCTCCTGAAGATCTTTAGAGGAAACCCTCCTCTCAGTCCCATTGCCATTAGAGACACACTTCATAGGGATGCAAGAGAGGCCCTTCTCTGTGGCAGGTCCCAGATTATGGAATCCTCTCTTGGCAGTTAAGGTTGGCTCCCTTCCTTTTATCCTTCCGTTAACAGCTGTAGACCCATCTCTTCAGGCAGGCTTTTAATAATTATAGCTAAGTCTGTGGAGGTTGTCTGGTTTTTAAACATTTTAATGTTGCCTTTAATCATTTAATGCTGAGGTTCCCAAACTATGCCCTGTGGGCCGGATTCAGCCCATGCCACCTAATAATCTGGCCAGTGCTACCCTTGCCACTCCTGGAAGTGGAAGTAAAACGTGTCTGCACATGCACAAAACGCTGCCGTAAATGCACCTACAGCTGCAAATGTGTCATAAACACATTTACAACAGTTGCGGGTGCATTTAAGGCAGCGTTTTGTGCATGCATAGGTGCATTTTACTTCCGTTTCTGGTGGGGAGGAACCACGTATATTTTATGGGTTTATATATATACAATTAAAAACAACAACCAAATTACAATAAGATTTACAATACATCAGGGGTTCCCAAACTTTTCACACCATGGGCTGGTCACGTGGTTCCTCCCCACCAGAAACGGAAGTAAAATGCACCAATGCATGCACAAAACGCTGCCTTAAATGCACCCGTAACTGTTGTAAATGTGTTTATGACACATTTACAGCTGTAGGTGCATTTACGGCAGCGTTTTGTGCATGTGCAGACACGTTTTACTTCCACTTCCAGGAGTGGCAAGGGTAGCACTGGCCAGATTATTAGGTGGCATGGGCTGAATCCGGCCCACAGGGCATAGTTTGGGAACCTCTGCATTAAATGATTAAAGGCAACATTAAAATGTTTAAAAACCAGACAACATCCACAGACTCAGCTATAATTATATATGGAAATCCATAGACATTTTGATCTTTTTATATCTAGATAGATAGATAGATAAAGATATAGATACATCTATACCTATAAAATGGTGCGTTAACCGTTGGAATGTGACAAAGGATGTTGCACCAGGCCCCACTAGCCCCGTCCGAGCCTCCGTGCACTTGCCCAAACGGGGTTCGCAGGTAACTGCCGGGTTGGAATTTGCGGCCGGGGGGCAGGAGCCCCCCGGATGCAAACAAAAAAAGGGAACGTCATTTCCCAATGTTCCTTGCACCACGCCATACCAGAGCCAATCAGGCTGAGCGGCGCGGCAAAAGGAATGTTCGGAAATGCACCGCGGCCAATCAAAATAAGCCGCAGGAAAAAACCGCTGCAGTAACCAAAATCGCACACGCCAAACTACAAGCCCCAGCGTCCTGCGCACCATGAGCACGCAGAACGCTGAGGCAGCCGGCGCGCGAGAATAACCCCCCCGCTGCCACTGTTCTTCCTTTCGACGGGCCAGCCGGCGCGTGAAAAAAAGAAACCCCCCTGCCGCCGCTGCCCTTACTTTCGATGGGCCAACCGGCGCATGAAAAATAAACAACAACAAAAAAACCCCCCCGCCGCCGCTGCCCTTACTTTAGATGGGTCAGCCATCGAGCCTGGCCCATGAAAAAAAAAAGACACCCCCCTCCCTTTTCTTTCCTTGGGCCAAGGATCAAACCTGACCCATGGAAAAAAAGACCACCCCCCGCCAGTTTCTTTCCACGGGCCTGGGATTGAGCCAAAAAAAAAGTACACACAAAAACATCCAAAACCAGTCAAAAAACCGTCAAAAAGAAACACAAAAACAACCAAAAGGTAAACACAGACACATCAAACAGACCCCCCCACAAAAAACCAAAACACCCCCCCCCCCAAAAAAAAACACCAGAGAGCTTACCAGGAGACATCTTCACTTCATGACGACCGGAACTCAACTGAGAAAATAATGAAAATACTCACCGGAAGAAGAAGCGACACCCAGAGGACAGTAGAGAAAAATTGTAGAGTAGAAGAAAAGCTCACCACCCCCACCCAGAGGCCACCAGAGAAAAAACATTCTAAAATATTAAAAATAATAGGATTAATTCCCAAATTAATCAAATAAGTTATCAAAACATTCAAAAATATTCACACCAATCACAAAAAAACCCAGAAAAAAACGAGGAAAAACTTTTCACTCAAAAAACAAACAAACATCTAAACACAGTATGGAAACATTGATTTAAAAACAAAACATATTCTTACACATTTTATAAATTATCCAAAGCACAACTATTTAAAAAAACAACAACACATAGTAACACATTATTTGGTTAAATACAATAATTATAAAATATTTTATCATCCTTTCCTCTTTTGAAAAACCAAAAAAATAAAAATAAAAAATGCGTAAAAATAAATATTTAAAAAACCAAAATTAAAAACTAACCTCATTTGCATAAACATAAAACAAAAACCTGCCAAAGCCATTTTAAAGAGCCCGGCAATGAGGAAGCCGGTGCGCAAAAAATAAAAATAAAACACACACTGGGAGCGCAAGTCTGCCGCAGGCGGACGCAGCACCTCAAAGCCACAAGATCACAAAACCTTTCAACACCATTTAAAACAGCCCGGCACCATTTGTTCAAGAAGAAAAAAAACGAAACCCTTTACTATCCAACACAATTTTAAAAAGCCCGGCACTGCCGGGCAAAATATGCTAGTATAGATATAAAAGATCAAAATGTCTATGGATTTCCATAAACTCCTGATAAGAGATGGGCAAAGTTCAGATCTGAAAAGGTTGTGAGATTACAACTTCCATCAACCATTGCCAGAACAGTTTTGTCTTCCTTTCCAGACTCACTTCTATCTTTCACTTTCCAATCTCTGCCAGATGTTTTTTACTGAGCCCCCTGCCCATCCCACTCCAAAATGACTGCATGCAATTTTTGTGAATTATTCTTTTCCCTTGCCCACACTTCCAAACCTTGTCAGGGTCCAGAGCAAAGTCGGCATCTAGCAGCTCCCCCACATCATCAGCGTCGGGGTCCCCCTCATACATCTTGTAAGTGGGGTTGCCGATCTCCACATTCATGGCACCATTGGTCATGCGCTGGTGTTGGAAACCTTTTGCCCTAGGTGCAGGGAACAGTGGAGATGAACAGAGGTCAAATGCCAGCAGGGAGGGAAGCAACACGAGTGCATTTCCAAGTCATGTAACAGAAGGATGTACAAAGGCTGGATTTTCAGTGTGGAGATCATCCATCTTATCTTAGAAAACCTAAATTTCTCAAAAGGCATGTATCATATTGAAGCAGAGCACTTGCAGGACAGTGTGATGCTTAATTGCTTCTACTACTACTGACATGCCTCTGTAAATGATTCCCAATCAAAATAAAAAAATTAACAGAGACAGATGAGAGACACCATCAATTTTTGACTGAGCTTGGCATTCCATGCAGCCCATCTGCAGTGTGCACTGAAAATATGGGATGTCACATCCATAGAGCTGTGCCCTGCACATGTCCAGCTTGGTCACTGTGATTACTGACCATGGCCTAAGCTGGTCTATCTTCATACCAGTTTTTGTGCAGCTTTCCCTGTGCTTGCAAACATGTTTCACCCCTTTGTAAGCTGGTATTTCTTGGCATGTTCTTTGACCCACAAACCTGTGCATTTTTGGAGACGGGAGAGGAGCTATGAAAATGGAACCCATACCCAGCACAACTTCTTAGATGCTTCCCGAGGACTCTAGTAGAGCTGTGGTTCCCAACGTGGGCCACAATATGATTTTTAAAGGGGGGGGGCGGGGGGAATTAAGAATGAGTTATTAACAGTTAATGAGAATGGTAGTCAACTCGAGTGTTGGCAGAGTCAAGACTTAACCCCACTGTTTTGGGCATCAGCAGCAGGTTCGCACCAGTACGCGCATACCGGTAGTAAAAATGGCTGGCCCTGCCCACTGCGTTGCCCCCTCCTCCTCCTAGAAGAGGCTTCAGAGGGGACTCACTCCATTTCCCCCTTCATCAAAGGCTTTTCCTGGGCTCCGTTTCACCCCAAAGCACAGCCCCAGCTGTGGGGAGGCGCTTGAGAGTGAAACGGAGCCCTGGAAAAGCCTTGGACAAAGGGGAAAATGGCTTCAGAGGTTCACTATAGAGTGATGAAAATAGAAAAGGCTTTTATTTTCATAGCTCTATAATGAAGAACAGTCACATGGCCAACAGGCCACACCCACCCAGTCACATGGCCATGCCCACAGTGTGGTAGGAATTTTTTTAATGCCCACCACTGCTTAACCCATACTTAATGTGTAACTGGGGAGGGGAGAAAGTGGGGAGCTGAAAAAGCTTGAAGGGGTGGTGAGGGGGGCAGAAAGAGAAAGTGTGTGTGTAGCTTAGTAAATGACAAAACATAGACCTGTGATGGCGAACCTTGGCACCCCAGGTGTTCTTGGACTTCAATTCCCAGAAGCCTAAACCAGCACTCCTGCTGATCAGGACTTCTGGGAATTTAAGTTCAAGAACAGCTGGAGTGTCAAGGTTTGCCATCACTGACATAGACTGAAAGCCACCCTGCCCCCAAATGCAGCAACTATTTGAATCCTGCCATACCATCCTGCCATTTTGCGTTCTTCGCTTACCCTTTAATCCGCTTCTTGTACCATACCACGACAATTGTCACCAGTACCACAAGCAAAAGAAGGAGGATTGGAATGAGGATGGACAGGGTTCCTACAAGAGATAGGAGAAATGTTGGTCATGACTGGCTGTTCCCAATGCCTGGTCCCACAAATAGGCAAAACAGTCAAACCCTCTTCTATTTGCTATACATATACCTAGGAGCAACTTCTTTCCATGCAAAGGTGTTTTTTTCTTCTCTGCAGGCTGGGGACTGACATATACAGTGGTATCTTGCTTAAAGAGCACAATGCGTTCCACGGGATTGATCTTTCAGCAAGTTACTCTTTAAGCAAAACACTTAGAAAAAGTGCCGTTGTTGACACTGTAAGTGACCGATTGTGACTTCTGGTGGGTGGGTGGGGGGATTGCGAACCCCGATTTAGTTGTTAAGCGAGGCGACCATTCAGAGAAAATTCTGCTCTTTAAGCCAGTTAGTCTCTAAACAAGGCTCTCTTTATGCGAGGTTCTACTGTACAAGTGTCACAGAAATAAGGTTCTTCTCCCCGCCCTGCCTGAATTTGTCCCTGAGCAAAAAAAAAAAAACTTGCTCAGACATCTCCAGGACACCCAATTGAGTCCTTGCTTTATTTGGGAGGCTGATCTGCCTTTCAATGACTCAGCCTTATGTTAAATAGGCATCTGCAAAAATCACCTGAAGGACACGTGATCAGGTTGTCAACTTAGGCACTGACCGATTAATCTGTATTCTCAGCCCTTATGTGAGAGTTAATTACAGAAATACCCTTTTGGAAGGTATTTCAGCAGAGGGAATATGTGATACTCTAGTACCATAGGGTCACTACTCTACCTAGCTAATTGGTCCAGACCAGACATCACTCTGGTGGCAAACTTTTTATCATGACATCAGAATGAACCAAAAACATACCACAGGAACACAGTAAAAAGGCTACTAAGATACCTGAAGAGAGCCAAGAATGCAAAATTATCAATTATCCCTTCAATGACAGAGAGACCAACTCTATCATGCTATGCGGATGCAGATTGGACCGGGGACACGAAAGACAGAAAGAGCATGTCAGGTTATATGATCTTTCTGAACAACAGCCCCATATACTGGAAAACTGGGAAACAAAGATTAGTATCCACTTTCAAAGCAGAGGCCAAGTATGCTTGCCTATCTGAAGCCACGAACGACCTAATATGGTTCAATAAACTAATTTCCAAAATTTGGAGATAACAAGGCTGCAATTGAGATCTCAAGAGCAAATACGGTAGGGCATAGATCCAGACACATTGATATCAAGTACTGTCATGTAAGGCAACATACTGTGACACCAAGGAGCAAATAGCCGATATATTGACAAAATCTCTCCCATCAAACCAACATCACTACCTTACAAACAAATTGGGTGGCTCAAGTGGCTAAGACCCTGACTGGGAGGTGGAAGGTCAGCAGTTCGATTCCCAAGTGCTGCAGAACGGAATGAGCTCCCGTCTTTGTCCCAGCTCCTGCCAACCTAGCAGTTTGAAAGCAAGAAATTGCAAGTAGATAAATAGGGACCACTTCAGTGGGAAGGTAACAGTGTTCCCTGTGCTCCAGTGTCTAGTTATGCCTGCCAGATGACCAGAGAAATGTCTGCAGAAGCAAACAGCACTGACTCTTCGGCTTTGAAACAGAGATGTGCACTGAACCCTAGAGTCAGATACGGCTGGCTTTCAAGCAAGGGAAACCTTTACCTTTACTAGTTGTATACAAATCCCATCAACCTTATTAGTGGCTATGCTATCTAAAGCAGATGATCAGAAGGACAACCTGATGACATCTAGAGGGCTGTGTATACCCCACTGTTACTGGGTAGGCAGATTCTTCTGCCTCAGGCACCTGCATGCCCTGAACCCCCATTCCTCTGTATGGGGTAGAGTGTTGCCACCATTGTAATACAGTGGAGGCTCAGTTAATGTAATTAATGTGTTCTCCGGGACATTTCTTACAGCAAAAATTACTTTAACCGAATTTCCCATAGGAATGCATTGAATGCAATTTCCCATAGGAATGCATTGAAAACCAAAATACATTAACCCAAAATGCGGTTTCCCATAGGAATGCATTGAAAACCAATTAATCAGTTCCAAAACAAATTCCGTAAACCGAGCCACTATTTTCTATGGATTTCCTTTTGTTATGTGATTTTTATATTAACCAAGCCGTTTGTAACCGAGGTTCCACTGTACTCCTGGCTCTTTCCTGCTTTATGCTCACCCAATGTAGACCTCACACATGACATGTATCATTCTCTACAGCAGCTGCCTCCCCCCCAAAAACAACAACAACAACCAACAACCCCTCTACGTACTGTTGGTTTCCTGCTCACTGGTCGCAGACATCTCACACTGCTCCCCTGCTTTTTCTGGTGTGCACCTGCAGAGCGAGAAGAAAGCAATATGCTTGTCACATGGATACTATGGTTGTGAGATGAACACAAGAAAGCGCTCCTGGGTCTAGTAACATATTGAATAGGAAGAGTGAGGACTGGGAGAAGGATCTAGCTGAGCAGGACACCATGAGGCTTAGGAAAGCTGTTTGCAAGAAGGGCATGGGCCAAGGCCAACATCCTGGATTCTGCCCCTATCTAGAAGACAGGAGAAGTTACTGTGGCCTCTCTTTAATACACAGAGTCCATACTGGAATGAAGTTGGTGAGAGCCTTGCAGTCATAAGAGGGTGCTAAGGGACTGTGGTATACAGAACTGCTGGGTTGCTTGAAAAGATCCCCAGGCAATGTAACAATTTGCCCACGTGCATAGAATAGGGGACAGCGGTGGCTCAAGTGGTTAAGACGTTGAACTCACTGAATGGAAGCTCAGAGTTTGATTCCCAGGTACTGCATGACGGAGCTAGCTCCCATCTCTGTCCATGCTCCTGCCAACCTAGCAGTTCGAAAGCAAGAAATTTCAAGTAGATAAATAGGGACCACTTCGGTGGGAAGGTAACAGCGTTCCTTGCGCTCCGATGTCTAGTCATGCCTGCCACATGTCCACGGAAACATCTGCAGAAACACAGCGCTGGCTCTTCATCGTTGAAACAGAGATGAGCACTGAACCAGATATGACTGGCTTTTGAGCAAGGGTGACCTTTACCTTATAGAATAAGGGGTGGCCATGGATTAGGACAGGGCTGGGGAATCTGTGGCTTCCAGATGTTGTTGAACTGAATTCTTATCAACCTCGGACAGCCTCGCTAATGACTAAATACGGTGGGAATAACAATGTATAAACTTCTGGATGGCCACAAGCTCCTCCTGTCTAAGATTTGGGAATACATGGGCAGGGAAAACGTGGGTTGAGTCCATTCCCATGAGATGCAAGGCAGGGTTTTTCTTTGCTCTTGTTGCTAGCAACAACCCCAGCTCCCCCTTGCTTTTTTCTCTAAACGGGCACTTACTGGCACTCTGGCATTGAGGTTTCAGCATTCATGGAACATGTTCCCCCGTTTAAGCAGTAGTTATCGCAAGTCAAGCAACTGGGAGCTCTTCTCCCATCAGTGCAACTGCAATGGCAAAACAGAAACATGAGTCAGAGGCAGGCAAGTACCTCCTTGCTGTTGTTATAAAGGTAAAACAATAGGAGCCAATGTGATCCCTGGAAAAGGGTTTGAATATTTATTTACATATGCATGCACACACACACACACACACACACTCTGCCCATCTAGAATTCTACCATTTTTTGGGTGTTTTGCATCTTTAACGAAACAGCAAATTTCACGATCCTGGCAGCGATATCGTAACACAGCCATATAAATAAAAAGAGAACCATGTAAATTAAGAAAGATAGCATGGGCAAAAGAACAAAACGTACAACTTTTAAATTCTAATAAATGAAAGTAAACATTGTCTTAATAGGCTGGGAGGGGAAGAATATTCTTGAAGGAAAAAACACAATGTTTTAAAATAGGGGTTCCCAACCTTTTCAAGCTGGGGGCCGGGTCATGCTCTTTCAGTCAGCTTCGAGGGTTGGATGGCCATTTTGTCCCAACAGTTTCAAAGGGGCAGACATTTTGTTTCCCGAATACCCTTGGAGGGGTGGGGGAACCACATGAAATGGCACCAGAGCCTTTGGTTGGGAACCCATGTTTTCAGATGTTTCTTAAATACGTTTAGGTCTGGCGCAGCTTCACTGGCCAAGTATTCTATAATACAGGTGCCGCCACTGAGAAGGCTCTGCTCCTCCTCGCCAGAGTCTTCTTAGCCATCTTTGATGTTGGCAGCTGGAGCTGCATTGCTGGAGAGGATTGGGCGATACAGGCAGATGTTCTTTGGCTATCGGTGTTAGCCGCACACATTCAGAGAGATGATGATGCAACCTTTGTTGGCCCAGGCAGCTCCCCCAGCTGAGATTCTTGGTTCCTGAGTCCCAGGACTCCCATCAGGAGTCTTTGCTTGTCACTTGGTTTTTCCCTTGGCAAAAATCTCTTCCTGCTGCTATCCTAAGCAACCACTTATGCTGACAGGCTGGCCTTGAACAAAAGGCAAAATATATTGGGGAGCTGCGAGAGCAGCTTTCAAATTTGCTTGAAAGCTTACAGAGGAAATGTGACTTTTAAAAGGTCACGCAACAACACTGCTTTACTGATATGATATCTTATTACTTTATGAGAATTGGTTTTTTTTAATGGCATTTTAAAATGGAAACATGGTTCCAATTCCGAAGAAATGCTCATCCGAAATAAAGCAATGTTTCGGTGTCATGTTTAGGAGCAGCAGCTAAACATTACTTTAAAGAAAGAGGACGTTACCATGTGAGATATTATTTCATAGAAATAGCAACAATTTATTCCTGTCTCACACACACAGAAAACCCCTAATGTAATTCACAATGCTACTTTCCAGTGCCCAAATGTTAAGCTCTGGGGCTAGGGAAGCAACATGAGTGTGAAGAAAGCTCACCAAGCAATCGGACCAGTTTTTCCAAGCCACTCTCCTGCTCAGCAGCCACTTGGTTTCCATTTGCCTTTCTTGCCTAGTGGCTGTCCAGTTCCCTTTATCAATCATGCCTTTGGCTAAAGGAGACTCCAAACATCCTTGATCATCTTTGCCCACCCGCCCCCAACAACTCTGAATACCCACCTGCAGGAGACGTTGCCAGACTGTTTGTCGATGGTACAGTTGCCTTTGAGACAGCGGTCACACTTGTTATGCTGGCAGTGGTCACCATAGTAATTGGGTGAGCAGCGACACTGGCGGCTTCCAGAGGTTGTCAAGTGGCACACGCCACCATTCTCACAGTAGCCAGGGCACAGGCCTGCAGGGGACAAGGAAGAATTCAGCGTGTGTGTGTGTGTGTGTGTGTGTGTGTGTGTGTGTGTGTGTGTGTGTGTGTGTGTGTGTGTTAAAGGATTCATGCACACTACCCCACTGTAATTGGTGAAAGCACCACTCTGGGCAGCTTACAACGATTAACAAACAAACAAACAACAAAATAGTAATATGAAAAAGCAGAACAATCCAGACATGTTGGAAAATGACCTTATAGTAGCTATTTTATTATATTAGTTTAATGGTAACTGCTTTTAAGTTTTCTATACCCTTCTGAAAGTGAACTTCTGGACTAATAGGGTCCAGTATAACATCAAGAGCTTTTTTCTTGATGGCTGCCTCATGGAAGATGGTACAAGTAGCCCTTTGTCTCTTTGAAGCTCTCTAATCTCTGGCCTCCTGAAAGTGCCTGTTTGTGTAAACCATATGTCAAGACTGGGTGTAATGTTCTATGTGAAAGGTTAGGTCAAGTCGGCTTCCACCACCCTGGTGCCAGATTAAAAAAATTTATGCCTTCTTATGCCTTTGCCTTTACCCCGGAAAGATTGCTTGTTTTGTCTTTTGCTATAACATGCTCTTTAGTTTTGTGCAAACCATGTGACTGCATTAGGCACATGAGGGTTTAGGATTTTAGGAATAAATATGAGCAGGGGGTCCATTGTTGGACAGTCTGCCTCTTGCACCCACATCCTGGCATGTGTGTGAGTCCATCATTACACAATGGCACCCCAGATGGGACTTGAACCCACATGTGTGTGTGTCCATCACTACACAGACAGAATAAAAATAAATGATAAACACTAATAAAACATTAATAATAAAAGACCTCCCTGGATAGCATTAATAAACTTAAGAGTCTTACCGTAACTAATCATTAATTAATAACTTTTTTTCCTGCTTGCAGCCAAAAATAAACCAAACAATAAACAATACAGAACAAGAAATAAAAAAGTCCACTAATTGAGGGATCCTGCACCTTTGCAATCAATTTTTAATGTCAAGAGGCTTCCTTAATAGACTAGCTGATTTCCCTGAGAATTTTTTTTTTTTGGGGGGGGTTCTTTTCTTTTCTGGATAACGTCTTCCAGAATCTCCCAACCATGGAAATATGCTGGTTAAGGGACTCTGGGAGCTATCTATATAGTTGCCCTGTCGAGATTTGCTATGGACTGGAAATCCCCAGAAAGTACTCACGGAACTGGCACTTGTCCCCGTCGAATTCAGGGGGGCAGCGGCAGTTGGGTTGGTTTCCTCGGTTGACGGAGCAGCTTCCATTGTTGAGGCAGTAGTCAGCGCATGACTGCTTGTTACACTGGGAGCCAGTGAAGCCATTGGGGCATCGGCAAGTTGGTACCCCTGGACAGAAAGTAGGAAGCAGAAGTCAATGACCAGCAGAGCTGGGCTGGGAGGAGTTGTTTGCTTTTGCAGAGAGCTCTTTAGCCAGGCAAAGCTGCAGCAGTACAAAGAGTAATGGAATCTGGAGTGGAGACAACCTAGCACTCTGTTGAACATATGTAGCAGTGTACTACGTCATCGTGTCACAGTCTCAGCACTGCAGTACTTTCCTGACTAGTCATTGGCTGCAACTCGTATCCGAGAATGCAATTTTTCCTGAAGCAGGAAAAATGGCATTGGCATGCATTTATTTAAGGTGGACACCAGCTTGCCATGAAGTGACACACACAAGATGATCTCGGAGCCATCTCCTGCAGCACATATGAAATGAGACATGCAGGATTTAACACCGGGACTGCAATGGACTGCCGCAGCCTTGAGGATATGGACAAGGTGCACCTTCACAGCCAGTCCATCTGGCATGGCCTCTTCTGTCTCCATGACCACTGGGAATCAGAGTTCCTCCTCTGCTCATTTTGCCATTGGGCCCAATATGATGGCTTCTAGTGGCATTTCCTCCACTGAGGGGGCCATCACCCCACCTAAAAGGGCTCATCCGCCCATAGCCGCTGGCTCCTTTAGGAAGTCAGGTTATTTACCACTGCCCAACACTCACCATTGAGTCATTGGCTGTACGGTCTACTCCAGTGATGGCGAACCTTTCAGAGATCGAGTGCCCAAATTGCAACCCAAAACCCACTTATTTATCGCAAAGTGCGAACACAGCAACAGGGGAGGAGGGAAACGCTGCTGGGCAGAGGGAGGAAGTGCTCCCATTGGGCTGCTGGGCAGAGGGGCAGGGCAAACTCTGTGCTGGGGTGATTGCATGAGTGCCCACAGAAAAGGCTCTGAGTGCTACATCTGGCACACATGCCATTGGTTTGCCAACACTGGTCTACTCCATTACCATAGCAGGATGTCTGGCCAGACATTTCCTGACTAGAGAGAGACCAAGCATTTTCAAAGAAAAATACTGCAAAATGGCGTAAAGAATTTGATTTTTGGACCTTAGGACCCATATTTCACTGTCAATGGAATGTGTACCAGTGTCACTTAGAAATGCCCCCAAATTGGTTTTCGGTATGCAAATACTTGCCCCAGATTATCCAACTCTTTCCTCTCTGACTGCCCCCACTCACCAGATAGGGAAGCAGTACAGGTGCCTCCATTCTGGCAGTAGTCAGAGCACTGGTCATTCTGGCACCTGTCCCCACTGTAGCGCGGCTGGCATCGGCATTTAGGCTGCTTGCGGGCATTCAAGAAGCAGCTGCCACCATTCTGGCAAACCAGATCACAGGTATCGGTGGGTGGAACTGGAACAGACAGACACAAGGAAGTGAGACTCCTTCTCCTCCTCTCCCTTCCCAAGTGTTGTTATTATTATTATTTATTGTATTTATATCCTGCCTGTCTGGGATATTTTCCCACTCTGGGCGGCATAGAACATATTTTAAAAAACTTACAATTAAAAAGTTTAAACAAATTGAATAAATTATAAATATTAGCAAAAACAAAACAAAAAAACACCCCAAATGTCAACAATATGAACAGTGACTTGAAAAAGTACGAGTGTGCAGATCCATGGCTTAAGGAACTTGCAGAGACTTAAAGTCTGATGTTACAAGAAAAACCAACACAGCAAAAACTGGGGAGGTAAAGCACGTAAAGGATGCAGCATAACTTCAGCTGCATGTGTGTTGGGACTGAACCTGGGACCTTCAGTGTGTAAAGCATGGGGCTCGACTGTTGACAAAGCCTCTGAGGCAGCAAGTCAGAACAGAGCCAGGTTAAATTTGGGGCACTCCTGTGAGAGGTGATCTAGGAAGATCGGGAGGGGAGCAATCAACTTAAGGAATGATGTACTAATGTTACTTCCTGAATTAGGGCATTATCAGTGCCTGCCATCTTTGGTTTATACCCTAAGACCCACTTTCCCCCCTCTTAAAATACACTGGGAAAATGGTGTGTGTCTTTTATGATATATAGTGGCCTATAGGGGCTATTTTGGTAACAATACTCCGATGCATCTTATATGCCAGAAAATATGGTACTTCCTGTTTGGGGTTTTTAGGCGCTGTAGTCCAAAGAAGGGTAGGTTACCTACTGTAAACATAGTTCACTGAGTGATCTTGTGAGCATTCATACTACTGGGTTTCCCCACTGCACAAGAGCAGACAGGAAACCCAGTAGTATGGATGCTCACAGACCACGAAGGAAAAGTAAAATTTACAAGTTCTGGTAATACACCATTGTGAGGAGAGTAAGAAAGGCTTCAGGGAGTGTGTGTGTATACATGGCAATGACAGGAGGAGCAGAGGCACACATACCAACAGGTGAAACTGAAGGTGAGGGAATGGGGACACACATGCCGTTGTCTAGTCTTCTGCCGTTTGGACAGGTACACACAGGGCCGCTGGGGCTCAAGAGACACAGCCATTCGCACTTCTTCCTGTCACAGGGGTTGGTCACTGAAGAGGAAAGACATCAAGAATGGCAAACTCAACTTCGCCATCTCTCTTTCTCCTCTAGGCCCCTAGGAGAGTCTGGAGGAGAACCCGCCATGGCAAGTTTTCCATGCTAACCCCTCTGTATCACCTTCTTCTCACCTAGTCCCTCCACTATCTACCTTATGCTATTCTAGCTCTGTGTCTACTCCAACCCTATTTTTTCCATTTGCTAGCCAGCAGGTTCCCTGACAATCAAATGCCAGCAAGTTTAGAAACCTCAGGCTAACTAATGTCTTCCCTGAACTGATCTATGAGTGTAGACTGAGGAGATTCCACTCAGGCAAAATCAAACTGCAGAATACACAACTGTAACTAGAAATATAACATATGGCAAAAACACTGGCTTGTCTAGTCCATGTCTATTTGGAAAGATATATGATAGAGCTGCTTCTTTAACTGTTTCTTAAAAACCTTCAAAAAAGAAGATTCTGTTCCCTATCTAGGAAGCATATCCTACTACTGTATAGAAACTGGCTTTAAATTTAGAACCATTTCCACGTAATTCTTGTCCCGAATCTCACTATTTGGCCTATCCTTTCATCTAATATGCTCAGCCTAAATATCTGAAAAAGGTCTACAACTCAGACATTATACTAAATCTTTACGTACAGTAACCATAATTTAGAATCAAAACAATGCATTGATCCCAAACATGTAAAGGCATGCTACAGTTTAGATTGGTGTAACAGTTTGTTTTTCAAGTTCCTATTTTTCTACGATATAGGTACCTCTCGACACAGTTTTGACTCTTAGAAAGGTGGTCAGTTTAAATATTGTACCAAGCCACAGGTGGCACAAATCGTGGCCTGTGCACCTGTTTGAAATATGGCTTTTGATTCTAATTTGCCAGCCAACTGTAAATCATTGTTTGTCAATTTAAAGATTATGCCAAATGCTTTACACATTCCCTAAATCATAGCTGGTAGTCTGACCATTACCTGTCACCCTAAAACTCTTTCACTACTAGACCGATTCCATGTCTCCTAAACAGGGCTGGCATTAGAAATTTCCGGACTCGGTACGCCCCCCCCCCCATTTTGGCTATGCCCCTGGGGTTTCCTGGGCATGTGCCATTTGTTTGCACATGCACAGATCAGTGGTTTCCCAGCACCGCCACACCCCCGTGGTTTCCTGTGCATACTTCATTTGTTTGCGCATGCACAGATCAGTAGTTTTCTGGCGGCGCCAGCCCCCTGTCATCTGTGGGCCTGGGACAGGAGTCCTGATGGTCTCCCCCCCTCCCCCCCTTGATGGTGGCCCTGCTCCTAAGCCCCAACTTGAGATAAACATGCCTGCCTATTCTTTTTTGCTCATTAAAGTCTGATGTTTCAAGAAGTCATACTGACCATCTGGCTGTTTGTATTGGTGATAGAGTACCACGTCAGTGGCATGGTTGAGCCCAGCTGTAAGTATGGTGGCAGTACCATTGCCAAACTTGTGGATCTTGAAAATGCGGTTGTTGATATATGTAACACCATAAATGTAGTCCTCAAAAATGTCAATGCTGAATGGGTGGCTGAGCCCTGAAGTAAAAAAAAAAGGGATGGGAAAAGTATTAGAAAGAGATTGTGGAGGTTTACTAATGGCCACATTTGCTTGGGGATACAATGAAGAACTTGACTCGAACCAATGCTACATATCTGTCCCTTGCAAGGGCGGAACACTAGAAAGGAGCAACAATGAGTTTCAGTGGTGGGTGAGAGCAAAGACCTAATGGTAGGACCTGATTGTTTTAAATAAAAGGCTTTAGTCACTAAGCCTCGGGAGAGGCTTATTTATTTAGACTTATTTAACTGCCCCCTCGCCAAGGCGACTCCAGGCGGTTTACAATGTAAGAAGACACACCGGATCTTATAGAACAGGAAGAAAACCAAGCAAAAGCTGGCAAGCCAGAGATTAACGGTAGCTACAACTGAATCTCTTTGGGGAATGGTAAATTGGGGCTTGAGGAGGGCAGGCTTGGGGTCCAGAGCCTAAGGCTCTCTAACATGGAAGCAGAGATAAAACTTCTTAGGGGCCCCCCCATATATATATAGTACACCATTTTTCTTACTCTCTTCTTTTCTTTTTACCTTTTTTGCTGTCAATGGCCACCACAGGGTCAGTGCCATTGAGCATGATACTGCCAATCACAGAGAGCTTGGCATCAGCCCAGTACAGGCGCTCATTATGGTAATCGACAGCTAGACCTGCAGGTAAACAACATATGTAGGTTTCAGTGATTTGCTTTGTAACAGACCCGTGCACACCTCCACAATATTATCTCCCTGGTGAAGCAAGTAAGATTCTCAAAGGATGGACTCTCATGGGAATGACTTGACCAGGGCCCTTTCTGGCCATCATCTCCATGGAAATGAGTTAGCCAAAGGCCGTACAAACCCTCTACATTAAAACCCTCTCCCTTCCCCTACTTTAGCTTTACTTCCAGAGGTCAAGATTAGGATGTAAAGGTCCTGCAGACCCCCTGTCTCTCCAATCTTTCACTTTCAAATCACTCGTTTTCCCTCGTTCCATCCGCCTTTGCAAAAGAAATGTTTGTAAAAAAGATCTACATCAATTAAGACCCTGGTACAATCACAATGTGACGCTTTGGGAAATGCCTCTCTGCACCTTCCTCTACAACAGGGGTCCCCAACCTTTTCAATGTATTCCTAATATATTCTCTACACTGGCCAATAAAGGATTCTATTCTATTCTATTTTCTTTGAATCATGTGCAAACATGCAGCTGTAAAACAATCATGTTTTATCGTCTTCTTCTCATGGAATTGCCATCTCTGTTTCCACCACATGCAGAAGGACTGGCAGTCCAGCAGGAACATTATTTCCTCTCTTTTTGTCACCTTCTTTGCTTCTATTTTCATTCTCTTTCTTGAAGCAGCAATAAGCAATAGCCAAAAGAGGGAAGCAACCTGGTTTGAAATACAAGGCGGCTCAACTCCAGCTCAAACCACAAAGAAAGGGCCAATGCCCAAGGAGGTGTTTCTCTTTGAAGGGGTTCCCAACCTTTTCAAGCTCGGTCAGCTTCGAGAGCCAGACAGCCATTTTGCCCTGCCTGCATGATGGGGGTGGCTATTTTATCCCAACAGCTTCAAAGGAGTGGCCATTTTGTTTCTCAAATGCCCTTGGAGCAGTGGGGAGCCATGTGAAATGGCGCCGTGGGCCACATCCAGCCCATGGGCGTTAGGTTGGGAACCCCTGTTCTACAACATGTTCTCAGGAGATTGTGGTCTTTAATGCCAGAGCCTCACCACTGGTCATGCTGGTTTGGGCTGATGGGGGGTTGCAGCCCAAAACACCTGAGGGGTTCTAGGTAGAGGAGGATTGCCACACCTCACAGCAGAAGAGCCAAAGGCCATGTTCTGTAAAAGGCAGCCTTCTTGTGCCTAAAGAATATTTACAGCTCACTCTCTGCAGAGCATCAATACAGAGAGACATGCCCCTTTGGGAGGGGGGTGGCATTATCATGGCTCACCTGTAGGCCACTGGATATTGTCCTGCACAAGAGTCTCCCGCAGCGTCCCATCCATTGCAGCTGTCTCAATCTTAGGATGGTTTCCCCAGTCTGACCAGTACATGGTGCTATAAAGAGAAACAGGTTCGGTGAGGCCACCTGTGAGATGTGAGAGACACAGCAAATGGGGAATAGATGCTGGATAAACAGAAGTGTGTGTGTGTGTGTGTGTGTGTGAAGTGTGTGTGTGTGTGTGTGTGTGTCTTACCCTCGGAGTGGATCCACTACGATGGCGTGTGGCTCATCAATCATTCCTGAAATCAGTGTCTTGCGGTTCTCACCCTTCATCTGTGCCACTTCAATGACATCGCGCCCAGAGTCTGTCCAATAAATGTTTCCAGCCACCCAGTCAATGGCAATGCCCCGTGGCATCTTCAGCCCTGAAATCTGGAAGAGAGAAGAGATAAGCACAGAGAGACCAGCCAAAACCTCTTTCTAATCACCCTTTGGAGTCCTAGGACTTCATCTTGTGTTGCCTCACAAAGCACGGCTGCTGCTGCTTACATTGAGATGAGTGACTCCACCATCGATCTGTCGTCGGTTGCGATTGGAGGGGCTAGAGCCGGCAGATGACGGTAGTTCACGATAGGAGATACGTCCTGTATGCCAGTTGGTCCAGTAGATCTTGTTGCCCTTAACATACACATCCATAGCAGCAATGCGAACGGTCTCATCTCCTTGGAAGGCAGGTTCATAGGCAGAGTTGGGATTGAAAGGGTACATGCTGCGGATTTTGTTGTCATCAGCAATGTAAAGTATCTGGTATTCAGACCCTGGACAGGAATGGGGGGAAAGCATAGATCTGACCATTATAGAGCCAACAACCAAGTTTTTCCCCACCATTAAGTGAACCAGCACTAGAGGGCAAGATATTATATTAGGAGAAACTAGGAGAAAAAAAGCCCTGGTAAGGCTTCTTCCCACCTTTCTGGAGAGTCTTAAGGCGGAGGGCATTCACACATACTTGCCCTTGCCAAAATAGCAAGGAACAAAGACTGCCTCCTCCTTTTCTTTTAAGGTTTATAAAATCCATGGAAAGAAGATCATACATATGACAGGTAGGAGACGTCAGCATCTCCTGAACCAACAGCAGAAAGAACTGACTTAGGCAAATGGTGGAACTCTTCACATACCAACACAAGGAACACAGAATGAGTTTGCCTTAGCATCTTAACCACCACAATGAGAGGCAGCAACAGAGAAACATGGTGTGTAAAACAATCCTAAACTCTTTAAAATAGTTTGCATTAAAAAAATAACCCAATAACTCTTATATAAACAGATCAGCTAGGCCAGTGATAGTGAACCTTTTAGAGACTGAGTGCCCAAACTGCAACCCAAAACCCACTTATTTATCGCAAAGTGCCAACATGGCAGCAGGGGAGGGAGGAAATGCTCCCATTGGGTTGCTGGGCAGAGGGGCGGGGCAAATTCTGTGCTGGGACGACTGCATGGGTGTCCACAGAGTGGGCTCCGAGTGCCACCTTAGGCACATGTGCCATAGGTTTGTCACCACTGAGCTAGGCTGAAGTAACTGAACCCACTAGATATGAGCCAGCCAAAATTAAGCCCTTTAAACGCCCAGAGCTTTCAGTGGCAGGCTTGCAAATGTCTGCTGTTCCCTCCCAGTGAATTCAACGAGCAAGGTATTTTCAATGGTATCCGAGGAGCCTGGATTTTATCTGCATCACACAAAGAGTAGGCATATTTCCTAGGGTCTTAGCCACCATAAATCCTTCCTCAGTTTCATCCTCATTCCTACACCAAGAACAGATTTCAGGCAGACCACAATTCCTGCACCTTGGCAAGGCAAGTGGGAAAAGGTGGTGGAGGCAATGGCCAGTGGGCCCTGTTCCCGAATTTCCAGTAGAGAAAATGCTGAAACCCTATGCCATCTGCCAACCAATGCCTTATAATCTGTTAAACACAACAAGCACATGCATATTTACACACACAAGGTTACACTGCCTCTGAAACAAAGTTATTCCTTCTTTAGTGGCAAGTACCTTCTGCTTTACACATCTGATGGGTCTTCATGAAGTTCTTAGCACAAGTGCACAGGTATGAGCCTTTTGTGTTGTTGCAGAGCTGACTACAAACTCCAAATGTCAGGCATTCGTTGATGTCTGGACAGAGCAGGGGAGAAACAGACCGTAACTTTTCATTGTAACCTAGCAATGTTATGCGCAAAGATTCTTTCTCATGATGTTCCCAAACACTTTGTACCAATCTTGTGAAGGCCACAGGAAACAATCCCATCTTCTGGTTTGTTTCACATGTTGGCCATGAAGTATGCAGGGGTTTATAGTATGGACTGAGAACTTTATATGGAGAGAGTTTCTAGGCTGTGGCCAGGAGTAATGGCATCAGAGTCCCCCTGTGAAAAATCCAAAGCCACTTTGTCCACTGCTGAAACATCTGCTACGCGGCTACTGTTCTCAGCAGCCTCCATGAATAAAACAGTGATAAAAACCAACAGAAAATAAAAGTATTTTCTTGCACTGTTTTTGTGTGATCAAGTTAAACTGTTTCAGGAGAAAGCACTGTGGAATAATTGAAACCTGACAAAACTATGTCCTCAGTTGTATCACAATGTTTAAAGCAGTACTGTAAATAAAGTTGTTTTGGAATCAGTGGTGGGCATCAGCAGGTTCGCACCAGTACGCGCATACCGGTAGTAAAAATGGCTGGCCCGCCCTCCTCCTCCTCCTCCTAGAAGAGGCTATGGAGGGGACTGGCTCCATTTCCCCCTTCATCAAAGGCTTTTCCTGGGCTCCGTTTCACCCCAAAGTGCATCCCCAGCCACTCCGGAGTGGTTGGGGAGGCACTTCGGGGTGAAACACAGCCCTGGAAAAGCCTTGGACAAAGGGGGAAATGGTTTCAGAGGTTTGCTAAAGAGTGATGAAAATAGAAGAGGCTTCAATTTTCATAGCTGTATAGCGAAGAGCAGTAACATGGCCAACAGGCCACACCCACCCAGTCACATGGCCACGCCCACAGTGTGGTAGCAATTTTTTTTTGATGCCCACCACTGTTCGGAATTAATAACGGATCTCTTAATTGTCGCAAAAGGACTGCAGTGGCTCAAGTGGCTAAGACACTGACTGGGAGGCGGAAGGTCAGCAGTTTGATTCCCGAGTACTGCAGGACGGAATGAGCTCCCGTCTTTGTCCCAGCTCCTGTCAACCTAGCAGTTCGAAAGCAAGAAATTGCAAGTAGATAAATAGGGACCACTTTGGTGGGAAGGTAACAGCATTCCGTGCGCTGCGGTGTCTAGTCATGCCTGCCACATAATAACGGAAATGTCTGCAGAAGCAGACAGCGCTGGCTCTTTGGCTTTGAAACAGATGAGCAATGAACCCTAGAGTCGGATACGACTGGCTTTCGGGCAAGGGAAACCTTTAACCTTTAACTGTGGCAAAATTTTCTCATGTTGGAAAATGGAGTTTTGATTAGTATTTTTAACACTCCAACAGAACTTTTTCTTTTTTAAAAAAATTGAATATGAAACCTGCCACTTTCAATTTATTTGTCACACAGTACGTACTATCATGGCAGTATCACTGAACAGGGAATTGCTTTTCACAAAAGTTAACAGCACAGCTCACTAACTCTGAAACAAAATGAATTTTGAAAAGGGGTTTTTAAGATCTAAGGTGAGTGACCATATTGACAACCTCCTGTCCTCTGTGGGTTCTTCTTGGAATCTCATTGGGCCCATGTTTATAGATCAAAGAGAACTAAGCCCTGAAACTGCAACTCTCCAAGTATTGCTGAGCAGCAATTTCATCAGTGATATCCCTTATGTGAATGGTGAAATTGATTTATTAACGTCTGGAGGGCCACTGGCTGGCCATTGTTCCCCATCAGGAGGGTGGGATACAAATCCACAAAACAAACAAACAAATAAAGTTGTCCTTGACAGAAGCATCACTGGAACTTCTTTAGAGGCCTCTTCCTCAACCCTGCAAGGAACACTGGAAGAACAGAATATGTTTGAATGAAAACAAATACATTTTTGTATGTGTTTAGACCTGCTAGGGAGATGTTGGGAAAAGTGGTTTTGTTTTGTATCCAATGCATTGCTCTGTGAACTTTACAATCCCTTTCTGAGCAAACCCTGCTGTAGGTTCTGGCTAATGACTGGCCTCCACAAGACCCACTTCTTGGTCCAGTACCTTGGCAAGAATTCTTCTCCTCCACTTTCTGGAAGCCACTGCGGCAGGTGCAGTACACAGAGGTGTCAGTCTGCACACATTTGGCTTCATCACCACACATGGTCACATTGGTCTGGCAGCCATACATCTTGGGATCTGCGAGCAGAAAATGGAAGTGGACAAAAATCTGCATCAGGCAGTGCCAATGAGAGAGGCATGTGAGCAGCCGGAGCACATCAGTGACATGGCAAAGCATAGAGGGTGTCAAGACTGGTTTAAAATGCTCCCCCTGCCCCCTCCCAGGAATGTCAATGTTTGCTCTTACCCCATGTTTGCCACTACATGAGGTTTAAGAATTTTTATCGCCTCACCCCTCAAACAATTATCTTCATCAGATCCATCTCCACAGTCATCAAAGAAGTTGCAGTGATGCTCGGCACTGATGCATTTCCCATTCTTGCAGAGAAATTCATTCTTTTCATGGCTGCAGCTCCTGGGCCTGGCAGTGCGTGAATCTGCAGGATTCCAAAGAAGATGGTGAAAAACCTGGGAAAGCCTGTTATGAATTTAAAAATTCTCTGCCTACTTCTTTTTGTTTATTTCTCCTGCCTTCCTTTCCCTCTCCAAAAGAGCACCTTACTCTATGGCAGGGGTTCGCAACCTATGACCCGTGGGCTGAACCCGGCCCACAGTTCCATTTCATGTGGCCCACCACCGTTGCTCCTGCCACTGCCATAAGTGGTGAAAACAGCCAAAATGAGCTGCCCTCACTCCTGCCCCCACCAGAAGTGGTGAAAACAGCTGAAAACTCACTGTAAATGCACCTGCACCTGCCGTAAACACGTTTACGACAATCACAGACACATTTTACGGCTGGATGGGGGAACCATGTGTCCCACGTGCTCATCTATCTGAGGGGGTGTGGTCTGGCTCGTGGCGGAAAAATGTTGAGGAACCCCTGCTCTACAGCATGGATTGGGAGAAGACAGTTGTTGGTTATCCAATTACCAAAGATGCTGTGCCAGAATAGAGTGACCATGCCCATTCCAGTTCATGTATAAATACAAGGGACAGGTGGAAGTGGAACAAAAACCACAGTGACTCTAATTTTAATCCATATACCCAAAAAGTGATTTAACAACCAAGTTTGGGGAATCCAGCTTTGGCTGTTGATGACCTATGAGCTTCTACTACCATGAACTATCAGCTACTTCTAGCATTCATGACCTAGGAACTGAAGTGTGACTAGAATGCTCTTGGCAGGTCAGCCATCTCAGGGAAAGAGCTTGCCAAGATTCTGCCTGTCCACAGGAAGCGGTGCGGGTGGGAGCAGAATGGGGAGCACTCACCACAGAATTGCTCATCTGTGCCATCCCCACAGTTGTCAATGCCATCACACTGGCGGCCAATCCACAGACATATGCGGTCATTCTTGCAGCGGAAGGGTCTGTTGGGGGGACATCTGAATTTCACTGCAGCAGCAAATAGAGACAAATGGCCAAAGTTAGGAGAAGAGTCAGAAGAACAAGGAAAGGCATAAAGGTGTTCTGATCCAAGGGAGGCAACGGGCAAGACAAGGCTTGTGTTCCCACACTGTCTCTCATTTCCAAATCCCAGCTTCAGATATAGAATGAGCAGGGAGGAATCTCCGAAAGTCTGGATCTCTGGTGGCTTTTTCTCAGACATGCTCACTGCCATGGAAATATTTTCCCTGTGCTCCTTCATTATGCATGATCAAGAAATAAGGACACATTAATTTATGCAGCCATGCCTTATTCAGTCAGGTACTGTGCCCTGTGGTTTGGCCCTGTGTACTCAAGACTGTTGGCAATTTTACTCCGGCCAAGGTCTTTCCTAGCCAAGCCCAAGGAACTCTCTGCCATGTGATGCTGGTGTGTTCTTTGACAGCGCCCTTGGCTTCCTCTGTCTACGTATTTCAAGACGGACTCTGTAACACTTACACAGAACATTGCCACCAAGTGTTCTTGGTATCATAAATATTCAAGCAAGGAGATCCCAGGCACTATGGATTTGTTAAAGCTTTTTGTGTAATTAAATGCTCAGTGGTTAGTGCCCAGAAAAATAAATATGGTCCAAAATGTATTTGAATTTACGCAGGGTTGGCCTTAATATTAGGCAGTGAAGGGGCTTCTTTAAGTAATATACAGTGGTACCTCATACAACAATTGTAATCCATTCCACAGGGCTCTTTATTGTACGAAACAATTGCTATATGATACAATGCATGCATCATATAGCGATTTTCCCTATGGGATGCATCGTACAACACTAAGTGGTTTTTCCTATTAAAAAATTGTTGTATGGATTTTTTCCATAGGGAAAATTGTTATGTGGGACGCCATTTCCCCCAAAAAAACATAATTGTAATGTGATTTTGTTGCTATATGGGGCAATTGTTGTATGAGGTTCCACTGTATTATGTTTTTCAGGAAAGGACAGGAAGTTACTAATTTCTTAATTAAGGTATTGATTTATTTAAACTCATTTGTAATTATGGATTTATTTTATAAATTTTATAAATAAATAAAATAAATGTCATGTAAGAAATTACTCTGGGTTGAAAGGATTTTTGATGGAGAAACTCCGCTCAGAGGACGCCCGAATGAGGCACCTTTCATCTCCCCAAGATCCATTGTGCAGCACTCAGGTTTCGAACCCTGACCTTCCAGTCTCCAAGCTCAGCATCTTAACCACTAAGCCACCGCAGTGTTGCTATTTTTATTTATTTATTTATCTATATAAATAAAGTGGAAAGGTACATCCGTGTGTCCCGAATGCATTTCCACGCCCCTGAAGAGAGCCCCTGAAAGCTTGCAGACGCCTACCTTCAGCGTCACAGATTGCATAGCCCGAGTGTGGGGACTGCGGGTGGGGCAGGAGCCCCACAAAATCAGAAAAACAAACTGGACTACATCTCCCAACAGGCACTGCAGCATGCAGTACCCAATCGGAGTCCGGAATGAGGCCAGAAGCGGCATGGCCACACCCCCCGCACAAAGAACACCAACACTTCAAGGCACTCACTCCCCACCCCCACCCCCCCGCCGCACAGTGTGAATGTGTGCCTGTGTCTGTGTGTCTCTATGTATAGAATAGCTTCCAGGTAACACTGTGCTGCTTCAATGCCCCCCCCTCTCACTGTGTGTGTGATTGTGTGTGTGAATGCACACTCTCTTGTGTTTGTGTGTGTGTGTGAATTTGGGTGTGTGCCTGTGTGTGTGTGTCCACACAATGACAAACTGCAACAATCACCTAAAGGAAAATACAGAGGGGGCCAGACCATGCAAGGCGCAGCCAATGCCACCCGGGGAGCCACCACCACCATGGGATGTGTGCCCCCACCCCACCCCCAGTGAAGCCGGGAAACTCTGCTAGTGATTATATATTACTAATTAGAAAACCACCTTATTTCCAAGGAGCAGCAGCTTCACGACAGCCCTGAGAAGAGCACACCACGTTCCCCCAATAAAAGCCAAGGGAGAGGCTGGAAACTGAGGGGAGGTGGTCTTGGGCTCTTCTGCGGTGAGTTGAGGAGGCTTAATTAGGTACCAAGTCAGTCCCTGAGAGGTACAGCTCCCTTTGAGCCTTCGTATCAGTCAGCCGTTGTGTCCTTGGTCGGCTGGAGAATCAGAGGAGGAGGGCAGATGAGCTAAGGAGGCCACATGTATTACTCACAGCATTCCTCGGGGTTTTCATCTGAGTTGTCACCACAGTCGTCTTCACCATCACACTTCCAGGCCAGCGGTTTACATAGGGTGTTATTACACTGGAACTCATCCAGGGGACACGTCCGCACTGCAAGAAAGGAGCCAGAGCCTATGAGCAACAGATCTTCCTTGAATGCTGAGTGTGGGGCTATGAACACTGACGTCTTGAGTGGAGTCATGAGTAATAATAATAATTTTGTGTCAGAAATTATTCTTGGGTTGTAAAGATTTTTGCGGGAGAAACTCCACTCAGGGAATGCCCAAATAAGGCTCCTTTCATGTCCCCAAGAGCTGGGACAGAGACGGGCACTCAATCCGTCATGCAGTACTCGGGTCTCAAACTGCTGACTTGTCAGCCTTCCAGCTAACAATGCGAGCTTCTTAACCACTGAGCAACCGCAGCCCCACTAGTCATGAGTAATAGAAGTGGTGTTCAAATCACAGGCTTTGGGGCCCCACCGAGATTGCCCTCTGTGTTGCAACCTGATCAGGGGTGGTATTAGCACTTGTGGTAGCCTTGGGTAGAGCCCACTGATGATTCCTGATTCCTTTAAACATTTTGTTTTGGTCTAGAACTCCAAGGAGCGCCAGTTAAGTAAATCTGGCCACTCTTTCCTACAAGGTCCCTGGACTAGCAGCACTCCAGAGTGCTGGGGAAACCATAATCTGCCCAGCAGAGCTGCCATTGCTATTGTCTAAGCTTGTGCAGGACCTGTCACTAGACAAGAAGGAACTCCAGAGGATGTTGTCCTGAATGCCCAAGTCTGGTTAGAGACTGTCCTTCATAGAAGGTCAGAGGGAAGAAAGAACCACCTTTTAACTTGGAATTTGCAGGTATTTCTGACACCCTTTGCTGTTGCCTGTGCACTCAGGTGGCCACATTTCATTTAGAGTGTAACAAAGCAGCATCTTCAAGCCTATCTTCTAAGAGAAAGGGGTTGCGAGAACCATTACCCCGGATGCTGCAGTCCTCCTCATCACTGTCATCCATGCAGTCTGCATCAGAGTCACATCGCCACCGCAGTGGGATGCAGTGGCCATTCTTACACTGGAACTGGTCTTGATCACAGCGTGGTTTGCATTCTTTCTGTGGGGGCAGGAAAGGGGAGACAAGATAAACTGGTTTATTAAATGCCCAGTTGGCTCTTAAGATCAGAAATGCGGCACATGTGGGAGTGGACTAGTAAAAACAAATAAGATTCATTCAGGCCTGTCATAGAACAGACAAATATTTCTAGAAGTGTAAACCTTATTTGAACAACTACTTTAAAAAAGACACATGAATCAACAACAGTCTGTGTTAGACAACTGACAAGAGACACAAAGATAAAATTAGTGTGATATCAACATATTCCATTATGAAATCACACAGGATCTAGGTAGGCAATTATTTGGAGTTAATCGCACTGCTACCCCTTGCCCACTTTCATCAACTGCAGCTGAAGCTGCCCCTGACACTCAAGAGATTCTGCTGGGGAAAAGTTCTCAACTTTTTAAAGCCGGGGGCTGGGTCACACTCCCTGAGACAGCTTCAGGGGTCGGACGGCCATTTTGACCTTCCTCCACCACATGGCACTTCCGGGTATGGTGGAGGTGTTGGGGACCCCACATGAAATGGCACCATAGGCCGCATCTGGCCCATGGGCCACAGATTGAGAATCCCTTGGCTAAACTAACTCCTGCAAGAAATCACAGTAGACAAAGTCTGCCCTAGTCCTGTCCAGGCTTACTTATGCATCCTCTGTCTCCTTACCTCATCAGAGCCATCAGCACAATCATGATCCCCATCACACTTCCAGCGACCTGCAATGCACCGTCCATTGGCACAGGAGAACTCGCTTTCTGAACAAGGCCTGGGTTCTGTAGGCAAAAGGAATGTGTGAATAGGTGAGCTGGAAGGTCTATCTACACAATCACAGGATAACAAGGTGTCTATAACTGTACAACTAGGCAGGTTGCTATCTCCTGGTGTAGCACTGGGCAAGAGTATGAGCAATCTTACACTGACAAAGCACATTCTTGATTCCCAGCACAACAAGGAAGAGGATTCAAGAGAAGCCACAGAGGAACAGGAGGGATGGCAGGGCAAAGGGCAGAAGAAAGGTTACAAATGGCTGTAGCAAATCCCTTCGTCTACATCAGCAGCATTATAAGGATCCTGTCCTGGATGTGATCCCAGCAGTGGACAATAGGAGACTGATTGTTTTGCATTTAAATTGGCATCCTACATTGAATTGTTGGAAGGGAACCCAAGGTTATCCAGTCATTTTGGCTGATTCCAAGCAACTTTGGAATGGGCAACAGGAGAATCAGAACTGCTTATGGCAGTCAAGTATAAGAACTTGCTAGCTTTAAGTCAGAACTCAGCATCAAATGCAAGGCTACTACAAAAAATGGCAACAGTCATAAAGAGTTGTACTGTATCTCCCTTTCTCTATTTCTCCTGTTTAATCTACAGGGGTCTCTCCCAACTTACTTCTAGATAAACTGAACTACAACTCCCATCAGTCTCAGGTAGCAAAGTTTACCTAGATTAAAGTGGGAAGATATGCTTTTAGGAACTATTTTGGACTTTAAAAAAAGAACACTGAGATCATCATCAACCAGGAGTAAAATAGCAAAGATCAATAACAGAGGGGCATACTTTTATATCCTGGAAAAGGTCATGCTTGAGTTCATCAGAAGCATTTGAAGCCTAACCCTCACAATGTTATAGCATAACATTCATTTCCAGCTTTAGCTGTCTTTGATTCAAGCAGCCTAATTATGGCTAATGAATACAATGGGGGTGGGAGATAGTTCCCTCCCCCTTGCCTAATCTATTGGAAGGCTTTTGTATAGTCAATGAAACCCCACTGAGATCTAAGAATGAATCCAGAACTAACATCTGCCCAACCTTGATCTAGAGAGCTTCAGCGTATGATGTGGAATCATCACGCCATGTATTTTACAGTTTCACTTCTCTATTTAACTGGCTATCATTATGGAGGGAAAGAAAATCACCCCATAAATGCAGCCTCTGTTAGAAGAAATGGAGTGGCCCTTATAGTCAATAAAAGAGTGAGGAAAGCAGCAATGCGATACAATCTCAAAAAGGACAGAATGATTGCAGCCTGACTCCAAGGCAAACCATTAAACATCACAGTACTCTAAGTCTATGCCCCAACCACTGATGCAGAAGAGGCTGAAGTCAACCAATTCTATGAAGGACCTACAATACTTTCTAGAACTGACACACACACACACACACACACACACACACAAAAGATGTCTTTGTCGTCATAGGAGATTGGAATGGCAAAGTATGAAGTCAAAAGGTAACTGGAATAACAGGCAAGTTTGGCCTTGGAGTACAAAATGAAGCAGGGGAGAGGCTAATTGAGTTTTGTCAAGTGAATGCACTGGTCATAGCAAACAAACTCTTCCACCAACCTAAGAGGTAACTCTACACAGTAGTGGGCATCAGCAGGTTTGCACCAGTTCGCCAGAACGAGTAGCAGAAATTCTGGCTGACCCCGCCCATCCAAGTTTTGAAATAAAGTAGTCCTAATTCGGGTGCAACACAGTGCAAAGAAGGGGGCGGCCAAAGATGAGATGGCTAGATGGTATTGTAGATGCAACGGGAACAGAGCTGGGTGGGCTGAGGAGGATGGTGGACGACAGGGGTGCTTGGAGGTCAATGGTCCATGGGGTCGCAAGGGGTCGGAATCGACTGTGCAACTGAACAACAACAACGCCCACCATACCATGCCCACAGTGTAGTAGAATTTATTTTTTGGGGGAGCCCACCACTGTCTATACATGGAATCACAATATGACCAACACCGAAATCAAACTGATTACGTACTTTGCAGTCAAAGATGGAGGAAGCTCTATACTGTATACAGTAAATAAAAACATGATCTGAAGTTGACTGTGGCCCAGATTGTGAGCTACTGATTGCAAAATTCGGACTTAGAATGAAGTCAGTAGGGAAAACCATTAGATGATTCAGATATGACTTAGATCACATCCCTTATGAATATGCAGTAGAAGTGACGAGTAGATTTAAGGGTTTAGACATGATAGACAGAGTGCCTAAAGAACTATGGACATAGGTTCATGACATTGTATAGAAGGCAGCAATAAGAACCATTCCAAAGAAAAATAAATGCAAGAACGTTAAGTTGTTGTATGATGAGGCTTTATAAATAGCTGAGGAAAGAAGGAAAGCAAATGGATTCTGAAGAGGCAGGGGAACTATAGACCAAATTGTCAACATTCACTGGATCATGGAAAAAGCAAGGGAGTAGCAGAAAAACATCTATTTCTGTTTCATTGACTACACCAAAGCCTTTGATTGTGTGGATCACAACAAACTGTGACCAGTCCTTAAAGAGATGGGAGTACCAGACCACCTCATCTGTCTTCTGAGAAAGCAGTATGCAGGTCAATAAGTGTCAGTTAGAACCGGATATGGAACAACTGGTTTAGAATAGGAAAAAAGGAGTACGACAAGTCTGTATATTGTCACCATGCTTATTTAACTTATACACAGAGTACATCATGTGTAATGCAGGGCTGGATGAAGCACAAGCTGGAATTAAGATTGCTAATGACATCGCCCTAATGGCAGAAAATGAAGATCTAAAGAGCCCTTGATGAGGGTGAAAGAGGAGAGTGCAAAAGCTGGCTTAAAACTCAACATCAATGAGATGGTTGATGTGGTGGGTGTGGAACTGGGCATGCAATGGTCCATGGGATCACAAAAGGTCGGACTTGACTGTGCAATTGAACAACGAAAGTCAGTCTCTGGGGAGTATCATGGCAACTACTATGAACCCAGAAGAATCTCTCATATACAGAATCATACCACTGGTTTTTAATTTCTGTGTTTAGGAGCCCTGGTGGTGTAGTGGTTAAACTGCCATACTGTGACCGAAAGGTTGTGAGTTCGATCCTGACCACGGCTCAAGGTTGACTCAGCCTTCCATCCTTCCGAGGTACCCAGAATATTGAGGGCAAAATGCTAATTAACTTGTGAACCGCCCAGAGAGTGCACTAAACACTATAGGGCAGTATATACCATATTTTTCAGACCATAAGATGCACTCCCCCCCAAAGTGGGAGAGAAATGAGGGTGCATCTTATAGTCCAAATACTGTGATCCACGTTGTCATCCCTGGCTTGGTTTGGGGGAAACCACATGGATGCGCCTGTGTGCATTCGGCCAAACCAAGCTGGGGATCAGACGCTGTGATTCCTGGCTTGGTTTGGGGGAAACCACACAGGCGTGCCCATGTGCATTCGCCCAAACCAAGCCGGGGATCAGACGCTGTGATCCCCGGCTTGGTTTGGGGAAAACCACGTGGGCACACCCTTGTGCATTCCACCAAACCAAGTGGGGATCAGACACTGCTATATTTTAATAAATATTTTAGTATACCTTTTAGTATACCTTTTGGTTCAGAATATTTTTTTGTTTTCCTGCTCTCAAAAATGGGTGCATCTTATGGTCAAGTGCGTCTTATGGTCTGAAAAATATGGTAAGTGTGATTGCTTTGTTTTGCTAGCTCTTTACATTGACTGGCAGTTGCTTCCTGGAAGGTACGAACCTGGACAATTCTGCACACAAAACATATGACGTACTACCTCTGACCTGTGGCCCTCTTCCTAATTCAGTTGGCCTCTGTTTTCTAGCCACCTATGTTCACTACAAATGACTGTGTTTTCTCAGGAGCAGCCCCACCCAGTGCCTACTGGTGATGCAAGGATTGCTAGCACCAAACTGGACAAGTGCCTGAAGCTTGTTACAGTTTTCTCCTTCACTCTGTTAAAAGTGGACTCGGGTTCCAAAATCACACTGTTCCTGAAAGGCATGTACAGCATCAACAATGCTGTGCAAGAAGAGACGGTACAGCCAGCCTGGTATGTCCTGCAACAGGGGCTGGGAGTAGAGCCATCTCACTGGGAGTGAAGCAAGCATTACATACAGAAATCAACTCCACCCAATTTCCGGGTTGAGCTGGGAAGGGGGAAACACGTTGGAATGTCCCCCAAGTCACTGCCCCCCCCTTTTCAACACAGTTACGACTTTCAATGGATAAGGAAAGATATATTTTGACAGGAACCTACCTCTGCAAGCCCCGATACGACAGTGTGAAAATGGAGAAAAACATAAGATGAGGTGAAATGGCACAAACTCAAATTACACAACATGGATTTTTTTTAAACAAAAGCAAACCAAAAGAAAGGTACATTCTAAATCCTACTAGGAAGAGGAGGAAAAAAGAGCAGGAAGACAAAGAGGAATGACATCCACTTTAAAACTTCAACATTCTTACTGGCAGTCTAGGCTGATTTGAAGTTTTCTTGGCATCTCCTAAGGTTTACAAATCTCTCTCTGCCCCCCCCCCTTCCCAATTTCTTCCAGAATGACTGCAATTGTTCTACAAAAGACTAGCTGGCCATGTGGGATTTTTAAACATTTGTCTGCTCTATTTTGGACAGTTTTTTTAAAATCCAGAATGAATACCAAGCAATGGCAGTTGACAGTACCCATCAGTAAGAACAAACTACATCTGTTAAAAGCTTATTTCTCAACATCTCTCTCCATCTGCAGGTGTCAAAAATTGGGACTCTTTGGAGCAACTCTGGGCTTATGTTTCTATATGTTGTTGCTTTTTTAAAAAAGTACAAACCTGGCAATGCTTTAGCCATCCTAGCCAGTGGTTGCCTATTCAGTAACTCATGGGAAGGAGAGGGCAGATTTCAGCCAATACAGATGATGTGGCACAAGACAAATTAAATGCATGAGCTTAGAAGTGGAGAAACTACCTCTTTGTTGCTTTAAATCAGGGGTTCCCAACCTAAGGCCTGTGGGCTGGATCTGGCCCATGGCACCATTTCATGTGCCCCCCACCCCACCCCAAGGGCATTCGAGAAACAAAATGGCCACCCCTTTGAAGCTGTGGGGACAAAATGGCCATCCCCAACATGCAGGAAGGGCAATGGCTGTCCGGCCCTCAAAGCTGACTGAGCGTGACCTGGCCTCAGCTTGAAAAGGTTGGGAATCCATGCTTTAAATAGTTTTTTCCCTTGTCGTGGTGACAGAAACCTCCTTAATGTTCTGCACCTCTAGATGGATAGTTATAGTTGGGTAGAAAGGCAATTTAGGATGGTACAAAATATGGTGTTCTTGGGTGAACCCTGCACCAGTCCATTCCTTCCTTCACCCCATCATTGGTTAACATGGCCAAACACAGGAAAAATAAATATGGAGACCTAACTATTCCCTGCAGCTATTATGGGCTGAAAGGGGGTGCACAAATTGTTACAAGAGGGAATAGAAGAAACAAGCAGGTTGTTTGAGAAGTATGCCTTGGAATGGGGGTCGGGAACCTATGGTCTTGAGGGGAGCCTGGGTTTCTGGGAACTGAAGTTCTAGGGCCGTGATGGAGTACCTTGCCACTCCAGATGTTCTTGGACTTTAATTCCCAGAAGCCCAAGCCCCCGTGAATCTACATGAATGGGTTTACTGCGACTCATCCGGCCCACACTGCCCTTGTCACAGCGCGGGCTGGATGAATCACAGTAAATTCATTCATGTGGATTCACGGGGGCTTGGGCTTCTGGGAATTGAAGTCCAAGAATATCTGGAGTGCCAAGGTTCACCATCACGGTCCTAGGAGACCTGGAGCACTAGCCTGTTTCCTTTAGGCCAGGGTTTCTCAACCTTGGGCTTCCAGGTGTCCTTGGACTTCAATTCCCAGAAGTTCAGCCTCCCCTTAAGGCAGCACATTCTCCACCACCGCATCTTGGATCCTGCGGAAGAATTCTCAAAATCCTCCCCTCCCCAGGTTATGTCAGAGTGGAAAACGTTTTGTCACCCTACCCCGCTATTCACACTCCTCTTCTCAGTCTCTGGCAATTCTGGGACCCCTTCTTAACTTTCTTACACTGAGGCAGATGAGTTACAGCAGTGATGGCGAACCTTGGCACTCCAGATGTTGTGGAACTTCAATTCCCAGAAGCCCTGATCAACAGGAGTGTTGACTTGGACTTCTGGGAATTGAAGTACAAGAACACCTGGAGTGCCAAGGTTCTCCATCACTGAGCTACAGCCTCACAGCAGAATGAAACCAGACCTATGCAGCTTCCCTTGCACCTCTCCACCACCAGCAATATTCATTTTACTTCCTCACTACCAAACTGGGACTGAGTGGAGAGGAAAAGCCTCTCCCCAGGCCCACCTCCCTGTGTTCTACAACCTAACATGGGACGAAAGGTGTGGGCACATACTACAGCTCTCCTCATCCGAATTGTCTCCACAGTCATTGTCGTAATCGCACTGCCAGCGGCCTGGCACGCAGCGGTTGTTCTTGCAGCGGAACTGGTAGGGCTCACATGTTCTCTCATCTGAAATCAAAAGAGACAAAGTGCGGAAGGGAAAAGAAGGAACGGATATTCAATGAGTGGTACATAGGGATGCTTCGCCAAAAAAGACAAAAAGGTTACCTTCTTGTCAAATTCCCAGCTTGATTGAGTGTAGGGAACACACAGTAGGTACCACTGAAAGTGTTCTGGAAAACCTAACAGATGAGTCCATAAAACTGTCTGCTTCTCAAGAATCCTGTGTTTAATCTACCATAGCTATGATGGCACAACCACCTGTAGGCCAGCTTCACATGCAATTTTATACATACAGGTCCATACTGTTCATATGGTTTGTACTGGTTGTTTGCTCTCTGTTTGTTTTGTTCCTCTTTCTTCTCAACATAAAAAACTAACTTTTTTTTAAAGGATCTGAGATTAAATTAGGTAGCTTTTATGTTGGGATATCTCTGTTTATTGCAGGAAGTTTGTTGATATATTTCACTGAACAGACCAACCCAGACTACAACACATCAAGGAAAATGGGGACGAAATGTCTACTCGGTGTTTCCCAACTTTTAGTTTTTGGACTTCAATTTCCAGAAGCCTAAATCAGTACATTAGCTGATCAGTGCTTTGGAGAATTAGGCTTCTGGGAATTAAAGTCCAAAAACTAAAAGTTGGGAAACACCGAGTAGACATTTTGTCCCCATTTCCCTTAAAAAAAACTACAAAATTCAGAGAAGTGTGAGTATCCAAAGGATAACAACATCAGATTGTGTTGGTTTGGGAATAGGCCAGTTTGCATTAAAGTGCAAGCCAAACAAATTCTTCCCTATCTCTAATTTACGTCTCTCCAGGTATCTTATTAATCATCTGCTTTGAAGCAAATGAGTACAACAAACAGCGTCAAAGTCAGCCGCCCTGGCCTATTTCAGCTTGGCTAGGTGGCTCCATTGTCAACTCACCACATTCTTCCTTGGGTTCATCAGAGCCGTCTCCACAGTCATCTTCACCATCACATTTCCAGCGTGCTGGGATGCAGCGACCTGAATCTTTACACCGGAACTCATCCAGACCACATCTCATTTGTGCTGAAAGAGCAGAGAGAGAGAAAGAGAGAGAAATGTATTATTTATTTATTATTTATTATATTTATACCCTACTCATCTAGGAGATTTTCCCACTCTGGGTGGCTAACAACAGAAAACTCGCACATTAAAAACAGTCACACATTTTAAAAATACATATAAATATGCTTGGAACAAAAAACCTATTGGCGACAGAGAGAAATAAAACAAAACACTTAACGCTCGGCCATTGGCAATATACTCCCAAAGTATTTAATTGTTTTTTCAATATAAGCAGTGATGGAACCTGGTGTAGCTCAACTGGAAGAGAGTTCCACAAAGTTGGTGCCATCACCGAGTAGGCTCTTCTCTGAGTCACGGCCTTTCTTGCCAATCTCGGGGTCGGCACCTGGAGCTGTGCCGTCTGGGAGGAAGGAGTGATGTGGGATGATGTTCTGTGGGGAAGGCATTCCACCAGGTAGGAAGGTCTCAAACCATTTAGAGCCTTAAGAGAACTAACACATTGAACCTGATATGGAAAGGAATGGGTAGCCAATGCAGCCCTGCCAAGGCTGGAGAGATATGATCAAATTTTCTCACTCCAGTAATCAGCCTGGCTGCTGCATTTGGCACCCATCGAAGCCTCCGTATCAGGAACAAGGGAAGCCCCACGTAGAGAGCATTACAGTGATTAATACGTGAGACTACCAGTGAGATAGCTAATGTTGTAAGGGATTGCCTGTCCAAGTAGGGACACAACTGGGCAATTTGGTACAGTTGGGGAAAAATGGCTTTATTCCAAATGTTGGAGAGATTATATATGAGTATAGGCTAGCTGCATTCACCCGTCCCTGTATGAGGATACCACAAGTCTGGCAGGTTGTCTTTTCCATGAAAAGTAGCTCTCTGAAGAGGTTGCATGCGAATAACCTGGCACCAAAGAAATAATCTTCCAGAGGATGCAGATAATCTACAAATTACATCTTCTCTTTGAAAAACAAAAATCCAACCACTACATTCTCACACATGACTCTCAAACATTTTGATTCTGGAGAATCCTTTCCAAATAAGGACTGAGGTGCTAATGTTGCTAGCCAACTATTCCAGAGATTTAGGACAGGAAGAAGAACAGAAAACTCTGAAGCCCTAGTGATGTTTCTCCTATCTGCCTCTCACTTCCCACATGCCGAGCACTGCAGAAGCAAGAGAGCATCCTATAAGCTTGCTGTACCCTGATCCCTTCCCCAAAATGGAAATCCAACTTCTGCAAGAGCTCTAATAGTGAAAAACCAAACAAATGTACATGGACTATGCAAAGTGGAAAATATTCTTAATAATATTTGGCAGGTGTAAAACTGGGGGATTTCCTTGAGAAAAATTAAAAAGATCTTGGTGGCGGCAGTAGCTACTACTCGTATCCGAGTATGCATCCTCCCCAAAAAAGAATTTTCACCAGGAGAAATGCCCTTGGTGTGAATTTGTTTAAGGTGGATCCCAGCTTGCCATGAAGTGACCCACACACTGTGATCACGGAGCCATCTCCTGTGGCTCACATGAAATGAGACATGCAGGATTTAACACCAGGCCTGCAATGGACTGCTGTAGCCTTAAGGAACAAGGTGCACCTTCACAGCCAGTCCATCTGGCATGGCCTCTTCCGCCTACATGACTGTTGGGAATCAGAAAAGTGAAGTGGTTCCTCCTCCACTCATTTTGCCATTGGGCCCAATATGATTCTTTCCAGTGGCATTTCCTCCACTGATGGGCCCTCGTAGCCATTGGCCTCCTTTAGGGAGACAGATTATTTACTGCCTCCCAACACTTAGCGTTGAGTTGTTGGTTGTATGGCCTACTATATTACCATAGCAGGATGTTCGACCAGACATAAAAATATCTACCTAAGAACAAACCACGCTCTAGCTAATTCTAGATGAAAAAGACCAGATTTTCTGAAACAAATCATCTGTATCCCCAAACCTTCAAATATAAATCTAGTCTGGAATAAGTGGAAGCACACCCTTGTTATAATTTCGTGCCAGAGATTACTCTGGGTTAAAAGGAATTTTTAGGGGACGCCCAAATGAGGCTCCTTTAATGTCCCCAAGTACAGCTCTTGGGTATCGAAACCCGACCTTCCAGTATCCAGCTCAGCGCCATAACCACTAAGCCACCGGAGGTGCTTGTTGGGTCTGATGCATGTATAGGACTTTGATGCTAAATTAACCATCTCATTATTCACTGATTCCAAGTGTTAACATCTCATCCAAATATGTCTAAAGCTGACTGAGCTGCAGGAACAAATAACATTTTCTTTTAAGGCTCACAAGATAGCTGAAGCCTCATAGGTAGACACAAGCAATCTGCTTCCCCCTTCCCATGCCACAGGCCTTTGAACAGTCTATCATAATGCACAGGAACTCCTTACTGCAGTTGGCAGGTTCATCAGATCCGTCCACACAGTCGTTGTCGCGGTCACACACCCACACCCGTGGAATACAGCGTTTGGTGATGGCACACTGGAACTGGTTTGGGGCACAAGTCACCTCCGCTGGAAGAGAAAGAGGGGGCAACTCTTAAGATTTAATGCAAAACAAGTTGGAATCATCCCATCGTGAAGGCTGGCTCATATACATCTGGGCAACAGCAACAGTGGCTATCTACACTGCAATTATGTTAACTCATTCGTATGAATCACAGGAATCGTGAAGAAGAAGAAATGGGAACTGGGTGTATAATTCTATATCCCCAACTTTCCAACATTTGTCTTCCTTTTCCTAAATAAAGTTAATAACCCTCAATGTAACGGAAGAAAAGTTTAAGAGTATGTGTGGGCAAAGTCTATTTGAATCTCAACAACCAGAGAACAGACCAAGGTCTCTTTCCAGGGACTGGAGTTTAAATGTTTGGCTCAGCTTTTTATACCTCGCTATATGGTTAAGAGACAGCAAACAAATTATACTTGTTATAACATTTTAATTTTCAGTGATCCAATAAAGGTATTGCCTTCCTCCTGCATTTTTTGCATTTTTAAAAAATTACTCTATTTGCTGGCATATAAGACCCAATTCCCCCCCTTAAAATACATTGAAAAAATGGAGTACTGTACATAGTGGCCTATAGTGGTCTATTTTGGTAATAACGAGTGCGTCACATACTCCGATGCATCTTATACTGTATACCGGCAAATATGGTATACTATACTTGGTTTCATGTTCTCATTTTAGACCACTATTTACAAGTTATAAAATTCCACTTTTTGAAGGGGGCAGCACTTTAGTTACTTGATGAATGAATCACTAATATTTGTAACCAAAATTACCTATAGTCCTACTGGTCCAAGACAAATACAGTGATACCTCATACAACGTTCGAACTTGGTTCCACAAGTTTGGACTTTATACGGATTTGGACTTTGTATGAGGCATGCAAAATCCTAGCCGCGATGCCTCATACAATGTCCAAATCCTTGCCGCGATGCCTCATACAACGTCATTTCTATAAAGATATTGTACTGTAACAGCACAGACTTCAGGGCAAAGTCAAAGAAACAGACAGGAAACTGACAGAACTTTAAGAAATCATTGTCTAAAGGCTAAAAACATTACAAAAACTTGTCAAACAACCCTGATTGTCCAAGAACCTGAAGAATGCTGCAAAAATCCCAGGAATGCTTCTAAAACTTCTGATGAAAAAATTCAAAAAATCCAAAATTGCACTCAAAACCACTCCTAAACACTCTTTGCCTCATGCAAAACCCACAAGAGCAATGCATGCATGTGTCCTGCCTTTTATACTGCCCAGGCACAATGCAACCTGGGAAAAACCCAATGCTTCATACAACGTCACACAACTTTGTATGAGGCAACTTTTTTCAAGGAATTAGGCGATGTTGTATGAATCCGACGTTGTATGAAGCGGACTTTGTATGAGGTATTACTGTACATAAATGGGGAAAGTTCACGTTTCTCATGCCAGCCATGTGACGGCATCCATACTTCTCAAGAGCTACTGCAGAGAACAGATGAGAGAGGGATGCTCCTTATTCTGTCCCAAGGTTAACTTACGGCAGTCCTTTTCATCTTCTCCGTCTCCACAGTTGTCCTGCCCATTGCAGCGGAAGATCCCGGGGATACAGCGGTTGGTGTTGGTACATTTGAATTGGCTGGGTAGGCAGACGTGGACTTCTGTCAGTAGAAAGAATGGAAAGGAAACAGCTTTAAGGGAGACCAAACCTGCTTATCCTGGATAATGGTTTATATCAGAAAGTCTCATGTCTTTTTTTTTTTTTTTTGCTATTGGATGACCTCTCCCTATGATCTCTTAGGCTTTATACCACGGATTCTCAACCTGCAGCCCGTGAGCCAGTTATGGTCCACGGCACTGTTTCATGTAGCCCCCCACTGCCTCCACCACACCAGGAAGTGCCATGTGGTGGAGGAAGGGCAAAATGGTCATCCAGCCCCCCAAACTGACTGAGGGAGCGTGACCTGACCCCCAGCTGAAAAAGGTTGAAAACTCCTGCTTTATAATCTGGAAAACAAACTAGAGATTTTAGGAACTTTTAAAGGAGGTCACATAATCCTTGAGTTAATCCAGAGTGAACTCAGAAAAACTCACTCATTTCAACGACCCCTGTAACAACTTTCAACATTTTTTTAAAGGATTCTTTTTTTTCTTTCAATATGATTTTTTTAAAAGTTGCCTTGAATACTATTTATGCAGTGGGGTGCAAAATACAGAGGAAGTAAATGAAGGATTAAAAAAACTTAGAGGACAGGTTTGGTCACTCAGGTGGAGCTTGGGACACTTACCGCAATTTTCTTCGTCCGAATTGTCCTGACAATCATTGTCCCCATCACAGATGAAAGCGGGGTTGGTGCAGATCCCTGTTGAGCACTGGAACTGCCCTGGGCGGCACTTGAATTCAGCTGCAAAGAAAAGGCAGCATTTCACGGCTTAGGAGAGGCTCTCTAAGAGAGAGGAGTTGAGTGGAGGACTGAAACTTCCCATGCAGGGAAAAGGACTGAATGTTGGCATAAAGCATAAAGCCAACCTAAGAAGAATATAGGGAGTACCTTGGTTCAAACTTGACAGGTGCTCCTCCCCTTTAGGTTCAGTCTTTTATGCTCCTCCCCCCCTCCCCTCCTTCCCCCCTCCCCTTCTCCCTCCCCCTCCCCCTCTTTTTGGGGTTCAGTCCTTAGACTATTTTGCCCCTGTTTTGGGGTGCAGTCTGGGGACCCCAATTTAGGGATGCACCCCAAAATCTGTTTGTTTGCAGGGCACATAGCAGCAGTTAAGGGTTTTATATATTTTATTTATTAATCTGAAAGAGAAATACAATAAAAAGAATTAGGCATAGGGCTCCGTGTGTGAGCATCTGCCCTTGTGCTTGGAGTTCTGCGGCTGACTGATGCTCTCATCTGTGAGAAGCTCTCTTAAAGGGCTTTATAAGGCCCCGCCCACAACTACGTGGCCAACGCTGATTGGTTAGGCCTGCCCACCACCACGTGGCGAATGCTGATTAGTTAGGACTTCTCTGTTCTTTCTCCAGCCAATGAGCATAGGCCATGAGCCGCCCACAGTGTACTGCCCACATATGTGTGTGTGTGTGTGTGTGTGTGTGTGTGTGTTGGTTGTTGGGGTAGGGGATCTAGCAAGAGCCCACAGCATACTGCCCATAGTATAGGGCACTTGTCCCCAGTGGCTGTGCTGAATGTCTCCCCTATTACTTGTTCTTGATCAAACTAGCCTGATATTATTAGCTTGATCAGACAAATAGGAAGTTTCTACAACTTGAAGGACATAAGGATGATAGGTCACAGCTTCCAGCATTAGAGGGGACAACTGGCCCATGCTTATGTTTTCAGATGGTTACAGGTAGATACAACTATACAAGCTGATTTTGTTTTACAAACAGAGAGGTTTAAAGATATAGGATCAACATTTTACCACCTGAAATTGCACAGCTGTAGAGGGGGGGGGGCTCCATTCTACCCTCCCTTTGTTTGAGGCACTTCACAGCATTATACAACACATGTAATGCATTGAAGTTCAAGCTCTACCTGAAGTATGCAAAGGACTGGAGAACTTGAAGTCTAAAAAGCATACAAAGTATTGGAGGCTAAACTGTATATTGTCCGTCAGGCCCATTTAGTGTTGGTAAAGGAGGGGAAAAGATCAAGAAGTTAGATCAAGAAGTTAGAAAGAACAGTTGCCAAGGCAGAAATTTAGAAACAAAATATTTTATCTCTTTGTTGTTGTTGTTGCTGTTGTTGGATAAGTAGTGCAAAGCTGTGCAAGTTTGAGAATAGTCTACAGAATTTCCAATTGTCTCCTATTAAAAATTGATTAAGTTAAAATGAAAAAGTTTCTCTCACATCTAATTTGAGCTGACCACTTAAATCACGGTACTTCCCACAATAGCTTATCTCAAGAGAATGCCACTTGACCTCAGGGACAGAATGCCTTGACCTTAAAGCAAAAATAGAGGATTCCACAAGAGTTTTTCCATTCCATATCTCTGGTTGACTAAAGGTAGTTTAATATAGGTAGCCTTCTAGTGTCATGGTTTCAATCAGAAAGACAGATACAAAATGCCACTTGTCCTAAAGGCAGAGTGAGACTTGGCCTCAAAGCAAAAAATAGAAGCAGGGAGTTAGACTAATGGCTTTTTAGTCTTCCTACACTAATAGGAAGTTTACTTCTGTGGGGAGTTTACTTTTGAATATTAAGAATTATATGACATGTCCAGTAGGAAGATTTTAGATGTGCTTGTGGGGCTCTAGTCATACAATAACATATTGTGTGATTGTGAAGAGACTCACAAAAAGTTGGGGACTGTAAGCAATTTTGGAGTGGCCCAGCTGGTTGTCCATCACCCCCCCCCCCCTTCATCCCACCTCACACACACACACCCCGGCCCTTTCCACATCAAGCCTTTCTAGCAATGTCCTAACAGGCACAAGAGCCCTCCCCCCTAAAGTTAGTTTAATATCCTTACTTTCTAACCTCAAAGCCATAGCCTTTGATGACTATCTACATTATCTAGTACATTTATTGCTCCCAAAAGCAGGTCCTCAAAGACAGAGATATATTAGAATGAAAGAATATGATGCTCGGGTTAATTGCGGAATGTACACCCACACACCCCTTCCCCGAGCAAAATAAGTCAGGATAGTGCAAAGTGTCAGAGAAAGATGGAACCTTTTTAATGTCTGGATATTAGTAAGCCTCTCCAACATATTTTAAATTGTATTGCAGTATATTTAACTAATTGGTTGATTTTGATAATAAATAGAGTACAAACTCAAAATGCCAATGATCTTCTGCATGGAAAAGCTTACGTCTTGAGGAATTTGATGGGAATGTTGGGCATGGAAAAAGTTTGTCATGGAAAGGTCTTCAGGCCCCTTACCCACCGGCCCTCAAAGCAAAAATAGTCTTCCACAAGCGTACCAGCGATAAGGGGTATCTATCTGGATGTTCTTAAACTCTTAAAAGATAGGAATATACTGGGATGTTTCAAGGGCACAATTATGGCATTTGACTAAATATATTTTTTAAGATAACCTTCTGCCCTCAAAGCAAAAATAGAGTTTTCCACAGGAGGCACCGATGATAAGGGGCTATTTCTAGGACTCAGGGGGGTGGTAGCAATCAAAGTGGGTAGGGGTCTCCGCTCTATAAATTGAACAGCAGCCACCCATTGCAACCACAGCTTCCACCATCTCTCTTCATTCTCTGGAACCTCTGATGGTAGAAGTTGTTGTACACGGCTGGTGCTGAAACCTTCTGGGGCTATTGAATTCTGGTGTTAGCCTCTGCTTCTGCTGCTTCTGCTGCTGGTAAGTATAGGGGGGACTTCTAGGGGTGTTGGGGTCAATTTGTGAAGGAGTTAGACCAAGAGTATGGCCTTTTACATGAATGGAATACTTTTTGAATACTAAGAATTATATGACCCACATGGCATCAGGATTCTAGAGATGCTTTTGGGGGGTCTGCAAACAGACAACACATTGTGTGAATGTGGGGACACACACACACAAAGAACAGACAGCAGTAACACAGTCCCTGTGATAAGAAATGCCCCTACTGCTTTAGAGTCTCTGTTATTACTAAGGTATATCACCGCATCATGTTACTCCCCCCACCCCAAGTTAGTACAGCATCTTCTTTTGCTTGGAAGTTAACTGACAGACAAAACAGACAAATAGGAGGCTTTTACAACTTGAAGGACATAAGGATGAAAGTTTACAGCTTCCAGTATTATAATCTGCAAAAGGTTCAGGCTTATGCAATTGGTTACTGGGGGAAACCAATTAGGGTACAGGCTGAGTTTTGCAAAAAGGGGTTTTTAAAGATATAGGATCAACATTTTTCCACCTCCAATTGCAAAGCTGTAGGGTCACCTACTCTAGTCTTGAAAGGGCAAAATTGCTCTTTACCTCTGAAATACAGAACGCGCAAGAGGTTGTGGGATAGATAGCTCTAGGTAAGAGATCCCAGTTCAAAAATGAAGGCTGGATGCACTAACTTCAGCAAAGTAGACTGCACAACCCTGAATGATCTCTTTCCCTGCACTGTCTACAGATATAGGTGTAGGGAGGAATATGGTAGAGAAACATTTTAAAACTGGTCTAATGTTACAAGGATATGACATATAATCAAGCATTGTAGGTTGTGACTAGATTTCTATGTAAATATGTACAAAGCATCGCTTTTGAGCTAAATAAGCAACCCCTTTCAGAGCAGAACTGATCATTTTGTAACAGAGGGCTTGTCTTTGAAGTGATGTTTGTAATTTTGTGTGTGTGTTTTTTTTTGGGGGGGGGAGGGAGGAGAAAAGAATGCTGATTTTTAGTTGAAGATTTGTCTAGCCTGAACAAAACAGAAGACATTGGTTTGCACACTCCCATCTCCAGCCTTCTCCAAACCATGCACTTCTCAGCATTCAAAAATCTCCATGGTCCTGGAATACTCTTTCTTCCAATTAATAAACAAGTAATAAACAGCAAGCTGTCAGAGCTTTGGAAAGAGGGTATTTGGTTAGAAACTTTGGTGGATGTGGGTAATTTTAAGAACTATAGTCCCAATTTTTTTTAAAGTACAGGTGTACATGGGGCCGGCCTGTTGGCATGTAGCACTGACAGGTTTAGAACAGGCAAAGGAGTATGCAAGGGTGTATGTCACACTGCACAAACATCATGAGTAATACAGGGCTGGATGAAGCACAAGCAGGAATTAAGAGTGCTGTGAGAAACATCAACCTGAGACCTGCCGATATAGACAAAACTCACCAAATATACAGAGGCAAGGAAAGAACTCTATATAGACAGGGGCAAGGCTTGTGATGAGAATGCAGGGCCCTCTGTGGTATCCTTTACACTTTTAAAATGCAAAAATCAAGCTAGCATGCACTCTCTGTTATTTTACAGCTCACAGATGTGAAAATGCAAAATGGAGTGGAGATTGTGGAACTTTAAAATGTTACTTTTTAAGCCTACCATATATGTTGGCTTAAAGACTATGGGAGGCACAATAAATTACTGTATGTTTATGTTAATGCTGAATATCCTACAGCATAGGTTTTTAAATTTATGCTACACTGAATACATAGCATGCAGCTGCTTTTGTTTTTATAAACTGTATTGTTTCTGAAGGAAAGTTGGGATTTTGTGGGTCTGAAGCAGGCGAGATCAGTTTAGACAACTAGATACTGTTTATTATATCAAGATCCGCAGGCATGGTGGCATTTCTTTTACCTCATTTGTTGTTGTTCAGTCACACAGTCGGTTCCGACCCTTTGCGACCCTATGGACCATTGTTCTCCAGGCGCCTCTGTCCTCCACCATCCCCTTCAGCACTCCCAGCTCTGTGCCCATTGTGTCTACAATGCCATCTAGCCATCTCATCTTTTGCCTCCCCCTTCTTCTTTTGCCCTCCACCTTTCCCAACATCAAGGCCTTCTCAAGTGAATCCTCCCTTCTCATTTGATGTCCAAAGTACTTTAGCTTCATCTTTACTATTAGACCTTCCAATGAGCAGTCAGGGTTGATTTCTTCTAAGATTGACCTATTTGTTCTCCTCGCTGTCCAGGGGACTCTCAAAACCCTCCTCCAACACTACATTTCAAAGGCATCTATTCTTCTGCGTTCAGCCTTCCTAATTGTCCAGCTCTCACATCCATACATTACTACTGGGAAAACCATTGCTTTGACTATTCTAATTTTTGTTTGCAATGTGATGTCTCTGCTTTTCACTATGTTCCCCAGGTTTCTCATGGCTTGTCTCCCAAGAATCAGTCGCCTTTTTATTTCATGGCTACAATCCCCATCTGCAGTGATCTTTGATCCCAAGAAAGTAAAATCTGTCACTGCTTCTACTTCTTCCCCATCTATTTTCCAGGAACTGATTGGGCCTGTTGCCATTATCTTGGTTTTCTTGATATTGAGTCTCAAGTCAGCTTTTGCACTCTCCTCCTTCAGCCCAATCAAGAGATTCTTTAGGTCTTCCTCACTTTCTGCCATTAGGGTGGTATCGTCTGCATATCTCAGATTGTTGATGTTTCTCCCAGCGATTTTAATCCCATACTGTGATTCCTCCATCCCTGCACTGCGCATTATGTGCTCTGTGTATAGGTTGAATAGGCATGGTGACAAAATGCAGCCTTGTCTTACTCCTTTTCCTATTCCAAACCACTCTGTCATTCCATGTTCTGTCCTAACTGTTGCTTCTTGGTTCATGTACAGATTTCTCAGGAGGCATATGAGGTGCTCTGGTATTCCCATCTCTTTTAATTACTTGCCACATCTTGTTGTGGTCCACACAGTCAAATGCCTTAGTGTAGTCAATAAAACAAAAGTAAACTTGTTTCTGGTATTCCTGATACCTCACACTTTTTGGAGTACACCAATATTAATGGGCAAACCGGGGGGAGGGGGGGAGGATGAAAACATCCATGAAATATATCATGCATATTACTGAGTGTGTGTAAAATATATCACAAGCATTAAGTGCACAAATGAATAAACATAAAGCAATGCATAAAGCACTGCAAACTGCACCCATTTAAAAAACAGGCCAGAATCTTACTGCAGTTAATTGACTGGATGCTAGGTCATGTCTCAGCAAGTGTTTTAGCTGTGTACCCCATTACACATCTAGTAGGTTTCTGTCCATAATTACTGAATACTGTATTTACAGAGAGATCTGATCCTTATTAAGACAAAATAAGAGAAGTGAAGGATGTACTGTAGAACAATTGACGTTGTGATAATGTTGCAACGATAATAAAGGGCATCCCTCCCCCCCCCCCCAACCAGGAAATGCACTAAATGACCTTGAGCCAGTAACTCTCTCGGCTTGGTCTACTTCATGGGGTTGTTGTAATAGAAAAGATGAGAGAAGAAAAACTATGTGAGCTGCTCGGCACTCTTTGAAGGAATGGCAAGAAATAAATGCAACTAATAAATACTGTACAGTGGGAACCAGTACACTGCAATTTATAGAATGTCAGACTAAGATTCAGAAGACCTGCGTTCTAATCTTTGCTCAGTTTGAGGAACTCACCGAGTGATGATGTCATAATTATTCCTTTAGTATATCACATACCTTGAAAATACTATTAGGGTTGTCGTAAGTTAGATGTGGCTGGATGCTACATGCATTTATGCTTACATCCACACATAACTAAACTCCGGTCACAAGGAAAATTAGAAAACTAGAGACTTCTTGGCTGATACCTTTGGCTACTCAAACTCCTTCTATATTTCTTTAAAGAAGTAGCTCCGAGGGAAGAAGCAAACAAGTACCAAAGCACATAAGCTGAAGTACATCACTGATAGTCACCTATAATATATATGTGGACGGTAGAACATCCCATGTCAACATGTAAATGGAGGATCAAATGCTTAAGTGTGTCTATCATTTATCTATGGTTTCTTTATTTGCAAAACTTTGCAGTAGGATTATTTCTCCTTAATAAATAAAATCTCACTGTGAAAACAAAATGTGAGGAAAGAATTCAGTACTAAGTAGCAACCCTTCGACATACCCACTGGTATGCACAAGAAGGCTCAATCTACACACATATACATATCTCAATACAGTATATCAAAATGAATCGACTTCGTGAAGCCACCAAGTGCTCATTTTTCTCCCCGGGTGGTGGTGTATACACCCCACACATCCTACCTGCCTATCGGGGTTCCACATGGCAATGTCTCCGTGAGTGCAAATGCTGGCAGGGTGGGTGTGGGGCATGGATGGGGAGGTGGCCCCGGCCCGGTGGCTCATGAAATAATGTCCCTCTCTTCAGTTGGGGAGGGTGGGTGAGTGTTTTATGAGTTTTAATGGATTATAATGGTTTTTAGTGTTTTATTTGGAATTTTAGGGGATGTAAGCCGCCCGGAGGCGCTCTGGCGATGGGGGAGGGGGGGCTATATAAATTTAAGCAAGCAAACAAACAAATTAACTTTAATGTGTGATGTAGTCATTTCTGGTGCTCTTTGTTATTTAAGTTCGGGATGCACTCAGTGCTATCCCTTGCTCATAAAGGAGTTTTGTTGTTGTTCAGTTGCACAGGCGATTCCAACGCTTTGACTGTCACTCAAAAATCTTAAGGAAACATAATTTCCATTTCCCTAGCTTTATGTTTTTGTTCTAAGATATTTCACTATCAGAAGTGGTCAGAAATTTGTTTATAAAGTAAATTCTTGTTTAATTCCTGTTTAAAATTGCAGAAGGAGATAGCTTAAAATGAATATGTCATTTTTGTGAATAATTGAAGTTACTTTTGTTAAAATAGCTTTTCTTGTAGTGTTCTGTTGCGGTATCCATTTTAACAAATTAAGACTATGGGAAGACCTATAATTAAATATGGAAGTATCTATCATGATTAACTTATCTTGTTACAGGTGGAAGTGCTGGATCAGTGAATGCTCCAAAATCAGCACTGAAGGATTTGTGGAAGTTATCAAAGTGTACAAAGTTAGCATTCCACCTGTAACAAGATAAGTTAATCATGATAGATACTTCCATATTTAATTATAGGTCTTCCCATAGTCTTAATTTGTTAAAATGGATACCGCAACAGAACACTACAAGAAAAGCTATTTTAACAAAAGTAACTTCAATTATTCACAAAAATGACATATTCATTTTAAGCTATCTCCTTCTGCAATTTTAAACAGGAATTAAACAAGAATTTACTTTATAAACAAATTTCTGACCACTTCTGATAGTGAAATATCTTAGAACAAAAACATAAAGCTAGGGAAATGGAAATTATGTTTCCTTAAGATTTTTGAGTGACAGTCAAAGCGTTGGAATCGCCTGTGCAACTGAACAACAACAAAACTCCTTTATGAGCAAGGGATAGCACTGAGTGCATCCCGAACTTAAATAACAAAGAGCACCAGAAATGACTACATCACACATTAAAGTTAATTTGTTTGTTTGCTTGCTTAAATTTATATAGCCCCCCCTCCCCCATCGCCAGAGCGCCTCCGGGCGGCTTACATCCCCTAAAATTCCAAATAAAACACTAAAAACCATTATAATCCATTAAAACTCATAAAACACTCACCCACCCTCCCCAACTGAAGAGAGGGACATTATTTCATGAGCCACCGGGCCGGGGCCACCTCCCCATCCATGCCCCACACCCACCCTGCCAGCATTTGCACTCACGGAGACATTGCCATGTGGAACCCCGATAGGCAGGTAGGATGTGTGGGGTGTATACACCACCACCCGGGGAGAAAAATGAGCACTTGGTGGCTTCACGAAGTCGATTCATTTTGATATACTGTATTGAGATATGTATATGTGTGTAGATTGAGCCTTCTTGTGCATACCAGTGGGTATGTCGAAGGGTTGCTACTTAGTACTGAATTCTTTCCTCACATTTTGTTTTCACAGTGAGATTTTATTTATTAAGGAGAAATAATCCTACTGCAAAGTTTTGCAAATAAAGAAACCATAGATAAATGATAGACACACTTAAGCATTTGATCCTCCATTTACATGTTGACATGGGATGTTCTACCGTCCACATATATATTATAGGTGACTATCAGTGATGTACTTCAGCTTATGTGCTTTGGTACTTGTTTGCTTCTTCCCTCGGAGCTACTTCTTTAAAGAAATATAGAAGGAGTTTGAGTAGCCAAAGGTATCAGCCAAGAAGTCTCTAGTTTTCTAATTTTCCTTGTGACCGGAGTTTAGTTATGTGTGGATGTAAGCATAAATGCATGTAGCATCCAGCCACATCTAACTTACGACAACCCTAATAGTATTTTCAAGGTATGTGATATACTAAAGGAATAATTATGACATCATCACTCGGTGAGTTCCTCAAACTGAGCAAAGATTAGAACGCAGGTCTTCTGAATCTTAGTCTGACATTCTATAAATTGCAGTGTACTGGTTCCCACTGTACAGTATTTATTAGTTGCATTTATTTCTTGCCATTCCTTCAAAGAGTGCCGAGCAGCTCACATAGTTTTTCTTCTCTCATCTTTTCTATTACAACAACCCCATGAAGTAGACCAAGCCGAGAGAGTTACTGGCTCAAGGTCATTTAGTGCATTTCCTGGTTGGGGGGGGGGGAGGGATGCCCTTTATTATCGTTGCAACATTATCACAACGTCAATTGTTCTACAGTACATCCTTCACTTCTCTTATTTTGTCTTAATAAGGATCAGATCTCTCTGTAAATACAGTATTCAGTAATTATGGACAGAAACCTACTAGATGTGTAATGGGGTACACAGCTAAAACACTTGCTGAGACATGACCTAGCATCCAGTCAATTAACTGCAGTAAGATTCTGGCCTGTTTTTTAAATGGGTGCAGTTTGCAGTGCTTTATGCATTGCTTTATGTTTATTCATTTGTGCACTTAATGCTTGTGATATATTTTACACACACTCAGTAATATGCATGATATATTTCATGGATGTTTTCATCCTCCCCCCCTCCCCCCGGTTTGCCCATTAATATTGGTGTACTCCAAAAAGTGTGAGGTATCAGGAATACCAGAAACAAGTTTACTTTTGTTTTATTGACTACACTAAGGCATTTGACTGTGTGGACCACAACAAGATGTGGCAAGTAATTAAAAGAGATGGGAATACCAGAGCACCTCATATGCCTCCTGAGAAATCTGTACATGAACCAAGAAGCAACAGTTAGGACAGAACATGGAATGACAGAGTGGTTTGGAATAGGAAAAGGAGTAAGACAAGGCTGCATTTTGTCACCATGCCTATTCAACCTATACACAGAGCACATAATGCGCAGTGCAGGGATGGAGGAATCACAGTATGGGATTAAAATCGCTGGGAGAAACATCAACAATCTGAGATATGCAGACGATACCACCCTAATGGCAGAAAGTGAGGAAGACCTAAAGAATCTCTTGATTGGGCTGAAGGAGGAGAGTGCAAAAGCTGGCTTGAGACTCAATATCAAGAAAACCAAGATAATGGCAACAGGCCCAATCAGTTCCTGGAAAATAGATGGGGAAGAAGTAGAAGCAGTGACAGATTTTACTTTCTTGGGATCAAAGATCACTGCAGATGGGGATTGTAGCCATGAAATAAAAAGGCGACTGATTCTTGGGAGACAAGCCATGAGAAACCTGGGGAACATAGTGAAAAGCAGAGACATCACATTGCAAACAAAAATTAGAATAGTCAAAGCAATGGTTTTCCCAGTAGTAATGTATGGATGTGAGAGCTGGACAATTAGGAAGGCTGAACGCAGAAGAATAGATGCCTTTGAAATGTAGTGTTGGAGGAGGGTTTTGAGAGTCCCCTGGACAGCGAGGAGAACAAATAGGTCAATCTTAGAAGAAATCAACCCTGACTGCTCATTGGAAGGTCTAATAGTAAAGATGAAGCTAAAGTACTTTGGACATCAAATGAGAAGGGAGGATTCACTTGAGAAGGCCTTGATGTTGGGAAAGGTGGAGGGCAAAAGAAGAAGGGGGAGGCAAAAGATGAGATGGCTAGATGGCATTGTAGACACAATGGGCACAGAGCTGGGAGTGCTGAAGGGGATGGTGGAGGACAGAGGCGCCTGGAGAACAATGGTCCATAGGGTCGCAAAGGGTCGGAACCGACTGTGTGACTGAACAACAACAAATGAGGTAAAAGAAATGCCACCATGCCTGCGGATCTTGATATAATAAACAGTATCTAGTTGTCTAAACTGATCTCGCCTGCTTCAGACCCACAAAATCCCAACTTTCCTTCAGAAACAATACAGTTTATAAAAACAAAAGCAGCTGCATGCTATGTATTCAGTGTAGCATAAATTTAAAAACCTATGCTGTAGGATATTCAGCATTAACATAAACATACAGTAATTTATTGTGCCTCCCATAGTCTTTAAGCCAACATATATGGTAGGCTTAAAAAGTAACATTTTAAAGTTCCACAATCTCCACTCCATTTTGCATTTTCACATCTGTGAGCTGTAAAATAACAGAGAGTGCATGCTAGCTTGATTTTTGCATTTTAAAAGTGTAAAGGATACCACAGAGGGCCCTGCATTCTCATCACAAGCCTTGCCCCTGTCTATATAGAGTTCTTTCCTTGCCTCTGTATATTTGGTGAGTTTTGTCTATATCGGCAGGTCTCAGGTTGATGTTTCTCACAGCACTCTTAATTCCTGCTTGTGCTTCATCCAGCCCTGTATTACTCATGATGTTTGTGCAGTGTGACATACACCCTTGCATACTCCTTTGCCTGTTCTAAACCTGTCAGTGCTACATGCCAACAGGCCGGCCCCATGTACACCTGTACTTTAAAAAAAATTGGGACTATAGTTCTTAAAATTACCCACATCCACCAAAGTTTCTAACCAAATACCCTCTTTCCAAAGCTCTGACAGCTTGCTGTTTATTACTTGTTTATTAATTGGAAGAAAGAGTATTCCAGGACCATGGAGATTTTTGAATGCTGAGAAGTGCATGGTTTGGAGAAGGCTGGAGATGGGAGTGTGCAAACCAATGTCTTCTGTTTTGTTCAGGCTAGACAAATCTTCAACTAAAAATCAGCATTCTTTTCTCCTCCCTCCCCCCCCCAAAAAAAAACACACACACAAAATTACAAACATCACTTCAAAGACAAGCCCTCTGTTACAAAATGATCAGTTCTGCTCTGAAAGGGGTTGCTTATTTAGCTCAAAAGCGATGCTTTGTACATATTTACATAGAAATCTAGTCACAACCTACAATGCTTGATTATATGTCATATCCTTGTAACATTAGACCAGTTTTAAAATGTTTCTCTACCATATTCCTCCCTACACCTATATCTGTAGACAGTGCAGGGAAAGAGATCATTCAGGGTTGTGCAGTCTACTTTGCTGAAGTTAGTGCATCCAGCCTTCATTTTTGAACTGGGATCTCTTACCTAGAGCTATCTATCCCACAACCTCTTGCGCGTTCTGTATTTCAGAGGTAAAGAGCAATTTTGCCCTTTCAAGACTAGAGTAGGTGACCCTACAGCTTTGCAATTGGAGGTGGAAAAATGTTGATCCTATATCTTTAAAAACCCCTTTTTGCAAAACTCAGCCTGTACCCTAATTGGTTTCCCCCAGTAACCAATTGCATAAGCCTGAACCTTTTGCAGATTATAATACTGGAAGCTGTAAACTTTCATCCTTATGTCCTTCAAGTTGTAAAAGCCTCCTATTTGTCTGTTTTGTCTGTCAGTTAACTTCCAAGCAAAAGAAGATGCTGTACTAACTTGGGGTGGGGGGAGTAACATGATGCGGTGATATACCTTAGTAATAACAGAGACTCTAAAGCAGTAGGGGCATTTCTTATCACAGGGACTGTGTTACTGCTGTCTGTTCTTTGTGTGTGTGTGTCCCCACATTCACACAATGTGTTGTCTGTTTGCAGACCCCCCAAAAGCATCTCTAGAATCCTGATGCCATGTGGGTCATATAATTCTTAGTATTCAAAAAGTATTCCATTCATGTAAAAGGCCATACTCTTGGTCTAACTCCTTCACAAATTGACCCCAACACCCCTAGAAGTCCCCCCTATACTTACCAGCAGCAGAAGCAGCAGAAGCAGAGGCTAACACCAGAATTCAATAGCCCCAGAAGGTTTCAGCACCAGCCGTGTACAACAACTTCTACCATCAGAGGTTCCAGAGAATGAAGAGAGATGGTGGAAGCTGTGGTTGCAATGGGTGGCTGCTGTTCAATTTATAGAGCGGAGACCCCTACCCACTTTGATTGCTACCACCCCCCTGAGTCCTAGAAATAGCCCCTTATCATCGGTGCCTCCTGTGGAAAACTCTATTTTTGCTTTGAGGGCAGAAGGTTATCTTAAAAAATATATTTAGTCAAATGCCATAATTGTGCCCTTGAAACATCCCAGTATATTCCTATCTTTTAAGAGTTTAAGAACATCCAGATAGATACCCCTTATCGCTGGTACGCTTGTGGAAGACTATTTTTGCTTTGAGGGCCGGTGGGTAAGGGGCCTGAAGACCTTTCCATGACAAACTTTTTCCATGCCCAACATTCCCATCAAATTCCTCAAGACGTAAGCTTTTCCATGCAGAAGATCATTGGCATTTTGAGTTTGTACTCTATTTATTATCAAAATCAACCAATTAGTTAAATATACTGCAATACAATTTAAAATATGTTGGAGAGGCTTACTAATATCCAGACATTAAAAAGGTTCCATCTTTCTCTGACACTTTGCACTATCCTGACTTATTTTGCTCGGGGAAGGGGTGTGTGGGTGTACATTCCGCAATTAACCCGAGCATCATATTCTTTCATTCTAATATATCTCTGTCTTTGAGGACCTGCTTTTGGGAGCAATAAATGTACTAGATAATGTAGATAGTCATCAAAGGCTATGGCTTTGAGGTTAGAAAGTAAGGATATTAAACTAACTTTAGGGGGGAGGGCTCTTGTGCCTGTTAGGACATTGCTAGAAAGGCTTGATGTGGAAAGGGCCGGGGTGTGTGTGTGTGAGGTGGGATGAAGGGGGGGGGGGGTGATGGACAACCAGCTGGGCCACTCCAAAATTGCTTACAGTCCCCAACTTTTTGTGAGTCTCTTCACAATCACACAATATGTTATTGTATGACTAGAGCCCCACAAGCACATCTAAAATCTTCCTACTGGACATGTCATATAATTCTTAATATTCAAAAGTAAACTCCCCACAGAAGTAAACTTCCTATTAGTGTAGGAAGACTAAAAAGCCATTAGTCTAACTCCCTGCTTCTATTTTTTGCTTTGAGGCCAAGTCTCACTCTGCCTTTAGGACAAGTGGCATTTTGTATCTGTCTTTCTGATTGAAACCATGACACTAGAAGGCTACCTATATTAAACTACCTTTAGTCAACCAGAGATATGGAATGGAAAAACTCTTGTGGAATCCTCTATTTTTGCTTTAAGGTCAAGGCATTCTGTCCCTGAGGTCAAGTGGCATTCTCTTGAGATAAGCTATTGTGGGAAGTACCGTGATTTAAGTGGTCAGCTCAAATTAGATGTGAGAGAAACTTTTTCATTTTAACTTAATCAATTTTTAATAGGAGACAATTGGAAATTCTGTAGACTATTCTCAAACTTGCACAGCTTTGCACTACTTATCCAACAACAGCAACAACAACAACAAAGAGATAAAATATTTTGTTTCTAAATTTCTGCCTTGGCAACTGTTCTTTCTAACTTCTTGATCTAACTTCTTGATCTTTTCCCCTCCTTTACCAACACTAAATGGGCCTGACGGACAATATACAGTTTAGCCTCCAATACTTTGTATGCTTTTTAGACTTCAAGTTCTCCAGTCCTTTGCATACTTCAGGTAGAGCTTGAACTTCAATGCATTACATGTGTTGTATAATGCTGTGAAGTGCCTCAAACAAAGGGAGGGTAGAATGGAGCCCCCCCCCCCTCTACAGCTGTGCAATTTCAGGTGGTAAAATGTTGATCCTATATCTTTAAACCTCTCTGTTTGTAAAACAAAATCAGCTTGTATAGTTGTATCTACCTGTAACCATCTGAAAACATAAGCATGGGCCAGTTGTCCCCTCTAATGCTGGAAGCTGTGACCTATCATCCTTATGTCCTTCAAGTTGTAGAAACTTCCTATTTGTCTGATCAAGCTAATAATATCAGGCTAGTTTGATCAAGAACAAGTAATAGGGGAGACATTCAGCACAGCCACTGGGGACAAGTGCCCTATACTATGGGCAGTATGCTGTGGGCTCTTGCTAGATCCCCTACCCCAACAACCAACACACACACACACACACACACACACACACACATATGTGGGCAGTACACTGTGGGCGGCTCATGGCCTATGCTCATTGGCTGGAGAAAGAACAGAGAAGTCCTAACTAATCAGCATTCGCCACGTGGTGGTGGGCAGGCCTAACCAATCAGCGTTGGCCACGTAGTTGTGGGCGGGGCCTTATAAAGCCCTTTAAGAGAGCTTCTCACAGATGAGAGCATCAGTCAGCCGCAGAACTCCAAGCACAAGGGCAGATGCTCACACACGGAGCCCTATGCCTAATTCTTTTTATTGTATTTCTCTTTCAGATTAATAAATAAAATATATAAAACCCTTAACTGCTGCTATGTGCCCTGCAAACAAACAGATTTTGGGGTGCATCCCTAAATTGGGGTCCCCAGACTGCACCCCAAAACAGGGGCAAAATAGTCTAAGGACTGAACCCCAAAAAGAGGGGGAGGGGGAGGGAGAAGGGGAGGGGGGAAGGAGGGGAGGGGGGGAGGAGCATAAAAGACTGAACCTAAAGGGGAGGAGCACCTGTCAAGTTTGAACCAAGGTACTCCCTATATTCTTCTAACCTAGCAGTTCAAAAGTAAGAAATTGGAAGTAGATAAACAGAGACCACTACGGTAGGAAGGTAATAGCGTTCCGTGTCTAGTCATGCCTGCCACATGACCACGGAAATGTCTGCAGAAGCAGACAGCACTGACTCTTCGGCTTTGAAACAGAGATGAGCACTGAACCCTAGAGGCGGATACGACTGGCTTTCGAGCAAGGGAAACATTTACCTTTAAGACCTCTGACTGACACCTTGGATGGTCAGAGCGAGCTATGCAAGAACAAGGTATTATTGATTTTTGTATATTCTTCCTTTGACACAGAACATCCATGATGGATCACATTCTAAGTTATGTGGGCCGGATCTGGCCCATGGTGCTATTTCATGTGGCCCCCCACCCCTTCAAGGGCATTCGAGAAACAAAATGGCCACCCATTTGAAGCTGTTGGGGCAAAATGGCCACCATCACCCCTTCGTGCAGGCAGGGCAAAATGGCCATCCAGTCCTCAAAGCTAACTGAGAGAGTGTGACCTGGCCCCCGGCTTGAAAAGGTTGGGAATCGCTGCTCTAAGGCCTGATGCTTCTCTGACCTGCAATCTGGGATAGCCACATTAGTCGGGGATTCTGGGAATTGTAGTCCCAATAAAGTAACCTTACCCAAACTCTTCTCTGACCTACATGCTACATTTTCTTTTTATATGTACCAGTGTTAAGACTTTGGAAGTAATATGCTAGAACTAATGATAGCATGTGTATGACATTTTTTTTGAAGTGACAGCAGCCTAAAATCATCCTACCTTTTATTATTATTATTATTATTATTATTATTATTATTATTATTATTATTATTATTATTATTATTATTATTATTAGTAGTAGTAGTAGTAGTAGTAGTAGTAGTAGTAGTAGTAGTAGTAGTAGTAGTAGTAGTAGTAGTAGTGTGCTTTGATTTTTCATGTGGAGAGTAATGCTTAGTCACTATTTCAAATTCAAAGACTTTTATGGTTGTTTGAGGGGACTCTTGGCAATGTATGTATTCTAAATTTTTTTTAAACAAATGCAAAAATAAGTGCCAAACAATGGATAGAATTCTGTTCATTACATCCACTGGTATAACTCCAGTTCTGTAAAATTCAGTGTCAAGCTGCAGCAAGTTGGAAAATCAGTATATCTGCTGCTATAGAGCAGTTGTAAGGCTCGGTGTACCATAAGAAACACTTGTGTTGATTCCTTAACTTGTGGCAATTTGCTGCTCAAGTTCAACAACTAGAAGGTTGGAGTTCGATTCCTGAGTACTGTAGGACGGAGTGAGCTCCCGTCTCTGACTCTGCTCCCGCCAACCTAGCAGTTCAAAAGCAAGAAATTCTAAGTAGATAAATAGGGATCACTTCAGTGGGAAGGTGAACAGCATTCCATGCACTCTGGTGTCGAGGCATGCCTGCCACATGTCCATGGAAATGTCTGCAGATGCAGACAGTGCTGGCTCTTTGCTATAAACAGTGATGAGCACTGAACCCTAGAGTCGGATAGGATTGGTTTTCCAGCAAGGGTGACCTAAATATCTAAAAAGCTCTCATCTAGCACTGAATGCTAACTAATCTTCATGCCAGTTTTTACCCCCCCCCCCCCAATTAACATAAGGCTCCTTCAACACGCAGATCTCAGAGGGGAAACCCCAACCAAAGGTGGATCTGGGTCCCCCAAAGAAGCTCCCTGAATCAATATCCAAAACACAATCACATATTACCCAGTGATATTTTGAACATGTAGTGAAGTCACCCTCAACTACCTCCTGTTTTGTCAGGTTAATGATACTCTACCCATTCAAAAAGGACCTCTTCATCACCACTGCTATCCCACTCCCAGGGTTTTTTCTCCCAGCTATTAACTCACGGCAGTCTTCTGGCTCATCCGAGCGATCCCCACAGTCGTCTTCGGTGTCGCATTTCCACCAAAAAGGGATGCACTTGTCATTCTTGCAAACAAACTGTGGTTGGGAAGAAAAGCCAGAAAGGTGTTGCAGGCTGTAAGCCTTGGGGCGGGGTGGTAGTGGTTAGTTACTTTTACCTTCATTCTCCCTCTCCCCCCCTTTTTTTTTTGCCTGTTAGAACAAAACCTAGCCTGTCTCATCTGCCAGAGAGGAAATCTGGGATGGCCCCAATGGCTCAAGTGGCTAAGACACTGTCTAGGAGGCGCAAGGTCAGCAGTTCGATTCCTGAGTACTGCAGGATGGAAGGAGCTCCCATCTTTGACCCAGCTCCTGCCAACCTAGCAGTTCGAAAGCAAGACATTGCAAGTAGATAAATAGGGACCACGTCGGTGGGAAGGTAACAGCGTTCCATGCGCTCCAGTGTCTAGTCATGCCTGCCACGTGACCACAGAAATGTCTGCAGAAGCAGACAACGCTGGCTCTTCGGCTTTGAAACAAGAGATGAGCACTGCACCCTAGAGTTAGATACGCTGGCTTTCGAGCAATGGAAACCTTTACCCAATGAAGAGCAGCAAAGCTCCCCACAAGGAGGAGAAACAGTGGGCACTCTTGGTTTCTTATCACCCTTTTGCATTTCCCCCCCAGCTACTCAGAATTCCCCAAAGTCTACCTCTGTGGCTGCTTTAGTCTGCAAAGAAGGGAAATATCCCTAAGTAAGGGAAACTAGGCATGCCCCACCCACACTCCTTTTCATTCATGTAAGGGCTTGGGCAGGTATGCTGCGCTGCTTTGTTTAATCCAGGCAAGTTGTTATGTATGTACAATGTTGCTTTAAGAAATGTATGAATGTAACCTGACCACAATTACAATGTAGCTCTGCTGTTAAGGAACGCGAGTAAGCTGCCTATAGAGGGCAGCTGCGAGCGTTCAGCTCACATGGTTCACATTCCCCAAATCACCGGCAGCCGCAGGAACCTTTCCCGCGCGAGGATCACCTGGAGAATGACTCAGAATGACGTCACGCCGGTAGCAGCCAATAAGCTACCGTGCAACGAGATTCAAATGTATGTACTGCTGTATATAATGAGCTGTACCTCCGCCATTACCACATGTTCATCCTGATCATCAACCAATCAACCTGTGTTAGTCCTCACTGCGACTCCTTCTTGGTCTTCCGTGCAAGACACTAAATTGGCGACGAGGATGGGATCAATGGCGAATCCCAAGGTCAAGCCTTACCACTTCGATATCAGTGACCCAGAGCAATGGGAGCTGTACGAGTGCCAGTTTCAGCACGTGATGGAAGCCACGGGCGTCGACGACGATGCGAAGATGCGCTCCCATTTCCTGGCCCAGGTGGGGCCGGCCACGCTGCGTATCCTGATGAACCTGGTGGCCCCCCGGAAGGTGGACGTGATGCCCCTCGACCGCATCCTGGAGTTGCTGCGTGAGCACTTCCAGCCCCCCGTGTCGATCTTCCCGGCCAGGGTCGCGTTCCACAGGCAGGACCAGCACCCGGGAGAGTCCGTGTCCGCCTACGCGGCGGCCCTCAGGCTGGCAGCGGTGCACTGCCAGTGGGAAGACCTGGACACGGCACTCCAAGACTGCATGCTGTGTGGCCTGAGGGACGAGGAGGTCCAGAGAAAATTGATGACCCGCGACTATCGCCTCACTTTCAATGAGGTACTGCGGGAGGCCCAGGCAGCCGAGGCGGCCAGGAGCGGGGTCAGGGTGTTCAAGTCCCAAGGGGCCACATCCGAAAGGGCCAAGTCACCAGTACAGGCAGCCCGACGGACATCGGCGAAGTCGGCCTGGCGGGCCCCCAAGTCGGCCGCCGGCACACCAGCGACGTCTGAGGAATCGTCCACGACGGCAGACTCCTGCTCCAGCGAGGACGACGACGTCCAGAGGATAAAGAAACGCGGGGAGAAGCGACAGGCCCGCGAGCGGCAAGGCCGCCGCTGCGACGGTTGTGGGGCGTCCCACGACCGCACGAGGTGCCCGTTCCGAAAGGCCGAGTGCCACAACTGCAGCCGAAAAGGGCATATCACCAGAGTATGCAGGCGCGGGCGAGCTGGGGACAAGGGCGTCTCGGGCCAACCCCAGGCACACCAACGGAAGGCGGCCGGCACCAGGAAGGTCTCAGCCAACTACAGCGAGGAAGGCGTGAACCGCGTGGGCCTGGAGCACCGGCGTTTTTTCGTAGAGGTACAGTTACAGGGGCTCCCAGGGAGGATGGAGATAGACTCGGGGTCGTCCTATTCCATCCTGTCCCAAAAAGAGTTTATGCGCATTCCCCCAGATGCGCGGCCCAAGCTGCGGGCCATGAAGTCACACTTACGGGACGTGCAGGGAAATGGGATCCCAGTGTTGGGGGTGGGGAACTTCAAGGTGAAGTTCAAGAGTTACTCCGAGAAACTGCCCCTAGTGGTCCTAAAGGGGGGGAGATGCTGCCTTTTGGGAACGCAGTGGTTTGCTCCCCTGGGGATCGAACTGTCCGGCATTAATGCCATCGAGACTGACCCAATGCGGGACGTGTGCAATGCACACACAGACGTTTTCAAGAAGGGGCTCGGGACTTACAAGGGGCCCTCAGTTTCCTTTGACTTGGACCCAGAAATCCGACCCATACGCCTCAAGCCAAGAAGAGTGCCTTTCGCCCTCAAGGACAAGATCGAGGCGGAACTGGACAAATTGGTGGGGCAGGGGATTTTGGTTCCAGTTGATTCGGCGGAGTGGGAAACGCCGATTGTTACGGCCCTTAAATCAAACGGGGAGGTCAGGATTTGTGCGGACTATAAATGTACGATCAATAAGGCCATTCGGCCAAATGCATATCCGGTACCAGTGGTCAGCCATTTACTGTCCACGCTACATGGGGGGAGGTGTTTTGCCAAGCTAGATCTGGCGCAGGCATATCAGCAGCTCTCCGTAACCCCGGCTGCTGCCGCTGCGCAAACGATCGTAATGCACAAGGGGGCATTTAAGGTAACGCGCCTTCAGTTCGGCGTGAATTTGGCCCCCGGAATTTTCCAGTCCCTCATGGAACGCCTTTTAAAGGGGCTTCCAGGCGTCCTCCCATATTTCGACGATGTGTTGATAACAGCGGGGGGCGAGTCAGAACTAGCGCAAAGGCTAGACAGGGTCCTTTCAGTATTCGAGAAAGCGGGCCTCCGACTGAGATGGGACAAATGTGTATTCTTTGCGAGGGAGGTTGAGTTCCTCGGGTTGAAGATAACCCCGGAAGGCATCAAGCCCTCCGAGTCCAAGGTTGCGGCGGTGCAAAATGCCCTCGCCCCACCGCGAAACGGGAGCTGCAGTCATTTCTAGGGCTCTTAAATTTTTACCACTCCTTCCTGCCGAGGAAGGCATCCGTTGCGGAGCCACTGCACGCGCTATTAAAGAAAGAGGCGGTTTGGCGGTGGGGAGATAGGCAAGAGAAAGCTTTCAGGGAGCTAAAGGCGCTTTTATCCTCGGATGCTGTCCTGACCCACTTTGACCCGAGGAAACCAGTGGTTTTAGTCTGTGATGCGTCCCCAGTGGGGGTGGGGGCGGTCCTATGCCACGTGTTGGAGAGCGGGCGGGAAGCCCCGGTAGCGTACTACTCAAGGTCCCTCTCGAAGGCCGAGCACAATTACGCGCAAACAGATAGGGAGGCCCTGGCCATAATCGCGGGAACGAAGAAGTTCCACGATTTTCTATACGGCCGCGAGTTTACGGTGGTGACGGATCACAAGCCACTTCTGGGGATCTTCACCACCGGCAAACCCACCCCGCAAATTCTTTCCCCCAGGATGCTGCGTTGGGCCATTTTCTTCAACGCCTACCAATACGAGTTAGTCTATCGCCCAGGGAAGGAGATCTCCCATGCAGACGCACTGTCCCGATCCCCCCTCCCGAGTTTAGGGGACCCGGCATGTGAGGTGGAGCAGGACCACCAAGTCCTACTGATTGAGTCCCTCGACTCACCACCCATTGTCCCGGCCGACCTCGCCAAGGCCACGGCGGCCGACAAGATGCTGGCCCAAGTTAGTTCCTGGGTTAGGAAAGGGTGGCCCACCACTTCCCCCGAGGAGCTTTTCAAGCCATTTTTCAGGCGTAGAGTAGAGCTTTCCCTGGAAAGGGGCTGCCTACTCTGGGGCTAACGGGTAGTCATCCCAGAGAAGCTAAGGGCCAAGGTACTGAAGCTACTGTATACCAGTCACCCGGGGATAGTGCGCTCCAAGGCTCTGGTCAGGAGCTTCTTTTGGTGGCCCCAGATAGATGCGGATATAGAACGCTTAGTGGGCACGTGTGAGAGCTGCCAGAGCTCTCGGCCCGAGGAGTCCCGGTTACCCCATAGGGAATGGGACACGGCCCGCGGGCCATGGTCCCGGATTCATGTCGACTTCGCTGGCCCCTTCCGCGGGTCCATGTTTCTGCTGATAGTCGACTCCTATTCAAAGTGGTTAGAAGTAATCCCCATGAACAGCACCTCCTCTGCGGCAACCATTAAACAGTTGCGCAAGGTCTTTGCCTGTTACAGCCTGCCAGACGTCCTCGTTAGCGATAACGCTAGAACCTTCACGTCTGCGGAGTTCAAGACGTTTATTGAAAGAAACGCCATCAGGCACATTACCGCTGCCCCTTTTCACCCCGCCACAAACGGTCAGGTAGAGTGCCAAGTGCGCACTACGAAAGACGCACTGTGGCGCATGGGCCCCGGCGAGTTGAACCTTCATCTGTGCCAGTTCCTCATCTGCTACAGGACAACCCCCCTAGCTTCAGGATTTTCGCCAGCCGAACTCCTCATGAGGAGGCGTCCGGTAACACTTTTTGACCGGATGGATCCGTCCAGGGTGGAGGACGAAGGGAGAAATATAAATATAGGGGTAGATAGCTCCAAAGGTTTTTTGGTAGGGGACCCGGTTCACTGCAGAAACTATGCGGCCTCGGGGCCAGCATGGGTACCCGGGACGATCATTGAGCAGATGGGGCCAGTATCCTACAGGGTCGAGACTAGCTCGGGTCTACTCTGGAGAAGGCATGCCGACCAACTCAGAAGGCGAGTCACCAGTGAAGGGGAATCAGCGTTAGGGTCCTCCCCCACCCGCGTTACCCAAGGGGGAGACACGGCGGCATCCGCGGGTACAAATGCATACCCTGGATTCTCAGCCACAGAGGAGGATACTTTGAGAGAGAGGGATGAGTTTGATTGTGATTATGATTTGCAGTACCAGGGGGGTGTAGCGGAGTGGTCCCCCACCCGTCCTAGCGAAAAGAGGGGTTTCAGTTCAGCCCCTGGTACCTCCAGTCCCCCCAGCCCTTTTGTTTTAGAATATACCATAGCTCCAGCCCCCCGGAGGCAGACACCCCCGAGACAGGCAGCAGGGGAGAATTCGCCCGCCTCAGCCTCTAGAACGCCCGGAGAGGCAACAGGGGGTGGTGGGACCACGAGGGCCTCCTCGTCAGTCCCGAGGTTCGTACTGGGGGGGGGGACCCCAAGCTCCTCAAGCGCCGGGCAGGGGTTCACGTCCCAACTGTTCATTCCATTCCCGTCCCCCAATGCAAGGTTGTCGCAGAGTCCCCACCGAGCCACTAATGAGTCCCCCCTTTCCGTTGCAGGACAGGACTCTGCGGAACCAGGAGCCCCCGGCTCCCCTGTGTTAAGTCAAGCGGCCGCGCGCCCCAGACGCACATGCGGCAAGCCACAATGGTTGAGGGACTTCATCCCATCCTAGGGGGGAGGGGTGTTATGTATGTACAATGTTGCTTTAAGAAATGTATGAATGTAACCTGACCACAATTACAATGTAGCTCTGCTGTTAAGGAACGCGAGTAAGCTGCCTATAGAGGGCAGCTGCGAGCGTTCAGCTCACATGGTTCACATTCCCCAAATCACCGGCAGCCGCGGGAACCTTTCCCGCACGAGGATCACCTGGAGAAGATGGGCGTGACTCAGAATGACGTCACGCAGGTAGCAGCCAATAAGCTACCGTGCAACGAGATTCAAATGTATGTACTGCCGTATATAATGAGTTGTACCTCCGCCATTACCACATGTTCATCCTGATCATCAACCAATAAACCTGTGTTAGTCCTCACTGCGACTCCTTCTTGGTCTTCCGTGCAAGACACTAAACAAGTGCAAGTTGTTTTTTTTTTTAAAGATTTCTTTTTAAATGCTTTTAATGAACCTCTTCAATGTTTTGATTTGGATTTGTTTCATTCATTGGGTTGCCAGCTGCCTTGGGATTTTAAATCCAAAATTAAAACAGTATGAATTTAAAAATAAAACAAAATTCTCTGGATCGAATGAATTTACAGCCCTCTGTACGGGTTAACTTTGAGAGTGAGTCCTTCCTACACTGACTCTGGTCTCCAAATGGTGGTGTTGGTGGGGGAAATTGTGCCCCTCTCCCTAAAACAATGATGAATTAGTGCTCCCATGAAGCCTTACCAATGAGTAGGCTGGATGGGATCTGAAGTAAAGCAACTCCTGACAGTCCAGAGGTTCTACAGCAGAGGTTCCCAACCTTTTCAAGCCGGGGGCTGGGTCACACACTCTCAGTCAGCTTTGAGGGCCGGACGGCTATTTTGCCCTGCCTACATGATGGGCGTGGCCATTTTGTACCAACAGCTTCAAAAGGGGTAGCCATTTTTTTCTCAAATGCCCTTAGAGGGGCGGGGGCGCATGAAATGGTGTGAGGGTCCAGATCTGGCCCATGGGCCTTAGGTTGGGAACCCCTGTTATACAGCCTTGTGCCAAGGACACTGAGAGTCTCAAGAAGTCACTTGAGGCCCTATATGGCATCTCTCTGATGGGCCCAACGTGCTGTCTCACTCTCTTCCCACCCTTCCCTACTTACTTGACTGGCTGTGCAGTTGGAGATGCATGTCTTGCCATCGGCACCCAGATAGAAGTTGGTAGGGCAGGCGCACTTGAAGTTTCCTCCTGGGGAGAGCAGGCACAAGTTGCTGCAACCCCCATTGTTGGTTTTGCAGGGGTGGTTGGGCACTGAGTAAAGAAAAGGGAGATGGAGGCAAGTTAGGACAGTCATGGCCAGTTGCGGCTACCCGTGTTGCTTGAAGACTGTGCTGATCCTCAGGGCACATTCATAGCAGAACCCTGTCCCGTCATAAATGTGTGGGGAAACCTTTTCCTCCACACTGAAATAAATAACCCTGATCTAAAATACCAGTGATCCAGAATAGTAATGTAAATGGAACAGAGAGTCTTTTCCATCTTGGCTACCACATCCTGAAGCTACTGGAGATTCCTAGGACAGTGGTGGCGAACATATGGCACGCGTGCCAGAGGTGGCACTCAGAGCCCTCTCTGTAGGCACACCTGCAGTCACCCCAACATAGAGTTCGCCCCACCCCTTTGCCCAGCAGCCCAATGGGAGTGCTTCCTCCCTCCCCCAGCATAGAGTTCACCCGTCCCTATGCACAGCAGCCAAATGGAAGCACTTCCTCCCTCCCCCCAGCACAGAGTTCATCCCGCCCGTCTTCTCAGCAGCCCAATGGAAGCATTTCTTTCCTCCCCTGTTTTTATGTTGCCACTTTGCGATAAATAAGTGGGTTTTGGGTTGCAGTGTGGGCCCTCGGTCTCTAAAAGGTTTGCCATCACTGTCCTAGGAGAACCCCTTGCACTTTTATACCTAAGTGGGCCTCTGCCATCAGGCGTCCACCTTCATAAGCAAGACATCTGCTGTTGAAGCACATGGAAAGCATGTGCATGTCATAGACCAGTGATGGTAAACCTCGGCACTCCAGCTGTTCTTGAACTTCATTCCCAGAAGTCCTGATCAGCAGGAGTGCTGACTTTGGCTTCTGGGAATTGAAATCCCAGAACAGCTGGAGTGCCAAGGTTCACCATCGTCATAGGTGGAGAGGTCCTGCTCTCTCAGAATATGCATGTGTATGGTAAAGAAAGAGGTCTCTACCTCACTATGCCTCTCATCCTACATGCACATGCACTACCTCCCTTTCAGCTAACCCTGTAATCAAAGCAGAAGCAGGGCCACCTTCCTGCAGCCTCCAACTGCTTAACCACCAACAGCAAAAGTTCAAGGTGCTATTATGGCATTTCAATCCTTCTCCCTTGACCTCACATCCCAATTCTCAAGAAACTGGGTGCCCATCAGTTACTGGGAGTCTGGCTAGGTACTACTTCAGCTTTCCTTTGCTACAGCCAATGAACTGAGTACTAGGTCTGTATCACACATTAGTCACTTGGGGATACTTTGAGACAGGATTAATGGAAGGTTGCAAAGACCCTGGAAGGCTCTGCTGGCAAATAAGACGCAGAAAGGATATTTTATTTCACTTCTTCTTTGCTGTCGGGGCTCAAGACATAAGCCCACAAAAACACCCGATGCATATATCTTAAAGGTAAAGGTCGCCCTTGTTCAAAAGCCAGCCGTGTCCAACTCTAGTGTCCAGTGCTCATCTCTGTTTATAGCCAGAGAGCCAGCACTGTCTGTGCCTGGCAGGTGCGGGACATAGCACGAGTGGTGGCGGACCACATGGAATGGTGCTATGGGCTAGGGCCGGCCCATGAGCCGTAGGTTGGCCACCCCTGTTTTGGAAGAAGAGTTTTGAAGAGCAGGAAGTCAGAGTAGGTGACTAAGCCTGGTCCATTAAAAAAAATCTTCCAGGTCAGACTTGCTCTTTGGGTATGTGTAACATTAGAGCTCTGTCTGTTTCTCTCGCTATCTTCTCTTCTTAGGCCATTTTCCCACCCTAGCTTTGCAGACGGTTCTTTTCTTGTGCCCTGCCACCATACAGCGATGAAGCCAGGTCCCTCTACAAAGACACCCAACCTCCCTTCAGCATCTCAGGGGCAAAGCACTTACCATCTGGCTGCCTGTAGGGGTGGAAGATGTGGATGTCCATGGGACGGTGTAATGTGCTGATTAGGACGGATTTATTGGCGCCTGTGCTCTTGTGCGCCCGGTTGATGGATTTGGTCTCCCAGTCAGTCCAATAGATGTAATCCTCAAAGAGGGTCAAGGCAAAGATGTGGGGAATGTCCTGACTCAAAACTAGTGGGGGGAAAGGAAAGAGATTATCATGGGATGGCAGGGACTGGAAATCCACTGGAAATCCAAACAGTGGAAACAGGAAGAGCAGCTGGTTCCAGCCTAGGGCCATGGTATTCTGTTATCTGCCTTTCTAAGGTTAACCCTGGTAAATGCACAGGCTTGTCATAAATTTGTTGTGGGCAGAAATGAACTGAAAAATCTTTTTCCATTTTGTTATCCAAGCAAAGAAATTAGGGACTTTAGTGGCTCAGTAGTGAAGAACCCCTGCTCTAGCTCAACACACTCTGCTCAGTATATCTACCTATGATTTTGAATTTCATGGTTCCTACTGTGCTCTCACCTATGTGCCGGTTGGAGCCATCCAAACTGGCAAATTCAATGTAGTCCTCACGGGCATCAGCCCAGTAGATGCGGCTATTGACATAGTCCAGGGTGAGGCCATTTGGCCAGGTGATCTTGGTGTCCACGATGACACTCCGGTTGGTGCCATCCATACCTATTTTGCCAATGAGGGAATGGTCACCCCAATCTGTCCAATACAAGTATCTGTGAGAAGGTATGCAGAAAGAGAGAGAGAAATAAAATCCATAAAGTTAGAACTGCAGCAGTAGTCTCCTCCCAAGCTTTAGGACTGTGATGGTGAACCTTGGCACTTCAGATGTTCTTGGACTTCAATTCCGAGAAGCCCAAGCCCTCGCGAATCAACATGAATGGGTTTACTGTGATTCATCCAGCCCACGCCCCCCTTGTCACTCCCGTATGGGCACGTTTTACTTCCACTTCCGGGAGCATTGAGGGCGGCGTGGGCTGGATGAATCACAGTAAACCCATTTGTGTGGATTCGTGGGGGCTTGGGCTTCTGGGAATTAAAGTCCAAGAACATCTGGAGTGCAAAGGTTCGCCATCACGGTTTTAGGAAATCCAAAACCACAACATTAGAAAAGAGGACAATACAAATAAAATATGAATGATAAAGCTAGCAACAGAGTTATGATATTCTGGCTTGTTAAGAACCTCAGGTAAAGTCAGGTGGGGATGGAAGTAGCAGTGAATGGGCAGAACTGCTTTGCTTGATGAGGCAGCATAAAGTAGGGATGGGTAACCTATGTACCAATGACCTTTTCTGGCTCACAAAGTCTCCTCCTTCAGGCACACTGCACTTCTGATGCAGGCCTCACCTTATATGATATGATAACCTGTAAAGAAAGCTAGGTAGCAAAGAAAACAGCAGCCACACTGACAGGTCATCTCCCAAAGTACCTGGGATAGACTGAAGCAGCAATTCTTGAAGGCTTCTGTCATGCCTTGTCTATCTCACCAAGAAAGACAAGAGAAGCAAGAGGCCTTTAGGGAGCTACTGCCTCAAGGTGTCTGGAGGGTCTTGAGGTGGCACTTTCCAAAGAACGTGTCCTCTCTTCTTCTCAAATGGCTTGGACAATTTGGTGTAATCTAAAAAGTTGAGGGATACCCAGTGTGACGTCATGGATAGAATGATGGACTAGGACTCTGGAGACCAGAGTTCAAATTCCCACAGGGCCATGAAAACTCCGTGGGAGATGGATGGAACTGGTAAAACCACTTAACTATCTGTCACCTTGAAAGCCCTCTTAGGGTCGCTAAAGGTTAGTTCCAACTCAACAGCACAGCACTAACCAAAACCACTGATGGGTTTGTTGCAAAAAAAGGGTCCCTGTCTGGCATGCTCTAGAAATCCATAATTCAAGCAGTTTCCATTTCTCTTCTAACAGATGGGAATATAATCGTAATTCCAAAATCCCATCCTCTTCTTCCAGAACACAAGTTCCCCTCCCCAGCCATATCGCTCATGGTATTCCAGTTTCCTAACCCCATCACCCTCTGCTAATTCTGACAACTTTAATGGCTGAAGTAAACGGGAACAAGAATTTGTAGAAAGAACTTTAAAAAAAAGAGAGAACATAATTAATTCCTTGGGAGTGCAGGAGTGAAGAAGGTATATGACTGTTGGAAAAAAAACCTACTCAGATGCACCCTATGTTTGCTAACATCCAGGCACTGCTGAGATACTAGACTTACCCATTCTGTACATCCACTACCAATGCCCGAGGCTCTCGTAGCCCTGTGTTAACCAGCACAGTCCGGTAGGCTCCGTTCAGCTTTGAAACTTCAATGGTGTCCCTTCCCTTGTCGCACCAGTACAGGTTTCCACCCACCCAATCCACTGCCAACCCATCAGGGTTACTCAGCCCAGTGCGGTGCAGAACCTGGAAGTACAAAAAGCCAAACATGGTACAAATCAAACAAGATATTAGGGGAGTATCGAGTCAAAGCAACTCCTTTAAGAGCCATCAAAGCTTTCAATGCCAGAAAAAGTTAGGCTAGGCTTGGACTCAAGCTTGGTGTGGTATGGGACCTTAATCCCAACAAAACTCTGCCTATGCATGGAATGGAGCTTGAAATTATACTTTGAAGATAATTTATTATCCATATAGTTACGGATTCTTCTCTGTCAATATTTTTTCATACCAATGTAGCTATTTTTAAAATGTAATTAGTTAATTTGCTGCTTTAAAAAAATTTGTGTCGGACAATGACAAAGACAGGACACCAGACATGAACATGGATATTCACTGTGTTACCTCTACTCTAAATAACTTATTGTGGGCAATTACATAACATATTACTTCCAGATGCTAGCCTGGAACAGGGTGCTACAAAGGCTGCTTAAGCCTGATCCTGAGCCTACAGGAGAGAACTGAGTCTGCGACTACATTGGCAAGCCAAATCACAACCTAACCCTAACTCTATATGGATGAGGTGATCACACAAAGACTGAGGATAACGTCGGTGCCAGTGTCTACAATGGCTGCTCAATCTGACATGGTTGTATCTGTGCAACAGCTCACAGTCCACTTTCTGTTGAGGTGCAGCAAATCCCGTACTATGCCAATGTAGTTGTAGCCAAAGACAGTCAATGGAAGCACAGTACCAATGTTGTTGGATACACACCTGCACATTACTGCCATTGATATTCATCCGGCGGATCATGCTGCCCTGTGTAGTGACATCTGTCCAATAGATCATTTGCTCCCGGTAGTCAAAATCCAAAGCCACTGCATTATTCAGCCCCTAAGCCCATGAGAAAGAACAAGAAACACTGATTTCTGTGTTGCCTACATAATGGGACAGAGGCTTAGCACTTGAGCTATCATATCATGAAGTCCCAATAAGGAGGCATTAGGCAAGCTGTGCTTTCTCAAATTCAATACTTACATGTGCACCATGGGGAAGAATTGTACTCATTTACACTGAAGAGATACTGAGAGGACTACTGCTAGGTAGCTCATGTGAAGCATATTGAAAAACCTTTGAAATTCAATTCACTGTCCTAAGTAGAATGGATTCACTGATGTGTGTAACTGCTGAGTTTAACAAGATCCATTCATTCAGTGGGTCTACTCTGGCTTGAATAAACAACTGGATTTAGCCTAAGATAATAACATCATCACCAACAAAAACAATGCAAGGGCTGCATGGGGGTGCCTTGAACACTTTTTGGTCCTCCTTCCATCTTTACAATTCTGATGATAATGATTTACTAGTATTATGAGTACAAAAATTACTACAAAATCACAATCAAGAGTTTTCTGAGCTACAAAACTATGCCTTCTTCCCTGTTTGAGACCCCCCCTTTGTTCTAAACAACAGTCTCTCAAAATGTCCATTCCACCTCCCCTCCCACACTGTCCACACTGAACTGTTTCTGGGATTCCACATTTTTGGGAGGGAGGGGGGAGGTACTTCCATAAACGTTGAGGTTTTCACGACTCATGTTACTTGTGGGCTCTTGTGGACCAATGATAGCATTTGGGTTACAGCATTAACACAATTTACTAAGAACACTGGATATGCTGAAGCAGTACAGAAATATTGGAAGAAAGGCACATATGATCTAAAAGACCATGTTTGAATGAAGATGCAAATTAAAAAAGGATCCTGGATTTAAAACTTAAAGAAAAGAAGGGGGCCTATGACCACAAAGGAGGCAAGACAACTGAAACAACCCGACAAGTGACAACGTGGTGTTTCCTAAATTGTGGCTTGAATATTTTAAGGGGGTAGTTAAGAATATGTCCCTGTAACAGAATCTGCTTATACAATGTTCTACACTCCAGCACACCATGCCCATTACCTGTTTCAGCAATGTATAGTTGGAACCATCTAGACTAAGCTTCCTCAGATAATACCGATTAGCAAAAATCAGGAATGGTTCCTCATCTGTGAAATGAAGAAAGTCACCGGTGAATAGGTGCACAGTGAGAGTCTGGTGGAAACCAATGCTAAACACTGAAGGTTCCCAGCATTTCTTTAACGTAGGTAGGTCATGTTTGGTTCCTGGTTTGGTTCCTGGTCTCTCTCTCTCTCTCTCTCTCTCTCTACAAATGGTAGAATTACAGAAGTGAAAAACACTAAGGTAGGCAGGCAGGCAGGCAGAAGTAGGTACACCCAGTACTATCAGTACTGCCGTATAGGGCCTGGAGCTGACAGGAGCCATGTCGCGGCCAGCCATAACTGTGTGTGTGTGTTGGGGGGGGGGGGGCAATAGGATTGCTCAGTATGGGGTCCAGAAATTTCTGATGGCGGCCCTGGGTACACCCATGACACCAATCCTAAAAAACCTCAAAGGAACCTCTGCCAGTCCTAGACGCTTCTGATGTATTATTCAACATCTTCTAGAACAGGGGTTTCCAACCTAAGGCCCATGGGCTGGACCCAGCCCGTGGCACCATTTAATGTGGCCCACGCCACCTCTGCCACACCTGGAAGTGGAAGCAGACACATTTATGTCAGCCATAAAACGCACCAGCACATGCATAAACGTGCCGGCGACTGTTGTAAATGTGGAAGTGGCTGCATTTACAACTGCTGTAAATGCGCCTGCTTCCACTTCTGGGAGGGGGGCGTAGTCCAGCCCGCTCAGTTGTCCGGGGGCACACGGCCAGGCCCACGGCATAAAAAGGTTGGGAACACCTGTACTAGAAACTCCCAGCCATTACTATAGTTCAACACAATTTAAGAAGTCCCAGACTAAGGAAGCTTTCCCAGTAACTTTCTCTTTCACTTTCTAACAAAGGACAGGATCCTTTTGCTTTATGCTGACCATTACAGAATTTGCAGTTATGAGTATCACCTGTGACAGCTTTGCAGCTTGTTGGGTCATCAGGCTTCAGTATGTATCCATCTGTACACAGACACTTGAAGCTACCATGAGTGTTGATGCATATCTGGCTGCAGGGATAGATCGTGGTGCACTCGTCAGTGTCAATGCAAGTCTTCCCATCATCCTTCAGCCGGAAGCCAGGGCGACATCTGCACTGCAGGGGGCAGAAGAAAGTCATTACAGGTTTACACGTGGCATCCTAGGGCCATGATGGTGAACCTTGGCACTCCAGATGTTCCTGGGCATCAATTCCCAGAAGCACAAGCCCCCGTGAATCCACACGAATGGGTTTACTGCGATTCATCTGGCCTGTGCCTCCCTTGTCGCTCTCAGAACCTGAAGTAAAATGTGCCCGTATGGTTAAGACTCTTCCAGGTTAACCCTTCCTCCATACGGGCGCAGTTTACTTCCACTTCCGGGAGCGACGAGGGCAACATGGGCTGGATGAATCACAGTAAACCCTTTTGTGTGAATTCATGGGGGCTTGGGCTTCTGGGAATTAAAATCCAGGAACATCTGAAGTGCCAAGGATTCGTCATAACAGAAAAGGAAAAACTAGGAAACTCAAGCGCTCTCAATCCCAACCCCTGCACTTTCCTCTTAAGGTAGACTAGATTGGTGAAGGAGCAAAGAGGTGAGCAAAATGTAGCTCTGGTAAAGGTCACCCTTGATCGAAAGCCAGTCATATCCGACTCTAAGGTTCAGTGCTCATTTCTGTTTCATAGCCAAATAGCCAGCAATGTCTGCATCTGCAGACATTTCCATGGACATGTGGCAGGCATGCCTAGACACTGGAGTGCATGGAACGCTGTTTACCTTCGCACCAAAGTGGTCCCTATTTATCTACCTGCAGTATCTTGCTTTTGAACTGCTAGGTTGGTAGGAGCAGGGACAGAGACTGGGGCTCATTCTGTCATGCAGTACTCAGTTATCAAACTGCTGACCTGCCGCCCTTCCAGTCAGCATCTTAACCACTTGAGCCACTGCAGTAGCCTGTACCTGGTACTAAATTTGCAGTAGATCAAGAAAGACTTCCGACTCCATTCTTCTCCCTCCATACAGTTGAAATATTTGAGTATGTAATAATGGAACTTTGTGTAGTTAGATTATAGGCTCCATTTAGTTACACTCTTTCAATCTCTCTCTCTCTCCCTACCCCCTTTCCCACATGGGCTCAAGGGGAAGGTTGCTATGACAGGGACAAGAGAGCCGGTCTTAATTGTTCTCTGTATAAAAGCTGATGCACTGCTGATCTTGCTTTGGGGGCTCAGCCAGCAAAGCCTCCCAACCAAAGAAAGGAAACTACCAGCCCCCCAACCTTGTAGCCAATCTTCAGGTCCTCGCATTCTTGGGAGCAGCCACTTTGCTTCTTGTTGAGGCACTCGTTGATGAAACAATTCAGTTCGTCAGAACCATCTCCACAGTCATTGTTGTTGTCACAGAGGAGGTCATTGGAGATGCATTGGTCATTGTGGCACAGGAAGAATGTATCATTACACTTGCTCTCTAAAATGATAATAAGATGATCAGGAGAAGTATATCTGGAATGACTTAGAGCAGTGGTGGCGGATCTATGGCACGCATGCCAGAGGGGGCACTCAGAGCCCTCTCAGTGGGCATGTGCGCTGTCACTCCAGCAGGGTTTGCTCTGCCCCTCTGCCCAACAGCCCAATGGGAGCACTTCCTCCCTCCCCCAGCACAGAGTTCACCCCACCCCTCTGCCAAGCAGCCGAATGGGAGTGCTTCCTCCCTTGCCCAGCAGTTTGCCCCACCCTCTATGGCGCGGGTGGCAGCCTGTTGAGTTTGGTCTCTAAAAAGTTTGCCATCACTGACTCAGAACAGGCTTCCTCACCTTGGCCCTCCAGCTGTTCTTGAACTTCAATTCCCAGAAGCCCTGATCAACAGGAGTGCTGACTTAGGCTTCTGGGAATTGAAGTCAAAGAACAGCTGGTGGGCCAAGGTTGAGGAAGCCTGACCTAGAACATGAGTCAGCAAGTCTGGCTCTCCAGATGTTCTTGAACTTCAATTCCCAGAAGCCCTGATTAGTAGGTGTACTGACCTGGGCTCCTGGGAATTGAAATCCAAGTACAACTGGAGAGCCAAGTTTGCAGATCCCTTTCCTAGAAGCAGCATGACTTACTTTTCCTCTCTCCTTCTCTTGGCTTGGTCTCCTCCACCCATTACCTACCCACTCCTGACACAGCTCAAGAGCCATGAGGGCTATTTGGCTAAACCACTTTGTATGTTGGTAATCTGCCACTGCCACCATCCCTGTTACTTGTTCTTGATTCGTGCTGCTTTTCTATAGACATGATACTAGAAGTGTACAGTCTTCTGGGGTTGTTGTCGTTGTTTTGATGACAGCTCCCAGAATTTATTTACCAAAGAGCTTGGCCAAAAACACAAACATGCAAACTTCTACATTGTGGTCGAAGACGTTTGCAACAAAGCACAACCATTAAAAAAAAAAACCTCCTCGGTACACCTCTAGCCATAATATAAGATAATTTTTTAAAAAAGACTCATCAATGTCAACATTTCACTGATAATCAATAATTCAAACTCAGGCTTTGTCACAACCCCAAGATCAGCAGGGTTGTTGACTGTGAAAGTAGAACAATGGTTTTAAACATTAAAATTTGTATTACAAAGAAACTATATTATGAAACTTACAGGTGAAATTCGGAAAACTAGAATATCGTTCAAATGTTCATTCGTTTCACTTAAAAGGTGAAACACATATATGAGATAGACTTACTACATGCAAAGCGAAATATGTCATGCCTTAATTTGTTATAATTGTGATGATCATGGCATACAGCGTACATGAGATTATGTGATGATTATGGGGTACATGAGATTGGGGGGTTGTGGTTTTCATAAACTGTAAGCCATAAGCATCAATATTATAAGTAAGGCTTGAACTATCTTGCTTTGCATGTAATGTGTCTATCTCATATATAATATTTGTTTCACCTTTTAAGTTGAATTACTGAACTGAATGAACATTTGCATGATATTCTCATTTTCCAAGTTTCACCTGTATATATAATCTTGTAGTGTTCAAGTGTTTGAAGTGGTAGCCATGTTAGTCTGTGCAAGCATATCAGAGAGTAAACAAAACGAAACAGAAAAAAAGACAAAAATATTGTGGCACCTTAAAGACTAACTCCTGTATTTAAATGTGAGCTTTCATCTGATGAAGTGGATTTGATCCACAGAAGCTCATATTTAAATACAGGAGTTAGTCTTTAAGATGCCACAACCTTATTTTTCTTTCTTTTTTGTTTTGCTGTTTTGTTTTGTTTACTCTCTGGTATGTAGTGTTACTACATACTAGTGGAACACTCTCCCACAAGGTGGGAAACAGGCCTTGTGCTTGGCTTGTATCACCTCATCACTCATTCAAACCCAGCAAAAGGCAGCATGCAGACACCCTTGTCATCTCCCCTTGCCATCATGATGCTCACCAGGGCTAGAGCAGCGGGAATTCTTGGGTGCTTCATCCGATTGGTCATGGCAATCAAACTCGCCATCACACTCCCACAGCTTGTTACTGAGACACCGGCCATTGGCACAGCGGAACTCGTTGGGACCACATGTAGGATACTCTAGAGAGGGAGAAAGGGGGAAATGATAAGTCAGGATGCACTAGAACAAAAGACAGCCTTACTGACCAGATGAAAGAGGTCAATTGCATGGGAAGATCAACATCTCATCCTAGAGTCTTCCCTTCACTTTTAACTACACACAGCATCTGTTGTCGGGAAGCCTGATTGTTAAATATTGGAAAGAAATGTTGCAACACATGGATTTTGGACCATCACATCACAAAGAACCAATCTTCAACCCCTATTTACGTTGCCACCCTTTGTTCTCAATTTCTGTCAACTTTGCTCATCCTCAGCCAAAACTAATCTTCTCCAAATCACTATGTGATTCTCAACTGGCCAGAATCACCCAGATAACTAATCCAGATAGAAGAAAGCGCACTCAGGCAAAGAAAGGAGCCAAACTTTATCTGATTAAATCATACATTTAGACATATCCCCCCCCCCCCAGAAATGTAACTCCCCCAAATTTGTACCTTCAATCAGAATATCTAAATGGGAATAAATCTGGTGCGCGGTGCTTCCACTCAAGCCCAAACCAAAGTTCTAGGTCTGTACTCACCACATTCTTCAGATTCATCAGAACCATCTCCACAGTCATCGTCATGATCACACACAAAATGTTTTGGGATGCACTGGCGGTTGCTGCACATAAACTCCCGATCATCACATGTGCTGTTGTACACTGAAATCAGACATCAAAGGTGAAGCCACTTTTTCTTTAACCCCACCCCCCTTGTGTTCTTTCATTGCATAATTTCTTAGTCCATTATTTCTATTGCATGTAAGATGTATTCATTTCATGGACATTTTCTGTGGGGACCACCACAAGGAAAGGGCTGGTTTGATGCTGAAAACAACCATCAGCCACTGTCTTTGCTAGAGCAAAGCAGCCTGTCCCCACAGTGGTTTTACCCCCCACCTTTCTGGGTCCTGTTAGAGCCTTTTTGGGGTAGATAAGATCACTCAGTGACAGTAACAGTGGTTAAAGGATTTTTTGAGTTGTCATCCAAGAAAGTCTCCCTTATAAACTGTGGTTTATATTACTGCTTCAAAGAGTAAGACAATGGCGCTCATTATCCCAGGCCAGAGGAAACTATGTGTGGATATCAGACGTAACACTAACCAAGAATCCTCATGATAATGATGGTCAACAGCTGACAAGAAACTACTGAGAACAATAAAGAAGGTAGCAAAATGTAAGCCCTCCCCTGAAAAATTCCAGCCTAAATTTTCTTGTGACCAGTGGAGGGGCACCCGTCACAAATTTTGTGTGAGGACAGCCCCACACAGTTCCCAAACTGCCCCTGTCCTTTGGATTAGCTACTAGTTCCAACCTCACAGTGGCAGTGGTCAATCTTCAACTTCATTCGCCCATTTCCCGAGGACGGTGTCAAAACACAGAGGATCATTTTGGCTTCTGCTACTAAATGCAACACCATGAAATCAAGTCACAGGAGAATGTTGCAGGGTGGCATAGGATGAAAGGGTAAGACACACTGCACCAAACATCTTGAGTGGTTTTCAAGCTATGGTCACAAGAAACCCAACAATGCCTGCCAGATACAGATACTGATGTACCCATCTGTTGCTGTCTACACCTGGGACAGGAGAAAAAGGGCAGCCATTAATGATTTGCCAAGTTGGCACACACAGCTAACAGGCTTGGCAAATTGTATGCCAAGCAGGACTGAAGAGTGGGGTTGATGAATCAGCTTTAACTCTTCTAATGCCACAGGCCATATTTATTTATTTATTTATTTATCATTCACATTTGTAACTGCCGCCCACTCAGGCAGAACCCGACTCAGGGCGGCATTACAGCAGCTCAAGAAAATACATAAAAACATTATAAAAACCTTATAAAACCCACCCAATAAAAAACCCACCCAATAAGAAAAAACCGACATCCACCCCCATTTAAAACCCATATCCCACTAACCCGTCCCATCTACCACACAGAGGGAAAGAAAGAGAGTCTTATAAAAGCCAGCCGGCGGGGGCCATAGTCCCGTTCGGGCCCCACACCTGCCCTGCCAGCCAGGTCTTTACTCCTTTCCTGAAGGGCAGCAATTCACTTTGAAGTCTTAGATCTGTTGGTAGGAGGTTCCAGAGAGTTGGTGCGGACACGGAGAAGGCCCTCCTTCGGGTGCCAGTCAAATGTGCACCCCTCGTTGATGGCACCACCAGAGAGCCTCTCCGGTCCGCTCTGGTTGGACGGGCAGTCACATATGCAGCTCACGCTCTTAGATGAGGATGGGAATTCAAGAAATCTCATACAAACTAGACCTAAAGTGGGTAAGATTCCCAGCCTTGAAGGGACAAGGCAAGAGCAAGACCAGGTACAGTAGAACCCCATATAACAAATGCCTTGTATGATTTTTTCCATAGGGATTTTCGTTGTACGATGCATGCATCGTATAATGGAAAAAATCGTATAATAAAGTGCCTCATATGTCAAATTATTTTTGTTATATGGGGTTCTACTGTATATGCAATTTAATTCCATTCCTCCTTCCTGGACTGTCTTCACCACAGCACGATGTAAGCTACAACTGCATCCTAAGGTAATTAAGCAGTGAAAGGAGTTGACAGAGAAAATCACCCAACAACCCAGCAGGAGAGTGTGCTCCAATTCTTAGTGCTAGGAAGAAGAAGCAACTCACAGCATCCAGCAGCCAGACTCTCATCTGCTCCATCACTGCAGTCTTTGTCCCCATCGCAGAGCCAGCGATGTGGCACACACATGTAGCTGTTTGGGCACTGGAAGAAACCTGCAGCGCAAGTGGTGTTGCCTGGACAGAGAAGAGTAGAGACAAAGAACAGCAAGTTGGTAGACCATCACCTTTGCTCACCCTGTAGGGTAGGAAATAGGTGGCTTTCCAGATACTATTGGACTATATTTTCCAGCATTTCTCACCTTCAGCTATGCTAGTTAGGGTAATGTGCCCTGCCACCTATGCAGCCTTGAGCAAGCTGCATGATCTCAGAGCACACCCCTGAAAAGGGGAAAGGTTCACCACTTTATTCCCAAAAGCACTGGGAGGGTCACTGTTAAGTTGGAATGTCCTGACAATAGCCAGCTATTCTTTTTAGAGACACAGTGGTACCTCGGATAAAGTCCGATTCAGATAAAGTCTGATTCGGATAAAGTCGCGGTTTTCATGCACATGTGATGCATTGCATAAAGTCCAAAACTGCTAAAAATGGACGTTATCCAAGGTATTTGGTATAGGAACCTCGGATAAAGTCCATTTTTGGACGTTATCTGATGCATTGCCCATTTGATTCGGATAAAGTCCAAAATTGGATAAAGTCCAAACTTGTGGAACGGAGTTTGGACTTTATCTGAGGTTCTACTGTACAACTACCCCAGCACCTTCCCTTCTTCCTTCTTTCTTTTTTCACTCTCTGTCTCTTTTATCATGTTCAGGACCACACACAAATAAATGTGTTGATTTTTTAAATACAGTAATACCTCGGATAACATTTGCATCAGATAATGCTAAACCCGCATAATGTTAAGCAATCTGGAAAAAAACTGCATTGCATAACATTAAAATCCTATGGGATGCATTGGATAACGTTAGCTAAAACCTGTGCTGTACAACGTATCTCTATGGAGTTTTAACATTATGCAATTCATCCCATAGGATTTTAACATTATCCGATGCATGCACCGGATTATGTTAAAAATTGGATAACACTAAGACTTGTGGAACCAAGTTTTAGCATTATCCGAGGTTTTACTGTAAGGGATACTGACTACTGACTGACTGATTGATTGCATTTATATCCTGCCCATCTGGGATATTCTCTCACTCTGGTGGCATACAGCAAATTAAATATTTTTTACAATAACAACAGATTAAACGTAAAGAATAAACCAAATAAAATAAAATTATAAGTCACTCATCGCTTTATCTATGGCAAAAGGATGGACCCAGGGACTTTTTGACCTCTTCCCTGATTCTACAAATAGGATCTAGTGCAGCAGTTCCCAACCTTTTCAAGCCGGGGGCCCGGGTCATATTCTTTCAGTCAGCTTTGAGGGTCGGACAGCCATTTTGTCCTGCCTGCATGATGATGGTGGCCATTCTGCCCCAACAGCTTCAATGAAGTAGCCATTTTATTTCTTGAATGCCATTTGAGGGTTGGGGGCCCTCATGAAATGGCACTGTGGGGCGAATCCAGCCGAGCCTTAGGTTGGGAATCCTTCTCTTTTTTCTGAGTGCCAGATAGCTCCTTTCCCTCTCAGAACTGATGTTTCTGCATCTTTCCTCTCTCCCCCCGCCTTTATTCCAGACAGGATGTCTCCTACTCCAACCCCTATCCAAGCTATCCCACCACCGTCCCTTCATTCCTAATCTTCCCTTGCCTTTTCCAAATCAAAGAGGGAGGACTTACGGCAATGATCTTCTTCATCAGAGCCATCCCCACAGTCATCCGCTCCATCACACACCCACTGCTTGGAGATGCAGCGGTGATTTTTACATTCAAACTTCCCAGGGAAGCAGAACTTATCTAGAAAGAGGAAACAAATAACTCTTAGACCAAAGCCAAACAACATTGATTAGTCAAGGATGGCCACCCAAACACACCAACATTTTTACACCACAGAGGATAGTACTGTTCAAATGAATACTGATAGCAACTAATGTACTCTGATGACCAAACATCTTTGTTTGTTACAGTGCTGGTGCAACACTCACTGCAGTGTGTCTCATCTTCACCATTTTCACAGTCATTTTCCTTATCACACGTCCAAGACATAGGGATGCATCTCCCGCTTGGGCAGGCAAAGTAGTTGGCTGGACACTTGGATTTTCTTGACCCTGCAGAAGTCAGGGAGGAGAAAAAGAGAGCAAATGTTTTTTAAAAAATTGTCAAGCAATTCTCCCACCCATTCCCTTTCATACAGGGAGGGGAAAGACAAGCACAGAAAGGCCTCCGTGCTAGAATTCCTCATGTGCTTTTATTGCCAGTTGGTTTAGCATGTGAAGAGTTATTTTAAAGCAGCTTCAGTAGGATTAAATTTCTACCTCATGGGCTCATACAATGGCTTACAACAAGGGTGCCCAAACTTTTTTGGGCCATGGGCTGGTCATGTAATTCCTCCCACGGGAAACAGAAGTAAAACGCGTCCACGCATGTCCAGAACGCTGCCATAAATGCATCCACGGCAGCACACTGCACATGCATGAGTGTGTTTTACTTCCGCTTCCAGGAGTGCATGGGCAGCGCAGGCCAGATGAATTGGCATCATGGGCCGGATCCAGTCCGTGGGATGTAGTTTGGGCACCTCTGGCTTACAACAAAACTAAAAATTTGTAACAATCAATAAATATTGAATATACAGGTGAACCTCGGAAAATTAAAATATCGTGCAAATGTTCATTCATTTCACTTAAAAGGTGAAACAAATATATGAGATAGACTCACTACATGCAAAGCGAGAGATCCCATGCCTTAATTTGTTATAATTGTGATAATCATGGCATACAGCGTACATGAGATTATGTGATGATTACGGGGTACATGAGATTGGGGGGTTGGTGTTTTCATAAGCTGTAAGCCATAAGCATCAATATTATAACAAAGTAAGGCTTGAACTATCTCGCTTTGCATGTAATGAGTCTATCTCATATACAGTATTTGTTTCACCTTTTAAGTTGCATTACTGGACTGAATGAACATTTGTACGGTATTCTAATTTTCCAAGTTTCACCTGTAGATACAATATTGGGAAAAACCAACAGTGATGAGAACTAAGTGTGTAGTTCATCTGTCCCCAAAGCCCTCTGAAATAAAATAGTGAAAACCTGTCATGAATGTAAGCCTAGAAAAAGGAAAATGAGCCTCCTTACGTTCCATAAGCCTGGTGCTAGCAGTAAGAAGAGGCTACTGCACGCAACTATGCTTCCTATTTTTAATGACAGGGATATGGAACATAACTCCCAGAAGACATAATTACACAGGAAGGCTCAAACGAAGAAGACAGTCCTTTGCTTTCTCAAGGGAGGAGGTGTCCTGAAGGAGAGAGAGGGTGATATTCTTTCTCTTGCTGCCTTGTTTGGATTTCTCTATTTCCCAGCTTCCTTGAAAGAAAGGCAGAGAGAACAGAAAAGACCACAAGATGTCACCCATTTGAGGACTGCCTCCTTCTACAGCTCAAAAAGGTAAGACATCAGACTCCCATTCTCACCACGGTCCAATATCTGCCAGCTCCTAGGAAATCATAAGGCCACGTTTCTCCTTGAAATGCATACCTGGACAGTTCTGCTCATCTGAGTAGTCTCCACAGTCATTGCTGCCATCGCACACCCAGGATGATGCATAGCACAAGGATGTGTGCTCACACTTCTGGAAGGTAATACCTTTCGCACCCAGTCTGAAAAAGCTGCTGCAGTCAGTGGCGGCTGTCGTCAAAAAGAGAGGATTTGTGCAATCTGTGGTGGACTTTTCAAACTAGTATTCGGATGTAAAGGCTTTTAGCTTTCCACAAACCATTCCAAAGGCAGGCGTGCCAAATTCTGTGTCTAGAAAGCAATGCTTTTCCAAATTGAAATTAGCAACAAACTGGGCTTTTAAAGACATATGCATTCATCTATTTACCTGATCAGTTGCCAGAGCAAAAATGTGGCAAGGTCCTCCCAATTAGAGACCAGCCTAGCTAACGTGTCCTTGCAATATCTCACCTTTCCTTTTATCCATCAGGCAGGGCTCAGAGATGGTGATTTCTTTCTCAGCAATGATGATATTGCTGCCATTTCCTGCTGACTATGAGCTTCAGTGCAACCTGGGTCAGGAAGATGCAATTTATCATTGCTTCCTTCCTTCAGATGAAGACAATTGACGCATGGGAAAAGCAAAGGACGAACCCATGTTGCACACAAACTCCTCAACCCAACAGACAATGGAACAGTGAGTTCCATTTGCTATGGTGGAGTGGCTTCATTTTTCTAACATGCACCTTAGATCCTTGTGTGGCACAGTTGTGCACCAGGAACACAGAGAGCTCTGCCCTAACATTCAGGACTCCTTTAACTTTCTGCTCAATTCCAAGCTTGCAAATGATATGGCAGCTGAATCATAGCTGGCTGTTCTATGCTTGCACGTTATTTATATCTTAGGTACATTTATATCCTGCCTCTCCTTCAGTAACCTTAAAGTAGGGTACACAATTTACATTATCTACACAAGAGTCCCAAGAGCTAGATCAGGCTGAGAAAGAGAGAAGGAGAAACAGAGGAAACAATTCCAAGGCATCCAGTGAGTTTCAAGCTTCAGAGGGACTTACCCCCAAATTCACATATACCAGGGGTTCCCAACCTAAGGCCCATGGGCCAGATCTGGCCTCCAGCACCATTTCACGTGGCCCCCCATCCCTCCAAGGATATTTGAGAAACAAAATGACCACCCTTTTGAAGCTGTTGGGACAAAATGGCCACCCCCATCATGCAGGCAAGGCAAAATGGCCATCTGCCCCTCGAAGCTGACTGAGAAACCTTGACTCAGTCCCCGGCTTGAAAAGGTTGGCAACCCCTGATGTATACCATTCCTAACAACCATATCACACTGGCTTTCATCACTCACTATTTCTTCTTGTGCATCTGATAGGTCCAGGTGAAATTTCTGGTTCTCATACTAGTCCTTCTTACATTTTATTCCCACCATCACAGTGTATATGTGTGGGTGGGATGGGGTGGGTAAGCATGCACACATACACATGCCATAAGGAGGAGATATATGAGGGCTATTTGTTGAGGTCTGGATGTGACAGAATCTTCTTTTTAAAGACATGGCTGGTAAGGGAACTGTTACATGAATTGTGCAAAGATATTATAAAACCACCGCTGAAGCCCCTTTACGAGCCAACAACACAACACTCACTGCAGTTCATCTCGTCCGAGGCATCCTCACAGTCAATTTGTTGGTTGCAGCGGCTTGAGTTGCCAATGCAGGTCCCATCCCGGCAACGGAAATCTGTGACAGCACAACTGGTCTCTGGAATGAATGGAATCCCCGTTACGCTTATGGGTACTTTGTAAGTTAGAACTGTGTACATGGTTCCCCATCCCTATGATTTTGAAAAACAAAAACACAAGAGCTCTGGCAAGTTACTTTGGACATTAGCCTGAGGCTGGAGAATTAATATCTGATGTCCTGATTGCCACCACACCAGCACTCTTGATTAGAAATATTGGTATTTTGTCTTTTAGCAATTAACAAGTGAGGCCACTGGACTTTCTAGCCAAGTACTGGGAATGGATCCCCAGAGTTTCATGCAGGTTCTTTCCCAGCCTTCTCTGGGGATCCCTGATATTTTCTGTCTTCCCCATCCATGTGCAAAACCTAACCCTACATGTTTCCCTAAGCATCCTACTCTGGACAAAGCTTAGTTTGCCAACCTATGCTTTTTCCAAACATTAATCCCAAATAAGACACAAGCCCCATTTGGCACTAGCTATGCTTAACTCCTCTGTCTGCAAAGCATCTCTTCTGAGGCACTGTCTTGGACAACAGCTGGATTTTTACATCTCTTCTGCATAAGCGCAAGTACTGTATATTGCAAGAATGTCGGCTCAAAGAGCAAGGATGTAGCTTTTAATGTACAGTGGTACCCCGTATAACGAACACTTTGTATAACAAAAAAACCGTACAACGAAGCCTTTTTGTGCTATTGGTGATGCACCGTATACCCCCCCCCCCCAAAAAAAGTTTGTTATACAGATTGCTATTGGCAATACCCCGTACAACGGAAAAAATTTCTTTGTTGTACGGGGTATCGCCAATAGCGATCTGTATAACGAACTTTTTTTCATTATACGGTGCATTGCCCATAGGGATCCATATAAAAAATACCGTATAGCGAAGAGCTCTGTGGAACCGAGTTTTTGTGTCATACGGGGTTCTACTGTACTAGCATTGATAACTGGCCTCCTGATTCGTATCAGTTTTCAGGGAGGAAAGGGTGCTATAGCCTGATTCAGCATCAGGAAAAATAATCAAGTACTCAGTACGACTTCGAGATACGAAATTAATCCATTCCTCGGGGTTCTTCGTATTGCAAAAAGTTCGTATCTCAAAGCCAGGTTTCTCAAAGGAATGCATTCCGGAGCTCAGAAAAAGTTTAAAAAATATATTTTCTGTTCAAAACCCTTCATAAAGTGCACTTTGGAATTTTTTGCCACGTTATAAAGAGATTTGAACAGATAAAAGACATTTTCTTTTCTTTTCTTGCCTTTTCTCTGACTTCTGAAAGGAATTACAGAATAGTACATTTGTTTCAATTTATTTCAGCACTTCCAACAGTGGCCTCTAGTGGCCAGGTCTGGTAATGCAACAGACCTATCCCCGACGATCAGCTGTTTGCTTCCCCCGCAGCAGGAAGTGTTCCAGAGGTCAGAAAAGGCCATTTTTGGTGCATTTTGGCAACTTAAAAGGGGCATTTTCTTACAGTGTCAGGAACAGGTCTGGCATATTACCAGAGCTGGCCACTAAAGTCTTCTCTCTGAAAAACCAAAATAATAATAATCTGTTTGTATAGATGGGGGGTGGGGGAGATGGATTGTAAGTCAAGGCATCGTTTTCTCAGGATTTCCTTTTGTATCACAAGTTTTTCGTTAGTTGAGGCATTCATAACTTGAGGTTTTACTGTACAGTGATACCTTTAAGACCAACCAACTTATTTCATCCTGAGCTTTTGTGGATACAAATCCATGCTTGCTCTGATTTCTTATTGCTTACTGTTGCAAGGCACTTCATCTGAATTGTCCCCACAGTTGTCCACACCATTGCACCAGTCCTTGATGGGCACACAGCGTTTATTGGTGCAGTGTAAGTAGCCCTTCTTACACTTGCGGCTGTCTGCAACACAAAACACAAGCTGCTATAGTTGGAGCTCAGTTTTCTCATTGGCATCCCCAACTATGTGAGACCACACTATTTAGAGGCATTGACTTCCCCCAACTTTGTATAGATTTTTCCAGAACTTAAGTTTTCACAGATGTCCTTTGCATACTGAGAAGGAAGATATAAAGAAGCTCCTGTTGAGGAACATCTATATATTTATGGATGTAATCAAATTGAAGGCCTATGGTCATTTACAATACAGATTGGTGATGAACAACATAAAATGGTTTAACGTGCAACTTTATGTTCCTGCATGCAAATATAACTCATTTGTTTACCTATCATGTAAAAAATATATACTGAACTCATTGTGTGCATGTGTGTGTGTGTGTGTGTGAGAGAGAGAGAGAGAGAGAGAGAGAGAAGGGTAGGTGGGTGGGTGGGTGGATGGGTTTAATTATCTTGCTGACCCTAACCCTATCACATTGTGTTCAGTATTCTTGCTGACCATATGCAGGTCACAATGCATAGATAAATACAATGTGCCCAGACCACTTATAACAGGGACTCACAACTTACAGCTCATGGGTTGGATCTGGCCTGCCACACCAAATCATCCAGCCCACGCCCTCACTCCAGCTGTCACTTCTGCCACCGGCGGAAGTGGCCATGGAGACGGAGGCATTCTTGGTGGGCACTGATGTGTTCCCGGAGGCTGCGGAGTTTTTCTGGTGGCTGCTTATGTGTGTCCAATGGTCGCGGAGGTATTCCTGGTGGCTGTGGATGCATTCCCAACAGCCACGGCCACGTTCCCAGCAGCTGCGGAGATTTTTTCCCCCTACATCCACAACATGCAGCTCCTCCAGGCCGGTAAGCAGGGGAGCGGTGTGGGGGAGGCTTTTTTGGTGTGGTGGGCTTGGGGTGTCCTGCTGTTGCTGCTGCCAAAGGCAGAGGTGGCAACAACACCAGTCCAGCCCACAAACAGTTTGAGGGGGCATAATCTGGCCCCCAGCTTTAAAAGGTTGAGAACCACTGGCTTATAACATCAGCTGCATAAGCAAGGTCTACAACCTCCCAACTTCTTTTTCTTCTCAGAGATATTCAAAAAGATGGTCCCAGACAAGTCATTCCACTTTGCTATGTTAATCATTGGATTCTATTGTTCCTAACAGAGCACTTAGAACAACTGGATCTTAACCCATGTTAAGTAGTAATCACAATACAAGTGGACATTCCAAGTGTCTGCCATGTTTGCAGGAATGTTACAACTTTGCTTGCAAGGTGGCTGTTTTCTTGTCACCTGGAAGCAGGCTCCCAGTATCACAAACAATGCCCTCTTGAAACAAGGGTTGTGGTGCCATCAATACCAAAGAACTGGGACCCGAGTCGCAAAGACAAAACAATTTCTATCTACTAAGCTCTCTCTTTCTTTTTTTTAAACAGAATTAGAGAGAGAGAGGAGAATTACCATAAATATATCACAGATAAACTATATAAAACAGGGGTGCCCAAACTATGGTCCATGGGCCATATCCAGCCCCTGACACCAATCCATCTGGCCTGCGCTGCCCTTGCTGCTCCTGGAAGTGGAAGTAAAACATGCCCTTATGGGTGTGTTTTACTTCCACGAGCAGCAAGGGTGGTGCAGGCCAAATGAATTGGTGTTGGGGGCTGGATCTGGCCCATGAGCCATAGTTTGGGCACCCCGATATAAAAGAATCTTTATGCTTAGCCAAGAAAAGAAAGCAAAGGTCCAGGATGCAACTGTTGTGAGGGTGGACAAAAAAGAATGGAGAGGGATCCAGAGGGAATAAAAGGTGCAGTTGATGGGGCAGGCAGGACTCATGCCAAAATGATACTGCTCAGCCTTTAAAAAATCCCAGAACGTTCTGCACAGGCACATAAGCTTGTGTGTTCACAGAGATCATGAAGACCGCTAGACTGCCAAGGGGTTCATGGGCAGAAGAGTTGAGAGAGGAAATAAGTAAGCTGAGGAGCAAAAGGAGGAGCCTTACTGCAGTAGGACTGCTTCTCATCTGACTTGTCCTTGCAATGGGCCACGCCGTCACACGTCTGGCTGAAGTCAATACAGTCCCCGTTTCCACACTCAAACTCATGATGCACATTACAGGTAGAACTGGGAGCTAGAGGAACAAGCACAGGGAGATTCATGTAAATGAATTAATTAGACCAGGGGTGCCCGGGACAGGATCTGGCCCCCAATGCCAATCCATTCAGCCCGCAAAGCTCTCGTCGCTCCTGGAAGCGAAAGTTTAATGTGCCCGTATGGGTGTGTTTTACTTCCGCTTCCAGGAGTGATGAGGGCTTTGTAGGCCGAATGAATTGGTGTCGGGGGCTGGCCCCAGCCCCCGGGCCATAGTGACCGGCTCCCTGAACCACGTGACCAGCCCGTGGTCCGAAAAGTTTGGGCACCCCTGAATAAGACTTACCCATTATCGCTTCACCAGGTACTCTTTCAGAGAAAAAAACTGCTTATTTTTTTTTTTGACTACTTGTGGGGAAAAGCTGGCAGACACAAGTAAAAATATAATCTTCAAAAGAGTTTAAAAGGGGGAAGCAAGTCTAAGTTACATTGCACTGTGATGTACAAGAAAATAAGAAAAATGGGCATACAAAAGGCAATGTAGCCAGTCGTAATGAGTTACACTTTCTTTTTGTAGTGAGAGCAGCAAAAAGTCAAATTTCAAACTACAGTGCTGAGGGAAAACAAAACTCATTCATTGGTGTAGACAAGTAATGTTTTCCAGTTGGTCGCTAACGTTTTTTTAAAGGGCTATTCTAGAAGCATTTTGATGTGAATTTGTTGACTTTTATTTCATTTGCTTAACCTATCATAAGACTTTCCTCTGCAAACCATGTAACAAATGAGCAGCAAGCAAAGGACTAGGTAGATAATGCATTACTTTTTAAAACATTGGAGTTAGCAAATTAAACAACAAACATTATCATGAGTAAGAAAAACACATTACCGGATTTGCCAGCCTATGAGATGCATCAGAGTATAAGACGCACCCTGTTATTACCAAAATATCCCACTATATACAGTACAATACTCACTCCATTTTCCAGTGTATTTTAAGGGGGGTGGAGTGGGTCTTATACTCCAGACAATACAGTATCTTATATCACAAGAGGTGTGGTCTTGTATGTGCTCTAAAGGCTCCCACACCCCTGGACCGATCCCGCTGAAATTTGGCACATACGTACCTTGGGCTTGAGAGATCAGCACTGCAGGGGTCTTGAAACCCATGTTAGGGCGTATTGCCCCCCCCCCCAAAAAAAAAAATTGGGAAGCAATTGATCTATACAATGTGTGTGTTTCCCAGTGATGTAATTGAGCTGATGTCATAGTCCTAGGTAGGTTGAGATTGTGACATCATCTGACTAGCTCAGCTGTAGCCCTGTGAGCTCAGCTGTAATTTTCACAGTAGGTGGAAAGCAAATGGGGGCCCTGGTCGGGCCAGCACTGTGGTGGTGACGGAGGCCCTTGAGAGGGCTGGGAGGGCACGGGGGCTGCGGAGGAGGCCGCCTCCCCTCCGGAAATGGCCACCTAGCCTCTGTGGCGGTGGTGTCCATGGTGGGCGAAGCCAAGGAGGGAGGGAAGGTCTGAGGGCTCCTCAACAGCTGCATGCCGCTCTCTCACCAGGTGGCCGGACACATGTATGAGAAGGATAATGGCAGTAAGTGACTGTCGATGGAGAAGCGGGATGAGTGAGGGAAGAGAGAGATGGAGGACGGGAGGCAGGGTTGACCCACATACACCCCACAAGGTTTCCAAGAGGGAAAGGCTGGCCTACGTTAAAGAAATGAAAAACCCGAGTGAAGCTGGGTAATCAGCTAGTTTCCTAAAAAAGAATGTCCCAGACCAGAGAAAGTTGCCTGATGATAGTCTACTGCCAGATGTGTCATTCAAAAGGGGGTGGGGGTGGGGGAGAATGTTAATCTAGCAAACGGGTATTTAAAGAGAACATAAACACACACACACACACCACCTCCATGAGGATGCTGACCTCTGCAAGTAAGATCCTCCTGAAGAATCCTATCACCACGGCAATCACAGCTGATTTCACCCTTGGCTGTGAGTAGGCACAGATCTTCACAACCACCATTGTTCACTCTGCACAGGGAAAGCTCACCTGGGGTGGAAGAGAGACAGAGCAGTAAGAACAAGGATTGCAGGTGTAGGAGGAAACAGTCCAGACAGTTTCAAAGTATGCAAGAAGCTGCCTTCTTCTGCAAAGACTGTCCTTGTCTTTCTACTCTGGGTTGGAGGCCTGCTCAGAATCCCACAGGCTAATCAAGATAAAGAGGGTCTTCTCTGTTGTGGCACCCACCAGAATAACCTCCTACTTGAGATCTAATGTTGTCTTCATGTATGGGTCTTACTGCCCAGACAAATATCATTTATTTACTCAAGTTTCCTGATACCTAACTGTATTAGTTTTGCAACAGTAATGCAATTTTAATGAAATACTTTAACTCTTAACATTTTATCACAGTTTTAGCAATAGCAATTACACTCAATTACACTTATATACCGCCTCATAGTGCTTAGTACACTGTCTGGTCAGTTCACAAGTTAATTAGCATTTTGTTCCCAACATACAGGGTACTCATTTTACCAACCCTGGATGGATGGAAGACTGAGTCAACCTTGAGCCACCTGGTCTGGATCAAGCTTACAACATCAACAGTTTTGGCAACAATAAAGCAGTTTAACCATTGCGCCATCAGTTGTTTTATTTCATTTTCTTGGGCATCGACATTGTGAGTCGCTTTGTGATCGGTCATTAGCATGGTCAAACAAAAGACAAAAGGTTCTCCTTACAGCCATTGGTGTCATAGGCTACAGCAATGATGCCCATGGGTTGCTGGGGAATGTCGATGCGTAGGTGCTTCATGCCAGAGCCCACATATTTGTTGGCACGCTGCACAGCGCGACGCACCCAGTCCGTCCAGAAGATGTACTCCCCATAGACAGCCAAACCAAAGGGGTGCACTGGCTCTGCCTTTAGGATTACCTGTAGGAGATCATCACAACATTTGCAGATGTGAGAGAGGTGATCATTTAGGAACCCATTCCCATTGATACAGTTCTATGGAACCTTTTCCCAGCAACTAGTCCTGATTCTATTTTGTCTTGTTTCAGCATTATTCTGATGGGTAGGAACCACATATACCTTACAGATATTGAGGGACTTCAATGCTCAACTAGTATGCTCAGAGAATAAGGGGGACAGAAATGTATTCAACAACACCTCGAGGGTTCCAAATGTTCACTCTTACCCTACTGCTTAGTTGATAGATTTTGCCAAAGTCATGCTACTACAGCAGGGGTTCTCAACCTACGGCCTGCGGCACCATTTCATGTGGTCCACATCACCGCCAGTGCCACCGGAAGTGGACACGTTTACGACAGCTGTGGGCACATTTTACTGCAGTGTTTATGATTGGGGGGGACCACCAGTCCGGCCCACTCAGCTGTCCGAGGGGGCATGGTCGTGCCTTCTGAATGAAAAGGTTGAGAACCCCTGTACTACAGGCATAGATTTGTCAGAGCCAAGCCAAAGAGATTCTGCCACCATGAACTTCTGTGCAATGAGACAGAATTAACAGACCCTTTCCCTTTCTTAATCTTTTTTCTGCATAAAATACTGACTTACTATTTCTCTCTCTTGCATCCTCTGTGTACCCACCCAGGGGGGATTTGAGCACATTCATAAGTCTACAGGTAACGTCTGTACATAAACAAAACATACCTGTATATCTCCCCTATACAAAACTATTCATAAGACTATACAAATCCAATAATGGGTAAGTACTATATTGTTGATTTTGTGCATGTGAGTTTCTCCTTGGATAGTGGGGACTTACGTAACGTCTAGAGCCATCATATTCGCAACGCTCTATTTTGTCCAAAGTGGCATCAGAGAAGTAGATCTTCTCTGCCTTGTGGTCAATGGCCAGACCATTAGGCGTGCGAATGTCTTTGTCGATGATGGTGATCATGTTGGCACCAGATAGTGTAGCCCGCATGATGCTGGGGTGCTGCTCATTCCAGTTGGTCCAGAACATTAGGCTTAAGAGAAGAAGAAGAAGAAATTTATGTAGGAGGCATGTATGCACCTATAGGGCTATAGGCTTTTTTCTGTACTCCCCACCTTTTTCTGAGCTTTCGTGGCTCAGAAATTTTACAGTACGTTTATCCATGAGGACAAGGATGGTACGCTGGAGACCCAGGCTGCATGCAGATTGTAAGCAGACCAATTAAAGGTACAGTAATACCTCATACAAAGTCCGCTTCATACAACATCAGATCCATACAACATCGCCTAATTCCTTGAAAAAAGTTGCCTCATACAACTTTGTGACTTTGTATGAGGCATTGGGGTTTTCCCAGGTTGCATTGTGCCTGGGCAGTATAAAAGGCAGGACACATGCGTGCATTGCTCTTGTGGGTTTTGCATGAGGCGAAGAGTGTTTAGGAGTGGTTTTCAGCGTGATTTTGGATTTTTTTAAAAAAATTGTCTGAATTTTTAGAAGCACTCCTGCGATTTTTGCAGCATTCTTCAGGTTCTTGGACAATCAGGGTTGTTTGACATGTTTTTGTAATGTTTTTAGCCTTTAGACAATGATTTTTTAAAGTTCTGTCAATTTCCTGTCTGTTTCCTTGACTTTGCCCTGAAGTCTGTACTGTTACAGTACAATGTATCTCTATGGAAACGACGTTGTATGAGGCATCACGGCAAGGATTTGGACGTTGTATGAAGCATCGTGACTAGGATTTTGCATGCCTTATACAAAGTCCAAATCCGTATAAAGTCCAAACTTGTGGAACCGAGTTTGGACATTGTATGAGGTATCACTGTATATATATATATAAAGATGGCCCAGCATACATTAAGATACAGCACCAACACATCTGGATCTAGCTCTGCTTCTGAATTTGTGATAGCAAATGTGACAGAAGATTAAACCAGTGTATCAATCAGATAGATGAATCCAGCCAGTTGAGCAGGAAGCTAGCTATCATGAGACATTGCACAGCCACCTTTAGGCTGGTATAAGGCAACGATCCTTCACTGAGGCTGACACAGAAATATGTTCAGAATCTGGTGTTAGTGCAACTGGGGCAGCTACATTTCTGAGATTATATTTGCTCCCTTGATCATATGTACCCATCTTTAAAAATATCACTACTGGTTGTTGGTTTGCTTTTGTGCTGAATTGAAAGTGTTGATTCTAATGTCTATGGGTCTAACTGGAAAAAGTCCAAGCTTTCTGAATAAACATCTTATTTGGTGCTTTGGGGTTCCGAGTAGAGACGGAAAGCCTATGGAGGGATGGCCACCTCCATACCCATCTCTCAATGGGTCAGATAAGTTTGAAGAACTGGGTCAAGTCTTGAGGCTCCAAGCTGAAGTAGTGGCTATAATCTCTCCCTCTTGTCAACAGAGCCAGTTACCAACAGAGGCACCAATTGCACGAGCTGTCATCCAGGTAGATCTTTGGCCAGAACAGCTTCACTTGCCAAGATTTTGCCACACTGTGGACAATGTTAAGAGCTTAGCAAACAGGCAGTGATCAGACACTGATAACCGAGAGACAAATTGATAATCACAACAGGAATTCACCTTCATGTGCAACTTCCCATCCCCATTGGGAGTGTGTGAAACATGCAGGAGAATCCCTAATGTCATTTCCAAGCAATTATTGGCATTAGCAGAGGAGATTTGTCTCTTTCCACCATCAAGGAATATGGCACAGTCTAGGGCAGTGATGCAAACCTTATAGAGACTGAGTGCCCAAATAGAGGGGTGGGGCAAACTCTGTGCTGGGGGGAGCAAGTAAGCACTCTGATTGGGCTGCTGGGCAGAGATGCGGGGCAAACTTTGTGCTGGGGGAGGGAGGGAGCACTCCCATTGGCATGCTGGACAGAGGGGCAGGGTGAACTCAGTGCTGGGATGACAGCGTGCGTGCCCACATTGTGTGCCGGAAGTGCCACATTTGGCACACGTGCCATAGGCTCACCACCACTGGACTAGGCTGAGGGACCCACGGACCACATGCAGAACCTCTATGGGCAGGAGTTTTAACTTCTAATTTATTGTTATATAGCCAATTCTCAGACTTGCATGCTCCTCTTCATCTCTCTTCAATATAGTCATACACACAAAAGTTCATTTCCATTTTAAACTAATATTCATCATTATGTCAAAAACCTGGATTGTGGTTTATACTTGGCTGGAATTTTTTTTACAACTTCTCAAGACTAATCAGTTCACCTGGTTTTAAACTTAATGGTAAACTGAGTTTACAGAACAAAGTGAAAGCATTCATTCTTTTCTCCACCATGCCTAGCCCCAAGTTATACAGATATGTATGCAAACACAACCCATGTTCTTTTCTCAGATGTATTATTGTCATCAGACAAAATCTCAGAGTGCCCTCATCTAGGGAAACAGACAGAAGGGATGCTTGATCAGGACTATTTTTCTTTAGTACTTCCTTCCAAGAAAAAGTACCTGGTTAGATCCTTTGCAAGATTCAAGACTCTCCTTCTTGAGAAAATGAAAATGTCTGCAGTGTCATGAATAGTTTGGCCTTCCAATTTGCTAATTTTGGTTAATGATGCTGTAGATTTAAATACAGACAGTTTTTAAAGGGATTGGTAATGTTTAACTGTTGTAAGTTGCTATTGCCATGATAGTGAACCTTGGCACTCCAGGTGTTCTTGGACTTCAATTCCCAGAAGCCCAAAGTCAGCACTCCTGCTGATCAGAGCATCTGGGAATTGAAGTTCCAGAACATCTGGAGTGCCAAGGTTTGCCGTCACTGTGCTACAGGGACACTGGAGAGGTGAGAACTGGTGTAAGGATAAGACTCAACACTTATCCCAATATCATAAGACTCTTTCCACCTTCCAGAGACCCATACCCCTTAGAACTCAAAGAAACGTCTTTACTCACTAAAAACAAAAGCCCCTATTTTAATTTGTTACAACTGGCAAGCTAAAAAGAACAAAAACAAAATTTAAATGAGTGAATAAATGGATGAATGAGTAATCACAAGATCCAGTGATGACCAAAAATTTGCTTTCACGTTGCCAAGAGCAACACTGGTACCTACTTCTGGCACTCATCCAACACAAAGGCACGAGGATGGTCATCCCCAGACATGGTGATGACGGTCTCTCTCTCAAAGGCTCCTTCACGGTCTTGATTCACAGTATGCCGAGTGATGGTGGATGTGGTGTAGCTTGTCCAATACAAAGTGTCCCAGCCTCGGTGGTAGGCCAAACCTTCAACTGAGCCAACATCTGTTGAAGAGAGAATGCAGTAACTTCAGCAACATGTTCATTTCATTAAATAGTCTGTATTTCTGCTACCTTTATTAGCTGAATGTCACCACCAATTCACCGCCCAGTTTGTCGAAGAATCAGTCTGTAGTCTGACTCTGCTGACTAGTCAGAGTTTGGAAATGGTCATGCTGATAGCTGGACTCAGATAGTCATAGGTTTTTTAAAAAGCCTCAGATCTGGTGCAAAGTCTTTATTGCGTTTTTCTTCATGCCAGTTCTTAGAACTGACAGACTTGTGAAGATGAAGCTTTCCATGCACTGTACAACTAGACTTATCACTTCGGGTAGGATTCAGCATATCTTTGAACAGTTCCCTTCATATAAAATTGCTATAAACTGATGGGGATAAAACCCTGGACTGAAACTTTTCTGTGACATGTTCATGATAAGCTTTTAGGGGGAAGGAGGAGTATACTTTCTCCCACCTGCATTTTAAAGTGGTATTTTCAGCTGATGTTGTCAGCTTTTAATCTAGCAACTTATTGCCAAAACCACCTGCTTTTGCCCACACTCATTTTTTTGGTGTCTAACCATCCAGGCAGAACTGCGAACACTCCGGCATGAAACCTTGGGCCAAAATCACATGATTAATTATCTGAGAAAGTTCCCGCAGCTAGCATTCTTGTGAGAGCCAGCCTTATGCCAGATTTAGGAAAGGTTTGGGTTTTATAGCTTCTGATTGCTTGGAAGACTACACCAGGATTCTTAGAATACTATGATTAGGTGGATGAATCTCTTACCACTCACCATGCTGACTAGGGCTGATAGGCATTATAGACTAAAAAAGTAAAACACCCAGAATTCCCCATCCTTACTATAAAAAAATAGCTGACCAGCCAATGGGTGGGAAGGTTTCATGTACTCCAGGAGACAAAGTGCATGAAAAGGTATCACATACAGTTACCAACACGCCATGCTGTCTACTCAAAGCCCAAAACTGCAAACCTCTGGATTAGAAAGTTTGCAATTTTTAATGGAGTGACCTGTTCACACCACTAGCACGCACCAGTAAAAGTTAATCAAAGGGAAGCAGAAAAATAATTATTTCTCATCGTGCATAAAAACTAAACAAGGATTGCCAAGTTTTACTATTGTGCCTCTTTGCTCCATGAAATGGCACATACAGGAACTTCTGATTGTCCTCAGACTTTCTTCTTTAGAAACTCAATGGCTGTCTGCTCAGACTGTATATTGAAACAGTATGTGTGAGACACTGGTGTAAATTGTCTTGATGCAGGTTTTCCTGAGATAACTTGACTGCTTTTACAGGACCAACTTTAGCAGTGACAGCTCTGCTTGCCCTGAGTGGACCATCTATCTTGTCCACTGGCCTGATGGAAGACTTCCCCAAGGCACCAACTCCAAGTCATATTGAAGGAGAAGCTAACAGACATGACTAAAGGATAGGGAGAAGGAGAAATGACAGACTCAGGAAAAGGGTGCTAGGGCAGATGGTAGGCAGATGAGAACAGAAAGAAAAGAGAAATAAAGGAGGAAGGAAAAGAGGGGGACTGACTAGGGATATTGGAGGAGACACCATTGATATTCTGAACCCTGGGAGAGAAGAGAAATTAGAGCTTCATCCTACAGAACCCTTAGTCTGGGACAGGGACAACCTTCATCCAAGCTCAGGAGTTGGCAAGTTGGACATTGCCCCCTCACCTCATCATACCAAGACCAGTTAGAACAGAGGTTCCCAACCAAAGGCTGCCTGCAGGCCAGATCTAGCCCCCAGAGCCATTTCATGTGCCCCCCCACTCATCCAAGGGCATTCAAGAGACAAAATGGCCACCCCTTTGAAGCTGCGGGAACAAAACATACCTGTCAAGTTTCGGGAAATTTCTGTCAAACCCCCATATTTTACACTCTTTCCTGCCATCATCCTGTATTATTTAGACTGCAATTAGACTGGAGTTAGACTGGAGGCCAGCACAGGATAAGCATAGCTGTCCAGTTTCGCATTTTGGATGGGAAATTTCCTTTATTTGACAGGAATTTCCCGAAACCTGACAGGTATGGAACAAAATGGCTGTCCCCCATTGTGCAGGCAGTGCAAAATAGCCTTCCAACCCATGAAGCTGACTGAGAAAGCATGACCTGGCCCCGGCTTGAAAAGGTTGGGAACCCCTGAGTTAGGGGGAAGCCTTACTTTTCCCAACCAAAAGCAATATTGTAGGTGATGGCACCAACACCAGCAGTCAATGCAGCTGGCTAGGGAACAAAAGGAGTGACTGCAAATAGAAGCTGGTTTCCACCTATCCAGGAAGGCTCAGCTGCTGGACCTAGTGACTTCACCTCAGTCCCAGTGGCACCTAAGGACTTAGGTTCAGTGAACCTAAGCAGATCTCAAGGTGAAGGACTAAAGGGAACCAGGGATGGGACCAGAGAAGGAAATGTTTGTGACAAGTTTAATACCTTAATAAAGCCCATTGCACTTATTCATTGGCCTACTGAGTCAACAGAGCTCATGGGGAGGATTTGGCCCACTGCCCCAAGTCCTAAAGGGAGCAGCAGAGACCACACTGAGTTTAATCCAAATCCCTCAATGGTGAACAGCTACTCAGCTTCATTGTGACACTTGGATCCCAGAGCACTGGGGAAATGACATCTCCTCATCTTCTGGATTCCTCAACCAAAATAAGGTTGTCACTGCTACTACTGCAAAGGTCCTCCACGTAGCACAAACATGTAGAATTTTAAAGAACAATGAATTAGTTTTTTTGTATAGCTCACAACATCAGGGCTGCTTTTTGCCACATGTTTCCCACAAAGAAGCAGTCACAGGAGAAAAGAGTAGTGAAAATCAACTGGGTACTCACTTTCAACTATAGTTTTGCGTCCACTTCCATCATCATTGATCTGCTGGATGTTGCCAAAGTGAATGTCACTGTAGAAGATACGCTTGCTGCCCTTGCTACCCTTGCTGTCGTGCCGGTAGTCAAAGGCCAAGGCAATGACGTTCTTCATGTGCTCATTGTCTTCAAACGGCTTGATGGGAGCATTGCGGTTGTTCTCATCTGATAAGTGAATACTCTTGAGGATGGTGCGTTCTGAGTAGAGCAAGTATCCGTCATAGTCACGGCAGGTTACACTGTCCTCAGAGAGCATCCCATGGGCACATGCGCATGTCCGCTGGTCTCCTCCACGGAACAGACACAACTGTTCACAACCACCATTGTTCTGAGCACAAACATTGGTACCTGAACAAGAGACAAAGGAAAGGGGAAATCTAAACTACTCCAGTTAGGTTGGTTTACAGCCTTCTTCCATAAGCATGGCTGGCTTGACCATGAAGTGAAGTTTCGATCCCAGCCAGCACCTACATCTCCCACTGAATTACTGCTACTGCTGAGCGTCTGCACCTACCCTTCTGCCTGGCCCTGTTGAAGACCTTGATATCCTTCAATTGCACCCCTATTCCTGTGCGCAAAGACACAATTTCTGAAGCATTGTCCTTGCTGCCTCTCTTAATTGATCCATTTGCATGGGTCCTAAAAAAATACATAAAACAAGCATGTGAACATGCCACAAAGCACAGAGTGTTTATTTATTTATTACATTTTTATACCACCCATCTGGGATATTTCCCACTCTGGATGGTGTACAGATAAATAAACAACAGCAACTAACTAGAAAGGACAGCTTGAGACAGGAGACATTAATAGGTATTAAAACTTAATTACGCATATGTGCTCAAATACATACAGTATATTTATGCTAGAAAACATACTGAGTTTTATAGAGGTAAGAAGAACTTTAGTTCGATACACAAACTTTCAAGTAAAGTGCACTGATGAAGAGGTAGTTTTCTTGCTCCCTAATGCGAGGTGTCCCACAGCAGGCAGAAAGAGGCGGTCTTGTCTCTCCACCAATTGGACTCAAAGGCCATGAGCAACCACACTGCGATGATGGTGTAGTGGTTAAGGCACTAGGCTTGGAGACCGGAAACACGGTTTCAATTCCTGAGGACTGCATGATGGGGAACATGAAAGGGGACCTTTCTCCCTGTGCCTGCAGTGGACCGTGGGCGAGAGGCTTTTGCCATGCCTCCAATTGTTATTGGCCTGGCACCACCGGTGTGGAGATTTCTTATTGGGCAGTTAGTGTAGAGGGAGTGTGGGGTTGTTTGCAGTGCTTTGTGGGTTCTTTGTTGGGGTTTGGTTTTCAACGAAGCAGGGTGTGTTCTTAGAGCTTTGTTGAAAAGGGAACTAAGTCTAGGAAAAGGGGGCAAGGTGGTGCGGGGGGAGGATGATCTGATTCTCGTTAAGAAATCGCAAGGCAAGGAGGTGCTGTCTGAATCTTCGGATGAAGAGGGGGCAGGAGAGCTTGCTCTTTTGGGGGACAGGATCAGAGATTTAGAGATGAAAGAAGGTGAGAACCCACCACCTTTTGCTAGTCTAGGGGGCTTGAAAAAGGGAGCGAAATCTGTAAAAGGCTTGCTAGAGGAGATAGGATCCAGGCTGGCAGCGCTGGAGACTTCCAGGGCTGCAATCCCACCTTCACAGCTGTACAGCTTGGCCAGGGTAGTGGTGCAGGCGGCAGGAGATCTGGGGGCAGAACGTGTGGATCTAGGGATGGTGGTCAAAAAAGGAGATGATGTGGAGGTGGAATGGGAAGAGGAGGAGCAGGCCGGGGAGTCGTCGGCAGATTTGTTATGGGAGGCGACATTAACAGCGGCATGGCCAGATGGCAATGACTTCTATGGGTTTGGAAAGCTGGGGTGCGTTTCTGAAGACTATGTCTCGGGGAGATCGGGGCAGTCCCAGCCCTCGTCACAGCCTTTTTGGCCATGGCCTTTCGGGTTTCCATGGGGCTTTCCGCAATCGGGATCCTGTGGCCAAAGGCTGGGGGAGATGGCTTGCAAATGAGGGTGGTGAGATCGGAGGCACCTAAAGCATGGAGGAAGAGTGGGGTGGTGTGAGTAAGGGTGGGGGAAGGCCACAAGAATGGCAGAGGTGGCTAAGACGAAGGATGTTGGGGCGCAGATGGAGGAAGGAGGGTCAGCAGCGGAATCAGGACTATTGGGTTCCAAGATGGCAGAGATGGGGGAGAAAGAGTGGGAAAAAGAGATGCCTAGTGGAGACAAGAACAGAGAAGGGAAAGAAGGGGAGATGCTGGTGGTTAAGAAGTCAATGTCGCCTTTTGGTGAACATTTGTCCAAGGAGACAAAGAAAAAGATTTTGAGAGGGGAATTTGTGGACCTTTTTTCGTTATTGAACAGGGAGGTAGAGGTAAAGGAGGCAGAAAAGATGGATGAGAGATAAAGGAGATGATCAAGAGGAAGAAGCTGCTGAGGTGTTGGGGGAGTTGGCTGATGGCTTACATAATTTACATGGGGGTTATTATTAACGAAAGGCTGGAAAGGGCGATGGAGCTTCTTAAGTACTTGGACCTCATGTATAGGGCATATACGGATTTTGTGGGGTTGCATGGATGAGATATGATGAATCTTTCCAAGCAAAAGTGGAACATCACCCCAAAATCAGTTGGGGGAACCCCACTCTTTGCTGTGGCTCCAATGTATGACGCCGGTCAGGCCTCTGATGGGAGAGATACCTAATAGCGGGCATTTAGTTTTGTGTAGCAATGCAGCACCTACCCGTCGCCCAGGCGGGGGGCAGTTGGTTCTACCCTGGCTGGTTTGCTAGGCATTTAACTCGCATGGGTATTGTTTCAGAAAACCATGCAAATACAGGCACGGATTTTCCCAGTGTGTGTGTGGGGGATGCATCCAATTGTGTCATGTTCTAGGAATGGGAAGCAAGGGGGAAGAGGGACTCCTATGCAATGAAGGCAAGAGTGGAACCAATCACCTGGTAATAAGGTACCCCAGTCCAATTAAGGTAAAGGTACCAAAGCATTGGTTGGTTAGGTATCCTCATAAGGAGGATGCCAGGTTATTGTTGGATGGTTTTAAATTTGGTTTCAGGATTCCAGTTTCCAGGGAGTTAGGGCCTCCTGCAGTTAGAAACTTAAAGTCAGTCAAGGGTTAAGGAGAAGATTAAGAAAGAAATGGTGTTAGGCAGGATTATTAGTCCGTTTCGGGACAAACCCTTGGCAAACCTTCATATTTCTCCGCTGGGGCTTCTTCCGAAGAAGGTGGTAGGGGATATATAGGCTTGTTCACCATTTGTCTCATCCGGAAGGGGGTTTAGTGAATGATGCTATTCCACCTGAGCTATGCTCAGTAAGATATGCTTTGCTGGACACAGCCATAGGAATGATCAAAACGTGTGGGGTGGGGGCATTTTTGGCAAAGTGTGATGTGAAAGCGGCCTTCCGCCTGTTGCCAATTCACCCGAGGGATTTCCATTTGTTGGGTTTTGAGTTCGAAGGGGAATTTTATGTGGATTGGGCATTACCTATGGGGTGCTCCATTTCATGCTCTTTGTTTGAATGTTTTAGTAGGTTTATTCAATGGGTTTTCTGTCAAAGGGCAGGAGTTAGGAGCATCATCCACTACCTTGATGATTTTTTGATAGGGTCGGGTAAAGTTAGGCAAGACTGTGAGAGGCTGTTGGGAATTTTTCAGGATACATGCGAAGAGTTAGGGGTTCACATGGTGCAAGAAAAAATTGGAGGGTCCAGATATGTGCCTGACGTTCTTAGGAATTGAGTTGGATATGGTCAGGCAGGTATCATGGCTTCTGGTGGAGAAGTGGTGGATTTAAGAAGGGTGGGCAGATATGATAGGGAGGAAAAAGGTGTTGCTGCGGGAGATTCAAGTGCTGGTGGGTCACCTCATTTTTGTGTGTGAGGTTGTGGCTCCCAACAGGGCTTTTCAGAGGAGGCTATGTGATGTCATGCAAGGTCTTAAGAAGGAATTTCATTGCAGGAGCGTCACAGCAGAGATTAGGGCAGACCTGGTTGTTTGGGAGGAGTTTTTGAACAAGTTCAATAGAATCTCTTTTAGGAGATCAAAATTGTTGCTCAGAGTTCAGGTGCACACGGATGCGTTAGGTTTCGGTATTTATTTATTTTTGAGGGAAATGGTGCTGTCAACAGTGGCCGAAGGAGTGGGAGGACAAGGGTATCACCAGAGATCTGACTTTCTTGGAATTTTTTCCAATAGTAGGAGCTTTGTGGATGTGGGCTGAGGAGTGGTCTAATCAGACTATAATTTTCTGGTGTGACAATGTAGTGGTGGTACAAATTGTGAATGGGCTGACTATCAGGTCAAGTAGGGTCATGAAATTAGTTAAAGTGTTTACACTAAAGTGTTTGGACCATAACATCTTGTTTGTTGCTAAGCATATTCCAGGGACAGAAAATGACATAGCGGATGCCTCGTCTCGACAGCAGTTGGTGAGGTTCAGAGGATTGGCTGCAGAGGTGGACAGGGAGCCAACACAGTTGCCTCGGGAAGTTTGGCCTCTTGGAGAAGACAAGTAGAGGAGGCCATTCGGAATTCTATAGCCACAAGCACTAGGAAGAGTTATGCAACAGCCTGCGAGGAGTTCGTATCCTTCAGGAGGGCAGAAGGGTTGGGGGAAGAGTGGCCTGTCCAGGTTGAGCATCTGTTACTTTTTTGTGTGTTTTTGCATAACAAGGGGTTGGCAGCTAGGACTATTAGAGGCAAGCTGTCAGCGCTGGCTTCTTTCTCAAAATCGAAGGGATTGAGAGATGTTTAGGGGGATTTTAGGATTAGGAAGATGCTGGAAGGTTGGGATAGGTTAAGCAATTCTGGCAGGGATGGGAGAACACCTTTCAGCCCACCCATTCTGATTAGACTGGTTCAAGTATGGGAAGTGGCTTGTGCTGATGCTTTTGAAGTGGCCTTCTTCAAAGTGGCATCACTCCTGGCTTTTTTTTTTTTTTGCAGCTTTGAGAATCAGTGATCTGATGGCGGCATCTAAACACAACAAGAGCGATAGGGCCTTGAGACTGGAGAATGTGGCAGTCACTACAGAACACTTGTTCGTATTTGTGAGGTGGTCAAAAATGGATCAGAAGGGTGAAGGTAAGTGTTTAAAATTAGGAGTGTGCTCCATCATGGAGATTTGTCAGACGGAGGAGTCCAGGTAAGTTTATTGTCCACAAGGATGGGGAGCCGCTGACCAAATTCTAATTTTGGTCTATTTTGTCCAGGGCTTTGAGGGAGGCCGGAATACAAGGGTGGAAGTTTGCATCACATTCTTTTAGAATTGGGGCAGCTTCCACTGTGATAGCTTTAGGTTACTCAGAGGAGGCGATTAAGCAGATGGGGAGATGGTGACTGGGGAGGTTCAGGTGATACATTAGGACTTTGCCTTAGGTTCAAAAGGCAGGAACGCATGTTATATGTTGTAGAATGTTGACAAGTTTTATATTTTACAGGTTATGATTCTTTGCGCAGACCGTCTATTTGGCTCCTGGGGGATAAACACCTGGAGGAGGCTGCAGTTCGAGTGGCAAATTCATTCTTAGGCCTACATTTGGGGCTCCTGAAGGTCAACGTCATCTGGGGCGGCCAAAAAGGCTGAAGGGGTACTGGAGTATATCAAGGGAGATCGAGAGGCACTAGAACAGGGGTTTCCCACCTCCAGCGGTGGTGATTTTTCATCGTGGGGGCATGATCTGGGATATATGAGGGAGGAGGAGCTGATAGAGAGGGCGGGTCAGGTCTTTGCCCAGGGCAGTGCGGCTTGGTCCGAGGCTGATTTTTCTGTTTCAGAGATATTGCTGGTGCTGGAAAGAGTATACCACACAGAAGGGAGAATATCCTGCTTTGCATGATTGGAGAGGTAGAGACTGTTTGTGAACTCTCGAATGCCGAATATGCCATTATGCCGAATGAAGGAAGAATTATCAGCCATCCAGGAATACAGAGACAACCGGAGACTCTTTTCAGCAGGGATGGGAGAATTTTGAGCTGGTTAGAGAAGGAAATGTTCATCAGAAGTCTCCACAGGGGCATCGTTAGGTGTTTGGGGGGGGGGGGATGTTGGGCAGTAGGACAGTAAGGAGAAGTGTTGGGGTGGGAGGGGGTAGGAGTTATCCATCTATGTCACCTGGTGGGGTGTTTATTCCGGGAACGCCCATTTCCAATTCAAGGGGGCGTGGTTCCCTGGGGTCCCCCTTTCCTCCCTCTTTTGGTCAGGTTCCCCCAATTTCTCCTTACTTTGTGTCCCTGCTTGGTGTATTCCCTTGTAAATAAAGTGGCCTGTTATTTCTCTATAAACAGGTGTCTGTGTTTTGTTAATAAGGATGGGGTGGCAAGGAACCTCATTCAGGCATTCCCTGCTAAAATCCTTTCAACCCAGAGTAACCTGTGACATGAAAATGAACTGCAGAATTATGGGCTGGTTAGGGTAGACTTCCACCTCCTGAGAAGGTTACCGTATGCTAGATCAGGGATTATCAACCTGCGGCCCATGGGTCAGATGCAACCCATGGCGCCATTTCATGTGGCCCTCACCACCTCCAGCATACCTGGAAGTGCAATGTGGTGGAGGAAGGGCAAAATGGCCGTCCGGCCCCTGAAGCTATCTGAGGGAACATGACCCAGCCCTCAGCTTTAAAAGATTGAGAACTCCTGTGCTAGATTCAACTTGACAACAAATTATTATTACAACGTATCCAATCATACATTTTCCTCTTAATGAGCCATCAAAAATCAATAATGTGGGTACAGATATACCCACAAGCCTCAGCAGTTTCAGAATTACACATGTTGTAATTTATCATTTATTTTAACATATAAAATGGCAATCTAGCACAGACCTGTCACTCCAGTAGATATAATCCTCAAAGACGGATACTGAAAACATATCCATGTTGTGAGTGGACAAGACCAACTCCCTCTTGTCACCGGTCTCTAAGTCTATGCGTTCTATTTTATCTGTCCGGGCATCACACCAGTAAAGTTTCCCATCCTGGAGAAAGACAAAGAAAAGAAGAGATCAGGGTGGCATATCATTTGTGCAAGCTACATAACAATCCCAAACAATCAAAATGAGTAGATGTGAGGCAATCCAGTCTACCCCACAAATTCTGCCACAGCAAATCTTTACCTATAAGGAGGGACGTTAACCGCTAGACTCCAGCATACACGCCTGCACCCGTCCATACTGTCTGCATTTGCCTTTACCCGGCCCGCAGAGCGCTGCAAGGGTCCTGCAGTCGCCAGTGGGGCAACAGCCCCACGGATGCAAAAAAACCACAACTTCAATTCCCAACGTCCTCCATGCCATACCGCCCCTCAGCCAATCAGGCTGACAGGTGAGAGCAAGCAGAACACTGGGAAAGGTGGCATGCCCAATAGAAACCGAGCCGCAGAAAAAAAACCACCATACGAAGGGGAACAAAAGAAACAAAACTTCAAACCTGAGCATCCTACGCGCCATGACCACTTCAGCCAATCAGGCTGAAGGGCACAAGCACGCAGAACGCTGAAAAAGCCGGCGCGCGAAAAATAAAATAACGCATCCCGCAATGGGAATGCAAGACCACTGCAGGCAGATGCAGCGCCTCCCGCAACGGGAACGCAAGGCCGCCGCAGGCGGATGCAGCACCTCATGGCCTCGCTAACCAAAACCCGCAAAAAACCACGGCGAGACAACTACCGGCCTTCTTTCCCAGAGCAACGGGGAGAAGAGGGACTCTCTCTCCTCCACGCAACCATGTCGAAGACATGGCGAGACCACTGCCGGCCTCAAGGTAAGTTTGAGCCAGGGTGGGGAAAAAACCCAGCAGGCAGCAATTCGTCAGCGGACACACACTCCCTGGTGAATGACTGGATTCTGCCTTTCTACTACCCACACCGCTATTTCAAGAACTAGCACGAAACAGCGGTGGAGGTAATAGAAAAGCAGCAGCCAGCAATCTGCAAGGAAGAGCACCACCCCTTATGCATCATTGCCTGCCAATCTCCCATTAGGTAAGCCAGGGGAAAAGGAGGCCAAGAGGAGAGAACCATCGTGAAGAAGATAGCTCTTCTCTGCCTCCTTTTCACCCGACCGACCTAACGAACCGTACCGGATGAAGAGCAAGCTGACTGCCGGCTCTTCCTTTTCCCCATCACTGCATCAAAACCTAATTTCGAAACAGCAATGAGGAAAAGAGGAAATGATAGACAGGCCGTTCTTCACCCCACAAAACACAACCACAACTACAATTAAACAGTTAACCAAAACGCCAAACATCAAAAATAATAAAACACAAATAAATAAACAAATAATTAAAACAAAACCAATAAACAACACAACAATAAACCACAAAATCAACAAAAACACCCAAAATACCAAAGGCTGCTGAAAAACAATAAAAATTCACTAAAAACACCTATCTACAACACAAAAATACCTAACTCACCAAACAATAATATCATATATTAAACAAATAAATACGGAAGAAATCAGAAAAATAAATAACCAGAAATAATCAAAACAATTAAACACATCACAAACCCAAAATAAAAAGAAAAGAACAAGCAGAAACACTTTGGGGGGTTTAAGTAGAAACTCTCTACTTAAACCCCCCAGCCCAACACCCCAAAATCAAAACAGAATAAACAATCAAGAGCACTCACCAAACACGTCCTACCTCCATGCCTCCGGAAAACAAAGAAAGAAAATCGCAGTACAGTACTCTTAAACACAGCCCCACCTAGAGCTGGCAGAGTATAAAACAGTCAAAAATATATTAAAAATCAAAATAATAAATAAATAAATAAATAAGATAAATCAAATAAATTCAAAAACCACAAATTCAAATCACCACCAACCAAACCACCCCTAAACATAAAAACACACACACACACACACAAAAACAACTGCCCGACAAGGCCGGGCAAACTATGCTAGTTTAAATGATATCTAAACAGGAGAGTGAGTAGACACATGATTTTGGGATTACCCCTCTAAGGCAAAGAACCCATATGCATGATATATGAAGCTCATGATGGGAAAATATTATGTTTAGGAACATCAAATGTTTACATTTTATTAACAGAATGTGGATGGCAACAGTTCTACAACTCCCCCCCCCCCATTTTAGTGAGAGAATCTACCCACTGCCACATGCTTTCCATCTTTATAGAAGGATTCAACACCCTTAAATCCACCACCAGCCTCTGTCGAAAAAAGAGAAATGGAATTCCTAAAGCCTGTAATGCTCTTTCAAGAGCCTAAACTCTAGGAGGCCAGAAAATGTAGACTCTATGCAAAGATGTTGTCTGATTTTCATGATGTACATCAGGAGTTCCCAAGCTACAGCCAGTGGCTGGATCTGGACAATGGAGCCGAATCATCCAGCCTGTGCCACCCTCACCACTCCTGGAAGTGGAAATAAAACGCACCCACACATGCACAAAACACTTCCGGAAATGACCCGTGAATGTCATAAATGCATTTGCGACAGCTGCAGGTGCATAAATGCATAAATGCATTTGCGGCAGCATTTTGAGCACGCATGGGCATGTTTTACTTCCGCTTCCGGGTGGTAGGAACCACGTGACTGGCCCACTCAACCACATGACTGGCCTATGGCCCGAAAAGGTTGGGAACCAATATTATTTCTCTGACTCTAAGTTTCCAAGCCATACCTCATAGTCAACAGAGATCCCATTGGGCCAGCTGATGCTGGTGTTGATAAGGACCACACGGTCTGTCCCATCTAGCCGAGAACGTTCAATGCGAGGATACTGGCCCCACTCTGTCCAAAAAAGATACCTGGCGGGGAGAATTTTTTTAAGTGGTTGCTGTGTTAGTCTGTGCAAGCACATTAGAGAGGAAACAAAACAACAGTAGACCAAAAAAAAAAAACCATTGTGACATCTTAAAGACTAACATCTGTATTTAAATGTGAGCTTTCATAGGGACTTGATCCATGAAAGCTCACATTTAAATACAGGAGTCAGTCTTTAAGGTGTCACAAAGGGAATCAAATCGTTAGCTGAGCAATTCAGTCTGTTACCCAATGAGGCCATTTCTTATTACTCAAAATGTTATTCTGTTCTTCCTTTATGGAGCTCTGGAAATGGTACAATGAAGTGTTCTCCTCCATTTCCATTCATCTGTACAAGACTATTTGAAGAGGCTGAGGCGGTCAGGAAACATCTTTACTCACGAGTAGGACTTCTGCCTAATGTCAGCCAGTTGAACTCCATCTCTGAGAAGGATCTGAGGTTGGATTTCCTTGGTTGTTACCCAATACCCTAATCCAGGGGTTCCCAACCTATGGCCCATGGGCTGGACCCAGCCCCCGATGCCATCCTACCCAGCCCATCGCCACCTCCACTGCACCCGGAAGTGGAAGCGGTCGCATTTACATCAGCCGCAAAACGTGCCTGCACATGCACAAACATGTCCGCAGCTGTCGTAAATGCAGAAGTGGCCGCATTTATGATACCCGAAAATGCACCTGCTTCCACTTCCGGGGGCGTGGTCCAGCCCGCTCAGCTGTCCGGGGGGCATGGCCAGGCCAGCGACAGAAAAAGGTTGGTCACCCCTGTCCTAAACAATCATTGTCCCATGCAAAAGAACTACACTGTGTTCACTACACAGTCAAGCAATTTGGATCATCACGGACCAAATACTATAGACTGAACTTCCATGTCGATTGCTATCAATCCAGAAGGGAACTAAATGAGAAAAATACCATGGCAGTGACAACTTAAGCCCACCACCATTCCTGGACCTGGGAGCAAACAAACAGGAACCAACATCCAAGCAAGATCTATGCAATGGTACCTATGAGACACACCTTCTCCCAGCTCCAAACTACCACTCAAGACTTGCCTGCCAGAGATGTAAAACTTCAGCCTTTTCCTTTTTGAGAAAATTTGCCTTGTAGTCTAACAACTTCCATTCACTGTAGCTGACCCTTACCCTTTCTCTGGGTGAACAGTAATGGCACGTGGTTTGTCCAGGCCCTGGGAGATCACTACATAGCGAAATGAACCATTGAGCCTAGCCACCTCAATGACATCAAAACCCTGGTCTGTCCAATAGATGTTTCCTGAAAGAAAAGGGAAAACAAGAAAGTATGACTTCATTAGTTGTCCCTTTTCTTCTCCCTGAAAGAAGCTGCCATCTCTCCTACCCCAAGTTGTGATCTCTACATGATTCCAACTCCACACTGTCTCACCTGCAATCCAATCCACAGCAATGCCTTCTACCCGGCCAATGCCATTGGTCACCACGTCCTCTCTCCATGTCTGGTCCCGCTTGGCCCGACTGATGGTACTCAGGCCCATGTCCACCCAATAAATCGTGTCATTTGCTGTAGGAGAAAAAGATGCATGTTTGGAAGAATGCACAAAGAAGTCCAGGGTGATGGCTTTGAACACTCTAGGACAGTGGTGGCAAACCTTGGCACTCCAGCTGTTCTTGGACTTCAATTCCCAGAAGCCCAAGTCTCTGTGATTCCACATAAATGGGTTTACTTTGCAGTAAACCCATCCATGTAGAATCACAGGGACTTGGGCTTCTGAGAATTGAAGTCCAAGAACAGATGGAGTACCAGTAAACCCATTGGTGTGGTTCACAGAGACTTGGGCTTTTTGGGAATTGAAGTCCAAGAACAGCTGGAGTACCAAAATTCGCCATTGCTGCTCTAGGAGAAGAAAAACCTTCCACAGTGACAACCATCATCCTCATAAGGGGCTTGCTTGTCCCAATCCCAGGTCTTGAAGGCTCACTTAGATCAGCAGAAACAAATATTGTTTTTTTTTTTTCAAAATAAGAAACATACAGGTGAAACTTGGAAAATTAGAATATTGTGCAAATGTTCATTCAGTTCAGTAATGCAACTTAAAAGGTGAAACAAATACATGAGATAGACTCATTACATGCAAAGTGAGATAGTTCAAGCCTTACTTTGTTATAATATTGATGTTTATATCTTACAGCTTATGAAAACCCCAACCCCCCCAATCTCATGTACCCCGTAATCATCACATAATCTCATGTATGCCATGATCATCACAATTATAACGAATTAAGGCATGACATCTCTCGCTTTACATGTAGTGAGTCTGTCTCATATATTTGTTTCACTTTTTAAGTAAAATGAATGAACATTTGCACGATATTCTAACTTTCCAAGTTTCATCTGTATTTACTAATTGCAATTGTCACTGTGTTCCTGATAACCAGAACAATTAGGGGAAAAGGGAAACCCATGGCATACCAGTGCTTTAAAACTTAATACAAGATATTAAAAGCCTCTGTAGTACCCTCCTATCAATGCTGACTAAAAATGGAGCGTTACTTGATTATTTCACAGCTAGCCTCTGTTCTGTCATGAGATTCCCAACAACGATGGCTGCTTAAATAGCTGTTGTGTATTCCTGTGCTCTCTAGCTGTGTTCTTGCTCAGAATTAGGCCTGTTTCACCTGCTTATCTCTCAGCTGGGAAAATGAGATTGAGCCAACTGATTAAGAGTTGGGACAGACAACACCCACAACTAATGAGACAGAGAGAGCCGAAACCTGGATCTGGAGATACTGTTGGGCTTCAGGAACGAAAATGCCCACCCATCACAAGCCAAGGGTGAGAAAGAGTCAGGGAACTTCATTCAAACAACATCTGGAGACTCACTGTGTTGTGCACGGGTCAGTCTCTTATACATAAAGCAAAGCAATCACACTTATAGCGCTTAGTGCACTGTCTGGGCAGTCCAAAAGTTAATTAGCATTATATATAAACAGGATAGTTGATTGATGAATGTTATTTTGAGCCATAGGCGAGACAAGTTGGGCTCACAATTTCTGGACCATGCAGAGCCTTGTTCTTCCCCATGTGGGACCTTGCTCCATCATCTGACCCAAACCCTCCACATTCACAGATTTTCCAATTATGTTGCCCAATCTCTCTTCCCATGAAGATGGCTAGCCACCACCTGGCCCTGGGAGATCACTGCATAGTGAAATGAACCATTGAGCCTGGCCACCTCAATGACATCTAGCTAACTCATTATCATCTTCCAGGCAACAAACTAGGAGAGAGAAGCAATATGGCTAGGAAATATGGAGCTCTGACTACAACGCTCCATCAGCACATAAAGAGATGCCACCACCTTCCCACACGTGACACCATTTCTTCCCACCCCTCACTGAGGAAGTACCTTTCTATCCCTCTGCTTCTGAAAAGAACCCACAGGGCCAACCGATTCCACATATTCATCACTTACCAGCATGGAAGTCAATGCCGACAGCAAGTGAAGTTCCAGAAACTGGCACTAGTGCATCAGATTTGTCATTGGGGTCCAGCGGGATGCCCCGGATACCTTCATGCACTGAATAGAGAAGAAAAGAGCCAACACCTGCATGGAAGAAAGACACAGAGTGTGAGAGCAAAGCACCAAAGAAGGGACAAAATACAGAAACACATCATATGTATTCCACGAAGACGGAGGGATACATGGAGCACCCTCTGCATGCCGATGAGCTATTATTAGAAAGAAATAATGGCGAACGGTATGGAAATCCAAGAAAAAGAGCTCTACACCAACATTCCTTTAGAAGAAAACCAGACCATCGTCTCCACCCTTTTAGGTTACCGTCAGCAGTCTCCACCGTCGCACTTTATCTTGGATTTATTGGACATCATTTTGGAACAAAATTATTTCAGATTTGAACAAACTTTTTTTCTTCAAGTCAAAGTTGTGGCCATGGGCTCAAATTTAGCCCCCAGTTTGGCGAATATATACATGATTCAATTTAAAAAAAAACACCATACTCGATCCAGAGAACAACCCTTTCTTTAAACACATTCTATTGTACAAACGGTTTATAGATTACCTGTTTGTGGTTATGGAGGATTTTGATTACATTGACAGGTTTGTAGAATGGGTTAATAGTTTAAATCCCCATTTAAAGTTTTCATCCAATAAAAATCATACTAAAATTCCATTTTTTCGATGTGGAGGTAAACATTTCCTCCTCTCTAAACCTTGAGGTAACCCTCTATCACAAACCCACTGATAGAAACATATATCTCAATTACGAATCCTTCCATCCTCGCTTGCTCAAATATAACATCCCTTTTAGTCTCTTTGCTCGCGCAAAGAGAAATTCTATGAGACCAAGTGATTTTACTACAGCAGCAGATTTGATCAAATCTAAATTAACATCGAGGGGATACCCAGCAGGCATTCTTGATAGATCATTTCAAAAAGTAGCCAACACTCCCAGGCACCAGCTATTGACTAGGAAGACTTGCACGAACAATGAGAGACTTTGTTGGTCTTTGGAGTTTTCTCCCTTAACTAATTGCATAAAAAAGATCATACAAAAGTATTGGTTCCTAGTACAGGACATTCCAGGTTGTGTTGAAAAACCTTTGGTAGCTTTTCACAAAATCTCATCAATTAGAAACATGGTAACACATTCTGATATTTTGAAAAAAATTCTGGAACCATCAATTAGTGTTTAGTGTAAGGGACCCAAGACAATGAAACAGCCGAAGGGTTGGCTTAACACAGGTTTATTGCATGATGATCCGGGGGAACATGTGGTAATGGCGGATGAGTGGCTCAATATATACAGCTGGCTATACATTTGAATGTGGCTCGTCGACAGACTATTGGTTGCTGCCTGCGTGACGTCGTAGGAGGTCACGCCCTTCTTGACCAGGTGAAGAGGTGGCGGGGAATCTTCCCGCGCTGCTGAACCAGGTGAATATGATCCATGAGAGCTGGACGCTCACTACTGCCCTCTGGTGGTCACTAGCTTGCGTCCCCTTATTGGGTTTACATTGATACAGCTGATGGTTATAATGTTGCACACAGAAAGGTTACATTGATAACACATGGCAAAGGTACATTGTTAAAGGCACAGCTTTACAGAACACAACATCCCTCCCCCCTAGGATGAGACGAAGTCTCTCAGCCAAGATGGCTTGTTGCATGTGCGTTTGGGCCGTGAAGAGGGCTGCCCCCCCGGGGGCGTTATTGCTTCTTTGTTCCCTGGTCCCTTGTCCTGAAATGGGAGAGGGAGACTTGTTAGTGGCTTGCCGCTGTCTGGCGGCCTTAGGGGAAGGGAAAAACTCCATTGTGGGCAGACCGGGGGCAGTCGGGGCTAACGAAAAACCCCTCTTCTCGCTTGGACGGGTGGGGGACCACTCCGAAACCCCCCCCCCCCGGTTCTGAAAATCAAAATCTAACTTAGTAGGGGTGTCCGCATTTGTGGGGACCTTCCGCGAGATATGTATGGGGTCGGGTCCCTCCTCCTCGGAAAGATCCCCCAGGGTATCTACGAGGATATCCTCCTCCCCCCTTGGTGGGGGCCCGCGGTCCCCCTTCCCTCCCCCTTGGGCTGAACGGGTGGGGGAGAACCCTAACGCTGACTTATTCCCTGCTTGGTCTGTGCCCTGCTCATCGGAGACCCTGCGTCGGAGCTGGTCCGCGTGCCGCCTCCACAGGAGCCCTGTGCTGGTTTCCACGCGGTACGACACGGGGCCGGTTTGCTCCACAACTATGCCCGGTACCCAGGCTGGGCCCGTGCTGGCGTAATTCCTGCAATGCACGGGGGCGCCTATACTGAAACTCTTTGTGGCCTCTAGCCCGATGTTCCTTCCTTTGTCCTCTACCCTCGTGGGGTCTAGCCTAGTAAGGATGGTGGTCAGTTTCCTACGCATTAAGAGCTCTGCGGGGGAGTATCCTGACGCCAAAGGGGTCACCCTGTACCCTAGCAGAAACTGGCAGACTTGCAGGTTCAGATCCCCGGGGCCCATGCGCCGCAACGCGTCCTTCGTGGTGCGGACGAGGCGCTCTACTTGGCCATTGGTGGCTGGGTGAAACGGGGCGGAGGTGATATGCCGAACGGCGTTGATCTCCATGAATGCTCTAAACTCGGAGGACGTGAAACAACTAGTGTTGTCGCTAATTAACGTGTCGGGTATGCCGAACGTGGAAAAGAGCCTCCGCAAATGCCTAATGGTCTGGGCCGAGGAGGTGCTCGTGACTGGGATAACTTCCAACCATTTGGAGAAAGCGTCCACTACAAGAAGGAACAGGGTGCCTCTGAACGGGCCCGCGAAATCAACGTGCACCCGGGACCACGGCCCCTTAGCCGCGTCCCATTCCCTGTGGGGAAGGTGGGCCTCCTCTGGTCTGGAGCATTGGCAACTTTCACAAGTGCCGACCATGTGCTCGATGTCGGCGTCCAGCTGGGGCCACCAGAAGTAACTCTGGGCCAACGCCTTGGATCGCACGATGCCGGGGTGGCTGACGTGAAGCAGTTTGAACACCCGCGGCCGAAGGGAAGTGGGAATCACCACCCGCTGCCCCCACAAGAGACACCCCCTCTCTAGGGACAGTTCTAGCTTTTTTCTGAAAAATGGAGCGAACTCCTCCGCTGGGGAGGACGCGGGCCACCCTTTCTGCAGCCAGGAGCTTACTGCTGCTAATGTTTTGTCCTTCTCTGTCGCCTTGGCAATGTCGGCGGGCACTACGGGGGGCGAATCCAGCACCTCTATCATGAGAACCTGATGGTCCCGCTCCCCCTTGCTCACCTGGCTGGGCGTTAGGGGAAGGGGAGACCTAGATAGAGCGTCCGCATGGCTGATCTCTTTCCCGGGCCGGTAGACCAACGCGTGCTGATACGCGTTGAGAAAAATGGCCCACCTGAGCATCCTCGGGGACAGGATCTGAGGGGTGGGCTTATCTGCGGTAAAGATGCCTAGCAGGGGCTTGTGGTCCGTCACAATGGTGAAGGGGCGGCCATACAGAAAATCGTGAAATTTTTTCGTCCCCGCGACTATTGCTAGTGCCTCCCTGTCTGTCTGTGCGTAGTTTCTCTCCGCTTGGGACAGGGACCTGGAGTAAAATGCTATCGGGGCCTCCCTTCCGTTTTCCAACACGTGGCACAGCACCGCCCCCACCCCCACTGGAGATGCATCACAGGTCAGAACTACTGGGCGTTTGGGGTTGAAATGGGTCAGTATGGCGTCGGACGCCAGGAGGCTTTTTAGCTCGCTAAATGCCCTTTCTTGGTCCTCGCCCCACTTCCATGCCTGGTCTTTCTTTAGCAGTTTGTGTAGCGGCTCAGCCACCGCTGCCTTTCGGGGGAGGAAGGAGTGGTAAAAGTTGAGCAGCCCTAGGAACGACTGCAACTCGGGCTTGGAGGTGGGGCGGGGGGCTTTCTTAATGGCTGCCACTTTGGACTTGGATGGTTTTATTCCCTCAGGAGTCACACAAAACCCTAGGAACTCAACCTCGGTTGCGAAGAAGACGCATTTGTCCTTTCGCAACCTCAGCCCCGCCTTTTCGAATATTGTCAGGACCTTCCCCAACCTCTTGGCCAATTCAGCCCGACTCCCCCCCGTTATTAACACGTCATCAAAATAAGGCAACACCCCCTCCAGTCCCTTCAGGAGGCGTTCCACGAGTGACTGGAAAATTCCAGGCGCCGAATTCACGCCGAACTGGAGGCGCGTCACCTGGAACGCCCCCTTATGGGTGACTATGGTCTGCGCAGCAGCTGCGGCAGGGGACACCGTGAGCTGCTGGTAGGCCTGTGCTAAGTCGAGCTTAGCGAAACACTTTCCCCCGTGTAACCTGGCCAGCAGATGGCTGACTACCGGCACCGGATATGCATTCGGGCGGATCGCCTTGTTGATGGTGCACTTGTAGTCGGCGCATATGCGGACCTCCCCGTTGGCTTTTAGTGCGGTTACAATTGGAGTTTCCCACTCCGCAGAATCAACAGGCACAAGGATTCCCTGACCCACCAATTTGTCCAGTTCCGCCTCTATCTTGTCCTTGAGTGCGAACGGCACCCGGCGTGGTTTTAGGCGAATTGGGCGGACCTCCGGGTCCAGGTCGAAAGTCACCGGGGGGCCCTTGAATTTCCCCAGTCCCTTTTTGAAGACTTCGGGGTGCGCCTTGCACACCTCCTGAATTGGATCAGTCCCAATGGCATGCATCCCAACGGCGTGCACCCCCCCAATAAACAACCCCAGGGGCTGGAACCATTGAGTCCCGAGGAGGCTGCAATCTCCTCCTTTGAGCACGACTAGGAGAAGGGACGCGGCGTGCTCCTTGAATTTGACCTGAAATTCTCCAACCCCCAACACTGGAATACTGTTCCCTTGCACGTCCCGTAGTGTGGACCTCAATGCTTTGAGCTTGGGTCGCTTGTGGGGGGCAATTCCCAAGAACTCCCTCTGGGAAATGATTGAATATGAGGACCCCGAGTCAATTTCCATCCTAATGGGAACCCCTTGGACTAGTACCTCAACAAAGTAGCGGGGGTGTCCTGTAGACACGCTGAACACTGGGGCGTCGTCCTCGCTGCCGTCGGAGATGCGGCCCACGCCGTCCTGCTTCCGCGTGGCCTGGGCGCCGTCCTTGGTTCTCGTTGGGCGGTCTTGTCCCGCGGAGCGGTCTGCGGAGCTCCTCCAGGTCTCACGCTTCTTCCTGCACACCTTGGCGATGTGCCCGCGGCGGCCGCAGTTGTGGCACTCGGCCTTCCGGAAGGGGCACTTCACGCGGTCGTGGGCCGCTCCACGGCCGTCGCACCGCCGGTTCTCCTTCCGGACCCTCCGGACGTCCTCGTCGTCGCTGCTCTCTGCGGACGACCTCGAAGTTCGCCGGGCCGCCTGTACCGGAGCCTCTGCCTTGCTCGACTTTGGCCGCCAGTCCTGGAGTTCTTGGACCCCGGCCTTTGTAGCTTCTGCGGCCTGGGCCGCTCTGACGACCTCCTGCAACGTGGGAGGCGGCTCTTGGTTCATTAATGTGCGCTGGGTCTCGGCGTCGTTCAGGCCGCACAGCACACAGTCCCGGAGGGTGATTTCGGCATTCTCCCATTTGCACGGGCCGGCCGCCAGCCGCAGGGCTGCCACGAATGTGGCGACCGTCTCCCCGGGCGCTTGGACTCGCCTCCAAAATGCACTCCGAGCGGGAAACATCGCCGTGGCGGGCCGGACGTGCTCACGCAGCATCTGCATGAGTTCCTTGGCCTTGAATTCGCTCACCCTCCTCGGTGCAATCAGGTCCACCAAGGTCCTTTTTGTTTCTTGTCCGAGCATCCTGGTGAAGATGGCCCTTTTCTTCGCCTCTTCCGTGACTTCGGACTCGATCAGTGCAGCCTGGAAGTCCATCTCGAAGATCGCCCAGTCGCCCGGTTTCCTGATTTCGAAACCGGCGCATGTCTTGGTCCCGTGGGCTGCCATATCCCACCTTCGTCGCCAATTTAGTGTAAGGGACCCAAGACAATGAAACAGCCGAAGGGTTGGCTTAACACAGGTTTATTGCATGATGATCCGGGGGAACATGTGGTAATGGCGGATGAGTGGCTCAATATATACAGCTGGCTATACATTTGAATGTGGCTCGTCGACAGACTATTGGTTGCTGCCTGCGTGACGTCGTAGGAGGTCACGCCCTTCTTGACCAGGTGAAGAGGTGGCGGGGAATCTTCCCGCGCTGCTGAACCAGGTGAATATGATCCATGAGAGCTGGACGCTCGCTACTGCCCTCTGGTGGTCACTAGCTCGTGTCCCCTTATTGGGTTTACATTGATACAGCTGATGGTTATAATGTTGCACACAGAAAGGTTACATTGATAACACATGGCAAAGGTACATTGTTAAAGGCACAGCTTTACAGAACACAACATAGTGTAAAAGGGCACTTTAAATGTATGAATTGTGTAATTTGCAGACAGATGTGGGAGACTAAAATTGTAGATTTCTGAGAGGTGAATTTTAAAATGGAGCTGAAAGATTTCAGTAATTGAGACACTAAAAACATAGTATATCTTTGGCAATGTCCTTGCACCCTCAAATATGTTGGTAAATCGACATGCCCATTGAAAATTCGGGTAAGTGAACACCGTTCACGGATAAAAAATAAAATAGAGACGGCTCCCCTCGTAGCCCATTACTTACAATCAGGACACTCAGCAGACGACTTTACAGTCATTGTATTAGAAGTTGTAAAATCTAGACCCCATCATACAATTTATTGATAACATGTTGTTACGTAGAGAAGCGTTCTATATCCACCGATTAAAAACTTATCAACCCCATGGTCTAAACAATGAACTAAAACTCTCTAGTTACCTTTAATGGTTCAGGAATAATTAAATGAAAATAGTTAGTACTTCCGTTTTCATGCACCTGCCGATAGTATTTAATGGCTGTCAAATGTACTCTAGTAACGCTCGCAAGCCCAAAAGAGAAAAGCTAGAGAGGCATAGAGCACAAAGAAAATAAGAAAATAAGAATATAAAGGTATGTGTTAACATTGGGCTAAAATGTAATCATATTTGATACAAATAATACATTAATGTTGTCCAGTTACCTAGTGAAATTTTGTAAATACTTTGTAAATAGAATTGTAAATATGTTATAGGATTCAATTCTGCATTGTGGTTGTTTTTATCATTACAGATTATATTGTTTTCTGATGAAGAATTCCAAAAAAGGTTCTAAACTGGTGAACTTTTTAAAACAATAAAACAACACGAAGAAATACAAGAGAACTATTTGTTGTTGTTGTTGTTGTTGTTGTTCAATCGCAGTCGATTCCGACCCTTTGCGACCCCATGGACCATTTTCCTCCAGGCACCTCTGTCCTCCACCATTCTCCTCAGCCCGCCAAGCTCTGTGCCCATTGTGTCCACAATACCATCTATCTATCTCATCTTCTTCTCTTGCCCCCTTCTTCTCTTGCCCTCCACCTTTCCCAGCATCAAGGCCTTCTCAAGTGAGTCCTCCCTTCTCATTTGATGTCCAAAATACTTCAGCTTCAGCTTCACTATTTGTCCCTCCAATGAACAGTCAGTGTTGATTTCTTCCAGTATTGACCTATTTGTTCTCTTTGCTGTCCAAGGGACTCTCAGGACTCTCCTCCAACACCATGCCTCAAAGGCATCTATTCTTCTGCGCTCAGCCTTCCTAATGGTCCAGCTCTCACACCCATACATTACCACTGGGAATACCATTGCTTTGACTATGCGAATTTTTGTTTTCAAGGTGATGTCTCTGCTTTTAACAATGTTTCCCAGGTTTCTCATAGCTTGTCTCCCCATAATCAGTTGTCTTTTTATTTAATGACTACAGTCGCCATCTGCAGTGATCTTAAATCCCAGGAAAGTAAAATCTGTCACTGCTTCTACTTCTTCCCCATCTATTTTCCAGGGACTGATCGGACCTGTTGCCATTATCTTGGTTTTCTTGATATTAAGTCTCAAGCCAGCTTTTGCACTCTCCTCCTTCAATCCAATCAAGAGGTTCTTTAGGTCTTCCTCACTTTCTGCCATTAGGGTAGTATCGTCTGCATATCTCAAATTGTTGATATTTCTCCCAGAAATTTTGATCCCATATTGTGATTCCTCCATCCCTGCATTGTGCATTATGTGCTCTGTGTATAGATTGAATAAGCAGGGTGAAAAAATGCAGCCTTGTCTTGCTCCTTTTCCTATTCCAAACCACTCTATCATTCCATGTTCTGTCCTAACTGTTGCTTCTTGGTTCATGTACAGATTTCTCATGAAGCATATGAGGTGTTCTGGTATTCCCATCTCTTTAATTACTTGCCACATTTTGTTGTGGTCCACACAGTCAAAAGCCTTGGTGTAGTCAATAAAACAAATGTAGACTTGTTTCTAGTATTCTTTTGTTTTCTCCATGATCCAACGTATGTTGGCAATGTGGTCTCTAGTCCCCCTTCCTCTTCTGAAACCGGCCTGCACCTCTGGTAGTTCTCTCTCCACATGTTGCTGAAGTCTATCCTGTATTATCTTGAGCATCACCTTGCTGGCATGTGGGATGAGCGCAATTGTCTGATAATTTGAACATTCTTTGGCATTGCCTTTTTTTGGGATTGGAACGTATACTGATCTTTTCCAATCATGTGGCCACTGTTTTGTTTTCCAAATTTGCTAGCATATTGAATGCAGTAATTTGATTCCATCATCTTTTAGGGCTTTGAAAAATTCAACTGGGATGCCATCATTTCCACTAGCTTTATTGTTTGCAGTGCTTTTTAGGGCCTTTCTGACTTCACTCTCCAGAATGTCTGGTTCAAGTTCAAATTTCTCATTACTGTTATTATCAGGAGTGTTGAGGTCCTTTTTGTAGTGTGTACTCTTGCCATCTTTTTTTGATCTCTTCTGCTTCAGCTAACTCCTTTCCATCTTTGTCCCTTATCATGGTCATTTTTGTCCCTTATCATGGTCATTTTTGCTTTAAATGTTCCCTTGATTTCCCCAATTTTTTTGAAAAGATCTCTAGCCCTGCCTCTTTTGTTTTTTTCCTCCATTTCTTTGCACTGTTTGTTCAGGTAGTTTTCCTTATCTCTCCTTGCTTTTCTTTGAAATTCTGTATTCAGGTGATTGTATTTTTTTTCTTTCTCCTTGGACATTTGCATTCCTTCTTTCCTCTGTTATTTTAAGGGCCTCATCAGACAACCACTTTGCTTTCTTACACTTCTTTTATTTTGGTATGGTTTCTCTTGCTGCCTCCTGCATGATGTCCCACGTCTCTGTCCATAATTCTTCTGATACTCTGTCTATCAGGTACAGGACATTAAATCTGTTCATGACCTCCGCCATGTATTGTTTAGAGATGATGTGTAGGTCATATCTGTCTGGTCTAATTGTTTTCCCCATTTTCTTTAGTCTAAGACTGAATTTTGCGATCAGTAGGTTGTGATCTGAGCCACAGTCTGCTCCAGGTCTTGTTTTTGTTGACTGAATGGAGGTTCTCCATCTTTGGCTGCAGAGTATGTAATCAATCTGGTTTCGATGCTGGCCATCTGGTGATGTCCATGTGTAAAGTCACCTCTTGTGTTGCTGGAAGAGTGTTTTTACTATGACTAGTTCTTGGCAGAACTCTATCAATCTTTGCCCTGCTTCATTCTGTGTTCCAAGCCCAAACTTGCCTGTTATTTAGTTTTTGATTTCCTACTTTGGCATTCCAATCTCCTAAAATAATGTGGGCATCATTTCTTGGTGTCTGTTCTATGAGGTGTTGTAGGTCCTCATAGAACTGGTCAACTGTGGCTCCATCTGCACTAGTGGTTGGTGCATAGACTTAGATTACAGTGATATTGAAAGGTTTGCCTTGGATTCTGACTGACATCATTCTATCATTTTTGATGTTGTATCCCATTACTGCTTTCCTCACTCTTTTGTTGACAATTATGGCTACTCCATTTTTTCTGAGGTTTTCTTGCCCACAGTAGTAGATATGATGGTTTCCAGAGCTGAATTCACCCATCCCTTCCATTTTAACTCACTGATGCCCAGGATGTCAATGCTTATTCTTTCCATCTCGATTTTAACCACTTCCAGTTTTCCTTGATTCATAGATCTCACATTCCATGTCCCTATGCAGTATTGTTCCCTGCAACACTGTATTTCTCCTCCCCCTTTCATGCCCCTCCCCCTTTTCAGATCTGCTGTGCTGAGCATCCCCTTGTTTTGCCTTTTGTTTTGGTCCATAGGGTTCTCTTGGCAAACTTTGTGGTGTGCCTTGCCAGTCTCTATGCCAGTCTCTTCCCATCACACAAGTTATCACAGTTTAAACAATTTTAAAACTAAGTATTACCATGCACAATATCACAGTTTATCACATAGTATCAAAGTAAAAGTTGAACTAATTAATGAAAGGGAAAGAAAGAAAGAAAGAAAAAGTCCACTATATCAAGTCTCTATGTAAGTCAGTTTCTTGTACAGTCACTATGTCAGTTGCTATAGTCTGTTATATATGACCTCCCTTTATTAGCAGCCTCGAACGGCTTCTACTCTTTTTCTTGGATGAGCTATTATTGCCATCGTCCCTGTAGGCTGACTGGGACTGATGGGAACTGGAGTTCAAAAATATCTGGAAGGCCACAGATTCTTCAAGACCAGCTCTGCATGTGGGGTAATCATTGATTTCACATTCAGCTTCATAAATTAAAAGGAATTTAAACAAATGAACGGAATTAAATTCTGACTAGAGATGGCAGATAGCTACGGATAGTCAGAGATGACCGGTCTTCACCAATCTGGGTCCCCAAGATGATTTTGCCTATATCTCCACCTCCCCAACCCTAAAGAACACGATGAGCAAGATTCAGGGATAACGAGAGATGTACACCACGTTCTGATGGTGTGGAACAGGCAATACAAGACCAGCATTCTGATTCTGGGTAAATCCAAAAGGAAAACAGGAAGGACTGTACTGCTTGGTGCATGACACATGCTTTTTTGCATGGAGAGTTCCGAGGCTCAGGTCTTAATAAAAGAAAGTTAGAGATGTAGATAGCTGTCTTAGACTCTGTTGAAGCAACCATGATTGAAGTAGACTCAGTGTAGGACTTCTGATGCAATGTAAGGCAGCTTCATCTGTTCTCATCTATAGAGTGTGATACTATTTCTAAATCCCACTTTCATATGGCCAAAGCACATATTAACTTAGAAATACCAAAAGAAATACTGTTGTGGCTGTTGAGCCTTGAATGTTTTTCAGATGTGCCCTCATTTTCCCCCACTGTCTCCAGCTAAACATATAACACACTAGCATATTTTGCCTGGCCTTGCTGGGCAGTTATTTTGTGTGTGTTTTTGGTTAGGGGTGGTTTGGGTTGTGGTGATTTGGATTTTGTGGTTTTTGAATTTATTTGATTTTTTAATTTTGTTTATTTTTTATTTGGATTTTTAAAATATTTTTTGTCTGTTGGATACTCTTCCGGCCTCTAGGTGGGGCTGTGATTAAGAGTGCAATTGTCTGTGTTTCTTCAGTTCTGCTGCAGTCATGGAAGGAGGACGTGTTTCATAAGTGCTCTTGACTTATTATTTAATTTTTTATTTTGATGTGATTTTGGGGTGCTGGGCTGGGGGGGGGTTAAGTAGAGTGTTTCTGTATTTAACTAAGTGTTTTTGCTTGTCCTTTTGTATTTTTTCTGGATTTTAGATGTGTTTTATTGATTTGGATATTTCTGGTTGTTATTTCTTTTTTTTTCTTTTTTCCGTATTTATTTTTGTAATTTGTGTTATTATTGGTTTTTGAGTAAGGTATTTTCATGTTGTTATGGTGTAGAGAGGTGTTTTTAGTGAGTTTCCATTGTTTTTCGTTAGCCTTTGGTATTTCAGATGTGTTTTGTTGAGTTTGTTGTTTATTGTTTTGTTGTTTACTGGGCTTATTTGAATTATTTGTTTATTTATTTTTGTTTGTATTTTTGATGGTTGGTTGTTTTTTTAAACTGATTAGTTTTGTTGTGGTTGTGGTTTCCGGGGTGAGGAACGGCCTGTCTGTCATTGCCTCTTTTCCCCATTGCTGTTTCGACATTAGTTTTGATGCAGCGATGGGGAAAATGAAGAGCTGGCAGTTCGTTAGGTCGGTCGGGGGAGAAGGAGGCAAAGAAGAGCTATCTGTTTCATGATGGTTCTCTCCTCTCGGCCTCCTTTTCCCCTGGCTTACCTAATGGTAGATCTGTGTTTGTGGCTGTGAATGTGTGTGTTTTTTTGTTTTGTTTTTTGTAAAATTGTAGTGTGGCAGGCAACGATCCGTAAAGGGTGGTGCCCTTCCTTGCGGATTGCTGGCTGCTGCTTTTCTATTACCTCCACTGCTGTTTCGTGCTAGTTTTCGAAACAGTAGTGTGGGTAGTACAAACACAGCAACCAGTCATTCACCAGGGAGTGTGCTTCCCCTGACGAAGTGCTGTCTGCTGCTGACCCCGCTTCAACTTACCTTGAGGGTGGTGGTGGTCTCGCCATGTCTTCAGTGGGGTAGCAGAGAGGAGAGGGAGTCCCTCTTCTCCCTTTTGCTCCAGGAAAGGCTGGCAGTTGTCTCACCGTGTTTTTTGCGGGTTTGGGTTAGCGAGGCCGTGAGGCACTGCATCCGCCTTTGGTGGCCTTGTGTTCCCGTTGCATGAGGCGATGCATCTGCCTTTGGCGGCCTTGCGTTCCCGTTGCGTGAGGCGTTATTTTATTTTTTGCGCGCCGGCTTTTTCAACGTTCTAAGCGCTCGCGCCCTTCAGCCTGAATGGCTGAAGTGGTCATGGCACGGATGACCCTGGAAGTTGTAGTTTGATTTTTTTGTCCACATTCGTAGGGCGGCTGCCCCAATGGCGGCTGCTAGACCCTTGCGGCGATGGTCGGTCAGTGAAAAGGCAAGTGTACGGGGCTCGGTACGGGATAATATGGACAGGTGCAGGCATGTATAGGTAAAGATAGGTGCTAAAGCTACGGCCTGTGGGCCGAATCCAGCCTGCAGCGCCTAATAAACTGGCCTGTGCTGCTCAGAGGCAGAAGTTCAACATGCCCGCACATGCGCAAAACACTGCCATAAAGCACCAGTGGCTGTCATAAATGTATTTATGACAGCCATGAGTGCATTTACAGGAGCACTTTGCGCATGCGTGGACGCATTTTACTTCCGCTTTTGGTGGGAGGAACACACATGACCGGCCCGCTCAATCTGTGACCATCCCATGGCCTGAAAAGTTTGGACACTCCTGATGTAACACATGAAAGAAGCAAAGCTTAAGTTTACCAACATGATTTACATAAGCAAAATGGAATCTTGCAGCACCTTTGGTGTCTTTGTGTCAGAACACACTGGCACATCTCTATGTCAAGGAGACATGGGGTTTAAGCCTATCATGCTATCACATAATCTACAAAGAACTCTATTATTTGCATCAGATCCTGGGCATTTTTAGCATCAGGGCTCTTTGCTTTCAAGTCACCAAGGAAAGCTATGAACCACCATGCAATTACGTAGAGCAACACAGATTTCCAGTATTTATGCTGTAACAGGTGGAGGGGCCACATCCAAAAGCCTCTAGGAGCCTACTCACCTTCACAAGACTGCTGGCCACTCTTCAGGCTGTAGCCGGCTGTACACATGCAGGAACGAGTCGTTTCTGAAGTTGGGAGACACAGCTGAGAGCAGTCACCATTGTTCACGCTACATGGGTTGGTACCTGCAATAGCCAGAGTTCACAAAGATTACAAAAACAAATGCAGAATCAGACAGCATTAAGTTTCAGTTTAGTCCAGTTTTATGACCTCTGGCATGACCATCTGCAAAGAGCAAGGGGCAGGAGACAGACCTTATGCACCAGAGGAGAGACAAATGCATCAAGAAGCTCGCCTGGTACAATATGAATATTAACAATGGCTGAAGTGCCATCAGGACCCCCACCCCCCAAAAAACACAACTTCTTTGGAGCCTGCTTACAAGTTGATGTTGCCTTGTCTGAACAATATGGCCTTAAAAAGTAGGGGCCAATATATGGTCTATGGGACATACACACTCCTTCCATTTTTGCATCCTAGAATAATTCCATCTGTCTGGCCAGATTATCCTGCTATGGTAATAAAGTAGACCATACTGCCAGCGACTCAACGCTGAGTGTCAGGCAGCAATTAACTAACCTGACAACTCTGAGGACTAATGGCCTTGGGTGCCCAGGTTCACAGGGAAGGGTGATGGTTCTCAAGTGGATTAAATCCCACTTGAATCCATTTGATGGAGGGCAGCAGCTTCATCAATACTGGCCTGAGGCTGAGGAGGACTTTGCGTGCCATAAAGGCTCAGGACCAGAAAGTGACTTGCGGACCTGGATCAGTGGTACTGGGGTCATGCTGCAATGCAGAAGTCAGAGGCAAGGCATTATAGCCTCAGAACAGTCTTCATGGCTGATCGCCATGAGGATCACCAGGATTTGGATTTGGATGCAGCAGCAGCAGAAGAAGAATTCCACAGCCAACAGATTTTTCTGTTCAGTGAGGGCAGGTGAAAAGGTGAGAACATGGGTCTTGTTTTCAAAATTAGCACTGCAGATGTTTCCCCTACTTCCGTGTCACTGAAATTTAGTGGCAGCAAAGGTTGGATGTAATTTCTAACATATTTGGGGGCATAAGGGCACACACTCCCCTCCATCCCAGTGTACTCCCTGACCCCAAAGCCTTTTCTAATTCTCAAGTGGAACCACTTGCCCACACATTCTCATGATGTCTCGTCAGGCCCTCACATTTGCTTCAATTACCTGCTGCTCACAGCTGCCCATTCTAACCCACTCACCGTGCTGTTGAATGCTCTCATCATAGATCTTCATGTGCATCACTAGTGTAGTGCTATTGCGCAAGACAATGGCTTCTGTCCCATCCTTCTTGTTGCAGGTGCCCACTTTTTCCAAGGCCTGGTCAGCCCACCACAACTTATCACCTGGGAGAGAAAGGGGGTTTCAGGCACATGCAAAAAGAGTAGTCAAGGTTCCATGGCTACAAAGCAACCACAACCTTCCTCGGTCTCTCTGGTCCAAAGGCAATGGTGTGTTTCATCATCCACACAGAGTTGCAGATCTCTTAGTCTCTCTTACTTCCTGCTAACACCTTCGGTCAGGGGGCCTCAAACTATGGCTCACGGGTTTAAGCAGAGAAAATGGTAGTCTAAAATCTATTTCATCCTGCTGCAAAACATATCTGTTGCAAAACAGATTGCAAGGCACATTTTACTTCTGCTTCTAGTGGGAGGAACCATGTTACAAATCCGCTGAACCATGTGACTAGGCACCCCTGCCTTGGGTTAATAGGGTTTGGGCCAATCCATGAATGACAGCTCCCCAAAGAAAGGGCCTTTCTGTTATTGGAGGCCAGGCTTTGCAATGTCTACCCTAGAAAGTCTCATCAGGTGCCACAGTAGGGCAGGGATTCTCAACCTGCAGCCCATGGGCCGGATGCGGTCCATGGTGAAATTTCATGTGCCCCCTGCCTCCACCACACCAGGAAGTACCATGTAGTGGAGGAAGGGCAAAATGGCCACCCAGCCCCCAAAGCTGTCTGAGGGAGCATGATCCGGCCCACAGTTTTAAAAGGTTGACAACTCCCGCATTGGGGTCGTCTCAATATTAGGGGAAGATTTTTATCCCCTCCCCAACCCAAGTATTATAAGACCAATTCTTTATTTTCAGCTTTTTAGCCTAACTTTGTTGGACTTAACTTTCATCTACAGTGGTACCTTGCTTAAAGAGCATAATGCGTTCCATGGGATTGCTCTTTAAGTGAAACACTCGGAAAAAGCACTATCACTGTCATTGTAAGTGTCTGATTGTGACTTTTGGCGAGGGGGATTGCGAACCCTGATTTAGTTGTTAAGTGACTTTTTGGTTGTTTTTAGATTTTAAGCGAGGTGACCATTCAGAGAAAATTCTGCTCTCTAAGCGAGTTAGTCTCTAAGCAAGGCATTCTTTATGCGTGCTTTCAGTGTACCTGTATTCAGATTTGGACTGCAACTGTCTGGTTTTTAGATTCATGCTGATTCTTTTTATGATCTTTAGTTTTCAAGTGCCCCGAGGCCACTGCTAATTTGGTGGCATATAAACAATGAAACCAACAAAAGTGACAGCTAAAGGAAAACTCCATAAACAGAGGCCATCTATACAGTTTGCCAGAGGCTGAGAAAGACACCATTTCAGATGCCACCTGGTTAATGAAGATTGATTTATTAAGTGAGGTTTAATTATCTGAATTTTATGTCTACAACAATAGCTTGGAGGGGAAACATAATACTTCATTTTTGAAACAAAACATAGTTTTACTGAAATAAATTTACTAGTTCACTAAAATGCCAGACAAAGTAGTAAGATGTTTATTTTTAATCACATTGTTTTGTCTTAAAATCAGATTTTATCACTTCTTTTGGTTTCAGATATTACATGAATAAATTGTAGCATACTGCATCCTCCTCAAGGTGCTGCAGATACTGCCTGAAATCTACAGGGTTTATATTAAAAATAAACAACATCTATTTAAAGAAGAACATGAAAAGTCTGGCCTTCGATATGATGCTGAATTATAGCTCCCAGCATTCTTCATGCATGCCTGGGCTAGCTGGGGCTGATGCATCTTGTGTATCCCAACACATTAGAAAAAGTTAGCCTATCAAACCAGGTCTCTTTTTGCTCAACAAAGATGCTCTGGTTAATGCTTAGCCTATTTCAAGTGTGCACTCTACAGAAATGGCAACATTAATAAAAGATCCCAGGCACCTGAAAGAGAGAAAGAGAGAAAGAAAGAGGACATCTCTGCTAAAACTATACTATGTTGTAAAAATAACCATAAAGAAACCTTTAAGCAATTTGATGCATAAAGACAGCTATTTGAATTTGATTATGCAAATCAAAGCCACAGCAGAACCTGTAGAGTCTGGGAGGTGGGGGTGGGGGGTTAATATATAACACTTTAACTTGAAAAAAAGTTGTCATTTAGAATTCAGGTTTTTTGCAATAATAATGAATACCCTACCTACATATAAACTTTCCAGAAACATTGAAGCCATAGAAATCCCTACCCCACTTTTTAAGGGCCTTTAGTTAGTTTTGATGTTGCTTTTAATTATTGTTAGTTGCCCAGAGTCGTTGCTGAGTTGGGCAGCAATAGAAATTTGAAGAATGAATAAATAAATAAATAAAAATAAGGCGAGTTTTTTAGGGCCAGAAATGAGCCCCAAAATGGGGACTCGGCTTATACTTGAGTCAATGACTATGAGGGTCCCAAGACTGCACTGGATTGAGATGTGCCAACAATTTAATTAATTTTACCATATTTTCATGTATTTTGATTGTTGAAACTCACTAGCAGCTGCTGCATTTCCCACACTCAGCTTATACTCGGGTCAATCTATTTTCCTGGGTTTTCAGGTCAAAATTAGGTACCTCAGTTTATATTCAGGTTGTCTTATACTCGAGTATATACAGTAATTAAACAATAACATTGAGTTTTAAGATATGACTTTTTACTGCTGTTTTTTTGTTTTAAGCAGGACATTTTTGCCATTTTATGCTGGGTGGGGGGAGGGGGAGGGTGTTTTTTAGTCATAATCTGATTAGTTTTATGTGTTTTTAATGTTGTTTTTAGTGGGTTGGGTCTGGTATTTTTTTAGCGGTTGTTGATTTATCTGTTGTCATATTGTATTTTATATTGTTAGCCGCCCTGAGTGATGTTTTTCATCAGGAGGGCGGGATTCAAATTCACAAAATAAATAAATAAATAAATAAATAAATAAATAAATAAATAAATAAATAAATAAATAAATAAATAAATAAATAAATAAATAAATAAATAAATAAGAGGAGGAGGAGGAGGACATCCAATAAACTATTTAAGTCAGTGGCTCTTACCCATGACAGCCAATGCTGTCGCCTTGCGCAACTGGTTCTTCATGGTCTCCAAAACTTCCAAGCCGCTGCCATCCAAGTCGCATCTCTTGATGGTACCATTGCCAGAGCTGATCCAGTACAGCTTGCTTTCCGGGTAGTCAATGGAGAGCCCTGTAATCAAAAGTTCATTATTCTAAGCTGGAGTCATGAAATAAAACAGCAAATGTTAAATCCCCCGGGCTTGTGAAAGTGAACTGATGGGAGCAACTAAGCTTTGCCTATCCTGTCCTGAAAAATTGCTGAGTGTAAGGTAAAGGTAAAGGTTGCCCTTGCTCAAAAGCCAGTCGTATCTGACTCTAGGGTTCAGTGCTCATCTGTTTATAGCCAAAGAGCCAGAGCTGTCTGCATCTGCAGATGTTTCTGTGGACATGTGGCAGGCATGACTAGACACCAGAGTGCACGTAATACTGTTTACCTTCCCACTGAAGTGTTCCCTATTTATCTACAGTAAAATCCCGTATAACGATTTTAATTGGTTCCAATGGGTCCATTGTTGTATGACAAAATCATTGTACGACACATGTATTGTATAGCAATTTTCCCTATGGGATGATTTGTACAACGATTTTCGCCATGGAAATGCTAACAGTGCAGGGTTGCTTTTGCCCTGAGAAGTGCTTTCCATGGGGTAAAGCGCTTCCCAGGGCAATAGCAACCCTGCGCTGTTAGTGAAAGGGATTCTCGGTGGCCCTCCTGCTGTTTTCGCAAGGGGATCAGTGCAGGGGTGCCTTTGGCCGGAGAAGTGTTTTACGCCTGGGAAAGCTCTTCTCCGGCCAAAGGCACCCCTGCGCTGTTAGCGAAAGGGATTCTTGCTGGTCCCCTTGCGCATACAACAGGGGGCTCACCAAGAATCCCTTTCGTTAACAACGCTGGGCTGCTTTCCCCCTGGGAATGCACTTCTCAGGATGAAAGCAGCCCAGTGCTGCCAGTTCACAAAGGGGCTTTGGGGGTGGGTGGGGAAAAGGCTCCCCTACACCACCCCAAAGCCACCAAGCTTTCCCCTTTTTTAAAAAAATATTTGTATCATACAACGATGAAAACCGTTGCCTATAATGTTAACTGTTGCAAAACAATGTATTACAAGAAATTAGAAAAATGATTCTGTGTTAAAATTGGAGGAATGGTATAAAGAAATGTGGGAAATTGCATTAAATGACAAACATACATGGGAGTTGAATAAAAAGAAGGATATAATCAAATAAAATAAGTTTTGGGAAATATGGAGACCCTTTTTGGAGCATACATTGGAGAAAGATAAAGGAGACAAACCAGTACCAGATCAAATGAGTTTTTGGAAATGATAGATTTGTGACAAAACTGTGACCTTCAGGGGTTTGTGTATATCACGGGGTGGTATTGTTATTATTTTGAGTATTATGTATTTTGGTTATCTTTTTTTAGATGAATGAGTTAAAACTGAGATTAGTTTAAAATGTTGAATAAGGTATGTTTTATTTTTATTATGTACTGTATTGTATTTTGTATCGTATGAAAGTATTGTTTTTGAATTTTTATCTTGTGATATTTTTGTCTTGTTATCGTTTTTGTTTTGAAAATTAATAAAAATTATTTTAAAAAAGAAAATCGTTGCACGATACTTTTTTAAAAAAAGGCAATCGTTGTACAATTTCATCGCTGTACGATGCAATCGTTATACGGGGTTTTACTGTACTTGCAATTTCTTGCTTTCGAACTGCTAGGTTGGCAGGAGCTGGGACAGATGATGGGAGCTCACTCTGTCATGCAGTACCCGGGAATCGAACTCTGACCTTCCAGCCAGTGAGTTCAGCGTTTTAACCACTTGAGCCACTACAGAGTCCCATTGCTGAGCGTAAAGGCCAATTTATAATTCTCCATGACAGAATCACATGCCCGTTTGTGGTGACCACATTGTGTGTTTCATTTATGTTTGCACAACTGTTCCTGCCATCCTGGCAGGATCCCTATTTCATGCCAGATGGAAGAACATCAAAAGTTTGTGGTTTTTTTTTTAAATGCAAGCCCCATGATACAGCCTTTCATTCTAGGAGAAGCTTCCGAGAAGCATTAGCCATGCTGTTGGCAATGAATGCTAAGACTAAAAATAAATGAAAAATAAATTCCCTTTACATTCAGAGAGGAAGAACTTTCTCAGTCCAATCACTAGGAAGAAATTCTTACTCTATAAAGATTACCAGGCAAGTCAATTTTTACAAGCCTGTGCTGCCCACTGGACTTGGTGTAAGATAATCAACGTGGAAGCATTTCCTAGCTGGTTCATTCCTTGTCTCAAATATGTATTTAGCCAAAATCCTCTTGCATAAATCACACCAGCATAAGACAAATTATATAATCTACAGTGGCAATTTGCCACTAATCAAAGGATCCCTGTTTCAATCCCTCAGTGCTTAAACATACTCTCATTGCAGGGGAGATCTGTAGTTTTGTACGCAACCTGGAACTAATTCCTTAATTAGTGGCAATCTAATTAATGCAATAATCTAAAAGAGATGCTGCCTATATTATATGTATATATGTTATATTACATATTCAAATGATATTTAACAATATACATATCATTGGAATTTCTTACTAAGAATTCTGAGAAAAGAATCTTCTGCAAGATTGAGGGAGAGGTTGCAATTTCCAGCTCTGCAAGGGATTTTCTGGCTGAAATCTTGCAGGAAGACAGGATTTTACAGTATTTTTCGCAACTGTTATAGTGATAACTTGTGATTCACTGCCACACTCTTCATGTGTTCAGGAAAACATCCATTCATTCAGGAGAAAGAGTACCAGAAACTACAAAACCACAACTATAAAAAGTATGTATTTCCACTTTGCTTCCAGTTGGTGTGTTAATTAACTTATCTCTTTTACAAGTGAGATGGAGCAAATATATATTAGGAAGAAGTGTTTGTGGAGTAAGACGGTTCACTTTTGTTATGCGGAGGGCACTAAAGCCTCTTTAGAATGGATATTGCTGATTATGCTCTTCTATGGCTATTCTAATAACCACAAGTAATCCTCAACCCGCAAGTGAGCCTGGTGCTACATCGACATGGTGAATTCTGGCCAGGGAGTCCAGAGTTCTGCCTCCACTAAGTAGAGTGGCACATTAGGAAACTACAGTCATGGTCTCTCCTAAAGGGAGAAGCAGAGGGTGGGACCGATTCCTTACCAACAGGCCCTTTTTGGTTTGTAAAGAGCAGGCTGCGGTTGCTGCCGTCCATGTTGGCAATGTTGATGTTGTCTCCATCTGTCCAGTACAGTTTCCTGTGTGGAAGAAACAAATAAGAAAGGCCATTAGGTACCTAACTTACACCTCTTTTTCAATCTCTCCAAATGCCCCTGGCTCCTGGACTGTTCTTCTTCTAACAAACAATGGATGGGGGCTATAACATTAGCAATACGTCTGTTGATATTTGCTACTGGGGTATGTTATTTTCCTATCCAATATGACATGCGGTGGAACCTCATACAACAATTGTCCTGTATGGCAATGAAATCGCATAACAATAATGTTTTGGGAGAAAATGGCATCCCGTGTAACAATTCTCCCTATGGAAAAAATCGTACAACAATTTTTCAATGGGAAAAACCCCTTAGCAAAAAAATTGTTGTTCTGTATGTTGCATCCCATAGGGAAAATCGCTATATGATGCATGCATCATATAGCAATTATTTCATACAACAAAGAGCCCCGTGGAACAGATTAAATCATTGTATGAGGTACCACTGTACTGGGATTTTTTTTAAAAAAAGTCTCAGTTTGTTTAGGAAATAGTGCTGTGCAAAGCAGAAACGGCATATTCTGATTGGAGACACTGGATTTAATGCCCTTCAATAGACATGTTTCAATTTGTTTTGTTTTATTTTGATTGTACTCTATCTTGTGTTTTCTGGTTATGGACATTTGAAACCTACTAGATCCTGCATAAGCACTCAGTTGGACAAATGGCTTTTCTGTACCATGCAGAATACTGCAATCAGAAAATATAGTCCTTAAAACAATAATTTCCCCCATTAGTGCAAGAAAGCAGAGCACCTCGATGCATTTTAACTATGTTGTGAAACAAAAAAGGAGTCCACATTAATTTTAGGTAAAGGTAAAGGTCACATGTGGCAGGCATGCCTAGACACCAAAGTGCACGGAATGCTGTTTACTTTTCTACCAAAGTGGTACCTATTTATCTATTTGTAATTTCTTGCTTTCAAACTGCTAGGTTGGCAGGACCTGAGACAGAGACGGGAGCTCACTCCGTCATGGAGCACTCGGGTATCAAACTGCTGACATGCCGCCTTCCAGTCAGCTTCTTAATCACCGTTGTGTATTTAATAAGTTTATTAAATACACAACATCTTAAGCCACTGCAGTAATAAAATTCTCTGAGAAACGTCATCATAAGCCAGAATCAGCTTGTCAGCACACAGTTAAAATTAATTTGTTTCAGTAAAAGTCCACCCCAATTTAGGGGTCAAATCTAATACCAGGCTGAAGTATCTGAAAATAGCAATGAATGCTGTCTATCTCTTCCTTGCAGCCACTCAGTTCTAACCCTGCTGTTTGACTCACCAATACTCACCCTTTGAGAGGATGCACAACCAGGCAATGAGGTTTGTCGAGCCCCTGAATCACAGCATTCTTAAAAGACCCATCTAGACGGGCAACATTGATTTGCTTCTTGTTGGCATCATAGCTTGTCCAGAAAAGGTTCCTAGAGATCCAGTCTACAGATAGACCATGGGCATTGGGAAGGTCTGCAAAGCAAAAAGGGTGAGGGGCCTTACACATGTGGGTAGACAGAATCAAAAGATAAAGAAAATGCCTCTAAAACAGTATGATCTTTACAGTTATTGAGCAGAAAAGGCAACAGTTCTAGCAACCTAAAGATCTCAAGATGTTGTTGGACTCAATTTTCATCTGCTCTCACCAACATGATCCTGCTTGGAGCGAATGAGAATCGGCATTCAGTAACATTTTGGATGCTCTAAGGCAGGGGTTCCCAACCTTTTCCTTCCAGGGGCCTGACCACGCCCTCTCAGTCAGCTGAGGGACCAGTTACATGGTTCTTCCCACTGGTGGCACCAGGCATTTCCCCTAACTCTACTGTTTTCCTTGGAGGAGGGAGTGAGGGAGGAACATTTCTGAGCCATTTTTAAAAAAAAAATACCGCATTTTTGCGGCATTACAGTGTGAAAACACAGCGATTTTGGCACTTCCAGCTTCAGTGGCAACCCAGTCCAGGGGCTGGAAGAATTCAGCCAGGGGGCCAGATCTGGCCCACATGTTGTAGGGTGGGAATCCTTGCTCTAAGGAGAAAAATGAAGAGTGCAACTGCAATCTATTTTGGGGGAAAGGCCATTTAACAAAAGTTCACTTGTATTTAATAGGATCATGCCAAAACAGGGTACAAAGTGTTCAGGAAGAGAAGACAAAAAGACAGAATAGGAGAGACAGCTAGTTCCTACCTGCAGACACAACAGTTTCCACTCCTGTTCCGTTGATGAATGCCCGCTTTATGGTTTGGGTGCGGACATCTGACCAATAGATCCTCTGCTCCATGGCATCATAATCAACCACAGTAACATTGTCTATGTCAGGCACAGTGAAAGAGTTTATATAATTATAGTATGGATTGTCAATGTCAACTCCTCTGATCTCCATCTGGCGTGCATAGAGCAGGAACTTCTTAAACTCTAAAGAGGACAAAGGCAAGAATTCATTAATTAGACTGAATTCAACAACTGGTTGAATTGGGTTCGGTAAATAACAGCAGTTTTAACTACTGCATAGGAGGAATAAAAAGGTCACAGATCAGTTACCCATTAGAAGTAGTAGTAGAAGTAGAAGGTTATTTATATACCGCTTTTCTCAACCCTGCAGATGACTCAAAGCAGTTCACAACAAACTAAATACACAATAATACAATATACAAAATGAATACAGTAATACTATAGAATCCAATACATACAATACATATGCATTAGATTTGCATAGTTGAGCCAAGAAACCTAGATTATTTTTGCATGGTTTGAAATTGGTCTAAGTCTCATGATTTCATAAGCCAGGGGAGGGAAGGAGCAGCGGGGGATGAGGGGTCTTTTTGAAGCTGCCTGTTGCCCAGCTCCAGCCACCACTGATCACCACGAGCCAGGGGAGGGCAGTTTTAAAAATACCCCTCTTCCCTGCTCGTGGCAATCGATGGTGGCTGGAGCCAGGGTATGGGGGTCATTAAACCTGAGAGAGGTAAACTGACTAAATTTTCAACATGATAATTCTGATTACCAGCACACAAACCACACTCCATTGTCCCAGTGTATTTTAAAGGGGAAGTGTGTCTTATATGCCGGCAAATATGGTATTTGAATTGTATAGAGGCATTTGGTGTTGATGAAGGATGTGTAGGTATGATATGATCTGAATGGGAAGCTGGCAAGGGGGATTACTTTTTTGAAGTTTTAGGCACAACAGATCTTGATACCAAACCCTCTTCATGATCTGAATCAGAGGATAGAGTGTGATGGTGTTGAATTCCTTTTGATACCTTTTCTGTGATTCAGCTGAATCCTGGCAAGACTGAGTGGCTGTGGGTTCGGGGTCCTGTGTTATCCCGGGAGCTACCATCTTTGGTGCTGGATGGGGCTTTTTTGCCCCAAACAGACCTGGTGCATAATTTGGGGTCCTCCTGGACTCACGACTACTGCTCGAAGAGCAGGTGGCAGTTGTGGCCAGGAGGGCTTTTGTGCAACTTTGTGTCATCCGCCAAATATGCCCACTCCTGGACCGGGACTCCTTACTTTCGGTTACTCATGCTCTGGTCACCTCCAGACTGGATTATTGTAATGCACTCTACCATCCAGAAGCTACAGCTGGTTCAGAATGCAACTGCTTGGGTGGTGATGGGGTGTGGGCATTATGCCTGTGCCTCGCCACTGCTACAGGAGCTGCATTGGCTGCCAGTATGCTTCCGGGTGCAATTCAAGGTGCTGTTTTTGACCTTTAAAGTCCTTCATGGTAGTGGGCCAGGATACCTAAGAAACCGCATTGCCCCAAGGTTTTCGACCCGTCCTACGAGAGCGGACCATAGGGGCTCCCTAGTGGTCCCATCAGCTAAGGAGGCACGCCTCACTGGGACCAGGAGGAGAGCTTTCTCGATATCCACTCCAGCCCCATGGAAGCTCCTGCCACCAGAACTGCGCCTCCAGGCGGAATTGCCCCCCTTCAAGAAGGTTTTAATAACATGGCTTTGCCAGCAGGCGTGGAGTGCATCTAGCACCACAACCCAGCCCTGCTGGCTTATTTAGCCCTGTCTGGTGTTTTCTTTTTCCTTCCCCAGGTGCCCCTCTTTTAAGGGGATCAGGGTTGTTTTATGGACATTTTAGATGTTTTAGATAATTTTAGTATTTGGGTTTTAATTGTATGGAAGATGGGTTTTTATCCAATGCTGTGAGCTGCCTTGGGTTGCCGAGGCAAAAAAGGTGGCCATACAAATCTGAAAATAAAATAAAATAAATCAATATCATGAGTGTGAGTCCGACGATTTTATGTCATGCCTCAACGCCACCTTTCCTCGCTTACCTTTCAAGGGACACACTTGGGGTAGAGATGCCTCTCTACGCTTCTGCTTTCAAGCCAATGTTGAAGGTTCATAGCCAATGCTCTGCATTCCATACTTGCTATATGGATCCACAAATTATGGGATTAACTGCTGCCAATCCACGCCAAGGTGACAGCTAGCCAGGTAAGCAAAGTACAGGCCGGGAGAATACCATGGCTCCAAATGTTGGTGTGGACAGAGGTGTTGGTGTTTGTGTTTTGACTTCTTTCCCAGTGGTGGCACTGAAGGAGACCATTCCGTAGGAGCAGTATGTGTGCACCATCTTTTACTGAAGCCTGGGGATGTTCCCGATGGTTGGGATGGATTGGGATCCTGGGCTTCAAGAGCAATTTTTGGATGTATACATTTCTCTAGTTGAAACTAATTGTTTTGTTACTGTGATTGATACTGATATGTAATTTTGTAATTTGTAATTGTATTGTATATTTCCTATATTTTGTATCTTTGTGAACTGCCCAGAGTCTCTCTGCAAGTGGGGTGGCGTACAAGTCTAATAAATAAATAAATAAATTGGCTGAATGTATTAGAGCTTTTCTTTGGGGAAACTCGTCAGGCATCTGTGGGAGAAAGGAGGGAGAAGGCTCTGGTTCTGGTTCAGAGGCTGTCCCCAGGCACACTGTCCTCCTGCTGTCTATGTCCTTTAGTGGATTGTTGCAGAGACGTGGTAGGACAAGGAGAGAACGATTTAGAAAGTTGTTTGGACTTGCGCTGGGCTTTCTGTTTCTCCTATTCCAATAGTGATTTCTTCTTTAAAGGTGACTGTTTGGACAGTTTAGAAGCCTTTCCATGGTGAGGTGTACTGAATTTAATAACTTGTTGGTCAGGTTCAGTTTCAAGCCAGACTGTGAGAGTTCCATGATGTTCTGTCTGGGTTTCACTTTACAGATGGTTAGGAGTGGCTAAGATTTGGTGAAAGAGTATCGATGTCCTGGAGATAATTTTTGCCAGAGGTATAATTTAAACCATGACTTTATTTCTCAGTGCCAATTAAATGAAACTCTTCCACTTTAATAATAATAATAAGGTGTCAGAGATGACTCTGGATTTTTAAGGATTTTTGCTGGAGAAACTCCACTCAGGGGACACCAGAATGAGGCTCCTTTCATGTCCCTAAGTGCAGCCCTCGGGTATCGAAATACAACTTTCCGGTCTCCAAGCTCAGCGTCTTAACCACTAAGCCACCAGGGGAGCTGCTTAAAGGGGTCAAGGAAGTCATAAAACAGCAATAATGTTAAAACTACTACGACTACTACTAGTACTACTAGTACAAGTAGTAGTACCTTCCCAGTTTCTCTTTCTAATTATTTGTCTTGTTCTATCTACTACTACTACTACTACTACTACTACTACTACTACTACTACTACTACTACTACTACTACTACTACTACTGGTGGTGGTGGTGGTGGTGGTGGTTGTAGTAGTTATTGTTGTTATTATTGTTAAGGAAATAGAACAAGATGAATAATTAGAAAGAAAAACTGGGAAGGTGCTCCAAAACAGAGAGAAGTCTGAAAAAGAATTAAGGGATCAGTGGGCAGAAATCGCACATGTTGAGCAGGACAGGTGGAACATTCTAAGTTTTTGGCACATGTGCAGGAAATTAACCCATTTGTGTGATTTCACAGGGACCACAAAGAAAAACAAAACAAATGGGCACAGTGGGATCTGCAATTCAGTAACCCTGAAGCAGGGACACATTAGGGAAGGACTGGATTGCTATTATACGACTATTATACCACTAAGCATGGGTTCAAGCTCTCATTCCTCTTCACCCACAATATCAACATCCCTGGTTTTTTACTTTATACTCATCATAATTTTCCATTACACCTGATCTCAAAAAGAAACACATGTGGTGTTTCTGTTCACTTAAATCTGAGTACCATGTCTCCAGGGCAAAGCAGAGCTGAGTAACACAGAAGACTGCCTCATAACTCAAGACAATACTATAAATTAGCTTGAAACTGTTGTCCCAAAATCTTGCTATTTAATGGTAGAATTTCTTCTTCAAGAAATGTACTCATGAATGGAGAAGAAGACAAAAATCACTTACCATAACATGTGAAATTGTCCTTGTCCAGCTTCATCAGGTGTGGGCAGGCACAGGAGTAAGTGCCATTGAAGTTGATGAGGCAAAGGTGAGAACATTGGCCTCTCCCTCCATTGGCCTCACAAGGGTTGGGGGCTGGAACGACAATTAAAACGGTGGAGGAAAAACAATGTTAAGATCACCTTGTCTTATTCTAAAGCAAAACAAAATGGAACTCTGAGTTTGAAAGGTCAGGTCACTGATGAGATAAAGTTGCTTTGGAAAGCAGTAGCTAGATTTTAAAGCCGGGGACCAGGTCACACTCCCTCAGACAGCTTCAGGGACTGTACAGCCATTGTGCACTTCCTCCACCACATGGTGCTGCCTGGTGTAGTGGAGGCAGTGGGACGCTACATGAAATGGTGCCGTGAACCGCAGGTTAAGAATCCCTGATTTATTCCAAAAGGTAATATATTCTTGATCTGGCTTAATTCCCTTAGATACTTGAAATACATAATCAATAAATTCCCCCCAAATATTTACAAACTCTGTTATAAGCTGTCTAGATTTTTGGATAGTCTAGCAGCACAAAAGTAGATCTGTACTTTCACAGTCCTGTCATTTGGCTCTTTTATAAGGAAAAGGATAATGTACATAAATTTAAGTCACCATGTATGCAGTTGGAATCCTAAACTACCAACAGCATTATTTGCTCTTGCACTGCTGGCATCCCACATGCATTACAATGTGGGAGGTGTGGGGCCCGAATGGGAACACGGTCCCCGCCTGCTGGCTTACGTAAAGAATTAAGAACTCTCCCTTCTTCTTTTTATAGTGGGTGGGATGGGTGGGTGGGACGTGGTTTTTTTTAAAGTGGGTGGGATATGGGGCTTTTAAAGTGTTTTTATGTGTTTTTAGAACTTGTTGTAATGCCGCCCTGAGTCGGGTTCTGCCTGAGTGGGCGGCATATATAAATATGACTATAAATAAATAAAATAAATAAAAATCTCCTTATGGGTCTACTATTGTAGACAACTGTCCTCTGTGCAGCTTACATGGGGGTGCTGAATTTCGTCTTACACATTTATACCAGCCCATAGCGCTCTCTGGGCGGTTGACAATTTAATTAGTACTAGCATATTTATCAGGGCTTCGCCCTGGGTGTTTTTTCCAGTGGGAGGGAAGGGTGGAGGACGCTGTAGGCGGGCAGAGCAGGCTCGTGTTTACCGGTGCTCTTGCGTTTCCCAGCGGCCGGGGAGGACACAGTGGCTGTGTTCATCAGCCCTGTGTTTCCCGGGCGGATGGGGAGGACACAGTGGCTGCCTGTGGTGGCCTTGCTGTTTATCTGTCGATGACACCAGCAGACGGGCGCCCTTGCATTCCCTGCGGACTGGGGAGGATACAGTGGCAGGGCTCTGTTCCCCTGGCAGACAGGGAGGACGCAGCGGCCGCCTGATGACACCAGCGTACTGTTGCACGCAGGTACATCATGGGGTTTTTTTGTGGTTGGCTCTGGTGGGGCTCTGTTCCCCACCCACATCATCCAGACCCCCTTCTTTGTCTGAAGGGGGTAGCAAGGTAGGTCCCGTGTGCTGGTCAGGGGGGTGGGCGGTGGAGGAATGCATCAAGGGCCCACTAACGTACGTTTCTGCTTTGTATTTATAGATTTTGCCCCCAACATGCTGGGTAGTCATTGTACTGATCTTGGAAGCATGGAAGGCTGAGTCAACCTTGATCCCTGGTCAGGATTGAACTCACAACCTTCTGGCTGCAGTACAGCAGTTTAATCACTGTGTCACCAGGGATATAAAGGTTTTAGGAGTGTAAGGCCCCCCTCAAAACATGACACAATTAATCTACCCACCCCCAAGAGCACAAAGGGGCTTTTATGCACACACCTTTCACTTTTATGTATTTTAATTTATCATAATCTATACAGAGGGTGGAAAAATGTATACACATTTAGAAAGGGAAAAACTGTATTAAAATTGTAATGCTCAATTTTACCGATAACAAAAGATGAATACAAGTCACGCTTGACTTCTGCAATTACAAGAGGTACTCAAAGTGGTTACTATCAGCATTCAGACACTTCTGATTATGGCAAGCTACTGCTTGAGCAATGTTGACCAAAGTGTCCAGTTGACAGAAACAGAGCTGGAAAAATAACTTTTTGGGGGACTACTTATAGGCAAAATTAACTGGATAAAAGCCTCCCCCCAAAAAACAACAAAAGAGAAATATTTTAAAGACTAACAGATTTATTTAATGCAAACTTTTATGATTAACCAAAGTCCATACAGAATCAAACTCCAGCGCATCTTAAAGTTCTAAAGTAATTTGCCTTTTTTCTCTTTCCCTTTTTTTCTCCACCCCCCTCCCCATGTGCTGAGACAGATTAGCATAGTTATACTTTTCTCAGCATGTGCTGGGGTACTCAGAAAGAGCCTCCTCAAAGATTGTGGTATTTTTTGAACCACAATCGGGCATACCCCAAGCAACGTCCACCTTGTGTTGTGCTGGCTAATCTTTCTCACACTAGGTCAGGTGAAAGAAACTGCTAATGAACTCACCAAACAGTGCCTTCATTTTGGCAGTTTCACATCTGGCCTAGACACAGAAGAAAGAAGAAGAAGAAGAAGAAGAAGAAGAAGAAGAAGAAGAAGAAGAAGAAGAAGAAGAAGAAGAAGAAGAAGAAGAAGAAGAAGAAGAAGAAGAAGAAGAAGAAGAAGAAGAAGAAGAAGAAGAAGAAGAAGAAGAAGAAGAAGAAGAAGAAGAAGAAGAAGAAGAAGAAGAAGAAGAAGAAGAAGAAGAAGAAGAAGAAGAAGAAGAAGAAGAAGAAGAAGAAGAAGAAGAAGAAGAAGAAGAAGAAGAAGAAGAAGAAGAAGAAGAAGAAGAAGAAGAAGAAGAAGAAGAAGAAGAAGAAGAAGAAGAAGAAGAAGAAGAAGAAGAGAAGAAGAAGAAGAAGAAGAAGAAGAAGAAGAAGAAGAAGAAGAAGAAGAAGAAGAAGAAGAAGAAGAAGAGAAGAAGAAGAAGAAGAAGAAGAAGAAGAAGAAGAAGAAGAAGAAGAAGAAGAAGAAGAAGAAGAAGAAGAAGAAGAAGAAGAAGAAGAAGAAGAGAAGAAGAAGAAGAAGAAGAAGAAGAAGAAGAAGAAGAAGAAGAAGAAGAAGAAGAAGAAGAAGAAGAAGAAGAAGAAGAAGAAGAAGAAGAAGAAGAAGAAGAAGAAAGAAGAAGAAGAAAGAAGAAGAAGAAGAGGCAGCGGCAGCGGCAGCGGCAGCGGCAGCGGCAGCGGCAGCGGCAGCGGCAGCGGCAGCAGCAGCAGCAGCAGCAGCAGCAGCAGCAGCAGCAGCAGCAGCAGCAGCAGCAGCAGCAGCAGCATGTGCTAACTCGTGGTACTGGCAAGGGATTCTGGGACTTTATCAAGCACTAATGATATAAAACTCTGACCAGATTCAAGGTAGCTTCCTAGGACCCTATCTCTGATCAAGAAAATACACCACCATCACCTACTGTCCTTCTGCAGAGAAGACTTCAGGTCTGGACCTGGTGAACTGAGCTATGGCTGTGAATGCACCAAGCTTCTAACTTGTCTTCACAAAATTCCCTGTATGGCAACGAGATGATTTCCCTGCCCTTCTTGTCAGATCTCACCTTGAGGCTGGCGAGAGGGATGGTAGACCTGCAGGTCAAAGGGCTGTGTGTTGGTCCTCTGCACAATTGCGACATTGTGGCCGGTCCATTTGTTGGCCTTGGCCAGAGTATTGGTGCGCCAGTCGGTCCAATATACCTCACCACCATAAAGGGTGACAGCAAAGGGGTGAGATAAATACTCATGTCCTCTGAGTACCTCAATATGGCCTGTGCCATCATAGAGGGCAGAATAAATGGCGTCTGACCTGGAGGAGGAGGAAACATATGAAGAAGTCTATTGGAGCGACCAAGAAAGGGACACAGGGGGAAAAGCAAATGTCTGGAAATACACAATCTATGTACATTCAATATGTGAAAAAATATTAAGTAGCAATTTGAGCATGGAAGTCCCACACAAATAGGTACTACAGCAAGCAGACATAGATATATACCATATTTACTCTAGTATAAGTCGGGTTTTTAGCCCCCAAAATGAGGTCCAAAACTGGGACTCGACATATACTCTGGTCAATGTGAACAGTCAAAAACATGCCCACACAAATTCCTAAATTAATCAATTTTACCGTATTTTCATGTATTTTAATGATTGAAACTTACTAAGTAGCTGCTGCATTTTCCACCCCCAGGCTTATACTCAGGTCAATCTATTTTCCTAGTTTTAGAGGTCCAAATTAGATACCTCGACTTATATTCAGGACGACTTATAGTCGAGCATCTACGGTACTATACACCTATTCTGCACTGTTTTGGAGTCTGCTATACACACAGACACACACAGAGAGAGCACAATGTATCCATATAATTACCCTGACAGAGAGAAAAGGGACTCTATTGCATGTTATAATGTAAGATGTTTGAGAGGGTAGCAGACCTTTTCTGTGGCATCCCCCCTCCTCCCAAAATATGGAACTATCTCCCCATCAAAGCTTGCCTGCAGCTGTTGTTATTTTTCCAAGCACAGTAGTTTCTCTTTCAAACAATTTCTGACCTTGCTGGGTATCCCTGCTATTTACTCCTATGCTGGATTGCTTCAGATAATCTTTAGGATGAATGCCACAAAATCACAAATCTGAACTAAGAGAACATTTTAGTGCATGCCGACTACACACCTGGCATCAATCCACAGAATACGCTTCTCCAGATAATCCACAGTGAGTCCATTAGGCCAGCCGCCTGAGCCAGTTTCTTTGTGGATGACACGCCGGCCCTCACCGCTCATGGAAGCTGCCTCAATTCGAGGCATGCTCGCATCCCAGTCAGTCCAGAAGAGGATCCTGGGTGGAACAAAGGAAGAAAGGGCACATGAGAAGTGAGGCAGGAAAAACTCACCTTCAGTTGAAGCCATTAAATGGCTTCAACAGCCCTGCAACAGCCAAGCTCTTAACCACATTCATCGTTTAGGATACTAGCCATCTGTCAAGAGACTGCCTATCCACTTGCAGTTATTAGGATAAGATCCTGATTCTAATACTAACTTTATAGTAATAAAAGAAAACAACATGACATAACCCTTTCAAAAAATTATTCAAAAAACTCTGTCTTATCCCTGAAATTTTTATGCAGTCTATTTGGGCTAAATATATTTCTCCCCCACCAACCCACAAGGTTCCGAAAAGTGATGTACAATTATTCTAGACCGGGGTGGCCAAACCTTTCACACCGTGGGCCAGTCACGTAGTTGAGTGGGCCAGTCATGTGGTTTCTCCCACCGTAAACGCTGCCATAAAACACTGCATTTATGGCAGCATTTACGGCAGGCGCAGGCACATTTATGCATGCGTGAGTGAGTTTTATGCCTGTTGTAAAAGTGCCTGCTTCCACTTTCGGTTGCAGCTAGGGCGGCAGTGGGCCAAATGAAATGGTGCACCGGCCTGGGTCCAGCCTATGGACTGTAGTTTGGCCACCCTTGTTCTAGACTATGTCCTTCTCTGGCCTGTTTCAATAAAGATAAATGACATGGCCCTATGGAGAAGAGAGACAACCTGGGGAGGGAAATGGAGAAAATATGGGCAGCCCACCGGCCAGCAAAAAGACACGCTGCAGGGAGAACCTAGTTTGTTTTCTGCCATTATAAGACAAAAGTGCATGAGTTAAAAAGATCTCAAACTATGTACTGTTTTGGCTTTTAAGATTCTACCAGGCACAATGAACTTAGTTTTAAATGCATCCCATGAGCTCTAAGAGCCAGAAACTTGCTTTCACCATTTAGCAATGAAAGCTCAGACATGCAGTGCTCACTCCAAAAAATTTCATGTTTGCAGCACTCAGATCTAGCCCTCTTTTAAATCCTCTTAGCATCAAAATGGTTTACACTTTCTCAGCTCTCTTCTGCAAAAGGCAATGTATCTAGGTCAGGAGTGCCCAAATTATGGCCTGTGGGCCGGATCCAGCCCTAACAGCAATTCATCCAGCCCTCACTTTCCTCGTCGCTCTCAGAAGTGGAAGTAAAATGCACCCATAAGGGGCGCATTTTACTTCCGCTTTTGAGAGCGGTGAGGGCAGTGTGGGCCGGATGAATTGCCAGATGACCTGGGCAGTACAGGCTGGATGAATTGCTGTCGGGGGCTGGATCTGGCCCAGAGGCCATAGTTTTGGCACCCTTGGTTTAAGAAAAGAAAATGGCAGCCTAAAAATCTCTCATCCTGTTGCAAAACAGATTGCAAGGTGCGTTTTACTTCCACTTCCGGTGGGAGGAACCATGTGACCAACCCATGGCCCAAAAAGCTTGGGCACCCATGATCTAGGTGAATAATGAACTACAAAGATATAGCATGAAACCGAGTGCTTTGTATAAGTTTGACTAAGCTGTAGAAGAGCACAAAGCAGAACTCAAAAGAAGGGACAGGTACAGTAAAACCTCTGTTCCACGAGGTTATATGTATGTTGAAAAAATTGTATGTCAAAAACACATTGGATTACCAGAAGAGGCCACTAGATGTCACCATAGTTTTTTTGTATGTCAAAATTTTCCTATTAAACATTTGTATGTTGAACTATTTTTTTAGCTGGGATTTTTATTTGTATGTCAATTTTTTTTGTAAGTCGAACCGTTTGTATGTCGGGATTCCACTATATATTTATTCTTTCTGATTTCCTCATCCCAATTTCCAAGAACATTAACGGTGCTTCTCAGCACTTTATGTCTGCAACATCATACCCGCATCGTGGATCCAAAGCAATAGCACGAGGGTGCTCAATGTCTCCAGCCAGTAGAGTACTCCGCATGGACCCGTTTAGCTTAGCCACCTCAATCTGGTCCAGGTTACTCTCTACCCAATAGATGTTGCCAGCAATCCAATCTACAGCGAGACCCTCAGGGGTGGCCAATCCATATTGAATCACTACTTCAAAGCTGGTCAGGGCTGCAGCAGAAATAGAAAAACCCCACTACATATAGAGATATCATATGGTTAAGATGCACATTCATGGCTGAAGCCACTGTTCATAATCTGCTGTCTAATCAAACCTTCTACTTCTCAACAAACAGTTCAGGACCCACATCTGCAAGCAGTATTGTTTTCCTACTTATTCAAGTAGCTAATAATGTCCTAGTTGAGAGCACCAAGTTTCTTACCGTACCTTACACGAACATATTCATGAAGTAGGAGCAGACAATTTGGGAGTGTCCAGTGACCAAGACTGCATCCCCAGAACACAGGAGTGGCTGGGGATGTGCTTTGGGGTGAAACAGAGCCCAGGAAAAGCCTTGGACGAAGGGGGAAATGGCTTCAGAGGTTCACTATAGTGATGAAAATAGAAAAGGCTTCTATTTTCATAGCTCTATAGTGAAGAGCCCCCTCCGAAGCCATTTCCCCCTTCCTCCAAGGCTTTTCCTGGGCTCCGTTTCACCCTGAAGTACCTCCCCAATCACTCCGGAGTGGCTGGGGATGTGCTTTGGGATGAAACGGAGCCCAGGAAAAGCCTTTGGTGAAGGGGTAAATGGAGCCAGCCCCCTCCGAAGCCTCTTCTAGGAGAAGGAGGTATGGGGCGGGAAGGTGGGCGGAGCCAGCCATTTTTACTACCGGCACGCACATACTGGTGCAAACCTGATGATGCCCACCATTGGTTATTTCTAATACTCAGACCCACCCCATTATCACCTGAGGTCTCCACCTATCTAGAAACATCAGATTTTGGGAGGCATTAATCAGGTTAGGCTCTGCTCTTTGTTGAAGCAGCTGTTTATAATCAAAGAGTCAGTGCTGTCTGAGTCTGCAGACATTTCTGTGGACATATGGCAGGCATGACTAGACACTGGAGTGCACTGAATGCAGTTTTATCTTTCCACCAAAGTGGTCCCTATTTATCAAATTGCAATGTCTTGCTTCCAAACTGCTAGGTTGGCAGGAGCTGGGACAGAGATGGAAGCTCACTCCGTCATGCAGCACTCGGGTCTCAAACTGTTGACCTGTCAACTTTCTAGTCGTCAAGTTCAGCATCTTAACCACTTAGCCACTGCAGTCCCTTGGGTTAAAGATATTTGGGGTATTCAGGTATGGGAGCACTTCTAAACTTGCTTGGATGCTAGATTCAGTGAAGATTCAGCAACCCAGGGCTGAAATTGGGGACAACGGTAGTCTATGGGAAGCTTATATCACTACTGTAAGGGCAACAGAACCCTTACAGCTATTTTGTTTTTTGATAGAAGGATCACAGGGAATGGAGATTTTGTGTGTGAAGATGGCAGGGGGCACTTAACTCTTCCATTGCTTTTTTACTCTTCTGCTCCAAATCATCCTTCCAAAAATAGTTTTTCTCCCTCATCACTAGTGTTTGAGATGCATGTTTCCCCTCCTTTGCATACAAAAAGAAGTGAACAGTCTATAAGCCAGGGGTTCTCAACCTTCGGTCTGTGGGCCGACCCCGGCCCATGGCACCATTTCATGTGGTCCACATCATCGCCGTCACCAGCGGAAGCAGACACATTTACAACAGCCACAGATGTGTTTTACGGCAGCGTATACAGCAGGGGGAACCACCAGTCTGGCCCGCTCAGCTGTCTGAGGGTGTGTGGTCTTGCCCACGGCTTATAAAAGGTTGAGAACCTCTGCTATAAGCAGAGGAGGAGCAGTGGCTGTCAAGGCCAGAAGAAAAAAAAAGTCAGCTAGGGAGGAATAAACACCCTAATCCTTTGCTGATTCATTAAGTGGATTTCTTCCTTGATAATTTGAAAGAGAAAATATAATGATGTTGCACCAGCAATTAAAACTGACATACCCATCACCCAAAGGAAAAGGAACTGAATAATTAAGGCAATTCATCTGCAGTTCTGAGGAAGACAACACCAGAATGCAGAAGCTTCTGATCCAATGCACAGTTACTCTGAAAGGTCTCACACATATTCCGTCAGGTCCCACATTTTCTGCTGCTCTGCTGTCTTATTTTTAGTAACTATAAATCAGGCCAGAAAGCATACCCGGCAAGCATGGCTCCTGGAAATACGGGAACTGCTACGGCCTGGGTGCGGATGCACTGCAACAACTCATCAGCGCATGCACAGAACCCCTCTGCGCATGCAACAACTCATCTGTGCATGCGCAGAATCCCTCTGCGCATGCAACAACTCATCTGCGCATGCACAGAACCCCTCTGCACACACACAGAGCCCATTTGCAATGGGTACACAAGCGCAGTAACCCCTTTCCCCGCCATTCAAATACGGGATGGCGGCGGGAAAGGGGAGGAACAAGTGGAGCAATCCGGGAAATCCCGACCAATCTGGGATACTTGACAGGTATGAGAAAGCCGAGCAGAGATTCTAGATCAGGGGTTCCCAAACTTTTACAAGCCAGGGGCTGGATCCCGCTCTTTCAGTCAGCTTCGAGGGCAGGATGGCCATTTTGCCCTGCCTGCATTTTGTCTCAACAGCTTCAAAAGGGGGTGGCCATTTTGTTTCTTGAATGCCCTTGGAATGGCACTGGGGGCCATGAAATGGCAGTGGGGGCTAGATCCAGCCCATAGGCCTTAGGTTGGGAACCCCTGTTCTAGATTTTACATTCCTTGTTTTTTAAAAAAACCACCAAATAAACAAAGGACAGCAAATATAGAGTAAAATGCTAAAATAGAAACAATGTTTGAGACATTCCCTTCCTTGATAAAAGCCAAATGATGTACTGAGTAGTGTTAACCATGCGCTAACCTCACCCTAAAAATACCTGCAATTTTTTCCCCTGAGGACCCAAAGAAAGCGTTAATACTTCTTGGACACAGCGGTCACTAGAGTCTCACCTCCATTCTCATGAAGCTTCCCTCGATAAATCTTGTCTTCCACCACGTCGGTCCAGTAAAGGGAGCTCTGGTTCAGATGAAAATCCAGAGCAATAGTGTTGCGCAAGCCTGGCACTAAAACACTGTAATCTCCCTTGTTCAGATCAATGCGCCGGATCTCGTGGCGGTTAGAGAAGATGATGAAAGGCTTAAAAGGATCTGAAAATTAAGAGAGAGGTAGGAAGCATTTGGTACCATTGCATTTCCACAAACCTTCAAGTCTAAAAATATTCAAGAGCTCTTCAAAAAAGTTAACACAGGAAAGGGTTTGGAAGCTGTAAGAGAGCAAATCCCTTTTATAGACATTGTTCTTTTTGGCTTTTCCAATCTGAGAGTTCATCCTTACTTTGCTCAAACCCAATGTGTACCAAATACTCAAGTTCTTACAAATCTTCCAACTAGCATTTCCCTCCTAAGTAATCGATTGCAAAGGTGCAGGATTCTTCAATTAATGGCCATTTTGCCCTGCCTGCACAATGGGGTGGTCATTTTGTCCCAACAGCTTCAAAGCGGATGGCCATTTTATTTCTCGAATGCCCTTGGAGGGCGAGGGGCACATATAATGGCACCACAGACCAGATCTGGCCCACAGGTCTTAGGTTGGAAACCCCTGCTCTTAAAGGATCTTCAACTCTGAAGATCCTTTCAACTCTGAAAGGATGATCCATTCTCTGATCCATTCTCCTCCTCCTCGCCATCCACCAAGGTATACAGGGGCTGCTGTACCTTCAAAGTGGGACTTCTCCTTACTCCTTCTCCTTCTTGATTTGGCTGTTTTGTGCAACCTATGAGAAGTAGTGGTGGGCCAAAGGCAACCTTGGCTCACATCTGTCCCTGGATGCACTCATCCTTACTCACTTACATGTGTGACACATCTATAGCAGGAAGAGGACAAGGGAGAGGTTGCTCTGTAATCTCTCTCTCTCTCTATCCCAGGCCGCCCAGCCCAAAGCTGCAGTCCAACAATATCTGAAGCATCACATATGTTCTCCACACATGCTCTAGACCCATGATGGTGAACCTTGGCACTACAGCTGTTTTGGAACTTCAAATTTCCAGAAGCCCTGATCAGCAGGAGTGCTGATTTGGGCTTCTGGTATTTGAAGTCCAAGAACAGCTGGAGTGCCAAGGTTAAACACCAGGGCTCTAGACCAATCTCTCCACTGGATTTGAAAACATGACACTTGCAGCCTGCCACCTCTAAATAAATCCAAAGGCCTTGTTTTGCCCAACAGGTCGGAGGCAAATACACAAGTTCCCCAATTCACTTACCCAAGCTACGACAACTCTCGCCATCAGGCTCCAGCATCCACCCCTCGTAGCAGGAGCATTTCACGTTGTATTTGTCCTGTTCGCACTTTTGGCTGCACTTCAGATGCTTGGCACAATAGCTCTGGATCTGGCAGGTCTTGTTGTCTGCACCCAGTTCCATACCCAAAGGGCAGGAGCACGCAATGCCTTCACCAGGAGCTACGGTACAGTTGTGGCTGCAGCCTCCATTGCTGAGAGAGCATAGGTCTGCCAGATATAAGGAAGACCAGAGAAGATTGTTAGGGGAGATGTGTTTAATGAATGCTTAAATGCTACTCAAGCCGTCACTAATGGAGCATGCATGTGCAGAGCAATGCACACACACCACACTGGGGAGAGAACCCTTGGCTTTGAGTTTCTAGTCCAGGGGTGCCCAAACTTTTCAGGCCACAGGCTGGTCACAGGTTCAGGGGTGCCCAAACTATGGCCTGGGGTCCAATCCGGCCCCCAATGCTAATTCATTCACCCTGTGCCGCCCTCGTCACTCCCAGAAGTAGAAGTAAAACATGCCCATATGGGTATTTGAAGTCTGAACTGGTGCATTTTACTTCCACTTCTGGGAGCGAGGAAGGTGGCACAGGGTGGATGAATTGGCATCGGGGGCCAGCTCTGGCTCCTGGGCTGTAGTTTGGGCATCCCTGTTCTAGTCCTTAGCTAACAGATAGATTTGTTTCGATTCTCAGAGCTCCTGCCATCACAAAGATTTGACCTTCCAGCATGAACCAAGTTGTACTGTGGCTGTAATCCAGGCATTAGGCACACCCAACATAAGGGTCTATTCAGAAATCCTACCAATTTGATGATACTCAATCCAGGGCCCCGTGAATCTGATAGCAACCTGATCAAAACTGATGACAAAGAGTGAAGCACAGAGAGTGAAGCACAGAGTGAAAAGTGAAGCACAGAGAGTGAAGAGTGAAGCACAGAGAGACTTTTAATGCATAAGAATAAATATTAAATAAGTCCTGACAGAACACAGTGTACCATTCAAAACACATACAAAACATATCCCTCTAAGGGAATGGTTCCTAACTTTTCCAGAATCCTGATCAATGCTTTGGAGAAATGACTTCAGTTTCTCAGAATTGAAGTCCAAAACCAAAAGATTTGGAAACATTGCTCTAAGGTATCATCAGCGTCGACTGCAACTCATAGCCGAGAATGCATTCCCCCCCCCCCCGAAGCAGCAAAAATGTTAGGGGTGTGAATTTGTTTAAGGTGGATTCCAGTTTGCCATGAAGTGACCCACACGCTATGATCATGGAGCCATCCCCTGCAGCACACACAAAATGAGACATGTAGGATTCAACACTGGGACTGCAATGGACTGCCACAAACTTGAGGATATGGACAAGGAGCACATTCACAGCCACTCCATCTGGCATGGCCTCTTCCGCCTCCATGACCATTGGGAATCAGAGTTCCTCCTCTGTTCATTTTGCTGTTAGGCCCAATATGATGGTTTCCAGTGGCATTTCCTCCACTGAGGGGGACCATCACCCTACCTAAAGGGGTGCATCTGCCCATAGCCATTGGCCCCTTTAGGAAGTCAGGTTAGTTAACCACCTCCTGACACTTGGCATTGAGTCGCTGGCTGTACGGTCTACTCCATTACCATAGCAGGATGTCCGGCCAGACACTAAGGTTTGGATTGGTGCTATTACTATCAGGATGGCTGACAGAAAAGGTAAAAATTAAGAGAATAGTGTTTTTTCTGTAGTGGATGGCCTTGTGGAACCTACCTGTAGAGTTGTGGGAGCAGACGGAGCTGCTACCTTTCAGAAAAGACCTAAAAACCTGGTTGGTGGGGCAGGTGTGGAGCCCAGATGGAAGGATGGTCCCCACCTGTTGGCTTATAAAATAAGCCCCCCCCCCATCTCTTTTAATTGTTCAATGCAAGCAGTTTTAATGTGGGTAGCTTTTAAAATATGAACGGGGTAGGTGGGTGGGTATGTTGGGGTTTTAATGGTTTAATTGTTTTTATGTATGTTTTAACTTGTTATGAGCCACCCTGAGTCGGGTTTACCTGATTGGGTGGCATAGAAATCTGAATTTAAAATAAAAAATAAATAAAATAAATGAGCTTGTGACCTTGGCTTCCTTCTTAGACTATTCTTCTCACTCCTTTGAGATGGGAAAGAAACAAGGACAGAGCCAGACAATTTGGTTCTACCCTCCCAACATACTCACCACATAGCTTTCCTTCATCAGATCCATCCCCGCAGTCGTCGTTGCCATCACACAACTTCTCAGGGGGAAGGCAAATAGATGTGTTGTTGGCACAAGTGTGTGAGGGTGGTTTGCACACCAACGACTCACAGTTTTCTTCATCAGAGTTGTCTTCACAATCATTGTCTCCATCGCATACCCAAGCTTTGCTGATGCAACGAGCTAAAAAATTTTTGGTAAAATAATAGACAAAATGTCTATAAAACTGATAAAAGCAAATATTTCCAACACAGAGGAACCCCTGATGCTGGCATATGCCAGTGGACTTTAACACAAAGTCTGTACCTTTGACTGCCGCAGAGCGACAGCTGTCACTGCATCATAAATGAAGAGCCCTGGTGGCACAAGGGTTAAACTGCTGTATTGCAGCCAGAAAGTTGTGAGTGTGATCCTGACCAGGGCTCAAATTTGACTCAGCCTTCCATCCTTCCAAGGTTGGTAAAATGAGTACCCGGCATGTTGGGGGCAAAATGCTAATTAATTTGTGAACCACCCACTAAGCATTATGGTGCGGTATACAAGTGTGATTGCTATTCCTATATAAAAGAACACTGTTATAGGACATTGATAAGTCATCCTTTGTGAGGTTGTCCCTTTAGCTACCAGTGTATCACAGAAAATGGCATGAAAAGCAATAAAATTTTATATTCTTTTCTATTTATTAATATATACATGATAAAGTTGATATCCTACTTCTCTGGTTCACAGACACTGCTGAGGAAGAATTATTAAACAGAAGCATTAAATACAATAATTTTTAAAATCAATATAATAAAAGCATGCAAGGCATAGTAAAACAGAAGCACTGGAATAGAAAAATAGAATCTATAGCATAATAAAATAACTGAGTTGGAAGGGACCTTTTAAGGCATTGAGGGCAACTCCTTGCTCATTGCAGGGATCCAAATCAAAGCAGATCTGACAAATGGTTGTCAAATTCTCTCTTGAGTGCTCACCACTTCTCAAGGTAGTTAGTTTCACTGTTGTACTGCTCTAACCATTAAGAGGTTTTTCCAGATATTCTGCCTAGATCTGGCTTCCTGTAGTTTCAGCCCGTTATTGCACATCCTGCAATCTGGGATGATGGAGAACAGAACCTGCCCTTCTTCCATTATCTTTCAGGTAATGAAGTGTGCTCTCATATCCCTTCTCATTTTTTCAAGAATAAACAGTTCCTTCAGTCTTTCTTCATGGGGCATGATTTCCAGTCCTCTGGTTGTCCTTGTTACCTTTCTCTGTACCTGCTCTAGTCATACTTGTCAAGTATCCCATATTGGCCTGGATTTCCCGTAATTCAGTGCCGCGTTTTGTACTTTCCTGCCTGGAGTCGTCGCCATCCTGTAATTTGACGGCGGGGGAAAGTAGTTACTGTGCATCCCCTTCTGCGCAGAACCCTTCTACGCATGTCCAGAGCCTCTAGTCTGCATCTTTCTTGAAGTGTAGTGTTCAGAGTTGGACACAGTGCTCTAGATGTGGTCTAACTAGTGCTTAATAGAGGGGACTAGTACCTCACGGGTTTTAGAAACTATACTTCTGATAATACAGCTTAAAACAGCATTGGCATTTTTGCAGCCACATCGCCATATTGACTCATATTTAGCCTATGATCTACATCAATTTTAAGGTCCTTCTCGCTTGTAGCCAAATACAATGGAACTTCGTATAACGAACGCCCCCTATAGCAACTAAGTCGCATAAGGAATAGATATTTTTTAAAATGATGCCCCGCGTAATGATTTATCCTATGGAAAAAACTGTACAACAAATTTTCAATGGGAAAAACCACTTAATGAAAAAAATCATTGTACAGGGTTTTACTTTGTCTTCCTTCTTGTAACTGTGCATCTGATTTTTATTCCCTATGTGTAAAACTTTGTATTTATCCCTGTTAAATTTTATTCTGTTGGCTTCTGCCTAGTGCTCAAGCCTATCAAGATTTCTTTTTTCTGTCCCTGTCTTCCAAAGTATTCGCTGTTCCATCCAGTTTTGTATCATCTGCAAATTTGATCAGAATTGTTAAGACCTGGAGGAGAGCTCTTGATCTCAGTCTTTAGCGGAGGCAAAAAGTCTTATAAAACTTTCAGGTTCCTCTACAATATGTCTTTTAGAGGTTTATTCAGCAAACCATCCTCTTGCTACCAAGCAGCAAGAGGATGGTTTGCTGAATAAACCTCTAAAACTTTTTTTTTTTTTTAACCTGGGTGCAAGGAAGAAAGAGGCAGAGAAAGACCAGGCCCCAACTGCCCAGAAACCATCCAGAAGCCTTGGAGGGAGGTGAGTGAAGAATCGGCCCCTCCCTTCCACCCCATCCTAAAACCTGGGTGCAAGGAAGAAAGAGGCAGAGAAAGACCAGGCCCCAATTGCCCAGAAACCATCCAGAGGCCTGGGAGGGAGAAGGTCACCATCCACCACTGCAGCCAGAGGCAGAGGAAGAGGAACAGCTGAGACACAGGGAAAACATCCACTGCCCGCCACTGCGATGCCCCTGGAGCAAGGGACCCAGAGACAACAACCCCACTTGGGGAGTGAGGACACAAGGATAAGTAGCTGATGTGAAAAATGTAGCTGAATTAATATAGAGACTGACATAGAGACTTCATACTGACTTAATATAGCAAGTAACATAGAGACTGTGTTTTAGAGTGTGATAATTATGCATGACAATATGTAGTGTAAACTGTTCTAAACTTTTAAAACTGTGATATGATGTATGATGCGAGGAAAAAAATGGCGTAGAAACCGGCAAACCACGCCACAAAGCTTGCCAAGAGAACCCTATGGACCAAAACAAAAGGCAAAACAAAAGGGCAGGCTAGGTGATACAGGATGCTTAACACCTCAGAGGGGAGAAAGGGGATGGACAGGAAAGGGGGAGGGGAAATGCAATGTTGTAAGGAGCAATACTGTATAGGGACATGGAATGTGAGATCAATGAACCAAGGTAAACTGGAAGTGGTAAAAAATGAGATGGAAAGAATAAGCATTGACATCTTGGGAATCAGTGAGCTCAAATGGACAGGGATGGGCGAATTCAGCTCTGGAAACCATCACATCTACTACTGTGGACAAGAAAACTTTAGAAGACATGGAGTAGCCATAATTGTCAATAAAAGAGTGAGAAGAGCAGTAATGGGATACAACCTCAAAAATGACAGAATGATGTCAGTAAGAATTCAGGGCAAACCCTTCAATGTTACTGTGATCCAAATATACGCACCAACCACGGGTGCAGATGAAGCCACAGTGGACCAGTTCTATGAGGACTTACAACACCTCATAGAACAAACACCAAGAAATGATGTTCAAATTATTCTAGGAGACTGGAATGCCAAAGTAGGCAATCAAAAAGTGGAGGGAATAACAGGCAGGTTCGGTCTTGGAACACAGAATGAAGCAGGACAAAGATTGATAGAGTTCTGCCAAGAGAACGCACTGGTCATAGCAAACACCCTCTTCCAGCAACACAAGAGGCGACTTTACACATGGACATCACCAGATGGCCAACACCGAAACCAGATTGACTACATACTCTGCAGCCAAAGATGGAGAACCTCCATACAGTCAGCAAAAACAAGACCTGGAGCAGATTGTGGCTCAGATCACAACCTACTGATTGCAAAATTCAGGCTTAGACTAAAGAAAATAGGGAAAACAAAGAGACCAGACAGATATCACCTAGACAGCATCCCTAAAGAATACACGGTGGAGGTGATGAACAGATTCAATGGCTTAGACTCAATAGATAGAGTGCCAGAAGAATTATGGACAGAGATGAGGGACATCATGCAGGAAGCAGCAAAGAAAACCATACCAAAAGAAAAGAAGAGTAAGAAAGCAAAGTGGTTGTCTGATGAGGCTCTTAAAATAGCAGAGGAAAGAAGGAACGCAAAAGTCAAAGGAGAAAGGAAAAAATACAATCATCTGAACACAGAATTTCAAAGAAAAGCAAGGAGAGATAAGGAAAACTATCTAAAAGAACAGTGCAAAGAAATGGAAGAAAACAACAAAAAAGGCAGAACCAGAGATCTTTTCAAAAAAATCCGGGAAATCAAGGGAACATTTAAAGCAAAAATGACCATGATAAGGGACAAAGACGGAAAGGAGCTAGCTGATGCAGAAGAGATTAAGAAAAGATGGAAAGAGTACACAGAGGAACTCTACAAAAAGGAACTCAACACTCCTGATAGTCACAATGATGAAGAAATTGAACCTGAGCCAGACATCCTGGAGAGTGAAGTCAGAAAGGCCCTAAAGAGCACTGCAAACAACAAAGCTAGTGGAGATGATGGTATCCCAGTTGAATTTTTCAAAGCTCTAAAAGATGATGGCATCAAATTACTGCATTCAATATGCCAGCAGATTTGGAAAACAAAACAGTGGCCACAGGACTGGAAAAGATCAGTATATGTTCCAATCCCAAAAAAGGGCAATGCCAAAGAATGTTCAAACTATCGAACAATCGCGCTCATCCCACACGCCAGCAAGGTGATGCTCAAGATAATACAGGATAGACTTCAGCAGCATGTGGAAAGAGAATTACCAGAGGTGCAGGCTGGTTTCAGAAGAGGCAGGGGGACTAGAGACCACATTGCCAACATACGTTGGATCATGGAGAAAACAAAGGAATACCAGAAACAAGTTTATTTTTGCTTTATTGACTACACTAAGGCATTTGATTGTGTGGATCACAACAAGATGTGGCAAGTGATTAAAGAGATGGGAATACCAGAACACCTCATATGCCTCCTGAGAAATCTGTACATGAACCAAGAAGCAACAGTTAGGACAGAACACGGAATGACCGAGTGGTTTGGAATAGGAAAAGGAGTAAGACAAGGCTGCATTTTGTCACCCTGCTTATTCAACTTATACACAGAGCACATAATGCGCAATGCAGGGATGGAGGAATCACAATATGGGATCAAAATTGCTGGGAGAAACATCAACAATCTGAGATATGCAGACGACACCACCCTAATGGCAGAAAGTGAGGAAGACCTAAAGAATCTCTTGATCGGTTTGAAGGAAGAGAGTGCAAAAGCTGGCTTGAGACTCAATATCAAGAAAACCAAGATAATGGCAACAGGCCCGATCAGTTCCTGGAAAATAGACGGGGAAGAAGTAGAAGCAGTGACAGATTTTACTTTCTTAGGATCTAAGATCACTGCAGATGGAGATTGCAGCCATGAAATAAAGAGGCGGCTGATTCTAGGGAGACAAGCCATGAGAAACCTGGGGAACATAGTGAAAAGCAGAGACATCACCTTGAAAACAAAAATTAGAATAGTCAAAGCAATGGTATTCCCAGTGGTAATGTACGGATGTGAGAGCTGGACAATTAGGAAAGCTGAACGCAGAAGAATAGATGCCTTTGAAATGTGGTGTTGGAGGAGAGTTTTGAGGGTACCTTGGACAGCGAGGAGAACAAATAGGTCAATCTTAGAAGAAATCAACACTGACTGCTCATTGGAAGGTCAAATAGTAAAGATGAGGCTAAAGTACTTTGGGCATCAAATGAGAAGGGAGGATTCACTTGAGAAGGCCGTGATGTTGGGAAAGGTGGAGGGCAAAAGAAGAAGGGGGAGGCCAAGGATGAGATGGATAGATGGTATTGTAGACACAATGGGCACAAAACTGGGAGGACTGAGGGGGATGGTGGAGGACAGAGGCGCCTGGAGAACGATGGTCCATAGGGTCGCAAAGGGTCGGAATCGACTGTGCGACTGAACAACAACAACAAATGACAAGATAAGCTAAACTGATCAAAAATGTTGTGTTTATTTTATCCCTAGAAAACACTCCCTAACTTATCATATGCACTGACACTTTAAAGACAATCCTCAATAGTCTGAAGGGACAGAAAACCAGTGCAGCCCTGTAAAGCAGGTATGCCAACCAGTATTCTCGCTGCTGCATTTTGAGCCAACTATACTTTCTAATGACTCTTCAATCTGGTCACATGCAGAGCATATTCCAATAATGCAGTCTAAATATAACTAACACAGGTGTCACAATGCCCAGGTCTGACCTCATCAGGAATAGACACAATTGGTGCACCACTTTAATCTGGTGAAAGACACTCCTGCTAGGGCCATAAACTGATCTTCAAAGTTCAAAGCTGAGTTCAGAAGTACAGTATCTTCTAAATGTAAGTCTGGAAGAAGAACAAGAAGATTTGTTCGAATAGAGAATATTTTGAATTTAGCAATAAAAATTCAAGATTATTAGCAAGAGTGGCCAAAGCTAAAAAGGAAAAAAGGGAAATTGGGGTGTTGGTTAATAAACAAGGGATAAGGTGTAATAAGATTAGCGACAAATGTAAAATTGTGAGGGAATTTTATCAAGCATTATATGCAAAAAAAGAGATAGACGTTGATAAGCTTAAAGGGATATTGGAGAGGCAGTTAGGGAATGGAATAAAACAGGAACACCGGGGGGAAATGGAGGAACGGGTTACTGATAAAGAGGTAAAAGATGTAATTAGTAGTTTGAAGTTGGGGAAAGCCCCGGGAGATGATAGATTATCGACAGAGTTTTATAAGGAATTTAAAGACGTTGTGGTTCCAAAGTTAGTGAAGCTATATAACTATATTTTAGACGGTGGACAAATTCCAACTTCATGGCATAGGACTATAATCGTTCTGCTGCCAAAATTGGGAAAGAATTTGGAAAAGGTGGAATCATACAGACCAATTTCTCTTATAAACCAGGATGCCAAGATTTTCACAGCAATACTGGCTAATCGGTTAAATAGATTTATGGGGGAAATATATAAATGTTGATCAAGTTGGTTTTTTAAAAGGAAGGCATATGGCTGATTTGACTAGGAGGGTGTTAGACTTAATTGACAATGTTAATCAGACGAAGGAAAAGGTGGCTTTATTATCTTTAGATATTTTTAAGGCATTTGATTCGCTACAATGGTCTTCGATTAAGGAAATAGTTAGAAATAATGGATTTGGGGATAGATTTAGAAGGGTAATTGACTTATTATATCAAAAAGGGAGCCCTAGGATTAGAGTAAATGAAGAGGTTACGGATGAGGTAAAGCTTGAGGCAGGCACTAGGCAGGGTTGTCCACTATCCCCTATTTTGTTTATTATGGCAATGGAAATTTTAGCTAAAAATATAAGGGAAGACTCAACTATAGAAGGGATATTGGGTAATAAAGTGAGCATGTATGCAGATGATACGTTGTTAATGGTGAAACATCCAGAGGTGGTAATGGATAGGATTAAAGAGCAAATAGAGGAATTTGAGGCTATAACTGGATTGAGGATAAATTGGGATAAATCAGAAATGATGTTGTGTAATATGGGGGATGAGGAGAGGGAAAAGATGGCGGGGTTATCTAATATACAAATTAAAGAAAAGTTGAAATATTTGGGGATAACTATTTCAAACAGATTGGAAGAACTTAAAAGACTGAACTATGACAACTTGAAAGCAGGATTCAAGAACAAAATACAAAGTTTTCAGAAGTTGAAGTTGTCATGGTTTGGGAGGATTGCAATTTGCAAAATGATGTTGTTGCCGAGGATTAATTTTCTATTTGATGCACTTGCAATCCAATTGAAGGAAAAGGAGATTAATGAGTTCCAAAAGATGTTTAATAATTTTTGTAACGGTGGCAAGAAATCCAGACTTTCAAAGAAACTCTGGTATCTGCCTCAGAAAGAAGGAGGTTTGGGAATGTCAAATTTGTTAGCATACTATCGAGCATTTCAAATTAAGAACGTTGTGAAGATCTTGGCAAGAGAAAAAGTAATTTGGGAGGAAATGGAGATGAAAGATTATAAGAATATTGGTAAAATGATTTTTTTTTTGGGAGCTAAGGTTAAAATGATAAATACAAGCAATACTATGATGAGGGGACTCATGAGGGTGTGGAAAAGATTAAAGAAAGACTTGATCCCAGATCTCTCTTCAATTTTGGAATTGGCTGATATGGTGTGTTTTCCGATAAAAATAGACAAAACAAAAAAGGAAATATTGGATAAAAATGAAGTTTTCCTGGTGAAGGAATGGTTAAGGGTTTGCGAAGATGAAACTAAGAAGAAAAAACTATTTGAACAGTTAAAATTGGACTGGTTTCAGAAATTGAAGGTTGATAATTGGAATAAAAAATATAGAAGAGAACTAGGTATAGACAGAGAAAAGACCGAATTTGAAGAATTGGTTTTAAAGATTAGAAAAGGTGAGAAAAGTATCAAGGGTCTAGTAAGTAAACTTTATATTTTAACAAATAAGGGTAGTGATCCACAGGAAGATTTGAAATTGAAGTGGGAACAGGATTTGAATATAAAATTAGGAAATGATGAATGGAGAAATAAGTGGAAAAAGAGGATAATGAGAACAATGTCAGTAAGAATTAAGGAACATAACTATAAAATGTTGTGGCAATGGTACTTGACACCACTGAGGTTGCATCAGATTGATAATAAAAGGGATAATTTATGTTGGAGATGTAAAGAAACTGTTGGAACCTATGAACATATGTGGTGGAGTTGTAAAAGCATAAATGAATTCTGGAGAAGAATAGAAGGAGAGATAGGGGAAATAATGGGTAAGAAAATTAAGTTGGTGTCAGGTACCATTTTGCTAACAGATGTGGAAGGTATGTGTTTGAATAAGGTGGAAAAAGAGCTATTGGAAATAATGTTAACTACTGGCAGACAATGTATCGCTAGAAATTGGAAAAATGATGTAACAATACAGACGGGAGAGTGGTATAAGGAAATGTGGAATCTAGCATTGAATGACAAATTGACATGGGAAATAAAAGTAAAAAGGGATAAATTGAAGGAAAATAGATTTTGGAATATTTGGAAGCCGTTTGTAGATCACTCTCTTATGGGCAGGGATAGTTTTAGACCTGTACCATCTCAAAGTGGGTTTTGGAGATGATACAGATACTAAACTCTCTGGGGCAATGTAAATATTCACTGGGTGATTTGTAATTTGAAAAGAAGGTATTTGATGGTTGTTAACAAATAACTGTAATATTGAAAGCTTTTATGAAGGTTATGGTTATAGTACTAACCTACATTGTGGATATCTAATTGTGTGTGTACCATGACAAATAATCAGTTTAACTATCATGTATGTGTTATTTTTCATGAGTTTCATGTAATATTGTTATGGTGTATTGTTCTTTTTTTGTATGTTTGTTTTTTTCTTTTGAAAATAAATAAAAATTTATATTTTAAAAAAGAAGAAGATTTGTTCGCATTCCAGGGCCCTCTCTCTCGATCAGGCACATCTCTGTCCTTATCTGGCTTAGGATTCCATTTATTAGTCTGCATCCAGCTCTCTTGTTCTTTGGGTACCAAATCAGAACATTAACAACTTCACTGGTGATGGATGAAAAAGACAGATGGATGAAAACAACAGATATGTCATCCTCACATTGAGGACAATGCATTCCAAAAACCAAGAGAAATCTCTCCCACTTCTACATCTAAACATTATATGGGATGGGGGAGAAGACCAAACCCTCAGAAAGACAATATATCAAAGGCCAAGAGAGTCAAACCAGTTTCCCCCAGTTCTGTAAACTGGCCATTATGGAAGGACCAACATCATCTAACACCTTGTTAATATATTGGCTATGCTTTACAATACTGAACTCTGATCTTGACCAGCAGACCCAACAGGGATGCCTTCTTCTTGTTTTACTTCTGTGGTGCAAGAGAGTACATCTGAATCTTTACCTTAGAGCTCAGTGGGGCCATAGTCTATTGCATTTATGTTCCCATCCTTGTAATGCAATGCAAAGCAATGCACTTACCAGAATCTTTGCAGCCAAACTTGACATTTGGGTCACAGACATGTGTGACGCCTTCGCAGTTCTTTTCATCACTAGAGTCCATACAGTCCGTGTCGCCATCACAATGCCAACGCATGGGGATGCAGAGAGCATCCAGCCGGCACTGGAACTCATCTGTATGGCACCCTCCAGGTGGGCGCGTGGCTGGGAATGGAACAGCAAAGAGGTTGTACACAAGTCTGGATAGCTTCAAGGTGCTTTAATGTACAGGTAGGTGGACAACGGACATTAGCGTGACATGCCAAGAAGGTGATGTTCTCTGGCCAACCCAAATGGATTCCCAAAGGCTCCATATTTGTCCTTGCTCTCTAAAGCAGGGATTCCCAACCTTTTCAAGCCAAGGGCTGGGTCATGCTCTCTCAGTCAGCTTTGAGGGCTGGATGGCCATTTTGCCTTGCCTTCATGATGGGGGTGGCCATTTTGTCCTAACACCTTCATAGGGGGTGGCCATTTTGTTTCTCGAATGCCCTTTGAGGGGTCGGGGGCACATGAAATGGTGCCATGGGCTGGATCTGGCCCATGGGCCTTAGGTTGGGAACCCCTTCTCTAAAGCTTCAATAAACTCCTGAGAATGAGAGGAGAAAGACATTCAAAACACGGACTGCTTGTTTCCATAAGGACATGCCCATGCTTTGAGATTAGCAACAGAGGGCCCATTCATTCATCCACCTTTAGTATTACTTTGTTAGAGACATCCCTGTTCAATGATGAGCCCTATTTATTTATTTTAGAATTTCCCCCAAAACACGTGGTATCATCCTCCTCCCTTTAGTTGCAGTATTTCATGAACAAGTGAAAATATATGTGCTTTGAATGTCTTTTAAGGATGTTTTATTAGTCCTGGTTAGTACATACAGTAAAACCCCTACTTACAAAAAAAAAAGTCAATTCTGTAGGCTTTTGCTTAAATTGGTTTTTTATGTAACTCAAAACAAACCCATAGGAAAAAAAATCTTTATGTAACTCTAAGCAAACCCATAGGAAATCGTGTAAATCAGGACATGGTTTTAGCACAAAAATTATGTAAGTCAAATTTTATGCAACTCGGGGCATTTGTAATTTGGGGTTTTACTGTACTTATGTTTGTATTTCGTTTAGGTCACTGCAGTCCAGAATACAGTAAAACCCCGAGTTACAAATGCCTCGAGTTACAAAAAACTCGAGTTACGAAAGGGTTTTTTGGGTAAATCGGTGTCCCGATTTAGACAAAAAACCCGACTTACAAAAGGGTGGGGGAAAAGATTCATTTGCTCCGCGACTTTCTCCCAAGCTCAGAGCCTTCGCTGTGACCCAAAAAAGGGGGGTGGGGACATTTTCAGCCACAGCGAAGGCTCTGTGCTTGGGAGAAAGGTGCGGACTAAAGGAATTCCCCACCACCACCCTTCCTTAGCCTGCAGCACTGGCGGACGGGCCGGGGACAGTGGCAGAAAAAGCCATGAAGACATTTTTATGATGTCCTTGTGGCTCTTTCTGCCACTGTCCCTGGCCCATGCACCGTGCAGGCTAAGAAAGGGGGTGGAGGAGATTCCTTCGGTCGCTGCCACTCTCCCAGGTCCTGGGGCTTGGCTGCAACCTAGAATGTCACCTCAACCTCTTAGGCTATATCCAAGCCCCAGGATTTGGGAGATGGACAGCGACCGATGTGATCATTTTCCCTGACTGATGGGAAATGATCCTATCGGTCGCCATCCGTCTCCCAAATCCTGGGGCTTGGCTGTAGCCTAAGAAGTGGAGGGGACATTTTAGGCTGCATCCAGCCTCTCCCAGGACTTGGCAGAGTGGCGGCGACTGATGGGATCATTTCCCCTGACCAATGGGAAATGATCCTATTGGTCACCATCCATCTCCTAGGTCCTGGGGCTTGGCTGTAGCCTAAGAAGTGGGGGGACATTTTAAGCTACAGCCAAGCCCCAGGACTTGGGAGACAGACTGTGACCAATGGGATCTTTTCCCATCGGTCCAGAGGAATGATCTCATCAGTTGCCATCCGTTTCCCAAGCACTGGGGCTTGGCTGTAGCCTACATTGTCCCCGCCACTTCTTAGGACTTGGGAGACGGACGGCGACTGATGGTTGTTTTTTTCCTCCATTCCAGGGAAAAGATTGCATCAGTTGCCGCCACTCTCCTAAGTCCTGGGGCTTGGCTGGAGCTTAAAATGCCCACACACACAGAGACACGCACACACTTTTTAGGCTACAGCCAAGCCCCAGGATTTCGGAGATGGACGGCAACCAATGCAATCTTTTCCCATCAGTTGGGGGAAAAGATCCTATCGTTTGCCGTCCCTCTCCCAAGTCCTGGTGCTTGGCTGTAGCCTAAGAAGTGTGTGTGTGTGTGTGTGGGGGGGGAAATGCAGTCTAGCCGCAGAATTTGGGAGTGGCAGCGACTGAAGGAATCTCTCACACACACACACACACACACATACCCTTCCTTAGCCTGCAGCACCAGTGCACAGGCCAGGAACAGCTACAGAAAGAGCAGTGAGGACATCATTTAAAAATGTCCTCGTGGCTTTTTCTGCCGCTGTCCCCGTCCCATCCGCCAGTGCTGCAGGCTAAGGAGGGGGGGATTCCTTCGGTCCATGCCTTTCTCCCAAGCACAGAGCCTTCGCTGTGGCTGAAAATGTTCCCCCCCCCATACTTTTTTTGGTCACAGTGAAGACTCTGACCTTGGGAGAAAGTTGCAGACCAAAGGTATCTTTCCCCCCACCTTTCCTTAACTTGTGGCACCAGCAGATGGGACAGCAGCCACTCTGTTTGTCCAAGGCTTCCCAATGGGGATGCCTTGAGTTACGCCAAAAATCGAGTTATGAAAGGTTCCAGGGAACCAACTTTTGGCGTAACTCGGGGTTTTGCTGTACAATAAAGGCAGCAGGGTGGGAGTGGGGAATCTAGCAGAATAAATACCTAACAAAATTGACATAAAGCTCAGCTTTGATGTATTTAATCTAACTTGTAAGAAAAATTTCAGATTTCAGAGGTATTGATGAAAAAAAGATCCAGTTAAAGAAAGAAATACTTTTTCTTTTTACACCACAAGTTATAGGGAATATGTGATTCTCCAGATGTTTTGGAGCACAGTTCCGATAATCCTTTAGGCCACACAGGCTAGAGTTTATGTGTACAGAAGGCCAAATTATATAGAAAGTCAAATAGCCCCCATCTCTATTTTTCACTGTTGCTGCCACTTAGCAAAAAGCTTCTGCACATGGCTTCCTGCTCTTAGAACAGCCATAATCCTCCCATTTATTGTTCATTTCCCCCAGGCACTATTTAAATCTCCTGTTGGGTATGTTTCAAACTCCACACCAGAAAACCTCAAACATTGCCTCTAAGGGGAGAACTCTAAACACATATTGGAAAGAAGAGTGTGGACGTAGCCTAGCATACATCAACCTCTCACCTTGGTTGGTGCAGTTGGCGTGGGTCTCGTCACTGTAGTCACCGCAGTCATTGTCACCATCACAGGTCCAATGCACAGGGATACACCGCCCGCTGTTGCATTTGAACTGGTTGCTAGAGCAGGAATGGCTGCAGCCGGCTTCGTCGCTGTTGTCCCCACAGTCATTGTCTGGAAGCAGGAAGCAAAAAGGACAATGAGAGGCTGCTAGGTTTTAGCAAGAGCAGCTGTTAGCTCTCCTGTCCCCCATTTCACCAGATTTCACCATCTCATCGAATGCCTCAGATACAACAATAGGCCCATCACTGGATACAAGGGCTCAGGGCTGCATCCCTGACCCAGAAAATGAGCTTTAATGCACCCACTTATTCCATGCATGCGCTAGCCCAGTGATGGCGAACCTTTTAGAGACCAAATTCAACCCAAACCCCACTTATTTATCGCAAAGTGCCAACAAGGTGGGGCAAACTCTGTGCTAGGGGGAGAGAGGAAGCACTCCCATTGGGTTGCTGGGCAGTGGGGCAAACTCTGTGCTGAGGGAGGGAGGATGTGCTCCAATTGGGCTGCTGGGTGGAGGGGCGGGGCAAACTCTGTGCTGGGGTGACTGCATGGGTGCCCACGGAGAGGGCTCCAAGTGTCACCGCTAGCACGCGTGCCATAGGTTCGCCATCACTGCTAGCCAAACATGCTCCCTCCCCCTACTATCCTGATAATTTTAGTAACCAAAAAGGTAACCGTAAAAATAATAACAATAAGAATGAGCATTATAATAAAGAAGGAAAACACAGAAACTGCATAGATCACCTCATGCACCACAGGGGGGATGGGAGTGGGCAAGTATCACACTATTGAGTTTTCAATGATGTTTGTGCATTCCTTGGTCACCAAAGAGTTTATGTATATATGTCTATGTGATTATCTACATGCATGCATGCAAGGACACTCATACATGTGCACATATGTGTATGTGTGTATACAGACACAATTTTGATCACATCCAATTTAAGAGGTTGGTGCTGCTTTTAAAATCTGTACAGATTTAGTTTTTACATAAAGACAGGCCTTTCTTCATAGAGTTTAGCATCAAACAATTCAAGAAAGCTATTTATATTTAATAATAAATGTCTGATGTATGGCAACTGGCTCCACAATTTTCTAAATATAGAAACCTGCCAACCTAGCAGTTCGAAAGCAAGAAATTGCAAGTAGATAAATAGGGACCACTTCGGTGGGAAGGTAACAGCGTTCCGTGCGCTCCGGTGTCTAGTCATGCCTGCCACATGACCACGGAAACGTCTGCAGAAGCAGACAGCGCTGGCTCTTCGGCTTAGAAACAGAGATGAGCACTGCACCCTAGAGTCGGATACGACTGGCTTTCGAGCAAGGGAAACCTTTACCTTTTACCTAGAGTACTCAAAAACAGTTTTCCCCTCCCCTTCCTCTGGGCCTATTCTGAGACTCACCAGATTGCCAAAGATCACACAGGTGGACTCCGCCACCAGAAGTGCCGAAAATGTGGCAATTTTTTTTTACAAAAACGTGGTGAAAATGTGCTACCCTCTCTCCCACTGCCACGGGAAGCAGCAGAGGCTGCAAAAGCAGCTGAAAAATGCCATGATTGTGCCCACTGCAGAAGTGGTGGGGTGTCCACGTGACCGGCCCATGCATCTGTGTGGCAGGGCAGGTCTGACCCATGGTGTGAAAACGTTGGGAACCCCTGCCCTAGCAAAGCTCTGGTTTCACAGTCAGATACCTAACTCACAGAACTATCCAGCAAACCTTTTGCTATTCACACCCTTTGCATTACTGGATCTACTTCTTCCTGTAACCCAAAAATCCATTCATACAACTAAAACCTTATTTATCTTTCACAATTCGAATTACTGCCCCAGTTTCTCCTCTGCAAAGTCTTAGCCCCCAAATTCTTGAGCTGGAGATAGGAGGCCACCCAAAGATATCTGAAGAATAAACATAGCCCAATTTGCAACCTTCCCTTAGCTGTAAAAGCAGCCCTCCTAGTGAATCATCTGGATTTTTTTGAAATGGGAAGTCCATGGAACAGGATTGGCCCTACCATTTTAGTCATAGTTGGGCCTCCAGGTGACAGGTACTGGGGAGTAGTAGCTGCCACCACCACCATGCACTCTTTTTTTCTGAACCCCACGGCCTTTCTCCTCTCTTGGGAGACAGAGCAGTGCCTGCCACATAGCCAAAGAACAGTCCCCAAAATGGAAAATGCTGCCCCTCCACTACACTTCCGTTAACATTCAATGAGGAGCATGAAGCCACTTCTGAACAAAGAATGGAGATGCTATTTGCCAGTTTCTTCAGGTAATAAAATAACCTGGGTGGCCCTACACAAGTGGCACTGAACCATTGTATACTACCTCAGAACTACAGTGGTACCTCGAGTTACAAATGCCTCGTGTTATGATTTTTTTGCGATACAAATGAAAACAATGCCTCAAGTTAAGAATTTAAATTTGTAACTTGAAATGAGGTTTCCCATAGGAATGGATTGAAAACCAATTAATCCATTCCAGAGGTCAGAAAAAATGTTTTCAAAGCATTCCTATGGGAAACTGTATTTCGAGTTACAAATTTTTCATAATACGAAATGTCTTGGGGAATGCATTAATTTTGTAACTTGAGGTACCACTGTATATGACAATCTGTTCCGAGAAAGAATGGGTTGGACAAAAAATTCAATTCAGACATCTTTCTCAGACTGCACCAGATGTGCAGTTCATTCCAGTCAGAGTCTGCCACAAATTTCAAATAAAAATTAATGAAAGGGGTATATGAGTGGTTTTGCCTGTTTAAAGCTGCAATCCTAGCTAGACTTCTCTATATATATAAAACAGAGGTGAGGTCTTGTATGTTCTTTATACAAATCTGCAGCCCTGCACCAATCACGCTGTAACATGGCGCACGTCTACCTTGCGCATGCAAGATTGACACCATGGGGGTCTGGCAGCCCATTTTGGGGGGTGTGCACCCGAAAACGGGTCACAAAGGGATCACCCCCACCGGCGGGTCTTCAAACACAGGGAAGAACGCATGCCCGCCCAGCAGCCAAACCACCATTTGAAGCAGTGTTCGCAGCAGTGTGCACACATATGTCCACACGCTCCCAGTGGTCTAACCGCCATTTCGGGTGGCATCCAGGGCAGCATGGCAAGGAGAGGCGGGTGATTGCAAAGGGTGCACCCCCACCACCGGGACTAAAGACGCCGGGGAAGACGGGGCAGCATTCGTGGTGGGGCGAGGCAGCGTTTGCGGTGGCAAACATGCATACTTCCACACACTCCCAGCGGGCTGATCACCATTCCAGCTGGCATCTGGGACAGCATGGGTGGGAGAGGCAGGCGGTCACAAAGAGTGCACCTCCACCGCCTGGACTAAAGACACCAGAGAAGCATTTGTGCAGACGTCACCGCACACCCAGTGCCCTACCTGCCATTCCAACCAGCGATCAGAGCAGCACCTGAGGCAATGGCGTACGCAATGTCGCCATTGTGGGCGGAGCTGGCAGCGCAGGCGAGCCTCATCCACGGTGAGTCCACACGTGTCTGTGTGTGCGTGTGTGTGAGGGAAGGGTCGGGGTCAATGTGTGTCGGCGGGGCCTACCACTGAAAATACATAAACAAACCCCGGGCAATGAAAATACATAAACAAACCCCAGGCAAGGCCAGGTAATTGGCTAGTATTTGATAACCCTAAAAACGCACAACAGAATTGCTACTCAAGAAAGCACAGTTAGGATAGGACCGTACTTAGAAAAGCTGTCTCTGACTTAAAGATGAGACAGTTCCTCATCCTCACCTTTCTTGTCCCTGGCCATCAGAAGCTAGAGAGGCTGTTCATTTGTAGAGTTACATAGAAAAAAGGGGTTTCTGAACAAAGTGGAACTGGCTGAGGGAAGGAGCAACAGTTGAGCGGCCCAGCCGGCCACAAGGATGCCGATGCCGCCATCTCCGGACTTTCCCTCGGACATAGTTGGTGGGGCTGAGTTTACAATGTTTTCCGTGTATTGTTTTTTAAAGTGTTTTTGTATCATGATAATTTGATACTTTGTAATTGTAATTGGGATCTTTTGAAATGTTTTTGTATCATGATAATGTGGTACCTTGTAATTGTGATATTTTGTATCTAAGTTAATCACCCAGAGTCTCTTTGCGAGTGGGGCGGCATACAAGTCGAATAATAATAATAATAATAATAATAATAATAATAATAATAATAATAATAATAATAATAATAATAATAATAATAATAATAATAATAATAATAATAATAATAATAATAATAATAATAATAATAATAATAATAATAATAATAAGTTCAAGGCACACAATGCTGAGCTGTATGGTTGAACCTGGCACCACCACTGTCAAGACAAAGAGACCCTTGCAATGGCACACCCTGGGGACCTCAAGACTTGGTGATTCCAGTTCCCATCACATAGCTCTAGCAGCCTAAGTGTAAAGCTGTTCTCCCCACACACCCACACCCGAATGTGGCATCTCTCAACTTCAGCAAGTAGTATCTCTGACAGAGTCAAGGGGAAGAAGGGGAAAGGAGGATTGCTGGATTGTGTTTCAAATCATCCTGCAGACACTGGATTTGTGCAAACAAGAGACAAATATTTTAGGGCACAGAAATGGGTCAGGGTTAGGAATAAGGGTCGAGGTGCATGTTGATCTATGCACTAACCGGCAGCTTTGGGACAATTCTTTTCATCAGAGCCATCCCCACAGTCTTTTTCTGAAACACAAACCAACCAGAGAAGACAGAAGAATGGGCACAGTGAACACAACACACACACACATACACAAAAGGTCAACATGGAAAAGAGAAATAAAATACACCTTAAAAAATGGAAGCTAGCAGGCATGCTAAGATACAGCAAGAAGGGCAGCAGAAGGAGGCAGCAAAGGCTCCAGAGGAGTTGTATGGTAAGTGAAAGTTAGAAGCAGTCACAAGAGTTATTGCCCCATGCCATCCTCACTTAAATGAACATGGCATCCTGGGGAAAGGGTGAGAATGGGGTCTCCTCTAGGGCCTTCCCTGAACTGTAAGCTTACAGTGGATCCTCGATTAACGACGCATTCGAATAGCGTCATTTTCGATTAACGATGATACTGACGCACCCCACATGAGCATTCGAACAATGACAAAAAAACTGTCATTATTTGAATAACGACAAAAAACTTGTTATTTGAAAAATGATGGTATTTTTACCTTTGTTATTTGAATAACAACAAAAAACGTTGTTATTCGAATAATGACGGTATTTTTACCATCGTTATTCGAATAATGATGGTATTTTTAACATCGTTATTCGAATAATGACAAAAACCGTTATTTGAATAACTACGGTATTTTTACCATCGTTATTCAAATAACGTTATTCGAATAGCGATGCTACTTGGGAAACCAAGTAACATTGTTAATTGAGGGTCCACTGTATATTTAAAAATCAACATTGAAACAAGAGTACAACAGACCTTCAGATTAAAAAAAAGTTTATGTACGCCTAACTTTGAGCTGCTTCATACACATTAAACTCCTAGGTCCACAATATGCAGGTCAGTCTCCACGAGCTTGAACAAAGCCATCAGCATAAGCTAAAGGTAAGGCCTAATGTCCACTGCTGCCTCTTCTTCTTCTTCGGGTGCCGTATACCTATTCTGAATATTGGGTATCATCATGGCAATCAGCCATCAAGATGGTCCTGAGAACATACGGTAATGCAGTGGCCCTTCATCTGCCTTTCACATCACAGATCCAGGTCTGCGAGTCACTTTCTGATCCTGAGCCCTTTTGGCACACAAAGTCCTCCTCAGCCCCAGGCCAGTATTGATGAAGCTGCTGCCCTCCATCAAGATGGATTCAAGTGGGATTTAATCCACTTGGGACCATCACCCTTCTCCCTGTGGACTTCGCCACCCAAGCCGTTAGTCTTCAGGGATGTCAGGTTAATGAACTGCTGCCTGGTGATTGGCGTTGAGTCACTGGCAGTATGGTCTACTCTATTACCTTACCAGGATAATCTAGTAAAACTGCTGCCTCACCCAAACTTTTTCTTGGGGAAGCATGAGAGAACTCATAATCCTCCAGATGCCATAAAGCCACTGGCAACAAGGCAAGTAACCCTCATCCTGTACACATGGGATGAACAAGATGAAGAAAAAGGCAAAAAGAATGGCAGCATGCAGAGATGGAGAAAGTGGGCGAAGAAGCCAGTCATTCCCAATCCTCCCCATCATCAGCCTCCCCTCGTCGCTAACCTTAACATCCAAAGAACACAGTTGGATACTGCTCAGAAATACAACACTTACCATTGTCACATCTCCAGTTGATGTTGATGCACCGGCCATTTTGGCAAGTGAACTGGGTGAGAGGGAAGCAAGTTGGGTATGCTGCAGAGAGAAAACAAGGGACAAGGCCACCAGGGCTTAGCTTCTGCAAACAGGATACTCTGTTATCTAACTCACATAACAGCAGCTGCATAAAGGGACAACCTTTCTGCCCCCTGGCACTGCTTCTGGCAATGGGCAGGGAAAGACTGGGAATAGCAGTGTCAGCTATAAGCTGATCTTTTCCTCCTATCTCTTGTCTCTTCAGTTGTGTATCACTCAGTTGTGGTATGTGTAGTCAGGAATGTCTACATAACCATGGAGCCTACAAAGCAGCTAGGAATCTACTATAAGCGATACATATCCAATGGCTCACCACATGAGGCTGACTCATCAGAGCGGTCCCCACAATCATCGTCCAAGTCACAGGTCCAGGAGAGAGGTATACATCGGCCGCTGGCGCAGGAGAACTGGTTGGCAGGGCAGGTACGAGCTGGATGAATAGGGGTCAACAACAGACACAATGTTAGCAACAGAACTGGAAACTTTCCTGGGTTGTCCCAGTAATAGGACCACATACAAATTGGTATGAAATTGACAGCTTATCATGTTAAATAAGAAGGTCATCATTTGCAGAAGAAACTGGCCAGCAAAGGTTATACTGTTTGAAGAAATAAGCTGCACTTGTCCCACAGTCAAAAAACAAATATTCTGAATGCTTCTACCACAGCCCAGAACTGTGAAAAAGGATTCAAACACCTCACATAATTGTGAAAAAGCAGAGCTGGGCTTACCATTTGGAAAAGTGAGGCAAACCGTTTAGGTGACAGACACTGGGGGCAGTGGAAGCACCCCTCCAGCTATTCCTCACAAAACCCCTAGCATGGGGGTTCCCAACCTATGGCCCATGGGCTGGACACGGCCCATGGCGCCAATTAATCCGGCCCACAGTGAGGACCTAGCTACCGCTGGAAGCTCCCTGCCGCCACTAGAAGTGCTGAAAATGCAACAAAAAATTACAAAAATGTAGCAAAAATGTGCTACCCTCTCTCCCGTTGCCACAGGAAGAGCAGAGGCTGCAAAAGAAGCCAAAAAACACCACCATGGTTGTGCCCACTGCTTCTAACACCAGAAGCGGCGGGAGGACCACATGACCGGCCCATGCAGCTGTGTGGTGGGGTGAGTCCAGCCCGTGATGTGAAAACATTGGGAATCCCTGTCCTAGCAAATCTCTTCCCTTGCAGGACAAAACTGGACTTTTCCATACAGTCTGTCCTACATTCTTTAAATGTGTCTCTTGTTCTCCAGGATGGTGCAATAGGGCCTCCCAGGGCTGAGGTATCGTTCAACTCTTGGTCCAGTTGACTCCTCTACATGTAATGGAAAGCAGCCCTAATCTTATCACTCTGAGCAGCAACACATCTTGCCCCAGCAATCCCTCCCACCCTATCATAGCATCTTACCTACAAGTCCACACTACACCCAAGCAACAATCTCACCAGGCTATTGGAAAGGCAGAGCTGAAAAACACTCATGAGTACCTTGGAAGGGTATATAATGTGATAGGATAAACATATAGAATCATAGAATAACTGAGTTGGAAGGGACCTTAGGCTATTGAGTCCAACACCTGCTCAATATGTTTGATCTTAATCTTTACTTTTTGATTAGGTAAAGGTTTCCATTGCTCGAAAGCCAGTTGTATCTGACTCTGGGGTTCAGTGCTCATCTTTGTTTCAAAGCCGAAGAGCCAGCGCTGTCTGCTTCTGCAGACGTTTATGTGGTCATGTGGCAGGCATGACTAGACACCAGAGCGCATGGAACGCTGTTTACCTTCCCACCGAAGTGGTCCTTATTTATCTACTTACAATTTCTTGCTTCCAAACTGCTAGGTTGGCAGGAGCTGGGACAAAAGCGGGAGCTCATTCCATTCTGCAGTACTCGGGAATTGAATGCTGTCATCTTTATATTTGTATATTTTTAATACTGCACTTTAAAGGTTCATTCAATGTTGTACAACACCCAGAGTGGGTAGATCAGATAGGTGGTATATAAATGGAATGAAATAACATTCCACATATAAATAAATAATTGCAGGAATCCAAATCAAAGTGAATCTGACAGATGGTTGTCCAATTCTCCCTTGAATGCTTCCAGAGTTGGGGCGCTCACCACTTCTTGAGGTAGTTGGTTCCAATGCCGTACTGCTCTAACCATTAAGAGGTTTCTTCTTCTTCTGATATTTAGCCTATATCTGGCTTCCTGTAGTTTTGGTCCATTATCAGACATCCTGCATTCGGGAATGACCAAGAACAGATCCTGCTCTTCCTCTTTATGATTATCTTTCAGGTAATTGAAGAATGTTATCATATATCCTCCTCAATCTCCTTTTTTCTAGGCTAAACGTAACCAGTTCCTTCAGTCTTTCCTTATATGGCTTGATTTTCAGTCCTCCGGTTATCCTTGTTGCCCTTCTCTTTATCTGCTCTAGTTTGTTGCATCTTTCTTAAAGTGTGGTTTCCAGAATTAAACATAGTACTCTAGGTGTGGTCTAACTAGAGCTGAATAGAGGGGAACTAATACCTCATGGTGTTTGGAGACTATACATCTGTTAATGCAGCTTAAAACAGCCCTGGCCCTTTTTTGTAGTCACATCACACTGTTGACTCATACTCATTTGTGATCTACAACAATTCCAAGATGCTTCTCGCTTGTAGTATTACTGAGGCAATTATCCCCCATCTTGTAACTGTGCATGTTTTCCCCTCTATGTAAAACTTTGCACTTATCCCTGTTAAATGTCATTCTGTCGGTTTCAACCCAATGTTCAAGCCTATCAAGATCTTTTTTTAAAAATTCTGCTTCAGTCTTCCAAGGTATTATCTATTCCACCCAGTTTTGTGTTATCTACAAATATGATTAAAAATTCCCTGCACTCCCTCATCCAAGTTATTTATGAAAATGTTGACAAGCACAGGACCCCAGACCAAGCCTTGTGGTACTCCACTTGTTACCCCCTCACAGCTTGAGAAGGAGCCATTAATAAGAACTCTCCAAGTACGATTCTGTAACCAACTATATATCCACATGACATTTGTGCTATCCAGGCCACACCAATGTAGCTTTCTAATCAGAAAATCATGGGCCACTTTGTCAAAGGCTTTGCTGAAATCAAGCTATATTACATCAACAGCACTTCTGCTATCCACCATGGAAGTTACCCCACAGAAAAATTAAATAAAATTAGTCTGTCAGAAAAAAAAATTTTTTTGGCAAATCCATGTCGGCCTTTAGCTATTACTACATTGTTTTCGAGTTGCTTTCAGAGTAGTCATCTCCAGAATTTTCACTGGAATTGATGTCAGGCTGTGTGGTCTGTCGTTTCCCAGTTCTTCCTATTTGCCCTTTCTGAAAATAGGGACTACATTAGCCCTGCTCCAATCATTTGGATCTTCACCCCTGTGATTTCAAGAAAATGCTAAGACAATGGTTCTGAGATCTCTTCATTCATTCATTCATTTATTCGATTTATACCCTGCCCTACTTAGCCAGGGCCAACTCAGGGCGGCTTACAACAGAAAAATTAAATACAATATAACAAATTAACACACCAAATACAATAGCATACAATAAAAGATTACAAGTTACAACTTTACAAATTAGTACAAAATAAATATACCATAATATCATAACATTACAGAGCAAAGCTCAATGTACTTAACATCAGCAAAGGGAGCCGGCGAAGGAACCATGGCTCTGGTGATGTTGGCGGCACGGCTTTTGAAAGTTCCACCGCGTAACGCCAGTCAGCTGCGCTCCTACCTCCCCCGCCAGGCAGGGCAGAAGAGGGAGCCGGCGAAGGAATCATGGCTCTGGTGATGTTGGCGGCACGGCTTTTGAAAGTCCCACCACGTAACACCAGTCAGCTGCGCTCCTACCTCCCCCGCCAGGCAGGGCAGGGGAGGGAGCCGGCGAAGGAACCGTGGCTCCGGTGATGTTGGCGGCACGGCTTTTGAAAGTCCTGCCGCGTAATGCCAGTCAGCTGCGCTCCTACCTCCCCCGCCAGGCAGGGCAGGGGAGGGAGCCGGCGAAGGAACCGTGGCTCCGGTGATGTTGGCGGTGCGGCTTTTGAAAGTCCCGCCGCATAACGCCAGTCAGCTGCGCTCCTACCTCCCCCGCCAGGCAGGGCAGAAGAGGGAGCCGGCGAAGGAACCGTGCAGCCAGTTCCTGCAAAATATGTCTCGCCCAGGAGCCCATGCCACTGGCTCCCGGGAGTGGAGACAGGTGGGAGAGCCACCCCCCACACACAGCTGACTTCGCTCTCTGGGCCGGCCCACCCAGAGAGCAGAAAAAAGGGGAGACACCACCGTTGTGGAGAGGGACTCCCTGTCTCGCCCGGGAGCCCATGCCACCGGCTCCCGGGAGTGGAGACAGGTCGGAGAGCCACGCCCCCCCCCCCCACAGCTGACTTCGCTCTCTGGGCCGGCCCGCCCAGAGAGCAGAAAAAGGGGAGACGCCGCCGTCGCAGAGAGGGACTCCCTGTCTCGACCGGGAGCCCACGCCACCGGCTCCTGGGAGTGGAGACAGGTGGGAGATGCTGTGGGTTGTCCTGGTTGGCCCCCTGGGATGCTTCGCTACCATCTTCTTGTTGTTGGCTAGGACTTGGGGCCAGCCGCGGCGGGCGGCTGGACTTGCCATGGTCTGGGCCTCGGTGGAGGCAAGGAGGCTGGTCAGCTTGGAGCTTCAGGAGTTGTGCACGCTTTTGTCCCACCCACCCCCCTTCTGGAAGGACTAAAAGGACTGTGCTGGGTATATTTTTATATTGTTATTTGACGTTTTGAATTTTTTTTAATATTGTGTACTCTTTGATGTGATTAACTGATGTTTAGGATTTTATTGTATTGTACCTTATTTGATGTATTGTTAGAAACTGTATTGTAGTGCACATGTAGTGCATATTGTAGTGTATATATATATATATATTTCTGTAATTTTTGCAGACAGGGATTTGTAATTGTACTTTTGGCAATTGATTTTTTGCTGTATTTATTGTATGTTATGTTACTGTATTTCGTATTATTGTCTGCTATGTAAACCGCCCTGAGTCGGGTTCGCCTGAGTGAGCGGTATATAAGCGCGAAAATTAAATTAAATTTTTAAATTTAAAATGACTGACACGACATCCACAAATAGGGTATAAAGAACGTTCACCTGAACATGTAGAATTAGATTCATCTTCATTGTTCCCACAATCATTGTCGCCATCACACAGCCAACGGTTTGGGATGCAGCGGTTGTTCTCACACTTGAAACGGTCCGAGGGGCATGTGTGCTGATCTGGGGAAAAGGCAGAGAGAAGGGGCATCTTACAACCCTAAAGTCTAAGATATTTCTTTCTCCTACATGCATTACAACAGGGGAGCCCAAACTTTTCAGGCTGTGGGCCGGTCATGTGGTTTAGTGGGCCGGTCACATTGATCAGTGGGCTGGTCATGTGGTTCCTCCCACCGGAAGCATAAGTAAAATGCGCCTTGCAATCTGTTTTGCAGCAGATGTTTTGCAGGAGGATGAGATAGATTTTAGGCTGCCATTTTCTCTGCTTAAACCAAGGGTGCCCAAACTATGGCCTGTGGGCCGGATCTGGGCCCCAATGGCAATTCATCTGGCCCACACTGCTCCTGGAAGTGGAGGTAAAATGCATCCATGTGTTTTACTTCCACTTCCAGGAGCGCTGAGGTTGGCGTGGGCCAGATAAATTGGTATTGGGATCTGGATCTGGCCCATGGGCCATAGTTTGGGCACCCGTGCATTAAAATCTCAAAACCCTCTGAATATAATTAATTTTCAAGATAAGAAATAAGCCAGAGGCAATGTAATTCTATGCCACAGTAACAAAAATCTTAAAAGCCCAATTCCTGTATCAGGTAAATACAATCACTGATCTACCTTGATTCATTGAGTTTCATGGGAAGCTGGCTTAAACCCACTCAGACTGTTACTGCACCTGACTGACTGCTCTACCTTGGCAGAAACTTTCTCAGGGAAACAGAATGCTTCCTAACACCTGCTGCATTATCCCATTAACTGGAAAAACCAGGGACTGGACCTGAACCTTCTGCCTGCAGTGTCCCCATGACCGGTCAATTAGCTATGGCCACCTGACCACTTTTTAATGCTTCATTTTTCTTAATATTTTACATATAGCAAAGCAATCACACTTCTATACCGCCCCATAACTCTTAGTGCACTCTCTGGCGGGTACACAAGTTAATTAGCATTTTGCCCTCAACATGCTGGGCACTCATTTTACCAACCTTGGAAGGATGGAAGGCTGAGTCAACCTTGAGCCCTGGTCAGGATCGAACTTCCAACCTTTTGGTTGCAGGACAGCAGTTTACCCACTGCATCACCAAGGATCCTGTTCTCCAGGAAAGTTTTTAAAGTGGGGAACCGATGAAGAAAAAGCTCAAAAAAATATTTCTGAATTTTATTCCACAACCCAAAGGTTTAGTAAATTATTTTTAATAAAGGCATACATTCGCAAAATAATAATAATTTCGTGTCAGCAATTATTTTGGGTTGAAAGGATTTTTGCTGGAGAAACTCAGGTCAGGGGACACCCGAATGAGGATCCTTTCATATCCTCAAGACCTTTCCCCACCAAAGTGGTCCCTATTTATCTACTTACAATTTCTTGCTTTCAATCTGCTAGGTTGGCAGGAGCTGGGACAGATACGGGCACTCAATCTCTCATGTAGTACCCAGGTGTCGAACTGCTGACTTGCCAGCCTTCCAGCTAACAAGGCGAGCTTCCTAACCACTGAGCCACCACAGCCCTAATTCACAATATACTATCAAATAACAGAGTCTATGCCTGGGTAGCAACCTTTTTTTTAGTGAAAATTCCTCTTTGCACTGTAGTGCATTACCAGTGCTGGCCACTAGAGGTCACTGTCTGCATTGTAACTATAAGGTTTCCTATTAACTGTGGTTTCAGATATCTGGAGGTAGGTCTTCAACACATTCCCATGGATAAGGAGGGGGAGCAACCTGTATACCCAAAATGTCTTGTCTCCCTACAAGAAGATGGAGCTGGTCAATGGAGAAGCCGCTGATGTTTATCAAACAAATACGCACGGCAGAGCTCTGGTGCCTCATCACTGTTGTCCAGGCAGTCATTGTCACCGTCACATTTCCAGCGCTCCTGTATACAGTGGTTGTTCTTGCAAGCAAACTCCCCAGGCTGGCATTGTGGAGGTGGGACGTAAGATGGGTTGGCTGGCCAAGAGAAAAAGAAGGGCAACAGCACTGGGTAAGAGTGATTTGAAATGAGGGTATATTCATTGGAAACAACTGAAGAGGGTTTTCAAAAAAAGAGTGTCTTCAGACTGAGGATGTTGAAATTAGAACAAAGAAAAATAGGAAGCTGCTCTCTACCTGCTTAGCCTGGTATTTTTCAAACCGACAATCAGTGGTTATCCAGGAATCCAGGCAGGAATCTTTCATCTTCCCATATGAAGACCTGAACCTGGGTGTTCTGCTTGCAAAGCAGATGCTCTATACCTGAGCTTCTCCCTGAACAAATTCATGTCTTCCAGCTTACTACATTTTCACAGGATATATTCAGGAAAGAGCTGAAAATCTGGCTGGCAGGGCAGGTATGAGGAGGTGGAAGGGGGTGACCACCACCCTCCGCTGGCTCATTTAGATCACTCAGGTTTTTTTTTTAGTTTTTAACTAGATGCACTTTTTTTGTGTTTTAATAATTTTTGAGGTTTTTTTATTGTTTAATGTTGGGAATTTTATGTACGCCGCCCATAATCGCATGTCGATGGGGGCGGCTATACAAATTGAATAAAATAAATAAATAAATATAGGAAATGAGCTGTATAAACAAACAGCCAAATATCACCTGATATGATACATGCCATTAGTAATAGAATGAACACAAATTTAGGAGTATCCTTACTAAGACACGGTATGTCAGGAGGTGAGCTTTAACTCTCTGCCTCTAACACAACTAAGTCTGTCTGTCTGTCTCACTCACACTCTACCACACAGCTACTATGTGCAAAGGGAGGAGAAAGTCTGAGGTTCCTCTTGACACAAATAGCAGGTGTTGAGGGGCACTCCCCTATGGATAAGGAGAAGGCCAGCAGCTATTTGGCTTAAAAACATATACATAAAATTATTAATAAAACAGATTCAAGAATTTCACAGTGCAAACAAAAAGATGATACCAGTGATGGTGATAAGAACATAAGAACATAAGAACAGCCTTGCTGGAACAGGCCACAGCCCATCCAGTCCAGCATTCTGTCTCACACAGTGGCTCACCATTTCTTTCAGGGTATTCCCAAGCAGATGCCTTCACCTGCTTAGGATTCCCTGGAAATGATATTGAGAGATATCCTGCCTATCTCTCCAACCCGGAGGTTGTCCTTAAGTATCCATAATTATAGCCATTGATACTCTTGTCCTCCATGAACTTGTCTAATCCTTTCTTAAAGCTGTCAAGACTGACAGCTGTCACCACTTCTTCTGGCAGGGAGTTCCATAGACCAGTAATCCTCTGGGTGAAAAAATACTTTCTCTTATTTGTTTGAGAACTAGTACCCAAAAGTTTCATCGAGTGTCCCCTAGTTCTAGTGTTATGCGATAGGGAAAACAGTTTTTCCTTATCTACTTTGTCCACACCGTGCATGATTTTATAAACTTCAATCAGGTCACCTCTTAGACGTCGTCGTTCAAGAGTGAAGAGGCCCAACCGTTGCAGCCTCAGATGGTAAGGAAGGTGTTCCAGTCCCCTAATCATTCTGGTTGCCCTCCTCTGCACTTTTTCCAGCTCCATAATATCCTTCTGGAGGTATGGCGACCAGAACTGTACACAGTATTCCAGATGGGGCCTCACCATAGATTTATAAAGAGGCAAAATGACACTTGCTGACTTATTTTCTATACCCTTCCTAATGATCCCTAGCATTGAGTTTGCTTTTTTCACTGCTGAGGCACACTGGGTTGACACCTTCATTGAGTTGTCCACCAGGACACCAAGGTCCCTTTCCTGGTTTGTCGCAGAGAGTTCAGACCCCATCAGTTTATAAATGTAATTGGGGTTCTTTGCCCCAACATGCATCACTCTGCACTTACTAATGTTGAAACTCATTTGCCACTGTTTTGCCCACTCCCCCAGTGTTGAGAGATCCCTCTGAAGCTCCTCACAATCTCTCACAGTTTTCACTACCCTGTATAATTTAGTGTCGTCAGCAAATTTGGCTACCTTGCTTTTTACTCCTACCTCTAGATCATTTATGAAGAGGTTGAAAAGCAGGGGTCCCAGTACTGAACCTTGGGGGACCCCACTCTTTACTTCCCTCCACTTGGAGAAGTGTCCATTTAGTGCTACCCTCTGTTTCCTGTCCCTTAGCCAGTTGCTGATCCAGGACAAGACCTGTCCCTTTATTCCATGACTGGTAAGTTTATTCAAGAGCCTTTGGTGTGGGACCTTGTCAAAAGCCTTCTGAAAGTCCAGATAAACAATGTCAACTGGATCCCCCTTATCCACATGCTTGTTGACACTCTCAAAAAATTCCAACAGATTAGTGAGGCATGATTTGCCCTTGCAAAAACCATGTTGGCTCTCCTTTAGCAGCGCCTTCTCTTCTATGTGCCTATTAATTCTATCTTTTAGGATGGTTTCCATCACTTTACCTGGGACACATGTCAAACTGACAGGTCGGTAATTTCCTGGATCACCCCTGGATCCTTTTTTGAAAATTGGTGTTACATTCGCTACCTTCCAGTCATCAGGCACAAAGCCTGATTTGAGGGAAAGATTATATATTTTGGCTAGGAGATCAGCAATTTCATCTTTAAGTTCCCTGAGAACTCGTGGATGGATTCCATCTGGTCCTGGTGATTTGTTAGTGTTTAGCTTAACAAGACATGCAAGGACCTCCTCCCTGGTTATTTCTATCTGGCTTAATTCTTCGGTTTCCCTCCCTACGAAGATAGGCTCTGTTTTGGGCATGTGGCCTCTGTCTTCTTCAGTGAATACTGAAGCAAAGAATTCATTGAGTCTCTCTGCAATCTCTGTTTCCTCTTTAATAACCCCTTGCCTTCCATTGTCATCTAATGGTCCAATGGCCTTCCTAGTTGGGTTCTTACTTTGTGATGACAATGGTGGAGACATATTATTAGCTATAAACATTGTTTCTTGAACAAGAATCTGACAAACAGTAGCATTTTCCTTGAAAAAATCAGATCCCCTTGAATCTGTCATTTTAAGAAGCAGTAAAGGAATTGTGAAATGCCAATCAGTTCTCAGCTGCCCTGTAACTTGCTCACAACCATCTGGCAACGAACAATTTCAGAAGACAAAATAATAGCCTGGCTTAAATCCTTGATTTTTCTGACCCAGTTTGGGAGGATCGATGCTTTTCCTATAGCAGCTGTTGAAAACCCCATCAGCAGTGCCACACAGAGACAGCATCTGTTTTTTTTTTACTTCCATGCTGTTTTGAAAGCAAAAAAAAGGCCCTTTAAAAATGCACTTGCCTATTCTTTGGCCCTGCCTTTGCTGCTTCACCACCAAGCAGCCTGGAATGCTTGAATTAAATAAACTTTGTTTTCCCCAGCATGCAGCTAAAAGGGATGGTAAAAGTTCACTAGATTATTGGGCTGCAGTTGAAGGCTCCATAGAAAGCCAGGTTAAAAAAAAGGGGGGAAACCAGCCTTTCAAATTTCACTGTTAATAACTCATTCTCAAATTGTCTCCCTTAAAAATCAAATTGCTCCCCTGTGGGGCATGTGCCCAATGTTGGGAACCACAGCACTAGCCTGTCTGTTGGGAGATGCGGTCCTAGCTTGAAATTGCTTCCCCTGCCACGAGCTACAAGGCAAAGGCACATTCTTTCAGGGAGCTGTCAATCTCCATCTCTCACAGTTGCTCCTGCATGCTGCCATGCTAATGGTTACCTTGGCAGGTGACAGAATCCGGTCCCAAAATCTGGTCCTCTGCACAGGCACAATGCCTGCCATTGGGGATGGCCAAGCAAAGACTGCTGCAACCTCCATTGTTCACTCGGCATCTGTTGGAGCCGACTGCAAAAGAGAAGAGAGGAAGGCATGAGAGGAACTGGGCCACAGCTTCACAGAGATGAGCACATATGGCAAAGAGAAGGGAAAAGACCAGCGGCCAAGAAAGCTCTTAAGAGACTCCCTGAATTTTTCCCCGAGTAGACTAAATATAACAACATAGTTTTGAAGCCTGTATTTCTTCCCCTCCTTTCACCCTATCTACATGGTTTCTTCTCAAGTACAAGCAAAGATGTGTCTAATGCAGTGTTTGTTTCCCAAACTATGTCCAGTGGAACACCAGTGGACTTCAATTCCCAGGAGCCTAAGTCAATACATTAGCTGATCAGTGCTTTTGGGGAATTGACTTAGGCTTCTGGGAACTGAAGTCCAGAAACCAAAGACTGAGAAACACTGGTCTAATGTATGATAACTAATCAGTTAAGAAAGGATACTGGATACTGTCTAATGCAGAGGTGCTCAAACTTTTTTGGGTGGTGGGCCGGTCAAGTGGTTCAGTGGGCAGGTCACGTAGTTCCCACTGGAAGCGGAAGTAAAACGCGTCTTGCAATCTGTTTCGCAACAGGATGAGATAGATTTTATGCTGCCATTTTCTCTGCTTAAACCAGGGGTGCCCAAACTACCGTCCATGAAATCAACTAAATCAACTTTTTGCACTAGGGGCCTTACCATGTCCCCGGAACAACTGAGCAGGCCTGACCACACACCCGGAAGTGGGCATGTTTGTGCATGTGAGTCAGGAAGTGGTTCCGGATGCGTTTGTGTATGCGCCACTCCCGGCGCAAGTGGTTCTGGACATCTCTGTGCATGCACAAATGTGTCCCTGCCATTCCTGGAAGTGGTTTCAGACATCTATGTATATGCACCAATGTGTTCCAGCCACTCCCGGAAGTGGTTTTGCCATTCCCGGAAGTGGTTCCGGATGCACATGCACATTGGTAGGCACATCCCCCATCCACGTCTGGGAGTGGCAAGGACATGAGGGGTCTGATACAGCCCATGGACCGTAGTTTGGGCACCCCTGAACTAAGTTGTTCCCGTGTAGTTGGCAAAACAGTTAAATGCAGTTAAACACACTTCAGTGATGCAACAGAACAGGAAATCTGCTAGATGGAATACATTTTCTTGGTGTTTGATGCTTTAAAAAAAGGAAAAGAGGAGCCTACGTGCAAGTAAGCACACACAAACAGGAATACATAAAAGCAAATTCCACCCCAGAATTGCTTTTATTTATATATATATATATGGAACAGATTGGTTTCAAGGGAGGAAATGCAGTGTGTCTTTGCAACCATCAGTACTGTACAGTTTCATCAATGAAGAACAAAGCATTATTATGTACGTGTGTCATAAACTGGCTCTCAGACAAAATCTAATTGTTAACCCAACTAGAACAAACCATTGAATCCATGGGAATTGCAGAACTGCTGAATAACCAAGTTCTAGTGATTCAATGTGTTTGAACTAATAATTCAGTCTCCCTATTCAGGAAAGAGTTGCAATCAGCATCCATTTTGAGTGGGTGCTGATCCCCTGTCTCTGCAGAAACCCCACATGGTAGTCATGAGCAAAAGAGTTGCTATTTAAAAGATGTGCAGTCAGTCGTATAGGAACAAACCTTTATATAGGGTCATCTGTTATTTATATAAAAAAATTTAGGCATAATTATCAAGATGTATTTAAATGACACAAAATGGCAAAACAGCCAATTTAGTCACCCGCTCATATCACACCAAATAAATAACATATTTGGTTAATTTGCATCCCATTGTCAGATTGTCAAGGTATGCTATAATGTATGTACAAAGTGTTACAATAATTAAGGAAGGGGGGTAGAGAAAAGTAATTTTGAAACTGAAAGCATTTGCAATAGATAATATAACAGTTATTGAGCGCTCTAGCTGAGCCAGATCACTGTATCATAATATTTTGACAGCTAAGTTTGTCTTATCTTAGAATGTGCAAACATGGAGAGAAACAAAGTGTTGACTTCTAGAAACTATTGTAGTGCATTTTATCTTGCAGCTGGTAATATTTATTTATTTGTTTGTTTGTTTGTTTGTTCGAATTTCTAAAGCCGTCCCAATCACGAGGACTCTAGGCGGCTTACACTACGACCCTCCTTAATAAATAGACCCCATTTAAAACAGTAACTCCCTTAAAACCCCGTTAAAAAACCCACCCACACATGTTGAAGAAGGAAGGATGGCTCTTATTTAACCAGCCAGCAGGCAGCATACCTGTCAAGTTTTGGATTTGGAAATAAGGGAAATTTCCCAGCAAATAAGGGCTATTTGACAGCTATGCTTATCCTGTGCTGCCCTCCAATGGCGGCAGTAGGGCTTTGCAGTCTAATTAATAAGGGATGACGGCGGGAAAGAGGGTAAAATAAGGGGTTTTCCCAGCCAATAAGGGATACTTGACAGCTATGGCAGGCAGGGGCTATTTCTCCATCAACCCCCCACACATGCCCCGCCAGCCAGGTTTTCAGTTCTTTCCTGAAGGGCACCAGTTCTGTCTGTTGCCTCAGTTCCACTGGCAGGAGGTTCCAAAGAGCCGGGGTGGACATAGAGAAGGCCCTCCTTCTTGTGCTAGAGATGTGGGCCCCTCTAGCTGGTGGCACAATTAGGGAGCCCCTCCAGTCCGCCCTGGCTGGTCAGGCAAGCAATCTCAGGACGATGCGGTCTCTTAGATATCCTGGCCCACTACCATGTAGGGCTTTAAAGGTAATGACCAGCACCTTGAATTGCACCCAGAGGCAAATTGGCAGCCAGTGCAGCTCCCAAAGCAGTGGTGAGGCCTGAGCATAATGCCCACACCCCAACACAACCCGGGCAGCCGCATTCTGGACCAACTGCAGCCTCTGAATGGTTGTCAAGGGCAGCCCCATGTAGAGCGCATTACAGTAATCTAGTCTAGAGGTGACCAGAGCATGAGTGACCATGAGTGACCATGAGTAAGGAGTCCCGGTCTAGGAGTGGACGCAACTGATGAATCACCCAAAGTTGGGAAAAGGCCCTCCTGGCCACAGCTGCCACCTGGTCTTCAAGCAGCAGCTGAGAGTCCAGAAGGACCCCCAAGTTGCGTACTGGGTCTGTCTGGGGCAAAGACGTCCCATTCAGATCCAAGGATGGTAACTCCCGAGATAACACCGGGCCCCTGAGAATGGAGTCAGAACCTGCTTTTGGTGATTGCAATATTCCACAATGGTTTAATGTTCCAGTATCCTAGTGTTCTAAGACTCTGGAGTCATAGGACCCTGATGCACCAGCCATTTATTATTACAGAGCCTTCTGAACTTTGCAGAGTTCAAGCCAAAACATTATTGTTATAATGGTAGGATGCCAGATTTCCTATTACCCTCCCAACAAAGTGGTACCTATTTATCTACTTGCAATTTCTTGCTTTCGAACTGCTAGGTTGGCAGGAGCTGGGACAGATGACAGGTACTCATTCTGTCGTGCAGCACTTGGGTCTCAAACTGCTGACCTTCCAGTTGTCAAGTTCAGTGTATTAACCACTAAGCCACCACAGTCCCTATGGGCCATTCATTACTTGACCATTAAGAACAGGATAATTAACAACAAATGGTGTGATGACCATAATCTTGCATATTAGGCAAATCCTTAGATATCATGGTTGTTTTGTCCTGATTCTTCTTGCATTGTGGGATTCAGTTACCTCTTGCAGGAAGATGTTCAGGGCTACTGTACTCTGGCAAGCAGGGAACTGCATTTCCCATGAGCCTCTGAGACAAGGCTATGCCACTTTTTTACATAGGGAGAGAAAGCAAATATGCACACTGCCTAGTCCACGTGATTGGGCAGCAGTAGATTTCCCTTTGCTTCAGCCATCAACAGGTGTAGCAGCAGTGCCTGGGAGAGTCAACACACCAGATGATATGGTCTTGTGCAAAGTGCAAACAAATGCAGAAAGACTCAGTTCAAAACTGTTGAGGACGTTGAGCCCTGGGCTCAGTTGGGGTCATTGAGCATCAAGGACTTTGTGATTCATTTTTTGTTTTTATTGATATTTTAGTGCTGGGTTGTGTTTTATTGTGTATGTTGTTGATTTGTATTGATGTGTCTGTGAGCTGCCCCAAGTCACACCTTGCGAGTGGGGTGGCATATAAGTTGATAAATAAATAAACTGTTCAACTTCCACCTTTGCTCTTTGAAAACCAAAACATGTTCTGTATCAGACATGCTCTCTATTGTTCCCCTCTGTGGGTCACAACAACTGTCCTGATGAGAAAGAAAGCTGATAATAAAAGAATCACTGTGGTGCTTTCTGCTTTGTCATCCTGGTACCCTGATCCCCAACAGGTTATTTGCTATTTCTATGTAAGGAACCATAGGTTTAGGGTGGTAGAGTCTCAAAGTGATCCCTTCTGACCATCCCGCCATGTACCTTGCTGCTGCTGGGCATCATACATGCGGATCTCAAAGATTGGTGGACGCTCATTGCGCAAGAGTGTAATGGCCTTGGTTTGCTGGTTGAGACGATAAATGCTTCCACTTCTGTACTCTGTCCAGAAGAGATAGTTGCCATAGTGGCACAGCCCAAAGGCATGATTCAGCTCCGTACCATCATACACAACCTGTACAGGGTGGAGGAGAGGAGGAAATAAGAGAGAAAAGGCTCTTCAGATGAGGTGATTCACCCATAGAAACTGCATAGGCCCATCTTCACCCTTTCAGCTGCTCTGAGAGAACCTATTTTAGTATACAAGGCATAGGACAGTGATGGCAAACCTTTTAGAGACTGGGTGCTCAAACACAGGGGTGGGGCGAGCTGGGGGAAGGAAGGAGCGTTTCTATTGGGTTGCTGGACAGAGAGGCAGGGTGAACTCTATGCTGGGGGAAGGAGGAAGCACTCCCATTGGGCTGCTGAGCAGAGGGGTGGGGCGAACTCTGTGCTGGGGGAGGGAGAAAGCGACAGAGTATGTGCCAACAGAAAGGGCTGGGAGTGTCACGTCTGGCACGCGGGCCATAGGTTTGCCACTACTGGCATAGGAAATAGAAATGCAAACAAATGCCTTGTGCTCTTATAGAAGAAAACACCATATTTCAACATAAATACTGGTAAGCCAAAGAAGGTAACAGATGAACAGAAATGTGTTGTGGTGCCGAGAGGGTCGAACTGGTACTGACCTTGCGATCTGAGCCATCTAACATAATCATCTCAATCCTGTCATAAAATGCGTCTACCCAATAAAGGACCTTAGCTGGAATGTCCAGGCTCAGTCCATTGGGCCACAGGACAGTTTTGGAGGTGACAAAAACGTTGTGGTTGGAGCCATTCATCCAAGCTCTTTCGATCTTTCCCCTTTTGCTATCCTTTGGGTCTTCTTCCCAGTCAGTCCAGTACATCCATCTGACAGTGAAAGAGCATGTTAAGTTATTTTTATTGATTCTCTTATTTCTTACAGGCAAGAGATAAAATGGTCACTTTAGCCTTTAAAAAACAATAAGGCTTTGAATGAAGTGTGGACTGTTCATACTGACAATCTTAAGGAGGGGCCCTTTTCAAAGCAACATATGTCCTCCCACAAAAAAAATAATTCCAATAAAATATTTCACTTGTAAGCTGTTCACTTGTCCACCTCCATAGCTATTCAACTATTGCCATTTCATTTTGTTGTGTCTCCATGAGATAAATTAAGACATTAGCAAAGCAGCAATAAGCACATTCATCCCAATTCTTTCAAATCACTTTCCAAAATTTCATTGGAAGAAATAAAGGTAGACTTTGTAACCAAAGTGTTGTTTAGAGGTCCTTCAATTTCAGAACCAATCACAGAACATCAAACTAATTCTTCAAGTGCCTTTCCTTAGACTGAAAGAAAGGCTCCACATGACCACAAGAGAAAATTTTAATAGACTTGGGAAATCCTTCAGTTTGCAGACATAGAGGAAGATATCCAGAGAGAAGATACAGTGATACCTCATACAACATCCAAACTTGGTTCCACAAGTTTGGACTTTATACGGATTTGGACTTTGTATGAGGCATGCAAAATCCTAGCCATGATGCCTCATACAATGTCCAAATCCTTGCCATGATGCCTTGTACAACGTCGTTTCCATAGAGATACATTGTACTGTAACAGCACAGACTTCAGGGCAAAGCCAAGGAAACAGACAGGAAACTGACAGAACTTTAAGAAATCATTGTCTAAAGTCTAAAAACATTACAGAAACATGTCAAACAACCCTGATTGTCCAAGAACCTGAAAAATGCTGCAAAAATCCCAGGAATGCTTCTAAAAATTCTGATGAAAAAATTCAATTTTTTTTTCCAAAATCACGCTCAAAACCACTCCTAAACACTCTTCACCTCATGCAAAACCCACAAGAGCAATGCACGCATGTGTCCTGCCTTTTATACTGCCCAGGCACAATGTAACCCGGGGAAAACCCCAATGCCTCATACAAAGTCGCAGCGACTTTGTATGAGGCAACTTTTTTCAAGGAATCAGGCGATGTTGTATGAATCCGATGTTGTACGAAGCGGACTTTGTATGAGGTATTACTGTATAGGTTAAGAGCTAAGGTGGTAGAGGAGGGGAAAGCACGCAAAAGCCTAATAATGAAGACTAAGCAGGACACAGAATGCTGAATGCCACTTAGCTGGGCTCAATAATAGGATTTAGGCCACAGCTTTGAAAGTCTCTCTGCTTTTTGTGTTGTGATAAATTGGACTTTATGGATTGGAATGTTAATACACTGCAAAAAACAATCATTCTCATTATTATTTAACTCTGGGGAGGACATGTACATACACCATGTAAATGTATAAAAAACAAATCAAAAGGGGGGGAAAGGTCACAAAAGAAAGAGGTCTCAGATACTCTTTTGCTTTCTTCTCCATTTCTTCTCATTTTTTGTTAGACAATCACGCACAAAGTACAGTACATCTCATATTTTTATTACATGATGATGGCTTACTTGTTTACATTAAAGGTACCACCATTACCAAATGCTCAAATGGTGTTTGTTAGACTAGTCAGCAGATTCCAGACTACTAACTATAATCGGGAGCATATTAAAATGTTGTCAGGTGAAGGGATCCATTCTGGGTTCCCACTAATTATACCCACCCTTCTCCTTCAAAAATATTCTATTCTACCATTTCCTTCTGATTCACTACCCAGTTTTCTATCCTTACCTCCCCTTGTAAAAGTAGCTGGGGAGGCATCATGAAAAGGGGAAATTCTGTAAGAGAAGACTGACATAAAGTATTGGCCTGTAAAAAGATGTCGCATCTGGTGGAAGACCTTTCCCAGCAAACCCAGCAGAAGGAAGAGCAAAGAGGTCAAGCAACAGTCCAGACCAGTCATTCCCAATAGGGGCCCACACCCCACCAGGGGACTTCAATTCCCAGAAGCCTAAGTCAGTACACTGGCTAATCAGTGCTTTGGGGAATTGACTTAGGCTTCTGGGAACTGAAGTCCAAAACCCAAAAGTTGGGAAACACGGGGTCCAGACCATCAATGGAAGAACATTTGATTAGAAAATAATTAATGATGCTTCTGGACTGTGATAGCCCAGAATTTCCCAAACGAAGCCAGTGGCTGCCAGTAAGAAGAGGAATGTGGAAGATGCAATCCAGACAATTTACTTTTCCAGCTCCACACTCTGCATGGGCTCCTCTTCATCTCTCACCCCAGGAACAAGCTGAGCTCAAATACCTGTTCAGCTCCAGCATTGTTTGCTCCCTCCCATCGATCAATCAGAGCATGGCTAATTCAGTTCATGTCAGACAGAACAGCTGTTCTGCACTGTCCCCGAGAGCAAGCATTACATGGACAGATACAGAGACATGACAAGCTAACAAGTCAAGTGGCAATAGGAATGTCACAATCAATTGACAACAAGATACACAAATTGAAGTATAATAAGCATCTTGAAATGTATCTGCGGTTAGGGGACAGATGCAGAACAATCGCAGTAGAACTAGGTAGGGTTCACACACACACACACAAGGAGGAAATATTACATCTGATTAGGATGTCATTTAATTCCCCTCTACCCCATCCCCCACTGTGCATTAGAGACAAGTGGAAATAATGAGTGACTGAACATTGCAATTCTCTTCCCTGCTAGGTTTGTCTAAATATCTTCTAAGAGCAGGCCATGCCTTTCAGTCTCTCAGGGGTAGCAGCCCAAGAGATGCCAATGTGGAAACAGGGAGGAGCCCTGGGCTGAAGTCTTGTGAATTCCTTCCAGATGAAAACACGGAAACTACACACAAATGAGAAAACAAAAATTCAAAGAAACCAAGGTCCACCAGAATCTAGTGAGGAAGAGTAGCTACTCTTTGGTGCTGCTTTATGGTAAGCACTGAAGAAACGGAAGTTAACAAGCCAATTAAAGTTTCTGATCAGAACTGTATGTACTGTACTTCCACAATAAAGTTTTTTTAAAAAAAATCTGCACGTGGAAGAAAGTAATTATGCACTGAATAAAAACAGTAAGAAATTCTGGATCTTCAGTATGATTTATCCTATCCCTTTTCTCTTCCATGTCCTGCTATTGCATTTTGTTTGTGGGTTAAACATGCAACTGAGTCATTTTTAGAATTCTTTGCATTACAAAATTTCTTATGATGTTCAGTTATCTTAACAGAATGTTGTTCTGAAAGTTCAAGCTACAAGATTAGTAACTACATGAATTGTTTATTTATTTATTTATTTATTAGTTAGTTAGATTTCTTCACTGCCCACTCGGCCGAGGCCGACTCAGGGCGGTTTACAATCATGTATAAAAATGACATAGTTAAAACTAATTAAAAGCCACCCACCCCCTAAAAAAAGGGTGCAGGGACCGAAGGTACCGAAGGGGGAGGTTTTCCACTAAACCAACCACTCCATGGAGGCAATCCTTCCTAGTAACTACATGAATTAATCAATCAGTCCTTCCTACTTGGCCTTTGCAAATCTCCCTCTTGCTAAAAATTCACAACCCTTAGTATGATATTTGTTCAAAAGTCAGAGGAGTGTTTTCCAGGGAAACAACTATTTTTTAGCCTGGTTTTGGACCCTGATGACATAAACGATGGGGGAGTGAAAGGGTATGCCTGGAGAGAGGCTCAGAATGACCAATCTCAGTGATGGCAAGCCTTGGCACTCCAGGTGTTCTTGAACTTCCATTCCCAGAAGCCCTCATCAGCAGAAGTGCTGACTTGGGCTTCTGGTAATTGAAGTTCAAGAACACCTGGAGTGCCAAGGTTCACCATCACAGACCTATCTTGTAGGAGGGAATCCTACAGAGAGTTTCAAACCACTACAACTTGGAATAACAAGGGCTTTTCTCATTCACATTTTGCTTTACAAGCCTAAAATGTAGCACTCCAACAGATGCATCTCACATGGATCCACAGCAGCCACAACCCCACCCCCTGTTCCTGTCTAAAAGAACACTGTTGCCACACCCACCCATTTAAAGGATCCACCACGATAGCTCGAGGATGAGTCATCTTTCCTTCAATTAGCGTCTTTCTAGTCTGAGCAGCTTTCTCCAGCCGAGCAACACTGATGGTCTTCTTGGGCCCATCGTCCGTCCAGTATAAGTTGTTCCCCATCCAATCTACAGCAATTCCTTCAACATTGTGGATGCCTGGAAAGGGTTAAACCAACAAATAAGCTCAGCAATGCCGTGCGAGGTAGGACACATCAGGCATTGAAGATTTTAATGAAAGTGACAGGGCCATATGAACAGTGCCATGCGCTTCAATGGATGGTTGCTACAGAAACAGACAAGGCATGAAGCCATGATGGACACACATGTGCCAAATACACTACCTGTCTCAAAAAAAAAATGCAGGGGCAGACCACATTGGCACAGAACACAGTGTTTAAGCTCATACCCACAGGCAACATAAGGAAAACCAACAAGTGTATAAACAGTAAGATTTGCATGGTGCACCTTTTCCTGGGACCTACTGGCTGGCCTGTTTTCTAAGCAGAAATGATGTACAGTAGAACCTCGGATAATGTCCAAACTCCGTTCCACAAGTTTGGACTTTATCCGATTTTGGATTTTATCCGAATCAAATGGGCAATGCATCAGATAACGTCCCAAAAATGGACATTATCCAAGGTTCCTATACAAAATACCTCAGATAACGCCCATTTTTAGCGGTTTTGGACTTTATGTGATGCATTACATGTGCATGAAAACTGTGACTTTATCCTAATAGGACTTTATCCGAATTGGACTTTACCCGAATTGGACTTTATCCGAGGTACCACTGTACTGAAATCCAATTTTTATAGTCTTAATTAATGAGGATTGCAAAACAATCTCCTACTACTCCTACTAATCCCATGTGCCATTTCACTGGAAAGCAGGCTACGTACCATCTTTCAGGACTGTTTCTCTATCAGTTCCATCAATCTTCTGTCGACCGATTAGGTAGCTGGTGGTGTCAGCAAAATAAATGAAACCCGTCTCTGCATGAAAGTCCAGGGCTCTGGGATTCATCAAGTTTTCAATGGGGATCATGTGTTCATCAGGCACTTTGGCTCCCATGTCCATCCCCCGGATGATGCCCGGCCGGCCTTTGCCATAGACAAGAAAGAGCTCGTGCTCCGGCTCTGAAAGACAAGGAGGACAAAAATGTCAAGACAAAAGGGATGAGCTAGCACACACAAACATAGAAAGAAAAGGAAACCTTGCTTGCACTGATAAGGATGATACTAAAAGTCTTAAGAATGCAGAATTCAGCTGAATTAAACCAAGCAACTCATATTGCTTCCCAAAATGATAATGCACATTCTTCCAGGGAGCCAACAGAGAGGAGAAGGAAACAGTCACCCACTGCTCTTTCTCTCCAGCAACAGACACTCACTACAACCGTTGCATACAGGTATCCAAAACAACAGCCAGTGGAGACCCTGCCTCCATGAGTTTAGATAAACCACATTTTAAAGCTAAAAATCCCTCCTTATGGGCAAAAAGGTTCCATATACTTTCATCAAGTAGAAGAATTCAAGATTTGTAGTTTGGCCTACAGATGGAGAACACGTAGCCAACCAGATATTCCCAGAACACAAATCCCATCCTCCATTACAACTGGATATGACTGGTGGGGGGTTACAATATGACATTTGGAGGGCTGCATGTATCCCCCCTCCTGGTTTATTAAATGAAAAGACTTCATCTCTGATCTGACAGCAAAGCCCAGGAGACCTAACATGAAAATCACCCAAATGCAAGAGGACTTTTGTTGGTATGGAGAGGTCTAGGTGGGGTTGTTGGTATGGAGAGGTCTAGGTGGGGTTGTGTTTGGATCTGCTGCTCACTTGGCAATGTTTTGTCCTGTGGTGCTTAAATGTATTCAGTGTGATTACATTGTAAAGAAATTGCCATTAAACTGGACCAAAAACCCCCCACAGTTTTACAAGTTTAAGTTAGAATAAATAAGGTAACCATAATAGTTATATGTATATCTGAATGAGTACAAAACTGGATTTTTGAACTGAATAAGCAATACATATTACAGTAATGTTAGTTTTATAATGTATTAAAATGTAGCAGAGTGTATTGTTGAGTTATAATGAAGGGTGGGTAAACATAATATTGCTAAAGTAGTAAATTGGTTTTTACTATGCTTTTTCTGTTTTTTCTTCTGTTTTTTCCTTTGTTCTTTTCTCTTTTTTGTATTGTAATTGTAGTTTTTCTTTTTTGTTGCTTGTAATTTTTTCTGAATTTTTTGAAAAATTTGATAAAAAATATTTTAAAAAAGCATGTCCACCAATTCTCAGCCCTAACTCTACGTCCTATTAATCACTCTGCCTTCAACCACATAAGCACCAACTAATACTTATAACCAAGATAGGGTATTAATAGCTTGAAACCATACAAGACACACAGTCTTAGCCCTTTCCCATAGCCACGCTAAATGTTCATCACATGTATCAGCAAGCTCTTGTTTAGAACCTTAAGAACCACCAGTCTTCATTTACTCTGGCTGCTCAATATTCCTCCCTCTATTTTAAGCTAAATTTGCTCATGATTAGTTTACTGCCACCACTTCTCATTATGCCACCCCTACTAAATTAGTGTTGGCTCTTTAGCACTTCCCATGTGGAACGGGTGACGATATGGATACAATCCAGCTTTATGACTTGGTCTGCATCTCCTTGGGTGTGACCAGTATCTTTCAGACTGAAGGAAACCAAGGCATCAGCAACTTCTGCAGTCCCTGTCCATTTCCATGAAAATGAACTGAGGAATGAAAAATAAGTTTGAATAAAATGAACGCACACACAAAGAGGGCAGATCCTTGGTGACTAAATGGGTTGTGGTTTTGTATTTTGCACTGTGTTTTTCCAGCAATTAATTTTCCGTGTGACAGAATTCCCCCGCCCCCCTTCCTGGCCAAAAATAAATCGTAACTTTGAAGCTTACCAGCAGCTTTATTTTGCCATAGAAACCATTGACTCTGTCATTGTAACCTCACCTCATGTTCTGATAAACTGAGTCTAAGGCTGGCTTTGTTCCTCCCTCATCACAAATGTTCCCATAGTTTTCAACACAAAACTCAGAAAGCAGCCAGAATAGAAAGAAGAAACGACCACAATTTCAAGTATGTGAAAGCAGCAACTTAAAAGCATCTCCTTCCATGCTACCTACTTATCAGCCAGACATGTAAATCACCCAGTCTCTTCAGACATCAGTTGCCAGTTTCCTTCAAGTAACCTGCAGGGGTTTTTAGCAATGACTTATAGAGCCAGCTAACTAAAGCAAATTCTTATGTGGGAGTACTGACTTTAAACTGCAGTGTAAAGCCAGATTTTTCTTCAGATCAGCCTCTTTTCCACCACACCATTCTTTAACATCTACAAGCTACTTACTCTTGCAAGACTTCCCATCACTGCCTAGGCTGAATCCTGACCGGCACCGACATGTACGTGTTTTGTGGCTGTTTCCGAGGAGGCAGATATCAGAGCAGCCACCTGGTTTACCAAACTGGTCCGGTTCACAGGCATGACTCCTCACTGCAACAATAAATAAAAATCCATTATGGTTTATTACTGTACAACAGACATTTTTTAAGTTCACCATGACATATAAGATCAACCTCTTTCTTGACATGTTCCATTACTGAACAGCTAGGATTAGGAATGAATTTTCTGAACTACAAATACCATAACTCTCCACTCTGAGACTTCTACCTACCTTTTCTATTTTGTTTATGTGCCATCAAATTGGAACCAATCTATAGCAATCTTTTTAGTGCAGTGATGGTGAACCTTGGCACTCCATCTGTTCTTGAACATTAATTCCCAGAAGCCCTGATCAGCAGGAGTGCTGACTTGGGCTTCTGGGAATTGAAGCCCAAGAACACCTGGAGTACCAAGGTTCGGCATAACAGTTTTAGGGTTTTCAAGAGAAGTGAGATATTTAAGTAGTAGTTTTAGCAGATTCAAATTCCCAGTGAGGGGAACTCAAAACCAGAAGAAAAAGAGGGAACCATTCTCTTTCTCTTTTTCTTTGTCTTCGTGAACTCAAAACCAGGCCATCTGAATCCTAGTTTGTCACATTATTCACTACACCAAGGTTTCTCAACCTTGAGCCCCCAGGTGTTCTTGGACTTCAGTTCCCAGAAGCCTGAGTACACCTGCTGATCAGGACATCTGGGAATTGAAGCCCAGGAACATTTGAGAAACCCTGCACTACAGCATATTGGATATCTATCTATATTGCAGGCACTAAATAAGATGTATCTGGGAGAAATGCCTCACCTGTAATGCTTTTAAGGCTTACCTATGCATCCTGCTCAGAAAAGAATCTCAGCTAGTACATGGACAGGAACAGAAGCCTGGGCAGATTAAGGCCTAGCTAAACCACAAAGCTGTCCACTGTAGGTCCTTCTCCCAGGTGCAGTAGTGGTGCCTCCATGCAACTACAGAATACCTGAGTTATTGTAGATTCTTTGGAAATAGCAACAGCAATAAGTATGGAAAACTTCCCTGGTCCCAGGCACAAGACTCTGTGTTTCTATCCTATCTTTTTATATTGATATTAATGGTGTGCAACCCCCAGATTTCGCTCTAGTCTAACTATTGAGTACCATTCACTAAAGGAAGATTCTCAGTTCCTATTAAGCACATGCTATGTCATAAGAAGAGTATGTGGAGATTACTTTAATCAGACAAGATATTCTAAGAGGCTGCAGAGGGCTCATTCCAGCTGCTCTTGTCAAAACTGTTGTCTAATCTGGAGATTAGAGTACTGGAACTCGCGAAACTAGTGGGTGTATAATATTGTTAATGAGGAGTTTAAGGGAGTTTTATAAAAACAAAAGAAAAAACATTATATATATAATATTATCAGCAAATAAATACACAGGGAAGAATCAAAAAATTGCTGGAGTAGGACTGACAGAAAATAAATGCTTACCTATTCCCCCGCCCCTCAAAATATCAGATTTAGCAAACAGAACACTTTCTATCTGGCTAATAGGTTAAAAATTTCAGTTAGCAATATGGAGTTCAAATTTACCATGAGTCAGAGGCGAGAAGACATTACTTAGATGGGTCAAAAATAGATTGTGCAAACGATTTGTGTTTTTCCTTCCAGTCACCAAGGCCGCACATTTTTGCTATGGCGAAATGCATGTTCTTGCAGCACATACCTCAATTGGTTGTTGCAAAAGAGGCTGATTGGGCCATAACCCAGCAAACAAAAAGAGGATGTGAGAATCAAGCATGCAACCTCTCCTGGTCACTACTGACTCTGGGTGATACCCAAAGCTCTCATGCCACGTCATGATGTTGGGAATTCATGTAAGAAACAGTAGGCTTAAAGGTCAACCAGTGTCCTCTATTCTTCAATGGAAATACATGAACCAGGAGAAGATCTTAAAAACCACTTGCAAACCCTTTTTAGTCCTGGTGCCTTCATACAGGGAGCCTCAGTGAGATGGAAGCTTCTTGCTCTCAAGTCTGCTGATTAGTTTTATGGCTCAGCAAATGTGAAGCAGTATACCAAAGACTCTAAGAGGATTTTCAACTTCTGAATGCATTAAATACGGGGCAGGCTGGGGGGATGTCTTAGTAAGGAGTATGGTGGTGGTGATGAGGATGATTGATAGAAGGGGAGGGCTCCAGAAAATAAATAAAATTTCAGCTGCAGTTCAATGATTTTCCTAGGAGCACTGTGACCTAGTCAAACGTCTCTGCTCTTGAAAAAAGCAGCAATATCCCTTAGACTAGAGTAGTTATAACGAACCTTGGCACTCCAGCTGTTCTTTATCTTCAATTCTAAAAAGCCTGATCAGCAGGAGTGCTGATTTGTGCTTCTGGTAACTGAAGTCCAAAAACATCTGGAGTGCCAAGGGTCTAGAGGAAGCCATTAATATTTCAAGATGCCATATCTGCTGAAACCATCCCTCTTCCACAAGGCAATAATCAATCAATCATATGCTACAAAGTCTTCTTTGGGGACAACATTATTCTTTCTCTAAGACCACCCTTCTCTTCCCCTCCTATCTCTATACAAGAACTGCTACAAGATATTATTATGCTCAAGAGTATAGACAAAGTATCATATTTCAGGAAAGGATAGATGGTTAGATTATATGTGTCAAGAACAACCAATTATGCAGACTATGGACATGTTGGTAAATATATCCAGTAGCCTAACGTTTAATTAACAGTGACATACAATGCTGTAATTTTAAATCAGTGGCAACACTTCTGAGAGTATTGGACATCCATCTATATAGCAAAAGTAGGAGAGGTTGATCCAGGGGTGAAAGTTTGTGTATCACCAAGTAGTGACCAGGAGAGGTTGCATGCTTGATTCTCACATCCTCTTTTTGTTTGCTTGGTTATGTCCCACCTCCAACAGGTACAATCAGCTCTGAAGAATGTTTAAATTTTTGCTCTACACAAGGTTTCTGAGAACAGAGTAACTGAATTCTGTACAAATATTCTTCTCTAAATAGGAAATAACCCCTCTATCCAGAGCAAGGGCCTATCAAAGGCCATCTCACAGACTAAACAATAAAAAGCCAAGGTCTACAAAAAGCTACAGCTAAAGTCAACTATAACTGGAAAGTAAGTGGTTTCTTGTAACAAGTTACCTTGGAAGCACTGGTGGTTTAACTCTAAATAAAATTTCAAAAGTAACACAAAGAGCAGTTCCAAGGATACTGTTTTGATATGTTAATTTTGAAAGTTCCTGTTGAAGACCATTTTAAAGGTTTTTTAAAAAAATGTTACCACTTTTGAGTACTCTCTACCTAGGAAACCCAGGGAAAAGTTGCCATAAGTCAAAACGTATTGGATGGCATGTATTCTCCTAGTAATTTTAAAGTGCAATGGAAGCCTCCATGTTCTTTTATATTTTCAAGATGGAAATCAGAATGAGCCATTAGAGACTACATCCCTGTATTTTCCATGATATGCTGGAGAGCAAAATGCATTAAAAACTCACAATGCAAGAAAGCACTTTAGCAGACAGAGAAATGCAATGACCAATGCAAAAAGTTCCTTTTAAAAATAACATTCCAGTCTCTGAATAAATGTAGTTTCAACCATCTGCATGTTATATTTGTGGTTTACATTTGTAATCGTGCGTTGTAATCGGGCAGGAGCGGGCAGGCTCTGTGGGGCCAAGGGAGGGTGTCTCAGATTTTCCAGGGAGGTCTAAAAGAGAGGGTATCGCCAAAGACACTAATTTACATTTTTAAAAATAAAATATGTTTTTCAGCTAATAAAGCTCCTTCACATCACTATGGGTCAAATAATTTTAATTTTTGTTTTAGTTTGGATGGATATTAGGGACATTTGGGATGTTGGGGGCCCTCAAAATAGAGCAAACATACCCCATGTAACTTGGAGAGCCCAAAGGGACCTCCTGGTGGTGGTGGGGATTAGATTTGGGAAACCTGGGTTGGGGGGGGGAGCAGTGAAAATATCTCAGGAGAACTGCATACAGCTCAAGGGATAAATTCTGCCCATTCACAATTTGAAACATTTGTTTTAATCTGATTCTTAATTCTAGATGGAACTGATTCATTCAATCATGGGAACCTGATAAGTGAACATTGGTGTACATTCCACTCAGAGAATGAGAGAAAAAGAATTGGGTTTTTAAATTTTAAATCAGATTTTTAAATTTTTTTAAAAAGATCTTTTAAGTTTAAATTTAATTTCTTAAAATAAAATGCTTTTTGAAGAAAAATCTATCTAAGGATCATTTTCTATTTAAGATACATTATAGCCCAAAGATAATTCATCATAAAATAACAATTAGTTTTTAATTATGTAGCATGACACTGCATATTCATGCAATGAATTCCATTAATCCATTCACGGTATCATGATATTCCAGAGGTTTCTATTTGATTATTGGGCAATTCTTCTATCTAGATGACAAATAATTGGTTTTACACTTCTGTGAATCTGAGTTGGAAGAGATCACATGTCTCTTCTTCACAGCAAAAATGGTCTAAAATAAACATAAGGAGTTGAGAAAAAGACCTTAAACCAATTGTTCCTTTGCAAATGTATGTACACAGAATCAACTCTCTACCACTTCAGTGCTAAGTTTCAAAAAATTCAATGAATAGAAGATAGTTGGGAGAGGAATCCAACATTCCAACATATCTTCACAAGAGGCAAAGTGTAAGGAAGGAACATTTTTGAGTTTTTATGTAGAAAACCATGATTTAAATCTAGTCTTACTGACCAGTGATTTAAATCAAATCTACCCTTGTGTGAGAGATCTTAAAGTCATTCAGCTGTTAGCATTCTCAAACCTTTACTATCTTGTATTAGGAAACATGAATTTGTCAGAAATCTTATAGTTTTAGCACACAATATCTGAGTTTGTTGACATAAGTGTGTCATCCCACATATTTCCATATGTCTTCCAAATCTCCTTCAATAGTTTATATTAATCTGCAGTAGACAAATGAGCTGTGGATATCAGAGCTGCAATTAGCAAGCGGCTATCAGAAGCCACTGGAGAAGTGGGAAAACAAGGTTAAACTTCTAAGCCTTAAGATTCTGCTGTAATGGAAGTGCACATTATTCCCTCCTCCATAGTGCAAATCGGTCAACTAAAGGTAAAGGTAAAGGTTTCCCTTGCTCGAAGGCCAGTCGTATCCGACTCTAGGGTGCAGTGCTCATCTCTGTTTCTAAGCCGAAGAGCCAGCGCTGTCTGCTTCTGCAGACGTTTCCGTGGTCATGTGGCAGGCATGACTAGACACCGGAGCGCACGGAACGCTGTTTCCTTCCCACCGAAGTGGTTCCTATTTATCTACTTGCAATTTCTTGCTTTCGAACTGCTAGGTTGGCAGGAGCTGGGATGAAGACGGGAGCTCATTTCCGTCCTGCAGTACTCGGGAATCGAACTGCTGACCTTCCGCTTCCCAGTCAGCGTCTTAGCGACTTGAGCCACTGCAGTAGGACTACCTATTATGTTCGCACGCAGCAGTGGTCACATCTGGACCATGGAATTTCTGATTTGCATTTCAGCCTTCTAATGGCTCCCTAAAGGGCAATGGCTTGCAAAGAATATGAATGAATCCTCAGGTGCGAAGAATATAAGTGCTAAAATTGGCAGATGATATATCGGGAGGAGACTCTTGGGAGTCCCCTGGACTGCAAAGAGATCAGGATCAGTCAATCCTAAAGGAAATCAATCCTGACTGCTCCTTGGAAGGACAAATACTGAAACTGAAGCCCAAGTACTCTGGCCACCAAATGAGAAGAGAGGAAACACTGGAGAAAGCCCTGATGCTACGAAAGATCGAAGGTAAAAGGAGAAAGGGGCAACAGAGAATGAGATGGCTAGATGGCGCAGTGGGCATAGATCTGGGCAGAAGACAAAGGAGCCCAGCGTGCGGTGGTCCTTGGGGTCGCAAAGGATCGACTCGACTGTGAGACTAAGCAACAATATGTGTGGGCACAGAATAATTTCTGCTTACAGATGATGTGGGGTTTCACCCTCACATGTCTAAACTGGTTGGATGCCTTTGGTTTCCAGGCACTTTCATTTTTGGGTGGAAGGTGCCTTAGACAGAGTAATGTTTTGGATTTCACTTCACCAAGCATAAATGTCTTGGGTCTGCATGGCCACCCTTCATCTAACCAAGCTTCTGTAGATTTGCCGGACTACAATTTCCACCATCCCCACCAGCACTGGACTAGGGAAAGCTGGTGCTGAGCTGGTGGGTAATCCAGAAGTACAACCTGACTGCCCTTTCCCAAAAGTGTCACTCAGACTTAAAGGTACAAGGTATGTGGCTGCTGTTGGCACAAATTATTAAACTAATCTGTGCTACTAAAAGTCTTTAGATGCAGAAAGAAAGTGACCCTTAAATATCCCATCAAATTAGCTGCATTCCTGAAGCATCTGCTAGGAGACAGGAAGAACGATGCTAGTCGCTGGCAGTCATCACAGCCGTCTTGCAATACCAGAAACAAGAAGAGAAGCCTTCTCAACTCATACAGGTCTGCTGAGCGATTAGTTTAAAAGACTGCCCCATTACTCAAACCTCCAAATGCCAAAGAGACGGCTACACTAATCTATTTCAAAGAAAGGAAGAACGGCTATTGGCATTAATTCATTTAGAAAGCAGTCACGCTCATGTTCATTCATAAGTATGTTGTTTCCAATGGTTAAGTACGCCACAGGAAATGTGTTCAGGATGTCAGCTTTACTATGGCATAAATTTTCCAGGCTAGAGCCACTTTCATCAAAAATTTCAGAGGATTATAATCAAGAATTTTTTTTAAAAAAAAACAAACTAAGCAGTCAAATAAAGACTTTGAATTTATTCTCAACATGGTTAATACGATTAATCACATTCTGCTTAAAACTGGCTGGAGCTCCTCTGTTGAAAAAGAAGAGAGCTAGTTTCAATTTCTCTTTTCTTTAAGATTATCAGTAAGATGTTTTCCCTTAAAGTCTGGAGCAGAGTGAGGAAAGTCCTCAGCTTGGTCTCTGGTGACAGGAACTAAAACTGCATGAAACCTTAGGCTGCTGAAGCTTTAAGATCATGGGTGCCTTGGGTGAAATCTAGCAAATTAAGTTTGGCAATTCCACATAAAATGCTCAAAACCTGATTGATCTTTGAGTAGATTAAACTACTGGGCTACCTTTACTATTGTAAGAGGAGGGGCGCCTGTTTGAATACACCAAGTACAAAGTAATAACTAGTGATAAGCAGATCCCTGTAAATAAGCAGGTAGTACATAACGGGGGTGGATGATACTAAGCCTTTTGCTTAAAACAACTCCTCAGAGAGACCACACCTTTCACCCAGACCCATATATGCTGTAAAATGTAGGACTTTGTTGTCTATTCTGGGAAGAGGTCTCTAAGCCACCCATAAAGGTAGGTAGAACGGCTATTGGTTTAAAATTTATACATTTGTAATTTGTATATTTTGTATCTTATTTTTATGTTACCTTGTTATATTCTGTATTTATTGCTTTACTCCATCGTATTTCTGTATAATTATATTGTATCTTTATTTGAAATGCTGTTAGCTGCCCTGAGTCGGCCTGTGCCGAGTAGGGCGGGATATAAATTAAAAATTTTTATTATTATTATTATTATTATTATTATTATTATTATTATTATTATTATTATTATTATTATTATTATTATTATTATTATTATTATTATTATTATTATTATAATAGATTTTTATGCTGCCATTTAGCAAGCTCATAATAAGGATGAACCTCATATAAAATGAAATATGACCGTAAATAAATTCAACAATCTATGTTACATTTTTGATCAAATCTGAGAAAGGAGAGAGAGGAAATACAAGGAAAAGGCATGTGTCTAGGCTCACTGATGCTATGTTGATTATGAATGAGAATGGAATAACCAGAGATAAAGTACAGTATGTTATAAATGGGATGCAGGGAAAATGGCTGGATCAATGTATGTGAGCAATTTAAATGAGCTGCTGTATGAGAATGGGATGCAGGTACCATCTGTTGGAGAGGCTCACCTCCCCAGCACAAGGAAAAAGGACTTCTTGGTCATAGCCCCCACACTATGGAACCTCCTCCTGGTAGAACTACACCTCCAAGCCCAGTTGCTACCTTGTATGAAAAAAATTGAAGAAGTGGTTGTCAAAATGGGTCTGGGGGGCCGGGATTGTCAACAAGCTCCCCTCTTTCTGGCTCATCTGAGGCTCCCCCTCTTGTAATTAATTTTTTTAATGTTAAGGTCTTGTAGATTTTATATTTGTTTTTAGATAGAAAATGGCACCGTGGGGTGTAATATTGCTATGTTTTCAAGGTTTTTTAAAATTGTTTTACATTGGTTTTAACTTGTGTATACTGCCCAGAGCCCAGTGGATGGGGCAGTATATAAATCTATTAAATTAAATTATTAAATTAATATCTGTATCCCTTTGTAACTGACTGTTAATTATGTATGTCATACTGCTGAAGTATATATATTCAACATATGTGTAAGTGATTGTTATTCTGGCATCATGCCTAAAAACTGTTAATTCTGATTCACAGCCATTAAATTTGAACATCAATCAACATACATTTCCATCATCAAGAATTAAGCCCATATATAGAAATCAAAGCTGCAATAGTTTTACTAGACATTTTAACTCCTCCTCAATCTCATCAAATCCCAACCTTTCCTCTCCATCTACTCCTCCTTATCTACCTTTGGGTTGTCGTCGCTGATGGTAGATGTGTAAAGCTCCACCCTTATCCACACGGGTTACAACATGGAAGTCACTGCTGTTGAATCGATTGACTCGGATGACGCTAGTTTTCTGTTGAGTATTGGCATTGTCTGAGTTGGTGGCATACAAGTAGTTCTCAAAGACGGTCAGTCCATACAGATGTTCTATCTGGAAAGCAAAAATGTGATTATTATTATTATTTTTTTACAGGTGAGACTGCTCTAGAAACCTGAAAACGTCTTATTTTGCTTTGTACTGTGTGGTTTGGCCTGCATTTATTGGACCATCTGCTAGTCTTATTCAACATATTATTGCTATCTGATTATGGCATCCTGTGATTCAGACTGTCAAAGAGCACTTTTGCTGATCTTCAGTCCTCTTATAACTCTTGTGATTCTGTACATTATGTGCTTTTGTCGAATAGAAACCTCTGCAGTCAGTATCAATATGGCTGCATTTCCCTGCATGGTTGTTTTATTTAAGGAGATGACTATAGCTTTAATCTCTCAAACAAAGTAAAATGAGAAGAAGAAAAAAAGAGAGAGAGAGAGAGCTGTCCTGTCTAGCAAGGACCTGAACCCCAACATATTATGAACAAGCCCATCTTCATCCACCGCATTACAATGGCTCTTCGCCATGTGCAGCTGCCAGGGGATTATTAGTTCTTTTCTCCATTAAAAAAAAGCTCATTTACGATTTGGAGAAACCTAACACTACATTCATCCTAAGGACCTCACTACCCTCTAGCCCCAGCTTCTTGCAGAATCCAAAAGGTCAGATTTAAGAAAGCAATTCCACTTGGACCCCAATCAACTTAAGTCAAATTATGTTCAACTTATCATGGATATATTAAAGGGGAAATCATGGCTCTCTAGAATACTGAAAATTTCAAAGATAGGGATACCCCAGAAGGGAACAGTTGCTGGTTACAGCAATTCCCAAACTCCACTGCAGGAACACACATGAAGCACTCACTAAGAGACCCTGGATGATAGTGTTCCGGTTCTTTCCTTCATAATCCACCACTTCAATGTAGTCAAGGTAAGCATCAGCCCAGTACACCAGCCGGTTGACCAAGTCTAGGGTAATGCCATGGGGAAAGACAATCTTGGAATCCACCAGCTTTGTTCGGTTCTGCCCATCCATGTCACAGCGCTCCACTTTTGGTATCTGTCCATAGTCTGTGAAAAAGAGTTTCCTGTAAGGGGGAAAACCAAGACATTATGAACTCTCCAAAAACAAGATGGACATGTACTTTATTAAACCAATTGACAGAGATAAGCCTATCATACATTTACAACTATCAATATTTATTAAATCTGATGCCAAATGACTTAGCTAATTACTTGTTACTCCCTCCCAGTTTGAAAAGGAGCCACTGATAATCACTCTCTGAGTACAATTCTACAACCAATGGCGAATCCACCTGATAGTTGTTCTACCCAGCCCACATCTGCATACCTGTCAAGTTTCGGGAAATTTCTGTCAAACCCCTGTATTTTACACTCTTTCCCGCCATCATCCCAGATTAGTTAGACTGCAATTAGACTGGAGGCCAGCACAGGATAAGCATAGCTGTCCAGTTTCCTGTTTTTGCCAGGAAATTTCCCTTATTTGACAGAAATTTCCCGAAACTTGACAGGTATGCACATCTGCAAATCAGAATATCAAGGGGAACTTTGTCAAAGGTTCTGCTGAAGTCAAGATATATTATGTCTATAGCATTCCTACTGTCTACCAAGGAAGTTACCTGATCGAACAATGGTTCCTTTTAGATATAGTTCCGTAAAACAAATTATCTCTTAGGGCTTTATGTCTTTCAAAGTCAGTGTCTTAGTCTGTGCATGTTGACTTGAATGTAAGTCCCATTCCCAATCACATGTCTATAGTACTATACTAAGAATCTGATAGCAAAGCTAACTTATCCTCGTAGACCATTTCCTTACTTCTGAGTATTTTAAATTGTACTCCCAACTCACAGACCTCGGAGTAATCCCAATGAAATCAATGAAACCAATTTCTAGGTTTACATACATAAGATTAAGCTGATAGCCTTTAAGAGCCTGTTGACAAATTTGGTACCAGCACAAGCAAAAAGAGAAGTTCTTTTTTGCCTGCTGCATTTCAGGCTGCAGCTTATTCAGCTTCCCTCTCTTGTAGTTATAAATCTTCAGAAGACAGGACTGGAAACAAAATTTCTACAGCTAGCTTCTAGAAATACGCAAATGTCTTACTGCATTCCCTCTCAATGAGCTACTTTGGTATGGCTTTTGGCCATAAGCATTCACCTCACAGAGGGAGATTATGGAAGTGGAGGGTGGGTAGGTGCTTTTTTCTCATTTTCCAGGAATTATTAACACCAGTATTCAAATTATTAGAAAAGCACTAATTGTATTGTAAATAAACTAATTGTATTTTAGAAAAGCATACTGTATTTTAAGCATTTTCCTTTGGCAAGTCCAAGTGAAGGTGGAGGGGAAAGAAACATGACACATGTCAGAAAGCTACCGCAAACACTAGATGGCAGTCTATAATACAGTCTGGCTATGTTAAATTCCATTGACACAGACCATTATCTTTCACCTCTACAGGGGGAAATGCAAGAAGCTCCAAAGAGGGTTTACTTGGATATATAATGTCTTGGAAGCTGTTAAAGCGATAAAAAATGCTGTAAAACACAAACACATATGTACATTCTATTTTGTGGATTAGTGTTAAAGCCAATTTATGTGGGTTTACGGCACATATCTCAGAAAGGCAGATTAACTGTATCTATTCCACACAAGATCCAAAAGGACATTTGGATTACAGAGTTTGACATTATGAAGAGCCAATGAAGTGAATGTTTTGCTTTCCCTCCATCTCAATGCCTTTTGAAACATTCTTCTTCACACTCATGTGCAGACACACATAGTGATCTCATCACCACTATAAAAGGGTCTTAAGAACTCACTGTGACTTAAGTACCTATGACCAGTGGGACATGAGCACCTTTGGCTCTGTTAGCAAACATCCCTAGGATTTCCCTGCTTCAGACAACTGCTTCATTCCAGTCAATGGCCAACCCAGTCCTGGCTAAATACCCCATCCCCTCATCCCTGTTTTTCTCCTACAAATTCCTATTTCCTTGTGCTATCTAGAAGCAAAGAATCATAATGGCTTATACACCATTAAGTTCTGCACAGCTTAGTTTTAGGTCTATCAGGCTCACACACCTGCTCCACATGCTCTACCATTTAAAATCCCATGACTGCACAGAACAGTCTCCATGTCTGTACAAAGTCAAAACAACAACCTACTTAAATCAGAAAGGTTAAGAAAGACCAAAAAGAAGAAGGGGAAAATAGTGGCAAGGATCACACATAAATACTGGCAAGATAAGACAGGGGGGTTTAGCACAGACTTCATAAACCACTGAGTCTTAAGAATATTTTTAAAAAGTAAGTGGGTGGTCACATAAAAAACATGTCCCAGACATAGGGAGCAATATGGCAGAAGGGAGGGATGCGTGAATTGAGCAAGACAACTATGTATGTTAAATAGCAAATAAATAAATACGGTAAATCTTTATTGAATATAAGAAGTTATAAAGTATCAAGACTTGGTTGAAACAGAATACTCTGCATTGCTTCTGCATTGTGGCTGTAAAACTGTGTCACAAACTGTTTATCTCCGGGGAGTGGGGGACGTACTTCATTTCTATTCTTATCCTTACTTTATTTACTCTATTTAATTTTGCATATATACAGAAATACATAAGCAGCTAGCCCTGCTCTACTAATGCACTTGCATAGTTATTGTATGGGCTTTTCCATACAACAACAATGAAAATGCAAAAGAATATACAGTTCAAAATATATAAAAATAATCTCCTCTATTACCAGACATGCCTGATAAAACCTTGAAAATGAATGACAGGCTCCTTTAGAAGTCTCAGTCCTTACTCACAGTGGAAGTTATTTCCTCCACCTGTAAAAGGGACTTCATGGAGACCCTACCACTACTTTCTGGGGCATGCTTACAAATGCTTATAAAATGAAGGAAATTATTCTAGAATATGATGACTTGGTGAATATTGCATGGCGACTTTACTAAAGACAGGCCACCGAGATAGCTACGTACTTTGAACTAGGGGGTTAACTGCATCACTCACCTGTCACAGATATCCTGCTGTTTAATGTGGTGAGCCGCACTTGAATGGGCCTGTTGAATCAGCGGGAATTGGTGAGTCATCTCCGCAGTATGTTCTATAGATTCAAATGGGCCTACTCTAGCTGTGATTTACTATGCTAAGCAACAAGATTTCATGCAGGAAATCTATCGGTGTTCCAGAGAGCTTACAGCAATGGTTATCAAACTTTTTTTGGCCATGCCCGAACTACATTTTGATTGTGCATGTCACAATACACACACACGCACACGCACACACGCACACACACACACACGCACACACACACACACACACACACACACAAGCTGTATATGAGGCCCCTAGAACCATAAGAAATACAAAAAAAATCACTGTTAATAACTCATTCTTAAATTGCCCTCCCCCAATCTAATTGCTCTTCTGGGGGGGGGGGGAGGTGCCCATGCTGGGAACCATGGACTTAAAGGAAGAAGTTTTCTGTCTTATCCAGGAATATTTTCAATTAAGGACCATCCATCTAAGAGCATGATATCTGCCATCTGAGGCCATGTTCCATGCCAAGGTAGATATGTCTATGAGGAAAAGCATTTTAAAAAGTCCTTTTTTTCGGGGGGGGGGGGTTGTTTCATGTGAAGGCTGAGTCATGTAATAGCTCTGAAACTATCATAGATCCAGATGCAGGAAAGAAGGATCTCCTCCCCCCCCCAAAAAAAAACAACAACCAGAAAATTCTGCAGTCCTGCATACTCTTTCCCTGAATAAGGGACACACATACAGGGGGCAGCAATGCACTGCTGCCAAATTAGTGATATCAAAAATTTGAATGGCTGCTTTGAAAAAAGATATGCAATCTGAGAGATTTCAGAGGAACATAACTCATTTTTAAACAAAAGTGTTGCTCTCACATGCTGCACAAATTCAACAAACACAGCAATAAATTTGGTTGGTGGGGACGGCCATAAACAAGCAGAGATCACATAAAGCCTGAATTTTGCCCATTTTTGCCACTAATCCATGGGCATGGCCCAGAGATGCCCACAATCACTTCCATAACTCTCAACTACCAGCCAACTCTATAATGCCTTACCCACTGGCCTATGTTTTATACCAAGAAAATTGGCACAACTCTACTTCTTCTTCTTCAAGTGCCCTATCCGATTCAGAATACTGGCAATCATCATGGCAATCAGTCATGAAGATCGTCCTGGGAACAATATTATGCAGTGGCCTTCCATTTGCCTTCTGCATCGCAGCGTGACATCAGTTTCACTGATCCTGTTCCATGAGTCACTTTCTGGTCCAGAGCCCTTTTGGCACACAAAGTCCTCCTCAACCCCAGGCCAGTATTGATGAAGATGCTGCCCTCCATCAAAATGGATTTAAGTGGGGTTTAATCCATCTAGGGACCATCAACCTTTCCTGTGGATTTTGTCACCCAAGGCCACTAGTCCTGTGAGTGGTCAGGTTATTTGACCGCTGCCTGATGATCAGCATTGAGTTGCTGGCAGTATGGTCTACTCTATTACCATAGCAGGATAACCTTTTTGAGATTATGGCTACTATGTTTATTATTTCATCTACGTTTTTATATTGGAATAAAAAGACAAAGATATGCCTGCTATTTCATACTGACCATTGCTCATCTGATCTGTCTACACTTCCTATTGATAGGCACTTAGTTCATTATGCAAATACAACAGTGATAATTTAAGAGCAATGGTCAACCAGGAAAAATGCATTACGTATAGCTCCAGGTTCCTTCCTGGACATTATTACCAATTTGGATCTATGAGATTGCGATTCACATTTTGTCTTCTTCAAACTAAGCTATTTTTTAAACCTTGAATTACACATTATGAGTTCTCACCCCATGGCAGGATCCAGTGCAATGCCTTTAGGATTGTAGAGCTCCTGATCAAGCAGTGTAACACAGGTGACCCCATTCTTGTTGCAGACAAATATTCGGTCATCTATGTCATCCACAAAGTAGAAGTTGCCAGTAAGCCAGTCAATGGCCATCTGTTCCACGTCTAATGGAAGAAAACAAAGAAGCACAAGTGTCAAAATGTTGACTAATAATCAAAAAAGAAAAACCCAGAGATTAACCATCTTGAAGGAGCTAGTAGTTTGGAGTTGGCATCAATGCAACATGAAGTAAAATATGAGCAATGAAGATGTTGCAGGTTAACATGAAAAAATGCTGGCCTTTTGGTAGGCTCTTTGGAAAACTGCATTTTACACAATCTTGGTTTTTGGTTTTTTTTTTTGAAATCTGATTTTCCAAGCCTTAAAAAAACATTGTTCTGCAATTGTACTATTATCAGCTTATGGTCAGCAGAAGAAGATCTGGAAAACAAAACAGTACAGGATTCTACTCGCTTAATCAAGTATACAACAGGCCTAGAATTCTGGGCTGTTCAGTATTATAGAGGATAGATTTTTGAAGAAATCAGACAAAACCCCTGACATTTCAGACTGCCAGAAAATAAAGTTGGGAAGAGACTGTCAAACCAATATATAGAAAAGGAAGCTAATACTGTATAATGTTCTACATGTTAGTTTTGTATATCTCTAGTGAGTTTTTTTATGATAAAGACTCATGACATTTTTTTTCCTTTTACAAAATGGCATAGTCAACTGCAACTCATATCCGATAATGCATTTTCCCCTGAAGCATGGGTGTAAATTTGTTTAAGGTGGATCCCAGCTTGCCATGAAGTGACCCACACACTATGATCTCGGAGTCATCCCCTGTGGCACACACAAAATGAGATATGCAGGATTCAATACCGGGACTGCAATGGACTGCTGCAGCATTGAGGATATTGACAAGGTGCGCCTTCACAGCCGGTCCATCTGGCATGACCTCTTCTGCCTCCATGACCATTGGGACTCAGAGTTCCTCCTCTGCTCATTTTGCCTTTGGGCCGAATGTCATGGTTTCCAGTGGCATTTCCTCCACTGAGGGCGACCATTACCCTGCCTAAGGGGCTCATCCGCCCGTAGCCGTTGGCCACTTTAGGGATGCAGGTTAGTTGACCACCGCCTGATACTCGGCATAAAATGGCATAACCCAGCAACAAATCACTTAGAAATTCTGCTCCAGTGTTCCAGCTCTCAGTTGCCTTTAAGCTTATGCATCTTTATCAAAACTTCATGTTACAAATATATGGTGATGAAGCTGGAATATGATATTGTTCCCTTAGTCCTGTTAGGTCTGCAATATTCTGGATTTGTAGGAAGTACATAAAACTGGAAATTAAATAAATGTAACACTTCCATAATGCAAACCTACAGTGATTACTTTCAAACATCACATAGTAATTAATATAGTATTTTCATCATCACACTTGTTTTTTAGACATGCTTCCCCATCTCTTTATTATCCTCAGCCAACCACCTTTGTAACAAAAACATTCCACACATACTTAAACATAATCACAAAAACTAATAAAATGTTTTAAATTTAATTTAGTGGTTTGAAATCTGAAAATTACAATTATAAAATTGTGGCATTTTAAAACCAAGCTTTCAGTGTGGGTACCAATAATTTAACATAATCTGAATAAGAGACATAAAGTCCTTGACTTGCAACATGCTTATTTTCTCCTCTGATTAAAAGGAGTTCAGAAGGTTTCACTTCTGCTTTTCCTTAACCACATCTCATTGGGTCATTCAAGCTGATAAAATGCGGTTAATGTTAGCTATGATTTGTTTGGAACAAACTTAACTTGAAACAAGGCTGGGACTTTTTGTTCTATGTATGCATTAATATATAGGAGCCTGCCAAATGTAAACTAGGAATTCTACTATAATGTATGTTGTAAAAATTAGCTTCATTTTGAACAGTGTAGTACAAATGGATGATGAAGCAACCTTCTAAAGCCATTGCATAAAACAAATCAAAACACACAGCAATAAGAGAGGCTAATTTATCCAGCAAAAATACAGCAAAAAGTTTTTCCAAGCAATGAGGGTCCCTTTTCCTTTGCTAGAGAAGGCTACATAACATAGCTGTCAAGTATCCCTTATTGGCCAGGAAAACCCCTTATTTAACCCTCTTTCCCGCAGTCATCCCTTATTAATTAGACTGCAATGCCCTATTGCCACCATTGGAGGGCAGCACAGGATAAGCATAGCTGTCAAGTATCCTGTATTTGCTGGGAAATTTCCCTTATTTCCAAATCTAAAACTTGACAGGTATGCTACATAATGCTACAATAAAATTAAATCGCTTTATGAAGACATATTACAAGACTGGCATTTCGCTTTCACAACAGCATACAATTGCTAGGTAATTGTGTGAAAGTGGCAGTGTTATACCAGTGGATTGTACTATGTATAGCAGGGGCACCCAAACTATGGCCCGTGGGCCAAATCCAGCCCCTGTCATCAATTCATCCGGCCCACACCGCCCTTGTCACTCGTAGTTTGGGCACCCCTGGTTTAAGCAGAGAAAATGGCAGCTTGAAATCTATCTCATCCTGTTGAAAAACAGTGTTTTACTTCCGCTTCTGGTGGGAGGAACCCTGTGACCGGCCTGCTGAAACAAGTGACTGGCCCACTGCCCAAAATGTTTGGGCACCCCTGATGTATAGGAAAGCCTACCTATCCAAATCAGCTCTCAAATTTTAATATTCCCAAAATGAATTCCATGTTTCTGATGAATGTAGCTCTCCTTCTTTCTCCCTGCCTTGTCTTCTTGGTCTCATCACATAGCTTCCCTTCTAGATTAGTTACCAATGAGGGAACCATCTCAAGCGATCTCTTCCCCTCCTGGAGGCCCTGTTTTGTGCTGCCAAGAATAGAGCGCCAAGAAGAAGATTGCTCTCCTACTAAGAAACTTAAAGGTCTTTTCTCTTCTCTCCCTTCTGTGTGGCTCATTCTCTTGGAACTGATGGCTGCCCTCAATTAGGCTTCCTCACCAGCCCTGTGCCTCATTTGAAAACAGTTTCGAAAACTCCTTCCTTTCACTGAATTTTCTTTTCTCTCTGCCAGCCCTGGCAGCAAGTGGCTCCTAGAACAACAGACTTTCTCCAGTTTATTGCTGTATAACTGGGAAACAGGATCAGACTATTCAAGGTGAGGCCAGATTCTCACCCAGTTTGGGCACTCCGTTTCCAGTCTCTCTTCCTCAATTCCATTCCCTCCTCCTTTCCTTAGCATTCATATACTGTACTGGCTTAATTAAGTTACTATCAGCTGCTACATGGAAAATGAGGAGCTGTTTTTCAATATTATTTACTTTTGTTGTTCAGTTGAATAATGAAGTCCGACCTTTTGCGACCTCATGGACTACTGCATGCCAGGCACCCTTATCCTCCACCATCCTCCATAGCCCACTCAGCTCCACACCCATTGCGTCAACAATGCCATCTAGCCACCTCTCATCTTCTGCCGCCCCCTTCTCCTTTTGCTTTCACTCTTTCCCAGCATCAAGGCCTTCTCAAGTGAGAATTTTCTCTGAACCTCGCTTAACAAGAAAAAAAAACCTTGCTTAACAGCTAAATTGGGGTTCGCACCCCACCCCGCCAGAAGTCACAATCGGTTACTTACAATGGCAGCGGCAGCGCTTTTTCCAAGTGTTTTGCTTAAAGAGCAACTCTCTTAAAGACCAATCCCAATAGAACGCATTATGCTCTTTAAGCGAGGTACCACTGTATATAGTAAATATGTTTATCTTGATACATTTGGCTAGAGCTGAAAATTTAGTTGTCTCTTATGATTCTGAGGCTACAGATTATATCTGAACAATCCTTCTGCATGTGTAAGGATGAAAGCATGGTTTGCCTTTGTTTCTTCAAAGCATAAAACTCTGTCGAAGCAAGAAGGGAAGAAAAAGCAAGCTAAGCCAAGAATGTCTGACTAGTGAGTGATTGCCAACACTGCTCACAGTGAGATATGAGTCACTATAAAATTTGCCTTTCATTAATGAGCAAAGAGAGCGACCCAATTTTGCCGCTCGACTGGAAAAACAATTTTCATCTTTTTTTAAATTCTGAAAAACTGGATATCACCAGGCTTGTAAACTACAGCTGGCAAGCTGCAAAGGCAATACAACTTCCACATCAATTTGTCAGGAGTATTCTAGGAAGAGAGAAAAGTTACAAAATGCTATTTTGAGGAGAGGTGTGGGTCAATGGTCCATCTCCTGATTAAACTTAATCAGATGCCAAGTCTCTGAAGGATTTGTTTTTCTAAGATGTGAGATATTATAAAACTAAGCACATTTACATGCTTATCGGAATTTAAAAATAAATTAGAGCACACATCCATGCCTCGAGCCCCACCGCCACCTCCTCTGCCTCATAGGAGGTGTGTGTGTGTGTGTGTGTGTGTGTGTGTGTGTGTGTGTGTGTGTGTGTGTGATGTCTAGCCATCTCACCTCATTCCCACCCCCACCTCCTGGGTGAGATTTCAGCTACCCCTCTTGCCTCCCCATTGGCAGAGGGAAAGGGGTGGATGGGGAAGTGGTGCTGCCACTGGTGTTGGCCCACAGAAAGAGCTCTGCATACTCTCTCTGGCACGCGTGCCATAGGTTCACCAACACTGGTCCAGAGCATTGTTTCCCAAACTTTGGTTTTCGGACTTCAATTCCCAGAAGACTAAGTCAATTCTCCAACCAATGTACAGTACTGACTTAGGCTTCTGGGAACTGAAGTCCCCCTGTGGAGTGTGTGCCCCACATTGGGAACCACTGCTCTAGAGCTTAAAGCTAAAAAACCTTAGGCCTTTCCATTTTTTCTTCAGCAATCTCATAAGACCAACATTGGCTGTGTCATATGGGAGACCAAGAAAGTTCGGTTTCACTTACCAGTGATAACTTTCGTTCTTCGAGTATATAGTTTGTGAATACACACTCATGGGTTATGCGCCTGCGCAGAACAGCCGATCGGAGGCTTGAAAAGCTATTGGTCAAAAGTTTTGGCGGTAAGACCGCCCACCGTACCGCCCACCCTGAGGCGCCCGCGCGCCATTTTACCTCAGTTCCATACTTAAGCCAAGCACAGGATAAACCAACTGATCTCATCCGTGCAGCTCAAGAGGGGAGGTAGGGTGGGTAGTGTGTATTCACAAACTATATACTCGAAGAACGAAAGTTATCACTGGTAAGTGAAACCGAACTTTCTCCTTCGTATAGTTTGTGAATCCACACTCATGGGAGATTAGCAAGCTCACACTTACTTGGTCGGTGGGCAGTCGGATGAGATGATCCCACGATGAGCTGAAGAACCCGTAGGTGGACCCGTCAGGGGCGTTGAGTCCGGAGCCCTCTGGTGAGGACGACACGGCCAAGCCTGGCGTCCGCAGTGGCTCTGGTGTCCACCCTGTAGTGCTGGACAAATGTGGAAGGTCTGGACCAGGTGGCAGCCTTACATATGTCCTCAAGCGGTGTGCCCTCCAGAAAGGCAGTGGATGTGGCAACCGCCCTGGTGGAATGCGCCCTGACGTGCGGTGGAGGTGGCAGTGAAGCTGACTCGTAGGCCAGGTAGATGGTAGAGGTGATCCATTTGGAGAACCTTTGAGCAGAGATGGGTTCACCCTTGGACTTTCCCCCATAAGCCACAAAGAGGCGTTGTGACTTCCTGAACTCTCTAGTCCTGCTGGTGTAAAACAATAAAGCTCGTTTCACATCCAGCGTGTGCCAAGTCCTTTCTTGGGCGTTAGTGGGGTTCTGGAAGAAGGTTGGCAAGGAGATAGTTTGTGCCATGTGAAACTTGGAGACCACCTTGGGTAGAAAGGTGATGTCCGCTTGGAGGACGACGCGGTCGTTGAAGAACTGGAGAAAAGGTGCGTCTGCTCGCAGGGCAACCAGCTCACCAGCTCGTCGTGCAGACGTGATGGCCACCAGGAATGCTGTCTTCCATGTGAGGAGACGAACATCGGCGGTAGCCAAGGGCTCGAAGGGGGTCCTGGTGAGCGCGTTGAGAACGGTGGACAGTGACCATTGAGCCGTCGGTGTCCGGGCCGGCGGAAAAGCGTTCTTTAGTCCCTTGAGGAAGCGCTTTACCGTTTGGTCGCGGAAGGCCCCGGAAGCGGGCGAGCCAGCAGGAGAGTGCGCTACCACTGCTGCGAGATGCACTCGGATGGAGGTGATGCTGAGGCCAGACTCCGCCAGCTGGAGGAGGTAGGTTAAAATGTCCTGCAGTCCCACCTGGGTGGGGGGCGTTTGCCGGGCGGCCAGGAAAGCACAAAAACGCCTGTATTTGGAAGCGTAGGACTTCCTTGTGGAAGGGCGCCGCGCTAGTTCAAGGATCCTGGCCAGTCTGGGGTTATCCTCCACGCGGTGAGGTGGAGGCTGGGCAGGTCCGAATGGTGCAGCTGGCCCTGCTCCATTTGGAGGAGTGTCGGTGATTCCGGCAGTGTGCGATACTGTGACGACATGCGCAACAGTAGCGGAAACCAGGGTTGGCGCGGCCACGCCGGTGCCACCAGAATTGCATTGGCTCTGTGTTGGTGCATCCTGGTGAGTACCTTCTGGACCAGAGGAAACGGAGGAAAGGCATAGAGATAGTCCTGATCCCACCGTTTCATGAAGGCATCGCCCTCGGAGTTCGGTCCGATGCCTGCTCTGGAGCAGTACCTGCTGAGTTTCTTGTTGGACTCCGATGCAAAGAGGTCGATGCTCGGCGTCCCCCAGACCTGGCACAGGGACTGGAACACTCCGTCGTCCAGCTCCCATTCGTGGGTCGTCGAGGTGAGACGGCTCAGGTGGTCTGCCAAGACATTCAGTGTGCCCTGAATGTGCACTCCAATTGGGAAAATGTGCCTCTCCAGGCACCATTCCCACAGCTGCACTGCAAGGTACAAGAGGGTGGTGGACCGTGTTCCTCCCTGCTTGTTGAGGTACGCCACCGCCGTGGTATTGTCCGAGGCCACTTGAACCGCCTTGCCGGTGAGCAGAGTCTCGAAGGAGCGCAGGGCCTTCCAAATGGCCAGCAGCTCCAGGTAATTTATGTGGTGCACCGTTTCGTGCGGTGCCCAGGTGTCGTTGACCGTGAGAGTCCCGCAAGCAGCGCCCCAGCCGAGGTTGCTCGCGTCGGTCAGTATCTGCAGTGAAGGTTGCGGGGGGTAGAAACTCTTCCCCGTGGCCACGTTGAGTGGTGTAGACCACCACAGCAGTTGGTCCCTCAGTTCTGGAGATGGGGTCAACCGTTTGCATTGGCTCTCCCGAAGTGCGTCGAACTCGTGAAGGAGCCACGATTGCAGGGACCTGAATTTCAATTTGGCATGGGGGATCACTGCCGTCGTTGAGGCCATCAGGCCTAGAAGTCTCTGAGCCTTCTTCGCCCGGATGCACGGTTTCGTGCGCAGTTCGCTCACCCCCTGCGCAATGTCCCGTAAGCGTTTCTGGGGGGCGTAGGCTCTCGTAATGAGCGAGTCGAGTACCGCTCCAATGTACTCGACGCGCTGGGAGGGAGTCAACTTCGACTTGGTGAAGTTGATCCTGAGGCCGAGACTCTCCATGAGGTGAACCGTGTATTGTGTGTCCCGAACGGCCGACGATTTGGTGGGGGAGACGATCAACCAATCGTCGATGTATGGGAAGACCCTGATGCCCCGTTGGCGGAGGAATGCAGCCACCGGAGCCATGCATTTGGTGAAGACCCGCGGTGCCGTGGCCAGACCGAACGGTAGGCATCGGTACTGGTACACGGAATGGTCGATACGGAAGCGGAGAAACCGTCTGTGTTCCTCGAGGATGGAGACGTGGAAGTAGGCATCCTTGAGGTCTATGACTGTGAACCAGTCCCCTTTGTTGATGAGGGGGAGGACGGTCTGTAGGGTCACCATCCGGAACTTCCTGGTGTGGATGCATTTGTTCAGGCGGCGTAGGTCCAGGATAGGGCGAAGGCCTCCGTCCTTCTTCTGGACCACGAAGTACCTCGAGTAGAAGCCGTTGTCCCAGTCGGACGGTGCTACCCGCTCGATGGCTCCCTTGGAGAGAAGGGTTGCTATTTCTTCCTCCAAATGGGGGGACGAGGTGGTGAGACGATGTCTTCCTACTCGAGGCACCCGCACGAACTCGATGGCGTAGCCAGAGGACAAGATCTTTAAGACCCACTGGTCGTCCGTGATGCCCGACCATGCCTGGAGGAAGTTCCGGAGGGGGAGGTACGGGATGTGGAGCGAGAGAGACTCGGCCGTCGCAGCTTCAAACGCGGGGCTTGGGCCTCGCGGTCGAACGCTTGTCCTGTCCGTAGGGCCGGTAGCGGGGTTTGTGTTGTCGCCGCTGTTTATAGGAGCTGGATCTAGGCTGCTCCGCCGGTCCCTGCTGCTGTGGGTTGCCCTGGAACCGCCGTGTGAAGGGCTGGAACCTCGGCCTGGTGGAAGTTGCCGGCGTGGTGAGCCCCAGGAACTTCGCCGTGGAACTGGTCTGGCGCATCTCATTCAGGACCTTATCGGTGTCCTGACCGAAGAGGCCCTGCCCGTCGAAGGGAAACTCCTCGATGAGCTTTTTCATAGCGTCATCGAGGGAGGTGTCCCTGAGCCAAGCATGGCGACGGAGGTAGATTGCGGAGGCCATGTCTTTTGCCGCATAATCGTTGATATGCCGGGCAGTGCGCATCAACTGCTCGGCGACGAAGTCCCCCTCGGCGGCCAGCGCGTCAATCCTCTTCTGGGCATCTGCGGGCAGTTTAGCCGTCTCAACCTTCACCTGCTCCCAGAGGTGAGATTGGTACAGGCCCATGGCGGCCGAATAGTTTGCGGCCCGAAAGAATAGGGAACCGGTGGCGTAAAACTTACGCCCCACCGCGTCCAATTTCTTTCCCTCCGGCGTCGACGGGACCGGGAATCCGCTGGTGGCCGTCCTATGCTGGAAGGCCTTGACCACCAGGGAATTCGGCAGGGGGTGCGCCTGCAAGAACTCGACGTTCTCGTCCAGGACCCGGTACATGCTGTCGAGCCTGGACGAAACGGAGTGTGCCGCCAAAGGTTTCTTCCACGTCGCCCTCGCCGTGGTCATCATGGAGGGGAGCATGGTTATGTGGACCGGTCGCACGGCACGCCTGTCGAGCTTCGCGGTCATCTGATCCTCACCCTCCAACGGCGGCTGGTCGACCTTCAGGTTGAGGGCGGTGCCGAGCCTCGTGAGCATGGCGGTCAGTGAGCGCTGGTCCTCACCACGCGGTGGGTCCACCGAGCCGATGGCTTGTTCCGGCGTGCGCTCGGCGTCGACGTCTCCCTCGTCCTCCTCCGACGACGAGCTGGACTCATCGGAGGACGAGGGAGGCAGTCTTTCGTCCACGTCCGGACCGCGCCAGTACGGCCTGGGCGGGCCGGCGGGATGGGCGTCCACCGCATCAACGTCCGGACCACACCATGACGGGTTGGGTGGGCCGGCGGAGCGGGTACTCGACCCACGGGAGGTCGGTGGGGCCGCGGCAGAGCCGGGATGCCCGGGGCTTGCGGTGGTCGGAACCGGAGCCGCAGAGGCCGCAGGCGTGGAGGTCTGGAACCTGGTCGCAAACGACGCCATGACCTGAAACATCTCTCGGACGAGGGCCATCTGAGACGCGTCCGAGTCCGCTGGCGGTGGAGCTCCGGTGGCCGGCGGGATGGTGGCCCACGAAACGGTGGGAGCCGAAACGGTGGCCGGCGTCGGTGTCGGCGAAACGGTCGTCGAAACGGTGACGACCGCCTCGTCCGTCGGTGTTCTGGGCCGTGGAGAGACGGAGGCCTGCCTCGGCGAGGAGTTTCTGCCCCGAGGAGGAGAGGAGAGCACCTGAGGTGGGCGAGCTGGAGCCCCAGCCCTGCGTCCTTTCTCAGGTGACCCGGAAGACGACCGTCCTCCCCAGATGGAGGATCCCGGAGAAGGACATCGGGCAGTCGAGAACGGCGGAGAAGGCCCGGGAGAGGCGGGTGTGCGCGGAGTGGGGGGAAGCGACCGTCTCTTCTCCGACCCACGCTTGCGCTTCTTCTCACCGTTCTTGTCCTTCTTCTTCTTCTTCCTCATCGGAAGCACGGAGGAAGAGGCCGGCGGTGGTTGAGCGGCAGCGGCGGCCGTGGAGGCGGACGCGGCGGGAGCCAGAGCGAGCTCCATCAGGTGAGCCTTGAGGCGATTGCTTCGGTTCTGCACCGCGAGGCGCGTAAACTTTTTGCAATGCGGGCAAGACTGGCTCTGATGCGACTCTCCCAAACAAAAGAGGCACAGGCTGTGTCCGTCGGAAGCCGGAAACTTCTTAAGGCAAGCCGTGCACTGTTTAAACGCTGCAGCCATCAACCGCGGAAAAAATTCTTCCAGTGGAAGTTTCTGGAGACGAGTACCCCGAGGGGCCGACCAGCCGCCACCCCCTTGAGGGGGGAGACGGTGATCGATGCGAAAAATTGGCTACTGAATCCACTCAAGAGAAGAGACAGAGCCGGGGTGGCGATCCTGCCCGGAGGACAAGATCACCGAGAAAAATTGAGATTTGCCAAAAAAACTTTCCCTCAGAAGGGCGAAAAAATTGAGGAAGCTCTCAACGATCGTCCTGCTGCTACGGCGGAAAGAAGAGAACTGAGGTAAAATGGCGCGCGGGCGCCTCAGGGTGGGCGGTACGGTGGGCGGTCTTACCGCCAAAACTTTTGACCAATAGCTTTTCAAGCCTCCGATCGGCTGTTCTGCGCAGGCGCATAACCCATGAGTGTGGATTCACAAACTATACGAAGGAGAACTCTGGGAGTTCAGAAATGCCCCATTCCTGCCTTACCTTGAATAGATATACATGACTTAATCAGAGGCTGTGCATGGGTTAGCAATGCAATATTAGACTATCAGGTGAGCAAACAAATTCTGTGTTTAGAAGTTTGCTTTGTTCAACCACTTGAACTTTCCTGAATGGAAGGCCTACAGGTCAGGAAGCTAACTTCAGTTCTGTTAACTTTCAAGTTCTCTATAAAACGACTACTTGGACGTGTAAGCAGCAATCTTCTGACTACCCAACTCCAGAAAACTCATAACATTTTAGGCCTACCCAGAGTTGCTCTGAGTTTAGGCTTACTAGAGAAGCCTGGAACATCAGTGACTAAATCTGATAGTCTGGATGAAAACCATTGCTAAACTAGCTCTAAATCATAATTTCAAGCCAGTTTGTCTGAAAAGTTGGTATCTTTGATCTGAAACTGCTTTAAGGGGTAAATGGTAATATAACTGAAAAGAAGATCATTCATCCATTGAATGGGACACCCTTTAACTGCCTTGCTCCACTTGTGCCTCTAGAGAGAGATATGTTTAGCCATGGGGGATCCAGGACGAAGTTAGCAAAATAATTAAGAGATGGAAATTTGTGTTTCTGAGATGGAGAGAGCAAGAAAGGGGGGCAGTGTTTTTTGCTTTAACATCTGGTCAACACTTTAGCAGAGTCATCCTCTTTGGAAATTCTGCGGTGTTGTGTTGTTAGCTCCAGCTTCTCAGACCTCAAGAGCAACTCTATGTTTTTTCTTCTTCTAAGGATTAAGCAATTAAAACTTCTTTTTAAAAAGTTTAAAAATATCTGTTCTGATCCACCCTATCTCTGATTCATCAATATCTTGCACAAACATAGAGAAACAAACACCAGACAGATTCCTGCATCAGAGAGAAATGACCTGTAGAAGCCATTGAAAATAAAACGGGAATTTGGCTGTGAGCCTCTTGTTGAATCAGAGTCACAAGACTGCTTTTTGGCATTCCAAGCGAGAACAAAATGGAAAGAAAGACCATACACGGATTACAAAATAGGGCACTGTGAGATTCCTGTAATTTGGACTCTTAAATTTCCCAATAATTTACATAGCTATTGCAAAATATGTTTAGTCCTTATTTTGTTGATTACTATCACTCCATCTACAGGAGATGAAATTATTTTTCTAGCATAATAACTCTGTGTGTGTGTGTGTGTGTGTGTGTGTGTGTGTGTGTGTGTGTGTGTGTGTGTGTGTGTGTGTGTGTGTGTGTGTGTGTGTGTGTGTGTGTTTCTTTGTTCTCACCAATATCTTTCTTTCCCCACTTCCCCATTCAGTTACTACTACTTCCTTGAAAATTCCATGAAGATATAAAGGGTAATCTCAGAACAAAATGGAAGAAAGGCAAAGATGGTACAGTACTAGCAATCACACCGAGTTACATCTATATTGCCTGCTTTATACAGAGAGGGGGTGGGTGGAGATCACAAATGTATATTGTCATATCTAGACTGAACCAAAAGTCCATACTAAACCTTCATTCTGCCTAACTTGCAGCAAAACCCGGACTTCTAAGAGGTGTTCTTGAATGCAAAGTGGAAAATAACAACAAAAACTAATAAAGTACGGTAAGTAACAGTTATAGTCTAGCCATAAAGTAAAAGTGATACTGCACTCTTCGTATCCAGAAGCAAACCAAAGGCCATAAGTCTGGCAGGACTTTTATACATCTTGGTGTTTGCTCAGGTTTCAATATTTTTGCCCTTTTCAAGATCTGGGAAACAGTTAGCTGCAACTGTAAAATGAATAACAAATAAAAATTACATATTACTATAGAGGGTAAATTTCTTTTAAAAATATTTGTTCATGCATTGTATTTAATTGCCTACAAAGTAACAACAAATCAGTACAGTAAAACCCTTACTTACAAAAAAAAGGTCCGTTCCGTAGGCTTTTGTTTAAATCGTTTTTTTATGTAACTCGAAGCAAACCCATAGGAAAAATGGAAATTTTATGTAAATTGAAGCAAACCCATAGGTAAATGAATTTTTACATAACTCAAAGCAAACCCATAGGAAAAAATTATTTTTAATGTAATTCAAAGCAAACCCAACTGCAGTTGGTCCAGAATGCGGCAGCCTGTGCGGTGGTGGAGTGTAGTCGCTTTGCCCACGCCTTGCCACTGCTGCGGGAGCTGCACTGGCTGCCTATGTCTCCAGGTGCAATTAAAGGTGCTGGTTGTCACCTTTAAAGCCCTTCATGGTAACGGACCAGGATACCTCAGGGACCATATCATCCCTAGGACATCGACCCATCCCACAAGAGCAAACCGAGAGAGCACCCTTCAGGTGCCATCTATTGGGGAGGCTCGCCTCTCCAGCACGAGGAAAAGGGCCTTCTCGGTCATAGCCCCCACACTATGAAACCTCCTCCCAGTAGAACTACGCCTCCAGACCCAGTTGCTACCATTTAGGAAAGAATTGAAGACGTGGTTGGCAAAATGGGTCTGGGGGCCGGGATTGTCAACAAGCTTCCCTTTTTGGCTCATCTGAGGTTTTTCCCCTCCTGTAATTAATTTTTAAGGTTTTTTAGATTTTATATTTGTTTTTAGATAATAGATGTCATGGCGGGGGTGGGTGGGTAATAGTGTTATGTTTTATATGGAGTTTTTTAAAAATTGTTTTACCTGTATATTGGTCTTAGTGTACACCGGCCAGAGTCCTTTGGATAGGGCGGTAATTAAATCTATTAAATTAAATTAAATTAAACCCATAGGAAATCGTGTAAATTGGGACATGGTTTTAGCACAAAATCAAAGTCGAATTTTATGTAACTCAAGGCATATGTAAGTCGGGGTTTTACTGTACTCTTTAGCTCTCTATCTCAATTGTTAAGCCAGAGCCCCTTGTGAATGTTAACTTGTGAACCGCCCAGAGCATACCTGTCAAGTTTTGGATTTGGAAATAAGGGAAATTTCCCAGCAAATAAGGGATACTTGACAGCTATATTTATCCTGTGCTGCCCTCCAATGGTGGCAATAGGGAACTGCAGTATAATTAATAAGGGATGACAGCGGGGAAGAGGGTAAAATAAGGGGTTTTCCCAGCTAATAAGGGATACTTGACAGCTATGGCCCAGAGAGTGTACTAAGCACTATGGGTCGGTATATAAGTGTGATTTCTTTGCTTTTTGCTTTTATTTAAGCTTTTCTCAGGTGAACCAGTTCTGGCTTCATTAAGATATGTTACAAATCTCTTACTGACCAGAGATAGAACCAAAACAAAAGTTAATAGTCACCTGGGCTGACAGCAAACAGGAACCTACAAAATTAATGGCTTGTCTTCTTAAAGCAGGGGTACTGCAGTGGCTCAAGTCGCTAAGACGCTGACTGGGAAGTGGAAGGTCAGCAGTTCGATTCCCGAGTACTGCAGGACGGAAATGAGCTCCCGTCTTCATCCCAGCTCCTGCCAACCTAGCAGTTCGAAAGCAAGAAATTGCAAGTAGATAAATAGGGACCACTTCGGTGGGAAGGTAACAGCGTTCCGTGCGCTCCGGTGTCTAGTCATGCCTGCCACATGACCACGGAAATGTCTGCAGAAGCAGACAGCGCTGGCTCTTCGGCTTAGAAACAGAGATGAGCACTGCACCCTAGAGTCGGATACGATTGGCTTTCAAGCAAGGGAAACCTTTACTTCTTAAAGCAGGACCTCTCAAGTGCAGCTGTAGAAGCTGCATTCAAAAGACTCAAGAAACTAGCTTAAACTGGGCTAGACTATTTATCTGTCTAATCTGATCTTCTCTTCCTGGCCATGGTTTTTAACCCAGAAACATCTTCCCCAACACATGCCATGGGGCCTTTTTTTTGTAGAAAACCCAGACACTGAACCTTGAGATATTTTGTTTACTAAAGCCCAAAGCTATCAAAGACTTCCTGCATAGCCATGAAAACACATTTGCTCCATTTATTCACAAGGAAATGATTGTGAATATGACATGGGTCATGCTTCTAGCTACCATCATATTGTAGCCTTAGCTGGAGAGGTAGCTAAAGTCCATCCGGATAATGGTGCCCTAATATTCAAAGATTTACAGAAGACATACGGAATACTGTATGTGGTTTGACAAATGCCATTTAGGCCTAGCTGACACAGCCAACTATGAGGGATGAAAAAAGTTATACGCCAACAACATCTGGAGAGACACATGTTCCCTGAACCTGGCATGTAAGATGCTGAATGGAACTCTTTGGGAGCATTTTGACAATAGTAACAGAACAATAAGAGAAAGCACCTTGCTACTTCATAAATGCTCACTCTCTGTTTCTTGGGTTCAAAGAAGCGAGTTGTAACATCAGTTCACGAATGAGTAACCCTGTTAGTCCACTGTAGTGAAAACAAAGAGGAATCTTGTGGCAACTTACACTAAAACATTTTGATTACAGTACCATAGTGTCCTTTGTGGGCCAGAATTCATGCATAGGAGTTCTGATTAACCCAAGCCTCTGCTGTAATAAATACATTAAGTCTTCGCTCTTCTTGTTGCTGTGAACCACCAATTTGTTTCCAGTTCCAGCTTAAGATAACACTCGTAGAGCTTTGGAAGTATGGGAGATGTTCAAAGAGTGTTTGCTATTATCACCTTCACACAAAAAAACCAAATGAGCACTGTTTTTCACTCTGTAACAAGACATAATTTCATTTCCTCAGTACTTTTTTAAGGTGGCAAAATGAAAAACTGCTAGGATGTTTCTTCAGTTTCTACAGAACATAAAAGTTTCACCTGTGAGATAAACCAAGCACAACCATGCCAAGCTTCTTCTCAGATCACAAAACCCATGAAAGACTGCTTCATTCTCATATTAAGAGCAAATAAGGCAAACTCAAGGACCACATTAAATAATCTGTTTAACTCGCCAGCTCTGTCCTCTTAAGAATCATTTGACCTGTTTTAGAAAATCAAAGGGTATCTCTTTTTATGCCTGCACCCCAGGGCCTTTCCCTAACTCTTTTAAGATTCTTCTATAACCAAGCGAAGTGAGTATAGATACAGTAAAACCCCTACTTACGGGGGGAAAGTCTGTTCCGTAGGCTTTTGCTTAAACCATTTTTTTATGTAACTCAAAGCAGACCCGTAGGAAAAATTATTTTTTACGTAAGTCTAAGCAAACCCATAGGAAAAATAATCTTTATGTAACTCGAAGCAAACCCATAGGAAATTGTGTAAATCGGGAAATGGTTTTAGCACAAAATCATTATGTAAGTCGAATGTTATGTAACTCGAGGCATATATAAGTCAGGGTTTTTACTGTACAACTAATTTTCACTACAGTCTGGAATGAGTAGAAATGGGAGGCAACTGCGACAGCTAGGCTTCTTCTTTCTCCTATCCTAGTTAGTATTTTTGCAGCTGGAATGCATTATGCTTTGCTCAAAGTCTTTTACTGTTTTCAAATTGCTGGGTTCTCTCTCTCTCTCATTCTGTTCTTCTCTTTTCCTTGTTCAGAACTTCTTCTATTATTGTTTTCAACCTTCATTCATAGCCTCAAATGAAGCCAAGACTGTGCTTTTTGCTCAGCAGAAGCAAAGTTAGCGAGACCTATTTTTAACTCTTAACATCAAAGAAACATTCTTTCTATTCCCTTTCATGCCAAGCCTCCAAAACAACTTTCTGCTCCTCTCTTCTAGCCAGCTTGGCCTTTGATACCAAATTATTGGGCTAAGGGGGCAGTAGTGCAAGGAAAACTCTGGAAAATGTGGAACATAAATATGTCCTGCGTCTCAGTAGCACTCAGGAGAATTAAGTTACTTTTGCAACATGCCAGAAAATTGCACGGGGTGAGGATGCATAGTGGAAGCCAGAGTCACAAAAATAAAGCTTCCATTTAGGAAAGTGTTATTTTGCATCAAGGCAAGAACCCCACAAGACTTTCGAAGCAAAGCTTAAACTAGTGAATGCCCCGACTCACGCAGGATTTATGCTGATTTTTTGTTTTTTCATGAAATATATTCAATTTTGGATTCATGTTACTTTTTTTAAAAAAATCCTTTCCCATTTTCTTTTGCCAGTTACATAAATACAGATTACCATTCACTTCATTCTTACTGAGCAGAAGCTCAGGAAGCACATTTTCAGTCCAATAAGGTAACTTACTTCTTGTTGTATGCAGGTAAAGAAGAGAGTGGCTGTGTGGATGGAAGACAGAAAGATGACAAGATTTTGTGAGTTTTGTGAGTTTTCAGGCATAGTCTGCTTCAGCATAATACCAATGGCATCATAAAGACTTATTAAAAGGTTTATTTCAGTGTGGGCTTTCGTGGATTACAATCTACAACTATAGATAGGTAAAAGTAAAGGTCACCGTTGCTTGAAAGCCAGTCGTATCTGACTCTAGGGTTCAACTATAGATACATGAGACTCAACAGTTAGGCCACTAGATTATATACATAGAGTATCCAGTGGGGGAGTGAGATTCATAAAACCACCCCTAAAGAATCTCATTTATTTCAAAAGCCCTATAAGGGTTCTTATAAGTCAGTTCTGACCTGATGGCACATTATATATACTAAATAGAGAATGTTTCTGAACAGAAAGCTTCCACCACCACCCATCACCATCATGGCCCATTTAAAACAAAGAGTAGACAGATAAAAAGAGTAATGCTGACCCAGACAACAAATAATTTAGTTCAGCATCCTGTTTTGCACCATGGTGCACTAGATGCCTCTGGGAAGAACATAAGCAGAGCAGAAAAGCAACAGAAGCTGCAAATCAGCAGCATTTAGCATTTGAACCTGGGTAGTGCATACCGTATCACCATAAAGATTTGTAGACATTGGTCAGCAGCCATTTATGAATTTGCCTAAAGCCTCTTTATAGCCAACTAAGCTAGAAGACATCTTTACATCTTGTAGCAGTGAGTTCCACAAATGGATTTGGCACTTATTTTCATCCTCTGCCTAGAATCTGCTGTTAATCAATTTTTATTAGACCGCTCTATGTTCTAATATTATACATGAAGGAACAATCAACATCTTGCTCTGAAACAGCTAACTCTTTTACAGATTCCCCTGTATTACAAAACCAATTGGTGTGTTTGATGATGGCATGAAGCCTTGCATACTTTAGATAAAGGTAAAGGTTTCCATTGCTCGAAAGCTAGTTGTATCCGACTCTAGGGTTCAGTGCTCATCTCTGTTTCAAAGCCAAATAGCCAGCGCTGTCTGCTTCTGCAGATGTTTCCGTGGTCGTGTGGCAGGCATGACTAGATACCGGAGCGCACGGAACACTGTTTACCTTCCCACCAAAGTGGTCTCTGTTTATCTACTTGCAATTTCTTGCTTTCGAACTACTAGGTCGGCAGGAGCTGGGACAAAGACAGGAGCTCATTCCATCCTGCAGTACTCAGGAATCGAACTGCTGACCTCCTGCCTTCCAGTCAGCATCTTAGCCACTTGAACAGTACACAGCACCAAACAGATCTAAAAGCAGAACAGGCTACAGACGTCAAGCAGGCTATAGCCTACAAACAACACAAGAAATATACACAAAAGGAGATGGAGAAGAGCAAATTTTACCTTATTCTGAAAATTCACAATGCATTTCCACCCTAAAATCATAATTGTTAAAAGAGTCGGGGGGGGGGGGGGGACTACAGCAGAAGATGTAATATCTCCAGGTAATCAAAATATTTTTCCAATTTAGAAGCTGTGTTCTTCTGCATCCCACTAGTTTAAGGGTACCAGTGGCTGTTCAGTAGCAAGGTGAATGTTTACTGTTCCTTCATGGGTTCAAAACAAGTTAATCAAGGTGAGACATGGTAAGAGAAGTGTAGTATAACAGTTGAAACCTCCCCATCTTTAGAAACGGACCTCAGATGTTTCAGCAACCACTACCTTCTTTCGAGCCTGGTCTCAGGTATACTCAACATCATATCCTTTCACCATCAACAACACCTATGCAGGTAACAATTCATTCCCCACCCCTCTTTAGTTATTTTGCCCCTCAAGTAGAATAATGAACTCTTTCCCATTTGGCATATGCAGCACACAGGCAGCTGTCAGTTTGCCATGTGCTGTATTCATTCTGAACTCCTCAGGGGCTTTGGTCTGGCTTCTGTCTGAAAACAGAAACATAGGCCCTGACATGAAGAAAAAGTGACAGCCATACCCAAGGGGGTCAGCTGTCTCATCTGTACCTTCTCCATTCAAAATTAGGTTTGCTGGAGCATCCAGTTATTTAAAACTGATACCGCACCACCACCAATTAAAAGAGCCTGCATGCACATTGCTTGAGACATATATGAAGTATATTTTGTTATTCTGCTTTTCAATCTGGGTTTAGAGACAAAGCCCCATTTTATTTATATTTACATCTAACATTGTGCTAATTTGTTTCAGAGAGAAGCCAAACACACAACAACACAACAAAAACAAAGATGATGGTAGAACTTTAAAATACTCTAAACTAGTGTCCAAATCCTAATTGTGACTGATAGTGTACCCTTCATTATAGATCAGGAGTTCTCAGCCTTTTTAAGCCGGGGCCCGGTCACGCTCCCTCAGACAGCTTTGGTGGCCAGATGGCCATTTTGCCCTTCCTACACCACATGGCACTTCCTGGAGTGGTGGAGGCAGGGGAGGCACATGAAATGGTGCCACGGGCCCCATCCGGCCCACGGGTTGAGAATCCCTGTTATAGATGGTTATATGTAAGCTTCAAAGGAGATGGCATGATCCTGTTTATCAATTGTAGCAAAACAGAAGGAGGAAGGCACATCTGTTTCATGTCTTCCTTATGCAACTTCTCCAAAGGCATTTGATTGCTCCCTGCAAAAAGAGAACAGTAGACTAGACAGATCTTTGGAGTATACCAATCATTTGTATCCATTTCAGTTTGGGGTTTAGGTAGTGCCATGGTACTGAGATGACTGATTGTTCTGCATGGCATTTTAAAAGGAGGCTGGTATCAGGTGAACGTAACCCAGGCCTATTGATACTCCAAGATCTCTTAGTGGCTTCGGATACCATCGACCACAGGACCCTTCTGGACAGACTATCATGTATAGAGACTGCCAGTTTCAGTCACTCCTCAATAATGATATCCAGATGGTTCATCTTGGGCCTGGAACAGAAACTGCAGTAGATCCAAAATGCAGTGGGCAGATTAATTTCCAGGGAAAGCACATTCATTCATATTTTCCTAATCTTGGCCTGTTTCTTGTACTGGTTCTGTTAGGTTCCATGCCAAATTCTCTCTCTCTCTCTCTCTCTCTCTCTCTCTCTCTCTCTCTCTCTCTCACTCACACACACACACACACACACACACACACACACACACCAAACAATTCATCCATGTTCTTTTTATACAACCTGAGACACTTTTTTTCTGTCACTCCTCTCTAAACAGCCAGAAAAGTATGTGATAATAGTCTTTCAGAACTATATTATTTCCAAATGCAGATACTGTACAGTCTTTGAAAACCACACTATTCAAAAATGCTCCAGATGTGCAAAGGCAGTATATCAAAGGGAGGCTGAATCCTTTTCCTTGATATACTGTATTTTGCCAAGTATTTTGAGAGAGTATCCATTCCCTCATTCAGATATTTAATTTAATTTAATAGTCATATTTATATATGCCACCCACTCAGGCAGAACCCGACTCAGGGCTGCATTACAATAAGTTCTAAAAACACATAAAAACACTTTAAAAGACCCATATCCCACCCACTTTAAAAGACCCATATCCCACCCACCCATCCCACCCACTATAAAAAGAAGAAGAAGAGAGAGTTCTTCATGGTTTACATAAGCCAGCAGGCGGGGACCGTGTTCCCATTCGGGCCCCACACCTGCCCTGCCTGCCAGGTCTTCAATCCTTTCCTGAAGGGCAGCAATTCTCTTTCAAGTCTTAGATCTGTTGGCAGGAGGTTCCAGAGAGTTGGTGCGGACACGGAGAAGGCCCTCCTTCGGGTGCTGGACAGATGTGCACCCCTAACTGATGGCACCATTAGAGAGCCCCTCCGGTCCGCTCTGGTTGGACGGGCAGACACTCTTGGGATATGATACAGTATATCAAATTAAACTGCCTAACTCTTTTAGGATAATCTAGAACATCAGTGGTTTATAAGGTGGGGAAGCCCTGGTGATGCAGTGGTTATACTGATTTTTACAAAAATGATCTACTAGATTGAGGAAAAATATGTTCTTATTTCTTAAACTACAATTAAACAAGCAGGAAACTTTTCTTTTAACTCCCTCCTAGTTGGTCTCAAGAACTGGAGAATTTGCCACTTGCACAACACAAGATAAATGTTTTAGGGTTTATTTTACTCTGGGTTCTCATTTCACAGCAAAGGAAAAGAAAATTGCAACATTTTCCAAGCCTAGTTTACTTTTCAAAAGTTTACAAGTATGGAGAAATCTTCATTTACTGGCAGTTTCACAGGTTGGTCATGCACACGTCCATCTCCCAGAAGTCTCTAAATATTTGTGTTATGTTGGTTTTAGTCCTTGCCACATTCAGCAAATTCCACAGGATGATTAATATGTGAATGATAGCTTCTCTAAATTTTTGCAAACACAGAAACATACACAGAGCCTACCACAGATCACTCATTCAATCTTGTCTGTGAACATATAATACAAAGTTGCCACAGTGTGACTCGCTCATCAAGCTAAGAAGCTCTTAGTCAAACCTTCTCTGGCTGCTTCCAAAGTGTGCAGAAAGAGGCCCTTCCCAACCTTGTTAAAAGTAAGGTCTCCCTTGCTCAAAAGCCAGTTGTATCCAACTCAAGGGTTTGGTACTCATCTCCGTTTATAGCCAAAGAGCCAGCACTGTCTGCATCAGCAGATGTTTCCATGGACATGTGGCAGGTATGACTAGACACTGGAGTGCATGGAATGCACTACAAGCCATAACCCTATTGCTGCCTTCGCTACCTTTCATCCAAGAAGCTTACATGGTTGTCCCCCTGCAACCATTATATCATCATAAAAATCTTGCAAAGGGCTCCAAGTTGACAGCCAAGCTAGCCCAGTAGTTTAATGGCTCACTGAAAGCTAAACCGTGAATCTCCCCATGGCTCAAACTCTCATCAACGCACTATGCTGACTGGAAGTTGAGTTTGGCATCTTGCAGAACTGTGTTAAGTTAAAACCAGGGGTTCTCAACCTTTTTAGGCTGGGGGCCGGGTCACGCTCCCTCAGACAGCTTCGGGGACGGATGGCCATTTTGCCCTTCCTCCACCACATGGCACTGGGGGAACACATGAAATGGTGCCGTGGGCTGCATCTGCCCTACAGGACACAGGTTGAGAATCCCTGGTTAAAACTGAAGCTACTCCAAAGCTGTGTGCTTCTGTTCATCTTCTGGAGGCAGAATACCTTACACTAACACGCCTCAAAACTGATGATTTCCAAGCTTTTTCATGCAAACCTTTTAAGAAAAGTTATGCTCAGTTTTTCAAAGGAATTTGCTGCCAATGGGTAAGCAGCTCCTTTAGGCTACAATTCTTTCTGGTAACAGTTGGAAAATGCTCAGCCATGGGGATTAAAGGCTGGCCATCCAACAGGAAAACTTTTAAAAACTGGGACACCAAGTAGGGTGAAGGGAAATTGGGTGATGGGAGCTGAACAAAACAAGCACAGCCAGTTCCAAGTTCATGCTAAGCGAACTCATTCTTAACCTTCCATACACCCACAGAAACTAGATCAGAGGCTTTCAGCAGAACTGTGGAAAGGGGGAGAGAAAAGAAGAACGTCAGTGCGTCTAGCAAATAAATATTAGGCAGCCAATTCATAAAGCAAGATGTGTGCTGCAGGGCATGTAAAAGTCAAAAGGTTTGACCAGGGAAATAGTTTCATCAGAAGAACAACTGGATAGGACTGTGCCAATAACTGCAGAATGTCTGAGTTTAAAACGCCTCTGAGAAGAGGAATGAACCCTTGCCAGGAATGCAGTCCCAAGGGTCTATATTTCCTCTCTCTTTCTTTTTCTTTAAAGGAATGATCCTCTGGATACATTTACATAATTCCATAATCTGAAGGAATTCCATTTCCATTCCCCCAACCCTCACTGAGAACAAGAGAAGCTCTGTCACAGTAAAAGACTTTAGAGCAGAGCTTTTTCACAGAACACATTTGCTTTAAATCAGGCATACCCAAACTACAGCCCAGGGGCCAGACCCAATCCATCTGGCCCACAAAGCCCTCGTCACTCCTGGAAGCGGAAGTAAAACGCGCCCGTATGGGTGTTTTACTTCCACTTCCAGGAGCAATGAGGGCACATTTTACTTCCGCTTCCAGGAGCAACGAGGGCTTCATGGGCTAGATGAATTGGCATCAGGGGCAGGGTCCAGCCCCTGGGCCATAGTGACCGGCTCCCTGAACCATGTGACCAGCCCAAAAAGTTTGGGCACACCTGCTTTAAATGGAGAGGTTCAAGGAATGCATTTATCAGAGTAAGCTAATACAGCTGGAGAATCGATCATTTCTCTAGTCTAGTGACCATCAAGCACTAGTAGTGTGAGAACCTAACATCATACACTACTATTCACAGACTCTTTGCAAGTTATCACCTTTGTATAAACCCATACTTCCTAGAAAAAGTCATCTTTTGAAGAATGGAGATCAGCTTAATGGGGAGTGCAGTGGCTCAAGATGCGGACTGGAAGGCGGGAGGTCAGCAGTTCAATTCCCGAGTACTACAGGACAGAATGAGTTCCTGTCTTTGTTCCAGCTCCTGCCAATCCGGCAGTTCGAAAGCAAGAAATTACAAGTAGATAAATAGGGACCAATTCGGTGGGAAGGTAAACAGCATTCTGTGCACTCTGGTATCTAGTCATGCCTGCCACATGCAGGGCCGCCATCAGAAATTTCTGGGCCCCATACTGATCAATCCTATTGCCCCCCCCCACACACACACACACACACACTTTTCTCTCTCCTCGCATTGGGGTGATGGCGGTGGCTGGAATACACAATTTCCCAAAAGAAATCGAGTTCAGTGCTCATATCTGATTACAGCCAAAGAGCCAGTGGCTTTGATCCACAAAAGCTCACATTAAAATACAGAAGTTAGACTTTTAGCCTTGCTTGAAAGCCAGTTGTATCCAACTTTAGAGTTCAGTGCCCATCTTTGATTACAGCCAAGAGCCAGTGGGCCTGATCCACAAAAGCTCACATTAAAATAGAGAAGTTAGTCTTTAAGCCATGCTTGAAAGCCAGTTGTATCCAACTTTAGAGTTCAGTGCTCATCTCTGATTACAGCCAAGAGCCAGTGGGCTTGATCCACAAAAGCTCACATTAAAATACAGAAGTTAGTCTTTAAGCCTTGCTTGAAAGCCAGTTGTATCCAACTTTAGAGTTCAGTGCTCATCTCTGATTACAGCCAAAAAGCCAGTGGCCTTGATCCTCAAAAGCTCACATTAAAATACAGAAGTTAGTCTTTAAGGTGCCACACATTATGCCCAAAAAACAGACTTTTATATCAACACGAACATAATTAAAAGGTAAAGGTTTCCCTTGCTCGAAAGCCAGTCGTATCCGACTCTAGGGTGCAGTGCTCATCTCTATTTCAAAGCCTTCCCACTGAAGTGGTCCCTATTTATCTACTTGCAATTTCTTGCTTTCGAACTGCTAGGTTGGCAGGAGCTGGGACAAAGATGGGAGCTCATTCCATCCTGCAGTACTCTGGAATCAAACTGCTGACCTTCCGCCTCCCATTCAGTGTCTTAGCCACTTGAGCCACTGCAGTCCTTATGACCACAGTTTTGCGCCATGAGGGCTCCGAAAGAAAGGAAGGATGGAAGGAAGGAAGGAAGGATGGAAGGATGGAAGAAAGAAAGGAAGGATGGAAGAAAGAAAGAAAGAAAGAAAGAAAGGATGGAAGAAAGAAAGGATGGATGGATGGAAGAAAGAAAGATAGGAAGGAAGGAAGGAAGGATGAATGGAAGGAAGAAAAAGGAAGGAAGGAAGAGTGGATTAGTGACAATAGATTGATAGATAGACAGACAGATGGACGGACCAGCCTGGGAGGGGAGGGAGCAGGCCAAAGAACAGTAGTGGCCCACCTGAACTGACAGGAGGGGTGGGGGCCCGACCACCCACCCCGTCTCTGTTTCCCGCCCTCCCGCGGGCAGGTAGTCAGGCTTACCTAGCAGTCGTGCAGCGCGTGTTTTGCCCAGCAGGTCCATAGCTGGTGGTGGGGTGGGAAGCGGACATCCGGTGTCAGTGCCGGCCTGAGAAGTCGTGCTCCCCACCCCATGGCTTGCTGCTGCTTGGCGGTGGCGGCTGGAGGCCCCGGTGCCTTTGAAGGCACGTGCCCCATGGCTTCCCGCTGCTGCGTTCAGCCCCGGGGCCCGCCCTCCTCATGGGCTGGCAAGCCTTGACCCCAGATATCCAGGTCGAGGCAGGGGCGAGGGGGCCCTCTGGCGGGGCATGCACAGTGATGCCACTGCCGCGCGCCACAATTTTAAAAAAGGTAGACATTTTTTAAAAACATTTTTTTTAAAATGGGCTTCCCACTCCTGCAGTCTGGGCCCCCTGCAGCTCCGGGCCCAGGACGGGAATCCTGGCTGTACCCCCCCTGATGGTGGCCATGGCCACATGACCACGGAAACATCTGCAGAAGCAGACAGCGCTGGCTCTTTGGCTTTGAAACAGAGATGAGCACTGAACCTTAGAGATGGATATGACTGGCTTTTGAGCAAGGGAAACCTTTATCTTTACCTAATCAGCTTAATGTCAACAACAAGGTTATATCTTTGGAGACAAAAAAATCCAAAAGAGGAATATCTCATAAACTTTCCTTCCTTTACTACAACTCCCATAATCCATACCCAGTACAGCAGACCCTATTTGCAGTAATTAGGAGAATTGTAAAACTGCAGGTTGGAGAAAGCTGCTTTACAGATGCACAGAAATAGATACAGTGGTACCTTATACAACAATTTTAATCCATTCCATGAGGCTCGTTGTAGTATGAAACAATTGCTATACAATGCATGCATCGTATAGCGATTTTCCCTATGGGATGCATTGTACAATGATTTTTTCCTGCTAAGTGGTTTATCCCATTGAAAAATTGTTGCATGATTTTTTTCCATAGGAAAAATTGTTATGCAGGATGCAATTTCACCCAAAAACCTAATTGTTATGTGGTTTCGTTGCTATACGGGACCATTGTTATGTGAGGTTCCACTGTACTTGCTTGTAACATAGACGCCTCCTGTCTCTGTTCTTCTTTATCACATGATGAAACTGACCGTCCCCTTTTCAATACCAGAGAGGAGGATGGGAAATTAAAGGAAAACAATTCACTTTGTCTTCAAAATTGTATTTGTTCTCAGAAAACTACTGCAATTATCACTAACTACAACTAATGGCATCCACTTCTAGGCTGGCAGAGAAAGAGAAGGCAATAACTATACTCCATAAAGCCATAAAAAGAGCAACAAGAATGCTTGTGAGACAATCTCATGAAGCAACATACAGTAGTTGTGAAATTTGCTTCTACAAGATGTGGCTAATGGATATTAGCCTAGATCAGTGATGGCCAACCTTGGCACTGCAGATGTTCTCGAAATTCCCAGAAACCCTGTGTTGACTTGGGCTTCTGGGAAATGAAGACCAAGAACACCTCGTGCCTAGATGACTTTCAAGTGGACTGAGAAACATTCATGGAATACTTCAATCAATGGTTATACCTACCAATTATAACAGTTAACATTTATGTACAGAGACAGTATACCTCCAATTGTGGGTTACTGGTGAACATCAACATGAGAAGGCTATTAACTTCTAACCCTGTTTGTGAGATTACCAGAGTCATTTGCCTGGCTACTAAATGGAGTATGATGCAGGATCAGATGGTTCTTTGACTTGACATAGCAGGTCTCTTCTTTTGCTCTTCATATCACAATGGTCCTAAACACGTGATGGCTAATTTTGGCACTCCAGGTGTTCTTGGACTTCAATTACCAGAAGCCCCAAGTCAGCACTTCAGGGCTTCTGGGAATTGAAGTTCAAGAACACCTGGAGTGCCAAGGTTAGCCATCACTGTACTAAGCAAAATAGTTTCCTGGATCCTCTCCTTAGAAGGAGAAAAAATGGGGTCCACTTTTACGTTTTTTCTCTGAACCATAGGCTGAACTTGTCCATATCTATCTTCTGCCACAGAAGAAAAGCGTGACTCATATCCTTTCTCTCTATGGCCACCACTTTTAAGTGAAATGGGGCATGACAAGTGATACAGAGATGGCAAAGATAGGGCCAAGTTCTGCTCAAGTTCTATGGCAGATAGCCAAGCTGTTATATAAATTGGACAAATAAATAAATACATTGGATAAATAAATATGCAACTTCCTCATAAAAGAAACTTCCTTTGCTGCAATCCTTCCCTCTCCTCTTCACACACAAGAGAGCAGGGCACTTGGTGAAAGTGTACACATCCTTCAAACTTTTTAAAAAAAGTCTGGCCAGGAGATGAGAAGCAGCTGTGGCCGCCATCATTGGAGCCCCGCCTCGGTCGGGGATAAAAAGGACGTTTGCAGCCCCAATGCCAGAGGACCGCGCCGCCGTGCCGCCACACCACACCACCCCCGGCCTTTGTCGCCGTTCTTTGGGTACTGCCTGTGGCATGGTATGATCTGTGCTGAGACAGTTACTTTGTTGGTGTGGACTAGTTAATTGAAATGTATGGACTTTAAATGAAGGACTTTTTCCTTTTTCCTTGCAATGATGATATTTTGTAATGTATTTTTATGATGATACTTTGTAATGTTGTATTTATGACTTATATGATTTTGTGATGTTTACCTGTTCTGTGAGCCACCCAGAGTTGAGCAATCGAGTGGGGGTGGCGGCAGCAGCAGCAGCAGCAGCAGCAGCAGCAGCAGCAGCAGCAGCAACAACAACAACAACAACAACAACAACAACAACAACAACAACAACAACAATATAGCTGAAGGGTTTTTATATGCCCCCCCTGCTTTCCTAGTTATGAGAAAAACATGTATTTCAGCATATCATTCTAAATTTCCATTCTCTCAACCTGGCTACAGGTATCCCTGCCAAACTTCCCAGAAGAAAGGTGGCTGTGAACCTGTAGCAATAAGTACCCCATCATAGTCATGCGTAGAAGAGATGGAGGAAGGACTGAAGATAACAGATTGAAACACAAGGTCTCTTACAGCAAAACATGCAGTAAGATGCTCGGTGTGGACAAAGTAGATAAGGAAAAACTGTTTTCCCTATCGCATAACACTAGAACTAGGGGACACTCCATGAAACTTTTGGGTACTAGTTCTCAAACAAATAAGAGAAAGTACTTTTTCACCCAGAGGATTACTGGTCTATGGAACTCCCTGCCAGAAGAAGTGGTGACAGCTGTCAGTCTTGACAGCTTCAAGAAAGGATTAGACAAGTTCATGGAGGACAAGGGTATCAATGGCTATAATTATGGATACTTAAGGACAGCCTCCGGGTTGGAGAGATAGGCAGGATATCTCTCAATGCCATTTCCAGGGAATACTAAGCAGGTGAAGGCATCTCCTTGGGAATACCCTGAAGGAAATGGTGAGCCACTGTGTGAGACAGAATGCTGGACTGGATGGGCTGTGGCCTGTTCCAGCAAGGCTGTTCTTATGTTCTTATGCTCATTAAGCCATGTGTCTGAACCAAACTCAATTACTACAGGAATATATGTCTCGCCTAAAACACATAGCTAGAAGCATCTCTTCTGGTCTCTGCCCATGGGGGGAAAGAGTGTGGAAAAATTAACCATGGAAGGTGGAGCCAGGGCTTGGCTCAGGATACAGGAACTGCTAGCCCAATTGCTTCCTTTTAAAATCCAGTAAAATCCTGCTTTATGGAATTAATTCGTTCCACGGTGTTTTCCTTATTGCAAAAAATCCTTATCGCAAAGTGCAGTTTTCCATAGGAATGCATTGAAAACCAATTAATCCATTCCGAAAAAAATACTGTAAACCAAGGCATTATTTTCAATTGATTTCTGTGTGGCGAGTTTTGCATTGTGCAAGGTGTTCGTAAGGTGGGTTTTTACTCTAATTCAGTCTTTATCAAAGAGGGGGAATGTAAAACCATATAAGCTGACCCTCCTGAACTGTGCAAGTTACCATGAAGTTCCAGATAGGACTGTGTAGGCCAAGGGTTCCCAATCTATGGCCCGTGGGCCGGACCCAGCCTGCAATACCATACCATCCAGCCCATCACTGCCTCTGCAGTGCCCAGAAGTGGAAGTGTGGTCCACCTGCTCAGCTGTCTGGGTATGTGGTCAGGCCCGCAATATAAAAAGGTTGGCCACCCCTGGTATAGGCTGTAGCTTTCACCTTCCTAGGAACCTTGAGATTGCAACAGCTGTCTAACAAGTAAGTTCTGCCCATACTGATGTAACTCAAAGCAGTCTCAACCCTCTCCATTCCCTTCTTTTACATGATAAAAAATTAACCCGCACCATTGAACCAGGACTTGATGGTTGGCTCTTGGCCAAACTGCCAGACCTGAACTGCTTCTGCAGAAGCCAAATATAGAATGTAGAATGACATCACCCTCCTCCTTAATTCTTAGAGAAACAAGGAAGGAAGGTGTACTCTCCGTTAGGTGCTCAGCACACAAAAAATTGAAAAAAGACAGTGCAATAGATTTAGACAGTAAGCCTGACAGAGGTCATTGTCACAACAGACAAGAATCTCATGTATGACGAAAGGCCTGCTCGCAAACAAAGCCCATGTGGTTCATGAATTTAACTATGAGATGCTGGCTTTGCAGACTGGACAACCTGTTTTTGTAGTGGTAGTATTCAACAACAAAGCTTGTTCTCAGAGACAGGCAGGTATTAGCATTTATCTTGCAGTTTTCAAGTCTTTCTCCATCCAAATAACCCTTAACAGTGGCCCTTTAGAACAGGGGTTCTCAACCATTTCAAGTTGGGGGCCGGGTCACACTCCCTCAGACAGTTGAGGGGGCCGGACTGGTGCCCCCCCCCCCTGTTTATGGCTGTTGTAAACATGTTTACGACAGCTGTAAATGAGTCCATGGCTGGATTATTTGGCACTGTTGGCCGGATGTGACCCATGGGTCGTAGGTTGAGAACCCCTGCTTAAGAAGGTCAGTATCCCCTCCTCATTAGTCTTCATTCAGCCTCTTCATTAGTCAGCTGAAAGCCTCTGGTTCAAGAAGGGATATAAGGAAGTATCTCTCCCTCTCCCATTCTCAACAGCACCTTTTGCTTTCATAATGAACAAAAATCAGTCAAGCTGTTACAGGTGGAGGAAAGTATGCTGCATATAACATTGTATAATGGAAAGTGACTACAAGTATGGTTTGTTTTAAGTAAGAGTGAGATTTTAAACATACATGTATATGATTGTAGTGCATTTAAGCAATCCTAGAATTAGCATTTCCTTCCTAAAATTCAGATTCATCAGACTACTTGAATAAAATGTAGATAGATGAGGTAAAGGTCATCCTTGCTCGAAAATCAATCATTCAGTGCTCATCTCTGATTATAGTCAATGAGCCAGAGCTGTCTGCGTTTGCAGACGTTTCCATGAACATGTGGCAGGAATGATTAGACGGAATGCTGTTTACCTTCCTACCGAAGTGGTCCCTATTTATCTACTTGCAATGTCTTGCTTTCGAACTGCTAGGTTGGCAGAAGCTTGGACAGAGACGGGAGCTCACTCAATTGTGCAGTACTCAGATCTCTAACTGCTAACCTGCCAACCTTCCCATCGTCAACATCTTAACCACTAAGCCATCGCAGGCAAATACTCATTTTGTACCTTCTGCAGGCCTGCGTAGGTTTGTGTGTTCTATGTGTAAAAACATAAACTGTGCATATTTGCCAGCTATTTTTTACTTCATCTATCAAGAAGAAGACTAGATCAAATATTAAACTAGGACCTAGTTTAATATTTGATTCAGGTTCTCAAATTCCTTCATTCAAGAAACAGGATCTCTTATTTAAAAACGGTGGAGGAAAATGCAACCTCATACTCAAGTTGCCCCTAACTGTTTGGCTGCTATAAACATGGAGCAGAGATATTCCTCTTTGGCCTCTATATTGTCCTCTGAAGCGCTCAGTGCTAATTGCTGTCAGAAAGAAGAGCACAGAGCAGAACAAACTATTCTTCTGACCCTACGGGCAACTGAATCTTATGCCAATGGAGGACCTGGAGAAAGACCAAGATTTTTTAAACAGCAGTGCAAACTTACCAATGAGTATGCTTGGTACTTCTTGGACTGTTATGGGGAAGAGAAATTCCCAATTGGGGTCCCTCCAAAACAATTCTCCCCTCACCCACTAATAATAATAATGCTAATAATGCCAAACCACCTGATAGAATTACAACTCTGAATTCCCCAAGATTACAAGAAATAATATATCTACAGCATATAAATATCCCAAAAATAACATAAGAACATAAGAACATAAGAACAGCCTTGCTGGAACAGGCCACAGCCCATCCAGTCCAGCATTCTGTCTCACACAGTGGCTCACCATTTCCTTCAGGGTATTCCCAAGGAGATGCCTTCACCTGCTTAGGATTCCCTGGAAATGGCATTGAGAGATATTCTGCCTATCTCTCCAACCCGGAGGTTGTCCTTAGGTAGCCATAATTATAGCCATTGATAGCCTTGTCCTCCATGAACTTGTCTAATCCTTTCTTAAAGCTGTCAAGACTGACAGCTGTCACCACTTCTTCTGGCAGGGAGTTCCATAGACCAGTAATCCTCTGGGTGAAAAAGTACTTCCTCTTATTTGTTTGAGAACTAGTACCCAAAAGTTTCATGGAGTGTCCCCTAGTTCTAGTGTTGTGCGATAGAGAAAACAGTTTTTCCTTATCCACTTTGTCCACACCGTGCATGATTTTATAAACTTCAATCAGGTCACCTCTTAGACGCCGTCGTTCAAGAGTGAAAAGGCCCAACCGTTGCAGCCTCAGATGGTAAGGAAGGTGTTCCAGTCCCCTAATCATTCTGGTTGCCCTCCTCTGTACTTTCTTTTCCACTTTCTTTCCACTTTCTTTCTAACACATTCTTTTCCACTTTCCTCCACCTGCTTCCACACTTCTAGTTTCCCTTAAAAACACCGGTGTGTGCGTGTGTGTGTGTGATTTAGACAACCCTTTTTTCAGGTTCTACAAAGGTTAAGGGAAATATGTAGAAGATGAAATTACCAAGTGCTCCATTTTGTTGCCAGCTTGCTGCAAATTACTGTCTCCTCTTTGGCTGGTAATGCAGCCTCAAAGGGGAAACCGGGTATGTGCGTGTGTGTCCAAAAGGGGAAAATATGTTTGACATTTTCCCTGCTAAAGACTTGAAAACATCTATCTATATATCTATAAAACAGAGGTGTGGTATTTTATGTGCTGAAAAGGCTCTTATACCCCTGGACCAATCTCACTGAAATTTGGCACATACGTACCTTGGGCTGGAGAGATCAGCACTGCTGGGGTCACAAGCTCCATGGGGGGCATACACCCCCCCCCAAATTGAGAAGCAATTGATATATACAATATGTGTGTTTCCCAGTGATGTAATTGAGCTGTTTCATAGTCCCAGGTAGGTTGAGGTTGTGACATCATCTGACTAGCTCAGCTGTAGCCTCTGAGCTCAGCTGTAGTTTTCACAGTAGGTGGAAGACAAATGGGGGCCTGGTCGGGCTGGCACTGCGGTGGCAATGAAGGCCCTTGAGAGGGCCGGGAGGGCATGGGAACTGTGGAGGAGGCTGCCCCCCTCCAGAAATGGCCACCCAGCCTCCGCGGCAGAGGTGGAGGCCACAGTGGGCGAGAGCAAGGAGGGAGGGAAGGTCCGAGGGCTCCTCAACGGCTGCGTGCCGCTCTCTCACCAGGTGGCTGGACACATGTATGGGAAGGATAAGGGCAGTAAGAGACCATCGATGGAGAAGTGGTATGGGTGAGGGAAGAGAGTGACGGTGGCAGGGAGGCAGGGTTGACCCACATACACCCCACAAGGTTTCCAAGAGGAAAAGACTGGCCTACGTTAAGGAAATGAAAAACCCGAGTGAAGCTGGGTAATCAGCTATTATACATATATATGCAGACACTGGTATGTTCTGCATCCAAAAGCTTTCTACTTATTGGCACTGGAAAGGGTTGGGGATTTGTGGTTAGGCTGAGGATGAACTTGAGCCTTTCAGACTTGCTTGTTTGGAAAAATACTCCTTGTTCTACCACTTGGGAAGACATTTTAACAGTGGCCATACTGCTTGCTTTTAGAACTTGGACACATAATCAAAAAGAGCAGGCGTTGCACCACCACCCGCCCAATAATGTCACAATACAAAAACAGGGAAAGAAGATGGGGGAGAGAGAGAAAAGAACAGAGTAGTCTCAATGCTGTCCAATGGAATAACAGACAACATTCCAATGCATGCAGATGTGAAAATAGGCCACAATAACCACAACATCACACACACAAAGAAAAGGACAGAACCAATTCAAACAGATGTAGAGCAGAATACAGTACATGTTATGGCCTCCTATGTTCAAATCTCAGAAGGCAGAGAACTCGTTTGTTTAAAATTATGCCCTCCCCCTCCTCAACATCAGAACTTTTTCATGAACATGCAAATCTGACATGCCAAGAAAGTTAGGCTAGCAGCCTTCTGCCTGATATGTAAACTTTCCCATGTGTGGTGCTTACTACGAAGCAGTTTAGTAAAACAATCCAGATTGCTCAAGCAAATAATCTAAACCATATGCTTTGGATGGAACCATTCCTTCTTGCCGCCAAATATGCTGATCAGTTGAACTTAGAGCACACAGCAAAACCCATTTATAAAGCCCTTTCTAAGTAAATATTTGGGATATCAAGCATGCTGCCAATCCACCAAACACAGCTTTTCAGTCATGACAATCTGAAAAATTGTCCTTTAAAAAATCTGAAAAAAAGATGCAGGAAAACAAAACTTTGCCTATTGGGTAATAGGGGAACCACACCTTGTTGGTTGATAGGCTGATTATACTTTTTAATTGATGAGGGAGGGAGGGAGGGAGGGGTGGATGTGATATAGGTTTTAATGTGGATTGTCTTTTTAATATGTTGTATACTGCCCAGAGTCGTGTGCGATTGGGGCGGTAAAACAAATTTGAAGTATAAACAGATAAATATAAATAAATAAAAAGAAGGCAAACTCCAAAACCTATGGAAGCGAATGCTTCCTTATTTAACACATGACATCCAGAGATTAAAATCCTAAAAACTGTTTTTACAGTTATCTACAGATGCATCAAATCTTTTAAAGACAAGCTTGCAAATATCAGATGGGTAAGGCAATTAATTGTTTGAATGCACTTGGATTGTAATCTGGTGTGTGCCCATATCCAATTATATTGATTTATAATTGTTTACCTATTTTCTGGGCATTTGTGATATGGGGTGTTAGGAATTTAAATAAATCAGGAAATATATTTCATTCCTCTTTTTACAAAAGGTCCATAAAGGTAGCCCCTATATTAATTCTAAGTCATAGAAGATATTAATCATACAGCTTCAACAATTTCTCAACATGTGTTCTGATGAGTTGGTATTGTTTGAAACCAGCTTTGTGTCCTTATTAGTTTTAGGGCAATTGTTTTTTATTGGTGTATCTGCAGGAGTGAGAAAGCTGGAAATATTTTCTCTCAGAGATAACATCTGAACCCTGTTAAATATTCTAGATAAGAGGCAAAAACATATTCAGTGAATGCCTCTGTAATCCAGCTAGATAAGAACAGAATCAAGACCAATGAGCAACACTACTGTGACCACAAAAAAGAGGGCTGCATCGCATCATCAAAGATTGTGGTATTTGTGAATACCACAATACCCTTGTAACAGCAAACTTGTGTTGCTGGCTAATCTTTCTCATACAAGGTCAGGTGAAGGGAACTGTAGAATGAACTCACCAAAAGGTTTCTTCATTTTGGCAATTTCATGTTTGGCCTAGACACGGAAGAAGAAAAATCAGAATGAAAAAAATAATCTGAACCAGTTGTAGACTGCATGGGATTTAAGGCAAAAGTCACCCTTACTCAAAAGCCAGTTGTATCCAACTCTAGGGTTCAGTGCTCATCTCTGTTTCATAACCAAAGAGCCAGGACTGTCTGCTTCTGCAGACGTTTCCATGGTCATGTGGCAGGCATGACTAGACACCGGAGCGCATGGAATGCTGTTTACTTTCCCACCGAAGTGGTCCCTATTTATCTACTTGCAATTTCTTGCTTTCGAACTGCTAGGTTGACAGGAGCTGGGACAAAGACGGGAGCTCATTACGTCCTGCAGTATTCATGAATCGAACTGCTGATCTGCCACCTTCCAGTCAGCATCTTAACCACTTGAGACACTCCAGTCCCTTGGGATTTACAAGCACCCAATTATTTAAATATTTTCACACACACACACACACACACATATATATATAAATAAAAAGTTGAAACACACTAGGAAATGTGGATATTATTATTTATCAATAATCTTGTCTCAAACTGCTGGCTGTCCCTTGACTTTATTTCAGTAAAGATTAGCAGACAGAATACTTGGTCAGAGGTATAGGATCAATCCTTTGCCTTCCACTGTAATATTCAACAGCTGCCCTAAGGCATGTCACAGTCTCTCTCACCTTAATGCATCTGGCAGCCTTGCTGAAAGGCTCCATGAATAGAAAGAACCAAATGAATGGTGTAACTTGTATTTTCTAACTGTTATAACTCAAGATCCAATCCCTAGTACAGTAGAACCCCGTATAGCGATCACCCCATACAGCGATGAAATCACATAGCATTGAGGCATTGAGGCCATTCCGCATAGCCATCATTCCTATGGAAAAATCCATACAATGATTTTCCAATGGGGAAAACCGCTTAGCGCCAAACATCATTGTACGGTTTTCCCATAGGGAAGATCGTACAACAATGAAAACTGCTTAGTGATCAGCTCCGTGAAATGGATTAAAATCGCTATACGGGGTTCTACTGTAGTTGTCTAAAGTTGCTTCAGGCTGTGGACCTTTGCCGGATGGCTTGAAAGTCATCATTTGTCACACTGGACCACATGAAGTGCTATGATTTGATTGATAAAATGACACAAACCCTGTTTATAAGTAGAAAATGTGTTCAAATAGGCAAACAAAGAATAACTTTAAAAATGTATACTTCAATCAAATGCTATCCTATCCTACTCATAAGCCTCAAGCTTTCCACTTTTTATTTACACACACTGAGTTAACCTTAGGAATACATATCATAGAGTTTATCCAACTTTCAACTCCAGTTTTATTCTGAAGCCTGCTACATTGAACACTGAATCCATAAACTAATGTGTGTAGACTTCTCAAGGCAGTAATCAATCACTTTTAATCATAACATGTTTTTGAACTCATTGAGAACTTTGCTTATGTAAGTAACAGAGTACCTTGGTGCCTTTTACTTGATCATTTCCACTTGCCTTGTGCTGTCTGAGAGAGAAAATAATAAGCCAGAGGGTTTTTTAAAATCATAACTTGAAACTCTATTTTTTCTAAAAAAAATCAGAACCGCTCACATTTACTCATCATCTCTTGGCAGTAGACTGCCATTGCTACTGCTTCAACTGTGCAAGTAATTTGTTGAGTTGTGAATTGTCAATACATCTTGCCAGCAGGTCAAAAAAGAGAACGAGAGATAAATACTTTTTGATTCCCTCCAATGGACAATTCAGATCTTACATCTTGCAACTATAATAAAACGACAAAAACAATGAATACTTCAAACGATCATACTCAGTTATACTATAAACAGAATGCTGAGAAAGCCATGGGTGTAAACCAGGAGTTTCTAGGTGAGATTATTGGGAAAACAGAGTGATGTGTTATCCATATCTTTAGTACATTCAGCTCTCCCCCCTCCTTCATCTAAGTTAAAAGACAGCAGCACAGATAGACTAAGGATGTACCACAAGGAAGACAAAAATTTTTTGGATAGGTTATACAGCCATTATTCCATTGCACTTTCCATAAAAGAGTGGATGTAGAGCAGGGGTTCTCAACCTTTTCAAGCCAAGGGCCAGGTCACTCACGCTCCCTCAGACAGCTTCAGGGGCTGGATGGCCATTTTGCCCTGCCTGCCACACATGGCACTTCCGGGTGTGGCAGAGGCAGTGGGGGACCACATGAAATGGTGTTACAGGCTGCATTGGACCCCCAGATTGTAGGTTGAGAAGTCCTGACATGGAGCTTGGGATGCTTCATGATCCAACACTATGATTAAATGTTGGAGTAACCTAAGATGATGGAAGCAACTTTCAGCACCTTTAGCTGGTTCATCAGCTGCTATCGTTCCTGGACAAGGGCACAATGATACATATCCTGGTAGTTATTACAATGGATTATATGTTGGGTTGCTGTTGAAGATGAATTGAGCATTCCAGCTAGTTTAGAACATGGGAGCAAGTAGTACATATAATTTGCATTGATAGGTGGAATCACACTGACTCTAAAGACGGTCCACTGGCTGACCATTTGCTCCTGAGTTCAGCTCAAAGTACAGTACTGTACCAGCCTTACTTCAATATTCTAAGTGGCTTAAAGCCCAAATATCTGCAGTAATATCTAACAGGCACACAGGAAATAACTTGTCTTGTATGGCTCCAAAATTGTGAAATATATTTCCTTCAAAGTTGCAATTAATTTCCACTTTGACTGGTTATATTAAGTAGGCAAAAATTACCCTGACATATAATTTTAATCAGCTCTGCTGCTATTGTTTTACACTGTGTACTTAATTGACTTTAATGCATTTTTATGGTGAAGTTGGTTTTATTTTATCTTATGCTTAAATCAGGTTTTACTTTTTAAAAAAAGTTTTCTGAAGTTTGCAGGATGCCTTGAATACTATTTTGTAATGTACTCCTGTAAAACCCCAACTTACAAATGCCCCGAGTTACATAAAATTCAAGTTACATAATGATTTTGTGCTAAAACCATGTCCCGATTTACACGATTTCCTATGGGTTTGCTTCGAGTTACATAAAGATTCCTTTTCCTATGGGTTTGCTTCAAGTTATGTAACAATTCATTTCCCTATGGGTTTGCTTCGATTTACATAAAAATTTCATTTTTTCTATTGGTTTGCTTCGAGTTATGTAAAAAAATATTTTTTCCTATGGGTTTGCTTCGAGTTACATAAAAAACCAATTTAAGCAAAAGCCTACGGAATGGACTTTTCGTAAGTAGGGGTTTTACTGTATGTATGTATGTATGTATGTATGTATGTATGTATGTATGTATGTATGTATGTATGTATGTATGTATGTATGTATCTATCTATCTATCTATCTATCTATCTATCTATCTATCCATCCATCCATCCATCCATCCATCCATCCTCCATGTACCTCAGGTCCACATATACCACACCATGTCAAGAAGGAAAGAACGATTTTAGTTGTAGACCCAACTAGAGCATTTCCACCTCATGGAAGTTTCTTTGGTACCAGCCCACAGCAGCATAAGCTGCCTTTTGTATGCCAAGGAATTCTAGCTAGCTGATTCAATTTATTTTATGAGATTTCTCTCTTTTGAAAGCAAGTTTCTGAAATGTTATTTTCAATTCTATGCTATTATCTTCATTATTTATTTATGGTATTTCTATCCCACCTTCCTCATCGTAAGATGACTCAAGGTGGCCTCCAAAACATCAGGTTAAAACAGCAATTAAAAAACATCATTTAAAATATCATTTAAAAACATAGTTAAAAACCCAACAAGGACAAGTAAAAAGTATGAATTTAAAAATTTTCTAACCATCTGGAATCCTCCCTAATCCATTAAAAAAGAGGACGAGGTAAAATAGGGTAAGGTTTGTGGGGAGGGGCAAACAGAGCTATAGACAGAAATAAAATCACCTAAGGCAAACTATGCAAGCTACACCAGCCAGCGGGACTGGGTTAAGTAAGGTGCTTGACATGCCCCATACCCGCTGGCACTGCCATGTCTTAAGTGTCTTCCTGAAGGGGAGCTCAGTTTGTAGGCAGGCGCAGTTCGGGTGGAAGGAGGTTCCACAGGGCTGGGGCAGACACCAAGAAGGCTCTCCTTCTGGTCCCAGTCAGCTGAGCTTCTCTTAGTGATGGGACCACTACGGAGCCACTCCTGTATGCCCTTGTAGGATGGGCTGAATACTGTTTTAACTACATAGGACTGCTCTCACAGCTTTCTTCCAGTGTGAGGTGGTAACTCTACAGGAAGCAGCCAAAGTGCCTGTGTAAGTAAGAGTTTAACTAGGGAAAAGGTGCAGGCAAAGTATAAAGGTCAGATCTTAGGCTGGTTGCCTCTGAAGCTCCCAGCTTGGCATCTGATGGAGATTCCTGGATTAAGAGGCCTGGCTGTCTTTATCCAGCACGGCAATAGTTCTACCTCCAGTAATGGCCTTAAGAGCAACCTTGTTGCTATCCACTCACTACTAAGAACAAATCCCTCAAGTCTTTAAGAAAGAGGCACATGATGCATGTAAAGGAAACATGCACCAAGTAAGGTATAAAATTATTAGCAGTCTGAAAAGCCAATCTCCCGCTAAGCTATGAGTATTTAGAGACCTAAGAACCCAAAAGCGGATTTTCTTCTGGAATTGTTTGGAGGATCATAGCTGGAGGAAACCCAGTTCCAAATGAACACAGGCATTGTCAGTGGGCCACAAGACTGCAGAAGCAGAACAGGTGGTTTTCAATGAGATTAGATGCAAGAAAGACCCACAGTCCCTTTCACAGAATGCTTTGTGAAAGGAAAGATCTAGCAAATTGCACTCTGCCATGAAACACACAGCTAAGCGACCCACACTCCTTTAGGTCAATTATTTCAAAAACTGAAAACACGAGACACCTTGGTGCATCATATGTGTATGCGCTCAGGCACAAATGCTGCATGTGAACACAGCTTCACAAGTGGGTGACACTGAAAGCTAGGAGATAGGTCTATAAGGCGGCAAAAGTTCAGCTGGCATTCCTCAGCATTACCCAACCCAAACTCCCCCCAGATTTCTTGGACTACAATATCATCTTCACCAAATGAGTTCCCTCTGATGGCTGGGATGATGAGAGTTTTAATCCAAAGGATGCCACTGTGGGAAAGGCTAGTGTGTTTTCAAAGTAACACATCTACTTGAGTTAAAACAAAATAGAAAAAAATCAGTTCTTAAAATTGGTGCTACATTTGGGGCAGAAAATGGGACAGCACTATTTTGTATCTGATTTAAAAAGAATAAAACAGCACAGATTTATATGGATAGGACAGCTGACATCTCTAAAATCTGATATAAATTCAAAAGTTCAAAAGTTATAGTTACAGCCAGCGACTCAATGCCAAGTGTCAGGAGGCAGTTAATTAACCTGACTTCCTAAAGGGGCCAATGGCTATGAGCAGATGATGGGGCCACTTTAGGTGAGGTGATGGTCCCCCTCGGTGGAGGAAATGTCACTGGAAACCATCATATTGGGCCCAACAGCAAAATGAATGGAGGAGGAACTCTGATTCCCAACAGTCATGGAGGTGGAAGAGGCCATGCCAGATGGACTGGCTGCGAAGGCGCACTTTGATAATATCCTCAAGACTGCAGTAGTCCATTGCAGTCCTGGTGTTAAATCCTGCATGTCTCATTTCATGCAGGAAATGGCTCTGTGATAATAGTGTATGGGCCTCTTCATTGCAAGCTGGGATCCACCTTAAACAAATTCATGTTAGCAGGTGCATTTACTTCTGTTTCTGGGGGCATGGTCCGGCCTGCCCAGCTGTCCAGGGGGCATGGTCAAGTCCGCAGCGTAAAAAGGTTGGGAACCCCGATCTACAACATCCACACAATAACAGTCTTTAAAGCACATGCTAACAGCAAAGGCAATAAAGCTAGGGGGACAAAAATGCATTTTTTTCAGCAACAAAATATGTCAGTTTGTATCCAGGCTAAACGGGTATGCAAAGGGACGAAGACCCTGACATATTCAAGACCCAAGTCTTTTCAGGCTTTATAGGTCAAGTAACAGCTCCTTGAACAATATCTAGAAGGCAACTGGTACTAATCCAGGCACACCAGCTGAATGTGCTGCTGACAAGCTGCCCCAAAAAGAGGCCGGCTGCCACTCTCAGTCTGATCTACAGTCTTCAAAATATCTTTAAGGGCAGGCGGAAGGAGAATATGCCTTCCAGGAGACGAGTCATACAGTTCCAAAAGCATGGCTCAATTTGGTTTGTTTACCAGTTAAATGAATGAATGAATGAATGACTTCAAAAAGAAGCCCGTATTGACTATTAAGATCTCTTTTAGTCAAGAGGTTTGACCCTAACAACAGCAGACCTAATAGAACCAGAGGTGCCTCAGCAGTCAGCAGACAATGGTTTTAACAGTACAAGCAACAAGTATCAAAAGAGGCTGCCGACACCCCAGAGAAAGCACAAGAGAAAGCAATTCTCTGCATGATACAGCAGAGAATTTATGTAATTTGTTAATAAGAACTGAAGAAGAATTTATGCAATGTATGTCTGTGACAAAGATGCCATCTTAGAAAATTGTTTATAAAAATGCATACAGGTCAGGCAATAACTGGAGGTGCAATCTTATATACAGTAAAACCCCTACTTACAAAAAAAAGTCTGTTCCATAGGCTTTTCCTTAAGTCGAATTTTTATGTAACCTGAAGCAAACCCATAGGAAAAATGAAATTTTTATATAAATTGAAGCATAGGAAAAATGAAAATTTTATGTAAATTGAAGCATAGGAAAATCCATAGGAAAAAGAATCTTTATGTAACTCGAAGGAAACCCTTAGGAAATTGTGTAAATCTGGACATGGTTTTAGCACAAAATCATTTTGTAAGCCGAATTTTATGTAACTTGGGGCATTTGTAAGTCGGGGCTTTACTGTATTATCATGAACCAAAGCAGGATGTACTGTATTCCATAAGAAATATTACGTTAGACACAGAATATGGCGATATGACAGCCTTTCTTTCTTTTTTAAATAGAAAATAAGTTTCTAGTCCACATGGATTTAGAGAACAACACTCAACTGTTTGGGCAGCGGCACTTAACTAAGGGTTCTTTGTTCTGTGTCTGGTCCACTTCTCCCCAGCTGGCCCCAACTCTATAGCTTACTTAATCATGAAGTATAACAAGGATGGTGAATACATGGCCCTTCAAATGTGGCTAGACTGCACCTCCTGTGACCCTTCCCCTTTAGCTACACTAGCTAGTGCAGATGGGAATTTTCCAATCCAATAACAGCTGGAGGGCCACACATTCACTATTGCTTCTCTACAAATGTTTTTCTTCTCTTATTATCCCACTTCTTTTCCCAAAAGGTCCAAACAAAACCAGAGTTTTGGCAAACTAATAAATAATGTAAACCATACAGTTACAGATAACAAACACTAGGATTGTCTCACTTCAGTAGAGGATGACATAATACAGGTGCAGCAACTCTTGGCTCATACGTGGGATATTGTTCACTGTGTAATTCTGTCGGGAATCATTACGGTAGGGAGCTGAAAGATCAGAACATATACAAATACACAAAACAAATCGGGATGTGAAATAACACACCAGAGACCCATTTGTCTTCCACAGGGCAAAGCTGCTATGCATGAAAGCAGGTCTAGAAATGGAACTGACTTAACTAAGATGTGGGAAAGGGAAGATTTTCCCCATTGTAATGGGATTCCAGGTTTGACTTGGAATGGAAATGAGGAGGTGGAGGAACAAGAGAGGGAAAGAAGTGGGCTGGAATCCTGAGCCCACAATATAATTAAAAAGATGTCTTTTATTTCCATCTAAGTTGAATGCTGCAAGTCCAATTACTGTACATTCATTGAGAAGAAAGCAAAAGGCTAACTCTGGAAATTGGAAAACATGCTTTGCTACCACAGACCTCCAGTAAAAACCATTCTGCCTCACAGCAGTCCTTACCCCTAGACTATAGCCTGCTGGACTAAGCTGAGTCCAACTACAGTCAACCCTCACATAACAATGTGTTCGGATAGCATAATTTTCGCTTAACAACGTGTCATTATGCACCACGTGTTCCCCTGCATAACAACATTTTTAGTGTCGTTGTCCGGACAATGATGCTAAAATAACTGTCATTATCCAGACAAAACGTCGTTATGCGGGAAACTCCATAGAAACCCGCATAACAAAAAAGTTTAGCAACACTACTTGGGGAACCAAATAATGTCTACTGTATCTCCAAAAATCAAAAGGGCCAAGCCACTAATACAACCTGTGAGCATTTCAAACCAGGTAAAGATAGACAACAGACAGAAATATCTAAGCAGCAAAAAACCTACTTTAAAAGAGTCCTATTCATGCATCTCTTTCCTCAATAACATCTCGCACAAGCTAGTCTCATGTGAGGAATGAGAAATTATAGTAGTAGATGAAGTGAGGAAAAGTTGAGAAGAAGGAGTTACATCTGTTCTTGCTATCTAGGCATATTGCTATCTTGCTATCTCCTGCCAACCTAGCAGTTTGAAAGCAAGAAATTGCAAGTAGATAAATAGGGACCACTTCGGTGGGAAGGTAACAGCATTCCGTGCACTCCGGTGTCTAGTCATGCCTGCCACATGACCACAGAAACGTCTACAGAAGCAGACAACTCTGGCTCTTCGGCTTTGAAACAGAGATGAGTACTGAACCCTAGAGTCGGATACGACTGGCTTCCGAGCAAGGGAAACCTTTACCTTTACCTTTACCTAGGATGCACAGAGAAGTTGGACTGGAGCATATAGGGGTAAGGTTTGTAACCCTGCTACTTTTCCTCTTCAACTCCTGTGGGACAGTAACCACAGTCATTTTCTAGAAAAACAATAACATGCAGTCAGAAAAGCCAGCTGCATTCACTGCACTCCTCTTAGGAAAAAACAAATACAAAAAGATGGATCAGTGGCCAGTTTGTTGGCCAAAATGAAGTGAGGTGTCATTCAAGGGGGGGGGGGGATTGCAGCACTTTAAAGATTCAATGATTTACTTCAGTGGGAGCTTTTGTGACTCAAAACCCACTACTACAGATAAAAGAAGGGCAAAAACATGCTGCCGAAAGTCATATCAAGGCAAGGATAAATAATAAACAAGACAATTATTTGCTAACACAGGAACAGGACTAGCGAGCTATTAATCTGCAAACCTTAGCTGGAGTGATAAGCTATATGTCAGGCAGACTTCAACGTTAAAGAGTTGTTCATTTGACAGAGATCATAGCAAATCAAGGGAGACAACCATTTTATACCCAGAAGATATTACAGAAAACTGAGCTGTTAATAAATTTAGTGTGCTAGGAAGCCTTGATCTCTATTGAACTTGTTTCTGTTGTCTCCCTCTGAAGTCTCCCTTTGTAAATCCATTTTTTCAACAACATCCACTTTGAGATTTGCAACAGACTGCCATGAAAGTGGCTTCTTGGTGTTGCCATCCCTGAAGTGTGATTTGTATCTAATTCTTTTGCAAAGGAACTATCCTGTTTATCCAATGTGGAGTACAGCTGGCTGACAATAGTATAAAAAAAGGATAAACAAGTAAATAAACTCCTGATGTTGCAGCTGACATTGCTCAGATTCCTGTTGGTACTATTGGTATGGGGGCACAAGTGGCATCCAGGGTGTGTTGTCTACTGAAAGTCAGCAGAGGTGACTAGTTGCAGGCCTTCTCTTCTCTTACACAGAATTGAAGAAAAAGCAGAATGCATATCTAGTTAAAGGAAATTATTGGATAAATGCAAACAGTATATAAAAGGAGAGGAGGTATTACTGGAGACCACCATCTTTCGGGAAGAAACAGAAACATTTTGCTAGTATTAATCAAGAAGACAGCACACCCCACAACAAATCTCGTGTGACACTTTAGAAACAACCAGAATGAACTTTCTTACCAAGGGAATGTGTGTTTAGCCAGTTCATGTGCAGATGCAAACAGTTTAAACAAAACAACCCCAGCGAAATCTCTAACACAAACCAGGCCTTACTGTACGTTTCACAAAACCTGAAGCCAAGAGGGCCCCAAGGAATTATTTAGACCAGGAATTCTCAACCTGCGGCACATGGGCCAGATGGGGCCCACAGCACCATTTCATATGGACCCACACAACCTCCACCACACCCAGAAGTGCCAAGGAAGGACAAAATGGCCATCCAACCCCTGAAGCTATCTGAGGGAGTGTGACCTGGCCCCCGGCTTAAAAAGGATGAGAACTCCTGATTTAGACCAACATTCAGTATAATTCTAGATTGAGAATTCAGCCTGTAGCTTCTAAGCCAAACAGTTTGCAACTTACTCCACTGCAACACAAGCTGCTGTTTCTGCTTATGGAGACAGGGCCAAAATCTCTATCATTTTATTTCAGGACTTTATGTAACCCCTTGAATTTCTGCCAATGAAAATCCATTTTTAATGTCATGCCATATGGATTCAGGGAAGGAAATTATTATAGTAACCCTCTTGAGAAGGAGCTCTTACAAGTTGCGGTAAAGTGTCTTCACTTATGCACCAGGTCCAATGAAACAAAGGGCACCAGGTCAGTGACAGGGGATATGCACAGTATGCAGAAGGTCCCAAATTTAATCTCAAGCATCTCCAGGGAAGACTAAGAAAGAACACAATCTGAAACCCTGGAGAGCCGCTGCAGACAATATAAGATCTCTTGGAAGAGTTACTTTCTTTTTACTACAACTCCTAGAATTCCCTGACCAGAGATGGTATCCTGGGAGTGGCATTCTGAGAATTATACTGACAAAAATGTGGCTTTTCTAGGCATTGTAATAAAGCAGTGCAGTGGAACATGCTCAAGATGAGAATCAGCACCAGGAACATTTAAAACAGGGGTTCCCAAACTAAGACTCATGGGCTGGATCCGGGCCCTAGTGCCATTTCATGTGGACCCCCCACCCCTTCAAGGGCATTTGAGAAACAAAATGACCACCCCCTTTGAAGCTGTTGGGATAAAATGCCCCCCATCGTGCAGGCAGGGCAAAATGGCTGTCCAACCCTCGAACTTGACTGAGAGAGCGTGAAAAGGGTAAAAAGGTTGGGAACCCCTGATTTAAAAGAAGCCCAAAAGCTGAGCAAGCTCACGTTTCTAATGCCCCATGGAAGAAAAAGCTGTAGCCATGGCTAGGCTGACAGCTGCACAGCTACACAGAAGCATTAACCACCTCAGTCTTTCAGAGGCCTTCTAGCATGCGTCAAAGGCTAGCTGTCAGCCTTCTCGGTGCAGAGACTGCCTGTCATCTGCAGCACAGTCCCTGAGAAGACAAACATCTGCCAGGGAGCACAGTTAGTAAAGAAAACATCTGAAGGATTTCTGCAACCAAACTGCAAGGCTGCAAAGGTATTGTCTCCATGAAGAAAAGTAATTGTGACATTTAAGGATTGGTTTACATATCACCAGGCTTTCTCATGATTTGATGTCAGGCAAGATGAACATGTAGGAAGCCCTTTGTTTTATGAGCAGCTTGAAGAGGGTACTTTTTGGACTGCAGTTTCCAGAGACACTTTTGGCCACTAGACACATGGGTTGGGTTGATTCTGACTGCTGGCGTCCCAAAACAGGAACTTTTCCAAAGCTCTGGACTTACAGGCCATAAGCCAGGGGTTCCCAACCTTTTCAAGCTGGGGGCCAGGTCACGTCCTCTCAGTCAGCTTCAAGGGCCGCATGACCATTTTGCCCTGCCTGCACGATGGGGATGGCCATTTTGTCCCAACAGCTTGAAAGGGGCAGCCATTTTGTTTCTCAAATGTCCTTGGAAGGGTGGGAGGCCACATGAAATGGTGCCATGGGCTGGATCCGGCCCACAGAAGGAGGACGCAGCTGTTTGGAGTCTGGTGGCCGATAAAACCAGCATTCCTGCTGCCACCGGACTTCCCCCACCCCCGGGCCTGGTGGAAGAAGAAGGACACAACTGTTTGGAGTCCAGCGGCCTATAAAAACTGCAATATAAAATTATGCTCCTGTCACCGTATGATATTCTATTGTACTGTTATGTTTTATTGTATGATGTTCTACTGCACTGGTATATTTTATTGTTATTTTTATTGTACTCCACTTGATGTGTTGAGATTTCTGTGAGCCACCCTGAGTCACATATGTCGAGTGGGTGGCATACAAATCCAATAAATCAAATCAAATCAATCAATCACAGGCCTAGGTTGGGAACCCATGCCATAAGCAGCAGTATAAAAGTCCCACCTGTGATGTGTTACATATCAAAGTGGCCACTCAATTTAGATGCAAAGATTTGGTGACCATAGTTCATTTTGATTCTTAAGAGGGGACATTTGCTGAGTGTGCGTGGCCTAGTTCTTCACCCTATGACAGTGATGGTGAACCTTGGCACTCCAGGTGTTCTTTGACTTCAATTCCCAGAAGTCCAAGTCAGCAGTCTTGCTGATCAGGGCTTCTGGATGTTGACGTTCAAGGACATCTGGAGTGCCAAGTCTCGCCATCACTGCCCTATAATGTCTCACAGGACTGCTGTGTGAATAAAATAGTGTTGGGGGACACATACATATATGAACTTGAGTTCCCTGGGCGAAAGACAGGATAAAATATAATAAACAAACTCAAAGTAAGTATAGTATAAAGCAATCCATTTTGAAGGGAACAGAACTGGAGAGAAATATTTGTTAGCTTTTGGCAAACCAATTCCAACAGCTTGGATTTCATAAATCATTATTTCTAAAAGATGAGAAGCATAGCAATCCACCCAATCACCCATCCCATCCATCCAAACAAGTCTCTCTAATTTCAGAGGAGCAACAGGCCAAAATAAAATAAAATGGTAGCCAAAGTTTGCATTACTGCAGTTGGACTTATTTTTCAATTTTTATTTTTAAAAGTTCTTAGTAACCAAATATCAGGTTAGTTGGTACACAGATCAACTCAGCTGCTATGCTAATTGTGTAGTAATTACTTCCCTCCTCCTCTTCTCCTTCCTGTTAAGAAATAACATGATGTGCAATTGAGCAACCCAGTGTCAAAAAGGGTTGTTATCAAAGCTACTGATTTGTATCCACATAATGGCACAACCTCAAATGACCTCGCACAGGCAACAGACACCACTATCCAGACTCTGCTAGACATAATCAAGATAACTTTTCCTGCAGACCTAATGGTGCGGAATGCCTTTTAAAATCTCTGCTCTTCTTAGAAAGGCACAAAAACATCTCATGCTGTGCAGAGTCCTTCGTTCACCCTCAGCCTCACAACATCTGATTAACATACCACCCAACAATGGGCACATCTCTTGTTACAACTTGAAGGAAGGAAGGAGGCATGGTGGTGGTGGTAGGATGATGTTATTTACAGAATCCCAAATTCCTTCAACCATAATTAAAAGGCTGCTATTCACCAGGTACTATTAAACCCCAGCTTGGCGTCTCAGAGCAACCATGGAATTAACTTCCTGAATGCATACAGAGACAACTTAAGAGCCCTATAGAATGTTGCTTGACAATTGCACAAATATAAATGGAAAAGGCCTGGGTACTAAACTGAGGTCTTTAACTGACTGACTGGATGGCCCTGGGAAAACATCTTCTCTTCTTACCTATGTTCTATAAATTAGATCTGTGTGACATGAAGCCAGTATGGCAATGTGGAATATGCTGACAGCTAAAGTAACACTTAAGAACATAAGAACAGCCTTGCTGGAACAGGCCACAGCCCATTCAGTCCTGCATTATGTCTCACACAGTGGCTCACCATTTGCTTCAGGGTATAAGACGGGAGGCTATGGTTCAAATACTTCCTCAGCCACAAAATTCACTGGATAATTGTGCAATGTCACCATCTTTCAGCCTAATCTACTTCAGAGAGTTGCTGTGAGGACAGAACAGTAAAGTGAGATCTATGCATCTTACCCTCAGCATCTTGGAGGAGAAGTGGAAAATGAACAAAATTAATTAATTTAAGAAAGCAGACTACAAATCATACACTCAGAAGTTTGAACACTCAGAATCTCAGGTCTTATTTTAAATTCCAAATTTTAGAATGCTAGGATGGAACTGTGATTGACTGTGAGATTTTTGGAGTCCAAACAGTAACTCTTCAAAGCTCTGATGAGGGTCTCCATTTCACTGCAAAGGCTATTTAATTTTCATAATGTAAATGGGACAAAAAAAATCATTATTTTTTTTTACTGTGACATTTGCTAGACGCAGTACGTAGCCATTCCTGTCTCTTATACCAATCCACTGTCACCATGGAATCTTTTTCAATCTGTTCAACCAGTGTGAAAAGGAAAAACACAGGTGCTTAATTTAGCAAAAGTATGTAGGTGCTTCTATAATACAAGCAATGCTAGTAAAAGAACCTCAAAAGCAGAGAGCATAATGAGTGAAATCATACATGAGCCAACTTCCTTGGCATAGAGAAAAAGTGAAACCAAGTAGCTAAGTATACACTGATTTGGGAGAGTCCTACCGAAGAAGAAAGTTCTATAAAGGGAAAATTCTTCCTGGCCAGCTTTGATGGCAACATGAGAAACATCCATCCATCCATCTGCACAGAAGAGTTGTCATGAATAGGCCACTTGTTGCCTTGAAAGAAATCTGATTGGCCCTGGGTTCCTCTACCCCATCCAAAGGTAATAATAAGAGTGTGTAATTGAGTACTAAAGCCTTGCCGCGACTCTTCCGGGCCAACGCCATCAGCCGAGGATGGGAGTCAGCTGCGGCCACCGGCCCTGCCTCCCTATGGCCCTGCCTGACTGGAAGGATAAGAAGGACGCCAGAGCCGCTGCTGACAAGCCTCACTGCAACTCTCCCAGGCCCTCGCCATTGGCCGGGGATGGGAGTCAGCTGCGGCCACCGGCTCTGCCTACCTCCAGTACTGCCTGACCGGAGGGATAAGAGGGATGCTGGAGCCGCCACTGACAAACCTCGCCATGACTCTCCCGGGCCCATGCCATCAGTCAAGCCCTGCCTGACCGGAGGGATAAGAGGGACGCTGGAGCTGCCGCTGACAAGCCTCGCCACGACTCTCCCGGGCCCACGTCATCGTCCCGGGATGGGAGTCAGCTGCGGCCACCAGCCCCACCTCCTTCTGGCCCTGCCACCAGCCCCACCTCCTCGCCGTGCCTTTCCTGGAACATGGGCTCCCTTGAGGGCGTGGGACCCAGGCTCTGATGATTTTGTCTTGGACACGTGTCTGCGGAGAGACCACTGTGTTTGGGGTTTGGGATTTTCAGTATCGCCGAGTATATTGCGTACTATGGTGAGATTGTATTTTGTATTTATCGGATTGTATTTTTCCTTGTGCTCTTCTTGCATTGAGTATTTTTATATACTGTATTGTATAATGTGAATTGTGATGATTTTTTTGTAACTGTGTCTGGTTATATTGTATTTTGAATTATTGTATCTTTATACTGATGTTGTTATATTGTATTGCATTGATATGTTGCTGCCGCCTTGTGTCGGCCTTGGCCAAGAAAGGCGGGGTATAAATTAAAATTGTATTGTACAATTGTTACTGTAGCATCTTCTAATTTGTAACCACGTAGCCTTCACTGAAACAAAGCAGAGGCATCCTCCTTGGAGGCTTGGTGGTTTTTCAAAGCCTAGGTTGTAAATTGTGCCCAGAGTGTTAACAGATAGATTACACACACAAGAATAGAGGATTATAACACCTGAAAAACCAGCAAGGTAACACTGCACCTCTGATGGAATCAAGAAGAGGTTATTATCATTCCATACTACAACTATATGTGCCATAACAGGTAAGTACCTGCATATGTTGGACAGGGACACAGAGCCAAGAATCCCAGTTGTAGGGAGAATGCTGAGATAGTTAAATGAATGAATGAATGAATGAATAAGGAAGGAAGGAAGGAAAGCCGAACATAAAGCTACTGTTCGGGAGGAAGCCTTTTCCTCACCAGAATACCTCTGAGCAGTATTCACCTGTCACCTGGAAACATAGTTAGTAGAGAATACTTGCACCAGCAAACTAACTAGGCCCTGCAGACTGTCTCCCCTATATGTACTGATGGGGCTCAGATAAGATGTGAGGGAGAGCTAGGGAAGTTCCATGCCAGAACTAAATGGGCACATCCTTCTTAAGCTTGAGAGAAGGATGGCATCACATCTATTTATTCTCCTTCATTCTCTGTGAACTCATCTAATCTTCCTTTCAGTGCTGACAAGGGCTGGGGGTTGTCAACACATTTTACAACAGCAAATTCTGTCATTTAACTGCATGCTATATTTAGAACTGTCTTCTTTCATCCGCCTTATCATTCAGCTTCACTGGATGATCCCAAATTTCAATACAAGAAAAGAAAGTAAACATTTTTCCAGATGTTGCACTGTTTACTCAATGTTTAGTATTATTTCCTTTCTAGTAATAAGTTTGCTTCTTCATAGCTATTCCTACCTGCTTTAGAAAATAGTAATCAGAACCATACACAATATGTAGAGTGTGATTGCTCTACAGGAGTGATGGCGAACCCTTGGCACTCCAGCTGTTCTTGACTTCAATTATCAGAAGCCCAAGTCAGCACTTCTGCTGATCAGGGCTGCTGGGAATTGAAGTTCCAGAACAGATGGAGTGCCAATGTTTGCAATCACTGCTCTATAGATTTAGGCAAAAAAACATTATAATTTGAGCATATTTTCAAACTCTTTCTTAACTGATCCCTAGAATTTAAGTTTCCTTTTTCTTGTTATCTTCCCACCTTTGGTTGAAGTTTTCATTGAATTTTCAGCCACAACTTTAAGATTTTTTTTCACTGTCTTGATGATAAGTCACAATGTTTTGGCCTTCCTATACCTTATATTTTAATACACAAAAGCACACCAATCTAGTGCAAAGCATCTACATGGAGGAAAACAACAAAACAGATAAAGTAAGTATCTAGAGTTTAGGAAAGTTGTATTTTAGACTGCAACTCCATGTTGACAGGAGGATTCTGGGAGGCATAGTTCAAAAAAGTAACTTTTCTAATCTCTGGCATTCTGATAATAATAAATACAATCAATCAAGATAACCCTTTCCCAGGATTTACTAGGTAGAGAATACACAGAAGTGGTTCCCCATTCCCTTCTTTTGGGATGCCCTGGGACTACTGTGCTGCTTGCCCAAGATCACACAGGTTGGCTCTTATCTCATAGGGCATAGTGGGAAATTGAACCCACAAAGCTAGTTACCAAAGCCACATAACAAGTTACCAAAGCCACTGAACTATTCTATTTATTTAATAACCATCTAAAAGTGAAACAAGAGCAAGACAAGAGCTTATATGTCAGGAAATAAATCCCAAGGAGGAAATGCCATGGAAACATAGAGATTTTTCATCTCTGTTCCATAATTGAAGCTTTGATGGTTGCAGCAACTGTCAAAGAGAAATATAGATAAAACCAAGCTTCCTTGGAGAGTTAAATATTTAACCCATACATTTCTGCTGGGAAGGGATATAGTGTAGACTTAGCTAAAGAAAACATCAAGTGACCGTGCAAAGTAAGAAGCTGCTTTAGGAAAGGAAAATCTGAGGATAGTACAACACAAGAGATCAATAGTTTAATGATCTGCTCTAGATCTCTCTACATATTTTATTTGACCAGCATTAAGTTGAGTAAAGTTGCCCTTTACACATGATGATGATGATGGTGAAGTAAGTGTCGAGCCATTCTGACTTCTAGTTCTGCCCCATTTTTACACATAGAGAAGAGCTGCTGCTTCCTAGTTCTTCCTCTTGCTCTGAGCATAGCTGAAACCTCTCTTATTGTAATATTTCCTTTTGAACAATCATGTACTCAGCTGAGAAAGACAATAATGCCAGTGATACCACTGGGACTGATTCTGAAGTGCTCCTTGCATTCAGTCAGTGTGGAATAATACTAATATTTTTTTTAAAAAAAAAACTCTCGCACCCAGAAACAAAATGTCCAAAAGTCACATTATCTCTCCTAAGGGTTATAATTTTACCATGCAGTTCCTACCCAAAGCCATAATTCTTCCCCAGTCAGACAGCATTCAATGTGCTGAAAACATGTTCAACTGTCATCGTATTTTGCAGTTAGGTTTTTTTAAGGAGAGAATGATGATGATAATGACTGTTATCACCATCATCAAGTCTTTTACCTGCTCCATCTGTTTGTATAATATTATTTTTGCTGTTTTCAAGATGGCATGCAGAAGGTGACGGACTATTGCAATCTATGTCTTACCAATATCACACACAGGATATTAGTCACCTGAAGGACACGTTTATACTTATTCTGGGTCATCTGCAACATGTACAGCATTGCTAAGGAATAGCCCTTCCCCCTACTTTAGTGGATTCGACACCTCCGATCAAAGGAAGGCACCAGTTATATGCTTCTTTCCAGGCCCCAGGATTCTTTTCCTCTAGCTAAAGACTGAAAGGGAAAAGTTGGCCCTCTTGTAATGGTGGAAAGAAAGACTTCATCTGAGTTTGTGAAAGGGAAAGGAAAGGAAGAATCAATTAAGAGGATCAGAGCAAACAGGCACCCCATCATTGCTGATTTTAAATTATCACACTGAAATTAAATTGAGCAAACTCCAAATCTATCTTTATATATATATATATAAAACAGAGGTGTCGTCAAGTATGTTCCTTATACAAAGCCACACCCCTGCACCAATTTGGCACACATCTACCTTGGGCTTGCAAGATCAGCACTGCGGGGGGCTCAGAACCCATTTCAGGGTTTGTGCCCCCAAAATTGATCCTTGGCCACTCAACCAATCCCAAGAGCTGACCAGGTCTGGGCCTTTGTTACATCATGGGCCCCCAAGGACTGACCAGGTCTGGGCCTTTGTAACATCACTGGGCCCCACCCCTTGGCCAGTGGAGCTGGCAGGGCAGGAGTCCAGTGGACAGAGGAGGAAAGGAGAGAGGCTGCCAGGGACACTCAGGAGAGGAAGCAGGCAAGTTCTCTTGGGTAGCGAGTTCACAAAACAGAGAGTTTACGGGCTAGAGACAATTTGTTTGTTGCCCCACTCGCAGAGCAACTCTGGGCGGCTAACAAAGAAACACAATATCACAATTACAGTACAAAGTATCAAGTCATAATCATTTCAGAAACATTACAGCGAATATCCCAACCACCATCATAAAACTTCAACCCATTGTACCATAACTTACAATAATCAAATATACTCACCAAAAAAAATAATTTTAAATACTTTTCATAAACCAGATAGAAATGTAATTTTTAAAAATTAAACTTCTAACACAGTGATATATTTGTCAGGTGGGAGGATTCTGGAATTATAATTACTTTTTAAAAAGTAATTTTCCAAAGTTTGAATAGAGACACAAATGGAATGCATGCATCGGAATGGAACAACATGAATACAGTGTATTAACTAAAATATTTGGTGAACATTTGCTGGCAACATCATAAATCAACAATTCTCAACCTGTGGCCTGTAGGCCAGATGCGGCCCACAGCACCATTTCATGAGGCCCACCACCACCACCACACCAGGAAGTACCATGTGGTGTAGGAAGGGCAAAAGGGCTGTCCAGCCCCTGAAGCCGTTTGAGGGAGAGTGACCAGGCCCCCGGCTTAAAAAGGTTGAGAACTCCTGTCATAAATTCTACTAAGTTGCCTTCCTTGTCTGCTAGGTAAAGAAAAACAAGCCACAGACAGACAGCCGTACATTCTGACAGCAACAGAGCTCAGAACAGAAAACAAGCTCAAACTGAGCTGCTAGCTCTGTATGAATCATCCTGCTTCCCAGATGGTTTATTTTTTTTTTAAAAAAATGTATTTTCTGAACCTCTGTTTCCAGACTAACAAACGGAGACTATTTGGCCAACAATTATACATTTAAAATAAATAATGACTATAATAACAAGCAAATCAACAATTCATACAAGTTACTTGAGCAATCCTAGACGGCAACATGAGGTTTCTCTGAAATTACACAACTTACGAGGAAAAACACAAACAGGAGCGAATGATGACTAAGACAGAATGAGAAAGAGAGGAGAGGAAAGAGAGAGGAAAGAGCGACATTGAACATGGCAACCCACGGAGAATGGGTTCCAAGCAGCTAATATTAGGAACAGCAATATGCAGGCTCTGTTTGTATAAAAGAAAGATATGCTGGTCTTGGACCATAGTAAAGATTTGATTTGATTTTAAAAAAAAAGATGGAAGTTCTAAACACCACAATGAACAGCAAATTCACCAGTTTGGGGCAGGAGCAGGGAATGCTCACTTGTGTATTGTGTATTGTAGGGAATGTATTCAAATCCTCATCTTAATGCCTAAATCAGGGGTGCCCAAACTTTATATGCAATGTACCAGTCACGTGGTTGAGCATGCTGGTCACATGGTTCCTTCCACCCGGAAGCAGAAATAAAATGTGTATACACATAAATGGGCACATTCTGCGCACATGCATGCACATTTTTCTTCTGCTTCTGGGAGCGGAGTGGGCTGGATTAATTGGTGCAGTGGGCTGGATCCAGCCCATGGGCCATAGTTTGGCCACCCCCGGCCTAGATTAATGACAAAGAAAATTAATTTAATTTCCTAGATTAAAGTCTTTTCCCTACCATGAATTTCCTGCATGAATATGTATTCAAAATATAGAGCACTCTTTCTCAAATGTTCAGAATGTGGGTCCCACTCCCACACTTAAGTTATCTCCCTGTGAGCGAGGAACTAGGTCCAATATAACTACGCTAAGACTTGTATGCTTTTCTACACACGCATCTCACTATTCAATGAGATACTGTGTCAATTTGGGAGATCACAGCATTAGAATAATAATAGATATTTACTCCTTACATTCCAGTACAAAGTATACACAAGGAAGCAGCAATAAAGACTATAAAATATTAGCTTCCCAAACCACTTCTGGGTAAAAGGAGCAATTAGCAGGCAGTTGCTCCTAGACTTCAGGTGCAAATCAAACCAGTTACTCTTGTGGGTAATCAACTTACTCCACTCCTCCTTCTCATCTTTACTGATGAGAGGAGACTTATATACTGCTGCTAATTCCAGTGTTTTACCAAGCTTTTATTGTTCCTTGAGATCCTGCAACCCCAATTCCTATTGCCTCTCGAAAGGTAGCCTTCCCTGCAAATGGAGAACTACTAACTGAGGTGTAACATTTCAAAGCAAATTGTTTGTTTGTTTGTTTGTTGTTGTTCAGTCACACAGTTGGTTTGACCACCATAACGTTTGAGTACAATTTCCAGAATGCCACAGCCAACATGGCCAGAGACTATAGCTGACTGATTGAGGACTTCTAGGATTTGTAAATGAAAAAAATAAATTTTCCTCATCTCTGTGCCTCATATCCTGATGTTTCATTTAATCATCCAAAAGAAGCAGGGACACAGTTTTATTGACTTAGCTGGCAATTTCTTGGAGCAGGGGATCAATGAGATCTATAGATAAATGGGTGACGTCTGGGAGGAATGGCAGGCTATCACACATTTTTTGAGAGTCAGGTCACAATGACGTTTTTTGCCATATGTCTTTTTTTATAGGCTGATGAGTATTTTCTACAAGACCCACTCTCAAACCTTAATTAATGGTCAAGCTCCAATAGTATTTATATTTTTCTAAAAATGAAATAAGATTTAACTTCTTTGTTTAAAAAAAGGCCTCACCTCAAGTGTGAACACAGCTGGCCCTATGAAAGATCAGGCACAAGGAGTTAATTAGTTCAAGGTAATCCTTAAGTCTTGTTGATTACCTGAAAGTGTAATCCTATCTATATGCCTCACTGTCTGGCTGGACATCCCGCTGTGGTAATGGAGTAGACCATATAGCCAGAAACTCAATGCTGAATGTTGGGCAGCAGTAAATAACCTAACTCCCTAAAGGGGCCAACGGCTACAGTAATGGTCCCTTCAGGGGAGGAAATGGCACTGGAAATCATCATATTGGACCCAACAGCAAAATGAGCCGAGGAGGAACTCTGATTCCCAATGGTCATGGAGGTGGAAGAAGCCATGCCAGATGGACTGGCTGCGCAGGTGCACCTGGTCCATATCCTCAAGGATGCGGCAGTCCATTGCAATCCCGGTGTTAAATTCTACATGTCTCATTTCATATGTGCCGCAGGAGATGGCTCTGAGATCATAGTGTGTGGGTCACTTCATGACAAGCTGGGATCCACCTTAAACAAATTCACGCCAATGGCATTGTTCCTGCTTCAGGAGGGGAAATGCATTCTCGAATATGAGTTGCAGCCACCGACGATGATGACAATCTATACACTTATTTATTCAGAGGTGTGCCTCATTGAATTCAATCATACTCACTCTTGGATAAAAGTGTATACATGACTGCAAAAGGTATCTGGTAAAGTTTTGCTTATTAAGAACATTGTACAATAATTTAAAATTCAAAATAATGCCAATTATTCCAGAACAGGTGGCTTCCACATATTATCTCTGGATAGGGGTGGGGGGACCTTACACCATCAGAGGAGACTCAGGCATGTACCTGAAAAATTAAGAAGTTGGATGAACCGCAGTTTCAGAAGCTGAAACCCAGGCAAGAGGAAAACATGAATTTAAAACGGCTCTTCTATTTAACCACCCAGTGCACAATCTTGGCCCAATAGCCCAGGTTCCATTTCAAAGCTGCCACTCTGCCACTCACAGATTAAATTTCCCCTAGTGGTGTCTGTCTACTAGGAAATGAAAAGAAATCTCCCACCCCATTCACGTTTATCCAGAATGGTTGGCAGAGAAGTCAGTCTCCTGTCAAAGTGGAAAGTTTACTACAAATTTCTCCCTTGAACAGTCATGAGACACTCTGTCATGTTTGCTTCGGCATAGGTGAAAAGAGCAAAAAGGGAACATTCTGGTATGCTTTAAAGACAAATGGGGAGGAGGGGGGGGGTTAAATTGAACAGATCCTAAACCTGCTTCCATTTCCCAAACACAGTCCTGGAATTAGACCAACTAGATCAGTCTCAGCACTGAACTAACAAATAAATAATGGAAGGCTTGGATTCTTCTCCCCCAAACCTTCCCAAGTCACCACTCTGGCTGACCAACATAGGATTGTTTAGCCCCTTCATTCTTTCTTTCTAAGTTAGAAGAAAAAGTGAATAAAATTAACCATGTTACATTTTCCATTTAAGTTAATGGGCATATCCACCTACTCCTGATTAATACCAATGGTGGGTTCCTACAGGAAAGAAGCTTGCTCATCAGAACAACAACAAAATTACCAGCCACTTACGGTGCAAGCTGAGGGAAATGTTAATGGTCCGCTCTTCAATGAAGCCCTTCAGACTGGGGATCTTGGCACATTTCAGGACTGTTTGGGAGGAACTGTCACCAACATGGATCCAGCAGACAGTGTCTTCTACATAGTTGAAGTCCATGGCAGTGGTCTGCTTGGTACTGGTAGGTGTGATGTTTGGGACGGATCCCCCATTCAGTAAAGTAGCCATGATGTTCTGAGAGTTAGCAATGAGCAAAATGGGAGGTCGCTCTACTGGTTCTAAAAAGAAAAGAAAAAAGAACCACCCATGGAAGAGCAAGACTTAGGTCAGTGGTGGTGAACCTATGGCATGCACGCCAGAGGTGGCACTTGGAGATGTCTCTGTGGGCACCCATGCAGTCACCCCAGCACAGAATTTGCCCCACCCCTCTGCCCAGCAACCCAATGGGAGAACTTCCTCCCTCCCCCAGCACAGAGTTAACCCCGTCCCTATGCCCAGCAGCCCAATGGGAGCGTTTCCTTCCTCCCCTGTTGCTATGTTGGCACTTTGTGATAAATAAGTGGGTTTTGGTTTGCAGTTTGGGGACTCAGTCTCTAAAAGGTTTGCCATCACTGACTTTGGTCCTGAGGTCTATGACACTCTGAAAACAGCAACGCCTCTGACTATAACTAGATGCAATTGCAAGAGAAACCTCAGAACAAAAAAAAATCTGAGAGTGCATATTTAATTCTCTCCCGTGTTAATGGAGAAGAACTCAGAAGAGTGATGGGAAAACTTTGACATAAAAAGAATCTTCCATAGAGGAATCTTGGACAGGACATTGTCAAACATGACTTTTCTCAAAGGTGAGATCTGGAATGAAGGAGATTTCCTGCCTCCGGTGATATGGTCCAGCAAATGCTTCTACGGAGCCAACAGCTTATGAAAGTTCCTTTTTTGGCACAAGCCCAGAATTCTCAGGGCAGCGTAAGCACTGGTTTTGGGTATTCTGGGAATTGTCATCCAAAGGAACTAACTTTCCCCAACTATTGTAACCAAGCCATTAACTCCTCTTGTGAAAGTAAAAAGACTGTATACATTTGAGAGATGCTATAGAGACTACCTAATGGAGTTCTATAAGTAAGAAAATACTATAAGATTTGTAGAGTGCCTAAAATTTAACCTAAAGGGTAAAAAAAATAGGGTTGAAAATACAGTACAAAATAAAATCTCTTACCATTCTTGGCTTTGCAAGATTTGTGATCAGGCTGGAGCAGATAGCCCTCCACACAGCTGCATGTGTAAGAGCCTTCGTGGTTGGTACAGGTCTGGCTACAGGTCCCGTAGACAGTACATTCATCAAAATCTGTTTGGGAGAGGAGGAAATGGAGGAAATCAAAGCATAGAAAGATATCCAACCAAAACAAAAATGTAAGTTTTATAATACAGAAACAATAACAATATTTCTGAAATCCTTACGATTCTAGATAGCCTATGGCAAAATAAGGAATGTCCATGGAAGTTAAATACCATTGATTTAGTGCAGATGTTCGCAACCTATGGCCTGCAGGCCAGACCCGGCCCGCAGCAGCAAATCATTCAGCCCACAGCAATGTTCCCAGAAGCGGATGCATTTATGACAGCCATAAACGCGCTAGCACCTGCGCGAACATGCCCACTGCAGTTTATGACAGTGTTTACGGCAGGGGGAAACCACATGTCCAGCCAGCTCAGCTGTCTGAGGCGGGCGCAGTCCAGCCCGTGGTATGAAAAGGTTGAGAACTCCTGATTTAGCTGGTATCTAGCATGTGCCAGTAACATGCTGCTGAAAGAGGACAAGAACAGGGCCGTAGCCAGGATTCTAGATGGGGGTTGGGGGGTTCAGGAGGGGCAACAATGACACACACACACATATAACATTGGCATTCCGGGGTGGGTTGGGGGGGCTATTAGCTCAGGAGGGTTTCCCCCCCATCCCCCCCTCCAGCTATGGCCCTGGAAAAGAAGGGTAGGAAAACCAATACTCAAACACATGCACTCTATAAAAGGTTGGATAAAGTTAAGAAAGTACACTTTTTTTCTCACTCGAGAGCTTTCATCCAAGATCACAATCCATTGAAAAACCTTCCTTTATAAGTCACATTGAAACTAACACTGTCCATGAGCATGATAGTGTTGCTATATAATTCAATGACTTTCAAGATTAGTGATCTGGAGGACTAGGTGCTAAGTTGTGAGGCAACACAGCAGAATGTATCTCAAGATGCAGTTTGAATACAGTAATACCTCATACAAAGTCTGCTTTATACAACACCGGATTCATACAACATCGCCTAATTCCTTGAAAAAAGTTGCCTCATACAACCTGGTTTCCCCAGGTTGCATTGTGCCTGGGCAGTATAAAAGGCAGGACACATGTGTGCATTGCTCTTGTGGGTTTTGCATGAGGCGAAGAGTGTTTAGGAGTGGTTTTGAGTGCGACTTTGGATTTTTTTTTGAATTTTTTCATCAGAATTTTTAGAAGCCTTCCTGGGATTTTTGCAGCATTCTTCAGGTTCTTGACAATTAGGGTTGTTTGACATGTTTTTGTAATGTTTTTAGCCTTCAGACAATGATTTCTTAAAGTTCTGTCAGTTTCCTGTCTGTTTCCTTGACTTTGCTCTGAAGTCTGTGCTGTTACAGTACAATGTATCTCTATGGAAACGACGTTGTATGAGGCATCGCAGCAAGGATTTTGCATGCCTCATACAAAGTCCAAATCTGTATAAAGTCCAAACTTGTGGAACCAAGGTTGGACGTTGTATGAGGTATCACTGTAGTACCTTCTGGATCATCCCATGCATAGCTCAATTTCACTATCCCTTTTTGGATGAGCCAAAAGATTGTTTGAGAAGATCACTTAAAATGCAACTTCTAAGGCACCTTCTAAGAGAATTGCTGCCCTTCAGGAAAGGATTGAAGACCTGGCTGGCAGGGCAGGTGTGGGGCCCAAATGGGAACACGGTCCCCGCCTGCTGGCTTATGTAAACAATTAAGAACTCTCTCTTCTTCTTTTTATAGTGGGTGGGATGGGTGGGTGGGATGTGGGTTTTTTAAAGTGGGTGGGATATGGGTCTTTTAAAGTGTTTTTATGTGTTTTTAGAACTTGTTGTAATGCCGCCCTGAGTCGGGTTCTGCCTGAGTGGGCAGCATATATAAATATGACTATTAAATTAAATTAAAAAATAATAATATGGATTCACTTAAAAGTTTTAAATTATCATTTAAAGGGTGATACCATGTTTATTTATTAATACATCGCTAACATTTAGATTTTATTTTAAAGCATCTAAAATACAGAACTCTTGACTGACAGCTAAGAGTACTAATATGTCACTGTATGGTATCTCTGAAGCTTGGCATGTCTTCTGAGAGGAGTAAAAGCATGTACACAATCATTTTAAAAGCCTTTGATAATCATTTTACAATGAACTCCCACTGGTAATAACCATGATGGTGGACAGATGGAGCTGGATGAAAGCCTCTCTATCTCTGGAAAATAACCACTACTGCATTTTTAAACAAATTTAACGTATTTGTTTGCTTGCTTTGTAGTAGCTGATGTCAGATGCCTGTTTCCCCACACATTCTATCCTTCTATATGACAGCTGTCACCTACCTTTGCAGCTTTTCCCATCTTCAGCCAGCTGGAAGGAACTATTGCAAAAGCATGTTGGGCCATTCAGAGACGGGACGCAATGGTGCTGGCAGCCCAGATCAGAGCAGTTTTTCAATAGAGCTAAGAAACACAACAGCGGGAATTGTATTAGACCAGGTACTGGAAAGATGACTTAGATCAGAGCATCTCAGGTAAACAAAAGAACTATACTAGTTATAAGATATATAGAACTTCATTTCTGTTATCATTCACATACACCACAACTGGTCACACAAGAAACTCCAGGGCTTGCTCTACCATCTTATGTGAAAACTGTCCTGCAGTGTTTTGGTAAGGTAAAGGTAAAGGTCAGCCTTGCTCGAAAGCCAGTCATATCTGACTCTGTTTACAGCCAAAGAGCCAGTGCTGTCTGCTTCTGCAGACGTTTCCGTGGTCATGTGGCAGGCATGACTAGACACCGGAGTGCATGGAGAGCTGTTTACCTTCCCACTGAAGTGGTCCCTAGTTATCTATTTGCAATTTCTTGCTTTTGAACTGCCAGGTTGGCAGGAGCTGGGACAAAGATGGGAGCTCCTTCCATCCTGCAGTATTCAGGTATCGAACTGCTGACTTGCCGCCTTCCAGTCAGCATCTTAGCCACTTGAGCCACTGCATTCCACCTCTATAAATTATAATTGACTATGGTTCTTCCATACGTCAAGCAAACTTCAACAGGACATCTTACTTCTCCAAAGTACTTTTTAAACAAGTACTTTAGAGAATAATTGAGTAGGAGACTAAAAATAACATACTCTGAAGGAACACACACCAGATCATTTTCAACAGACTTTAGCTGCATAGCTGAACTTTTGATTCAAAGATGTGGCAGTTACACAATTACTGACTGAGCTTCTCTTGTGGAAAAGCTGGTAATATAGATCTCAGATTTTTCAATCTCTTGCAAAACCAGTCTCCCATTTGTTTGTTTGTCAATTTTATTAAGAGATACAGAAAGTCCATTCAGGCACCAGAGTCTTCCAAGAAAAGATGACCAAGGATGCTGGGGACCAAAGTGGTCCCTATAATAATAATAATAATAATAATAATAATAATAATAATAATAATAATAATAATAATAATAATAATAATAATAATAATAATAATAATAATAATAATAATAATAATAATAATAATAATAATAATAATAATAATAATAATAATAATAATAATAATAATAATAATTTTTAATTTATATCCCGCCCTACTTGGCACAGGAAGACTCAGGGCGGCTAACAGCATTTCAAATAAAGATAAAATATAATTATACAGAAATACAATGGAGTAAAGCAATAAATACAGAATATAACAAGGTAACATAAAAATAAGATACAAAATATACAAATTACAAATGTATAAATTCTAAAGCATCAAATCCTTTACAAGCCAATACAATCTAAAACTATGATCTCTCTCTACAACACTGTGGAAGTTCTGGAATGTACTGCTTCATTTCATTATTACTGTGAACTGATGTTCCAAAAATGTGTGGGCTACCACTGAATCATGCATACCCCAATTGGTCAGCAGTTAAAATGGCCCAGTAAAAACAATCAGTTGTCATTGGCTGGCATTGATAAGCAATACTGGTTTCTGGAATCTGCTTAACGCAAAAAAATTTTTGTGGCTTCCACTATTTTTCTAGCACCCTTTTTTCTACCAAATAAACCAGATCTAATATGTTACTGACTGTTGTTGCTATGTACTGTCGTAGTTGCTTCTAAGTTATGACAACCCTATGTATTTGAATAATGTAAATTTAGGGTCCTGTCATGAATAGTCCTGCTTGGGTCTTGCAAACCTATTACCATGGCTTTCTTTGAGTAATCCATCTTGCAGTCTTCTCTTCCTGAAGCCGGATTACTCCTTTATAATTAACAGCCAGCTCTCAAATGGGCCCTGACAAAATCACTTTCAAGTATGATTGAAGTGCTTTATTAAGTATTTTATTTGTTTATACATTCATGTGGCTAGTTCCCTCTTTTTTATCCCCATGCTAAGGATTTGCACCAGTCTAATGTTGCTATAATCCTGGTAGTAACATCCTGCTGGCATGCCAACATAACAGTTTGCATGTAATGCTGTAGGCAAGTCTTATGAGTGAGCAACAAGAATGGTAATTATTTTTAGCTGCACAGTTTAGTTCTCTTGTTTGAGGTGTGTGTGTGTGTGTGTGTGTGTGTGTGTGAAATACCTGTTAAATTATAGTTTTTGGAAACCTGGGAAAATTTTAGAGTCCAGCACACAAACATCAGGTGATGCTACTTAATGGATTTTCTTAAGCTTCGTTGAAGCAATCACTGTGTACCTTTTCAGAAGGTCAGACAATCCCTCAAAAACAGGCAGCCTTCCACCATATGCCATAAGAAGCTGTTTTCTAGCAGATATGATTGTAAATATTACTTCCAGGATTATAGCTAGCAGCCACTGGTCCAAAAAGGGCCACAGATTTCCGAACAGTCTAACATGAGGTGTCTCTCCAGATTCTAAGGCAGACATCTTTCACAACTAGTGTGGCCATATGTCCTCATTCAGAGAAGACTGCTCCTTATTTCAGGGACTGTCAGAAAAACTCTATCCATTGCAAAGCAAGTTCTTTTTTAAGCGAAATCCTCCACTTTAAACTCTGGTTAAAAGCAGAACAGTCTGGGAGAAGGAACAGAGCAGCAGAGGCCTCAAAATTATTCACTAACATTTAGCAGTTGGGCAGAAAAAACGAGCTGTGGACACATAGTAAAGATAAAGATAAAGGTTACCCTTGCTTGAAAGCCAGTCGTATCCGACTCTAGGGTTCAGTGCTCATCTCTGTTTCAAAGCCGAAGAGCCAGTGCTGTCTGCTTCTGCAGACGTTTCTGTGGTCATGTGGCAAGCATGGCTAGACACCGGAGCGCATGGAACACTGTTTCCTTCCCACCAAAGTGGTCCCTATTTATCTGCTTGCAATTTCTTGCTTTCAAACTGCTAGGTTGGCAGGAACTGGGACAAAGACGGGAGCTCATTCCATCCTGCAGTACTCGGGAATCAAACTGCTGACCTTCCGCCTCCCAGTCAGCATCTTAGCCACTTGAGCCACTGCAGTCACATAGATTGCATGATAAAATGGACTCTACATTTACAACACATGCATGTAAAATGCTGTGTAACCTTATGAACCCATGTTTTCTCTTCCACTTTTCTGGTGCTACAACCCCTTGCCATATGACCTGTTGTAAAAATCTGAGATGCCAAGAACTAACCCAGGGATCTTATATACAGAAAATATGTGCTCTGCCAGTGAGCTATAAGGTCTCTTCTTAAAGGCCAGTCTCCTCCCTCACAGTCTTGACATTCAACTCATTTGCCGGATCCTATTAACTAAGTGGCTACATTTGTTTCAAATGCAGAACAGCTGCCACATCAAACAGTGTACTATACAGTAAATTGATCCAGACTATTGCTACGCTGGAACATTGTGGATCAGCACCAATCAGCCATTGCAGTCATGTGCATTGGAACAAGGTTGCAGGAAGGTGCTTAGAGGCACTGAAATAGGCGTGAATTGGGATACCAATATAGAGGCAGGAATGGGGTCAACTCACTTAGCTGTAATCCTAAACACCTTTTGGTTATGACGAATCCATCCACTCTGAAGTGAGTCTGAAGTGAGTGAAAACCCTTAGGTCCAGAGGTTGAATCCAGTTCTTCCAGAGTTTCAATTCAGCTTAAGTCTACATGACTCTGTAAATTTTGTAATTTCCCTATTGGTCTTTTTGTTCCTATCCTTTTGACTTTGGTCCCACATGCCAATGGAATATGACCTCCTCTTTTTAAAAAAAAAAGTTCTCTGAAATCTAACTCAGTGCTTGGACTCAAGGTGATTCTGTCTTCTTGCCATGGAATTACAGAGCCCTCTGCCCTCTCAACAGTTCTTCAAACACGATGATCAACTTGTTTTACTTTTGGAAATAGTAAATCTCAACTTGTGTTAGGAACGCAGCAGACATTCAAGACTAGAAGGCACACTTGCCTAATGACAGGAGGAAAAAATCTTGACCCTACATGATTCTTTATCATCAAGCCTTTTGGTTGTGACTTCTGGGAAATGAAGTCCAAGATATCCAAAGGATCAAAACTCCCCATTCCTACCTTAGAAACATAACAAAAGGCTTCACTATATGTCACCAGAAGGCACTACACCCAGTGCTCTAACTTGTGATACGTTTGGGAATGGCAAGGGCTGAATACTCTTTTTCAGAATCATGTCTTTTTTAACAATTCAAGCTACTTCTGAAAGTTGTTGAAGGAAAAATGATCAGTAAGAGGTTCATTTTTTAAAAGAGCAAGGCCAAAGAGAGACACAACAGATAGCCAGAATCCTACTGTGAATTTATGCCAGTGTAAATTCAGGGCTGCAGTGGCTCAAGTGGCTAAGACACTGACTGGGAGGTGGAAGGTCAGCAGTTTGATTCCTGAGTACTGCAGGACTGAATGAGCTCCTGTCTTTGTCCCAGCTCCTGACAACCTAGCAGTTCGAAAGCAAGAAATTGCAAGTAGATAAATAGGGACCACTTCGGTTGGAAGGTAACAGCACTCCGTGCGCTCCGATGGCTAGTCATGCCTGCCACATCACCACAGAAACATCTGCAGAAGAAGACAACGCTGGCTCTTCAGCTTTGAAACAGAGATGAGCAATGAACCCTAGAGTCGGATACAACTGGCTTTCGAGCAAGGGAAACCTTTACCTTTAAATTCAGTTGACAGTGAATTGCCAACAATTAATGAGCTGCTACTCACATTCTTAATCAATAATCATGCAATATTCACATGCAAGCGGAATGCACCAGTATAAATTATATTGCCCAGAATCCTCAAGATTCTTGCATTGTCAAGATATTTTGGGGGAAAGCCCAACAGGAAATCTCCACTCAGCACTGGAGTGGTTTCATGGCCTTCCTGAATTTATCTCTAAATCTTAAGGTCATGGATGCTAGCCAGAGGGCATTTGAAGAGGATAGTAAGGTTTCTAGATATTTTGGCTTTAACCGATCAAGTACTATTAGTTAAGTGCACTATTAATAAGTGCGTTAAGTGCACTATTAATAAGTGCGGTGTTCATAAAATGGCAAACACTGCAGCATCAGTGGTTTTTGTATAAAATAATTTACCTTCCTTAACCCCAACAAGGTGGTATATAAATATAACAATGAATGAATAAATGAATCAATCAATCAAAGGAAACGAAAATCTGACCACATCTGGGCTTTATATTTTTATAAGCACTTCCAAGACTTCCTCTAGGATAGGGCCATGCAGTACAGAGCGTGTGCTGGGAATAAAAAGCTATACCCTTTCCCATTCTTCAAATCTTCCCATCCTTGGGCTTGATCAACATATTGGTGGCTTCATATAAAAGACCAAACATAATATGCTAAGTACGGAAAATGTAGTCCAAACACACACACACACACACACACACACACACACACACACACACTATTTATTTATTTATTTATTTATTTATTTATTTATTTATTTATTTACTTACTTACTTACTTACTTACTTATTTATTTATTTATTTGCATTTGCATTTGCATTTGCATTGCCACCCACTCAGCAAGCAACTCTGGGCGGCTCACAGAAATCAGACATCACCCACATAAAAATTACTGACTTTAAAAATCATTAAGAACTATTAAAAATACCCTTCCAACCCTGCTAATTAAAATTATAACTAAAAGTGCAAATGGCCTTCAATGTATGAGCCAGCGAGGTGTGGCTATCACATCACCAATGCCCCACACCTGCTTTCTCATCCAGGTTTTCAAATCTTTCCAGAAGGGCAATAGCTCCGTCTAGAGATGCAGCCCAATCGGCAGGAGGTTCCACAGGGCCGGAGCAGATACCGAAAAGGCCTTCTGAGCCATTTCAGTTTACAGAGCAGTAAATTACTTCCATCACACTTATAAGTACATGTTTGCCCTAGGGCAGGTTCACATACGGTATGCATGGTTAGGAAGAAGATGCAATGGTAGTGAAATGAAGCCTCAAAAGAGTGGGCTGGTGTCTTTTATTTCTGGGCCAAGATTCTCTATGTGTGTGGTGGATTTCCATGAGGAGGCATGTACAGCTGTTAGGGGAAAAGCTATGGCCCCTCTTCCTTAGTCCTATTTTTGTGGGCCTTCGCTGGGCCAATGCCAGGAACCAGAGTTGCTGTATTTCTTTCAACTGACTTGTTTTTACTGCTGCCAACCAAATGCTCTCAATTTAACAGGAGTTTCCTTTCTTTCTTAGATTTTCTATATTAAATTTCCAGAATCTATTACATAACCAGAGACTGCAGACACACAGCCAGACAGCTAGACAGCCAGACAGCCAGTCAGACAGTCAGACAGTTACTTAGGAAGGAAGGAAGAACTCATTTGTAATATCATAATAAATTAAAGACAGACCAGGAAAGCAATAAGATGCAAAACTTAAATTCCTAAAATAATTATAAAATTGTTATTCAATAAGTTATTTTAGGACAGGGGTTCCCAAATTTTCTGTGCCATGGGCCAGTCACATCCGCGGCTGTTGTAAACATGTTTATGACATCTGTGGGTGCATTTATGGCAGCATTATGCATATGCGCATGTGCGGGCATGTCCGCTTCCGCTTCCAGTAGCGGCAAGGGCAGCGTGGGCTGGATGATCTGACTACCCCTGTTTTAGGATTAAAATTAAATTGGAGGGAGGGGGGAGGACAAAGAGTCAGAAACAACTCAGACATGGTTTGCTTTTTTAAAAGCCCTCTTATAATTTGACTAGATATCTGAATAAATGTCTTTACGATTATCTACGCAAAGCCAATCACACTGTTCTCAGACACACCCACACTGATTCAATGGAATCGAAAGGCTGCAGGGAAAAAAATGTACCAGCTTGCTGGGAACACTAGACACTAAAATAAAACAGCAATAAGATAAGCTTCCACACACAAAGAGGCCAAGACTGCCACTTTATTAGTGGCTAAAAAGGACATTCATTGTGTTAAACTCGAGTACACTCCAACCTACAAACAGCCCTTTGTCTCTTTTTCTTTCTCAGTCTCCCCCTTGTCCTTCTTTCCAATCTGGGTGCCGCTGTTGCCACTCCAGAATTCAGCCTCCCATGTTGGTAGCATGAGAGCTTCATGCATATTTATTTATATATTCCATCTGCCTGCTATCATTTTAACATGGAATTCACCATGGTGGGGATCACAGGCTAAGTCTGCACATGACATTTTCTTCCATACTTGAGCTGTCCCAAACAAATTCAAAATCTGACATCACAGTGAGCAATGCTGCACACCAGGCAGTCATGAATAGGCAGGCTTCATCACAGGTGGCACTGTATCTGGGAACAGACTAATGGGGACGACAGGGAGCAAGAGCCATCGTACTCTTAGCGGTAGCAGTGATGGATCTCCACACAAGCCCTATCATTCACCCAAGACTAATAGAACTAATCTTAATAAGCACCATTTATTAAACCCAGGGCATCACCACAGCTATCTGGAGAAGAGTTACTTTGTCTTGTCCTCACTAACAATGGCTCGTGGTTTTTTATAAGCCCTGAGCAAACAGCCTTAGGAAAGTTTTATTTGCTGAGCATACACAGGCCAGCGGGAACAATGGAGAACTATTTGCAGAGGCTGCCTATGGACATCAAACACCAACCAAGCTCTTGCCAGGACATGATCACTGTTAGGTCACCCTTACTCAAAAGAGTCATATCCGACTCTAGGGGTCAGTGCTCGTCTCTGCTTATAGCTAAAGAGCCAGTGCTGTCTGCCTCTGCAGACGTTTCCGTGGACATGTGGCAGGCATGCCTCAACACCGGAGTGTTCAGAACGCTATTTGCCTTCCCACCAAAGTGGACCCTATTTATCTAATTGCAATTTCTTGCTTTCAAACGGCTAGGTTGGCAGGAGCTGAAACAGAGACGAGAGCTCACTCCATCATGCGACACCCGGGAATTGAACTCTGACCTTCCAATCAGCGAGTTCCATGTCTCAACAACTTGAGCCAACACAGTCCCACTATTATCACCTTACCCTTGCACATTTTGTAAGAAACCAAGATGCTACTGCCCAGTGGTGGGCATCAGCAGGTTTGCACCAGTACGCCAGAACCAGTAGTAGAAATTCCAGCTAGCCGTGCCCATCCAAGTTTTGAAATAAAGTGGTCCTAATTCGGGTGCAACACAGGGCTTTCTACCTGGCCATGCCCACCATACCACACCCACAGTGTGGTAGTAAATTTTTTTGGAGCCCACCACTGCTACTGCCCCAGCTGACCTACTACTCCTTCCTTTGGCTCCAAGAGGATTTCAAATGGCAGGCTAATGCACTGTGCATTTTCACTGACAGCTTTGAAAGTTTCTGGAAGAGGGGATGACGACAACAAGATTTGCACACTTATCCATTTCTCTTCTTGGTTATGGATGCATAAGAGGAAGCAAGAGGGGCAATAAAGACATATGCTTCTTGTGAGCACAAATCAGCAAACATGGTCATCTCCTCCCCACTTAATTGCTTTGGTCATCGTGATGAATAATCTGTACATATACCGGGTACTAGAAAAGGAAATTACTGTGTGTCACTATTGGTTCTGCTCAGCAGAATTGTTTCACACTAGGTCTGATCCTTCTTGGAGGGTCAGTTTCAGAATATGACATTGTGGGACTTCTGTTTGTCACTGTGCCCCTTGGTCCCTGGCGTCCTGTGGGTTTGCAACTTGTATCCAATGTTATTTAGAATGCATAGAAAACTGCTGGGAAAGGTCTGGAGCTTTGTGCTTTGCTGCCAATCAGTTACACTGAATATCTCTATTTTTTTAAGGGCAATGAAGTCTAAATATAACATGAAAACCTACACTGCCAGTTTATTAAAGATGGATTCCTGATTCGCTTATTAAACAGTTTGTGTTGAAGCCTGATTTTCTAAAAATGGAACAAGAAAAAAGTAACTGACTAGACGTCAAGTACTTTATGTGTCAAGTTTTATACAGCATAAAACAGGGTTCCCCAACCTTTTCAAGCCAGAGGCCAGGTCACACTCTCTCAGTCAGGTTTGAGGGCTGGATGGCCGCCATTTTGCACTACCTGCAAATGGAAGTTGCCATTTTGTCCCAAAAGCTTGAAAGGGACAGCCATTTTGCTTCTTAAATGCCCTTGGAGGGGTGGGGGGCCACATGAAATGGTGTCATGGGCCAGACCTGGCCCACGGGCCTTAGGTTGAGAACCCCTGGCATAAAACAACTACAGAGCATATCATATGTGCATCTATCAAACCAACAGTATGAATGTGCTCAAAAACTGGCAGATCTTGCATTGTGGGATGTTTAGGGCATTGAATTTAGGATTCCAAAAGCTGTTTACAAGGTGGCTGCATGAGTCCAGTGGGATTTTTATTTTACTTTGATTTTCTTTGAACATTTCCCCTGCCTATTCCCCAAACAAACTGATTTTTAAGCCTCTTCATCCAACTCATGAGATAATTTTTCTACGCCCTGACATTCCTGCCAAATTTTAATAAAAATATCTGCTGACAATTTTAATTTGTAAGGCAAGGAAAACTGTTAAACAGTGCACATGAGTAAGTAAGATAGATAAGGATATTGTATCACACAGAAGTGTTACTTCACTCTTATGTTTTCGTACATTTGTGGGTTGTTTAGTTTTTTAGCACATGATCACTCAAGTATGCCTTAGCATATGCATCCCATAATTGCACAGACCTTGCCATTAGGTAGTGCTGAATTTATGATACAGCTTTACTGTGGTAAACACAGCAAGATATGCTATTAAGCCAACCCAAATAAATAATAATTGGAGACTAGAATGGGACCCAAAACAGGTTGGACATATTTGGCCTGAGCCATAACCCACCCTCCAGCTGAAACTGTCCACATCTGCAAAATGCTGCCTGTCTCCACCGACAGTTGCACATTAACTGGCCTCCTTTCTTAATCAGTGTTAAGAAGTGAAACAAACCACACTATACAATCTGGTAAAAACACACACCTGCTAAAATCCAGAAATTAACTACAACTAGAATAGATCAATGGAACTTGCGGAGCTGTTGACTCACCAAGTCCCTACCAATTCAATGAGCTTACTCTGGTGCCAACTTTCAAATGAATTTCAGCCAATCAAGGAAATTAACCTCACTCGCTAACAAAAACTTCTGTCTGAGATGCTTCCCAGAGAATGTCCGCAGGAGACCAGAGCTAACATGATATAGCTATTGGACTAAGAAGGGATTCTCAACCTACAGTCCATGGGCTGGATCTGGCCCATAGCACCAAATCATCCGGCCCATGCCATTGCTCTAGCCGTCGCTTCTGCTGCCACTGCTGCCGGAAGCAGGCACATTTGCAACGGCTGCAAGGGGGGGGGGGTATTCCAGCGGCCATGGCCGCATTGCCAGCAGCCACAGATGTGTTCCCAGTGGCTGCGGGGATTTTTCTTCACCCACGCCATAAAGCTCCTCCAGGCCGGTAAGCAGGGAAGCAGTGGGTGAGGGGGGCTTTTTTGGGTGTGGGGGCTTGGGGTGATCCCACTGCAGTGATGGGGGGGACGGACAGCAGCCCAGCCCACAAACAGTCTGAGGGGGTATGATCCAGCCCCCCCTCCCCCAGCTTAAAAAGGTCAAGAAACCCTGGACTATGATTTGGGAGATCTAAGTTCGAATCCCCAGTAAGTGACTTTGGACCATTCACTATCTTCCACTGTTACCTATCTCACAGAGTTGTTGTTAGGATACAGTGGAAAACTCACTAGGCAAAAGGTGGGATATAAATGTAACTGAAAAATAATACATAAAATAACTCTTTTCAGATACAACAGCACATAGAGGAACAACAGAGCTCGACCGCATGCTCCTTAGAGCATGGAATTGCCACATTCCCAGTTTTAAAGCAGTTTGCCATGAACAGCATTACATTTATGTTTAATTTCTAGCTCAAACTAAGCATTCACCAGCCAGCATTTTTAAAATTTACCTGGGCAAATTAAAATGGTACTAAAAGCAAGATGGGAGACAGAAGAGAGTAAGAAAATATAGCTCTAGGAGGCAAACGCTCCAGTTCCCTCCCTATACACAGGAATAAACCTCTGGCATTTGAATAAGATCCAATACATGTTTTCTCCATCTAAGCCCATAGAAACTGTTATTTTGAGATCTTTTGATTCCTTGAGGCTGCTATTTATTTGCTAAATAAACTGGCTGACCCTTGATACATCCCATACGTCCCACTTACTCTCATTCCAAAAGGTTTACTTAAGAACCAGCAATGTCATTTCACAATTTCTGGCAGCCTACATTTTCATGTTTGGATCATAAGAATGAGTGCAAAAGGTGGGTTCTTGCCAATATAGCTGCCCTTTGCCAAGGAGATGACTGCTTTCACACTTACAATGAAACCATCTGGAAAACAACCACTTGTTTATGTGCAGAAAAAAGATACCACTTTTGGGGATAAAGAGCTCTAAAAGTGCCCGATTCAAATTGAGATTTCCAGACCTGACACTTACATTGGTGAAAGAACAAAGATATAGCTGACTTTGTCTATGCACTGCGAGGAGCGGAAGAAAAAGAAGGAAGCAAACAGGAAATTGAAAGGGGGAAGCGCTACAAGCTGTCCATATTTGGCTACTACTTTGAATATCTCTGGCCAGAGGAAGAAAATGAAATGGATGATCACTGACTGGTCAATTTTAGCTAGTTTCTTTGAAACAAATCTAGACCAGAATTTATTTATTTTTTAAATCTCACTCAGTTCTTTGTCCTTGAACAAACAAGGCCAGCTCCAACTACCACATTTTACAATGAAAAGGTATGCTACCACACCTGCTTGTAAATACAGTACACCTATATGTACATAGATTCAATTCCCTTAATTAATGATCGATCAGAGTTTACTAACTGAAGAAACAGCTTTTAATATGGTATGAAGAGGCATTATGAGAAAAAGTGGTGTTGGCACCCTTTTTTAAAATGAGCACATTCTTTAAGAGCAGTCAGAGGCCGTGTGTTCCTCCCTATTCTTTCCTTTAACTCTTTCTTCACACATTACTCCAAAGCAGCATCGAGGAGTTAAAAAAAATCATTCACTCTTACTCACAAATTCCAGTCTGCTAGTGCCAAAAGCATCACTAAAACACAGCTGATGCAAATTCCACTTTATCTTTTACTTGGGGGCCATTCAACAATTGTGTGATCCTCAAGGGGGTGAGGGGGTCTGCCATCTGAATTACGTGGGGGTGTGGGGAGGTCGGGTCAAAGATTATGTAATCCATTTGGAGCTGTTGTGGTTTCAAAACATGGCACTTTTTTAGGTTTAAAAATGATCTCTGGGAATTTTGATCTGATTTGAGATTATTGAATTGCTTGTGCAGTCTATTTCTAACCGACAGAAATTTATAATCCTTGTAAAGAAGATAGTAGACTATCGGAACTTACCTGATGTCCTCATTCCTCCCTGCAAAAAAAATATATATCTTCACAAAGGGTGTGATGCATCGAGAATCCTCACCGATACATTCTGCATTAGGCACCAAGAGTGAAAAGCTCTAAAAATTAGAGTTCTGATACAAAAGCTCTGGATTGTGTAATTTTAAGGGGGAGGGGGGTGTGAAGTGAAAATTACAGTCGGATTCCATGGGGCAGGGTCAATTTTTCCCCAAAGAAATGGATCATGTAATTGTTGAATGGCGCCTTGGCACGTGAGCCAATACTGAAATGCTTCCATTACAGTTCTTCCATTGTGAACTTTTAATAGCAATACAACAGCTAACATGGCGCACATTGTTCTGGAGTCCTCACTTTGGACCTATGAATATTTTTCCCAAATCCCTCCTCAGCTGGAACAAATATCTCTCTTTCTTCCCCACACCCCTCACAAAACTGGTGTCATACTGAGATTGTACTGTTATATGATCAGTATATACAGGTCGCCCCACCCCACCACCACCACCATACTGAATGTAAGGGGGAAAGGCAAAGCTGCAGACGTTTCCATGGACATGTGGCAGGCATGACTAGACACCAGAGTACATGGAACACTGTTTATCTTCCCACCGAAATGGTATTGATTTATCTACTTGCAATTTCTTGCTTTCGAACTGCTAGGTTGGCAGGAGCTGGGGCAGAGACAGTAGTTCACTGTGTCATGCAGCACTTGGTTTTTGAACTGCTGACTTGCCGACCTTCCATTCATCAAGTTCAGTGTCTTAACCACTAAGCTACTGTAGTTCTTCTGTCAAACAGTTCTTATTTCAAACAATACAAGGCATGAAATACAAATAAGAAAGGCCAGGTCAGAATCTAATGACTGTGTATAGCAACAATGAAGTTAAAACAGTTGTATCGTATTTTAGAAAGAAAATCTAAAAATCTAAAATTAATACCCTCATAAATATCTTTGTTCTACCCCCTCATAATTAAAGCCTTGTAAATGTGCTATTTATGACCATGTTGCTTATTAAACCTTATAATCACAAGTCAAATCAAATCTTTATTATTACAGCCAAAGGCCAGACAGTATAATCACAAGAAATAGTGTTTAGAAATGATCTTAAGAGTTATTTGTACCACTGTGTCAAAGGAACTCTTTAAACTTCTGTATAACATTTCAAGCTAAACAACTAAGGGAATGACAAACAAAACAGCTTAAAAGATCTTCACTACCCTACAAGCTACCATATCTTTGCACATATCTACGTAGTGCTGCCTTCGAAGACAATGCAGAATCTGCAGCAGGTTCAAAATGCAGTGGCCAGGTTAATTTACGGAAAAAGCACATTCAACCATATTTCCCAAATCTTGGCCTACCTACCCTGGCTCCCTGTTAGTTTCCATGCCAAATGCAAAGTGCTGGTTTTGACCTACTAGGACCATGATGGTGAACCTTGGCACTTTAGCTGTTCTTGGACTTCACTTCCCAGAAGCCCAAGTCCCTGTGAATCCACATGAATGGGTTCACAGGGACCTGGGCACTCGGGAATTGAAGCCCAAAAACAGCTGGAGTGCCAAGGTTCGCCATCCAGGTACTAGGACATAAATGGTCCGGGATCTTTGTTCTTGTTAGAGTGTCTCTCTCAAAGAATAGCTACCTGTCTCACCTACCTCTCCCAGGCCTTGCTACTGATGGTAGCCATTCTGGGAGAAAGAAGAAGAGCACCTTCTCGGTGGTGGCCCCATTGCTCTGGAAGAACTTCCACTGAAGTTACACCAGGCCATGTCCTTCTAAATTTTCAGGAAACTAAAAGAAATTTTATACAAAGAAGCCTTCAAAAATATACTACCCTGAGGTAGTATTTTGTGACCAGTAATCATCGTGGTAATGTTGTGTCCAAACGTTTACAGAGACGGCACTGGTCGCACTGGTAGATGATCTCTGGCGGGAACGGGATGGTGGCCATCCGTCCGTCCTTGCCCTTCTTGACTTATAAGCGGCCTTCGATACTGTCGACCACGGTATCCTTCTGGAACGGCTCAAAGGATTGGCGATCCAGGGTACTGTGTTATCCTGGTTTTCCTCATTTCTGCTGGAGAGTGAGAGGTCCAGCCATAGGCCCCTACGTTATGGGGTGCCTCTGGGCTCAGTGCTCTCTCCTCTCCTATTCAACATCTACATGAAGCCGCTGGGCCCGTTCCCATGGGGTGAGGTATCATCAGTATGCTGATGATACCCAGCTGTACATCTCAGCCCGTGGGGACCCCAGTGATGCGGTCAATGTCCTATCCAGATGTCTGCAAGCTGCTGGGTTCTGGATGGGGGACAATGGGCTACAATTGAATCCCTCCAAGACTGAGTGGCTATGGATAGGGGCCCCCGCGTTATCCAGGGAGCTGCCAACTTTGGTCTTGGATGGGGCTGTTTTGCCCCAGACATACCCGGTATGCAACTTAGAGGTCCGGCAGCCGTGGCCAGGAGGGCTTTTGCACAGCTTCATCCGTCAGTTGCGTTCGCTCCTGGACCGGGACTCCCTGCTCAGGGTCACACATGCTCTGGTCACCTCCAGGCTAGATTATTGCAATGTGGTCTACATGGGGCTCCCTTTGACGACCATTCGGAGGCTACAGCTGGTGCAGAATGCGGCAACCCGGGTGGTGATGGGGTGTGGGCGTTATGCTCGCGCCTCACCATTGCTTCAGGAGCTGCACTGGTTACCAGTTTGTCTCTGGGTGCAATTCATGGTGCTGGTTTTGACCTTTAAAGCCCTACATGGTAGTGGGCCAGGATACCTAAGAGACCGCATCATCCCAAGAGTGTCTGTCTGTCCAACCAGAGCGGACCGGAGGGGCTCTCTAATTGTTCCATCTGCCAGAGGGGATCGCCTCTCTGGCACACGAAGGAGGGCCTTTTCCGTGTCCGCACCGGCCTTGTGGAACCTCCTGACAGTAGAGTTGTGGGAGCAGATGGAGCTGCTACCTTTCAGAAAAGAATTAAAAACCTGGTTGGCAGGGCAGGTGCGGGGCCGGATGGAAGAGTGGCCCCTGCCTGTTGGCTTATAAAATGAAGCCTCCTCATCTTTTTAATGCGGGCAGTTTTAATGTGGTTAGTTTTTAATAGGTGGGTGGGTATGTTGGGGTTTTAAATTTTTTTTAATATGTATGTTTTAATCCTGTTGTGAGCCGCCCTGAGTCGGGTTTGCCTGATTGGGCGGCATAGAAATTTGAATTATTAATAAATAAATAAATAAAATTGTATTCGCCGTTGAGTCTTTGCTGTAATTGCACACCCTTTTCTGTAAGGCTCCTTATTCATATGTTTCCAATGTACTCTGATTGGTTTACACAGGTTTCCCACATTAAGTAAAAGCCCGGGCAAATGTATCACTGTAACTGCCGTTCTGTCTGTATATAAGTTGCTACTTCATCCATGTTTTCCCCAGTCCAAACTGAGCTGTAATAAATGACTTGTTGGTTAACCCCCGATCTGCTGTCGCGTTGCAATTAATACTCGGATTCATCAGGTAATCTATGTTAATTTATGTCTCAAGTTGCATGTCACCATATATGTAATTTTTTATTAATTTTTATTCTGATACCCTGAAAATTGTTTTTGTCAACTTTTTATGTAAATCATGCAGAATAGTAAGTTTCCACTAAACTCTGTGTGTGTGTGTGTGTGTGTGTGTGTGTGTGTGTGTGTGTGTGTGTGCGTGCGTGCGTGCGTGCGTGCACGTACACCATCCTCCTGAGAACAGAAACAGAAGGTCACCATTGAAATTTTCAAAGCTACTTCTCAAACCTTAGATGTAGATCCTAATGTTCAAGAAGGAACACTTACTCATGGCCAAAGAAAACAAAGGAAAACAAACAACTGTTTGCTTCACTCTTCTATTCCCCGAAATGCTACAAAGGAGAAAATATCTCCAGCAACAGATGTTGTGCAAAGAAAGGTACTTTGACCAGCTTTGCTAAATGTTCTTGATTTCTAGGCAGCTTAGTTTGCTTTTAAAATGCTGCACCTCCACAAAACTCCATGGGAATTCCTGTCTACAGAACAAGCAGCTCACAAACCCATGGAGTCTCACACAAAGGGGCTCCACAATCTTGAACAAACAGGACTTACAATATCAGAGGAGATGTGTTCAGGGCTGTGTGACAAATTCAATGTCACACTGCAAAATATGGAACAGTAATCCTTCCAAGACTTTCACACTGACTGTCAAACTGGTTCATACTATCATTAGTTCAGAACGTGGCTGCCCGGGTGGTGACGGGGTGCGGGCATTATGCCCATGCTTCGCCACTGCTACGGCATCTGCATTGGTTGCCAGTTTGCTTCCAGGTGCAATTCAAGGTGCTGGTTTTGACCTTTAAATCCCTTCATGGTAGTGGGCCAGAATACTTAAGAGACTGCGTCAACACAAGGGTTTCGATCCGTCCTACGAGAGCGGACCGTAGGGGCTCCCTAGTGGTCCCATCAGCCAGGGAGGCACATCTCAATGGGACCAGGAGGAGAGCCTTCTCGGTATCTGCTACGGCCCTATGGAACCTCCTGCCACTTGAACTGCGCCTCCAGGTAGAGTTGCTTCCCTTCAGGAAGGCCTTAAAAACATGGCTATGCCAGCAGGTGTGGGGTACAACTGGTACCACAGCCCAGCCCTGTTGGCTTATTTAGCCCTGCTCAGGGTTTTTATTTACTCCTGCCCGGGTGCCCTTCTTTTTAAGGGGATTGGGGAGATTTTTAGATGTTTTTAGAGAGTTTTATAGTATTTGGTTTTAATTAGTATTGGCATGGGTTTTAACTAATGTTGTGAGTCACCTTGGGTCGCTTAGGCAGAAAAGGCAATTATATAAATCTAGCAAACAAATAAATAAATAAAATTAACTTAACTCTGCAGGTCAAGGTATGGCTGAACTTCTTTGCCTCCAAATAGACACTTCTCCCCTTTCTTTGTCCAAGCAGCAAACAAACCAGGAAGTCTATAATTAATCTTTATTCAGTTAGTTCAAATAAAGAACTATGATTCCCAGTTTGTCCAGAATGGGAAACTATAATTAATTTTAAAATGTCCCAAGTGTATTCACAGATTTTTTTGAGAGAGATATGAAGGCGCTTCATTCAGAGCAAAACGCTTGTTCAAATGACCTTAAGCAGCTCAAAAGAACTCATGCTGCAGGGCTAGAGTGAATCTGCATTTGTTCTTATCAGGCACAAAAAGCCACTCTTTCAGAGCTTTCACAGTACACCATTTCCGTAGCTTCCATTTTATCAGGAAGTTTAACTTTATCTTATTTATAAGAATGGATGCTTTCTTTGCAAATCTGCTCTGCATTAGCATGGGCCACTGCATCCCTCCAGCTGCTACTGGACTCCATCTTTCAGCGGCCATAACCAGCATAATAAAAGGTGAAGAGTTATGGGACCTGCAGCAAAAAAAGTCTTAAGCCAGGTGTGGCCAACCTTGGTGCTCCCACCACTGTTCCTGAACTTCATTTCCCAGAAGCCCTGATCAGCAGGTGTGTTCACTTGGACTTCTGGTAATTGAAGTCTAATAACAGCTGGAACACCAAGGTTGTCCACCCCGGTGACTTAAGTGCTGGAGTTGCTCACCCTTTCCCCAGGACTAACTAGCCAAATAACAGCAATTCAGCCTCTTAAACTAAACCATGTTCGCACAGGACATGGTTTTGGCTGGACCACCTGCAAGCCACTTAATAAACTTCAAAACAATGTAGGATCAAATAATAGTCAAGTAAAATGGGACAACTTAGATGAAGGATGAATTTTCTGTGAATACAGAGAAATGTAATCAATGCAGCATTTATGCACATGCAATTAATGCCCAACTACATGTACAAAGAGGGGATGCAATGGCTTAAGTGGGCAAGACATTGACTAAAAGGTCAGAGTTCAATTCCTGGGTACTGCATGACAGAGTGAGCTTCCATCTCTGTCCCAGCTCCTGCCAACCTAGCAGATCGAAAGCAAGAAATTGCAAGTAGATTAATAGGAACCACTTTGATGGGAAGTTAAACAGTGTTCCATGCACTCCGGTGTCTAGTCATGCCTGCCACATGTCCACAGAAATGTCTGCAGACGCAGACAGCGCTGGCTCTTCGGCTTTGAAACAGAGATGAGCACTGAACCTTAGAGTTGGATACGACTGGCTTTCGAGCAAGGGCAACCTTTACCTTTACTTTACATATGCAAAACAAGGTCTAGTAGCCAAGATAACTCTATTCAATTAACCCACTTCTGGTCAAAAACAGTCTGATTATTTTAACTGTTTCAAATTTTATGTCCATCTTACATATATCCTTAATTTTAAATTGGTCAAAGCTCAAATATGAATAAATAAAAAACAATTGTTTCAAGCCTTCATACGTGACAAGCCATTTAGGATTTTCAGAAGCAAGAAATAGTAATCAGTTACATTACAAACATTACCACTAGTCTAGAGCAAGGATTCTCAAACTGCGGTCCATGGGCCAGATGCGGCCACAGTGCCATTTCATGTGCCCCCCTCCCAACCACCTCCACCACACCAAGAAGTGCCATGTGGTGGAGAAAGGGCAAAATGGCTGTCTGGCTCCTGAAGCTGTCTGAGGGAGTGTGACCCACCCCCTGCTTTAAAAGGTTGAGATCTCCTGGTCTAGAGCTTCCCAAAAGATAAAAGAGGAAGACAACACTGGTCATGGGGAGTCACCGTAAATGAAATGTTATGCCATCCTATGATGAGGAAAGGGAAAAAAAACACATTTCTGGAATATCTGGGCTTGTCATACACAAAGAAAGCTTATGTCTGAAAATGCTATAGTACTTTTTTTTACATAGTGTTTAGATTTGAGTGATCATTATCCTTGAAAGCAGGAAGTATTTTCTCTCGAGCCAACTTGGTCCAATCTTCCCTGTGCTATATGGGGACAGCAGGCATCTTTGATCAACCCAATAGGGAGGGATGCAGTTGGAGAAAGTTTGGATTAACCAGAACCCACAAGATGAAAACATCATGATAAATGTTCTGAGGCAGTAAAAAAAAAACCATGCTTGCATCTTGTATTCTGAATAAATAAATAAATAAATAAATAATGCTTACAAAGTAACACTGTCTTTACTTATTACTGTCTATATGGACACTCTTGTTTTTACAGCCAAAAATTGAATTCTGTGACTTTCTGGCACCCAACAACTTCTATGACACATCTGAGCTGACTATGTTGTTATTAACCATGTTACAGAGATTTATTGCTTGGAGCTCCAGTATTAGATCTATGAAGTCGCAAACAAGACTTCCTCTCTTAGTATTATTTAGGTGACACCCAGACCTTTAAAATGCAGCAGGACTGCATATTAGGAATCAGTGAAGCATCAGTTCCCCACCCAAAGCTTTAAAGTCACTGAGGTCACAAAAATGATTTCCTTTCACAACAAAAAAAAATTACATCCCATTTAAAGAATCAGAAGGTAAAAGCCAATCTGCCAGACAGAATTTAGTTTCTAATTCCTCACCAACATACAAAAGAGAATTAATTCACCAGCTGGGCTTGTCATGATACTGACAAGTGCTCAAGAGTTTCAAGTGGGATACAGTATTTGGTTCAACAATAAAGAGCTATTTTGTGAGGGTCCTTCAAGCCCATTTGAGTATCAGTGTAATTAATAAACTGTTTAGAAAAACACCTCAGGGAATAGAGATGAACAATTGAAAGTACAGTACTGTACTTGGATGAACAGGATCCTCAAGGGATTAATTAATTTTTTTGTCAGAAATTATTTTGAGTTGAAAGGATTTTTGCAGGAGAATCTCTGCTCAGAGGACACCCAAATGAGGCTCCTTTCATGTTCCCAAGAGTTGGGACAGAGATGGGCACTCAATCTGTCATGCAGTACCTGGGTTTAGAACTGCCAACTTGCCAGCCTTCCAGCTAACAAGGTGAGCTTCTTAACCACTGAGCTCCCCAGCCCCTCTCATGAGATTATCAGACATCTTCAGTAGTCAGTGGACTAGGAAGTAAACAACACAGTTGAATTTTCAATGCATGACTTACTGCAGATATTAACATGCCATATCTGAGAGGCTTATGCATATCTACACCTGAAGCCCCACAACAATAACTTGCTCTGTACAAGATTCACAAAGTATGGTCTGAATCAAGAGGGGAAACCTGTGGTTTCTAAAGGCTTTTTTGGCTCACAACATCCAGACAGTGTAGCCAATTGTAAGGGATTATGAGAATTCCAGTCCTTTAACATCTGGAAGGCCATGTAGTAGTTTTTTTTTATATAAGGTATTGTTGTTGTTGTTGAGATTTTGTGTATATTTTTTCTCATATATTGTATTTGTATGTCATTTTTATTCTTTATGTTTATATTTGAAATTTAAAATTAAATAAATTGAAATAACCAGGAAAGGTGGTACAACCTCCTGAATCCTTCAGATGTAGAGTGCCAGCGCTGCTACCATGACATCAGACTGGAATCAAAAGATTCCAGATTTAGCCATACAGAAGCTAATACCTGCCACTTTAAAAACTGATCAGGATATTCATACAGGAGGATTTTCTGCACTCTGCTTTCATAGTCATAACCTTGCCTACAACACAGAAGAAGATAACATTCAGTACTACAGTGTTTGACTGTGGTCAGCATAGAAAAAGCATTTGATTCCTCCTTTGTTGTGCTTAATTTCTGTGCTCATCATTCACAAAGAAAAATCTCCTCTTCTGTGGCCAGGACAATCTGTAAGAGTGAAGATTTTTGCTGGAGAAACTGCACTCAGGTGATACCCGAATAAGGCTCCTTTCATGTCCCCAAGATCTTTTTCCCACCAAAGTGGTCCCTATTTATCTACTTGCAATTCTTGTTTTCAAACTGCTAGGTTGGCAGGAGCTGGGACAGAGACGGGTGCTCAATCCGTCATGGAGTACCCAGGTCTCAATCTGCCAACTTGCTGGCCTTCCAACTAACAAGGCGAGCTTCTTAACCACTGAGCCACCACAGCACCTATTCCAGATCAAGTGTGCATTTATACTGTAGAAAGAAAGAGGAAAATTTTGCTTGCTTACACACACACACACACACGCACACACGCACGCACACACACACACACACGCACGCACACACACACACACCATCATTAGCATGGAAATAGAGGCTATTGGTCATCTTTTATCAACACAGCGTAGAGGTCCGATTAAGAGGAAAAAGTTTGATGGAATGACACTTTAGTCTCTACTGAACCATGAAATTCATGGGTGATCCCGGGTCACTTTTTCCCTTTTGGCCTAACCTATCATATAAAATGCAGATTAAGTAGGCAGGAGAGCAATATGCACTACATGGAGCTTATTGGGGGGGGGGGGGATGCCAGGTACAAGTATTAATATTAATACATATACTATGAACTGGTAGTTTTGTTAGCTTAAGAAGGGGGGACGCATAGAGAGGTTAAACTCTGGCTAATGTGTGCCCTTCTTGCTATAATAACAATAATTTTATGTGAGAAATTATTCTGGGTTGAAAGGATTTTTGCAGAAGAGACTCTGCTCAGGGAAAGCCCAAATGAGGCTCCTTTCACGTCCCCAAGAGCTGGGACAGAGACAGGCGCTCAATCCATCATGCAGTACCTGGGTATCGAACTGCGGACTTTCCAGCCTTCCAGCTAACAAGGCAAGCTTCTTAACCACTGAGCCATCACAGCCCCTCCTTCTTGCTGAAAGAACTTCAAGCTTGGCTCTTTACCAAGTCTGATTGTAAAGATGCCCTTGTGTAAGATTTTGCATAAAAAACAGGCTTTTGCCGTAGATCTGCTGTGCCAGCATTACACTATTTCCCCACATACAAGCGGGCGGCTTTGATCTCAGGTTCATTTCAGGATAGGTGTCTGCAGGTGAGTAATCTGCTCATGTGACAGCTACTTAAACACTCAAATATTTGAATTGCTGCTGAGGGAAAATTCTCCAACAGGATTACAGAGCAAAGTTAAAATTGGGGGGGGGGGGGGTTGTTCCTCTTTGATCTGCACTAGAATGAAAACCTTCCCAAGAGCCTTAAAACCTACAGAGGACAATGTAACTATTTAGTAACCTGCAGGGAGACCAAAACAAGTTGTTCTGTGATTTCTTTCCTTCAAATACTTGCTTCCCCTTCAATATTGAACTCTACCACAGTGCTGTGCCAACGCAAACCACCTTCTGAAAACCACAGATTTAAATTCCACCTGGCACCAGACTCCAGTAAGCACAGCATTGGGCAGTTCTATTCAGTATAACAATACAGTATAACAAAATAGTTTTCCCAATATCAGTCTCCCATTTCTAGCAACAACATATTCCATCTTACCATCTCACTCTTAGAATTAAATTGCTAACCGTTAGTTCCTCCCAATTACAAAAACACTTAGCAAGTGCAGGCTTCTCAGGGTTTTCATATAATATATAAAATTTCCCTCCTAAGCTTAAACAAAAATTCTCACAGCTCTTCTGACCACTTTCATCAGTATCTTTTCACAAAAACACTATGTCGGTCATCTAAGTTACCCTTGCCAACACTAAAGTAACCGAAAAGAAGGAACAAAACCACTCAAAAGTAGTAATATCATAACTTTGATAGAGTTCTTAAAGATGATTAATTCATAAATCCAAAATCGTTTTCTTGTAGACAAAACTGAATCAGGTTAGCATCACCAAAGTAACGGTTTCAATCCAAAAGTAAATATCTTCAATAATCTCCACAAAAACTGTTTCATTCAACAAGCGTAGAGGATTTTCTGAAGTTATTAAACAAAATATAAACTGAGTCAGGATGTAATATCACCAAAAAAAATTGTTTCAATCAAAAGATTTCTAGAATATATTGATTAACATCCCAACATCCATCCGGTATTGGATATTTCAACTCAAAAGATCTTCATCAGGAGCATGATTAACTGAAATTCATAAAAATGGCAAGAGTAAATACATCCATAAAGAACAGTTTTTACATGAAATAAGGAATTTACAATGGATAACAATACAACTGCTTACCAAAGTTAGTATTGAATTTATATATTATTTGTTCATGTTGATCAGCCTCCTAAAGTGAATTCTTGATGGGCTTATGAACATTAAATCTTTAGAGGGACATAAGGGTATTTAAATCCCATGTTGGAAGTTACTTAAAAATTGTATACACCTGTGTGAAACTCTCCAATATGAAGAAAGAAACAGTCTTTAAAAAGCATGACTCATAATGATGTTATTTCAATGATCCTAAAGAAAAGCAGAGAGATCTAGTTCCGAAATGAGATGTTTGGGTAGAAGAGTGCCAAACTGATAAATATGGAAGGCTTCCCTACGTAGTAAAAGTTGTTCCATATTCACCTATTGAAAGGGATGCAATTTACACACTTCTAAGATTACTACCTGACTCAGTTTATATTTTGTTTAATAACTTCAGAAAATCCTCTACGCTTGTTGAATGAAACAGTTTTTGTGGAGATTATTGAAGATATTTACTTTTGGATTGAAACAGTTACTTTGGTGATGCTAACCTGATTCAGTTTTGTCTACAAGAAAACGATTTTGGATTTATGAATTAAACATCTTTAAGAACTAAAGTTACAATATTACTACTTTTGAGTGGTTTTGTTCCTTCTTTATGGTTCTTATACCATTCAGCCATATTTTTCTTTGCAACACTAAAGAAACAGCTGATAAGATGTCTTTACAGAGAGAATTGCTTGCATCCTCAATTACATGCAACTTTTGCCAATCTTCTCTAGTTTATATTCTTACATTTTAAAATAATCTTCTCTAGCATGTTACTAATAATAATAATATTTTTGTGTCAGAAATTATTCTGGGTTGAAAGGATTTTTGCAGGAAAAACTCCGCTCAGGGGATGCCCAAATGAGGCTCCTTTCATGTCCCCAAGAGTTGGGACAGAGATCTGTGCTCAATCCGTCATGCAGTACCCGGTTTTCAAACTGCCGACTTGCCAGCCTTCCAGCTAACAAGGTGGGCTTCTTGACCGCTGAGCACCCCAGCCCCTCTCAAGAGATTATCAGCCATCTTCAGTAGTCAGTGGACTAGGAAGTAAACAACACAGTTGAATTTTCAATGCATGACTTACTGCAGATATTAACATGCCATATCTGAGAGGCTTATTCATCTCTGCACCTGAAGCCACACAACAATAACTTGCTCTGTACAAGATTCAGAAAGGATGGTCTGGATCAAGAGGAGGAACTTGTGGTTTCTAAAGGTTTTTTTAGCCCACAACATCCAGCCAGGGTAACCAATTGTAAGGGACTGATGGATTCCAGAGGGAACTGGGGTGTTTTCCTCTGGATCGGCAACACGATTCATCTGAGGCACTTGTCAACCTGTGGCAAAGAATGACAACAATGGCCTTAGATGACATCGCACCACTATGGCATCTCCGAGCCCGTGGGGCTCAGTCATCCCCATGGTTCACCAAAGAACTACGGGAGCTTAAGCAGGCAAAGAGACACCTAGAGTGCCGCTGGGTGAAGACCCAGAGTGATTCTGACTGGACACTAGCTAGAGCCGCTATTAGGGCCTACCTAGTGGTGATGGGGGTTGTGAGGCCACAATCCTTCACCAACCTTATTGCCTCTGCAGATAATTGCCCAGCCACCCTGTGCTGGGTAACCAGGTCTCTCCTTGGTAGGGGCGGGGGGCAGTGCCCGAGTGGCAGGGATCGGCTGAGGTTTTCACTGATTATCTAATGGAGAAAATCACCCAGATTTGCTGGGACAGAGATGGGTCTCAAACTGCCAACTTGCTGGCCTTCCAGCTAACAAACCGAGCTTCTTAACCACTGAGTCACTGCAGCCCCAGCTTGTTACTTAGCATGTCTCTTCCTTTCTTTCCTTCCTTCTCTACCTTTTTCATTTCCACGTGTGCTTTATTCAGCAACAGAAATATTTGAGTAAATCTATCTTTTAAAAATAGAAGATGGACACAGTAGTTCCAGTTACCAGCAAACCTATTTCAGTAATTTGGTCCCTCAGCCATAACTGCCATTATCTGATCATTTTGGGATTTTAAAAGGAAACCTAAAAGTGCTGGCAAAAAGGAAGTGTTTTGCAGCTGAAAAGAAGCACAGAGAAAACCTTTCTCCTCTCTGGAGTTGTTCTTTACTATTTTCCATCTCTCTGACCTCATCGTCCCTTGCAACCACTTTTTCACTTGCTATGTTTCCAGGTTTCCATCTCAAATGTGGGTCTCCAGGCTTTGGGAGGAATTGGTAAGACCATTTTTTAAAAATCATTTTTCAACATTTATATCCCCAGTTCTCCTTGTGTCCAAGTTGGCTTGAAATAAATACTATAAGATTAAGAATTGTAAGAATTTAAAAGGGCAGCCATTAAATGCTGCTACACAAAAACAGCAACCCACAAGTAGCAATCAAGCTATCTGGAGTGTTCAAGTCAGACACACCTTAAAGCAGCGTGTTGGAAATTGAATTATGTCGACTCAGGTCAACTTCTAGAAGACCATTAATGAGAAAGAAAGCAGCTCCTGGCACACAGAAGTAAATTGCAAATCGGATTTGGCACCTTCTCCTGATGCTTCACATTATAAAATGTCTCTTCTTCATAACTAATAATAATAATTTCATGTCAGAAATTATTCTGGGTTGAAAGGATTGTTGCTTGAGAATCACCACTCACCACTCACCACTGAATGAGGCTCCTTTCATGCTCCCAACAACTTGGACAGACAGGTACTTAATCCGTCATGCAGTAGCTGGGTCTTGAAATGCCGACTTGCAAGCCTTCCAGCTAACAAGGTGAGCTTTTTAACCACTGAGCCACCGCAAGCCCCTTTCTCATAACTGATTTGCTTGGAAGCAGCAGTCAGCATATAACAAATGGGAATGGCTACATAACTAGATATGTTCCAGCTCATGTACAAAAGCTAACTAGTGCAAAGTATTACTCATTTATTGGATTTCTACAATTTTATAATGGCTAAAACTAGAAAGAAATGTTGGTTTAATCTAGTATGAGTCATTGACACTACACTGCTATGCTAATCATAAAAGTACAACTTTACTCCCTAATTTTTAAAAAAGTATCTAATACAGCACCCTGATTAAAATCTTCCCTCACCTCTTCTCACAGTTCATAGTCAATATATCTGGTTCTTGCTCATTATGTTTCTGTAATCATTTGTTCTTCTACTAATAACAACCACAACTCTCACTCATTCTTCCCTTATTAAGATAGTCAAAATTGCATTAGCCTTTTTTTCCAGAACACTGCAAGTTGAGCCCAGTAGAAGATTCATTTTCAACACAAAGCATTATCAGGACTCAGCCTCCAAATTATTAGGCCCCATTTTGATCTCTCTTTTAAATCACATTGTAGAACACTGGCCTTCACTTGCATCCAAGGCCTTTTCAACAGCCAGAGCTCTGGCACAGAGACTTGCCAGGCTGAAGAACAACTCACCTCGGCAATGGGGTCCTTCATCAGAACCATCCACACAGTCACGTTCACCATTGCACAGCTTGGTCATAGGGATGCAAAGGTCAGTGCCCAGGCAGTTGTGTTCATTGGGTTGGCATCTTGACAACTTGCTCTGTGGACCTGGAAAACAGGAAGAAACACACCATCACAGAAATGAAACTAGCTCCAAAATTCAGGCTAATCCAGACATTTCTGGCATAAGGAATGGGGTGTTAGTTTATACTCTGGCATGAAGGAAAGGGACTTCCTACTCTACATGTATTTGCACTAGGGCAGGGATTCTCACTCTGCAACCCAGGAGCCAGATGCAGCCTGTGGCACCATTTCATGTGGCCTTCCACTGCCTCCACCAACCACACCTGGAAGTGCCATGTGATGGAGGAAGGGCAAAATGGCAGTCCAACCCCTGAAGTTGTGTGAGGGAGCATGACCTGGCCCCCATCTTTAAAAGGTTGCAAACTCCTGCACTAGGAGAATAAAATCACAATTGGTACTATTCCTGCAGTAGATAGACACACAAAGTAGATATACTTAAATAACAAAGCAAACAGAACAATGCACAGCAACACGGGAAGTTAGTTTATACTAAATCAGAACCCTTGCTTCACCTATCCCTGTTCAGTCAACACCTATCCCAGTTCAGTCAACACTGACTAGCAGCAGCTCTGTTCCCTTGCCCTATTCAGAGATGCAGAGAACTTCAGGTGAAACTTGGAAAATTAGAATATCGTGCAAATGTTCATTCAGTTCAGTAATGCAACTTAAAAGGTGAAACAAATACATGAGATAGACTCATTACATGAAAAGCGAGATAGTTCAAGCCTTACTTTGTTATGATATTGCTGCTTATGGCTTACAGCTTGTGAAAACCCCAAATCCCCAATCTCATGTGCCTCATAATCATCACATAATCTCATGTACGCTGTATGCCATGATCATCACAATTATAATGAATTAAAGCATGACATCTCTCGCTTTGCATATAGTGAGTCTATTTCATGTATTTGTTTCACCTTTTAAGTGAAATGAATGAACATTTGCACGATATTCTAATTTTCAGAGTTTCACCTGTATACCTAGGACAGTCAGCACTGAAACTCAGGTGTTCTATCAACAATTTACGGGCACTCCCTTAAGATAGGGCAGATCCATTGATGTTCCTGATGTGAAAAGATTTTGGTTCAAACACAGGCTGAGCCCAAGATTCTACTGTAAAAATATTGGTGATAAATGTCAGTTTTCCATATTCTTTCTGGTTGAATAACAGTTTCAGATCCCCCCCCCCCCCCAATGCATTTGATCTCTCTTGCTCTATCTGGCAAATCTGACTGACTGGAATCTACCTAAACCTTTTTTCCATGCTGCTGCTAACTTCCAGATTTTTCTTTTTTAAAACAGTGAGTATTTATTTGGGAACCTCTACATTAAGGACCAGTTAAACTAGATTGCTTTACAGCCCAGACAATGGAGGTGCCTCAGAGCAATCAGGCAAAGTGGTTTGCAATGTAGAAACATCTCTCCTTCCCCTCCATCAACCATTTAATCATGACTAGGGTGAGCTTCATTAACAAGCCACTTAATTTTTTAAAGATGCTAATAAATGAGTTAATTTATTTCATGTGACAAGCTTCTGGTATACCCCAAAGGGTACATTAGACAGGAATTGTTGACCTTAGAAAGCCACTTTAAAAGAAGCTGGTGTTTTTCCCATAAATGTATGGACTCTAATTGATCTGGCTCTAGCCCAATGACAAATAAAGCTAATAAGGCCACAACCGAAGAGATAGGAACATTTGGACGCTAAGTTTAACAGCTGTAATGCTCAGCAGTGGGAAGATGTACAAAACTTCACCATGTTTACGACAACATTTAACCCATGGTAATTATATATTGATATCATAGAGAGGGGATTCTTAACCTGTGGCCCATAGGCTAGATGTGGCCCATGGCACCATTTCATGTGGGCTCCCACCGCCTCCACCACACCATGTGGTGGAGGAAGGGCAAAATGGCTGTCTGCCCCCCCCCCCCAAGCTGTCTGAGGGAGCATGATCCAGGTCCCGGCTTTAAAAGGTTGAGAACTCCTGTCATAGAGCATTTCTGTAAAACTAAATGAAAGTCAGGGCTATTATGGCCAACCCATAATCTCCCTGAGCATGTGGTAGGTTCAAGAAATCTCCTTAATAACCCAAATCGGGGTTCTCAATGTATGGCCTACAGATCAGATCCGGCACCAAATCGTTTATGACTGCCTTGGATGTGTTTTATGGCAGCATTTATGGCAGGGGGGGAACACCTCAACTGGAAGGAACATGACCTGGCCCCTGACTTTAAAAGGTTGAGAAACCTGACCCAAATGCATGTCAGCTCTCTGGCTGTAGTGAGCAGCTGCTGATGCATACAAGATTAGAATGCTAGAAGCAAAACAATAAATGCTACACCTGAAATGCACAGTTAGCCAATCCTAAAGTAAAAATTCAACATGTACAAAGTCTCTGATGTACTCACTGGTTATAGTGTTTCATCTGTGCTGATGATCCTACCTTGACAGTCCAGGGGGAAGTCTTGACTCCACTGAGCACTAGCTAACTTCTGCATTAGAAAACCTTTACTTGTATAAAAACAACGAGCTGAAACTTTAAAAACAAAGGTTTGTGCCTTCCATAGGACTGTGTCTTTTGAGTTAACTGGGAAGGCTGCATTTTGGAACACTGCCCTAACTCAAAGTATTTGGGCATAATTATGGATCGAACCCTGACCTATGAAAAACAACATTTAAATATCAGACAGAAATTTTGTCACCAGAAATGAAATACTTAAGAAAGTGGCTGAGTCCAACTGGAATGCAGCCCTATGAACAATAAGAACAACAGTTCTGCCCCTGTGCTACTCCACAGCAGAATATACCAGTGCCATGATGCTATAAATTTGCTCATGTTAAACAAGTAGATGTAGCTCTTAATGAATTATAGAGGATTATTACTGGCTACTTGAAACCTATTGGGATGGCATTGCCTTTCCAAAGGCACACTGTCAGGTGTTCACAAATAAGGAATGAAATACTGTAAGATAAAACAGCACCAAATCCATCCACTTCATGGTTACCAACTCCTAGACTACAATGGAAAGATTCATGCACACCTCTCAAACTCTAAATATTAAGCCACAAGAGGCTAGGTCAGGGATTCTTAACCTGCAGCACCCTCATCACCTCCACCACACCCGGAAGTGTCATGTGGTGGAGGAAGGACAAAATGGCCATCCGGCCCCGAAGCTGTCTGAGGGAGCGTGACCCGGTACCCGACTTTAAAAGGCTGAGAACTCCTGGGCTAGGCTAAACCTTTGGAGAGCAGAAATAGCACACCTAACACCAGTGACTCGAATAAAAGACGTAGCGAAATTCCCAGATAATCTTAAAACAGGATTAATAAAATATTTGGAAAGAGCTGGGGTTAATAAGATTGAGGGATTAGTTAAGCAAAGTATCCCATAGGAATCATATACCAGTAATAGGGATATTTGAGGAATGCAAACTATCTTGGTATAATATATTACAATTGGAGAAATGAACTAAGAACAAGGTAAAACAGCATGGTAACTTTTAGACAGTTAAAATTTGAGGAGTTGATAGTACAGACGGAACAAAATGAAATAACAGCAAAGACTTAGTAAGCAAACTAGATAAAATATTGACAAAATCTGAGGGAAAGTAACAAGGTTTAATAATAAAATGGGAAATGTATTTAGGAGGCCAAGTTGGAATGCACACTTTTTAACAGCTGGATTAAAACCTTGAATCCATACTGCAGTACCATATAACAGCTGAGATAAAATGTTGACCGTATGTACAGCAGGGAAGAGAAAACCGCTTTACTTATATACGATGTTATGCAGAATGCTTATGGCCAGTCCAAGGAAGAGTGGAGAATGCAAGCGCGGCGCCAAAATGGCCGCCGCGCTCTTTGCGGGAGCCCCCCCACAGGACGAAGGCATCCGGGTAGTTAGGGGCGTGGCCAGCTCCCTTATAAAAGGGGTGGCCACGAGGCAGCCGAGCTGCCATTTTGCAAAGCGACGGAGCGGAGAAGTTTTTCCTCTTACTCCGTCGCTTTTACCTTCACTGGGAAGCCTTTTGGCTGCTGATCTTCCTTTTTCGGCTTCCCTTAGGTCCACTGAGATGCCTTCGAAGAAGAAGGCGGCCGCGAGCGCGGCTCGGGCGGTGCGGCGGCGCAATCCGGGTCGGAGGACCGCGGCTGCGCCTTCCCTCCCGCCGCCTTTGCTGGCTCCCACCGGGACCGGTGGGATGGGGTCTATTACCCCCTGGCCGGAGGCCGGGGACCCGAGCAGGGGTCCAGTATGGGCTGCGGCCCGCGGCCCGCAAGCGGCGGACGCCGCTCCTGGTGCTCATTCTGGGCCTTCCTCCATCGGGGCCCAGCTCACTCCGGGACCTTCTAGCCTTGGGGGGTGGTGCGGTCCCCTCCCTTGGCAGATGCCCACGCCGGCCCTGCCGGGCCTGGGTGTGGGGTCATGGCCTTATTCGGGCCCCGGGGTGCAAGGGCCTGTACCCACGCCCGTAACGGGCGGGCCGGCTGGCCCATGGCCCCAGGCCAGTGTCGAGGCCTTGCTGGCCCGCGTGGCGGCACTTGAGGCTTCCCTTGCTCGGGCCAGCCACGCTGGCGCTCCTTTTGGGGTGCGCTTGGACACGTCATCTGCTGGGCAGCGGCAGGCGACGGGAAAGGTCGAGCAGCTTGAGGCGCGTGGCGCGACTTCGGCCACTGCCTCGCAGCTCCCCGACCAACAGGCCGGCGCGGGTCAAGCTCCGGCGGCGAGCTCTACGGCGGTCGTGAGCTCCGACGCCCCCAGTGGGCCGGAACCCCCGGTGGGGGCGGCCCGCGGGGGTGCAGCATGTGAGTATGCGGTACAAACTAGTGCACCTACACATGTGGCTACGTTGGGGGGGCTTTCCAATGGCCTTGGCCTCGCATGGGTGGTCCGGCGGTACAGCCGCCGATGCACCAACAGGCGACGTCAGCCACCACCCAGGGCCCCGGGGCGGGTAGCATTTCCTACCCTGTGGGGAATGTTTTGGAGGTGGCTGGGTTAGTTCAAGCCCCTTTCCAGGTGCCCGCAGTTTCTGCTGTGCCTGTCTCGGCCTTGCCAACAGCGGGCTATTCCTTGCCACTGGGTGACCATTTGGCACAGGCCACCAGAGAGAAAATATGGCGAGGGGAGTATGTTGATATCTTCTCCCTCCTAAACAGGGAGCCCACCAAGGAAGAGAGGGAGGGGCAGGATGAGAAGGATAAGGAACAGGCACGTCGTCGCAAGCCGCCACGGACGTGGGCCAACTGGCTGCCGGCTTACCTCATCTACATGGCGGTGTACCTGAGGGCCCGGCCGGATCTGGGAATTCCGATGGTCCAGTATTTGGACAATATCTACCGGGCGATGGTTGATTTTCCGGGCCCGTCGTGGTTGGCTTATGACAAGGAATTCCGTATGAGAATTCCCCTGCACCCTGAGATGAGGTGGGATGAGCCATGTCAGAGACTTTGGCTGCTGTACATGACGCCCACGCGCCCCGCACCAGGGGAAAGATACCATTGTGGACATGCGGTCCAGCGAGTGGCTCCAGCACAGGTTCCCCGCCAAGTGGCGGGGCAGGGGGTTCCAGCCCGACTGCTGTGCTGGGCTTTCTCGTCTAATGGTTCATGCAGTAAGAAGAATTGCAAGTACAGACATGAGTGTCCCACCTGTGCGGGCCCCCATGCAGCCTCTGCCTGTCCCAGGCCTGGAGGGACGCGGGGCAGAGGGAGGGGCGGACAGTGGGCTGGCAAGACTGCCGCTGATGGAGCTGGTTCACCGAAAGGCTCCCTCCCCAATTAATGTGGACATGCTGGAGCGTTGGCTCGCATTGTACCCGAAGGGGGAGGATGCAGATTATCTGCTTCAGGGCTTTAGACAGGGGTTCCGTATTCCTTTCATGGGTGATAGGTCCCCTCAGGATGCCCCCAACCTTTTGTCCCTTAGGGGGAGGGAGGAAGTGGCTGCCGCCAGCATTAATAAGGAGGTCAATGCGGGCAGGGTCGCTGGCCCTTTCCCTGCACCCCCGTTCACTAACCTCAAGGTATCGCTCCTGGGCTTGGTTCCCAAGAAGTTACCAGGCGAGTTTCGCCTTATCCATCACTTGTCCTACCCAGCCGGCCGATCGGTCAATGATGCTATCCCTGATGACCTTTGCTCAGTCAGGTATACATCTTTTGACCACGCGCTGCGCATGGTGCGCTCCTGTGGCCCGGGTGCGCTGCTGGCCAAGTGCGACATTAAGTCGGCTTTTTGCCTCTTGCCAGTGCACCCGGGCGACTTTGAATTGCTGGGTTTCAAATTTCGGGGCGAATATTATTTTGATAAGGCCATGCCTTTTGGCTGTTCCATATCATGCTCGGCTTTCGAGCGTTTCAGTACCTTCCTAGAGTGGGCTTTCGTCCGCAGGTCAGGGTCCCGGTCTGTAGCCCATTACCTGGATGACTTTTTATTCGGGGGTGAACGGGGCTGGGACACGTGTACACGTCTCCTCAACACATTTCAGACGCTAATGGAGGAACTCGGTGTCCCTTTAGCGCCCGAAAAGACCGAGGGCCCATCTACACAGCTAGTCTTCCTGGGGGTGGAGATTGACACGATAGCGCAGGCATCTAGGTTACCGCGGGATAAGGTGTCGAGGATAGTGGCCCTTATCTCGGACTTGTTGGCCAAGCGCAAGGCATCACTGAGGGAACTGCAGGTGCTGCATGGTCACCTTAATTTTGCCTGCAGAGTGGTGGCACCGGGCAGGGCTTTTGCCCGGCGCTTGTGCGACGCTATGGCAGGATTATCCAGGCCTCACCATAGGGTTAGGCTTACCCGGGGTATCAGGGCAGACATGCTTGTCTGGTTACAGTTCCTGAAGGACTTCAATGGGGTCTCATTTTGGAGGCATGACCTCCTGGCTTCCCCTCAATTTCAGATTCAGTCTGATGCCTCGGGATCCCTGGGTTATGGGATGTACTTCAATGGGAAGTGGGCCTATGGTGGGTGGCCACCGGCCTGGGCAGGCACGGGTCGCCTGCGTGATCTCACGTATCTGGAATTTTTCCCTATCCTGGGTGCTTTGATGCTATGGGGCCAGGAGTGGTCCACCTCGGTCGTGCATTTCTGGTGTGACAATGCGGCCGTGGTCCACATTGTAAATGCACAGACTTCTAAATTGCCCAGGGTTATGGATCTAGTGCGCCAATTTGTGTTGCGCAGCCTGCGCCTCAACGTACTGTTCAGGGCCAGGCACGTCCCAGGGGTTAATAATGATATTGCTGACGCTTTGTCCCGCCTACAGATCTCCCGGTTCCGTGCCTTGGCCCCGGATGCGGAGGAATTTCCCTCGCCACTCCCGGAGGAGATATGGACCATTGGCAAGGAGAGGTGAACCGGGCGATTGGCCTGTCACTAGCCCCACGCACCCGTAAGGCGTATCACCACGCGATTAATTCTTTCAGGGCATTTTGTACTCAATTTCAATTGCCAGTAACCTGGCCAATCCCGGTAACCCATGTTCTGCGGTTCATGGTTTACCTGCATTCTCAGGGCCTGGCACCTCGCACCATAGCATCCAAGCTTTCAGCGTTAGCTTTTATGGCCCAGGTGGGGGGTCATGTGGACAGCACCTCTGACTTCCGTGTGAGACATGTTTTGGAGGGGTGGGTGCGCGAGCGCGGGCGTTGCCTGGACGACCGCCACCCGATTTCCCCAGGGGTCCTTACCCAGTTGGCTCGGGGCTGGCCTTGCCTCTGTTTTGATGCTTATGAGGCAGCCCTGTTCCATGCAGCCACAACGGTGGCATTTTTTGGAGCACTCCGCATCAGCGAGCTTGTGATGCTGTCTAAGGCGGATGCAAGTCGTAGGGCACTGGAACTCGGGGGTGTCTGTGTAGCCAAAGACTGGGCTCAGTTGAGGATACGTTCCTCTAAGACCGATCAGCATGGCGTCGGCAGTGGTGTGCGACTGCTACGGTGTTCTTTGGCAGACATCTGTCCGGTTGGTGCCCTACAGGAATTCCTGGCACTGCGTGGCACGCACCATGGCCCGTTTTTCTGTCACCAAGATGGGTCTCCCCTTACTAAATTTCAATTTTGGAGGGTGACGGGCAAAGCACTGGCCAGTGTGGGCCTCCCAGGCGCCCGCTATGGCACTCATTCATTCCGTATAGGGGCGGCCTCGACCGCTGCGGCTTTTGGGTACTCAGGGGCTGACATACGTAGCATGGGACGGTGGGGATCGCAATGTTTTCAATTTTATGTGCGCCCACTCCCCCCGTGAGTACCGACCCGGTCACCTTACCTATTTCCCTCATTTTTTCCTTTACAGACCCGGGGTGTCGTATTACACCGGTGACAGTATGGCTGGTGGGCCATAGCTACGTGCACAGGGCAGCGCGTTATGCTGCGGCGACAGAGTGGGGACCCAATTGGGACTGGGTGCATACGCAAGTCTCACATGGCATGGTAAGCCGGGGATGTTATGGCGGGAGCTGCTGCCTTTCCTTTTTTCAGGCCTGAATGCTGACCCGCCTGACATTCTGATCATACACCTGGGGGGCAATGATTTGGGCCAGGTCACCGGCTTGTCGCTGAAGCATGTGATTTGCGAGGACCTCGCCTACCTGCATTACGTCTGGCCCGCCACAACCCTTGTTTGGTCGGACATGGTCCCGCGCCATTCCTACAGAGGGGGCGTTGACCTCCTGGCCCTTGACCGCGCTAGACACATGGTGAATAGGGCAGTGGCGCGTTTCCTTGTCGACAGGGCTTGGGGGAGGGTCAGTCGTCACCCCGCTATTAGCCTCCAAAGTTATGACTTGTATGCAGGGGATGGGGTCCATCTGTCGCGAGGAGGTATGGACCTCCTGTTGGGTGATTGGCGAGCAGGCCTGTTGACCGAGCTGACGGTCTGGGGGGGGCATCGAGCCTTCTTTGAAGCCCCTCCGTGTGGCGGGTAGCACTGGTAAGGTAAACATTATGACCCACAGGTATCCGGCAAGTTCGCAATTGACTGGACAACACTAGACAGGCATAAGTTGGTTAAACGTTGTCCGGTCAACGACGAACTAGGCGACGGGGTGATGGCTATAGCTAGACAGCATGCATCACACCGTGATTTTACGGATACGCGTCAGAGGGTGGGGTCATTAGTTAGATATTGACTACGGTCAACAATTTGTTTGTTGTCAACAAACAAATTGATACAAATGGATACATTGTAGCAATTGCCGTTGGCAATTTTGGGTGGTACCTTACCAGTGTTACTTCGGCCTGCTTGCCTTAAGAATTATGATTGGTTATTACCAATAGAAATTTATAATTCGGACTAGGGCATGAATCAATAAATGTGGCCCAATGCCGTTATCCACTTTCATTGGTGTCTGAGTCCTTTATTGGGGGGTGCGCCTGCAATGCAAGCGCGGCGCCAAAATGGCCGCCGCGCTCTTTGCGGGAGCCCCCCCACAGGACGAAGGCATCCGGGTAGTTAGGGGCGTGGCCAGCTCCCTTATAAAAGGGGTGGCCACGAGGCAGCCGAGCTGCCATTTTGCGAAGCGACGGAGCGGAGAGGTTTTTCCCTCCATCCCCTCCCTAGTTAACAGTGTGATATTTTGGTCGCTTCGGGGCCGGGTGGGAATTTTTGGCTGGGACCCATATTGGCTTCCGGGTCCTGGTTTTTTCGCCCATCCCACACTGTTGCTATGGTTTGACATAGGGGTTTTTCTGTTGCTGCTGTTGACTTTGGTCACATGGGCGGGTAGCACTGGTAAGGTAAACATTATGACCCACAGGTATCCGGCAAGTTCGCAATTGACTGGACAACACTAGACAGGCATAAGTTGGTTAAACGTTGTCCGGTCAACGACGAACTAGGCGACGGGGTGATGGCTATAGCTAGACAGCATGCATCACCCCGTGATTTTACGGATACGCGTCAGAGGGTGGGGTCATTAGTTAGATATTGACTACGGTCAACAATTTGTTTGTTGTCAACAAACAAATTGATACAAATGGATACATTGTAGCAATTGCCGTTGGCAATTTTGGGTGGTACCTTACCAGTGTTACTTCGACCTGCTTGCCTTAAGAATTATGATTGATTATTACCAATAGAAATTTATAATTCGGACTAGGGCATGAATCAATAAATGTGGCCCAATGCCGTTATCCACTTTCATTGGTGTCTGAGTCCTTTATTGGGGGGTGCGCCTTCAAATAGTACCCTGCTATTTAAACTTCTTAACCTGCTATCCATCAATTATCCACTCATTTCCAATTTTACATCTAGTAAGAAAAAATCATCTTAGTTTTCCTAAAATTAATTGTTAGTAAATTATCTTTACAATAGCTCATACAAACACATAAAAGTTGTTTGAGATCTAATTTAGAGAATTACATAAGAACTACACTGTATGCATATAGCAACAAAGCAACCTTAGTCACTGCCAAATTTGGTACATTAAATTCTTAAGATAGACGCTTCTTAACCGATCACTGCATTAAAAACTAAATAACATAGGAGCATCCATTTTTTCTGTTAGTCATTCTATAGTCTAAACATAATTCCATACTTTTCTTTTTTTTAAAAAAACTATGTTGCTAGAAATATTGTGAATACATTCTACTTATATTGGCCTACCGTATATACTTAAGTATAAGCCCCAAAAAGGGGACATGGCTTATACTCGGGTCAACAACCACAAGGGTCCCAAGACAGTGCTGCATTGAGATGCATCGACAATTTAATTAATTTTACCATATTTTCATGTATTTTTATTATTGAAACTCACTAGCAGCTGCTGCATTTCTCACCCTTAACTTATACTCAGGTCAATCTATTTTCCTAGGTTTTCAGGTCAAAATTAGGGACCTCAGCTTATACTTGAGTATATACAGTAATTTTGAACTACAGAGTTCTTTACTTATATTTCTGAGCCACTCGCTCCTTCTGTAAGCCAAGACACAAGGCAATGGGGAGTGAGCAGACAAAGTATCAAAGGCAGATACCTTTTTAAGCCGGGGGCCGGATCATGCTCTTTCAGTCAGCTTCAAGGGCCAGACAATCATTTTGTCCTGCCTGCAGGTGGGGTGACCATTTTGTCACAACAGCTTCAAAGGGTCAGCCATTTTGTTTCTCAAATGCCCTTGGAGGAGTGAGGGGCCTTAGGTTGAGAACCTATCCCGGAATCACCCTGATCTAAGGGATAAACTCTTATGGAGATATGACAGTGATCCTATCAATGTTTTTGTTACTAATCACAACAAGAAGAAAGGCCTTAGTCTTTTACATAGAAACAAGAAGACAGCTGTGGGTAGAAATCAAGTTGCTGACCTATAGATCAAACAGAGAACCTAATAGTGCTAAACTATTATCCAGCTACTTCTAGTACATATGTGTTAAACTGCAGAGAGCCACCACAACCGTGCTATGCTGGCCCTCCTTCTCATTTAAAGGTATAGTAAGGTAAAGGTAAGCCTTGCTCGAAAGCCAGTCGTATCTGACTCTAGAGTTCAGTGTTCATCTCTGTTTATAGCCAAAGAGCCAGAGCTGTCTGCATTTGCAAACATTTATGTGGACATGTGGCAGGCATACTTAGACACCGAAGTGCATGGTATGCTGTTTACCATCCCACCAGAGTGGAACCTATTTATCTATTTGTAATTTTTTGCTTTTTAACTGCTAGGTTGGCAGGAGCTGGGACAGAGATGGGTGCTCATTCTGTCATGAAGTACTTGGGTTTTGAACTGCTGACCTTCCGCCTCCCAGTCAGTGTCTTAACCACTTGAGCCACTGCAGTCCCTTGTGCAAGGTATACTGACTGACTATTTGAGGCAACTGTGACCTAGAGCATACCACAATGCATCTTTGGTGCCCTAGCTATTATCCTCAGGGGATTTTAAGACCTTTGGCAAACATACACCCCTGCTGCAACTATAAATCCCTTGCTGTGCTTTCTACTCTCTTAATGCCATGCTGCCAAAACAATGATTCAGTCTGTTCCAGCAACTTTAGTAACAATTAGGAATGTGCAAGAGCTCACATGTTTAAGTAAATTATCTGGATTTGCATTTCCTAGCTTAATATATGAATTGGAACACGGCTGTCTTTCAGTTTTTGCAGATGGGTGTATGTGCAGATTTTATGTACAATAATGTACAGTCAATATAAAAAATAGAATTCTGCAGGCTGAGCCTTAAGCAGGTTGAACCAGATCTATGAATCAATCCATACAAAGCAGACACAGGCTAGATATCTGAATAATTACCATCTACTGTTCTGCATCTGTCTGGCCAGACATTCCACTATGGTACTGGAACAGTTTGTACATCTAGAGACTCAACGCCGAGTGTTGAGTGGTGGTAAATAATCTGACTCCCTAAAGGGGCCAATGGCTACAGGCAGATGAACCCCTTTAGGGGTGGGTGTTTCCCATTAGTGGAGGAAATGCCACTGGAAACCATCATTTTGGGCCCAATGGCAAAATGAGCAGAAGAGGAACCACTTCACTATTCTGATTCCCAATGGTAATGGAGGTGGAAAAGGCCATGCCAGATGGACTGGCTGTGAATAAGACACACGTTGTCAATATTCTCAAGGTTGCGGGAGTCCATTGCAGTCTTGGTGTCAAATCCTGCATGTTTCATTTCATACATGCCGCAGGAGATGGTTCCATGATCATATTGTGTGGGTCACATCATGGCAAGCTGGGGTCCACCTTAAACAAATTCACGCCAATGGCATTTTTCTGAAAATGATTTTCCGGAGGGGGAAATGTATACTCAGACATGAGTAGCAGCCAACGACTGCTCTACACTGGGATAGAGCAGGTCAAAAAGGAAGGTGATCTCATTGAAATTCTTTGTTATAGATACTGATTATTTATTCAGTATAATTTAAAACATTTTTATTCCACTTGTCAGCAAAAAAAAGGCCCCCCTAACTACATGATCAGCAAAATCAGGATGGTTTTTCCCCAAAGGGTGGGTGACAAACTAAAAAAAAAAAGCAACAACTCAAGAGGGAAAAGGAAAACAAAGTGATGCAGATACTTTTAAATGTACATGTTGATTTTTTCATGGACCAGACAGAATTGAAACAAGTCGTATTGTATCAGATGACAGTATTAGAGCAGGTCTCCCAGACATGACAGTAAAGCAGCCTCCACCCATTATTACCCTGTTCTGCATCTGGATTGAATGACTACTGCTAGGAAACAATCAAGGAGGTGAGTAAATACTAGAATCACAGAAAACACTGACTTCATTATATCTGGGATTGTGCCAGAAGTTGACAGCATGCCACAGCCGAATCAAGTCTTAATGCCTGTGTTTAAACTGGTGTCTTCTTCTATGAAGGCCTGCATTGGTTACCTGTTGCTTACCGCATCATATACAGGGTGTTAGTGTTATTATATAAGGCCCTATGCAGTTTGGGACCTTGTTACATACCTGTCAAGTATCCCGTATTGGCTGGGATTTCCCGTAATTTAGCGCCTCTTTTCCTCCTTTCCCATCCAGAGCAGCCACCATCCCGTAATTTGATGACAGGGGAAAAGTCCCTTCTACGCATGCGTAGAACCCTTCTACACATGTGTAGAACCCTTCTACGCATGCACAGAAGGGTTCTGCACAGAAGGGAATGCGGAGAAGCCTTCTACGCATGTGTAGAAGGAACATGCACAGAACTGTTCTGCGCAGGTCCCTTCTACGTATGTGTAGAAGGGACCTGCACAGAACCATTCTGCACAGGTCCTGTATTGTCCGGAGCTGCACTTGACAGGTATGCCTTGTTATCTGTTGGAGCATCTCTCCCTCAGAACAACTCCCTGCATCACCCATTCATCACAGTCTACGCAGCTCCAGGTGCTGACCTCGGAAGTCTATAAATAGAGCCTTCTTGGTGGTGGCACCAAAACTGTGGGACACACTAGTGGTGGTGCTGTGCCATGCCCCATTCCTGGCTATCTTTAAAAATAAATAAAAACTTTCTTATTCAAGGAAGCCTTTCAGAATGTTATCCCTTTAGCAATAAATTAACAAGTCAGTTGATCTTTTGTGCTCGCAGACGTCAGTTATTTTATTTTATGATGTGTTGATTTGGTTGGTTTATTTTTAATTTGTTGTGTGTATTGTTATGTTATTTTGATATTTGTATGTACACCGTCCACATGCTGCTGAATCAGATCTTGCCTGTCAGCACAAGCCTGAACTTGAGAAGCTTTTTATCTTCTGGTCCTGCAAGCTAGTCTTTTCTCACGCCATTATGGCACCGGACTGTCACTTCCTTATCTTTTGAGCAAAGGGAAAATATAGCATTATGAAGTCCAGTGTCAGAGGGTTTAGTGTCATAGCCATCCTCCCTAAATCCCAAACAGCCCCTAATATGCTTTGAGACAACTATAATCACACTGATATAAACAAAGGCCATGTTGGCATTTATTTATTTTTTGTTGGTCAAGGCATAATAGCAAAATTTCTCTCTGCAAGTTTAAAACCAACTCTGTCCAAAGTGGTGTTCATATTAGCATTTACAATTGACACTTTTCTGAAATCAAATCATTTTTCACATCATTCACATCCACAATTCTAGTGGCTACAGAATATATATCCATCACTCTTTTTAAAAATTTCTTCTATTTTTGATATTCCGGAGACTCTTATTATCAGTTGTGAAAACACCTAAGGTTGGAACAAATGGTCCATTTCACATTGCTGTCTGCTGTCTGAATAGTTTTTATGCCTCCTGTTGTGGTTTTTATTCCTGTTATTACATTGCTTTTAAAAAAAATATATGTACACAATCCTTAGATCTCTTATACATGAAGGAGAGATTTAACCAAATTGTAACATATAAAGTAATAAAATAAGAAGTGAAATCTGCTATGGGGGTAATTAACTTACAGTTCTGATCATAAAAATGGAGAAGTACGCTAACAGCATATGCTACTGAGTTCAAAATATCTATAGACAGAAACATACAGTATGTAAAATGTCTGGAAACATGTAATTTGGTAAAGAATGAGATCCATACTGCTAAACAAGCATTGTGTAGCAGACAAATGAGTGGACTAGGATGCAGGAGACCTAGATTCGAATCCTTGTTGGGCATGGAAACTCTAAGAGGAGGGGCTTGGAACTGATGAAACCACTCCTTAAAATGTCTCACAACTGTAGTTCTATTAGGATTGCAATAAGCCTTTTCCAACTTGACAACACATAACATGACCTAATTGACAATGTTCATGTGCTAATACAGTTCTCAACCTTTTTAAGCCAGAGGCCGAGTCACGCTCCCTCAGACAGCTTTGGGGGCTAGATGGCCATTTTGCCCTTCCTCCACCCCATGGCACTTCCTGGTGTGTTGGAGGCAGTGGGGGGCCATATGAAATGGCTCCACAGGCCACATTTGGTGCACAGGCCACAGGTTGAGAATCCTTGTGCTAATACAACTTACATGCCCAGAGTGCATGAGCTCCTGGTATTGAACAATTGTTATTGAAGCTGTTCTATTGTGGTCACCAAGTGTTCTGGTAAGGAGACTATCCATATACTGGGCATAATGTCCGAAGCAGGAAACAAGCTACATATAAAATTATAAAAACTTCAAACAGCTATTTTCCAATGATACTGTAACAGTAGCTGCTGTGATTTTCTGTCAGACCTGCACATCAAATATGAACATCTTCAAAGCTGATAGGAAATCAGTGAAATCTGTACTGGCCCTTCAGTTCCCCAGTTTAGGAGCAATCAGAAACCACTAGAAATGTACAGTGCTGTGACAATTATCTCTGTACTAGCAGGGGTGCCCGGCTTCGCCCGGGTGGTCCCAACCTGGCTAGCTGAGTGCCAGTGCTGCCCAGGAAACCCACTGGTCAGGGGTGGGCCTGTGATGGGAGCTTGGCGATGACATCACAACCCCTCCCACTGGTTGGCCTAGCACTGGTGCAGACACAAACCCTCCTGTTGAATATACCCCCCTTTGCAGATCAATTTAGGGGGCTAACCCCCCCCTGGGCTTTGGGACCCCAACAGTGACCTGTGCTTATCAAAACCACAGATAAACAATGTTGCAATCACACACACACAAAAAAGCACTTAAGTTGAGATTAATGTCAGTTATCTCTGCTGAAATACTGCCAGGAAGAAATGTGACACACATTTCAGAATATGATGCCTCTTTTTCTTATCATGATAATGAATTAATTGCTCTTAGACAAAATGCAAGGAAATGTTTTGCTTACATTTCTTCAGGGATAATTGCCTCAAAGCACAATTAAGAATACAAGAAGACTTCAGATTCAAACCATGGAACTATTTAGTCCAATCTTGTTTCCTATAGAGGCCAAACAGATGCCAGTGGGAAGTCCAGAAGCACACCAAGAGGGCAACAACTGTCTCCTGCTGTTCTTTGGCAGCAACTGGTATTCAGAATCATAGTCCTTGAGATCCTGGAGGTAAACAAATAGTCCTCAATGACAAGTAGCCATTGTTAACCTTATCTCCACAGATTTCATTAATCTCATTTTAAAGCTGTCTAAACATGAACCTATCATTCTCTGTCTTGTGACAGTGAATTCCATAGTTTAACCATAGGTTTCCTTTGCTTGAAAGCTAGTTGTGTCCAACTCTGGGGATGAGGGTGCATATCCATTTACAGCCAAAGAGACAGTGCTGTTTGCATCTGCAGCCGTTTCCATAGTCATGTGGTAGGCATGACTAGACAGACGCCTAGTTACCTTTCCCGCTGACGTGGTACTTGCAATTTCTTGCTTTTTGAACTGCTAGGTTGGCAGGAGCTGGGACAGTTGATGGGCACTCACTCCATTACACAGCACTTGGGTCTCAAACTGCTGATCTGTTGATCTTTCGGTCATCAAACTTAACATCTTAACCACTAAGCTATAGTAAAGTAAAGGTTTCCCTTGCTCAAAAGCCAGTCGTATCCGACTCTAGGGTTCAGTGCTCATCTCTGTTTCAAAGCAGAAGAGCCAGCGCTGTCTGCTTCTGCAGACATTTCCTTTGTCATGTGGCAGGCATGACTAGACACTGGAGCACATGGAACGCTGTTACCTTCCCACCAAAGTAGTCCCTATTTATCAACTTGCAATTTCTTGCTTTCGAACTGCTAGGTTGGCAGGACCTGGGACAAAGATGGGAGCTCATTCCATCCTGCAGTATTTGGGAATCAAACTGCTGACCATCCGCCTCCCAGTCAGTGACTTAGCCATTTGAGCCACTGCAGTCCCTCTAAGCTAAGCTATAGCTTCCTCTAACCACTAAACTATAGGCAATGATTATTTCCTTTCTACTGCATGTATTCAATATCCCACTGTTTTCCCTATCTACTTTCTCCATGCATGAAGAATGTAGCTACTCCTCTATCATGCCTTCCATTTGCCTTATTTCTAAAATAAGAAAGAGTATGACATTGTAATTTTTTTCTCATAAAGCAGTTGATCCAAACTCCTGAACACATTAATTATCCTCTCTCCATAATCCCCCCCACCCTCATTTGCAGATGTACAATATCCTTTTTATAAATGTAGCAAATCAGAACTGGGCACAATATTCCAAATACTGTACAGCCAAGCATATACATTAGCATAAAGGTATTAACATATTGGCAGTTCTATTCCAAATGCCATTCCTAATAATTTCTAAAATAAAATTCATCTTGGTGAGTTTTCAGAAAAACTTATTCTATATGCAAGATAACTTTATCTTAAAGTACTTTCTACCAGTTTACCTCAAAGAGACTATACGCTAACCAGCCTTTATTCTCCTAGATACTTCCTAGATTCCTGGTCAGATATAAATGACCATCTTCAGGACAAATATTGTTTGTGGGTGATTGTTGTTGTTTAGAACATCAGTAATTTCACATTTTATACAGTGATTTTCCCATTTTAATGTAAGGACTGGAATTTTAAATCCTATCACCATTATTTACCTCAGTTCCTGAAATAGGCATAGATTTTGCATCAAAGTTTTGCCTTATAGTCACTGATTTTAGCAATATGCTAATTGATTTTATCTTATTTATTTATTTGCATTTTGATTGCCATCTTGAAAAATTGCCACAAGTACCTGCCCTCCAATAAGTAAAAGCAGATCTGAAGCAAATTTGAAATGATTTAAATACTACCCCTTACACCACGGGTTCCCAAACTTCGGTCCATGGGCCAGACCTGGCCCACCACACCATTTCATGTGGGCCACTGCCACCGCTGAACCCGGAAGTGGAAGCAGAGGTATTTACATCAGCCGTAAAACGTGCCCCACGTGCATAAACGCACCCGTGGCTGTTGTAAACATGGAAGTGGGTGCATTTACGGCAATCGTAAATGCACCCGCTTCCACTTCGGAGGGTGTGGTCCAGCCTGCTCAGCTGTCTGGGGGAATGGTCAGTCCCACAGCATAAAAAGGTTGGCCACTCCTGCCTTACACAGACAATTTTACTTGTACTATATACAGAAAAACCCCGAGTTACGAAAAATATCAGTTCCATGGCCTCTTTCGTAAGTCGGTTTTTTCGTAACTTGAAGCATCCCCATAGGGGTGAATTGGAGCCCAAGAGGAAGAGCGTATCAGCTACGAAGCCATTTCACTCTTCCTCTTGGTCTCCAATTCACCCCGCAGCTCATTCCCAGCCAGACCGGAGGGCTCGGACTGAGTTGCATGAGTGAAATGGAGCCCAGGATGAAGAGCGGTTCAGCAATGAAGCCATTCTGCTCTTTGTCCTGGGCTCATAGCCCTGCGGTCTGCAACTTTTTGCATAGCTCAGTGCCTTTGCTGCGATTGAAAAAGTCGGGGGGACTTTTCTGGCTACAGCAAAGGCTCTGAGCTACGCAGAATGGCAGGGACCGAGGGGATCTTCCCCCCGACCATGGTAGACCCGGCAGACGGGACAGCAGCAGCGGCAGAAACATCCATGGGATGTCCCCGTGGGTGTTTCTGCCGCTGCCGCTGGTTCCGCCAGATCCACCAGGGTCAGGGGAGAAGATCCCCTCAGCCCTCACCATTCTGCATAGCTCAGAGCCTTTGCTGTAGCCAGAAAAGTCCCCCTGACGTTTCCGGCCACAGCAAAGGCTCTGAGCTATGCAGAATGGTGGGGACCAAGAGGATCTTCCCCCTTGACCCTGGCAGACCTGGCAGACCAGCAGATGGGACAACGGCAGCTGCAGAAACACCCATGGGATGTCGCTGTGGGTGTTTCTGCCACTGCCACTGCTGCTGCCACTGGTTCCGCCGGATCCGCCAGGGTCAGGGGAGAAGATCCCATTAGTCCTCACCATTCTTCATAGCTCAGCCTTTGCTGTAGCCAGAAAAGTTCCCCTGACCTTTCCGGACACAGCAAAGGCTCTGAATTATGCAAAAAGTTGTGGACCGAGGGAATCTTACCCCCAACCCTGATGGACCCAGCGTATGGGGCAGCAGCAGTGGCAGAAACACCCATGGGGACATCTAAACACAAACCCCTTTCGTAAGTCGGGTTATTTGCGTAAATCGGGACACCAATTTACACAAATAACCCTTTCGTAAATCGAGTTTTTCATAACTCAAGGCATTCGTAAATTGGGGTTTTACTGTATTTTTAAACATGGTCATATACTGTAATAATATGCACTTCCCTTAAACAGTGTAAATTTAAAGTGAGAGAAATAAAAATACAACTAAGAAATGGAAACCCTATGGAAAAAATCCTTTTGGAAGGCTTCCTGTTGAAAACTTGCCATCTGCGTCACTTCTTTACCACACACTCTTACTAAGCCTGTATCATTATGGTTTTGAATGTTTCCGGAAATATCTGATCTCTCAACATTCTTGTTCAGCATCTTTTTTGAACAAACTACCATCCCCCCTCCCCCCAAGCTTTCTATACAGCACTCCATCATCCAATGCAAGCAATGCTATACAGTAGGGCTACCTAATCATCGTGTCAAATCTGCCACAGATGCCACAAGAATCAAAGACAGCATTTGGCCAGTGCCTAGGACCCAGCCAACTGTGTAGCTGAAAAAAGCTGCAATATCCATAACTATCTATTACTTTTCTGTTTTACTTCTTTTTTCTATGTTCTGTTTTACTTGGTCAGTGAGGGATGGAGGACAATATCAATTTTGTTTAGGTTGGAGACTGATGATCATTGGTCGGAGAACCTTTGGAGTCCTTTCTAGCATTGCAATTCTATGACTCTTAAGACATTTGTTTGAATATACAGTAAAACCTCTACAAATGATTTTTTTTCCGTTCCACTAGGTTATTTGTATGTCAGAAAAGATGTAAGTCGAAAAATTGTATGTTGAAAACACATTTCATTACCAGATGAGGCTACTAGATGTCACCATATATTTTTTCAAATGTCCAATTTTTCCTATTAAAATTTGTATGTTGAAATATATTATATTTTTAGCCAGGATTTCTATTTGTATGTCAAATTTTTCATATGTAGAACCATTTGTATGACAGGGTTCCACTTTATTTCAGGTTCTTATTTTAAATATAGATTTGGACAATGCCATAAAAGTTGAGAGGGTTGACCAAAATCACCAATATAATGATTTATTTCATACCACATAACATAAACGTTCTAAGAAAAAGCAAGCTTTTCAAATCTAATTTTGTAATGACAGGGGGGGACCATAAATCATAGATACCTGTGATCACATGCACACTATTCTCCCATACAACATGGAAGGAAGGGCAATGAAGAATGGAATATATGTGTTTAATTATTATTATTACTACTAGTCCATGTAACACTGACATTTCTAGCTTAGAACACATTATTGCCATTTCCTTCTACAGTCTTCTAGTTAATAATAATATCATGTCAGAGATTACTCTGGACTGAAAGTATTTTTGCTGGAGAAACTCCACTCAGGGCATGCCTAAATGAAGCTCCTTTCATGTCCCCAAGTGCAGCTCTTGAGTATCAAAAGCCAACCTTCCAGCTGATGGCCAATGTTGCCAGATTTCCCTGGAGGGCAATCAGGACACGAAGCATTAGAACCAGCTACAGTTGGGACAGGTTAAAAACCAACTACAGTGGTACCCCGGTTAATGAAATGTACCGATCTTAACCTATAAAACCAAGTGTTCACCGTTGGAACTGGCTATAGGCTGCTATGCGTCGCCCTACTGACCCACACCCACCCTTCGTGTGCACGGCCGAATTCCCTACGCAGGTCAACGAAGGATTAAAAAATCCGGCACGGGGGCCTCAGCCCCACAAACGGCAAGAAAGGGAAAGAACTTCACGTCCCAACAGTCATTGCGCCGCGGCGCGCCAGAGCCAATCAGGCTGAGAGGCTCACGCACGCCGCAGCGTTCGGACACGCGCCGCAGCCAATCAAACGAAAAGCATGTTAAAAAAACACAGCACAAACACAAAGCACGAACCCATAACTACAAGCCCCAGCGTCCTGCGCGCCATGAGCGCGCAGAACGCTGAGGCAGCCTGCGCGCGAAAACAAAACTTAAAGAAAGCCAGCTCCGCCGCCATTCATCCCCACGGGCGAGCCAGCATGGCCCGTGGGGGAAGAAAATGAAACAAACCCACCGCCCCTGCTCTTCCGTTCGAAGGGACTGCCACCGCGCCAAAAATAAAAACAATCCACCCACCACCCCTCCCCCGCAACTGCCCTTCTTCCCAACGGGAAAACAAGCATGGCCCGTGGAAATGAAAGGCACCCTTCCCGCAACAACGCTCCCTTCCCAAGGGCCATCCAGCATGGCCCATGGGATCAAAAGGCACCCCCCGCCGCAAGTGCCCTTCCTAACCACGGGCAAACAAGCATGGCCAATGGGAAGAAAAGGCACCCCCGCTGCAAGTAGCCTACCTTCCCACGGGCCACCAAGCATGGTCCGTGAGAACAAAAGGCACCCCCCCTAAAAAAAGGACACACCAAAAAATCAAATCAAAACCATTCAAAAAAAGAAATCTAACCTTTAAAAAATAAACACAAACAAAGACAGGAAAAACATACAACAAAAAACAACAGGGCCCCCCCCCAACAAAATTCATATCCCAGCGTCCTTTTCACTTAAATATCGGAGATCACAACTTACCAACACAGGTCCAGCCACGCCGAGAAACAGAATTGAAATGGCAAAAGAACAGGAAGAATACACAGGACAGGACAAACATTACGCAACAGCACCACCAAGTGGCCACAGGAAAAATGACACTCAATGAATTCGAATTACACTTACACATTTTTAAAAACTCTTATCCAAAGTACACCTATCACCCAAAAAAAATGACAAATTATTTTTAAAAATGCAATTATTGGGAAAAAATATATATCAACCTGTCCACTTTTAAAAATCCAAATTTATTTATAACAGTTTAAAAAACTACCTATGTATAAAAAAACAATATTTTTAAAAAATAACATAACTCATTTAAACACACATACAACAAAAATCATCCAAAACCATTTCTCATATTTTTTTAAAAACAAAACGCCCAAAAAAAGCCCGGCAACGCCGGGCAACCCTTGCTAGTTAACACTAAAAATCAGATAACGTTTATTTACTGATGACACCTTATTAAAAATAGAAAATCCTTCAAAAATTATGGTGAAGGTAAAATTACATTTAAAATAATGTGGATAATTAGATAATTAGGTTACAGATAAATTGGCATTATTCAGAAATTATGCTGTTTAATTATAATAAAGGAAAAAAACTTTTAAAAGAAATGGATGTTAATATTGGAAAAACTGCCAAATATTTAGGCATAAATATGCCGACTAATTTGGAAAAATTGAAAAAGTGAATTTTAAAATATTGGAACAAGTGCTTTAAAAGTAATTTGATGATTTAAGGAAGATGGTATTGTCAGTTTGGTAGGTTCACAGTATTTAAAACAAAGATATTGATTAAGATAAATGTATGACATTGCTGAAAACGATTACTGAAGGAGAGTTAAAAGATTGGCAAAACATGATTAATAAATTCTATAATAGAGATAAGAAGTCAGAGATTAATCAGAGGTGATGGTATAAAACTGAAAATATTAGAGGATTATGGCTTTCTAATCTAAGTCTATATTATATATCCTTATCAATTGAGACAAACACCAGATATTATATCTCAGTCCGGCAAATCAATCTGGTTAACGATGAAAACATAAACATTGAATTTGAACCTACTAAATATTCCCTTCAGACAAAATAATAAAAATACAGTAAAATATAGTAAATCCATTCTTTAAAAATATGTTTCTACAGGTTCCAAGATCTACTGTGGATACCTGAAACTGCAGGTAACAGCAAATCCTATATTTACACATAATATAAAAATTAAGAAGAGGATAACTGGCAGAGAGGTGTAGAGGAATATAAAGCATGAATTTATCAAATTTGTTTTAATAAAGGGAAAAAGCCCAGAGCAAGAGTCAATATAATTTTGGAATGGAGTTGGAGAGCAAATATTATACGTGGTCCTAAGGACAAAGGATTGTGTATGTATATATTTTTATCAGATATTTTCTTTCTGTTTGCATTTGTATGAAAATAAAATATTTTTTTACAAAAACCATATATAATTATCTTAACAATCATGATGCATTTTGCATTTAATCACTATATTGGACAAGTGACTACCTGGAAACATCCTAATTGCCTTTTGCAGAGTCATCAGTTTTGGATACCACAAGGAGAAAAAAAGAGATAAATGTAATGAACAAAGATATAGACACAGGTATTTTGACTCCAGAAACAAACTGGTGGAAGATATACAGTAAACAAATGTGTCCTTAACTCTCAACATCAACAGTCAATCAATTAATCACTTCCTTATAAACTGACTGATTAAAGGATACAGTTTTAATGACTCACAGCAAGCCTGGTGAAATTGTTCCTTTAAGGAAAATGCAAAAGCCCTGAGTTGCCTGCACTGTATTTTGTACTTTATGACATGCAACAAGAGAGCAGAGATGGCCCATATTTCACAAACATTTAAGTGAATTTATTTCTAATTTTGTCCCTCAAGATCTCTGCAATGATAAGAGCTATAAACATACCATTCGGCACAATACTACCAAGTTCCAACTAATACTACAGTACTGATATTCATGCTGCAAGGTTTCCATCATGAAACAAGACTGCCGAAAGACCCAATTGTTTATTTATCAAAAAAAAAACTTTTTGAAATGCTAGAAATGAGTAAAGGTAATGGTAAAAGTCACCCTTGCTCAAAAGCCAGTCATATCTGACTCTAGGGCCATGACCTTGGCACTCCAGGTGTTTTTGGACTGCAAATCCCAGAAGCCCAAGTCAGCACTCCTGCTTATCAGGGCTTCTGGGAATTGAAGTTCCAGAACACCTGGAGTGCCAAGGTTCACCATCACTGCTCTAGGCTGTGGTGCACATCTCCATGTATAGCTAGAGCCAACACTGTCTATGTCTGCAGAGATTTCTATGGTCATGTGGCAGGCATGACTAGACCGGAGTGCAAGGAACGCTGTTACCTTTCCCACCGAAGTTGTACCTAATTTATCTACTCACAATTTTTTGCTTTTGAACTGCTAGGTTGGCAGGAGGTGGGACAAAGATGGGAGCTTCACGCAGCACTTTGGGTCTCAAGCTGCTGACCTGCCAACCTTCCGTTCGTCTAGTTTAGCATCTTAACCACTAAGTCACTGCAGTCCCTTAAACTAGAAATATGGAAGACTAAACAGGGCTACAGATTTCTTAATTTATACAACTAGGTGGATTATATCTTGAAATGAGTTGCCGTAAACCTTTATTGTGTTTGCTTTTTGTAACGCCTTATCCTAGACCCATATGTTGAACTACCACAAGATGGATGAGTACTGAGTCAGGGTGGAAAGACAAAAATAATAAGTATGTGTGGAGGAAGGGAGAGAATAAAGGGCACTGGGTGAGGGCAGGGCCCTTAGCTTTCTAATCTGGGTAAATAGACATATGTACAGGTATATGTCTGAACAATTATTGCTAAGTTGAGTAATATGGGTACAGAGATAGAAAGAGAGAGAAACATGAAGGGGGCGGGGCTGGCATAGGGGAAGAAGAGACATAAAGCACTTGAGAGGGGATGTAACTAATGAGTTCCTAACCAGGAAAAAGGTATATTCTCTAATTCAGATTTTTTTAAAAAATAAAGGTAGCATTATTGACTTTTTTATGTCACCCAAGCCAGCATTTCCAGGTTGAAGTTTTCTTTAACACCGTACTTGCAGGGAAATTTCAAAAGTTGATGGTGTTCTGCTGGCAATTGCACAATCATTAGCAGAACAACAGTAAAGACAACACCTAGCCTAATGCAGTCACAAGTTGTACAACAGCATGTGAAATGGCTTGCACAAGTAAACCAAATTCCTAGGTTGGTTACTTGTGCAACAATGAAAAGTCCAACTGGATAGTTTGTAGTCTTGCAGAAGTTTCAGGGCTACAATTTTACCAACTGTAGCCAGCATAAGCAAAGGTGAGGAAGAATGGGGGTTTCAGTCCAACAAAGCTTGGAGTACTGCATACAAGTAAAACTCGGAAAATTAGAATATTGTGCATATGTTCATTCAGTTCAGTAATGCAACTTAAAAGGTGAAACAAATATATGAGATAGACTCATTACATGCAAAGCGAGAGAGTTCAAGCCTTACTTTGTTATAATATTGATGCTTATGGCTTACAGTTTATGAAAACACCAACCCCCCAATCTCATGTACCTCATAATCATCACATAATCTCATGTACGCTGTGTGCCATGATCATCACAATTATAACGAATTGAATTAAGACATGACAGATCTCACTTTGCATGTAATGAGTCTATCTCATATATTTGTTTCACTTTTTAAGTGAAATGAATGAACATTTGCACGATATTCTAATTTCCTGAGTTTCACCTGTATGTTTTATAACTGTTCAATCAAAGACACTACTGGATAAAATGTATTACTACTCTCGATCTTCTAACCCTAACCCAAGCTTTGGCTTCAATTCTTCTCATGATACACAATAATCTCAGCCTATTTCTTGGAATAGGCTGAGATTATTGTGTATCATGAGAAGAACTGAAGCCAAAGCTTGGGTCCTTTACTATTTCTTGGAATGCCTTTAAGACTAATTATTAAAACTTTCTAGAAGTCTTCTCCAAAAAGTGCTAATCTACAGTGAATTTGCCACACTGCATCCATAGTAAGTGCCACATGAAAATAATAACACTAGCCATCCTGAGTAAGGATAACTTTTTCTCTAGAGGGTTGGGATATAAGTGTTAATAATAAATAAATAAATAAATAAATAAAATATAAAATGACTATAGCCAAGGGATACAGTTTTAATTTAGGTTAGTGTTTCCTGTGTTACTAAGGGCTAAGGCTGAACAATTTCTTACTCAGTTAATAGGATGCAGCAGCAACAAAAGGTGCTCTATTATATAAACACTAAGTAAATAATACATCTTCTGCTAAAGCTACTTATATGGTTCAGAAAGGATTTATATCCAGGATACTAATACTTTATACCTATAACACGAGTTCTCAACCTTTTAAAGCTAGGTGCCATGTCACACTCCCTCAGACAGCTTTGGGAGTCAGATGGCTATTTTGCCCTTCCTCCACCACATGGCACTTCCTGATGTGGTGGTGGCACATGAAATGGTGCTGTGGGCCACATCTGGCCCATAGGCCGCAGGTTGAGCATCTGGACAGATAAACTACATTCGACATTTAGTTACTGTACTTGGAAGCAGCTGGTTATTTCACACACAAACCTTCTAGAACAACAGTGTTTCCTGTTTCCAAAATGCTATTAATGAAAAGTAAGAGAAAACAACACAGATAGTTTCCAAAGAGCACTTCGCTCTTAAAGCTCAAATATGAAAAAGTATGGGAACCCTATTTTCTTTTTCATTTGGGTACCCTATGCTAATTTTCAGAATATCCCTGTGTGTGTGTGTGGGGGGGGGGGGGGTTGTCTGCAAAACTGAGTTCTCAATGGACCTCAGCCTGTTCAGCAGGGAGACACAAGGGACTCTATTACCCACACTCCCCAACAGCAATGGATTCTTCTAAGCATTTCCATGAACATGAATTTGAACAACAGACTTAGAATTCTTTTTTTAAAAAACTGAACACATTAAGAAAAAACAGACTCTGGCAGGACTCTAGTAAAATGATTCTTCCTTTCCTTGTCATAAGCCAAACAAAGCACTACTAACTGCCTTTGCCAGAAGCAAAGAAGCAGATCCTGTTTTTAAAAATGGGGAGGGGGAGATGGAGGGACAAAGGGAACCATCACTCTCAGCTCTCTGTGCTTACAGCACTCTTGCATCAACATCATTAGTCTGAAAAATATGCATGAATAAAATGGAGGTGGGCAGATTCCCAGACAGAAGAATATCTACAGTATTTACTCTGTTTTTAAATTTCAGTTGCTTCCTGTATCTTCTTTCTCCCAAATCAGAGTGAAAACTAATTAGACAAGCATGCAAGCAATTTCTGAGCTGGACAATTTCACATTATTTGGTATTTCCCTCCTCATCAAGGCCTGTATGAGCAGACACATTAATGCAGGGATTCTCAACCTGTGGTCCATGGGCCAGATGCAGCCTGCAGCACCATTTCATGTGCCCCCACCACCACCTCCACTACACCCGGAAGTACCATGTAGTGGAGGAAGAGCAAAATGGCCATCCAGCCCCCAAAGCTGTCTGAGGGAGTGTGACCCAGCCCCCATCTTCAAAAGGTTGAGAATTCCTGCATTAATGCAATCCATGCACAGAACAAGCAAGAGAAAACTGTACATGCTGAAATTTCCAATTCTAAGCAAATATTAAAAGGTATTAGAACCCTTTTATTTTATCTTTTTATTTGGGTACCCTATGCTCACCCTCTTCTCTTTCTAAGTAATAGCTGTTATTAATTCAAGCCACATTTGGTGCAATTTCCTCCTCCATACAATTATCAAACATATATTTTTCTTCATATGGTCAACCCCCATGAAAATCTTTAGATTTTGAATTTCAATTCCCAGAAGCCCCAAGCAGGATAGCCAATGATGAGGGATTATGGGAGCTGAAGTCTAAAGTAGTTGGCCAAAGGTTTCATACCTCAGTCTAGATTCTAGAAGATGTGTCCTACAGTGACAACAAAGTGGAGTGCTGCGCATGGGTAGTGGTGTGCAGAGGGAGAAAGAGAGTACCACAGCCTGGTCTGCTTTCAAAGGGATACTTTTGGCTTCCCCATGAATCTAATTAAAAGCACTGTATTCCTAGAAGATCACAGTGTGATGCACCAAAGAGAATAAATGTGTGTGCCACAGGAAATGACAGGTCTGAATATTGCCTCCATATTTTGCCATCTGTGTATGCATCCACATAACTAAAGCAAATTTCTTGAAGAAAGAATCCAGCCGAAATATACTCCAGAATAAATATATACTGCCAGTCTGACCTGGCACGGGGGGAGGGGGAGGACTTCCGTGATTTCTAAAGAGGCAGACAGCCCTTACATTTTCAAAATGATTCCTGATTTTGTTTTTTTCTATTACACTTCACATTTCACAGTCTGGCATACCTTTACCATATTCTATTGGCACTTCAACTCAGGGCTACCTTGTTGGTTGTAACAGTACTTTTCAGGGAAAGTGGGTTGAGGGCTGGGATTAATACTTTTTCTACAAGGAGCTAAAACCTTGGAGACAAAATAACAGAAAATAAGAAAGATGAGCAAAGGAAGAATAAGAGCGTGAAAGGCAAAATGACGGCTGATAACCATCTTTGCTTTCTGCAAGGCATAGGTGTGGGATTGATGACTAATCGTGACTACATCAGCTTCAACTTCACATTAATTTATTAGCAAAAGAAAGTGGATTATCTCATGCAAATATTCATATTAGTAACAAATCATTTGTCAACATACTGTACCTGATTTAAGATAACATTAGCCAAATAAGATTTTAATAACAGGATTGTTTTTATTTTTACAGGCAATGAAACACTTGCTTAGAATAAAACTGTCCAGCTTCTATGGTAAATTTGATGATATTCACTACGATTGCCCACATGGCTCTCAAAATTTCCTGCCATAGCTCACAAATATGTTTATATCCCCAAGGTAGGTAGATGTTCTTGGAATAGTAACAATAAGGATATTTCAACATAAGCAAGGCAAACAAGATGCTGTGGCTGATAATTTATTTGTACAGGACTGAAGACTAAACTGTCTCCTATGAGCTATGCATTTACGTCTCATCTACATGGAGGGACCGTAGCCGGTGTTTTCATCTTACATTCATACTTGTTTTTGTCAGTTAGAAAACACATTTCAAAGACAAGCTGCATTCAAGACCATGGACCTTGAATCAAGGTTTGTTTATTTTGTTGTTTAAATAGCTAGTCCCTTTTTCAAGTCTATTCAAATTATCTGAACAGCATATCTAGTGCAACAGAAATTCAGCCTTACTTATTTACGACAAGGTCTTACATACGTGTATTTTTAAGTAACTTGTATGATTCAGTCCATACAACTTGGGCCCAGCAAGCTCTAAATTGTTTGATTCATATATTGTAATCATGCAAGTCTTCATATTGTGAGAATAATTATGTAGAAGAAAGAATAGGACTCAGGAGACATGGGCTCAAATCCCCACATAGTGATGGTAAATAACTGGAGGACTCCTGTGGAAAACGACTCTTTGACCATCTTGTTTATCCTGAAAATCCTACTAGGGCTGTCATGAGTCAAAAGCAACTTAATTGCACATAACAACACTGCATTAATACAATGTCCCCTGTGTCAGCAGTCATGCATTTTCATAATTAGTGCAATGCTGGTAGTTAATGCAGTGCAATCTATTGTACAGCTACACGGACAACAGTGTAATCTAGGGGTTCTCAACCTACACCCCGCAGGCTGGATGCGACCCATGGTGCCAGTCCATCCAACCCGCTGCCCCCGCTGCCATCCTTTTCCCCTCCACCTGGCTTGGCATGTCCCTAACATGGCTCCATAGTAGGGTGGATGTTGTAAAAAGGCTTACAACATCCGTCCTGCTACAGATCGGCATTAGGGACACGCCAACCCAGGCAGGGGGAAAGGATGGTGGTGATGGTGCTGGAAGCGGAAGATGCTCACGGCCTTCCTGGGTGCCACTCTGGCCGAGCATGGGCAAAGACAGTCAGGACCCCTCCTTCATCCATGGCAGGGAAGCGTCGTGGTGTGTGGAGGGGAGTGTTTGCGGGCTGGACTGGTGGTGATGGGGAATATTTGTTGTGGTAGTGTGTGTGGGGGGTTTAGTGTTGTTAGTGGCATGGGAGGGGGGTGTTGGCAGGCCAGCCTAGTTAGTGTTGCTGCCACCGCCAAATGTGGTGGTGGTGGGGGACACCAGTCCAGCCCGCCAACAGTCTGAGGTGGCATGATCTGTCCCCCGGTTTAAAAAGTTTGAGAATCCCTGGCGTAATCCATCACAACTATACTAGACAGGATTTTCACCCCACTAACATTACATTTAATTAGTGGGTCTGATGTCCCACTTTTAAAAATCAAGTCTTTGCTAGGAGAGTTATAAAAGTAAGTGTAAAATCACAATAGAGTACTAAAATCATATAGCTTAAAGCCTTTTAGGACAGCATAAAATTGGGTGTGTGTGTATGTGTGTGTTAAGGAACTTTCTGAAAATTAGTACTGTTTGAAGACAACCAAAAAGGGACATTTGGAGACTTCTTCAGGAAAAGATTTCTGATGATTTACCACTTGGCCATGAAGCTTACCAGATGACTACGGGCCAATCAGTAGATCTCATCCTAACTAATATCACATATCATGAAGATTAAAAAAGTGAAGGAAGACTATGGACATTACTCTTAGCCCTTTGAACAAAAAGCAGATATCAACTCTATCTACAGCAACTAGTTTTCACATTCCTAATATCACAAAAACAGTAGCATGAGGCATAGAATGCATAAGAACAGTGACTGGAATAGAGAGATCTAAAGTAATATAAATTACCAATACATACATATATCTGGCGATTCATCAGAGCCATCTGGACAATCCTTCTCTCCATCACACCTCCAGCCCTTAGATATGCATGTGATCTGATCTTTACATGCAAACTGTTTGGGGCTACAAGTCTTGGGTGCTAGACAAAAAATAAGTGGGGAAAGGTTGGAGAGAAAAATGAACAAGGTCAGTTTTTTCCACATTATACATATTTAAAATAATGTCAAAAGCTGGCTAGTGAAATTACAAAAATCAAAATTACCCTTCCCATGACAGCAGATACATCCATAGTTATATTTCAAGAAAGAGCAGGATTAAAACACAAGGTAATAACTGAAGCAAACCAATAAGATCTAGCATGCAAAACAATTTTTAAACAGCATTTGACTTGAATAATTCATCTCTTTGTAGCTCATAGCATTTTTCAAATTTTATTTACATACTTGGCACTAAAGGCACAAACAGAGCACATCACAATTTAAGAAAAATGTATAAAGATTTTACCTAAGACAATGCAGTGACTCTATGTTGGACAGATAAATTGGTATTGTGATTATTCAATCAAAACATGGAAGCAGATCCCATGACAATAGCTGAAATGCTGTTGTCAACAGTCAGGCCATGCAAGGCTGATAAATCAGGCCTTGTATGGCTTAACGTGCACCACAGCATTGCAACCAGTGTAAAATATGAAATAGCTACTGAAGTGATCCAGATACAAAATCTACAACCATCCTGTTTATGGGAACTTTTAAACATCTTATAAGTTGGAAACTGAGTTTGAGACATCAAACTTCCTTGAGATTTTTATACTTCCACCTTCCATACATGCAGATCTGCATGCATTCAGACACATCACAGCTACTGAATGGAAACTTCCTGGGATTATTACATGCCTAATAGTAAAAGCTATTAAAACAGAAAGCTCAAGTCTCTTTAGGCACAAACACGCTAAGCGATTATACAGTATCCTGAAGTCTGATCACTGCATCACAAACAAACAAAAAATTGTCTGCTACTTGGTCTAATCCATGTGCCCTATACTAAATCAAGTGTGCTGAATCCAAATCTGAAGTCCATTTCTGCTTAGGATGTCAGGATCTTAAGTTAGCAAATCTCACCCTCTTGGTTAGGTTCTTGTGTTGATCACACGTGGTATATTTGCCACAAATGTAGCAAAAATTGTCCAGTTTATTAACACAGCTGTGCCTACTCATCTTTAGCTCAAACCAGACTCACTATGGCCTAGCTGTACTATTCAAAAAAAAATGGTTTCACACTAGAGACGAGCCCTCGGTCCATCTTCCTTATATACCTATTTCTGACATCAGTTCACTGACTTGCCCAGACATGTCAAGCTGCTGCTGGAACATGCATGCCACCAGGGGACATGATTCAGCTGAGGTAGCAGCAGGCATAGTGGTAGCTGTAACTGTTATAACGTTCCCATGTAAAAATACATTGCCCAATTGCTGAACATTTGAACAGCTATGGCATGCCTTAAAATCTGTACATGATAGGCAAATTCTGAGTTCAGATTTGGAATCAATTCACTCGATATCATGTTATTCCCAGTAGCAAAATAATTGTTGTGCAGTCTAATCAAACTATTTACTACTACTACTACTACTACTACTACTACTACTAAATCATGTGACAATTAGTGTTCTTCTTAAGCAAATCACCACAATCCAAAACAAATTCACCCATCTTATTTCACAATGCTCTGTAAAGCCTCAAATGGGACTGGATAAAGAAGACTTCCCTTTACTTTCTATTACTAAATTACGGTCATAATATAGTCTAACCTCTTAGCCATATATATTCTCTTATAGACCCATGAGTTTCCACAGAGAAAGCAAAGAGAAAACACTACACTACACTACACTACACTACACTACACTACACACACACACACACACACACACACACACACACACACACACACACACACACGTTCACAAAAATAACAAAGACAGCAGGAAGTACATGCATAGGCTTGGAGGCTGACCACTGAGAATGATTAGCTTAGAATCCTTCGAAATATTTTCCAACTATTGTATGTCCCATGATCACACATGTTTCTAACATCTGGCCCACCTGCCCCATTCTTTTCTTTCTTGCATGCCAGTGCAGGCTAGATGATTGCCAGCAAGAGAAACTCAACAAGGCAACTCCTCCTCCTCAGCAAGGTAGGGAAAAGCTAAAGATGGGATGGCATGGGAAGGTGGGGGGAGGAGGGGAGAGAAAGAGTAATATTTTAGGAAGATAGAGGGAAAGGAAGGAAGAGAAAAAAGGACAGATAGGGAATGAAATTAACAGATATGCATGTGTAGCCAATCATGTAACATAATAGGTTTCTACTGTGTTTTTTGAATGTACTATTAAAAGTGAGCTACCAAGTAATAGGAACTGCTACAAAATAAAATACTAAAAAAGTAAAGCCTGTGATTGTTTTACTGTTACATGGAGTGTTGCTCTTTATATGGTTCTATATAGATTGTGACTGGGGAAACTGATGTAATTTGTATCTGTAACTTGTATCTTATTTCTGCTCTTCATATGTTGATGCTTTCTATGGTTTGATTGGGTAAATTGACTTAACTTCAATTTAATTCTTTGTAATTGTATTTGTATATTGTATCTTATTTGAAGTTTTTTGTTTGGCAGACTATTGTGTATTGTATTGTGTATCTTGATTTGAAACTGTTTCATTCTATTTATATTTTTGCACTGTCGTTTTTGATACTTTGTATTTAATGTATTTTATATTGTAAAAAAGCTTTTCTTTTTGTTGAAGAAAACTTTCATTTGCTTATGTTGTGGCCGCTCTGAGTGGCACTCGTGTCAGGAGAGCGGGATATAAATAAACATTATTATTATTATTATTATTATTATTATTATTATTATTATTATTATTATTATTATTATTATTATTATTATTATTATTATTATTATTATTATTATTATTATTATTAGCGACAGCATTACAACTGCTCAGAATGTGGCTTTGTCAGCTTTGGCTTGCTCAAATTGTAGCACTGTAGGTGAGAAACAAAGGTTCCGAATATAATCATTGTTCATGAATAGTCATCATTTTGAGAAATAACTGTAGTGGCTCAGGAGTTAAGAAGTTCGCCTTGTTAGCTGGAAGTTTGGCAAGTCGGCAGTTCTAGACCCAAGTACTGCATGACAGATTGAGCCCCCGTCTCTGTCCCAGCTCCTACCAACCTAGCAGATCAAAAGCAAGAAATTGTAAGGACCACTTTGGTGGGAAAAGATATTGGGGACATGAAAGGAACCTCATCCGGGCGTCCCCTGAGTGGAGGTTCTCCAGCAAAAATCCTTTCAACCCGTAATAATTCCTGACATGAAATTATATTGTTATTATTATCCTTTTGAGAGTCCTGTATATCACATCCTAGAATTAAACCCATAATGAACTGAAAGTGGAATAGTAAGAGGAAATTCACGTTTGGAGCATTCTCACAAATATCACTGGGGGAAAACCTGGCAGTAGCAAAGCTTATTTCATTGGTGTTTCGGAATCTTACATAAGCCATACAATGTGATAATACTGTACTACAATGATGCAGAGCTGCCCTGAGTTGAGATGGTGAGAAACTTAAGTATTTGCTCATGGGACCCTACGAAACAAGGGACCCTTAACTCCATTCTAGCGTGTACCATTAGTCTGTCATTCAGCATTTCCACACTGCTCAGGAGAATCCTAGACGTTTTGTTCAAAATGTTCAATAAAAGAAATGGTGTACTACAAAATAAAATTACAGAAATACCCCGCATAACGTTAAAAATTGATTCCATGAGTCTTAACGTTGTGTAATTTTTAACGTTGTGTGATACATGCATTGCACAATGTTAAAATCCTATGGGATGAATCGCATAACGTTAAACTCCATAGAGATACATTGTAACCAGCACAGACTTCAGCGAACGTTATGTGATACATCCCATAGGGTTTTAACATTGTGTGATGCAATTATTTTTTTCAGATTCCTTAACGTTATGCGGTTTTAAAGTTGTGTGGTGCAAACGTTATCTGAGGTATTACTGTATACTGAATCTCAACATATGATTTTGACATAAAAAGTTCGGTTTCACTTACCAGTGATAACTTTCGTTCTTCGAGTATATAGTTTGTGAATACACACTCATGGGTTATGCGCCTGCGCAGAACGGCCGATCGGAGGCTTGAAAAGCTATTGGTCAAAAGTTTTGGCGGTAAGACCGCCCACCGTACCGCCCACCCTGAGGCGCCCGCGCGCCATTTTACCTCAGTTCCATACTTAAGCCAAGCACAGGATAAACCAACTGATCTCAACCGTGCAGCTCAAGAGGGGAGGCAGGGTGGGTAGTGTGTATTCACAAACTATATACTCGAAGAACGAAAGTTATCACTGGTAAGTGAAACCGAACTTTCTCCTTCGTATAGTTTGTGAATCCACACTCATGGGAGATTAGCAAGCTCACACTTACTTGGTCGGTGGGCAGTCGGATGAGATGATCCCACGATGGGCTGAAGATCCTGTAGGTGGACCCGTCAGGGGCGTTGAGTCCGGAGCCCTCTGGTGAGGACGACACGGCCAAGCCTGGCGTCCGCAGTGGCTCTGGTGTCCACCCTGTAGTGCTGGACAAATGTGGAAGGTCTGGACCAGGTGGCAGCCTTACATATGTCCTCAAGCGGTGTGCCCTCCAGAAAGGCAGTGGATGTGGCAACCGCCCTGGTGGAATGCGCCCTGACATGCGGTGGAGGTGGCAGTGAGGCTGACTCGTAGGCCAGGTAGATGGTAGAGGTGATCCATTTGGAGAACCTTTGAGCAGAGATGGGTTCACCCTTGGACTTTCCCCCATAAGCCACAAAGAGGCGTTGCGACTTCCTGAACTCTCTAGTCCTGCTGGTGTAAAACAATAAAGCTCGTTTCACATCCAGCGTGTGCCAAGTCCTTTCTTGGGCGTTAGTGGGGTTCTGGAAGAAGGTTGGCAAGGAGATAGTTTGTGCCATGTGAAACTTGGAGACCACCTTGGGTAGGAAGGTGATGTCCGCTTGGAGGACGACGCGGTCGTTGAAGAACTGGAGAAAAGGTGCGTCTGCTCGCAGGGCAACCAGTTCACCAGCTCGTCGTGCAGACGTGATAGCCACCAGGAATGCCGTCTTCCATGTGAGGAGACGAACATCGGCGGTAGCCATGGGCTCGAAGGGGGTCCTGGTGAGCGCGTTAAGAACGGTGGACAGTGACCATTGAGCCGTCGGTGTCCGGGCCGGCGGAAAAGCGTTCCTTAGTCCCTTGAGGAAGCGCTTTACCGTTTGGTCGCGGAAGGCCGCGGAAGCGGGCGAGCCAGCAGGAGAGTGCGCTACCACTGCTGCGAGATGCACTCGGATGGAGGTGATGCTGAGGCCAGACTCCGCCAGCTGGAGGAGGTAGGTTAAAATGTCCTGCAGTCCCACCTGCGTGGGGGGAGTTTGTCGGGAGGCCAGGAAAGCACAGAAACGCCTGTATTTGGAAGCGTAGGACTTCCTTGTGGAAGGGCGCTGCGCTAGTTCAAGGATCCTGGCCAGTCTGGGGTTATCCTCCACGCGGTGAGGTGGAGGCTGGGCAGGTCCGAATGGTGCAGCTGGCCCTGCTCCATTTGGAGGAGTGTCGGTGATTCCGGCAGTGTGCGATACTGCGACGACATGCGCAACAGTAGCGGAAACCAGGGTTGGCGCGGCCACGCCGGTGCCACCAGAATTGCATTGGCTCTGTGTTGGTGCATCCTGGTGAGTACCTTCTGGACCAGAGGAAACGGAGGAAAGGCATAGAGATAGTCCTGATCCCACCGTTTCATGAAGGCATCGCCCTCGGAGTTCAGTCCGATGCCTGCTCTGGAGCAGTACCTGCTGAGTTTCCTGTTGGACTCCGATGCAAAGAGGTCGATGCTCGGCGTCCCCCAGACCTCGCACAGGGACTGGAACACTCCGTCGTCCAGCTCCCATTCGTGGGTCGTGGAGGTGAGACGGCTCAGGTGATCTGCCAAAACATTCAGCGTGCCCTGAATGTGCACTCCAATTGGGAAAATGTGCCTCTCCAGACACCATTCCCACAACTGTACTGCAAGGTACAGGAGGGTGGTGGACCGTGTTCCTCCCTGCTTGTTGAGGTACGCCACCGCCGTGGTATTGTCCGAGGCCACCTGAACCGCCTTGCCGGTGAGCAGAGTCTCGAAGGAACGTAGAGCCTTCCAAATGGCCAGCAGTTCCAAGTAGTTTATGTGGTACACCGTTTCGTGCGGTGTCCAGGTGTCGTTGACCGTGAGAGTCCCGCAAGCAGCGCCCCAGCCGAGGTTGCTCGCGTCGGTCAGTATCTGCAACGAGGGTTGCGGGGGGTAGAAACTCTTCCCCGTGGCCATGTTGAGTGGTGTAGACCACCACAGCAGTTGGTCCCTCAGTTCTGGAGATGGGGTCAACCGTTTGGATTGGCTCTCCCGAAGTGCGTCGAACTCGTGGAGGAGCCACGATTGCAGGGACCTGAATTTCAACTTGGCATGGGGGATCACTGCCGTCGTTGAGGCCATCAGGCCTAGAAGTCTCTGAGCCTTCTTCGCCCGGATGCACGGTTTCGTGCGCAGTTCGCTCACCCCCTGCGCAATGTCCCGTAAGCGTTTCTGGGGGGCGTAGGCTCTCGTAGTAAGCGAGTCGAGTACCGCTCCAATGTACTCGACGCGCTGGGAGGGAGTCAACTTCGACTTGGTGAAGTTGATCCTGAGGCCGAGACTCTCCATGAGGTGAACCGTGTATTGTGTGTCCCGAACGGCCGACGGTTTGGTGGGGGAGACGATCAACCAATCGTCGATGTATGGGAAGACCCTGATGCCCCGCTGGCGGAGGAATGCGGCCACCGGAGCCATGCATTTGGTGAAGACCCGCGGTGCCGTGGCCAGACCGAATGGTAGGCATCGGTACTGGTACACGGAATTGTCGATGCGGAAACGGAGAAACCGTCTGTGTTCTTCGAGGATGGAGACGTGGAAGTAGGCATCCTTGAGGTCTATGACTGTGAACCAGTCCCCTTTGTTGATGAGGGGGAGGACGGTCTGTAGGGTCACCATCCGGAACTTCCTGGTGTGGATGCATTTGTTCAGGCGGCGTAGGTCCAGGATAGGGCGAAGGCCTCCGTCCTTCTTCTGGACCACGAAGTACCTCGAGTAGAAGCCGTTGTCCCAGTCGGACGGTGCTACCCGCTCGATGGCTCCCTTGGAGAGAAGGGTTGATATTTCTTCCTCCAAATGGGGGGACGAGGTGGTGAGACGATGTTTTCCTACTCGAGGCACCCGCACGAACTCGATGGCGTAGCCAGAGGACAAGATCTTTAAGACCCACTGGTCGTCCGTGATGCCCGACCATGCCTGGAGGAAGTTCCGGAGGGGGAGGTACGGGATGTGGAGCGAGAGAGACTCGGCCGTCGCAGCTTCAAACGCGGGGCTTGGGCCTCGCGGTCGAACGCTTGTCCTGTCCGTAGGGCCGGTAGCGGGGTTTGTGTTGTCGCCGCTGTTTGTAGGAGCTGGATCTAGGCTGCTCCGTCGGTCCCTGCTGCTGTGGGTTGCCCTGGAACCGCCGTGTGAAGGGCTGGAACCTCGGCCTGGTGGAAGTAGCCGGCGTGGTGAGCCCCAGGAACTTCGCCGTGGAACTGGTCTGGCGCATCTCATTCAGGACCTTATCGGTGTCCTGACCGAAGAGGCCCTGCCCGTCGAAGGGAAACTCCTCGATGAGCTTTTTCATAGCGTCATCGAGGGAGGTGTCCCTGAGCCAAGCATGGCGACGGAGGTAGATTGCGGAGGCCATGTCTTTTGCCGCATAATCGTTGATATGCCGGGCAGTGCGCATCAGCTGCTCGGCGACGAAGTCCCCCTCGGTGGCCAGCGCGTCAATCCTCTTCTGGGCATCGGCGGGCAGTTTAGCCGTCTCAACCTTCACCTGCTCCCAGAGGTGAGATTGGTACAGGCCCATGGCGGCCGAATAGTTGGCGGCCCGAAAGAATAGGGAGCCGGTGGCGTAAAACTTACGCCCCACCGCGTCCAGTTTCTTTCCCTCCGGCGTCGACGGGACCGGGAATCCGCTGGTGGCCGTCCTATGTTGGAAGGCCTTGACCACCAGGGAATTTGGCAGGGGGTGCGCCTGCAAGAACTCGACGTTCTCGTCCAGGACCCGGTACATGCTGTCGAGCCTGGACGAAATGGAGTGCGCCGCCAAAGGTTTCTTCCACGTCGCCCTCGCCGTGGTCATCATGGAGGGGAGCATGGTTATGTGGACCGGCCGCACAGCACGCCTGTCGAGCTTCGCGGTCATCTGATCCTCACCCTCCAACGGCGGTTGGTCGACCTTCAGGTTGAGGGCGGTGCCGAGCCTCGTGAGCATGGCGGTCAGTGAGCGCTGGTCCTCACCACGCGGTGGGTCCACTGAGCCGATGGCCTGTTCCGGCGTGCGCTCGGCGTCGACGTCTCCCTCGTCCTCCTCCGACGACGAGCTGGACTCATCGGAGGACGAGGGAGGCAGTCTTTCGTCCACGTCCGGACCGCGCCAGTACGGCCTGGGCGGGCCGGCGGGATGGGCGTCCACCGCATCAACGTCCGGACCACACCATGACGGGTTGGGTGGGCCGGCGGAGCGGGCACTCGACCCACGGGAGGTCGGTGGGGCCGCGGCAGAGCCGGGATGCCCGGGGCTTGCGGTGGTCGGAACCGGAGCCGCAGAGGCCGCAGGCGTGGAGGTCTGGAACCTGGTCGCAAACGACGCCATGACCTGGAACATCTCTCGGACGAGGGCCATCTGAGACGCGTCCGAGTCCGCTGGCGGTGGAGCTCCGGTGGCCGGCGGGATGGTGGCCCACGAAACGGTGGGAGCCGAAACGGTGGCCGGCGTCGGTGTCGGCGAATCGGTCGTCGGAACGGTGACGACCGCGTCGTCCGTCGGCGTCCTGGGCCGTGGAGAGACGGAGGCCTGCCTCGGCGAGGAATTCCTGCCCCGAGGAGGAGAGGAGAGCACCTGAAGTGGGCGAGCTGGAGCCCCAGCCCTGCGTCCTTTCTCAGGTGACCCGGAAGACGACCGTCCTCCCCAGATGGAGGATCCCGGAGAAGGACATCGGGCAGTCGAGAACGGCGGTGAAGGCCCGGGAGAGGCGGGTGTGCGCGGAGTGGGGGGAAGCGACCGTCTCTTCTCCGACCCACGCTTGCGCTTCTTCTCACCGTTCTTGTCCTTCTTCTTCTTCTTCCTCATCGGAAGCACGGAGGAAGAGGCCGGCGGTGGTTGAGCGGCAGCGGCGGTGGAGGCGGACGCGGCGGGAGCCAGAGCGAGCTCCATCAGGTGAGCCTTGAGGCGATTGCTTCGGTTCTGCACCGCGAGGCGCGTAAACCTTTTGCAATGCGGGCAAGACTGGCTCTGATGCGACTCTCCCAAACAAAAAAGGCACAGGCTGTGTCCGTCGGAAGCCGGAAACTTCTTAAGGCAAGCCGTGCACTGTTTAAACGCTGCAGCCATCAACCGCGGAAAAAATTCTTCCAGTGGAAGTTTCTGGAGACAAGTACCCCGAAGGGCCGACCAGCCGCCACCCCCTTGAGGGGGGAGACGGTGATCGATGCGAAAAATTGGCTACTGAATCCACTCAAGAGAAGAGACAGAGCCGGGGTGGCGATCCTGCCCGGAGGACAAGATCACCGAGAAAAATTGTTAAGATTTGCCAAAAAGACTTTCCCTCAGAAGGGCGAAAAAATTGAGGAAGCTCTCAACGATCGTCCTGCTGCTACAGCGGAAAGAAGAGAACTGAGGTAAAATGGCGCGCGGGCGCCTCAGGGTGGGCGGTACGGTGGGCGGTCTTACCGCCAAAACTTTTGACCAATAGCTTTTCAAGCCTCCGATCGGCCGTTCTGCGCAGGCGCATAACCCATGAGTGTGGATTCACAAACTATACGAAGGAGAAGGGCTTCTACTCTGGCCTTATTAAACTAATATTTTACACACTGGCATGTGAAAATGAATTTGAGACCAAAGTGACTGCTTAAAACATTGGTTTACCTTCAATTGGTAAAGTACAGATTAAACTAACTATCATCACTCTTTTGGTCAGAGACAATCCAGCAGTAAAATGCATACTTTTTTGAGGATGGAAAAGAATGAGTATCCTGTTTATTTGCTGAAGTCTTGCAGCCCAGCTACAAGACAGTTTAAACCAGGGTTCCCAACCTAAGGCCTGTGGGCCGGATCAGGCCCCCAGTGACATTTCATGTGGCCTTCCAAGGACATTCGAGAAACAAAATGGCTGCCCCTTGGAAGTTGTTGGGACAAAATGGCCACCCCCATCGTGCAGGCAGGGCAAAATGGCCGTCCAAAGCTGACTGAGAGAGCATGATCCGACCCCTGGCTTTAAAAGGTTGGGATGGAACAGGGAAGGCTATAAAGAGGACTACAGTGGCAAACAAAGTGGTCTGTTCTTCTCACAGAAATATAAGTCAAAGAAAGAATTTAAGCACTGAGTGAGTGAATACCACCTAATGTTTCCAGAACTGGGGTGGGAGCTGGGAATCATCCTTTAAGAGAAAAAGAGAGCGCAAAGCAACTCTGTCTCAATCCACAGGAAGCATGAGTCCCAAGAGATTTTTTTTTTCTGGGAGAAGAAAGCCCTCAATGGAAAAACAGCTGCCCATTCCTGCTGTAAGGAACATGTGATGTAATTATGTTTGCATGGAAGAGTTGCTCTGTGCAAATAACAGCACATGTTTTGCTAAATGGTGTCTTTCAGAAAGGTGCCCATCCCTTGCCACCATTTGACATTTCAAAAACAGGTAGACTTCTGTGGCCCATTGATACAGTGGTCTATGGATTTGAAATATATGATCTGTTTCCAGGAAAAGAGGCAAATGGTGCGCAAGTATCTACTTCATCTACCGTGTAAATATAAAACTTGCAAAGATGTTCTTAAAAGGGTTCTGTCCAAGGTGGCAGTCAGAAGACACTGGAAGAAGAGAGCTGTCACCTTTTCCCTTAAGGTAAAGTAAAGGTAAAGCCACTGAACCCTAGAGCCAGTCGTATCTGGCTGTAGGGTTCAGTGCTCATCTCTGTTTCAAAGTCGAAGAGCCAGTGCTATCTGCTTTTGCAGACGTTTCCGTGGTCGTGTGGCAGGCATGACTAGACACCGGAGTGCACGGAACCCTGATTACCTTCCCACCAAAGTGGTCCCTGTTTATCTACTTGCAATTTCTTGCTTTTGAACTGCTAGGTTGGCAGAAGCTGGGACAAAGATGGGAGCTCATTCCGTCCTGCAGTATGCTCAAAGGAAGGGGCAAGACTACCACTCCTCCTGCGTATCTCTTCTTCTACCATGCAGAAGCCAAGTAGATGCTAAACACTTTCCATTTCAGTTTAACAGAGCATAAGCAAAAAATAAATGAAATGAATAGAGCAGCCACAAACATTTGGGGGGAGGCTAAAAGGCATTTGAATGATGCACGAGACACTGCAGAGGTAGGAAGCAAAATATGACAGAAAAACACATCTCTGTGCCTACATTATGCTAAAGTTTTTCTAAGCCACCTAAATTCTATTAGGCAGGAGTTCTCAACCTTTTAAAGCCGGGGGCCGGGTCACACTCCCTCAGACAGCTACAGGGGCCAGATGGCAATTTTGCCCTTCCTCTACCACATGGCACTTCCTGGTGTGGTGGAGGTGGGGGGGGCACATGAAATGTTGCTGTGGTCCACATCTGGCCTGTGGGGGTGCAGCTTGAGAATCCCTGTTATAAGTCATTCTAGGAAGAACCACACAAGGCCTTTACAAACATTTGGGCAAACATGTGTCCCAACCACAGGTTAACCCTCTGTAGAACCCACAAAAACCTATTCCACAATAAATATGTTATAGACGGAGGCCACAACATTCTTTATTGTGTTTGCTCTAACAGAAGAATACAGCTTTCTCTTGGGAAAGCATTATATCCGAACACAACCAACTGTGGGATAAGTGTTCCTGTGAAAAATAAGCAAGACTAATAAGCCAAATGAAAACAAAATGGCAGGACAGTAGGAAGAGGAAGCAATTATAGTCTGGCTGCCGCTCAACATAGCAAAAAATACTGCTGACTGAGCTTCTCCATATTCACACTTTTGATGTGTGTGTATAAATACTGACCTCAAGCCCCATTTAGTCAATACTGAACTCATTTTTGTAACTCGCATCACATTACCTTACATTTACAGGAACATGTGGCCTTCCAGATAACATTGGACTGTGGTTCCCATGATCCCCTGCCAAAGGTTATGCTGACTAGAGCTGATGGCAACAAAATCCATAGGGCTACACCCTCCCCACCCAGATGCCCTTTCTGAATGGTCCCTGTTTGTGGGCTAAAATCAAGACTAGTACAATGAGAAAAAACATACACCCCCCCCCAAAATACCATATTTGACCCATATTTTCCCCTTAAAATACACCCACATTTCCCCCTTAAAATACACTGGAAAATGGAGTGTGTCTTGTGCTGTATATAGTGGCCTATAGTGGCCTATTTTGGTAATAACGGGGTGCGTCATACGATGGCCAGGTCATGCTCCCTCAGACAGCTTCGAGGGCTGGATAGCCATTTTGCCCTTCCTCCACCACATGGCACTTCTAGGTGTGGTGGAGGTGGTGATGGGCCACATGAAATGGTACTGCAGGCCGCATTTGGCCCACAGGCCGCAGGTTGAGAATAACTGCACTAAGCAGAGTTATTTTCCTAGCAGCTGGGGCTCTGAAGTTGCCTCAGAACCTAACAATAGGATTTGGGTCTTAAAGTAAAATATGCATTTTAACTGAGAATGGGTGGGGTTAAGATCGGGATCACAATGAGCAGCAAAGGGAGAAAGATCAACCCTTTCCCCCCATCAAGATTTTAATGAACTCTCCCCACTCTGGAAACTGCTGTTTTAGTTGGGAGGGAAGGAAGTTCCCTGTAGCTCTAACAGAAATTCTTTACTATTGAAAACAGCAAATAGCAATGAAGATGTTCTTGGGCCTGCAGTGGAGACAAGTGTTAAATTGTACATTTTATTACTGTAAATGGAAAATGGAGCAGGTCTGGGATACGAACTACATGTGAAGAAACATGTAAAAGTTGCTTTAGTTTGCTGGTAATCCTTTGAGGGTGACCTCAAATACTTTGTCTTGGTCTGGCTTCTGCTTTGTGCTGCTGTGGCTCAGTAGTTAAGAAGTTCACTTTGTTAGCCGGAAGGCTGGCAAGTCGTCAGTTCAAAACCCAGGGACTGCATGACGGATTGAGCACCCACCTCTGTCC